>JAQPPZ010013509.1:2670640-4005960 GCA_028583015.1 Wollemia nobilis | reverse complement strand
AGTCATAGCTGATCAGCTGGCTGAGGCACCTCTTCAGAATAGTAGGCCCCTTACCATAGAGCTTCCTGATGATGTAGTCTTTGCACTATCAAAAGCACCCAAACTCAAAGAACCAGAAAATGAAGCTGACATGACTCTGTTCTTTGATGGTTCAAAGTGTGAGCAAGGAGGCGGTGCGAGGATTGTCTTTTTCATGCCACAAGGAGCTCCAATGCCCTTGTCATTCAAGCTAGACTTCCCTTGCACCAATAACAACACCGAATATGAGGCCCTAATCTTGGGTCTCCAAATAACCATCACCATGAAAATCAAGAGGCTAAATATCTTTGGTGACTCCCTCCTCATAGTCAACCAGGTCAAAGGACTATTTCAATGTTGGGATCCAATCTTGAAATCTTACAAGGAGCTTGTTGACACATATCTAGCCAAACTAGAGTGGTACGACATCGAGGCAATCCCTCATTCATCAAACAGATTTGTAGACACCATGGCATCTTTGGGATCCTTGATCCCTCAGAATCCATCTATCGATTTCACTACCATTCATGTCAAAATGCTCTCACATTCAATGATCCAGCATGAGGCTTTTGATAACAAGGAATCAGTCAACATGATCCATATAGAGCCAGACCATGACTAGTTCTGTAAAGCCACATACTTCTTAAAGAAGGCACCTTGGGGGTCCTTGATCTCTCAGGGTCCTATGGGGAATGGTACCACTATTCACCACAAGGTTGTTTCTCAATCTATGTTTGTGCAAATCAAATTGCATGAGGAACAAGTCATCTTATCTATCGAGGTTGTAGCCTATCAGGATTGGCTATCCCAATTACAAGACTTCCTTAGACTTGGAATTGTCCCATAGGGACTATCGCATGTCGAGAGATGAGCATTCAAGCAAAAAGTGACTAGATATGTCTTGCTAGGAGGCATATTGTATCGTCGAAGCTATGATGGAGTTCTCCTACATTGCTTAGAGCCCCAAGAGTCAGCTTGGGTGATTTTGCAAGCTCACGATGGTACGTGCGGTGGCCACTTCAGCGGCATGGCCATTGCCAAGCGCATTCTTTGAATGGGCTATTACTGGCCCACCATGGAGAAGGATTGTTGTGAGTATGTCAAGAAATGCATTAAATGTCAACATCATGCAAACCTGATGCACTTGCCATCTCAGGCCTTACAGCCCATTCAGGTGGCTTGGCCATTTTCTCAGTGGGGTTTCGATCTGATTGGAAATATTTCTCCCCCATATTTGGGCTGGCACACGTTCATCTTAACGACCATTGAGTACTTCACCAAATGGGTGGAAGCGGTCCCCTTAACCTCGATAATTGGTCCTCGGATTATGGAGTTCATACTTCACAATATCATTTGTCATTTTGGGGTACCCTTCAAGATAATCTCGGATAATGGTCCATCATTCAAAAAAAAAATGTGTGAGCTCTAATGACCAGATACAACATTCAACATAGTTTTGTGACACCATACTATCCATAGGCAAACGGGCAAGTAGAGGCCTCAAACAAGACAATAGTAGCCATCTTAAAGAAGATGGTGAAAGAAAATCATAAGGATTGGCATCTACAATTACCCTTAGCATTATGGGCTTACAGGACTAGCATACGGATGCCCATTAGGGCAACACCATTTTTGCTTGTATATGGTGCTGAGGCCATTATGCCTTTAGAGTTGGAAATTCCAACATTGCACATCGCATTGAAAGAGTTCATCAATGATGACACTGCATGACAAGCTCACCTGGATCAATTGACCCTCCTGGATGAATGATGCATCAATGCCCTTGAGCACCTTCACATTTACCAGGATCATCTAACATGAGCTTATAACAATAGAGTCCATCTGAGAGACTTTAAAGTTGGGGATCTTGTGCTTAAAGAGAACTAGTAGAACTCAAATCTACCATCGCATCTATGAGATAAATTTATGGCCAATTGGATAGGTCCCTATATCATCTCGGAGAAGATTGGGACTAGGGCATATCACCTAACAATGCTAGAAGGTGTTGAGGAGCTAGAGCCCCTCAATATCATTCATCTAAAGGCATTTCACACATAAATCAACAAAATATCAAAAACATTCAAATAATTTCAAAATATTCAAAAACAATAGAAATCATAAAAATCCAAACAAATCAGAAAACATTAAAATCAAAAACAAAAAGCTCCAAAGGCATCTTAAAGCCCTTTGGTCAATCAAAAAATCTCCAAAGGCATCTTAAAGCCCTTTGGTCAATTCACAAAAATCTCCAAAGGCATCTTAAAGCCCTTTGGTCAAATCACAAAAAGCTCCAAAGGCATCTTAAAGCCCTTTGGTCAAATCACAAAAAGCTCCAAAGGCATCTTAAAGCCCTTTGGTCAAATCACAAAAAGCTCCAAAGGCATCTTAAAGCCCTTTGGTCAAATCAAAAAAGCTCCAAAGGCATCTTAAAGCCCTTTGGTCAATTAACAAAAAGCTCCAAAGGCATCTTAAAGCCCTTTGGTCAATAACAAAACATTCATAATAATCAAAACTCAAAAACAATTGAAATCATCAAAAATACAAAAACATTTGCATTAGCATTCCACATTTGCATTCACTTAGTTGCATTGCATTAGGCATTTCCATCCATCACATGTGCATCAGATACACTTGCATTTGCAATCTTACAAGTGACACCACACTTGTACATCAATCATGCATCTTCAAAATCCATCATCATCCATCACCCATGAGTGTAACTATGTTTTTCAACACAACCCCTTCCTATTGCTATAAGGAATATACTAGGGTTTTTCGGTCACTCAGCCATACCTAGTGGTTTTATCAAACTTTGTAGAAAGTTGTCTTAGCTTTTGATAGATAAGGTTTGGTTTTGATAGCACCTAGTATATTTCAGAATCCTATCACTAATCAAAACACTAAAATCCTAGTTGAAACAAGGGAAAGATGAATGCTACAAAGTGGTATTAGGTATCCTAAGGTGAAAAGGTTTATCTTGCTCATCCCCTTATGCGACCGGCTCGAAAATGTTGAGAATTGGCAAAAGGACAAGTTCAGCCCTACCCAAAGAAATCCCTTGCTTTAATCAAAATAAGCAAAATCCTGAACAAAGCAAAATTCAAAAACAAAGTAAACAAGTGATTATCATCACTACATAAATCCCTTGCTCAAAAGGAAAACAAAAATTCAAAATAAACAGTGATTTTCATCACTAAATCATGAGCAAGTATCCCAAATAAATATGAAGAAAAGAAGGGAGTATGAACTTGAATCCCTGGAATTCTCAGCATGAACGAGCCATAAGGTATCCTTACGCATGATGATATGTCTATCACATCAGCATCTTGCTTTTGAACAGACCAATGTTTGCATGTGGAAGAGCTAGCCTTAGGTGTCCTATATTGCCTAGTGGTCTAATCCAACTGAGTCCAACTTAGGATCAGGATAAACATTTGAGGATCCCCAATACAACAATGGGCTGAATGAATCCCACCTGGCACTGGGGTATGCTTATGTTCTATCTAATATATTCATTTGCACACACAGGGATAATGAGTATCTAGGGCTTCATAACAAAGCTTTATCCTTCAAAGGCTCTGTATGATCAGTATACAACCATTTGATGAAGCAACTAGGGTGTTTGAGTCTCATGGAAAACCCCACAAATCATCCTCATAGCAATAGGTCATATCATCAGTCACATCATCAAACTTTCTTTAAGAGGTCTTGTTCACTAAACGAATGCATAAGATAGGATAGATACCAGATAAATGTCAGAAATGATAATAAAATGACCACTGACTATTCTTGCATATCTATAGCAACCTATAAAGAAACCCATCATCTCACCTCACACTTGATGCTTAAATGATTAATTCTTATTATGAGAATTATTATTTATTCATGATTTTTATACATTCTATGGTGTCACCCATTAGATTGTCAAACTCATATCACATCATATCATATGTTTTAAGTGATTAAAGCATACAAGTTCATTCACATTAGATCATCAACATAACATAACATATTTCATTTTCCATATCATAGCAACATAAGGTTAGATGCATACAAACACATCAAAAGCAAACATGCATGTAACGATAAGCATTGCATCCATATATGCATCCATCATCATCATCTAGATCATGCCATCTAAGCATCCACACATCATAAAGCATAAGTCATGTAAGCCACATAGCATTAGATCATAAAGTAGTCCATCTACACATACACATCATAACATCTAAAGCATCACATCACATCATATCACATAAAATCATATACTGCATCCATAAACATAAAAGCATAATCATAACAGATACACACATGGTGAGTCTCAAAGTCTAGATATCATATAAAAGTGTATCCAAATAAGTACATGTAGGTACAAAAAGTGCCAATAAGGCTACAACTATGTAGGTCAGCTGACCTTACACCCAAAAAGAGGTACAAAATGTCTAAGGAGCCATAGTGCTCAAGAGTGGCCTACACCACTAGTATCACCTCTGTCCTCACCTCCCCCTCTAGGAGGTGGCATAGAACTAGCACCCCTAGTCCACTCTATCTAGGACCTAGTCCTATGGCTCAACCAAGCTGATGACTATCATGAAGTGCTCTAATCGGTCCTCTATGAACCTCCTACCCTAGGCCTCTCTGGTAGATGACCTCCTCAAAGCTTGACCTCATGCTCCAATGCTAGGATGTAGGAGGCATCTCGGGTGCACTCCTCCAAATCATCTGCTAGCAATCCATGCAAGCATCGAATCTCTACACCTACATCTAGACCACTAGGTCCTTGAGGTACTATAGGAGGTGGTACAATCTAGATTTGAGCATCATCTCACTTGGTAGTAACCTGGATAAGCTATCTTTGAAGATCTACAATAGTGACATCCCTCTACTGAACCTGAATCTGGGATGTCTACAGCTCGACCTCAACCTGGTGTAGTTGAGCCTAGAGAGGAGACTCCTACTCCTCTAGAGCTAACTCCTCCTCCTCCTCAGGGCAACCTACTCCTCTATAGTTGGCTCCTCTACCACCTACTCCTACTACCTCCTACCCCCAATCATCTATCCGAGCCCACACTCGGTGCCCATCAGGATCCTCAGCCTCAGCCTCCTCCAAAGACCACCCTAGGTGGCCACCACCCTACCATAATCATGTACCCCACTAGTGGGTGTACACCTCTATGACCCCAACATCGACCACACTAGGATCAACTATAGGAGGGTCATCCTCCTCCAATACTATTGTAACTCATGGTGGTGGAAGGTTCTTCTCTATGATAATCTAGTGATAGAAAACTAGCTCAAGGGGAACATCCTACTGAATGCCAAACTATCAGAGCACCCTAGAGTAGTAGAAGAACTCTCTAATGTCATCCTTGTAGTCGATCAACCATCGATCGCATCGAGTCCTCATTGTGAAGCTAGTTGGATCCTCCCAGTTAGGGCACTCATGATAAGGCCTCTAGATGATATCACTAGCTCATAAACTAGTCAAAGATATCATGTAGTGGGAAATATCCCCTACAAAAGGTTGACTCTTGCGCTCCTCGAGCGCTCTGGGCCACCTAGATCCATAACACTGGATATCATCATCTAGTGTAGTAATCTCCACTAGAAGTCCTACTAGGTGATCAACTCTAATATGCTCCCATCCCTAGATCTGGAGGAGCAAGCTATAAGTAATATTGGCCCATCTATAATATTGAATGTGGTATAGCTCATCATAGCACTATGCTAATAGTGCACTCCCCTAAGCATAGATAATAGGCTCCTCATTATCAATCAAATCTTGCACCATCACCAAGAGGTTCCATGGGAACCTCAATCTAGAGTAGTCAGGTATGAGGATGTTGTCGATGACCATCAACAACATGACATGACCAAGAAAAGACATCCTCTTCGTACCATCGAGCAACTAAAATCCCACTAGAATGAGTATCCTTGAAGGCGGCAATGACATGTCTCCCAAAGACCCTCAGGAACACTGCATCTCGAGCATTAGTGGGAGAAGAGAAAATAGGCACTCCATCAAAAGGGATCCTGAAGATCTTGTAGACATCCTCCGATGTGATGGTCATCTCACTAGTAGGAAGGTGGAAGGTGTTGGTCCTAGAGTCCCACCTATGGGCTAGGGTAGTCAAGTAGGCCTGATCTGACATGATCATGGGTAGGCCGGTGACATACTAGAGCCCACGAGCCTTAAGCCAAGCCCACTCTATGTCATCCATCTCATGCAAAAGGTCACAAAGTAGCTTCGGGTCTCGAGCTTGAGCAGACAAAATCTAAAGAGTGCAAAATAAAGCCTAAATCAAATGCATTAACAAACTAATAAATGCTTAAATAAAATAAAGTAGTGTAAGCTAAACTAAGATGTGCTTAAGGCAACAAGAATAATGGGTAAATGCACATAAGAATCCAAAAAAATCAAATACTATTCTTAAAATTTCAAAAATATTAATTAAATACCTTGAAAAAAAACCAAAAATCAATGAATACGCCTAAGGCCACCTGGTCGCTATCATAGAGAGTGGCCACTAAGCGACCGTTGAAGCCAAAAGTATCTAGGTTCCAATGATAAAAAATTTGACCATTGGATTCTAATCTAGCCACTAATAGCAATAGCAACTAGCCTCAGGCCAAGCTAGTCACTCTAGGTAGAATTGATAATTGGAATAATGAAGAGTCAAAACCCTAATTTTCTTTTGTATTTTCTACTCAAGCCTTGGCCATTGCTAGCATCAGTGGCCCAAATTTTCTGGCCATTGGACCTAATAGTGGCCATGAAGCACTATTTGGGGGTCGTTGGACCTGACAACGGCCAAGAAATAATGAGGAATTTCTATAATTTCTCACCATAGAGCATCTCAAAATAAGCCAAAGCACCTATTGTTAGATCCAAAGCAACCAAAATAAGAACAATACCAAAAATTACATATATCAAAATCCAAAAACATCATAAAATCCAATTAAAAAAAAAATCAAATAACAACAAAATCTCAGATGAGCCTCGTATTCAGCTATCTACTCTATACACTTGGTGATTGTAATGACTAGCACTCCATGCAACTCGGTAGGATGAGAAAATTGCCATAAGGCCACTTGGGGCAAAGCAATTATGGTAGAATTGAGATGCCTCACCTCAAACCTGAAGAAGGCTATAATAGTTGGACCACCCCATGGGAGCGAGGATCCATCTCAATTCTCCTATAGCAAATAATGATTCAACACATGCTACAATAGAATAGCTAGCACCTTGATTCCCTAAGAAGGCCATTGTGGTCGGACTGCCCCAAGGGATAGAGATGCACAATTACCAAATAGGGTTGAAATCACACTTGGATGGGAACTACTCTATAACAATAGATGCAAACCTCTAAAGAGGTCCAAATCATTCATTTTGGTCAAGCGACTCATCACTTTATTAATTGTCCTTTCCCTCATCGACTCGTCGCTTGAGGGGGTAGTCAAAATTTTTCAACAATCATAATCAAAGTCAACAAAAGATCATCTCGATCATGTCAGAGTTGCATTCATCTTATGAATCATTGCCAACAACTATCATAAGCTTACCCTTTGTCTGGGCAAAAAATCAAATATGATAGTTAAGTTTGTAGCTCTCCTCCTTTTGGACCTATAGTAGTACTAAAGCTACCCGATCGCTTGATGACGAGTGCAAACTCCCACACATTTAAGCCTTCCATTCCATTGGAAGCAATGATTTTAGGATTCACACCCTCCCACATGATTGGGGCATCCTATGTTGATCAGATCAATGATCATCATCCAACCTACAATATGGCCCTAGGTGGTCTACTTTTTTGCTCCGCGCTATGTTTTGCTCACAGTGCATCCCAAAAAGGGGCATCTGTAGACACCTAAAATGCATCATGTTTAGGAGACTACCCATATGGGCACATCCATAGACCATATGAACCCTCTTGGATCTCTCCAAGAGCAAGCAGTGGTCCTAACCACTCAAACAGGGTAGTTCTAGCCCATCCAGGCTTGGCCGCTCTCAAGAAGAGCGGCCAACACACCTAGCCGCTGAAGACTACAACGACCACACCTGGCCACTGGACACTGATAGTGGCTAACACCACGCATAGTCTGGCCATGAATACGGGCCCAGATCATACAGTATGACTACACCTCTGCATGGTTAGTGGGTGGATTTTGGTGAGGAACTCCCTGAGTTCCTCCTAACTGCCCCTTCCATGCCAATTTGTGACTGATGCTTCTCACCCGGGATGGTCAGTCACATGCAATTTGGATTGAGGCTTCTCCAGGAAGCCAAGTTCTAGATCTAAGAGGGAGGTCTACATATAGACTCTCCCACGAAAAGCAAAGGATCCATGAAGTTTCAGAGTCAAGCAATGAAGCCCTATCAAAATGGAGAACCAAGCTACGCCCCTTTGAGGAGCATTGGAGCACCATCCGATTGAGCTACGATCATGCACCAATTTTCAGATTCATTATTCTCAACCACCAATCAGTGTAGGAGACATGCCAGGAGACCCTTGAACATCAATTGCAGCAAAGAGGATAGCGCAATAGCCCCTGATTCACAAGGAAAAGGGCTTCATATCATGGTCGCTATCTCGGATAGTGGCCCGTAGGCATATTTTAGGGCATAGATGTTATTTCCTTTTGCTTTAGTCTAGATTCATTATTGCTTAATTTGATTAGTTAAGTCATAGCTCAGATCTGCTTCCATTAACTATGAAAAATTATAAAATAAAAAATAGAAAAAGGGGTGATCAACGTATAAGGGTTTGTTCAATTTAAGCTTTCTTGGGTAGATGTTTGATATAAAAGATAAGGTGAGGAGGTGGCAAGTTGATTGGAGTTGCCTAGGATTGATTGTATTTGCACGAGATTAATTGGAGTTTTATTGAGAAAAAGCAAGAGTGAAGTGTAATATGACTTCAAATTAGGCAGATAGGATTGGTAGTATTCCAATTAAACATATGGTAAACCTAGTGATGGGATATCATCCAATGGAACTAGTTGTGACAGTCAGTTGGAAAGCAAAAATACTGGCTTTGGTAGTGACAAATAAAAAGTGCCACAAATAAGTTGAAGCACCATGGTGCTTTTGCATCATAGCATTATCACATCCATGACTATTGGAGGGTGGGAAAAAAGTTAGCAAGCCTTGAATAATAGAATTGCCATGAGGATCTAGAAGCACTATGATGCTTCTGTAGGGTCATGGTGATTCTACTTTTGGGGTACTTTGAGATATTATTCACTATATAAATATAGGATTATATACACTCATTGGAAATCTATTTTTGTGGTCAAGATTACATGATAAAAGGAAATTTCCTTTGGTTAAATGGAGTAAGGTGTATGATGATAAAACTAGGGGAGGTATCAATTTAAGTGTTCTTATGGATGCAAAATTAGTTGTTAGGAGAAAATTAATTTGGAGATTGTAAAAAGAGAGTCAAAGACAATGGGCATGTATTCTTCTAAAAATATTGGTCTTAATGACCCAAGCTTAATATTTACCTCATTCTCTCTACCAAATGATTTTTTTTGGGACTGAAAGATATGATATACTATTATACATAAAAGAGTACAATATATAGGCACAAGCCTATATTAAAATCTGACAAGTGTCAAGGAAATACGACAAGGAGAAATAAGGGGTAAAGTACACATTAAATTTAACATTCCCCCTTAATGTGTACTTTCCAAAAAAGGTAAGTCAACATTAGAGACATTCCCCCTTAATGTTGACTTGCATTACATGATTTGGAATAGTGTCTAGGATTTTGATTTTGGCTCTTGGTTCTTCAAATTTGAAAAATAATTCTAGATCCATAGTGTATACTCCTCGATCTGTTGCCTCAAGGTCAACCTCTCTTAGGTCTATTGCCTCTGTAGGTCAACCTTGTCTTAGTGCCTCAAGGCCAACCTCTTTTAAATTGGTTGCCTCTATAGGTAATTGACTAGGTTCACCATGAATATCGTCCTCATCATGGTGAATATTTATCTATAAAGTTTTGGGTTTTTCCCAACTTCGGTTATGACAAAAATGCATCTTAATACAAAAAATATTAAGCCATTTGAGAATGTTTGTCTTTGCAGAAAATGCACTCTATATTACAAAAAATAATCCATAGACCAAAATAGGAGGAAAAGAAAAAGAATATTTTGAAGTGTCTATGTCTGTAGATGTCTGTAGTCTTCAAAAGTTGATTCAAAGTGTATTCATGGAATATTCTTTAGATAGAGTGGTAAGTTGTTGGAAATATTGAGCATATTGTTGTCATTGATGTCAAAGACTACATAAGGCAAAAATATTTTGATTTCAAAGGTGCATGGTTATCAAGGCAATAATATTATGTTGTGAAAGCAAGACAAAGGTTTAAAATAAAGTAAGATTTAAATTTTAATGAGAAGACAAAGGTCTAAAATAAATAAAGGTTCAAATGTCAATGAGAAGACAAAGGTTTAAAAGGAAAGCAAGGTTAATTGTTAATAAGAAGGCAAAGATTAAAAAGGAAGGCCAAAGGATAATATTATAATAAAGGTTTCAAAAAGGGGCTAAGGTTATAATATTTATATTTTAACCTAACCTAAGGGTGTAAAGTTATGAAGGCAATAAATAATATTTCAAAAATAGCACCAACGTCATGTGAGCAATGGAGGAGAAAGTGTATTTAAACCTTAATAAAATGCAAAAAAAATTTGTGGAGATTCAATTGTGCTTGAGAGAATCCACTCACATTTAGGAAGGAAAAATCAAAGAAGAGAAATGGTGCAAACTTTGACATATAGTGCACAATGAATAAAATAAGGATCACTGCTCATTTAGTTTTAGCTAGTAGGCTAGCATAGTTGGCCATTCAGTAAGTGCTAAGGCACTAGAAGAAGATAGGTCATAGGGTCGAGAACCTTGGACATCTTTTTTGGTATTAAAATTTTTGGACTACATGCTGAAGACAACGATAAATTTTTGTGGGTGCTTCCTTTGGTTCCAACCACTACGGTAGTGTAGTTTGTCATGGCACTCATGATAGAGTGTTGTTGCAAAGGTCCACGGATAAAAACCCGTCGGGGGTGTCTTGATTAGTTTTAATGTTTTGAGAAGCGTGATGAAGGGAATAAAACAATTGATGTGCATTTGATATT
Source organism: Wollemia nobilis (assembly GCA_028583015.1). Taxonomy (NCBI): domain Eukaryota; kingdom Viridiplantae; phylum Streptophyta; class Pinopsida; order Araucariales; family Araucariaceae; genus Wollemia; species Wollemia nobilis. The sequence continues at coordinate 3,994,806 of JAQPPZ010013509.1, read as the reverse complement.
TCATCCACTTGGATATCCCAAATGGTCACTATCCATGTTTGGGTGCTAGAGGTCACTGGGTCAATTCTCATATACACTAGCAAATTTTGGTATAAGGTATTTATAAAGTTTTGATTATTTGAAAAAAGGAGTTATTAGGGTTGTATGATATAAAGGCTTTTATTTTTGCAAATAGGAGACATAAGGGGTGTTTGCCATTAAGAATTTTATTTTACAAATAGGATTCATAAGGGTGTTAATTTTGCATGATTAAAAAGGAAAAATATAAGGGATAATTTTTGCATGTGAGAAAAGGGGATATAAGGTGTATTGTGAATTGTTTTGAAATTGGAAATGTTGCACATTAGAAAAGAGACATAAGGTGTATTGTGGTATCTTTGCTTGTTGTACTCTTGCTTTATATTTTGAGGTTTTTGGTTTATCATTAAGGGATTTATCTTGTGAAACCAAAACGGAGTTATAGAGCATTATTTTTCAAGTATTCTTGTGGATATATTTTGAAAGGGTTTTAATGTGGATATTTTGAAAAGGAAATTTGCTAACTTGTTTTGGAAGTGGCAAGAGAAAAAAAAAAGTATTTTTTGACAAGTTTTGAGGGCACATATTCTTCAATACAACTTTTAGAGGTATGTGATTTAATTCCTTCTTGAGGTGGATGAGTTGTCATATTTTGGAGAAATAAGGATTTATTGAGTATGCATTACTGTGATTGATTTTTAGAGCAAAATTGCAAGGGTTTGAAAGAAAATTTTTTGTGCATTAATGATTGATTGTAGTTGAGATAAATGGTACTTTTTCTTGATTGAAATTGGAAACACATGTGCTAGGGTTTGAGAGCAAGTCTTGTGCATAATCTTGATTGATATTGGGATAAAATTGCAAAGGTTATAGAACATAGTTGTGAAGTAATTTGTGCATTTGCCTTGAGTGATATTGGGAAAAGAACATATTGTGAAATTGTATTGCATATCATTTTTCTATGTGTTCTTGAACAAGAATTCTGGGTAGAATATGTCTGAGATACTTTAATCAAAAATAAGTTATGGCTAGCTAACAGAGGAGTCGATGAATCTGACATTCAAGTGTGGAGAGACTCCTTCCCCATTGGCCTAAGGAATGATCCTACAAGTTTCAATGTTTGCACAATGTGAGCTATTGCTAGGGGGATTGATATGGTCTGTTGATGCTCTAATGCAACATGTCACGATATCGTGACACCTTTTCCTTCTTCTCGTTTGGCTATGAAAATACATGTCATGATATCACAACACTTTTCTCCTTTGGCCACGAAAATGCAACAGTCACGATATCACAACACTTTTTTCCTCCTTTGGCCACGAAGATGCAACATGTCACGATATCGTGACACTTTTTCCTCCCTTGGCCACTTCGATGCAACTTGTCACGATATCGTGACACTTTTTCTCCTTTGGCCATGTCGATGCAACATGTTGCGATATCGCGACACTTTTTCCCTTTTTGCCGTGATGATGCAACATGTCACGATATTGCGACACTTCTCATTTGGACGCAACGATGCAACATGTCATGATATCATGAAACTTTTTCTCCTTTGGCCGCGACGGTGCAACAGGTCGCGATATCACGACACTTTTTCTCCTTTGGCCGCAACGATGCAACATGTCGCGATATCGCGACACTTTTCTCCTTTGGTCACGAAAATGCAACATGTCGCGATTTCATGACGCTTTTCTCCTTTGGCCGCAAAAATGCAACATGTCGCGATATCACGACACTTTTTTCTCCTTTGGCCACGCCGATGCAACTTGTCACGATATCGCGACACTTTTTCTCCTTTGGCTGTGACAATGCAACATGTCGTGATATCACAACACTTTTTCCCTTTTGGCCGCGATGATGTAGCTTGTCACGATATCACACCACCTTTTCTCCTTTGGCTATGACAATGCAACATGTCATGATATCATGACATTTTTTCTCTGGGGGCCTCAACATTGCAACGTGTCACGATATCACGACACGTTTTCTCTTTCGGCCTTGACGATGCAACATGTCATGATATCGAGACATTTTTTCTTCAGGGGCCTTGACATTGCAACATGTCATGATATCACAACACTTTTTCTCTTCCATCCTCGACGATGCAACATGTCATGATATCATGACATTTTTTCTTCGGGGACCTCGACGTTGCAACTTGTCACGATATCATGACACTTTTTCTCTTTCGGCCTCGACGATGCAGCTTGTCGTGATATCGTGACACCTTTTCTCCTTTGGCTGTGATGATGCAACATGTCATGATATCGTGACATTTTTTCTTTGGGGGCCTCGACGTTGCAACATGTTGTGATATCATGACACTTTTTCTCTTCCAGACTCAACGATGCAACATGTCACGATATCATGACACTTTTTCTCTTTTGGCCATGACGATGCAACATGTGATATCATGACACTTTTTCTCTTTTGGCCATGACGATGCAACATGTCGTGATATCGTGACACCTTTTCTATTTCAGTGCGACGATGCAACATGTCACGATATTGCGACACCTTTTCCTCCTTTGGCCATGATGATGCAACATGTCACGATATCGTGACATTTTTTCCTCCTTGATTTCTCCCTTTGCTATGGACCACGAAAATGCAACATGTCACGATATCGCGACATCTTTTTCTCCTTGTGGTGTTTTGCTTTTTCTTTGGTATTTAGCATATGGGCCACTTTGACCTTATTGGAAAACATGCAAAAAGGTGGGTCCTCAATGTTGGGGTACGTTGTGGAGCAGCCACAACACCTACAAATGGTGAATTTCTCTGGTTAAGTTTTGCTTTCCCTTTTCTGTTTAGCCTCTGGTCATGTCTCCCTTTAGTTTGGTCTTCTAGTTGGTTCCTCTGGGCGCCTCTTCCTTAGGTTGCCCCTGTTGTTTCTAGGATTTCTCGTTCTACTATCGTCATCCTTCCCCTTTGCCTCCCTATTTGAAGGACCATGACTAGTTTGTACAAGGTTCAGGGACATTTCAACATCCTTTCAAAAAATAAAAAAAAAATAAAAGTTATGAGCAATTTTGAGCATGAGTTATGAGTAGTCTTGAGCAGAATTGAAAGCAGGGTTGTGATTGTTTTAAGAAGACCTTTTGAGAAGGCTTGTGACCAATTTTGAGTAGGGTGTGTGAGTAGGTTTGAGGTATATTTGTGCAAGGTTTATAAGCAGGTTTGATATGGTTCTGTGAGAAGGTTTGATATATATTTGTGCAGGTTGTTGAGCAGATTTGAGAAATCCTTATGAGAGGGCTTGGAGAAGATCTAACAAAAAAGGAGAGGTGTCTCCTATGGATAGAGATCCATGAACTTGAGCATAGGGGATTGGTGTCTCCTTGGACAAAGGTCCATAAAAATTGTAATAGGGAATTGGTTCCCAAGAAATTTGTTGAGAAATTTTAGAAGAAATATTTATTCGTGGATGTAACCCACAATGGGTGAACCATGTTAAATCTATGTCTCTCATGTGTGTGATGATTTGTGCATTACTTTATTACTACCATTGATGATATTCGTTAATACTACTTTGTAAATTTATTACAATTAATAATATTGGATGATTTTGATTTAGAAAAAGTAAAAGTTTTGTCTTATATTGTTTACCCCCCTTGCAATATAATATTGTGTTCTTTATAAGTGTCCTTATGGTGACCTTCTCATCCTATCGAAATGCATGGATAACCGGTCGCTGCATTTTCTAGGTGTCATAGAGAATATGACTAGATAATAGGATCATTTACATTTGCCAAGGAGTGATGGGTTCAAATGAAAATGCACTCTAAAGGATAACACTTTTCAATTTTCCCTCTTGGGAGAAGTTTTTGAGAATTTTTCTTTTAGAATTTACAATGTTTGAACAAAATATGGGGTTTATTATTTACACATCAAAAGTGGAAATAAATGGGGTCTATCGTTTACACATCAAAAATGGGAAAAAATTCAACAAGTGGCTGGTTTGTTATGGATCAAGCTTATCATAAACCTTGATTTTAGTACATATATACACCACTCACTTTGCCAACCACATCGATATCTATGGAAGCATAGATTTTATATTTGGAAATGCAATGGTGGTCATAAAAAATTGCATTATTATGTCAATGCAATGTCGATGACCATGATAGGCAGTGGTGGTGCAAGCATTATAGTGGGGTACATATTTCATCAATAGGTTGATCATGACCATGTACATGCTTAGTGCATTGGTCAGATTCCATCACCGTATTCACTACGACCACTTCATCAGGAAATATAAAAAATCATCTGCTAGTAATTGTTGCAGGAAATTATCTTCATCCCCAAAAAAAGTTACAAAAAAAACATCATTGAAATCTTGGTGTAGACACCTGAAACTCACACATTGCTATTTATGCATATCTATAGGTGATTCCAGACATCCCTAGGCTATTTTAGACTATTGTAGTCATGCATAGTCACATGTAGACATGCATAGAAATGCGTAGACATGCGTAGACATGCACAGACTTCCATAAGTTCACCATAGTAATGTGTAGACTTCCACAAATTGCTTTCAGGTCCAAAACCCTAATAAGAACTCAAAACTACATCTTATGCATCGAGGTACCTTCAAACAGTAACCCAAGGTGATGCATAGCCCATTTACACTCAATTGACACCCCCACGGGGTATTAATTGGCAAAATCAATTAAAAGTCAATTATCAAATTCTAATTTAATATTGACTTCACTTAAGCCCCTTTTTAGGGAAACATTGGATTAATTAACTCTTAATTCATAATTAGTTTTAATAAAATCCTCCCACATGTGCAAATTTATAGTTTCTTAGGGTTTTCTTTTAATACTCCCCTAAACATGCTTAAGGCCTAATTAGGATTAGCACTAATCCTTCCTCACACATTTGTGAGGATAGCATATTTCCTACTTAGAATGTGATGTTGCCACATAAAAATTCTTAACCTAACCCTAGTCAGAATCAAACCTAGGTTTAGTCTATCTAACCCCCCTGCACCTTGCATTTGCCTATAAATAATGGGTCCCAAACCCCTAAGTAAGTCTGATTCCCATATTCAAAAAAGTACATTTACTCTACAAAAATGGAAATCCAATAGCACACAGTCCATTACCGATGCACACAGATGGATTCTAACAACATACAAAGGTACCCCAATTGCCTTAGGATTGATATATCAAAGAGATTTTACCAGAAGAGCATCATAGCTCAATTCGTAGCCTGCCCTATGAATCCAGCCCCAATTAGTGACCCGGGTCATGAATTGCATTTGCGAGCCCCAAATCACCCCAAATTTGGGAGGTAAGCTCTGTTTCAGCATATTATTACCTTCTGCATATTTTATTGTGATTTATGTTATAGTTTTACAACCATTTCATATGCTTAAATATTCGGCCTAACTAAGGCAAGCCCCCCAACATATTGATCCTTTCTTGCAAGTTTCTTTCAAGTTATTCAATAGATTTGAAGGAAAGGAACACCAAAAAACATCAACCTAGTGGTGGCCCACATACAACAAATCCCACCTACATTGAGGGACATCAGAAGGAGGTGTTAGTCCTATATTTCTTATTTGTGAAAAGAAATAAATGGGGAAACTCTCCCTATTTGTAACCTATACAAAATTGATAATGAATAAAGCATATGTTTCTGAATGACTTGTATTATTACTTGTTGTTAGATCAAATGTCAAATTTTGGTCATTTCATTTTGGCATGCCCGGTGGGACTCCCATAATGAATAGTGCTAGATTCATTGTTCTTATAAATCTGAAATTATCCTCTATTTTTGTGTCTTGCAGGTACAAAAACTATGTTTCACTGAAGCATCCAAAGAACTAAGAATCATCCTAGGCCATCAGATCTCTAATTTGAAGCCTCTGAATCTGATTCATGAACCACCCTATGATTTAGGACAAATTCATGACTCGAGTCATGATTTGAGCACAAACACCTCAAAAACCCCCAAATCAGCTGGGGTGATATTTTTAGGGGCCAAGCAAACCCCCCTTAGCACCAGAATGCAAGTATTTTCATTTTTTTTCCTTTTTTGCAAGTTTTGGAAGTAGAAATACATTAACTAGTTGAATGACCATTACTAGGCCTAGTTTTGGGTACATTGCAAAGTTGTTAAAGCATTAGGGTTTCTAAAATTTTTAGGACCTGCAAATTTCTAGTAAGTGTATAAAATTTATTTCTCAAATAAATTTACATTTGTATTTTATTTTTGCACATAGAATAAGCCTAAGTTGTTCTTCCTTCGTTCATAGCTTACATTTCTAAAAGGAACTTTACATTCCAAAGTGAAATCGGGGTTTCTAATCCCCTCTTATATTTTTGAAATAATTTTACATTTTAAAAGTTCAAGTTAGGGTTTCTTAATCCCCTTTACTCCACACACATTTGGATTCCATGTTTCTATGTTTTGAAAATTAGATTAGTTTGCTTCACAAAGGCATTTAGGCTAGCTCATTCCTTTACAAATATTAAAAGGTATCTAATCATTTTCTTTCGAAAAGGCATTAGTATTAGTTTTATTTTGAAAAGGCAATTAGTTAGTTTTCTCATCTTGTAAACATCGTTAGCAAAACAAAAACCCACACACAGTCATGTGGTACCTTAAGAAAGTGGTGATATTGGGCTTCATCCTCAATCCATCGCTCGAGATTGGTGTGGATCGAGTTTCACTCTCCATCAACTCACCCCCCTAGACACCTAGTAGCCCCACAGGAGTAGTTTTCTAGATTTCATCATCGAAAAATTCCCCACTTTTGTGATTGGGCCCTAGATTTCATCACCAACGGTTACCTATGGAGTGGGACAGGATTAGTGTCTTCATCCACAAGGCTTGTATAATTTGTGGAATTAGTAACTGTCATTCTTGACTAAGCCTGCTCAAGGGTGAAGCAAAAGCATGGGTATGATGGTAGTAGGTCTCAAATAGTACCACCTCTTCTTGTGAGAGGATATTAGCGGACTCGCTTCAGCATAGTGAGTTCCACCCCTTTAAGATACCATTTTACTGCACCTTCCATATAGGTCACCATTTGCATGTTGTGGTACCACTCTATCCTATGCATATTTGGGTGTTTTAGGAGGTTTTTTATTGACAACATTCTCGATTTTCTAGAGTATTCACTCCATTACCCATGATTTTACATAGGGAGTATTAAAATTATAATACACAAAATGAACATAACACTTATTTTCTCAGCATTTAGAATTGATTCCGATCTACCATTGTTTGCATGATCATAGACAAGTCTCAACACATTACACCACATATTGTTTTGCTACATACAGGATGTCATGGAATTTACACATACATTAGACATAGTTGAGTCTACATCACATATGGTTTATTATTAAAAACCCCCTTTAACACATGCTACTATGTCTGTGGTCACCCGTAGTAGGGCGCATGAGAAATCATGCTCTATGTAGGAATGGCCTCCCCATTCCTCTAGTCAGTCCACTCTTACTCCTTCGATCATGAAGGAGATGATTATAGATACATCTAATTCATGCATAGAATCTGATGCACAATTCACACACATGATGCCTCATGCTGAGACATCAACTTTGAGTGAAATTCTCGCTACTTCACTCATAGAGGATTACCCGCTATTTGTAGCCCCATCCTCACCTAATCCCCCAACGATGTTCTGTGACCATGTAATCTACACATCACTAGGAAAATCTCCTCCAGAATTCATTATAGATGAGGAGGTCATGCCTACGTCACCCACATTTGCACACCCATTTTTCAAGAATCTATATCAATCCTTGTTTGAGAATGATTTCCCCCTTCTAAATCGTACTCATATTGATATCGCATCATTCGTCCCTACCGTAGGAAGGGTGTCAAACCCATCCTCATCCACTATAGGAAGCTAGAATCCATCCTTCAAAATTGCACAATAGATCCCTACCCAACAAGAACTACAAACATTCCCTCAAACCTCACACCTATACTCTTCACAAGAGAACCAACCATCCTCTTCTAAAGAATTGTTCTTCACCATATCTGAGGGTACTTCCCAACAACTTATTTAGGATAAAGAGGCACAAATCCAAGAAGGAGTGTAAACCTACACCTTCCCCTCAACCCAAGATCCTCGGTAGCTTATCCCATATTTTCAACTGCTTTTCTGCCTATCTCCTAGGTATCCGGAGTGCATGAAGCTCAACCCTTAGATCCACCTTTACCTATGAAAACCTTTAGGATACCACCACCTATGCTTTTTTAGGCTCCCACTACCCATATCCATCCTACCTATGGACCTACACCAATAGCATATGCACCTACTCAACCAAAATATTCCACATAGTTTAGTTTTCCTACTTCATACCCTCTAGGGCAAAGACAAAGTTCATCTTTTAATACATCATATCGACCACCCCTAGCACTAGTAGAACTGATGCCTACACCACTACCAGCTACACCTAGCTTCTTTATGCCTCCTCCAGTTTGGTCATCACCACCCATAGTCCAACCAATATAGTAAGTCCCAAACCAACAAGTACCCATGCCACAACTGCATGTTTCTCAGTCATAGTATTATTATCCTCAACAGATGCCTACCCCACAACCTAGTGTGCCTATAGATATGAAAACACATGTCGCCCAGTTACCACCTTATCATTATTAGGCACAATATTATTCCCCACAGTATTATGAAGAACAATAATACCAATACCCACCACATCCACAAGGTCAGCCTATCATAGCCCAACCTTCAACTCCTATGACATTCGAAATTCAACTCTTGCGATATGAAGTCAAAATGTTGAACCTACGCACCTCTAGCTACGGTCCACAAAAGCCTTGCTATGATGAACTATTCAACGAGCCAGTACATCCATCAATCCCTATCCCTCCTTATCCCTATCACTTCGAAATACCAAAATTTGATAAGTATAGAGGTAAGGAATATCCCAGAGAATATGTGAGCAACTACCACTTGTCCTGTTACTAGATTCATAGTAGTAACCCTCTTATGTTGCGTATCTTCTCTCTATCCCTCGTTGGGCTAGCATTCGATTGGTACAACATGCTACCATGCCATAGCTTGTACACCTTTGAACAGCTGGCCAATTCCTTCTTAGAGCACTTTTCCATCAACATCAAGAAAAAGACCAAATTTTTTTATGTCTACGCCTTATGATAGGCAGATGATGGACCCATTATTGAGTTTGTTGCTAGATTGAGAGCGATTATTCATGATCTCACCCATAGCCTCCCCACCTCTAATCTTGTGACACTCTTTTTCAAGAGCTACCAAAAACACATTTCCACATCCCTCCAAGTTCACCAAAGTTGTACTTTTGAAGATGCTATATCATAAGCAAAAGTGATCAAAGACATTAAGGTAAAATCTGGGAAGATTAAGTTGAGAGCTAAAACCAACTATAACTCCAAATTCCACTTCAATAGACCCACACTCAATCAACATTATCCATGACCACAACAAACCAATCAAGTCGCAGCTGCTACCCTAGCTCTAGTACCGACTCCTCTGCCCTATACACCGCAACTACAAGCACTCCAAGATAATGGGCCTACCACCTTGACCAAAATAATATCGTGGCATGTGTCCACATGGTCCAGCATGCAAATTTACACCCTTATATGAACCATTACCAGCCCTGTTCCATAGATTGTATGAGGTTAACCATCTTGTTCTACTCGACATCTGCCCATTGGATCCAAATGCACCTAAATATCATGACTACAAAGAGCAGTTATTTTATACCTTTCATAGGTAGTGTGGACATAATATCAATTTATGTCACTCTTTTTAGGGGCAAGTTCAAGACCTAATTGATAGGGACATTATTCAGGTAGCAAACCCTTTAGCCCCATAGAATAAAAACCTAGGAATTTTCCAAAACCCTCTATCGGATCATAGAGGACCCAATCCCCCTAGAACTCAAAACAATCCTCCAGTGCCCCCTCACCAAGTCAATAATATCCAGTGTGATCCTCCATCACGTGGAGTAGTAGGCATGATCAAACTTACTATGAGAGACCAATGGTACCTATCACCCCAAAAAACACCTATTTTTTCTCCTCCTATCCAGTTTATGTCCCTGCAAACATCCCAAAGGCCTAACACCATACCACCACCTCAAAATATGATTACTATTCATGGTATTCTAACCCATAAGCTACACAATACCCCCACACGACTATCCATATTCAACCTCCTACAACAATCTCAACCCCATCATGAGGTATTAAATGACATCCTAAGTTCCATTGACTTAGAGACACATGACACAAATGCTTTTGTCAATTTCATAGGGAACATCCCATGATGCCTTCAATGTTCAATTAGCTTTCATGACCACAAGATAACAGAAGTCATTGGTGAAGGAGCAAACACTCCCCTCCATATCAAAGCTAATATCAATGACATTACCTACAACTGGATACTCGTTGACATAGGCTCATCCATCAGTATCATATCCACAGTAGCCTTGTACCACCTACACCTCCCTCTAGCACATTTTGCCACACCTTCCCTAGACCTACGTGCTTTTGATGGTTCCATGAGATCTACCATAGAATATGTAGTTCTACCCATTTGTGTAGGCATCCATACCATCCCCATCCTCTTCCACATTATTCAAGGAAAAATGCAATACAATATTCTCCTCGGTCACCCTTGGATCAGAGACATGCAGTGTGTCCCATACATATTGCATCATTGTATTAAGTATGTACACAACGAACTTGTTCATTGTGTCCTAGCTGATGGAGACCCTTTCAAGTTTTGTAACATCGCATACCTTTCCCCTGTGCGTTATTTCTCATCTTTCCAACTATTCCCTGTATCTTCTCACCAGTCAATAGGAGCATAGGTATCCTCTCCAATTTCCACTTCAACACCCCAGTGTTCATCAACAACACAAGCCTCAAAATATGCACCATTAGCATCATTTGCTAGGGGATATAAAATTGATACTATGCCTCCATCGCTGCTATTCTCATGGCCTCCACAACCCTCCCAACCCCTACCATTACAATTTCCACTTGTGGTGTTGCAACCACCATTGCCACCCATCATACAACCGACTACATTACCTCCTTTACCCTTGCATATGGAAGCCCCTATCCTTCCTACACTACAGACACCACCTCTTCCACTTTGATCAAAACTTAATACATTTATGTCTCCATGCATCCCTGCACCTGCACCAATACCATCCCCTATGCAGAACAAATAACCTGTTCAAGCCACAACAACCAAACATCATGAACCCAAAATACCAACATTTAGCTCGGATTAACCTTCACACCCGTCAGCTACCACCATCAAGGAATCCCAACTTTCACCTTCCTCGTCTGACTTGGATACGCCACCCTAGTCTATAAAGCAACTTTTGTCAATTTTTGTTAAATCAAATGGAAGTTCAAACTGACATCGAGTATAGTCTATATCGGGCTCCCTATAGCTCATTTTTAGTTTAATACTATCTATATCATGGCATGAAAATTAAAGGTATGTCAAATGAAGTCAACTACCAAAGGAAGCAATATTTTTGGACACCCATTTTGCCATTCTGTGATGAAAGTGTTATTAGTTTTTAAATATTATACCTGTAACATGGCAGATCTAACGCCCTAGAGTTCACACATTACACCTCAAACCATCAAATATAGAAATCACATAAAACAAAGTCATAAAAATAAAACAGTCACATAATGGGATACCCATTTCCTACTTTAGCTGACAAAGTGCAAAAACATATCGATGTCAGTACACCATTACCTCATAAAATGACAGTCAAACTTCACACCTACTTTACCCATTACCCGGTCAAATTGGTGACAAAACAAACCCAATTGAAAAACCGACCACACTTTTGGGTACCCATTTGGCCCGTTTATCACTATGTATTCAAATTTTACTTAAAAGTTACAAATATTTTTAAATCAGGATGAAAACCTCCCCCCCTCATTCATATTTTCTCGAGAAAATAAAATATAAACAAAACAAGGCAAAATATCACTTACCGGTGGATCCCCGTGCCTGATGCCAGCTGGTCTCCGTCCCTTTGTCATCTTTGCTCTCGCAATCGCCACCCATGCTTCTCTTGTACCATCAAAAGTCTTCCCAAGTCACTTTCCACACACGTGCATCATCCAAATGAGCCCCCACCATGCATATTTGGGCTTAAATATCACTCAACTATCGTTTCACAACCCAAGTCATGAATTAGGTCAAAATCATGACCCAGATTGCGAATAGCATCAAAATCATGACCCAGGTCACAAATTCTATTAGAACATATCAAAAAATCCCAAAAACCCTAGGAAAGCAAGGAAATACCCTCTAAAACCCTAGGAGCCTCAAAAACTTACCTTTTAACACCACTTGCAAACACACATTGCATTTTACCGACAAACTTGTCACATTCATACTTTTGGACCATGTTGATATGGTCACAAAAGCACAACAGACAAATGTTGTCATTCTCAAGAAACTAGTATGGCATCATAAATGTCATACAGACTCAAAAAAATCACAACATTGCATTCGCAATCATCCATTTCATTTTACCAACATTGTTTTTATTTCTTTCCTCTTCTTCTTCTTTCATTCTTCCCTTCTCTCCTTGGCTATGCAGTCAATGTTGTATGGTCATGCTTTGAGTGGCTACATACCTTTGATTAGATCCCATTCTTTTCCCTTCTCCTTCTTGGCTATCCAGTCAATATTGTATGGTCATGCTTCAAGCGGCTACATACCTTTGATTAGATCCCATTCTTTTCTCTTCGTACTAGCAATCATATTCATCATTGGTATATTTATCAATCACTGCATCATAAAATCACCACATTCCATTTACCTCATTGTTGATTCCTCGTTTGAGGGGGTATTCATATCCAAAGTCAGCTTTGCATGCAACCACAACATCAAAAATCCAAAAGCACGGTTAGCGCATTTGTCTACAAATTTTTTTTTGAAGATTATCATACGATTATAATATCAATACCAAATAGGCATGGGTTACATTAGGAGAGTTACGCGTTACCATGTAGAATTCAATGTAGCATTCATGTACATCGAGTACATAATGGATGATACATTTGATCAATCCTAGCATAACATTTGGAAATGGACTTTGTGACCACACTGATATGGTCACGAGTTAACAATCCAAATTTTAAACTAGCTCAAATGGTTTGACACCTGTCACCATGTTCTCATAAATCAATCAACAACAAATATTTAGTTAGGATTTTGTCCTAATCATACTTTTGGACCATGCTAATCTGGTCATAAAAGCAAAACAGTCAAAATTTGTCATTCTCAAGCAACTGGCATGGCATTATAAATATCATACAAACTCAAAAAAATCACATCATTGCATTCATAATCATTCATTTTCCCTTACTAGCATTATTTTTATCTCTTTCCTCTTTTCCTTCTTTCCTTCCTGTCTTCTTCCCTTATGGACATTCAATTGATGTTGTATGGTCATGCGTCAAGCGATTACATACTTTCGATTAGATTTCATTCTTTCTCTTCTTTTCCTTGGATACCTGATTGATTTGTATGGTCACGCTTCGAGCAGCTACATACCCTTTGATTGGATTCCATTCCCCTTCTATCCATTTTCCTTCTGCACAAACCCTTCATATTTTTGTATTAAACTATGTTCTACATAGTATAGTACAAAAGGGGTAAAATATAGACACCTAAAAGTCACACATTGCTATTTTTGTATATTTATAGGTGATTCTAGACATCCCTAGGCTATTGTAGACTATTGTAGTCATGTTTAGACATGCGTGGACATGCGTAGATATGGGTAGAATTCCATAAGTTCACTGTAGTAACGTGTAGACTTCCACAAATCACTTTCAAGTCCAAAACCCTAATAAGCCATCAAAACTACATCTTATGCATCGAGGTACCTTTAGAGGACAACCTAAGGTGATGCATAGCCCATTTACACCCAATTGACACCCCCATAGGTATTAATTGGTAAAATAAATTAAAAGTCAATTATCAAATTCTAATTTAATGTTGACTTCACTTAAGCCCACTTTTAGAGTAAAATTGGATTATTTAACTCTTAATTCATAATTAGTGTTAATAAAATTCTCCCACATGTGCCAATTTAGGGTTTCCTAGGGTTTTCTTTTAACCCTCCCCTAAAAATGCTTAAGTCCTAATTAGGATTAGCACTAATCCTTCCTCACACATGTGTGAGGATAGGATATTTCCTACTTAGAATGTGATTTTGCCACATAGCATTTCTTAACCTAACTCTAGTCAGAATCAAACCTAGGTTTAGTCTATCTAACCCCCCCACCCTACACCTTAAATTTACCTATAAATAATGGGTCCCAAACCCCTAATTAAGTTTGATTTCCATATTCAACAAAATACAGTTACTCTGCAAAAATGGAAAGCCAATAGCACACATTCCATTATCGATGCATACAAACAGATTATGATAGTATACAGAGGCACCCCAACTGCCTTAGGATTGATCTATCGAAGATATTTTACCAAAAGAGCATCACAGCTCAATTCACAACCTGCCCTACGAATTCGACCCCAATTAGCGACCCAGGTCATGAATTGCATCTACGAGCCCCAAATCACCCCAAATTTGGGAGGTAAGCTCTGTTTCAACATATTATTACCTTCTGGATATATTATTGTGATTTATGTTACAATTTTATAGTAATTTTGTCTTCCTAAATATGGGGCCTAACTAAGGCAAGCCCCCCAACGTATTGACCCTTTATTGCAAGTTTCTTTCAGGTTATTCAACAGATTTGAAGGAAAGGAACACCAAAAAAAAACAATCCAGTTTTGGACCACATACAACGAAGCCCACCTACACTAAGGGACATCATAAGGAGGCATCATTCCTATATTTCTTATTCGTGAAAAGAAAGAAAAAGGGAAAATCTCCCTATTTGTAACCTATACAAAATTGATAATGAATAAAGCATATATTTCTAAATGACTTGTGTTATTACTTGTTGTTAGATCAAATGTCAACTTCTGGTAATTTCACTAGGATATCAGGGATCGAGCACCCATTTGGTAAATAACAAATTTGACTTTGACTACAATAAACAATCTAAGCAATAGCCAATTCAAGATGTATGAGGATAAAAATATCAAATCATGCTAATGCAACATAGAAGATAACATTGAAGGAATTTGAGTACCAACCATGTAGGCTACAATGTCGATGACCATAATGAAAAAGGTCCATGTGGGCCTTTTGGTGGTTCTCTATAAGGATGCCACATATTTGGAGGAGACACACATGATTATATTTGATATCCATCATATGTGATATAATTATTGCTACGTGGGCTCATAAATTGCTATGTAATATCCTAGGACGTGGCTGCCAATCTCAATAAAGGTCCCAAAGATGCTTTCCATAATAGTTTCATAGTCAACCGTAGATCTCAATGCTCAAGGGTTCTACATCACAAGCAAATAATAGGTACTCTACAGTCGAGGAGAGGTTACAACATCACAGGGGGAAAACAAAAATTTGACTATCATAGAGAAATATTTCCTTTGTCATTGATACTAGCATAGGCATCATGATCAATCTCGTGGTCGATCCACTACTTTCCTTTAGAATAAGTGGCACTTTAGCAACATGCTAGAACCTAATATCTTAGTCATATTGGTTCTAAGATCTGTAAAATTGATTTTTTTATACATATTGTGGAGTCAAGGATCGATAATATTCACTCCACCAATAGCAATGCCAATCTACAGTGTTTCTATCCATGTATCTAGCAATAGCCATAGAGACCAGAGTTGATTGTTGTTAAAATTTCTTGACCAACATGCATGACTTCCATGTTTTTCTATGTTTCTTATCTACTAAAATTATATCTATTGAGGATATGCACTCCTTAAATATAGGTTGATTATTCCTTCTACCAATCTCTTCACTCTTAAAATATAGGTAGTTGTTGGACCATCGGCTTGCAGTCTTGACGATGAATTTTGGGACTCCTCAATGTCCACAATGTCTCTATTTTTGACCATATTCTATATAAATATCGCCTAGATGATCTCTATTATTGCTACATGACTACCTTGCTAACAACTCCGACATACGACTCCAGGAGATGTTACCATCACCAAATGGATGCATGCAGATGGGATGATGTTTTGGGACTAAAATAAATGATACATGAAAATAGTACAATATATAGACATAAGCCTATATGAAAAAATAACAAGTGTTAAGGACACATATCATGAAGTAATAAGGGGTAAATTACACATTAAATTTAACATTCCCCCTTAATGTGTACTTACCAAAAAACGTAAGTCAACATTAGAGACATTCCCCCTTAATGTTGACTTGCATTACATGCTTTGGAATAGTGTCTAGGCTTCTACTTTTAGCTCTTGGCTATTCAAATTTGAATAATAATTCTAGATCCGTGGTGTATATGTCTAGGTATTTTGCCTTAGGGTCAGCATCTCTTGGATATGTTTCCTTTATAGGTCACTAAATAGGTTCACCATGAATATCAAAATATCCCCCCTTATAGTGAATATTTATCTAGAAAGTTTTGGGCTTTACCAAACTTTAGTCATACCAAAAATGCACCTTAATACAAAAGAAATGTGAGCCATATGTGAGTGTTGGTATCTACTAAAAATGCACTCAAAATACAAAATAATGAGCCATAGACTAGAATCCAAAAGGAGAAAGAGAATCTTTTGAAGTTTCTATGTCTGTATTTTTTAGAAGTCGATCCGAAGTGACTTCATGGAATAGTATTTAGATAGAGTGGTAGGTTTCCTTATGGTGACCTTATCATTTTACCAAAATGCATGAATAACCAGTCATTGCATCCACTAGGTGTGATAGATGCATCCACTAGGTGTGATAGAGAAGATGACTAGATACTAGGATCACTTACATTTGCCTTGGAGTGTCGGGTTCAATTGATAATGCACTCCATAGTACAACAATATTTGAGACCCAAAAAAGCATATGGAACAACCTCAAAATTAAAATTGGACACCACCAATGTGTTTGGATCAGAAAAACCTTTTTGATGAGTTTAAACACCCCTATGTTTAGGTCTGAATGGGGCCTTAATTTTTGAAAAAAACAACTTGCCTCTACATCAAGAATCAAGAATATTCCTGGGATCAAAGAATATTCTCCTTGGAATATTTCTGGTATCACTCTCTGGCGGCATCGCTCTTTGGTGGTAAACACAAAATTTTTAATTTTCCCTCATAGAGGAATATTACATAGGCAATTTGAATGGGGCCTTCATTTTTAAGAAATACAATAGGCCTCACTTTGAAGTAAAATAAGAGGGAAACACAATATCCCTTTTCAAATAATTTTCTCAAAAGTTAAAAATTTTAAACCTTTTAATAATATATTTAATTAGCACAATGGCTATCAAAGCAAATATTTGGTTAATATGAAATAGTCAAAGGGTGCATAAGAAATGAAATTACATGAACACCACTTGGCACATGATAAATTTTTGGATCCACATGGTGAGGATACTGAACACAGACCTCGCTAACAATGTCTACCATTCCCTCAGGTCAAAACATCAACCAAAAACTAGCGGGTCTTGATCTCTGCACTAGTGTCAAGGCCATGGTAGATGACATAGCCTATTAGTCCAATGGAAGATGGTGGACCTTGATCTCTACATCGATGCTGAGGCCATGAGAATATTTTGATTTTTCAATAAAAATTAGGACCCTACACACAACGTCAAACATGAAATACCCGCATCTACTTTCCACCATAGCACCATCGACCAAATACATAGCACCTGGTACCGTCACTAGAACACCATCTATAACTCCTTTGTTGTACATGACCAAGTCTTTTGACCAACTCATTTAACATTCATATTACTGTATTGGCATCATATTTATGGGAGGAACTCACCATGTGTTAAAAAATGGAGGCAACATGGTTGCAATAAATGGTCAAACTAGATGATTACCAATTGACTTCGCCCAAAAAAATCATATCGAAATTCAAGAAAAAATAACAAATACAGTAGGAAAAAAGTATGAATAGATGGTAGAAATGACCACATGTGGGCATCATGGCTAAAAATATTTGGTGTCACACATTTAGAAGAATGCATGCTTCCATGTGTGATTAGTTGGAACCAAGGATCCAAAATAAAATATATTGGCTCTTGATCCCATCTGCTCTATTTTTACGGAGATGCATCACAACCTCCACAATGATTCCACACTCTTGTAGTGGCACATCCGTAGGCTTGGAGGTGGGAATTTACAATTTAAAAATTCAACAGAAAGAAAAAGGTGGTGGGAAACTCCCAGGGTTGAAACAAACACAACTTTTGAAATATTTAAAAAACATATTGTAGGTTAAAAATATAGTATAATTTGATGCACCCACTATCAAGTATCTGACATAGATTTCATTTCTATCTTCCACACTATCACCAAGTATATAATTTCCCACCATGCTAAAATCTTGGTTGTGACATCATAGGCCCATTGAAACTTCGTGCAGGTTGGGATCCAAAGTAATACACAATAAATAACTACTCAATTTAGAAACTTGGCATGATTCTACCACATGTTGCACTGATGGATGAATGGATCTATTTTTAGAGATCTACCAGATACCAACGCCACATGAGAATGAACAGATTGTAGACCACTGAGCTGCTAGTGCAAGGGTGCTTCTTCCATGACATATTTTGTTGGTCAACGATCATAGGAGGGACTCCTAGGGGTTACTCTACCTGAGCACCACTACTACACCATTGTGCTTCCACTGTATAATACCAAATTGGAGTACAGGTAGAAAATGATGCCACCTTCAATGAAGTTATCTCTTGCTATCAATGTTTTCCTTGGGGATAGGGCCATCCTCTAGTTGCTTGGGCACACGATGTAGATGACATGCACGATATGTAGGCCAAAAGCCATAGTAGGAAATGATAGAAATTAACATAAGAAATCTAGCACTATTTTTGCATTTGCGTGGCCATGGTTCTCAAAGCCACCAAGTCCTCCTATCTCATGTGATCTCAACACACGTAAGAAAGGAATCAATAAAATCCAAAAAAATCAAAAACTCTAGAATTTTCAAATCAACAAGAGATACATTAGTACCGATGACCAGCTGGTACTTTATGGCATGATGGCTATAGTTTTGGTGCCTGTCTACTAAGATAGCAATTTGCACCGAATGAGATACTCTTTACCAAGAACTATTGGTTGTTTATATATGATTCTAGCTATAACATCCCTTCCTCCTTTGATGACACCCCAAGCATTTTCAAATATCAAAACATAAGCTCATATGAAAACACCACTCATGGGTGACTTTTGAAACTGCAAAAAACCTCACGGGTAGATTGAAATTGGATGCCATTATGCGCAGGAGTCCATATAGTGTGTATAACTCAGAGGGAGCTTCTTTATATATGCACTTTTGAATGTAGAATTGCACTTCTAACTGGAAGTTACATCATCATTTTTAGTTACATCACTCATATAATTTTGAGAGCAATGGTGTTGGATCACCGTGTACATAGGAGGTAGCACAATTTCTCAATGAGAAATTGTTTTAAACAATCATAGTTATGGGGGACCATTATTTTTTTGAATCTACTACATCAGACAATGACTCTACTATTGTGTCATCTATGTGCATCTAATGGTATTTGATGGTAAAATATTTGGCATTATACCCTTGCGTTGTCATTCATGAAATAAGGGTGACAAGATATGTGTGTAGTTTCTAGGGTGCTTGTGTGTGCCATGAGAACCTATGACACCATGGGTATTTTAATAATGAATGTGAGCTTACCTTCCTTCAACATGTTTAGGCAATACTAGAATAGTTCAAAAAACATTAACAATGAACTATTTCCTGAAAGCCACCACAAAAAAATAAATTATGTGCTATATGGTGCCGAATCCATAAAAAATCCAAAGTTAAGCATAGCCATGCTAGAGCAGATATCGTATGGGTGACCTCTTGGGAAATCCCAGTGTTGCACCTTATTTAAAAAAAAATTGTTACACCAAAAAAATTGGCAAAAAAATCATGGTCCCAAGCATTGAAGCTTTAGGGGCAGCCATGAAATCCTCTTCTTCTCCATTTGGCTTTCTGGTTTTTGATCCAAAAATATGGAGAGCATATTCCCTCAACATTTTGTAGAAGGAAATAATGAAGGTGCAACACCAATGGGGGAGGGGTAGGGGAGGGAGGAAATCCCCCTCAAGCCTATAGGGAAGGAAATCCTACTTTGATACCAAATATTGGGATTGAAAGAGATGAAATACTATTATACATCAAAATAGTACAATATATAGGCATAAGCCTATATGAAAATATGACAAGTTTCAAGGACATATGTCAAGGAGAAATAAGGGGTAAAGTACACATTAAATTTAACAATTTTACACTATGAAACAATTAAAAAATCAACTGATATAGTGATTAAAGGTTTAATATGGGTGGTGGGAACTAGAGAAAATTTTTCTATTTGGATGGATACTTGGTGTGATATAAAACCATTCAATCTAGATCTAATTTTGAAAACATGGATGAGATTACTTCAAGAAAAATCTGGTGATAGGGTTTCAAACATTTTGTACAAAGATAAAAAGGAGGATACAAATGGAAAAAATTTTTTTATAAGTATACAAGGCATTGATGCTAGGAGGTAGTTGAGTAGAAAGATAACAACAATGATTATTTTGAGAGGATCCAAGAATAAGTTTATTTGGGATTTTAATAGCTCAAGAGAATACACAATAAGAAGTGGATATAATATAAAGCACCATCAACATAGGAATATCATAAGAATATGAAGAGATATTTGGTATAGCCTGAGCATTCCTAAAGTTAAAATGTTTTTTTGGCTAGGAGGTTATTGAAGAATTTTATCTTGTAATAACCTTATGAAAATGGTTCTCATGACCCCTCAAAATGTGTTCTTTGAAAAATGAAGGAGGAGAGCATAGACCATCTCTTGGGACATTGCTCAATAGTTTAGAAAATATGGAAATGAATTCCTAATATGTTTGGTAAATGCATGGTGATGAGTTGTAAAATTGAGGAATGGTTAAAGCAATAGCAGAGCACTTTTAAAAGTGATGCTTTATAGATAATTTAGAATCTATAAAAATATACAATACTTTGGATTGCTTGGCTAGAAAGGAATAGAAGAATATTTAAAGGAAAGGAAAGTTTTTTAGAGGTAATTAAAAGGAATATTTGTTTAGCCATATATTCTAAACCAACCCTATCAACTCACCCAATCTCTAATATAGAAGTAGAGAGCCTTGATAGATCGATTCAAGTCATCAAATGGAATTATGATGCTGGGGATAAGATAAAAAAAATAAGGCAAATATTATAAAGTGTAAACCACTAGATGTGGAGTTGGTCAGGTTGAATTTTTATGTAGCATCTAAAGGAAATCTAAGACCAGTATGAGGAGGAGGAATAATTAGAAAAAATAGAGGAGATATATTGTCCCATTACACTTTCAATAGTGGATATAAGACAATAAAGAAGCTGAAGCTTGGGTATATTTGGAAGGGTTAAAAATATGCAAAAAAATTAAATAGAACAAAGTATGGATGGAAGGTGATTCACTCATAGTAATAAATGCAATTTTGAGGAAAGCAAAGGCTCCATGGAACATACAAGAGATAATTGTGGAAATTCAAGACCTTGTTATATATTTTGAAGAATTCAGGTTTACATATACATTAAGGGAAGAAAATAAATGTGTAGATAGGCTAGCCAATAGAGGGGTTTTAATTGAAGATCATGAAGTTAAATTATCTTTTCCTTTGTTAGAGGAAGTAATAAGTTTAGCTGAAGCTGACAAGAAAATATTGATTGCTTTAATCAAATAATGATTAAGATTTACTTTAATGTTTTCCATTGGTAATATTTTTTTACAAGAAAAAAATAATAATTTTATTTCAAGAAAGAAATAAAATTACACATCTCAAGTGCCTTGGCACAAACAAAAACCCATATAAAAGCAAATTACTAGGAGTAAAAATATAATTAAAGTCGAGCCAATCAGAGAGGTAAATCGATATTAAAAATAGCATGGGGATAATAAGGATAAATATCTTTATATATTGATACTTAATCATCAAAATAACCTCTATGTTAAAATTTACCATAAAGCTCTAATCAAATGAATAGGCCCAAGTAAAAACCTAGAGCTAGCATAGAAACTAGGGGTATGATATGTGGGTGAAAGAAGAAACTCCATCCTTGTTATCTTCCATTTGCAGGAAACCTTCTAGAACCTATTGACCTTCTTTTGATAACCTATCTACTTCTTGATTTAATTCTCTATAAACATGAGTAAAAGAGATATTTTCAAAAAGAGAAATTACCTCCAGTAGTTCATCTCCCACCGGTCTAAGAAGATTATTTTTTAATTGAGTAGATCTATTCATCCAATTGATGACTAGAGTAGAATCTCCAAAAAATTATATTTTTTTCACATTTTTATCTAAAGCGCACTTTATTAGCAATCTCAACGCCTCAAACTTAGAAAAATTATTGGAACTTATCACAAGACCTGATTAAAATTTTATATAGTGGGTATCTAAGAAGTACATAATGCCTCCCACACTACTAAAAGTCAATTGTCTCTGACTAGCCCGATAAAAAAAATCCATGGTTGACTTTTCAATGAACAAATTGTCTATTTGTCGAGGGTTCTTATGTTTTCCAAGACCTTTATTGATTAAGACCAAAGTCCTCACCTAAAATATGACTTGAAATTTGAAATAGTAGTTGAGGTCAGGGTTTGGAGCTCTGGCGATTTGGCGGGAATTCTTCTGATCTGTCGGAGGCCGAAGCTCTTGGATTCTGGCTCGCGGCTTCTTCCTGGATCTCTGTTGGTTTGACCTCGTTCCCCTCTGCAGGCTCGTTCGTTTCCCATGGAGGGCCCCATGGGGTCTCCTCCAGGTTCTCTTGACGGGAAGAAGAGCTCTTATGCCGAGATTCTAAAAGAAAATTTTGCGTCTTCTTCTGATGAAGCCCAGCGGGGTGCTTACCAAGCGCTTCTCAAGAATGTTGGCAAGGGTTCTTCTACAAACAGAATTAATGGATGCCTCCCGCAATCAGCTTCCAGACCTAAGATAGTCATAGAACCAAAGATGGTTGAGGATACGATCACCTACCGTGCTAACCATGACTTGATCTGCAAATTCATGGGAATCCGACCCACTTTGCACTTTCTGCACACCTGGGTTAGACAGAACTGGGAACCTATCGGTGAGTACTCCTTATGGCCTATAAGCAACGGGTATTTCATTATTAGTTTCTCTTCTTCGGTAGATAGAAACAGAGCATTTGAATCCGAGAAGAGGACCCATGGCCCGGACAGGGTTATTTGTCCAACCATGGAGAGTGGGTTTCGATCCTCGCATTGAGCCCACGACTGTTCCAGTGTGGATCCGGTTGTACGCTCTCCCGATGGAGTTTTGGGGCGAGCAGATTCTTGAGATGATTGGTAACTCTCTAGGTAGATTTATGGGAGTTTCCAAAGATACCATAGAGGGAAACACTGCTGTCTTTGCTAGAATCTGCGTTGAAATGGATATCAGTCAGCCACTACCAGCTGAGGTGGAACTGGAGTTAGCAGGACAATCCTGGATACAGCAGTTAGATTACGAAGCCCTACCTTTTAGATGCAGGGTCTGCCATAAGCATGGCCATTTGGCTAGGTTCTGTCCGAATACCTTGAGCACAAAAGCGGAGGCCCCGCTAGGAATCTCAAATCGACCCAAAGAGGGTAAGTTCACCCCGGTCAAAGAATCACAAAACACCCCCCAAGGTTCTGAAGCCCAAAAAGATGGCTTTGAACAGCAGAAACGAAGAAGAAACAAAAAGAGAAATGGCAAGGACCAAGCTTCACTCAAGCCAACCAACCGGTATGAAATCTTTAAATCCCTGGTGGATCAGGAAGACCAAGCTATGGATGGAGTGGATGGGAACATTGAGGATTTTAACATCCACTCTCATGTTTCTCCCTCTTCAACTCCTGCCCGCGAGCAGGTGCTTAAACCCACTGATTTTTTACAGCCAGAGAACCCAGGGGCATTGGTTATCCATCCCTCAACACAGCCAGTTATTCAGGATGTCATCATGGGAAGTGCCGAAAAGAATAGAGAAAGGCCAGCCCTGGGGATTACCCAGGTGGAAAAACGGTCCAAGAATAACATTTCTCAAGGTGCAGGCAGGAAGTCTAATAAGGACCTAATAGCATCGCAAGGAGACAAGCTGGTCACTGATGGATCAGTGAGAACAATTGACTCTTACTGCTCTCAAGGTTTCCAATGATTATTCAATCTTGGAATGTTAGGGGTTTAAACAGCAGAACCCATCAATCTGTTGTTCAAAGACTCATAAAGAAGGGTAAAACAGATTTTTTACTCCTCCAAGAGACAAAAATGTCTTTAGATCTTATGTGTAGAACAGTTGGTAAAATATGGAGGGGAGCTGGATATATGGATGTGGCAGCTCAAGGGGCCTCAGGAGGAATTGTTACTTTTTGGAACCCCCTGGAATGGTCTGCTTTAGAACATATAGCTTGGAGGGGTGTTCTCACATCTCTTTTTAGGAATAATATCACAGCGGAGCAAGTTTTAATTACAAATTTTTATGGGGCTCAAAGCCATGATGGCCAGAGGCTTCAATGGAAAGCAGTTCACAACATGAGGTCCTCAAGACAAGCTTTTGACTGGATCATTGCTGGAGATTTTAATGCCAAATTATCTGTTCGGGATCAGGAAGGTGGTTCCCCTGTTTTGGATCTGGGGGATCGGCTTCTGATTGCCCAGGTTCAAGCTTTTCACTTAGTTGATGTCCAAGGTCCTGGAACTTTTTTCACTTGGACTAACAAACGGAGGGATCCACACTGTTGTAAGGTAAAGTTGGATCGCTTTCGGTCTCGGAGGAGGCTTTTGTTAAGTGGAATGTGCAATTACAGATTTTGGACGGTCCTGTTTCTGATCACTCTCCCATCATGCTGAAGGGTGGGACTCTGACAGGGCAGTTCCATAAACCGTTTAGATTTGAGAATTTCTGGCTTCAGAAGGAGGACCTTCATGAGGTAATTCCGCAATGGTGGGAAGAAGGTCGCCCACCTTTTGGGACAGCAATGTTTAAATTTCACAAACAACTTCTTTTTGTCAAATTTAAATTGAAACAGTGGAGGCACGCCAATAATTCGGATTTCAAGCTGCAAAGAGCCCCCTTGTTGGCCCGCTGGGATGAGGTGCGTAAACAATTTAGGGAAGGTTTAATTTCTGAACAACTTAAAACTGAAGATGATGCCTTGCGCAAAGTTGTTGAGGACATTGATAACCAAGAGGAAATTTACTGGAAGCAGCGGGCTAGAAATTCTTGGCTTTTGGAAGGAGATAGAAATACAAAATTTTTTCATCGTTCAGCATGTGCTAGAAGACAGATGAATAATATGGCAGTTTTAAAAGATGAGAATGGTCACTCCTTTGATACTCTTCCAGTATGCACTCCCACTCGTGGATTACTTCTCCAAGCTTTTTGCAGAAAACAGGGACCAAGATGTGGGGGCTCAAAATGAAGTTCTTGATGTTATTCCCCCTATTATCACTCCAATAGAAAATCAGGCTCTCCTCAGACCTATTGATCGTGATGAACTAAAAATCGTGGTCTTTGGAATGAGCACGAGCAAATCTCCCGGTCCGTATGGTTTTCCTTTTGAGTTTTTTCTGGGCCTTTTGGGACACCTTGGAGGAAGATGTTTTGGCTGTAATTGAGGAGTCCAGATCTAATAAGAGAATGCTCAAGGCTCTAAATCATACCTTTATCACGTTAATTCCAAAGGGGGAGGAAGGAGTTCATATCTCTGACTTCAGACCTATTGCTTTATGTAATGTAATTTATAAAATTATCACAAAAATTATAGTTGAACGTCTTAAACCTCTCCTTCATTACATCATTTCTTCAGAACAAGGGGGATTTGTTGAGGGTAGACAGATCTTGGATGGAGTGATTCTTGCTCAGGAGGCTATTCATTCAATGCAAAACTCTGGTAACAAAGGAATGTTCATCAAACTGGATATGTCTAAGGCTTACGATCGGGTTGAGTGGGGTTTCCTGTCAAGGATGTTGGCTGCCTTTGGCTTTTCCCAAGAATGGATTGACTGGGTTATGAGTTGTGTTTCGACGCCTTCATATTCGGTTCTCATCAAGGGGATTCCCTCGCCTCCCTTTGGAGCCTCTCGTGGCCTCCGACAAGGGGACCCTTGCTCGCCCTATCTATTCCTTATCTTAGCTGAAGGATTAGGCCGACTCTTCTTGAGAAGAAGACTTCAAGGCCTGATAACAGGTATTAAGGTTGGGGATGAAGTCTTGACTCATTTACAATTTGTGGATGACACTGGCTTGGTTGGAGTGGCTAGTCTCAGGGAAGCTAGGGGAATCAGAGACTCTCTTTCTGTTTACCTTAGGGCCTCCAATCAAGTTATCAATGACAACAAATCTAAAGTTGTCTTTTTCAATCTTGCCCAACGGATGCAGGACAAAATCTTAGAGATTTTGGGCTTCTCTAGATCATCTCTTCCTTTACTCTATCTGGGGGTTCCTTTGCACTTCAAGAAATTGAAAAATGACATTTGGAAAGATCTTCTGGATGGCATCAAAGATAGAATGAACCACTGGTCTCACAAATGGTTAAGCTACGGTGGCCGTTTAACTTTCTTACAGTCAGTTATTCAGGCCATGCCTATCTATAAATTTTCTATCTTGGCTGCTCCTCTTTCTATTTGGAAAGAGCTGGACAAACTGGCTAGGCGATTCTTATGGGAAGGAGCAAAAGGTGGGAAGAAATGGGCCTTGGTTGGCTGGGACAAAGTTACTCAGCCTCAAAGAAAAAGGAGGGTCGGGTTTGAGAAGCTCTATTCTCAACAATAAAGCCCTGGCAGGTAAATTGTATTGGAGATGGATCTCCCAGCCATCATCTTTATTCAGCAGAATCTTGACCAACAAATATTTGGGTAACATCCACCCCCATGAAATTTGTCGTTTCCCTCTGGATGGTAATGGTTCCCTAGTTTGGCAAGCTCTCAAGTTGGGCTCTCAAGTAATTAAAAATCAATTGTTCTGGAAAGTGGGAAGGGGGGAGAAAGCACGTTTCTGGACTGATTCATGGGACCAGTTTCCATCCATCATTGCGGAGTTTCCCGAACCGCTTCCAATTAAAACTGCCATAGAATCCAAGGGTCGGGTCACTATTGAGAACTATTTCTTCACTAGTCAATTGGGTGAGTATAAATTCAAGAAATTTAAGCGACTTGAGGAGTGGCCTGTCACTATCCCTCCGGAGTCGGCAACCACTCGACCAACATTTTGTCTCGCAAGATTTCTCACGGCAGAGATGAAGAAGACGAGTTAGCTTGGGGTCATGGGAATCTTGGAATTTACACTGTGAAGGCCGGTTATGATCAGCCTTCTCCCGCAGCCTCCCCGCATTTATTTCCGGTTCATGACTGGAAGAAAATCTGGCATTCCAAGTGCTGGCCGAAAGTGAACTTCTTTGTCTGGCAGTTTATGCATAATGGCATCCTCACCTACGATAATCTCAGAAGCAGAGGAATTATTGGTCCTTCTCAATGTATTTTGTGTCGTAAGCATGAAGAGACTGCTGACCATTTGATGTTCGAATGTTCCTTCACCGGCGGATCCGGAATCGATGGTTCTCTCTTTTTAATCTCCAGGGTAATGGTGCTTCGACTCTGAATAATATCTCGCAAAAATGGAAGAAAGTTAGATTTAAATCAAAAGCCCTTCGATTGGGGTGGGAGCTTGGTCTCTTCTTCATCTGGTGGCAAGTGTGGCTGGAAAGGAACGCTCGAATTTTCAGAGAAACCTTCTCCTCTCTTGATGGAATTTGGCAGGTTATCTGGAGCAAAGTCACTGAGACGGTTGCCTTACATGCTGAAGAAGATATTCTGGTTGAGCTGGGCCCACAGGAAGAGAGAGTTGCTGCTCACGTTAGAGAAAACATGGTTAGTTGGAAACCCCCCCCGGTTGGTCGGATCAAAATTAACACGGACGGAGCTGCTAAGGGCAATCCGGGCAACGCTGGAATCGGTGTTGTGTGCCGTGATCATACTGGATCTGTTCTTTATTGGGAACTCCAAGGTATGGGAAGAGCCACCAATAACGAAGCCGAAGCTTTTGCCATCAAAGTTGCTTCTTTCTGGGCTGTCTCTCAGGGATACAGAAAGATAATCCTTGAGACTGATTCTCAAATTTTGGTTGGCGCTCTTGATTGTATGAGAAATTTTGCTTTGAAAGCGTGGAGGATTCAGATCTTAGTCTCTCAAATCAAGGTCCTTTGGAGGGAACTTGAGGATGTGATCCCTATCCATGTGAATCGGGATTCAAATTCGACGGCCGATTTCCTTGCCAAGTTGGGTGCGGAAAAGGAGGTTGGAGTTCAGCTGCACAGTAACATGCCTGTGGAAAATGCTGTGATTAGACAAGGTCTTGCAAAATTTCTGAGCAAATGATTAATTCTGTCTTGGGAGTTTTTCGTCGTGTTTTCGCGACCTGTCGTGTTATCGCGACCCTCGATGGCAACCTGTCGCGATATCGCGACAGTTTTGTCGCCACGGCCTTTGGAGACTTCCTGTCGCGATATCGCGACACTTTTGGCGCATTGGTGGCATTTGGAATTTGCGTAGCGATATCGCGACAATTCTGAGGACTGTTTGCTTTGTGATGTTCCCGTCGCGATATCGCGACATCTTTTGTGGTCGGGAGCAGCTGGACTTGGTGGTCGCGATTTTGCGGCATGTCGCGATTTTGCGACATGTCGCGATTTTGCGACATGTCGCGAAATCGCGACACTTTTGGTGCAAAAGTGGCAACTGGAAAATTCGTCGCGATATCGCGACAATTCTGAGGACTGACAGCTTGGTGATGTTTCTGTCGCGATTTCGCGACATCTTTCGTGATCGGGGTGTCGGCTTTGGTCGTCGCGATTTTGCGACATGTGTTTGCGACATGTCGCGATTTCGCGACATGTCGCCAAATCGCGACACTTCTGGAGCATTGGTGGTATTTGGTTGATTCGTCGCGATATCGCGACAATTCTGTGGACTGACCGCTTTGTGTTGGTTCGGTCGCGATATCGCGACATTTTTTGCGGTTGGGGGCGTCGGCTTTAGTCGTCGCGATTTCGCGACATGTCGCTGCGGTTGTGTTTTTCGATCGCGACATGTCGCGTTTGGTGGTATCGCGACATGTCGCGATTTCGCGCCTTGTTTGTCTCTTGTGCTTAGTGTTGGTTTGTGCTGCCCTCTCTCTCTCGCTGAGGTCTTGTGTCTCTGGGTTCTTGGTTGGGATGTTCTTGCTCCCTCTTGTACCTGCTCTTTGTTTTAATTCAAGATTTTCAATTTTTTTCAAAAAAAAATATGACTTGAAATGGGGGTATTAAATTACCTTAAAAAATAGTTGTATTCCATGCCAACCATATACCCCAACATATAAAACATGGTAAAGAAAGAAATTATTTCAACTCTTTTTTCAAAAACCACTATTTTAAGCATTCCTCCACTATTTCTCCTTCGCAAATATTTTGTACTCCAGTTATTTTTTCAACTTATAACCAAAAATATTGAGAAAAAAGGCATTTAATTAACAAATATGTCATGTTTTCCTCCTCTAACTAGCATAACATACAAATACTTGGACTTTGTCTGCTTCTCCTCTGTAAAACTTCCCAAGTCAAAGCTTTATTTCTCAAAGCCAACCACATGAAAATAATTGTATTTTTAAGGATAAATAATTTCTAAATTTACTTCCACCACCAAGTAGACCCTTGAGGATGAGGGTCAAAACTTGCTTTGTAGCCAAGTCTAGCCGTATAGTGACCCCTATATTTGTTGTATGCCCAAGAAATAATATCTAGTTTAGCTCTCAGCTTGATATGACTCTTATTAAGGCTATTAGTGTAAGCCTTCCACAAAACAACCTACTCACCAGAAAGACCCAAGACTTGAGCCTGCTTCCAATCTTGGGTCCAAATACTAGAAGAATTTGATTACCCCACCTGATGAAGAAAGTAAAAACCCTTGTCTTGTAAAGAACTTATCATATATTTTGACAAAAAAAAATTTTCTCCACAACCCAAAATAGAATCAGACCCTATTCTAACTTGTTTATCATTGTCCACTTTCCAAGCCAAATATTTTTCAATCATAGGAAAAACCTATACTAGTGCCTTCCATTGAATGGAAAAAAATTATTATTTTTTGTGGACTTCTGATCTAATCCATAAAAGTTCATGGAAACATATACTTCTGTTCAATAATCTTCTTCCACAATCCTTCTCTTGTAAAAATCCTCCATAAAAGTTTTTTTTGCCAAAGAAGAACAAAAAATATGGATATTTTTAAGTCCCCAACCACCTTCCTCCTTTTCCCTAAAAATGCTCTGCCACTTAACTAAAGGAATGCCTTCATGTTCCTTGCACCCAGTCCAAAGAAATATGAAGCAAAGTTTTCTTATTTTCTCTAGAACTCATTTGGGAATGAATACCAAGGAATGCAAAAAATAGAAATTGCCTTAAGAACCAACTTTACAAGTGTTACTCTCCCACCAATAGACAACCATCTATTACACCAATGATTAATCCTAACTTCAATATTCTTTAAAGGCCATCCCCAGTATCTCTTCCTATAACTATTTGGATTTAGTACAAAACTTAAATACTTAAAGCCTTATTAGAAATCCAAAATATTAAAAAAAAAAATGATCAGACCCTGTTCAGTGTCCTACTCTAGAGCATTAAAGCAAATAGAGGATTTATGAAAATTTATCTCCATGCCAATAACAATACTATAAATATCCAAATTTTCCTTCAAATTTCTATATTCCATTAAACTTACATTTGTGAACAACAATACATCATCAAAAAATAATGGATGAGACAAATAAAGGACCCCCACTTTCATCCTAGACAAGGATCCTACCCTCTTTACATCCAAAATAGCTCTACTCAATACTTTAGCAACCAAAAAAAATTTAAAGGAGATAAAGGACATCCCTATATCAGTCCTCTCGAGGGCATAAATAATTTGGAAACTGGTTCACTGATAAGAACAACAAAAAATACAAACAAAATGCATCCCATAATCCACTTTACTACTGGATAGCTAAAACCCACATGTAAGAGCATAAATCTAAGATACAACCGGCTAGTTCTATCATAAGTTTTAGATATATCTAGTTTAAGGACCATTTTAGGAAGATTTTTAGTTTTAATAGAGTGAATGCCCTCTTATGCAACTCCTATGGCTTCAAAAATATGTCTATCTACTATAAACCCAAACTGCTCCTAGGAAATAACTTCAGAGAAAATTTTCAATCTAATAGCCAAAATATTTGCAATGATTTATAGATACAATTACATAATAAAATAGGTCTAAATTCATCAAATGTTTCAGGCTACTTCTTTTTGGGAATCAAAGCTAAAAAATTGGAGTTAAAAGCCCCCAAAACCTAACCATTCAACCTAACTTTCACCATTACTCTAAGAATATCCTCTCTAATAAGATCATAGAAAACTAGGAAAAACTCGATAGGCCATCCATCAGGCCCTGGACTTTTATCCTTTTTGAAAGAAGTTAGGATAGATTTTAGTTCTTCCTATGGGACCTCCTTTATAAGTAATTGATTGTCCTCGTCTATCACAAAACTAGGGAATAAAGTAGTTAACTTTAAAATTTCCCCAATATTGACTCTATCAGGTTCTTTATAGATAAATTGAAAATGTTTTACTCCCAAATATGCTAATTCAGAATAACTCCTAATGAGGACCCCTTCTTCAATCTACAATAGTGTTAACATTCTTCCTATGATTAGTAAAATTATGAAAAAACTTAGTATTTTCATCCCCTTTTTTAAACCATAGAACTCTACTTTTCATTCTCCATTAAACTTCCCTCCACTCCAAGAATTTGTTCTTAATTTTTAGTTTAACCAGTCCTATTTTTTCCTCCTCTTTAAACAAACCAACCTCATTATTTTTATGAATTTCTAAAATTTCCTTCTCCACCAACTTAAGATCTGTATCCATAATCTCCTTTTTAACTACAATACAAGATGACACAACTCCTTTTAATTTTTTTAAAGTAGAAATAAATTGAGAACTCACTGATAACCTAAATATTTGGTCATAACCAATCCATTCTTTTTAATCATTTGTTGAAAATATTCTTCCTCCAACCAAATTAGATTGAGCTTAAAAGGTTTGGTAGGTTTTGCCTCTTGAATATCTTATTGAAGTACAATAGAATGATTTGAGGCACCTCTAGCCTCAACCCATCATCATTTTCTATCTATTTCATTGTATAATGACTTTGAGATCAAAAATTTATCAAACTTCTTTGAGATCCTAGCTTTCCCAACTCTATTATTTCTCCACGTAGGCATTAATTCTATTGGTTCCAAATCAATTAAACTAGCTTCTTCAATATTATGTCTATAGTAATCTGTAAGTCTATCAAGTCTTGCAGATTCTACCCATACCTCATTCATAGTAAAATTTAAGTCCCACCAATGATAAATCTTTCATTCCTAATACACATTTGAAAGAAAAAATCATCCCAAATGACCTGTCTATCTTCATATAACAATTAATAACTAATAACCTCAAACCCGTCTTTAAAAAAGAACTTTATCCACAAGATTGAAACTATAAAGAAATAATTAAGGAAACTGAGTTCTTCTAGCCAGTCAAAACACCCCCTGATTTGGTATCATCTAGAGCCAAGAACTCCCTATCCCTAAGAAATTTACTTAACCTTTGAATTACTTTTGTACTTGCCCCTATGGTTTCTTGTAGAAGTATAACATCTAGATTATGAATTTCCACCATTCTAGCTAAGGTAAGTCTTTTAGAAGGACTAGCAAGACCTGGAATATTAAGGGATAACAAGATCATTTAAACATCTTAGAGGGGTTTTATCCCACTCTAAGGACCCCTTTGATAAATTTTTTGTTTACCCTACTGAATTTCCCTTAAAACCTTCTCTTATGCATGAAACAAAAATATTTTCTACCTGCTAAAGAAGTGGAAGAGTCATTTATAAGGTCTAGAACTAACCTTCTAACAACTGTACAAGTTCTCAACTCAGGTTCCCTTTTCATAGAACATAATAAATATTTGCAAGAGGATCTTGTCTCCAAACCGTCCCATGAAATAGATACCTCCCTAGAAGATTCACTTGATAGGTCAAAAAGACTTCCTCCTTCTCCAGAGTTTTGCTTCTAGATTCATAAACATTATTTTTGCTTGTTTGTGCCAAATCAGGGAGTACTATTGAGCTCTATAAAATAGGTATCTCTTGATTATTGTTAGCTTACTTGAAATCCCCACTAGTCATTTGTTTTCTCCTCCATGATTTTTCTATGGAATATTGAGAACATTTCTTAGAAATATGTCCATAAATATGATAATGAACACATCTAAAAGGAATATTCAAATAGTCCAAGATTTGATTATGAATTTTATTCCCCACAACTATCTCCATATTGTTTGATAAGCCTTCACTAATAATCCGTCTCAACCAAAACCTGAGCTACATACCAAAAACCACTAGATTTGAAAGAAACATATATATACAAGGTTTTACCTAATGAATCTCCAATCTCTTTTAGAGCTATTTTTGACCATAAATCCATTGGCAAAATTAGAAGTTTTACCCAGATTGGGATTCTCCTAGCAACTTCAGTCCTAGGATTAAAGCAAGTCGTCCAAGCCTTCAAAGCCAAAAAAGAATACCACAATACCAATGACCTCCCAAAATTTTTTGTGCATATTCATCGTATAAAAAAATGAAACCTATCTATCCTCTGACAAGTAAGTGAAAAATTAGCCCATATCCTAAAATTGGGACTCATACCTTCTGCAACCACTCATCTAGTGTTTTTTTTTTGTTTTTTTAAGATGTAAGATTATAGGGAATAATGAAGTAGGAGAAGAGGAGATAATAAGAGAGGGTTTAGTGGAGGTTGTCACTGATACCATAGTAGATTATAGTTGATCCATCATCACCATCGATCGATGATAGCTAAAGACCCATCTGTAATTTTAAAAAAATCTTGGATTGTGAGGGAGGTAAGCATTCTTTTTTTTGACATTTAAATTTTCTTTGGAAGAATTTTGTTGGCTGCAACTATGAAGTGCATGTAATGAAGCTAGGGTTTTCAAAGTGAAACATAAATGAATTAAATCAAATAGGATGAAATATTTTATTTTTCTAGAGAGAAATATATCTATGTATGTGAACAATAGTTTGAAGATTTTTTTTGGCTAGAATTATGGAGTGCACATAGTAAAGCTAGGGTTTACAAGTGAATCACAAAGAAAAGTAAAAAAACACAAGTGATATTATTCTATTTTTTTCTAAACTAGAATGTGCTCAAATCTATTCATGTGAATAAAATGAAGGTGGGTCCAGTTCTTGACTGATATATTTAAAAGAATGACACAAGCAACATCAACATTTTTTAAAACCAAAGTGAACTCAGATCTATTCATGTGAAGAAAATGAAGTTTGGACAAGTTACTTTCTAAGCATGTAAAAGGTGAAAGGAGTTACTTTGATAGGGATAAAATTTTTTTGTGCATGTGAGTGGTTGTTTGAAGAAGTTTGTTAGTTGGAATAATGAAGTTCATGCAGCAAAGCTAGGTTTTGCAAAAGGAAATTATTAAATTTTGTTTTCCATTGGTAATATATGCTTTATCTTATAATATTAATGTGCTTTCATATATACTATTTTTTACAATTTCTTTGGTTGCACTTGTGCTTCAGAAAAGAAACTAGCAATCTAGATCTGGTAAAGTAGGCTATGATAGTGCAATGTTTTGGAAATATTACTCTACTAAGGTGTAATACATAGATAGTAGAGGTGAAATTTTAGTATTTTGAAGGCTATTATAGAAAAATTTCAAGAAGGATGTTGAACTCTAGACTATTTGTATTCACACAAAAAATTAAAAAAAGTTCCAAAAAATAAAAATCAAGAATTTAGACATTTTATGTAAAATGATGTAGATTTCTAGCTATAGTAATTCAATTGAGATGATAACTGAATATATTTGTAAAATATCATTCTCTAAAGAATATAGTTGTGATTTATCAAGTGTGGGGGATCCGAGTACAACCCTTTTTTCTCTAGTAAAAAAATGGATATGTGTGCTTAGATTCTTGCTCAATACTCCCTTGATTTTGTTAGATAAACCCACACTACGTATGCAAAATATAAGTGAGGGTATAACATGCATTTCTTCCTAACAATTTAGTGGGGACCATTCTTTGGTGTTTTTTTGTGGATATATGTACTTGGATTTCCGTGTACAACTCTCTCAACTTTATTAGATAATCATCTCATACCTAAATAAAAATTATATTTATAATTAAATTTAATTCATTATTTATGATTCAAGATGTTTGTAGTGGGGTTTTTGATCTCATATATAAATGAAAATTATATTTATAATTAATTTTAATTTATTATTTATGTTTCAATATTTTTATAGTAGGGTTTCAAAAATGGGTTTTAAAATATACCCCTTTATTAAAATATAAATTCAATTAATTAATAATTATTATATTATTTAGTGAATAGAATAAACAATATAACAATTTATTTTAATAAGCAATATGTCACTTCTATTAAGGTTATTCCCATCAAATACCAAAATATTACATTTTTTGTTAGGTCAATTAAACAATATTCAAATTGCCATTTTATTATAGATATTTTCATTTTTCCATCAAATATATTCATCTTCTTCAAAGTCCTATGTTTTCGTAATCAACTTCTTGACATTGTTTTTATTAAGAGATAAAATATTACTTTTCCAATTGCCTTCTAAAATTTGAATTTCGTCAATACAAAGACCAACATCATTATTGGCTAAATTATCTACTACCTCATTTCCTTCACTATAGATAATTCTTATGTTTGCAAAAGATTACCTCCAATAATAGATGATGAGCATCAATAATAATATTATTTTTTATCTAATCCTCAAATCCATTTTTATTGATACCATTAATGCTAACTTGTGAAATCCATTCGACTGAAATATATTTCCATCCTTTTTCAATGACACATTTAAGCCTTGTAAGAAGTGACCTAGCCTATGAATGGTTGTTAGTTGAAGTTCCATATGATACTAAGTGAGGAAAAAATCCTCCATTACTTTAAAAAAAAAACACCTCCACCTATGTTTTTGGGATTTCCTTTGGAAGCACCGTCAAAATTAACTTTGATAAATCCAATTTCTAGACATTTCTATTTTACCATAGATTGAAGCAAATATTTTGTTTTAATGCCATTGTTGCATATAACTCTTCTATGTATATTCAAATCCTCTAACCAAGTGGCTAAAACCTCTTTTTCTACCCTCGAGGCTTCCCATGATGAGCACCATATATGAAATTATTATGCAAGAGAGGTAATAATATAGTTCCAAACTTGGGTATGATTTTGAGACTTATTTTTAAAAATTCTATTATTCCTTTCAAGCTATAATTCCAATAAATAATTGCATGACCAATCCTCCACATAATAGTTTAGCTTTGAAATAATTAATACAAAATTTCATTAACTCTGGTGGTCCATGAGGACTTATAAAAGTTTACTAGGGAGGACTACATGTCACTACCCAAATTTTTACAACATAAATGTTCTAAGTTTAACCAAGTGTAGACACCCAAAAGTTACACATGTCTACCTCTACATACTTGTAGATCTATCCGAATACTTTTAGGTTTGCATAGACCATACTAGACCTCTCTAGGCTATTGTAGACTAGCGTAGACCATTGTAGACCAATGTAGACTACTCTAGACCAACGTAGACTGCTCTAGATCATCGTAGACCTACGTAGACCATTTCATTGGTCTATAGGCATGCAACCCTAGTAAAATTCAAAATTCATGATCCAACCACCTTCTATCTATTCGGAATCCACCTATCAGTTCCCTAAGGCAACTTAAGCCCTTCCTATACCTAATTAGACCCCACAAGACTATTAGTTCTCAAAAATTCCTAATTAAGTTAATTGAATTTCTAATTTGAAAGTCACTTCTCTTAAGTGTACTTTATGGATTAAAAAGGTTAATTAGGATTCTAAACCCAAATTAGTCCTAATTATTCCCTCATATGTGTGTGCACAAAATTAGTTAGGATATTTCCTAGGAAACCCTAACTCAACCCTCATCTAACCTAGGGATAAACTAACCCTAGTAAACCCTAATATATTCTAACACATGTATGAAGATGAGATATTTCTCTAGGGAATTTGGGAATGACACCTCACAAACCCTAACCTAACCACAATAGGACTTTACCCTAGGGTTTAGTACACCTAACCACACCCCCTACACCTTGGTTTCTTCTATAAATAGGAGACCAAATCCCTCATTATCTCTCTCTCTCCCATTTTAGTTAACCTATAGAAACTCTATAGAAATATGGCCAAAAGTACAATCTGACATATATGAATCATGAAGATAGTATAACACCATCTCAAGAGCCCATCTAGACAAGGATCTCCAATAGAAAGTACTTGCAGCTTAAATCACCCCCTGTCCCATGAATCTAACTTCCAGTTCACCCCATGAACTACAAGTTGACCCTATAGAAGGTTTTTCTCACCAAATCATCTAGGTATACTTCATTTCATATTTTTATAGTTATTTATGTAGTTTATTTTAGTTTTACTTGCATATATAGTGTCAATTTGTCTTCTTCACCATGGGGCCTAACTAAGGGAAGCCCTCAAAAATACTAACTCTCTTTTGTAGGTTTAAAATAGGTGCAAAGAGGAAATATCAATAGTAACACGTGAAGCCCACCTTCATTGAGGAGCCCAAAATATAGCATCAAGATTGTTGTACATTTGTGAAAGAAGAATGGGAATTCTCCCTATTTTTAACCTAAAGCATTTCTCTCATTAATAAAATTAGTATTTCTAGATAATTTGTGTTATAGCAAGTTGTTGGATCAAATACCATCTTTTGTATGTTTCATTTTGGCATGCCCAGTGTGATTGACCATTCACTAGTTCAGTCAATCAAATGTCACATCTAGTTGACAGGTTTATACACACCTTATTGTTATTTTAGGTTGGTTCAACTTCTCTCATAGACCATTCACATAGGTTACATACTTAAGCAAATTTTGAGTCTAGAGAAGATAACAACTTGCATAGATATCACCATCTATTGAGCAGTTTCCCCTACTCATCATTTTCATGGTCAAAATACGACCTAGGGATAAATAAAATGATAAGCATAAGCAAAAATCATACAAATAGGTAGAAAACAAAAGCCAATGCCCATATTACAAAAAAAAAAGAACAAAGAAAAAAGAAAAAGAAAATAAAAAACAAGAAATGAGGGGTAGAAAACAAAAGGAAAAGCCTCTAAGAAACACCAATGTTATGCTTCATTGCCTTTGGTCCTTAGGTTCAACATAACATCATGGGATGATTTCCATCGCTAGCTATAGGCCCTAAGTGCCTGCCTACTAGTGGAATAGTCTTACAAGTGGTGACACATATGTCATATTAGCAATCTTCTTTTGTACAGATCATTACGTGCTTGTGGATGAGTTATCTAGTTTGTATATGTTTACAACAGGTTAATACTACCTCCCTCAAAATGGATAAATGAACCTCACTCATTTGCACACACTGGTCCATGATAGACTTTGCACAATTTTTGTATAAGATTTTATTACTACAACTATGATTGTCAAAGTTATTACATATGCCTTATACCATCCTACATCCCTGAGATTATGGAATGGATCACATTCACATCGGTCTATGCCATGATACAAGTGCTTCCTTTATGCATTTCATTCCTCTCATACATCCATCAATGCATCTATTTTATATAGAGTTATAAAATATTTCACCATCACATTTATCCTATACACATTCATTGATATTACATCATCGCATCTATGTTACATACATCTACCAAAATTTTAACATTCATTATCACACTTGCATTACATCACATAGCATTGCATCCAATCCACACTTCTTCATATCATTCTATAGTATATCTATGCTATAGTGTAATCATTTTTCTACACATTACCACATACACATATATTCATTCATCACACATTTACCCACATATTATTCTTGTTGTGACTATTTCACAACTAGCCCCAAAGCTTGGGGACCCACATTTTTTTGATAAATTTTGGTGTGGTTTTTGTCTTTTCTTTTTTTTATAGGTTTATTAAAGTGTTTATAATTCAAACATTAACTTTTGGGTTAATTCATGTTTAAAAAAATAAATAAACTAAAAAAAAATGAATTAAAAAAATAAATAAATAAATAAAACAAGAAAAAAAAAGAAAAAAGAAAAGATAAATAAATAAAAATAATATATATATATATATATATATATATATATATAAATATATATAAACAAATGAAAAAAAAAAAAAAAAATAATATATATATATATATATATATATATATATATATATATATATATATATATATATTTTCATGGTGGCCACGTATAACTCTTAAAGCTTTTAAAGCACTTTTTATTTAGCTTTAAGTAGTATGTAGTGGTAGGATTGTTTTTTTTAGCTTTTTTGTTTTTTTTAGGTTTTAATTTTTAATTTTTCCATGTTAGTTTAAGTAAAGTTTAGTTTTTGTTTTTTTTTAACGTGGGTTTTTTGCAGGGTATTGCGTATGGAAGAAAGGAAGAAGGAAACGAAAAGCCATGGAGGAGAAACGAAAAGCGTGGAGGAAAATCTTAAAATACCCATCGAAATGCATGCACAAAGGGGAGGACGAAAATTTTGGCATGGCCAAAGGGGACTTTTGGCATGGCCGCATTTGTAAAACTGGGATTTTAATTTGAATGTGAAAGCTTCTCTTCAGAAATTTCAGGCCTTGTTAGCAAGAAAGAATGAGAAATTTTCTGCATGCTCTATTTTAATTGTTCTATCTTTCTCCTTCCAAATTTCAGATTTGTATGTGGAATTTATGCCATTGTTTTTGGGTTATTTCATGTGAATGTCTGCAATCTGGAAATTATTTTAAACCCTAGGAGCCAACACCTAGTTTACTTTGATCGTGTTTGTTTGCAGGTCAAATAGGCTAGGTTGCATGTATGAAACTCTCACGTATTCGGTTTTGCAGGACGGGGTGCTATCAAACTGAAGGAGCTTTTGCATTGCTGCATTTTCAGCAATTATTTTGATGCAAAATTTTAATTTTCTGTTTCCAAAAATTTTAATTTCAGAATTTTTTCTTATTTTCAGGCATTAAAATAAACATTTAAAAATTTTCAAAATCTAAAAATAATTTCACCATTGCGTAGGTTATAGTTCAGACTTCCAATACGCACTTTGAAATTTCATTTTCGGAGTTGTTTAGTATTTTTAAAAATTCATCGAAGTTGTTGTTTTGTCACAGATTTTAAAAATCCGAAAATAGAAAATTTCTATTTTAAGGTCAAATTTCATTTTTCCGAGTTTTATTTTGCACTCATGAGCCTATGATGACATTCCCTTCATGGAAATTCCAATTTCATTGAAGGAGTTATGTTTTATGGCATTTTCACAAATTCCCATTTTGGGCCTAAAATTACCCTTTCTTCATAAAAATTCTAATTTTGCGAAAGAGGGG
Organism: Wollemia nobilis; assembly: GCA_028583015.1. NCBI lineage: Eukaryota > Viridiplantae > Streptophyta > Pinopsida > Araucariales > Araucariaceae > Wollemia > Wollemia nobilis. The sequence continues at coordinate 3,954,015 of JAQPPZ010013509.1, read as the reverse complement.
TAATTTGAGTATTATATTGAAGGTCTTTGCCTTAAAGCACTTAATTGTTCATCTTGATGAAAATTTGATTTCATTTAAGAGGGATAAGTTAAAGTGACATTTTGAAGCTACATGTGAAGACCCTATTCATCATTGAGGATTTAATGCAAGATAAATCTATCTTAAAACCATCAAGATAAAAGGAATTAAAGCACTACATCGTGGTCATATGAGGGCCAACTCACATTTGATTTATTTTGGTTCAATGAACAATCACTAAAGTTTCATGGTAAAATAAACCAACATTGCCCCTTGTTTACAGTTACTTGCAATCACTAAGGTGTTCCAAGCATTTAAATTGAATATCTTTATTTGAGATTACTAATGCACATATGCAAATGCTAATATAACGGAGACCTTGGAGAAGTTGTTTGTTTAACTTCTTTGCAAGAGGGGATTTGGAATCCAAATCCTAAGGGAGAGTGTACTTTCACAATTGGGTGAAAATACCACTCAACATTTTGGCGCTAGAAGGAGGGCCTGAATTGGTTTATTTTAGTATGATTTAAATGCTATAGGGATTTAAATTTTGAATATTTCATGCCCTATTGATTATTATCTGTAGCCCTCTTTTAATATTACAACTTGGTACTGTTAAAAGGAGGACATGAATTGCTATGCATTGTTCTAACGCTTTGATTGTTCATACAGGAATAATGGGATTTGATTTGATGTTAAAAAAATAAAATAAATAAATAAATAAAAATAAATAAATTTTTTGGGTATTAAAGTTATATTCTTTAAGATTCACTAATGGCTATGTTTTCACCATGGATGACAGGTAGCCCATTGAACATACCAGGAGTTCAACATTATTTGCCCGTCGGTTTTGAGAGATGTCTTCCTCGATTTTCGTCTAATGGGACAAATACTGCACAAGAACATATTCAAGCATTCAAATTTGTTGTGAATCACTTAACAATTTGGTATGATGATGTTGTTTGTAAAATGTTCCCTTACACCTTGGACAAAGTGGCATATGATTGGTTTACAAGTCTACCTTTAGGGTCTATCACTTCTTGGGCTCAATTAGAGACAACATTTCTTAATCAATTCAACAAAAAGCAAGTTGACCCAATCCGCATGTATGAGCAATTTTTCACCATCAAAAAAGGACCAAGTGAAAATGTGAAGTCATTTTCTGAAAGGTTCTTTGGATTATATGCTCAATTAGTGACATGTTATGTTTTGCAAGAAGAAGTGGCTCTCCAAATATATGTCAATGCTCTTGACCCACTCATTTCCACATATTTGCGAGGGATGCCCCTAATCACATCTTTGTCTCAAGCCTATACTCAAGCAATGGCAATTGAGCAACAATTGAGTTGTCAAAATTATGGTGTGGGTTTTGGATCATGTAATCTTCAATCATTTAATACTTCCTTTACCCACCCAATGATTTATCCACCTCAACCAAGTTCAAGTGTGAATCAATTTCAGAATCAACAATCATTCCCAAGCTTCAATCAATTTCAAAATCCTCAACCTACTATGCAAGATCAACCATCTTTCTTAAGTATGAATCAACTTCAAGATACTCATCTTGATTCAAAAGATGCTTCTAAAATCAATTTTAATGATTTTCATAAGAATATGATTTTAGGCAAGGGAGGAGTACTAGATCCAACTAGTATTGAAACATGTGACAAATTGGAAACCCTTGACTCACCAAAAGATGAATTCTATGAGGATGAATCTGTTTCGGATGACATTGTTGAAAGTGATGACCAAGAAGATCCACACCTTCCAAATTGTGATAAAATTGAATCATGGGTTACACATGTGGATTATGATAGCCTTATCAATTTGAATACAAGCAATAACCCAATTTTGGAAGTAATTGAACCATCTAAGGAAGGTGAAGATAAATTTGATGAGAAACATGTTGATGAATTAAAAGATGAAGAAGAAATAGTTGAGCATCACAATTTGATTTTGAAAGATGATCATTATGATTCTTGGGAAGAGTATGCTCACTCCAAAACTGCTAATGAAATTTGTGTGCCTATTGATATGCAGGATGATACAATTGCCCTTTCACATGAGGATATTACAAGTCCTGTGCAATCTGAAAATGTTTTGGAAGAAGGATTGGAATCTCATCAAAGGTTTGAGAAGGATAATGATTTTACTACCATGGATCAAGAAGGAGAATCAATTGTTTTTGTTCCCCTTGAGGGGCAAGAAATAGAAAATCTTGATCCACCTATTGTTTCTACAATGTCCATGCCATCTCAAAATGATGAAATTACAAAACCTAAGTGGTGTGGGTTTGATACTGTTGATGATCCTAATGAAAATATGAATTTTGAGGCAACTCAAGCCATTGATCATGGAAAGGTGTCACGTGACACATATCTTGAAAAACTAGGCTCTTGTTTTGAAAAATATGGATGCATGTTTGATTGGGTGCCTAACTTTGGTGTTTTTGAACAGGTGTTGGATGATGAAGAAGACAATGAGGAAGAAGAAAAGGCTACTAACACTCATCAAGTTGTGGTAAATTCTAACCATGATGGGTTGAGTATGGATGACAAGGTGAAATCTTTACCTTTGGTAGTAGCTACCAAAATTTCAAGTGACGGATTACATGATGTCCCTTTGGATGCTAATGTCATTAATGATGAAATGTCAAATCTTGGTGATGTTTGTCAAGTCTTGATTGATTTGGATTGCTTTAAAATCTTGAAAAATATTTTGAATTCAAGACTTTTAGAAATAGGCTCTTGTTTGCAATATTTCACATTTGAAAAGGAAAGCCTACTTCTAAATTATGAATGGAATGATGAAATTTGCGCTTTAAAGAATAGACATGATAAAATTGAAAATCAATCATTGTCTGATCAATTTAAAATTTTGAATCTCACCTATATGAATACTAATGAAACTAAATTTAATTGGTGGGGTGAGAGAGGGAAGTTGAAATTTGTTGCATTGCTTGGTATGATCTTATTGTTGTTGGATTCCTACAACATTTGGCATGTGTATTGTGACATATGTCTTTTGAAATGCTCTAATCATGTTTGGGATCCAGGAAAGTAATAGTCCAAGCTTGGCATCATCTTGTACTATATTGTATATATTTTGATTTTGGTTTTGGTTTGTGTTTTCAAGTTTCATTTTGGGATTGCTATTTGGATTAGGATTTAAGTCGTGTGTTTGATTTTATTTGACATGTTTTGATAAATTTGAGATGTCAACTTATGCCTAAAATCAGGAGAATATGAAACATTGGAATTGTGTTGTAGAAAGCTCCACAAGTAACACAAACATTTAAATAATATCGTTTGAATCTTGTGATGCATGAAGTTGTCAGTTTTGCACATTATGGTAAATAGATGATATATTCCAAAAGAAGTAGTGCATTCATATCTCATGTCATATTCTACATTGCATATACATGTCATCTCGAGTTACATTTTCATTCCATGGGCAATTATTGAGAAGGTGTTGAATCCTCTTAGGATTATTACATAACATATATTAAAAGGATCCTAAGGTTGGGAACTGCTGCCCAAACTATCTTGAACCAAGCACATTCCATGCACATTAAAAAGAATCTTGAGCAAAATGGTCAAAACCATACTTGGATGAAAAGGTGAGGTGAAAAGAATATTTCATGTTTGTCCTATCATGCAACATAATCCTTGAAACAGTGGTTCTTACCACTCCCATAATGCTTAAAGCCTAAAATCAAAGTAGTAAGGATAGGGTTAAATCCTCATCTCGCTTAGGTTGAGGATCCAATTCCCCAAAGCTCTGATTTGACCTTCATGGAGTAGTAAGGATAGGGCATAATTCTCATCTTACCTAGGTTGAGAATCCGAGTCCCCAAAGCTTCCATCTTTCATTTTATCATAAGGCTTGGATTGGAAGGATCGTACTACATGTCCTCTGCAAAGGATGGGTAGTCATCCCAAAGGTCCAAGCAATAAAAGTAAAACTAATCTTTCCCATTTCACCTCAATCTTGGATTGGAAGGATTGTACTACGTGTCCTCTGCAAAGGATGGGTAGTCATCCCCAAGGTCCAAGAAATAAAAAAAAAAACAAAAAAAAAAAGAAAATGAATGAAGCCAAATCATGGATTATGGGGTTAAATGCTCATGCGTGGCATCATGTCTTGTCTAAAAGCAAGACCACTGATTGCTCATATGGATAGACTAGCCTAACCATTTCATCCATAACAGGTTAAATTATTTTGTTCAAGATGAGGTAATGAACTCCAAATCAGAATAGTAAGGATAGGGTTAAATTCCCATCTCGCTTAGGTTGGGAATCCTATTCCCCAAAGTTCTGATTTCACTCACACTTGCACATGGGTTCAAGATGGTAGTGACACATAACCAACTTTGGGATCTAGTAAAATTAATTCAGTATACATATATTTGGTCCTAAGAGGGTTTGACATCTTTAATATGTTTGTCCATGATATTAGAAGGTTTGAGCATTTATAAAGCAGGTTGTTACATCTCTAGCATCTTCATCATGTATCAAATCCTACACAAATCATTCATAGCCTTGCATACAAATCATAAGTAAAGCCGACAATGGAATGTTGATCGAGTTTCAAACGGTAGGGAATGAAGCACACTGCACACACCGAGCTGATGCTTAGCGATTCTGATGTTTCATGTATTTCTGATCTATTGGCATTCTTTGGATATTTGTTGACGCTTGTGTTAAAGTTTTGAAGTGTGTTTTCAGGTTTTCTTTTTGGGTTCTCATCGAAATGCTCAGGAGCATTTCCCATCGGAGTCGCCATTTGTTGTGATTGTTTCACAACTAGCCCCAAAGCTTGGGGACCCACATTTTTTTGATAAATTTTGGTGTGGTTTTTGTCTTTTTCTTTTTTTATATAGGTTTATTAAAGTGTTTATAATTCAAACATTAACTTTTGGGTTAATTCATGTTTAAAAAAATAAATAAACTAAAAAAAAGTGAATTAAAAAAATAAATAAATAAATAAAACAAGAAAAAAAAGATAAATAAATAAAAATAATATATATATATATATATATATATATATATATATATAAAACAAATGAACATAAAATAAAAACAAAAAAATAAAAATAAAAAGGATAAGATATAATATATATATATATATATATTCTTCATGGTGGCCACGTATAACTCTTAAAGCTTTTAAAGCACTTTTATTTAGCTTTAAGTAGTATGTAGTGGTAGGATTGTTTTTTTTAGCTTTTTTGTTTTTTTTTTAGGTTTTAATTTTTAATTTTTCCATGTTAGTTTAAGTAAAGTTTAGTTTTTGTTTTTTTTAACGTGGGTTTTTTGCAGGGTATTGCGTATGGAGGAAAGGAAGAAGGAAACGAAAAGCCATGGAGGAGAAACGAAACGCCATGGAGGAGAAACGAAAAGCGTGGAGGAAAATCTTAAAATACCCATCGAAATGCATGCACAAGGGGAGGACAAAATTTTGGCATGGCCAAAGGGGACTTTGGGCATGGCCGCATTTGTAAAACCGGGATTTTAATTTGAATGTGAAAGCTTCTCTTCAGAAATTTCAGGCCTTGTTAGCAAGAAAGAATGAGAAATTTTCTGCATGCTCTATTTTAATTGTTCTATCTTTCTCCTTCCAAATTTCAGATTTGTATGTGAAATTTATGCCATTGTTTTTGGGTTATTTCATGTGAATGTCTGCAATCTGGAAATTATTTTAAACCCTAGGAGCCAGCACCTAGTTTACTTTGATTGTGTTTGTTTGCAGGTCAAATAGGCTAGGTTGCATGTATGAAACTCTCACGTATTCGGTTTTGCAGGACGGGGTGCTATCAAACTGAAGGAGCTTTTGCATTGCTGCATTTTCAGCAATTATTTTGATGCAAATTTTTAATTTTCTGTTTCCAAAAATTTTAATTTCAGAATTTTTTCTTATTTTCAGGCATTAAAATAAACATTTAAAAAATTTCAAAATCTAAAAATAATTTCACCATTGCGTAGGTTATAGTTCAGACTTCCAATACGCACTTTGAAATTTCATTTTCGGAGTTGTTTAGTATTTTTAAAAATTCATCGAAGTTGTTGTTTTGTCACAGATTTTAAAAATCCGAAAATAGAAAATTTCTATTTTAAGGTCAAATTTCATTTTTCCAGTTTTATTTTGCACTCATGAGCCTATGATGACATTCCCTTCATGGAAATTCCAATTTCATTGAAGGAGTTATGTTTTATGGCATTTTCACAAATTCCCATTTTGGGCCTAAAATTACCCTTTCTTCATAAAAATTCTAATTTTGCGAAAGAGGGGTAATTTGAGTATTATATTGAAGGTCTTTGCCTTAAAGCACTTAATTGTTCATCTTGATGAAAATTTGATTTCATTTAAGAGGGATAAGTTAAAGTGACATTTTGAAGCTACATGTGAAGACCCTATTCATCATTGAGGATTTAATGCAAGATAAAATCTATTTTAAAACCATCAAGATAAAAGGAATTAAAGCACTACATCGTGGTCATATGAGGGCCAACTCACATTTGATTTATTTTGGTTCAATGAACAATCACTAAAGTTTCATGGTAAAATAAACCAACATTGCCCCTTGTTTACGGTTACTTGCAATCACTAAGGTGTTCCAAGCATTTAAATTGAATATCTTTATTTGAGATTACTAATGCACATATGCAAATGCTAATATAACGGAGACCTTGGAGAAGTTGTTTGTTTAACTTCTTTGCAAGAGGGGATTTGGAATCCAAATCCTAAGGGAGAGTGTACTTTCACAATTGGGTGAAAATACCACTCAACAATTCTATGCTTTCTATGCAAAAGAAATTCAAACACATTCAACTCAAAATCATAACACATGTATATATAATAACCACAACCAAAATGTATATATATATCATCCATCAAAAATACTCATAGGCTACAAAATGGGACCATGCCCACTATCCATCATCAAAAGCGCTCATAGGCTACAAAGAACACAACCATTAGCTCTAGCTATCACTAGGAGTCTTTCCACTCCCCTCATGATTGAACCTATTCTGTGCTACCACACATGCTACTATAGCTCTACCGGACTCTGCCCCTATCCCAGGTGCTTAAACTCTAGTTGGAAATAACACCTCTAAAATAGCAATACCACCTACTCCCTATAGTGAATCGCGTACCTCTATACCCATATCCCATCGAGACTTCGAAGCTATACTATGATGAATCTTCTATGAATGTTTCAATGCTAGTTATCATGACCTCACTTGTTCATAATCAAGGAGTGAAATCCCATGCATCATCAAAACAAACTCGCAAAATGCTCATATCATTGCCTCCTTGACTAGGTTCCCTCTCACATCCTCACGACCCTTCTACATCTACTCTATCTCTACCCTCAAGGTAGCCACATCTATAGGTACCTTCACTATCACCCTAGATCACTCTACATCCTCTCATACCCACTACTATCTCTCCATCTCAACATGTAGCTCCACAATATCTACGTCTCAGGCCTCTACCATAAGTTGTCTCCTATGAACATCCACCCATAGCTGATCAATATCCTCCACCATATTGGCACACCTTACCTCTATAGCCTTAAGCCTCCTGTGTTGCTCAACATCTTGTAACTCAAAGGCCTTTCACTCGTTATCGCTAGCAATATCCAAGGCCATCATCTTGTCCTCAAAATCTGTTAGGTCTACTGCTTGAGCTCTCTCACTCACTCAAAGATCTCCCTCCAACTAATGCACTCACTCCCATAGCATCAACACCTTACATATCCTACTCCTTAATAAGAAACTCTCCCATATTACAAAGACACCCTAGATCAAATGTATCATCAAAATCTATAGTTCTGCTCACATCCTCACCCCTCTCCTCCATAGTTGCTCCCTCCTTGATAGGTTATGCTCCACTACTCACTGGTGCCTCCTCCACTCTCTCCATAGATGCACTAGATGCACCACCTAATAATCACCTAGACCATAAAAGAGGTACCTCTATCTCACCTCTAGCTCTATCCTATGATCTATATTGAGTACCTCTTTCTTTCCACCCCTCTATCATAGGTACCCCACCACCAAGTTGTACCCATCAATCCCTCACCCCAACACCTGGCTTCCAAATATGATTCACCCACCAGGCATCATAATCAGATGTCGTGCCTACATCATCAACATTTAGAATCACCATAAGTGGATCCCTCTTAGTAGTCTATGATAATACCATAGGATACTCCTCTCTATCACCTCACCACCTATAATACATAATAGGCACCTTTGGAATATCCTATCGCAGCCCAAACTACTTCATCACTCGACTAAACAAGAAGAATTTAGCCTATCGAGTATCCTATCCTGCCAACCATCTCCCTTGGTGGATAACACCTACCTGCTCATTATCCTTATACCATGCCACCTCACCCCTCCAAGGCCTCCAACTGATGAGACTAGGCACCAACTCTTCAAAATTCACCCTCCAAAATAAAGGATCACCCTCATGTGACCTCTTCATACCTTTTTTCATCCGTCCTCCACTTCAATGCATATGGTAAGTGCATATTTCCATCAACATAAGCCTTATAATGCAATAACGATGATCTCTCCATGGGTATATGCTCCCACATCCACACCGCAAAGGAGTCAAACTCAACCCCTTACTCCTAGCATGCACTACATCATGTAACTCCCTGTACATATGGCTAACAATGCAGGTACCCAAACAAATACAATACTACGATCCACCATATCACATACCACATCCAACATATTCTATGTAAACAACACCCCAAAATTATATGGTATTGCATAAGTGGAAATCATCATCATCATCATGCATTGACGCTAGACAATATATTATTATACCAAAGGTACTCATAGTCCATATTTTTTGTATCTACCTCCCTCCACTTATCCCCAAAGGCATGCTTCATCTCAAATACCTGACTATCTTCAGGTGTTGCCCTCATTGGAACATCCTCAATGGGCAACTTGTAGATCCTATATACATCCTCCAAGGTGATAGTCATCTCACCTATCGAAAAGTGGAAGGTATTTCGATCCGGGTCCCACCTCTCACACAATGCTGATATATACACTCTATTAGTGTGAATGCTCTTACACTCCCACACTCCTCTAAACCACACTACATCCAACCACTCCTCATCTGCCTTATTCTTCATAAGCTCATCCAACTCAGCCTTCATCGTATGCACACGATGTCGTGGCTCGATAGTCTTCACCTATTCATCCACAAACAAACACAACAAAAACTCACATTAGTTCCATATACAATTCCATGCAAATACTCAAAATGAACAAAAGTCAATCTTCTCACACACATTTTACACTCACAAATTGATTCAATTAATTTTTCATGCATTTTGAGACATTAAAACATGCACAATCCACACAACACAACAAAATGCAAACACAATCACATATTTGGATACCCATTTTGCCATTTTATGGTAAAAGTTCAAAAAAATTGAAAAATAGTACATATTTCGCCTCCAACAATCAATTTCACGGTTACCCACATACTAATTGTGGCACGAAATTAAAAAAAACACCAATCAAAACGACATAAAAAACAAAATACATTTTTGAACACCCAGTTTGACCTTTTACGATGAAATTTTTTAGAAATTTTAAAAATAGTATATCAACACGCACACAATTCAATGTCAAAGTCAACACCAGTTCATCAATATAGCACACATGCTAAATCAACACAAATAAAAAACATAGTCGCACATCTGGATACCCATTTTACCATTTCATGGTGAAAGTTCAAACAAATGTTAAAAATAGTGCATATCGGGCTCCCAAAAACCAATTTTAAATTCACCCACACCTACATCATGGCATGCAATTCAAACATATGACAAATCCCACAATACACGAAAACACATTACATTTTTTAAAACCCATTTCATCCTTTTACGGTGAAGGTGTCAACGGTTGTCAAAAATCATACACTTACAATGGAAAAATTCACGATCAAATTTTACCAATTTACATCACATAAGCTCACATTTCAATAACATGCCAAACGAAGCTAAAACACAAAAATAGTCACACATTTGGATATCCATTTCCCACTTTTGTGGATAAAATTCAATCACATTCCAAAAACAGTACCCCGTGGCTCTCGAAATGCAAAGTCAAACCATGCAGCTACACTACCCGTTAACTGGTCAAATTAACACTAAAATAGGTCAAACCTAAAAACTGATCACACTTTTGGGTACCCATTTGGCCTGACTAACACTTTGTGTTTCAATTTCAATTAAAATTACCATGCATTTTAGAAAAAATGTGAAAACCTCCCCTCCCCCATTTCACGCTTTTCCAAGAAACCAAATTACAAAATAGAACAAGTAACGAACACTTATTGGTGGATCTCCATGTTGGATGCTAGTACCAGTCCATACCCACACCATCCTTGCACCCAAATCCATCAACCGCAAGAGCTTCGCATCGCAAACCATTGCTTGCAACTCACTCTCCAAAGCTATCACCATGAAAATGATCCCTCATGCTTCAAAAAAAGGCTTAAATATACCTAAAACCCTAATTCACCCCCTGCCCTATGATTTAGGTTAAATTCACCCCTTTCCCCATGAATCCAGGTTCAATTCACCTCCTACCCCATGAATTCAGGTTCAATTTTCCCCCTGACCTATGAATTGCACCTATGAACCCCAAAATAATCAAAATTTCTTCCCAAATCCTAGGAAATATTTTCCTCTTTTTGTCCATCTAAATTTTCATTAGTATTATCATGCATTTTATTCTATCAATCGATCCATCATCATATCACCACATTCATTCACCTCATTAATAATTCCTTGTTTGAGGGGGTATTCATATAAAAAAGTCAGCTTCGCATGCAACCAAATAATCAAACATCCAAATGAAGGATATCGTATCTATCTACAAAATTTTTTGCTGAATATTATCTTATGATAATAAGCTCAATTAGGTCCGATGTGTAGACCAATTGGTTCATCCAAACCCCATAAGGGGGCAGGGGTCTAAGGTTCAAATATCGGGCCTTGTCATACTGAACGCTTGTCCTTTTCTTATTGATTTCAGTGGCGTAAAAGGTTTAAAATAATTGTGGCATGGTGGTTATAGGGACGGATTGCATGAAGATCTGTGTGGCGGCTTCTGTGGTGGACAACGCAGAATACTATGGCAGCCATAAAAGTGGACAACTTGCCCGGATTCATGGCGGCTATCGATTCCACCATGTAAATTAAAAAAAGAAGAAGATAATCAGCTCAATCCCAATCAGATACTTTTTAGATCATGAGAGCTATACGTTACCATGGAGATGTCAATCTGGCATTCATGTATGTTGAATACATAATTAATGGTACGTTTGAATAATCCTAGCACAACATTTGAAGATGTCATTCTGGAATTCAGGCAAAGCAAACCCAACCATATACTGAATGGTACATATGAATAATCCATGTCACCTAGCTCAAATGGTTTGACACATGTCACCATGCACTCATCAATCAATAAAAAACAAAAAATTGAATAGGCATTTGTTCTATTCATACTTTGGACCATCTTGCATTGGTCGTAAAAGCAAAGTAGTCATAAGTTACCTTCACAAGCAACCATTATGACATTGCAAAATATCATACGAAATCAGAAAAATCATCGCATTGCATCCACAATCATCCATTTGCATTCATCATCATCATCATTTTCCATTTTCTTTCTCTCTCTTCTCCTTCTTTGTTTCTTCTTTTCCCCCCATTCCTTCCTCTTCTTCTTCTTTCTTCTTTTCCCTCTTTTTTTTCCTTTATTCTTCTCTTCTCTCCCCAGATTCCCAGTCAATGTTGTATGGTCTTGCTTTGAGCGGCTACATACCTTTGTTTGGATTCCATTCTTCCCTTCTTTTCTTCTTCTTCTACGTTCTCCCATCATATTTTTGTATTAAACTATATTTTACATAATATAGGACAAAAGGGGTAAATGTAGACACCCAAAAGTCACACATGTCTACCTCTATGTACTCGTAGATCTATCCGAATACTTGTAGGTTTGCATAGACCATCCTAGACCTCTATAGGCTATTGTAGACCAATGTAGACCATTGTAGACCATTGTAGACTACTCTAGACCAGCGTAGACCACTCTAGATCATCGTGGACCTTTGTAGACCTATGTAAACCATTTCATTGGTCTATAGGCACAAAACCTTACTAAACTACACAATTCATGACCCGACTGCCTTCTATCTATTCAAAAGCCATCTATCAGTTCCCTAAGGTAACTCAAGGCCTTCCTAGACCTAATTAGGACCCCATGAGACTATTAGTTCCCAAAAAATTCTAATTAAGTTAATTGAATTTCTAATTTGAAAGTCACTTCACTTAAGTGCACTTTATGGATTAAAAAGGTTAATTAGGATTCTAAATCCAAATTAGTCCTAATTATTCCCTCACATGTGTGTGCGTCAAATTAGTTAGGATATTTTCTAGGAAACCCTAACTCAACCCTCATCTAACCTAGGGATCAACCAACCCTAGTTAATCCTAATCCTTGCTCACACATGTGTGAGGATAGGATATTTCTCTTAGGGCATATGAGAGGATGACTAGACATGCCACCTCACAAACCCTAACCTAACCACAATAGGACTTTACCCTAGGGTTTAGTACACCTAACCACACCCCCTACACCTTGGTTTCTTCTATAAATAGGAGACCAAATCCCTCATTATCTCTCTCTCTCCCCTTTTATTTAACCTACATAAAATCTATATAAATACGACTAGAAGTATAATTTAATATATCTAAACCATGAATATAGTATAACACCATCTCAGAAGCCCATCCAGACAAGGATCTCCAATAGAAAGCACCTACGACTCAATTCGCACCCTACCCTATGAATCTAGCTTCCAATTCACACCATGACCTGTGAGTTGATCTTACAGAAGGTTTTTCTCACCAAAATAGTTAGGTATACTTCATTTCATGTTTTTACAGTCATTTCTATAGTTTATTTTAGTTTTCCTTACATATTTAGTATCGATTTGTCTTCTTCACCATGGGGCCTGACTAAGGCAAGCCCCAAAAAATACTAACTCTCTTTTGTAGGTTTAAAACAAGTGCAAAGAGGAAACATCAATAGCAAAACTACCGGTGGCACACATTGCACATGAATCCCACCTTCATTGAGGAGCCCAAATATAGCATCAATATTGTTGTACATTTGTGAAAGAAGAATGGGATTCTCCCTATTTTTAACCTAGAACATTTCTCTCATTAATAAAATCAGCATTTTTGGATAATTTGTGTTATAGCAAGTTGTTGGATCAAATATCATCTTTTGTATGTTTCATTTTGGCACGCCCGATAGGCTTTGATGAAGCTACAAGGAGGTGGATATGTTTTTATGAAAACTCTTATAAAAGAGTGTCACTAACTCAGCAGTGGGGAGACTGTAGGTGAGGTCATGTATGATCGATCTCCACCATGAAAAACTTGGTAACAGGTTCATCGTTAGCCTGTCATAGGGTGTAGATGTATGAAAGTTAGTTTTCTTTTTGATGTTTATGGAAAGTTGTTCTAAGAAGGAGTTGGCCAACTGTTAAAAGGTGTATAGGATATGGCACGAGAGTATGTTGTACTAGTCAAGGGCTTGTCTCCCAAGCGAAAGGGAGAAAGTATGTAACATGAGGGGGTTGCTACTATGAAGTTGGTAGCAAGATGAATGATAATTACTCACATGTTCTCAAGGATCTTCCTTACCCTTGTATTTATCAAAATTTGGGATCTCAAATAAGGATAAGGTGAGATGGGAACTAATGGATGGAATGGCTCATTACAGAGTTCATCATAACTTGGTTTCTATGGTCTGTATATGGATGTGCAAAGTTTAGCATCTTTACTTCATCTTGCAAAAGTTGAAGTTCGTGTGTCAAGGGAGTGGAGGAATGTGCTATGACAGGTGGATCTTGTGAGTGTATTAGATATTGGAGTTGCTATTCTTCCCAATATTGAGAGGGAAAGTATTGCACTTGATCTTGGTGAGGTGGCTACTGAGCGATGTATGATGTCGAGGCCAATGGGACACTAGGTTGTGGAATGTAATAGTATTGTGGCTACGAGGTGTGTGGTTGTGGAATGGGTATCTACTGGGGATGATCCTACAATAATGGTTGGGATGTAGGAGGTGATGACCAAGAGGGAAGATGCATAAAGAATGTTGGTCCCATAGATAGTGGTGGAGGTATCAGGACTGATGATACAAGGGGTGGGCAAGATGAGGTATCAAAATATGGTATCTAAATCTATTATGAAGGATAAGATGTGGGAAAACTAAACTACATTGAATATCCTAGAGGAGTAGGGGTATAGGCAATAGGTATTGGTTCATAGGTGGGAAGAGGACCAACATTCAGGACCTAAAAAGGAGGAGGGGGTAATATAAAGGTAGATGTAGATGGAGGTGGAATGGAAGATTGGGTAGCATACATTCTAGACACCTAAGATGTAGGTGGGAAGGATGAGGAGAAAGGAGGATAAGATTCCAAAGTAGGAGCTTGGTAAGGTGGAGTGATGAATGTGTTCACTTCAGATTGGGCATGGATGATTAGTTGATGTTGGTATTGCATCGGTTGTGTTTGAGGAGGTGGCTGAGATGTGTCCTCAAAGGATGGGAAAAATGGTTGTTGGGAAGATGATGGTTGTGACTCTTGGGAAGAGTGTGGGTATGATGGTGGAGGTGGTGCTTGCTACTATTGTAAGGGGGTTTGTTGTGGTGTAGTTTGAAATGATGGCATCTAGGTTCCTGGTGTGGAAGAGGAGGGGTAATCATCCCTATGGTAGGGGAAAAAGATACAAGTTGATGGTGAGTACAGTTTAATAAGGAGGCTTCATTCTCAAAGAGAAATTGAGATAGACTCTAAAATGAGGGGTGCGTGAAGGTAGGAGATGCAGGTGGGGTCTCCTCATCTATGGTGAAGAAAGGAGTAGGGTATCCTAGAGTTGTATAGATGATATGCTCACAAAACATGGAAGGGGGATTAGGTGATGATGAAGGAGAAATTATTGGGTGATCTTATTCGAATGAGGTGGCAAGGGCTTCACTTGAAGTGGATGTCTTACCTTAAAATATCGTGTGTGTAACGTAGATCAAACCCTATGAGTATATCTGGTGTGCATGTGGATTTTTCTCTTCATGAGTGGAGTAAGAGGGGTATACTGAAATGGTGCTAGAATACTCCTATATATGGCGCACTTTCTCATACACTCAACTACAAGTAACAATAGGTATGATGGTGTATATCATGTTGTGAAGCTTTAGAACTACATAGAGATTAAAATTTGAGGTTTTGAAGCAACCCTGTGAAGTTTAGACTCAACTTGTAACTAATACAAAAGCAAAGTAGTGACAGACTGTAGATATGTGAATGGCAAAGTGCTGAATGGTGAAATGTGTTGAAACCAGTTTGTGATCATGAAAACAATGTGAAATTGGAGTCATTTCTAAATGCAGTAAAGAAAGTGTTTTGTTTGTTTGAGTGTGTTTTAATGTTGAGAATATACTTCCTAGATAATATCACAGGAAATGGGGTGAATACTCTAGAAAATTAGGAGTATCTTCGATACAAAATCTCCTGCAACACCCAAAGGTACACAAAATAGAACAATATCATGACGTGCGGATGGTGACCTGTATAGAAGGTGCAATAAAATGATAACATATGAGGGGAAGAACTCAAAGTGCTGAAATGAGTTCATTGTATCCTCTCACGAAAAGAGGTGGTACTATCCAAAAATCTACTATCGGTATACCTATGCTTTTGATTCACCCTTGGGAGGGCTTAGTCAATAATGACAATTACTGTGTTCACAAATTATGTTAGCCTTGTGAATTAAGGCATCTAATCCTATCCCACTCTGAAGGTTACTTCTGGTGATGAAATCTAGAAGCCCAGTCTCAAAAGTGGGGGGTTTTTCGATGATGAAGTCCAAAAAACCACTCTTGTGGGGCTACTAGGTGTATAGGGGGTGAGCTTGTGGAGGGTAAAACTCCTGCCACACCATTCTCTAATGATGGATTAGGGATGAAGTCTAGTATCACTATTTTTTAAACCACATGTGTATGTGGGTTTAAGTTGTCTAACGATGATGTAAAAAGAAATAAATCTAACTAAATACCCTTTTGAAATGAAAATCTAGCCATATATGCATTTTTGGAAGCAAAGCTAGATTTAAAATGCATTTTGAAAGTAAACTAGTCCTATGTGCCTTTAAAAAGAAGCTAGGATCTATGCATATGAAGTAAACAGGCAACCCAAGTGAAGCATGTGATTGTCAAAGAAATGGGAAGTCTAAGCTAAAGACAAGAAAGTAGTGTGAAATTTGCTTTTTTTGAAAGGGAAATGACTTGTTATGATAAGGAAATGCTAAAAGAAATTTGAAATTCTAATCTAGGTGCAAGAAAGAAATGGGAAAGTGATGTTTGGTACAAAAATATATTTGAGAATGCTTTGGTAAGAGATGCAAAAAGAGATTTGAAAATCTAAACCCTAAATGCATGAAAGGAATTAGAAATTGATTTTGTACAAAAAGGAAAGTAAAAATATGCTTTGCGAAAAGAGATTTAAAAAATATAAACCCTAAAATGGATGAAAGGAATTAGAAATTTATTTTTTTTGGTGTGAAAAGAGATTTGGAAATGCTTTGATAAAAGACACAAAAGAAAACTTGAAAACCCTAATCCTAAATGCAATTTTGAAAAGGGAAATTTGCAATGTGTTTTTAAAAGAGATTGATGGAATGACACAAAAGGGGAAAGAAAAATCTATTTAAAATATGATTTGAGCAAGGAAATGAAAATGTTTTTGAAAATATAAATGAACTGAAATTTTTGATTTAACACAAGTTGTTTTTGAAAATAAATTTGAAATATCTAGCTATTGCAAGAAAAAGGGCTTTAAAAATTGTGATTCACAAAAAGAATGAATAGAAATGAAAGCCTATTTTAATCCTTTAAGCAAAGGGGAATGTAACTCTGATTTACACACAACAAGAGAAATATAGAGCAACTAAAATAAATGTTCACAGTATGATAAATGCATTAAAACAAGAAATTCATCGAATAACATGATGCATTTACTAGTGAAATTTTCCTTGCACCAAAAATGATAAAACAGAGAGGTTTAAGGGGAATACCTAATTCCTTTTTCTCTAGATGGATTTTTCTACCTTTTTTATGTTGACCTCTACAATTTTGAGGGTTTTTGGAGTAGTTATGTTCAATTGGTAGTGCAGGGGGTGAATTGGATCTAGATTCACGGGGCAGGGGGTGAATCAGATCTAGGAGCCTAAAACTCCTATTCTAATGACCTAAGGGGGTTTTCAGGGTTTTAAGGGTCTCTGTGGTGTCTGGATAGGGTACCTACAACAAAATAGAAATAAAAAATTATGTTATATTCACAATAAAACTAGTCTAGCACAACTTTTTGTGGGGGTCCCATCGGGCGTGCCAGAATGAAACATACAAAAGATGATATTTGATCCAACAACTTGCTATAACATGAATTATCTAGAAATGCTAATTTTATTAATAAGAGAAATTCTTTAGGTTAAAAATAGGGAGAATTACCATTCTTATTTCACAAATGTACAACAATCCTGATGCTATATTTTGGGCTCCTCAATGAAGGTGGGCTTCATGTGTAATGTGTTCCACTGATAGTTTTTCTATTGATGTTTCCTCTTTGCACCCATTTTAAAACTACAAAGGAGAGTTAATATTTTTGGGGGCTTGCCTTAGTCAGGCCTCATGGTGAAGAAGGAAAATCAACACTAAATATGCAAGGAAAACTGAAATAAACTGTATAAATGAATGTAAAAACATGAAAATAAGTATACCTGACTGATTTGGTGATAAAAACCTTATGTAGGGTCAAATCATAGGTCAGGGGGTGAAATGGAAGCTGGATTCATGGGGCAGGGGGTGAATTGATCTGCAGGTGCTTTCTTTTGGAGATATTTGTTCGAATGGGCTCCTGAGATGGTGTTATACTATCTTCGTGGTTCAAATATGTTAGATTGTACTTTTAGTCGTATTTCTATAGAGTTTCTATAGGTTAACTAAAAAGGGAGAGAGAGAGAGATAATGAGGAATTTGGTATCCTATTTATAAAAGAAACCAGGGTGTAGGGGGTGTGGTTAGGTGTACTAAACCCTAGGGTAAAGTCCTATTGTGGTTAGATTAGGGTTTGTGAGGTGTCATTCCCACATTCCCTAGAGAAATATCTCATCCTCACACATGTGTGAGGAGATATTAGGGTTTACTAGGGTTAGTTGATCCCTAGGTTAGATGAGGGTTGAGTTAGGGTTTCCTAGGAAATATCTTAACTAATTTGGTGCACACACATGTGAGGGAATAATTAGGACTAATTTGGGTTTAGAATCCTAATTAATGTTTTTAATCCATAAAGTGCACTTAAGTGAAGTGACTTTCAAATTAGAAATTCAATTAACTTAATTAGGATTTTTGGGAACTAATAGTCTCGTGGGGTCCTAATTAGGTCTAGGAAGGGCTTAATTTGCCTTAGGGAACTGATAGGTGGATTCCGGATAGATAGAAGGTGGTTGAGTCATGAATTGTGTAGTTTAGTAGGGTTTCACGCCTATAGACCAATGAAATGGCCTACGTAGGTCTACGAAGGTCTACGATGGTCTAGAGTGGTCTACACTGGTCTAGAGTAGTCTATAGTGGTCTATAATGGTCTACGCTATTGTACAATAGCCTAGAGAGGTCTAGTATGGTCTATACAAACCTACAAGTGCTTGAATAGATCTACAAGTACATAGAGGTAGACAAGTGGATTTTTGGGTGTCTACACCAAGTTTATTTATTTTTTAATGTCTGAGTTCCTAATATAATAGCTACTTGGTTAAATATATATTGATGTTTTTCTAGAGCTCAGTCTATCCTAGGATTTTAATCTAGAGTTCATGATATGGCTTCAGAGTACAACCATATCTACTTCTCCACAAGTCCATATGTGAAGGAGCACTAAGTGCATATTCTATTATAATGAACTTTCTCTTGCGTTCTCTTGCAAAATAGTTGGATCTTCCCTTTTGATATTTTCAAAGGAGAAGTTCAAATATATACTCACTATACATGTTTATTAGTACATGATAAATAAGGCAATGCACCAATATCTACTCTCTACACAAGTCCTTTAGTGTAGGAGCATGTTGTGGCTGATCCACAACGTACCCCAAAATTGGG
This sequence comes from Wollemia nobilis, assembly GCA_028583015.1. NCBI lineage: Eukaryota > Viridiplantae > Streptophyta > Pinopsida > Araucariales > Araucariaceae > Wollemia > Wollemia nobilis. The sequence goes on along the minus strand of JAQPPZ010013509.1, from coordinate 3,934,726 downwards.
GACCCACCTTTTTTGCATGTTTTCCAAGAAGACCGAAGTGGCCCATATGCTAAAGATCAAAGAAAAAGCAAAACACCACAAGGAGAAAAAGTGTCGTGATATCGCGACATGTTGCATTTTCATGGTCCAAAGCAAAGGGAGAGGCCAAAAGAGAAAAAGTGTCATGATATCATGACATGTTGCACCATCACGGCCAAAAGAGAAAAGTGTTGCGATATCGCGACATGTTGCACCATCGCGGCCAAAAGAGAAAAAGTGTCGCGATATCACGACATGTTGCACCATCACAGCCAAAAGAGAAAAAGTGTCACGATATCGCAACATGTTGCATCTGTCGCAGACCAAAAAGAAAAAGTGTCGCGATATCGCGACATGTTGCAGTTTTGTGGCCAAAAGAGAAAAAGTGTTGTGATATCGCGACATGTTGCATCATCACGGCCAAAAGGTAAAAAGTGTCGCAATATTGCGACATGTTACATTTTCATGGCTCAAAACAACAAAAGAGAGCAAGGAGGCAAAAGTGTTGCAATATCGCGACATGTTCCATTTTCGCCAAGGTAATGGACCTGCATAGTGACATGGACATAAGGACAAAATCCAATGAATAAGACAAGCATTACATAAGGAATATTTAATGATTTGAAATCATTTAAGATGGTCGTTACGCACGAAGGAAACAAACACAAGCCCATGTGGAGAAAATGAAATGAAGGGCCACAAAATAGAAGCGAAAAGTCTTTTGGAAACCACCACACGCATGCACAAGGGAAGGTGAAACGAACAGTCAGGGAAGGTGAAATGAACAACCATTGGAAAATGAAACGAATAGTCATGGAAGGAGAAACAATTTTTTTTGAAGTTTAAATACGCCATTCAAAGAGGCCAAAAAGGTGGGTAAAAAACTGCTGCAAGTAGCGTTGCAGATTTGAAGGCAAGATAGCCATTCTGGACCTAGTTGGGCTATTTTTTTCATAGACTGGTTTTTCTTCTTCATGGATGGGGGTTGGAAACTGCTGCAAGCAGAGTTGCAGACTTGAAGGCGATAAGGCCATTCTGGACCTGTTTGAGTCATTTTTCTTCCACAGACTGGTTTGGTAAAACCAGAAATTCTGCTATTGTAAAATGACATATTTTGAATGCAGAAGTCTTCAGAAATTTGCATCTTGTGGGCAAGAAAGAAGGATATTTTATTTGCATGCTATGGATTTAATGTTTATTGTTTCATTTTTTTAGATTTCAAATTTGTAGATAATATTAATGCCATTTTTTTTGGGTTACATTAGGTGAATATTTGAAATCTAAATTTTATTTCGTACCCTAGGAACCAACACTTAGTCTATGGGGATTGTGCTTGTTTTGCAAGTCCAATAGGTTAAGTTGCATGCATGGAAACCTCACATCTTCAGTTTTGTCAAAATAGGATAGCATCATACTGAATGCATTTTATTTTCCATTTCTGCATTTCATTTTCATTTTTCTGCATTTTATTTTTCCAGAAATTTTGACTTTCAGGCATTAAAATAAACATTTAAAAAATTTCAAAAAAAAAAAAAACAATGAAAAATCACTAATGTTTCATGGTGAAATAAACCAACATTGCCCCTTGTTTACAGTTACTTGCAATCACTAAGGTGTTCCAAGCATTTAAATTGAATATCTTTATTTGAGATTACTAATACACATATGCAAATGCTAATACAACGGAGACCTTGGAGAAGTTGTTTATTTAACTTCTTTGCAAGAGGGGATTTGGAAACCAAATCCTAAAGGAGAGTGTACTTCACAACTGGGTGAAAATACCACTCAACAGATTGGTGCTAGAAGGAGGGCCTGAATTGTTTTATTTTAGAGTGATTTAAATGCTATAGGGATTTAAATTTTGAATATTTCATGCCCTATTGATTATTATTTTTAGCCCTCTTTTAATAATACAAACTTGTACTGTTAAAAGGAGGACATGAATTGCTATGCATTGTTCTAATGCTTTTGATTGTTCATACAAGAATAATGTGTTTTGATTTGATTTTGAAATTTTTTTGGTCTTGACTAATGAGATTGTCTCCATGCAATTACTTTCATTGGATTTTAAGGGATACATCTCTTGGTTGATGCTGACATGATTATCAATACGTTACATGTTTGATATTTTCTAGTCAATTTCATGCTTATTTTTAAGGAATTATTTTTGTCTAAATTTTATTTCTTGTCGGTATTATGCTCTTCACTTGCATGTAATGCGATCTTGTGAATCAGAAAGCCTACAACACTAGGAGTATGCTCTTCACTTGCGCATATGCGATCTAGTGAATCAGAAACTTATATTTTTAGAATACTGCTTTGTCATGGTTCCTTCTTTTATTCATGACTAACAAATTGGTTTTGAAGTTATTCTTTGAATTTCATTAATTGCAGGATTTTTTGTGTGTCATAGGTCTTCTTTGAGGTATTTTCCATGGTTCTTGTAGGGTTATCATCATCGATTTTGAATCAAATGGCCCAACCTCCACCACCTCCTTGGTACGGATTCCCTAACATTCCTTTGAATATTGTAGGGAATATTCATGAGATCCCTAAGAATATAGAGATATTTTTGCCCAAATACAAATCGGATGGCCCAAGGACTACATAAGAACATATTCAGGCCTACAGGGATGTTTTGATAAGATTGCAATTTCAACATGAAGATGTGGCTTGTAGACTCTTCCCCATGAGCCTAGACCAAGTGGCTTACGAATGGTATATTTGCTTACCTACTGGTTCCATTATGTCATGGACGCAAATAGAGGATGCTTTTGTCAACCAGTTTAGGTCACCATTAGATCCCATAATCATCTATAATTAGTTCATTACGTGCAAACAAGGCCAGGGTGATCCAATCTAAGCTTTTAATCAAAGATTTCAAAAGTTCTATAATAGAACAATTCGGCATTTTTCCATTGATCCCGTAGTAGCTTTGCTAATATATTTTGGGGCATTGGATCCTATGACGGTAATTTTTGCAAGGCAAAATCCTCAAGTTACCACGCTTTCTCTAGCCTACAATGAAGCTATGAACATTGAACAACAAATGCCACCATAGGGTTATGGGTTTTCCTAGATGCCTATGGTAGGACAATATGGTCCATATGGTCAAGCTCTTATGATGAATCAGATCATGGCACCACAAATATCAGACATAAATGCTTTGCCTTATCAACAACCATATTCATCAACACCCGCTTACGCACCCAATCCAATTCCGATTCAAAGTGTGAATCCCTACACAAATCAAGTGGCTCAAAATCCAACTCAAATGTTAAGTCAAGATTTCACCAATTACGCAAACCCTACTGGAACTAGCAATAACATAGCTCAACCAAAAGAGATTTATTCAGAGGTTGAAGAGCTCAAAAAGATAGTTCACAAATTGAGTAATGATTTGGTTCAAAAATAGAAGTATGAATCCCATGCCCCTCACCCAAATCAAAATTTCAACAATAGAGGGAGACAGTGGAATACGAAGCCAAACAATGGGGGTGTGCCTTCCCCTATTGCTAATTAGATAGATACTTCTGCAATACCAAGTCACTCTAGTTCCATTCTTAATATTTCTGATTTTGCATGGGAAAATGGGTGTAGATTGCATAATACAAAGGAGCATAATGAAAGGAATTGTCCCAAAATTGCTATGTATACCCATTGTCTCCAAGCTCAAGTGGATGATTTGGAACTTGTGCCAAATAAGGGTCCACCCCAACATCAGCAAGGAGTGGACAACATTTTGGTGGTGGAAACTCTATATCGTCAAGAGAGTGATGACCAAGAGGATCCACACCTTCCAAATTGTGATAAAATTGAATCATGGGTTACAAATTTGGATTATGATAGCTTTACCAATTTGAATTCAATAAATAACCCACTTTTGGAAATAACTGGACCATCTATGGAAGGTGAAGATGAATGGGATGAGAAACATGTTGATGAATCAGAAGATGAAGAAGAATTACTTAAGCGTCATGAATTGAACTTGGAAGATGACTACTATGATTTGTGGAAGAAGTGGGAAGACTACATTCACTCCAAGATTGCTAATGAAACTTGTGTGCCAATTGATATACATGACAACATAATCGCCTACTCAAAGGAAGATATTATAAATCCTGTACAATTTGAGAAAGTTTTGGAAGAGGAATCCGAATCTCATCAAATTTTGGAACATGATAAGGATTCTACAACCATGAATCAAGAAGGGGAGTCATTTGCTTTAGATTCCTTTGAAGGAAAAGAAATTGAAAATCTTGATCCACTTACTTGTGCTACAATAATTATGCCATTTCAAAATGAGAAGATTACAAAACCTGAATCATTTGGGTTTGATATCATTGATGATCCAATTGAAAATCTCACGTTACCCAAAACAACCCAAGTGATTGATCACGAAAATGTGTTAGTTAACCCGCCCCTAGATAGACAAGACTTATGGTTTGAGAGGGATGGGCATATTTTCAATTGGGTTCCTAAGTTTGGTGCCTTTGATAAACAGGTCATGGAGAAAGAACAAGTGCTACATGATGATGAATGTCATGAGAGAAAAGAGGAATTTTCAAATCCTCTTCAAGTAAGGTCAAATGAAAACATGCCAAAGGTAAAATCTCACCGTTTTGGTTTCACCATGCAAAATTTGAATGAGGGTTTGCCTAATGAATGTTTTGATTCAAATATTATTAATGTTATGGCTTTATTGAATGAAAATGAAATCTTATTTCTACACCATGAATCAAAGTGCGAAATGAACATCTTAAAGAATAGACATAAAGGAATTGAATATCAATAATTGTCTAATCAATTTGAAAATTTGAAACTCCACCATAGGATTATTAATGAAACTAAATCAAATTGGTATGGTGGGAGGGGCAAATGGAAGTTTGTTTATGTGTTTGGTTTGATCTTGTTTTTTTTTGAGTCATGCAAAACTTGGTATGTGTATCACGTCATATGTCTTTTAAAGAATTCTAATCAGGTTTGGGATCCGGGAAAATGATAATCCAAATTTTTTGTACATTTGTATATACTTTTGGTTTTCATGTTTTGGTTTTGGATTGGATCTCATTTTGGTTTTAAATTGTGTGTGTTGGTCCTTTGGACACTTTTGTTTTGTTAACTTAGGTCCTTATGAATCTTGACTAAGACTAGGAGAATATGAAACATCAGAATTGTATTGCAGAAAGCTCCACGAATTTTGCAAACACATTAAAGAATATCGTTTGGAACTTGTGATGCATGAAGTTGTTAGTTTTATAAATTATGGCAAAATAGGTGGCATACTCCATCCACATTTCAAAAGGAGCAATGCATTCATATCTCATGTACATTTCGTATTGCATATACATTTCATCTCGGTTGCATCTTCATTTCATGTACAATCATTGAAAAGGTGTCGAATCCTCTTAGGGTTGTTACATAACATATATTAAAAGGATCCTAAGGTTAGGAACTGATGCCCGAACTATCTTGAACCAAGCACGTTCTACGCATATTAAAGAGGATCTTGAGCAAAATGGTCAAAACTGTACTTGGAAGAAAAGGTGAGGCGAAAGGAGTATTTCGTGTCTGTCCTATCATGCAACATAATCCTTAAAATAGTGGTTTTTACCACTCCCATAAGTGCTTAAAGCCTAAAATCAAAGTAGTAAGGATAGGGTTAAATCCTCATCAAACTTAGGTTGAGGATCCAACTCCCCAAATCTTTGATTTGACCTTCATGGAGTAGTAAGGATAGGGTCTAATTCTCATCTCACTTAGGTTGAGAATCCGATTCCCCAAAGCTTCTATTTTGCCCACTCAAGAACTTGAAATTCAAAAGAAAATATTTTTCATTTCTTTATTAATATTAGATTGGAAGGATCGTACTACATGTCCCTTGCAAGGATGGGTAGTCATCCCCAAGGTCCAAGAAATCAAAGTAAAGCCAAACCATGGATTATGTGGTTAATCTCCATCGAGGCTATAGATGTCTGGCTGGCAATGGAGTATGCTCATGCGTGGCAACATGTCTTGTCTAAAAGCAAGACCACTGACTGCTCAAACAAACAGGCTAGCCTGACAGTTTCATCCATAACAGGTTAAATCATTTTGTTCAAGATGAGGTAATGAACTCTAGATTAGAGTAGTAAGGATAGGGTTAAATTCCCATCTCGCTTAGGTTGGGAATCCTATTCCCGAAAACTATGATTTCACTTTCACTTGCATAGGGGTTCAATATGGTGGTGACACATAACCAAATTGAAGGCGATAAGGCCATTATGGACCTGTTTGAGTCATTTTTCTTCCACAGACTGGTTTGGAAAAACAAGAAATTCTGCTATTGTAAAATGACATATTTTTAATGTAGAAGTCTTCAAAAATTTGCATCTTATGGGCAAGAAAGAAGGAGATTTTCTTTGCATGCTATGGATTTAATGTTTATTCTTTCATTTTTTCAGATTTTGAATTTATAGATAATGTTAATGCCATTTTTTTTGGTTACATTAGGCAAATATTTGAAATCTGAAATTTATTTCGTACCCTAGGAACCAACACTTAGTCTATGGGGATTGTGCTTGTTTTGAAAGTCCAATAGGTTAAGTTGCATGCATGGAAACCTCACATCTTCGGTTTTGTCGAAATAGGATAGCATCATACTGAATGCATTTTATTTTCTATTTTTGCATTTCATTTTCATTTTTCTGCATTTTATTTTTCCAAAAATTTTGACTTTCAGGCATTAAAATAAACATTTAAAAAATTTCAAAAAAAAAAAAAACAATGAACAATCACTAAAGTTTCATGGTGAAATAAACCAACATTGCCCCTTTTTTACAATTACTTGCAATCACTAAGGTGTTCCAAGCATTTAAATTGAATATCTTTATTTGAGATTACTAATACACATATGCAAATGCTAATACAACGGAGACCTTGGAGAATTTGTTTATTTAACTTCTTTGCAAGAGGGGATTTGGAACCCAAATCCTAAAGGAGAGTGTACTTTCACAACTGGGTGAAAATACCACTCAACAGAGCACTAAGTACCAATGTCAATAGCCAGTACACTCATTTATCCTACCATATATCCACTACATCATATATAAATAAGAGTTTATTGAATCCTTACCATTAAATATTATAGATACTTAGGCTTTCCTTTTAAGGATTTGCTCATTATTTAACATTCATGACTTACTATTTTTTTTAAGTAAATAAAGGATAATTTTTTTGTTAAAAGAATTATCCACCCAACAATCCTCTCAAAGTTGTTTTATTGAGAAGGTTATTGCTCGTGGAAGGTGTCTCCTAAAATAAAATATAGGATGAACCCATTAGCAAATTACTAATTCTAAGATTCTCTAATATACAAACATAATAGTTTATCCCTTCATTTCATTAGACTCAAAGCAACACAAATCTAAAATGCATTATCATTTAGCATAAATATCTACTCTTTCCAAAGTTTTTTTACGGTTCTTGATAGTCTACACACAAATTATCATATCAACACATTCATGCAATATTTTGGAACATCAATATCATGAATTAAAACACTAACACAACCTAAATCATTATTTCCCAGTCAAAGTAAAGATAACATCCACATCTTGTCTTCCATGATAAAACAATGATGATCACCCGAACTCTACTCAACAATGGTCATACACATAACAAGTTCTTCCCATAGAAATAATAAATATAGTTTTCAACCTGAATCACTTCATTGAAAACGTATGGAAAACACGATCATCTATTCTCAATGAGTTTTTACAACCAAAATGACAAAATACATTTCTATTAACTATAAAGATATTAACTTAATAATTTATTACAACAAAGATTACAATTCAAATCAAATATTTTTCTAGTGATGATGTAGCACTCAACAAATACATGAACTTAATGTTGGCAATTTTGGGTACATTGCCTTTGCTCAAGTGTATAAGTTGTCATTGATGTCAAGAAGCTCTTGAAGGAATTTGATTTGATGTCAAATAATTTGTTTTGATGAAGGTTACGGCATGATAGTTTCAAAGGTATTTTGTAAACCCCAAGTTGGCAAGTTTAAAGATTACAGGTGGATGCATTAGTTTAATGCATTTGGGTCCAGGAGGAAGTATTTATTTAAATAATTAAAAACCTTGTTAAGGTTCCCTTTAATTATTTTTAAATAAATATTAAATTATTGTTTGCAATGGGTTATCCTAACCCATGGCGCTATGTTTTAAGATTGTGGGTGCTATCCAAGACCTCTGCCGACATGTTAAACTCCTCGCCGACGTCAAGAGCTTATGGTAAAAATGCATATAAATCTCCCTCGATGAAAATCAAGAATTATCCCATCCGCATTTTGAAAAGAGTTGCTCACCGTGAATTCGTGATCTACTGTTTGACTATGTCTTCACCGTTTTTGTGAATCTGCTATTCATTTTTTTGTACTCACTGTTTGTCATAAATCTGCCGTAAGGTTTTCGTCTTCATGTTCGCATCAGAAGAAAGGGAGGCACTGTTGTTTTATTTAATCCCTGGCATAGAAGGAACAAGGCTAACAATGTGAGGTTTAAACCTCACCGAGCGCCTTTGGTGCACCGATAGCAGCTAGGCTGTTGGCTCGCTACCCGAATGGGAGGTTCCGCATTCAAATAACGCGAAAGGGTTTTTCATCATGAAGTGGACGCAGCGGGTGGTGTTAGAATTTGTGCACAATTTCTCCATAGCACGATTTTTGATGTTGGCCAAGGTATTTTCGAAATTAATTTTTTCTAAGTGTATTTTGCGGATGGAGGAAGTTTATTAGAGGGAAAAACATCTTAGGAGTTATAAGGAGTTTAAATCTTGTTTTATTTTGATAAAAGATTGTTTTGAAGGTGTTGTTTGAAATATCTTATTGCATTCTTATGAGAAATAAATTTTATTTTTGATAAGACTATAAGGGAGAAATAAGGTGTATAAGGGATAAATTTTTCTTGTAATGTTGAGAGTTCTTTTGGTTGATTATGGAAATGAAAGCATGATGTTTTAAGGTTAAAATTGCTTCTTGTGTGAAGTTGTGAAACCTTAAGTGGGCAGCTTTGAGATTGAAATTTGCTTTCATTAAATTGGTAATAATCAAGCTATTCTTTACTTGGTTAAAGTGTTGGGCTTACTCCTTTGTTGATGATTTGAAAAGTTGTTTTGTGCTATTGTGATTTGAGTTGGTGGATGCTTTTTGTTCAAACAATATTGGAGAGAAAAGGAGTTCTACTTGTTTCATTTTCTAATGTTGATTGTGAAATGCTTCAAGGTTGTGTTTTGAGCTGAATGGTGTTGATTGAACCTTGTTTGATGAGCATTGTTGTTGAAGCCCTAATTGATGGTGAAAATAACATGAGTATCATTGTTATGTGATTCTTTGCATAGTTGGCAATTGTTGGGGTTTCATGTTCTTGAAAGAAAGCATTCTATCCTATCCATTTCAGATATTGAGTTGAGTTTTCAGATTTGAGATTGAGTTTGATCTGAGTTGATTTGAGTTGAGTTTTGAGATTGGGAGTTGAGTATAGAACATATTGAGTCTCTAAGAATTCTCTTTATGCTTCTATGAGTTTGACAAATCACATTGGGTCTCTAACAATTCACCTTGTGATTTCCTACTAAGAAAGTTTTTTTCTTGGTGAGCTTTCTGAGTTTTGGACAGGTTTTGGTGGGGACTTGTGAGCAGTTTTCAACAGGTTTCGGTGGGGACTTGTGAGCAGATTTGGACAGGTCCTAGTAGAGGACTTGTGAGCTGAGTTTGATAGTTCTATCAGAGAACTTGAGGATAGAGGTGCACTGGTTCTTTGAGAAGAACCTGAGGACAGATTTGGCAAGTCTTTGAGAAGGCTTGTGTGAAGAGGATTGATTTGTTCAAGCGTTGGACAGATCTGATAGATAGATGAAGACTTGTACTAGATCAAATGACTGTGTTTGGTATAGGTTGCTGAGCTACTATGGACATGATCATAGAAGGTAGAGGTCTCTTAGGCTAAGAATTGAGGACAGGAGGTCTTCGATGGAAAGGAGTTCCATGTGCTGGAAAGAGGTAGAGGCAGTTGATCTTCTGAGGGATCATTTCTAGAGTAGAGGGGAAGGTATATCCTTTGAGCAGAGGCTCATAAATTCTGATTGGTGATGGGTAGTCGTTATACCATCATTAAATCTCAAAGATCTTATCAATCCGGGGTGGTGTCCAAGGTTGTCTACGATAGAAATTTCAAGCAGGGTTGTAGTTCAGTTCATTTGGAAGCAGCAGGTCTTATTGGTAGAATTGATTATGTGGGGGTTCTGTGTCACTTCTACCCCTAAATTGCATAAATTTAACTTTAATCTATTTGCAAGAATGAAAAACTAATTGATGTCTGCAGAAATAAAGTCCTAATTACAATTGCTAAATTGAGACTTAATTGATTTGCAGAAGGAAAATCCTAATTACAGTTGCTAAATGAGAAACCTATTTACTTTTGCAATGATGAGATAAAACAAGTAATGAACTTCTGTCAATACTCTAAAATAGAAGGTCATCAATCTTCTGTGTAGTGTTTGACAGCAAAAACAAGAATGCAAGAAATTATAGAAAACTTGTAAATTATTGGTTGCAGGGAATTGGAAAATTACTAAAAAATAAAGAAACTGATTATATCTATTATTGATTACATCACAAATGTGAAATAGATGGATAAAAACTAAAATAGAAATCAAATACCACAAAATGCTGAAATTGACAAGTTCCACTACTTATTCTGCTGCAGCAAAATCAAGACTGAAAACCTGTTTGTTAATCTTTCTCCTAGATCTGAAAGTGGTCGGCCTCCTTTTATAGAAGAAAGTATAATTTCTTCTCTAAGTCTTACTCACACTCAGACATAACAAATTAAATGGAATGAAACTGCACTTTTATTGCTTCAAAAACATAATTACAATTCTGCTGAAATCTCTTACAGATATGCAATCTATTACAGGTCTATTATCTTTAATATGTCTAATCTCTAATATAATATTTCTAATATCTAATATTCTTAATAGCTCAACCTGTATGGGAGCTATCTTTTATAGATGCCTAAAATCTAATTACAAACATAAAATATGTTGTCCTGATATCCTGCAAAATTTCTTGGCTTTATCCTAGAAGAAGATCAAATTTGATCTTTTCCATAAATGGTGGCTTTGGACAGCAAAGTTATATAGGAGATATTTTCCCTTAACTTTCTCAACCTTATTATCCCATTTTCCACCGCCAAAAGTTAGTCAAAAAGTCAAAAAGTACATTCTATTTTCATTTCGAAGATAAGTGGCTCATTCCAAAGATACTGCAATTCTCATTCCAAAGATCCGCTCATTCCGAAGATACTGCAATTATCATTTTTAAGATCCACTCATTCTGAAGATACTGCAATTCTCATTTCGAAGACACTGTGTTTTTCTCATTTCGAAGACATTGTGTTCATTTCGAAGACACTGTGTTCATTTCGAAGATCTTTAGAATGACCAACTGTGTTGACTCCAAATGGTTTTGGCTGCATTTCTTAGGTGCATTAGACCTCAGGATCAGATTGCAATAGTCTTCATTCTTCCTTGGATGTGAATTCCATGCCTTGCCATTCATTGGTAGCTTGTTGGAATTTATATGGAAAAACCAGTTTTCTGCTACATACTAATAAGTCTTTGTACTATTTGCTGAATTTAGAGAAACTAATGCTTAATGATCATAGAAATAAGATTACTGAAATGTTATTGTCAACCTGAAAATATAACATAAAACTATACAAGAACTGTTAAAAATCAGAATATAATGTCCTTAACACTGCAATCATGCAAACAGTTAATACAGAGCATATTAAATCAACTTAACTAGCATATAAGATAATTCACAAGAGTTTTAGGTAGTTTTAACTATTTAAAACATGCTATAAATGAGGCTTATCCAGGCCTCATCATTTCCCCCCAACTTATATTAATGCATGCCCTCATGCATTGCAGTGGGCTATGGAGTCACAGATGTCCATACTCATATTCCAAGTTTCATAGAACAATTTAATGCCTATGTAATTTCTCATGAAGATTTCTGATTCATTATTCAAACTGATCATTTGGTTGGGAATCCTCTTCAAAATAGGAGGGAACCATAGTAATGATGGTTGGAGGCCTGAATATGAGACCTACCCAATAATGTTGCATAAAGGTATTTCTCTGGATTGAGAAGGCAATGCCTCAAAATGGAAGGGCACTGCTTCAAAATGGAGGGGCACTACTCCAGAATGAGCACTTTTGTCTTCATCTTCTCTAGATAATCCAAGCAGTAACTGAACCAAATCCTCCTCTTTTTCATTTGACTCAGAACCTAATACTGACAAATCAACTACAGTTTGCTACTCAACAATGATCTCATCCTCTGCTTCAGGCCCCTAATCATGTACAGGAGGTTCCATGAAATTATCTATGATAACATCCAAATTCTTAGTGGCTTGTTGCACTTCTATGACATTAGGGCTATCCTATCTGGTCTTCTCTTCAATCATTTTTTTCTTTTTTTCTCCTTCCCCTTAATGTATATTTTCTCTTTTTGCCCTATTTTCTTATGCTAACAGGGGCTGTAGGGATAGCTTCAAGCTCTTCACTGGGAACTTCACTCTTATATTCTGACAAATAAGTAACATCTTTAGAAAAATGAACCCTCTTCTATTTTATTTTTCTGCTGTCAGTTTCAGCTCTTCTCTTCTTAGTCTGTGAGTTTGATGGTTCTGTTGCTGCTGTTGGGTGTGTTTCTTTTTTTGCAATAGCCTCTGCAGCAGTTCCTATTTCTTCTTCTGCAATAGCCTCTATAGCAGTTGTTTCTTCTTCTGCAATAGCATCTACAGTATCTGTTAGGTCACTGATTTTTTGGTTGCTACAGAATTACAGGGTTTGCTCTTGTTCTTCTTCAGAAAGAACTTTTAATTTTTTTGTATTTTTCCTTGTAATCATTAGCAAATATGTCTTTGGAAATAAAATATGGCACACTTCCTTATTCTGTGCTCTGAACACCTAGCCATTGGACATCCTTGCCATCAAATTTTCTTTACTATTTTTAGCTCGTCCATTCTGCATGCAAATTTTCCCACATGAGTGGTTATTAGCAATGAATAGTGGTGGCATGTTTGTTAAATCTTCATTCTAAAGATTATGTTTCATTCCCTCCTTGACTATGTCTTTTTCTCCCTCCTTGGATGCCACATGGAAACAGATTGTTAAATCTTCATTCTGAAGATTATGTTTCATTCTAAAGACTAAGCTGGGCATTTAATTTGAAGATAACCTCATTCTAAAGATAAACCTTCATTCTGAAGACACACCTTCATTCTAAAGACAAACCTTCATTCCGAAGACACACCTTCATTCCGAAGACAAAGTTTCATTTTGAAGATACCACTATTATTTGAAGATACAGTAGTCATTATGAAGACATAGCAGAAACCAATATTTTTCTCTTTCTCTAAGCATGTTTTGTGTATGCCAACTCTTATGAACACTTTTATACTAATGGTTAATTGTCATATACTATATATCAAATATTTACAATGAGAAAAGTGTAAGAAACATATATACCTAGTTAAAACAAGTTAATGCAAGTTTTGAAAGATGACTGCTTCTATTGATATTCTGCTGAGGCTTCCTACAACACTTCAAAAACAAGTGCAATTGGTGAATTTTTACAATGGTGACTCATAAATTTTAAGGTTATGCATGCCAGAAAACTGGTTTTCATGCATACCAACTCAGTAGCGCCTTAGAAAAGGTTTTCACTGCTGAGCTATTCATTTTTTCTCTCTTTTTTTTTCTTTTCTTTTTTCTTTAACCTCTCATTTTCTCTCTTTTTTTTTTTCTTTTTGTCTTTTTGATTCTGATTGTGCCCGTGAAGGAATTCATGACTTCCCTGAAATCATGTCCATGAAGAAATTCACAGCCAGAATTTATTCATCTTTTTGTTTTCTATTTTTTTCTAATTTTTTTTTCTTTTTATTTTTAAGATTCAAAGATATGATCATTTGGAATCTTCATCAGAAGAAGAAGCCTCTTCTGTCAAATGTAACTGTGTGAAATACCAAGCAAATTCCACCTTTGTTAGTGGTTTATGGTACAACTGTAAAAGATGTCCATTCACCACTAATATCCTCCTTAAATCATCAACTAAAGAAAGTTGAACAACTTCATTCTCAAACTCCCCTGGTTCATCCTTGCTGCTCTTAATGTGATCATCATGCCATATTTTCCATTTTTATTGATTGAACTCTATTTGGTGAAGTGCTTCCAACAAAAGTTCATCAAATGCATTCAACTGCAAAATTTGTTTTTTTTGTACCTACAACAACTTAATGCCAACTGCTAAAGATGCATAAAATGTTAGTAAAGCATTAGGATGTTGCACCAATATATCAAACAAATTTGCTCCCTAGTTTTTAGTCAACCAATTATTGTTTTTCAAAGGTTGTTTTGGCTGTATTTCAGTTTGTTTTGTACCAGGCTGATTTGAATTGGTTCTTGGAGAATTTTGAACATTTTTAGCAAAAACAAACTTTTTGGAGGAATCCAACTCTTCTACATTTTTATTTACAACAATGGAGGCCAAAACTAAAGTATTCTTTTCATTTTCCTTATGTGTTCTAAGAAACCATGGGCTTTCTGTACAATCATACTTAGGTGTAATAAGTTTACCTGAAAGCAAGTTAACTAATTTTCCACCTTTTTGTATGGTTTTAGGATATACTTTCTTCTTTTTTCTTGGTTTTCTAAAACACATTTCTTGAACAATCCTATTAATGATTGGTACAACTTGAGGTAAAGGGATTGTAATAGTTAAATGTTCTAATTCCTTTATCAAATCTGATTGTGAAGATGTTGTTTTTGAAATTTCAGACTGTTCAAAATATGATACTTTATTTGATGAGGTATCTTGTTCTTCTTGATGTTGTAGTGTGGATTTGTTTTCATGTTCATTATTTTTAACTTCACTTTCTACACTAATAAGTGGAATAGGTTCAAGCAATGGTTCACCTAAACACAACTGAGTTTTAACACAGTCACTAACATTTATTAGGGCTGCATTTTTTGATTTAACCATAAAGACAGGGGTTACCTATTTAACATGATTTGTACTGACCATAGGTTGAGTTGAAAACAAAGGTTGTTTCAATTTTTGTTGTTGTTGTCCACTATTGAAATTATGGATATAATTAGGCAACAAATTTGATTTTTGTTTTTGACAATGTTGTTGCCCTTTGTACAAATTTTGATGTTGTACCCATTGATATCCCTAAAATTTTGGCTGCAACCATGGTGGATGTTGTTGATTCCATTGTTGTTGCATCCATCCATGTTGAGACCATGCTTGGGAGTATGCCCATGGTGGTTGAGTCCAACATTGTTGAAGTGGACCTGAAGCAGACCTTGGCATATACCAAGGATTATTTCCCTAATGTGCAGGAAATTGAGAAGCATTCTGATATGGAAATTTAAGAAAATTATTCCCTTGTCCTTGTCCTACAAAATTGGTTTTTTTCATAGGTTGAGACTGTTTTTCAAAGACACTTTTAAGTTTCGGCAATAAACTACACTGATCTGTGGGGTGTCCTAATTGACAAATGCTACATGTAGCAGGTATAAATGTTCAAAGGACAATCATGAAGAGAGTGTTGCTTTTTACATTCTCAACAATAGATGGCTGAAGATTCAGTAGATTCAATTTTTTCATCTAATGTTCTATCATGTACTAAAATCTCAGCCTCTTTCATGCATTCTTTCAAATCATGTTTTTCATTACCAATTCTATGTTTTCTATGCCTTGAATGAGAGTAATTTTTACAGAGTTTAATAATTTCCTGAAATTTAAGTGTATTTGCATCTCCTCTTCCCAAGATATCCAATGCATCCCTAGATTCATCTTGTATTCCCCTTAAGAATATGACTTTGCAAATTTCAGGTTCAACACTTCCACATCTCTTATGAACAAAAGAAAATATGTCTATATAATCTTCTAAGATTTCATTTTCCTCTTGTTTCATTGTAAGAATTTCATCATTTTGATTCTTGACTTGACAATATTCTTGGTATCTCTCCAAGAATATGTTTTCCATCTCATCCCAAGTTCTAATTGATTCAGGTGCTAAGGTGATAAACCATCGTAGAGCTAACTCTTTAAGAGTGGAAGGAAATAGTTTGAGCTTTTGATTGTCATTAGTGTAATCATGAGCTTGACATACAATTTTAAACTCAAACAAAAACATATTAGGATCTTTAGATGTAATTCCCTTGAAAGTTGGTAATACTGTAGGTGAAATGACCTTCATGGGAGCATTTTGATTAAGATCTATTTGGATGGGATTTTGAAAAGTTCTAGTAGGTGCACTAGTTGCACTAGGGTGGAGCACATTGTTGGATCTACCTTGATTCTCTTGTGAGCCTTCCATTGTAGGTTCCCAAAAAAAATTATAAATCTTGTCAAATTTTCCTGATTGTATGGATTTTTCAAGAGAAAATGGTGTTGAACTACTTAATTTTCCTCCTTGTAATGATTTCTCAAAGGATATTGCAGTGCTGGAAGTGGATGATTGGGATTCTTTGAAAATTCTAACATTTTTGGAAATAAAAAATTTAGACATTTTTGACATAATTTCAACCTCTTGTGAAATTTTTCTTCTTGTGGTTTCTTGCTTATTTTCTAAATGGACTGAAATACAATTTACCAATAACAATTACTTATACCAGTCATTACATTCATATTTTACTCTAAAATTCACAACTTAGCATATTTAATAATTATTGGACTGCTTTTCACCTTCTAACAACACCATGTTCCCCAGAAATGATGCCAAAATGATGGGTAGTCATTATACCATCATTAAATCTCAAAGATCTTATCAATCCAGGGTGGTGTCCAAGGCTGTCTACGATAGAAATTTCAAGCAGGGTTGTAGTTCAATTCATTTGGAAGCAACAGGTCTTATTGGTGGAATTGATTGTGTGGGGGTTTTGTGTCACTTCTACCCCTAAATTGCATAAATTTAACTTTAATCTATTTGCAAGAATGAAAAACTAATTGATGTCTGCAAAAATAAAGTCCTAATTACAATTGCTAAATTGAGACTTAATTGATTTGCAGAAGGAAAATCCTAATTATAGTTGCTAAATGAGAAACCTATTTACTTTTGCAATGATGAGATAAAACAAGTAATCAACTTCGTCAATACTCGAAACAGAAGGTCATCAATCTTCTGTGCGAGTGT
Source organism: Wollemia nobilis (assembly GCA_028583015.1). NCBI lineage: Eukaryota > Viridiplantae > Streptophyta > Pinopsida > Araucariales > Araucariaceae > Wollemia > Wollemia nobilis. The sequence goes on along the minus strand of JAQPPZ010013509.1, from coordinate 3,917,447 downwards.
TTGACAAAGAAAAACAAGAATGCAGGAAATTATAGAAAACTTGTAAATTGCTGGAAATGTAAATTGCAGGGAATTGGAAAATTACTGAAAAACAAAGAAACTGATTATATCTATTGCTGATTACATCACAAATGTGAAATAGATGGATAAAAACTAAAATGTAAATCAAATACCATAAAATGCTGAAATTGACAAGTTCCACTACTTATTCTGCTGCAGCAAAATCAGGATTGAAAACCTGTTTGTTAGTCCTTCTCCTAGATCTGAAAGTGGCCGGCCTCCTTTTCTAGAAGAAGGTATAATTTCTTCTCTAAGTCTTACTCACACTCAGACATAACAAATTAAATGGAATGAAACTGCACTTTTATTGCTTCAAAAACATAATTACAATTCTATTGAAATCTATTACAGATCTGCAATCTGTTACATGTCTATTATCTCTAATATGTCTAATCTCTAATCTAATATTTCTAATATCTAATATTCTTAATAGCTCAACCTGTACGGGAGCTATCTTTTATAGATGCCTAAAATCTAATTACAAACATAAAATATGTTGTCCTGATATCCTACAAAATTTCCTGGCTTTATCCTAGAAGAAGATCAAATTTGATCTTTTCCATAAATGGTGGCTTTGGATGGCAAGGACGACAAAGTTATATGGGAGATATTTTCCCTTAACTTTCTCAACCTTATTATCCCCTTTTCCACCGCCAAAAGTCAGTCAACAAGTCAAAAAGTACATTCTATTTTCATTTCGAAGATAAGTGGCTCATTTCAAAGATACTGCAATTCTCATTTCGAATACATTGTGTTTTTCTCATTTTGAAGATATTTGTTCATTCTGAAGACACTGTGTTCATTTCGAAGACACTGTGTTCATTCCGAATATCTTTAGAATGACCAACTGTGTTGACTCCAAATGGTTTTGGCTGCATTTCTCAGGTGTATTAGACCTCAGGATCAGATTGCAATAGTCTTCATTCTTCCTTGGATGTGAATTCCATGCCTTGCCATTCATTGGTAGCTTGCTGGAATTTATATGGAAAAACCAGTTTTCTGCTACATACTAATAAGTCTTTGTACTATTTGCTGAATTTAGAGAAACTAATGCTTAATGATCATCAAAATAAGACTACTAAAATGCTATTGTCAACCTAAGCATGAAAATATAACATAAAACTATACAAGAACTGTTAAAAATCATAATATAATGTCCTTAACACTTCAATCATGCAAACAGTTAATACACAGCATATTAAATCAACTTAACTAGCATATAAGATAATTCACAAGAGTTTTAGGCAGTTTTAACTATTTAAAACATGCTATAAATGAGGCTTATCTAGGCCTCATCAATTGGGGAAAGGTATCTCCTTTGGACCAAGGCTCATAAACATTTTAATTGGGAAGGATTCCCAAATAACTTTGAGATAACTTTTAGAGAAAAGTTTTGTGGACGTAGCCCAGCCATTTTGGATGAACCATGTTAAAATTGGTGTCACTTTGTGGATGATATTGTGCATTGCTTTGATATTGTTTTGGGTATATTACTTTACTGTTTTGAAGTATAAATGAAAAAGTAAAAAGAGGTCTTATACTGTTCACCCCCCCCTCTCAGTATAAGCTTGTGTTCTCCACTTAAAGTCTATAATCCCTTTCCAAGGATTCAACATCAAATTTATTGTACAACACAATAAAGGTTTTAGCTGCATAACAAACAATGTAAATGAGAAGGATTCTTCTTCAAGGTCTGATATGAAGTCCAAAAATCCCTTTTCATTGTTCCAACTCATAATCATCTCATAAATATATTTCTCAGATTACTGCAATATTATTTCTTGAGGTCTTTGAAAGCACAAGCAATCTTATCAATTAGATTCTATGTTTTTCTATCAGTTTTATCCATTTTCTATAATTCTAATGCATGTGGTCTTCTGAATGCACAAGCAACTTATCAATTAGATGCTATAATTTCTGATCAAGTGCACTGAAACTAACCTCATTTCATTAAAATATCCTAGCACTAACATAATGGAGAAACTAAGATTTTAAGATTTTAATATTCCTACAAAAAATATTACCTTTTATCAATAGTGGCATGGATTGACCTTCCAGATTTTAATTCCCTGTTGCAGTATAAATCTTGTCCATGGGTTCCTTAAGTGCAATTTATTTGTACATCAATTCATTTCCCTTTGAACTCATTCTTGCTCTATGAAAAATTATTGTCATAATGTAGACCTCTACAAAGAAATCATCCTTCTTTCAGCACTGGATATACTTTCTACTTCTATCCTTATTTTTCTTCTCCTGTTGGTGGAGAATTAGCCTGTCCCTATGGTGATCTATTTTTACCATTGTTGAAATTATTAGAATTATGGTTCTTTCCTTGGAACCTCTTCCTAAACTTTCCTTCCTTCCTATCATTCCTTCTATCTTGTTTAGGGGTACTTTTTTTAACCTATTCTTTTTCCACGTTACATAACCTACACCATTTCTTTTCTTTAGTGCTTCTCTTCCCTACTAATCTAAACCTTCATGATAAAAATAGGTATTTAAATTATGTTTAAGCTTTTCTGGCCAAATCATAGGCATTCTATAGAGTAGTAGGTTCTTGTATATCTACCTCTTATCCTATTCTAGGATCTACTCCTAGTATAAACTTATGGATCTTCATTTTCTCATTATATTTAGGCACATATTTTAGTAGCTTGATAAATATTTGATAATATTTTTCCAATTTCCTAGTTCCCTACTGAATTTTAGTGAACTCCTCAAAATTTTGGGAATAAAATTATTTTGTGAGGAGTCTCTCTTTAAATCCTACTACAAATTATTCATATTTTAAGATGGCTATTACCGTAATTTTCTGATCCTCACTATAAGTTTCCCACCAATACAAGACATCGCCTAGAAAATGTAGTGTAGCCTAGGAAATTTGAGTACCAAAGGAAAATTTCTTCATATTATAGTAGGTTTTTATCTCTTTCAACCATGCTATAGCTTTATCGCCATATTCCTCTCCATTGAACTTAGAAAACTTTAAATGTTTTATTTCCTTGTCCAACTAATCCTCTAGTCGAACCCTATCCTGTCGTGCCTTAGTAAGGGGTTCATTAATCTATCCCATTCTAGAGTTTCTAGACTATATGTTGAGCAATGTGCAGCAACAGTATTGTCATTGTTGTCAACACAATCAGATAGATCTGTTGATGTAGTGGACAGGAAGTTCAAAAGCTATTCATATACAGAAGACAGGAGTTCAAAGGTTATTCAAAGTATGTACAATGATTTTTCAAGAAGATCAAAGTGGCCCATATGCAAAATATCAAATAAAAAGACAAGTAAGAAAAGTGTCATGATATCGCGACATATACAACAGGCAAGAAAAACTATCATGATTTTGTGACATGTTGGAAGAGAGAAAAAGCAAGAAAAACTATCGCGATTTCGTGACATGTTGGAAGAGAGAGAAAAAGCAGGAAAAATTGTCACGATTTCACGACATGTTGGAAGAGAAAAATGCAAGTGGAAAAACTGTCATGATTTTGCAACATGTTGGAAGAGAGAAAAAGTAGGAAAAACTGTCACGATTTCGCGACATGTTGGAAGAGAGAAAAATCAGGAAAAACTATCATGATTTCGTGACATGTTGGAAGAGAGAAAAAGCAGGAAAAAACTGTCACGATTTCGCGACATGCTAGAAGAAAGGCAAGTGGAAAAACTGTCATGATTTCGTGACATGTTGGAAGAGAAAAAGGCAAGTGGAAAAACTATCATGATTTCGTGACATGTTGGAAGAGAAAAAGGCAAGTGGAAAAATTGTCGCAATTTCGCGACATGTTGGAAGAGAAAAAGGCAAGTGGAAAAACTATCACGATTTCATGACATGTTGGAAGAGAAAAATGCAAGTGGAAAAACTATCATGATTTCGTGACATGTTGGAAGAGAAAAATGCAAGTGGAAAAACTATCATGATTTTGCGACATGTTGGAAGAGAAAAAGGAAGTGGAAAAACTATCGCGATTTCGCAATATGTTGAAAGAGAAAAAGGCAAGTGGAAAAACTGTCATGATTTCGTGACATGTTGGAAGAGAAAGAGAAAGCAGGAAAAAGTGTCATGATTTCGCGACAAGTTCAAAGAAAGAGAACAAGTAAGAAAAGTGTCACGATTTCGCAACAAGTTCGAAGAAAGAGAACAAGTAAGAAAAGTGTCACGATTTCACGACATGTCGCATTTTCATGACTAAAATAGGAGAGAGAAAGTAAGTTTGAAAAGTGTCATGATTTCGTGACATGTCGCATTTTCACGACTAAAATAGGAGAGAGAAAGTAAGTTTGAAAAGTGTCGCGATATCGTGACATGTCACATTTTCACGACAAAAGAAAGAGAGGAAGCATATGGAAGTAGAACTATCATGATTTCATGACAAAAGCAGAAAGCAAGACTTCGGAAGCAAAACTATCATGATTTCATGACAAAAGCAAAGAAGTAAAGTATGGAAGCAAAAGTGTCATGATTTCGTGACAAAAGCAGAGAAAAATACTTCAAAGGCAGAAGTGTCGTGATTTCACGAAAAAAGCAAAGAAGCTAAGTACGAAAGCAGAAGTGTCACGATTTTGCGACAAAAGCTAAGTTGAAGACTACGAAGGCAGAAATGTCATGATATCGCGACAAAAGCAAAGTTGAAGTCTATGAAAGCAGAAGTGTCATGATATCACGATAAAAGAAAAGACGAAGTCTACAGAGGTAGAAATGTCGTGATATCGCGACAAAAGAATAGAGAAAGCGTACGGAGGTGAAAGTGTTGCGATATCGCGACATGTATTTTTATGGGCCAAAGCTAAGAGAAAGAGCAAGGAGAAAAAGTGTCATGATATCACAACATGTTGTATTTTCATGGGCCAAAGCTAAGAGAAAGAGCAAGGAGAAAAAGTGTCACGATATCACATGTATTTTTGTGGTCCGATGCAAAGAGAAAGAGCAAGGAGAAAAAGTGTCGCGATATCGCAACATGTAGCATTTTCACGGTCCGATGCAAAGAGAAAGAGAGAGAAAGAAAAAGTGTCACGATATCGTGACATGTATTTTTAGGGGCCAAAGCAAGGAGAAAGAGAGAGAAAGAAAAAGTGTTGCAATATTGCGACATGTATTTTTACGGTTAAGTTGAAGCCGACGAAGACCGATGACAATCGACTAAAATTAGGGTTTACAGTTGTTATGAAAGCCGACTAAGATTAGGATTTACAGTCGACTAATATTAGGGTTTTCATCATAAAAATATTGTTATAAAAGGAGGGTTGTTTGGAGAATTGAAAAATGTTGAAGTGTGTGAAATTCAGTCGTATTGCATAGAAAGCAAGTTGTGTCAAATCATGCTAAGTGTGAAATTCGTAAAGAGAGCAGAGTGCACAAAAGGGAGAAGATGATCATGAAGTTCAACTGTAATGAAGCAGAGTGTGTGAAGTGATTTCACAGAGAGAGCAGAGTGCACAGAGAACGCAAAGGTGAAGAAGACCAATCAGGGTCTTGCAAAAGCAAAGGTATATTTCTGTCAAACTTAAAGATTCAAATTGAAGTCCAGGTTGTAGCTTGGCATCAGGGGTTGGTGCCCCTTTTTGTTGGTGTAGATAAATCAGGGGTTGGTGCTCCTTTCAGTTGGTGTTGGTAAATCAGGGGTTGGTGCTCCTTTCTATTAGTGCAGATAAATCAACGGTTGGTACTCCTTCCAATGGGTGCTGGTAAATTGATTGTAAAGTTGGTGCTTTGCAAAGGCTAGATTTGGATGGTAGTCCAAGAATTTATTCTTGAGGTGTAGCCAAATTGGTGAACCTCATTAAATCTTGTGTTGTGTGATGTTATCTTGTGATACTTGCTTTATCTGGTTTTAAAGTTTCATTATTTTAGTTTTAAGAGCTATGAATTTAAGTTTAAAGAACTACACTGATTCACCCCCCCTCTTAGTGCCATTGTAAGACTAACAATTGGTATCAGAGCTAAGTTTCTGTACAAGCTTAATCGACTAAGGTGATCTTGGAAGTAACACAATGGCAGGTGGTGAAGGCTTCTCATCAAACAAAGCACCATTGTTTGATAGATCTAATTACGCATTCTAGAGAATCAGGATGCAAAAATATCTCTATGCTTTGGGATACGACATCTGGGATTCAATATTTAGTGGATACAAAATACCCATCACTCCTCCAAAAGATGCTAATGAAAAGAAACTGTTTGAAAATAACTCAAAAGCAAAGAATGCTCTCATGTGTGGATTAGCAGACAGTGAACTAGTAAAGATCATGAGCTGTAAAATGACAAAAGAGATATGGGAGAAACTAAGGAGTATTCATAAAGGAGATGATAAGATCAAGGAGGCCAAGTTACAGACACGTCGAGCTTAGTTCGAAGCATTAAAGATGAATGATGATGAAAACATTGAGGCATATATGCTGAGAGTTAATGGAATCATTAATGCGATCAGAGGACTCGAAGAGGATATTGAAGACTCTGCCATCGTGAAAAAGGTATTAAGATATCTTCCTCAAAGGTTTGATTCTAAAGTCTCAGTGATAGAAGAAGCTAAAAATCTAAATTATTTTAGTATAGATGAGATGTATGGTTCTTTGACTACATATGAGATGAGGATAGGAAGATCTAAACCCACAGATAGAGAAGCGGCTTTTAAAGCCCTTAAAGATAAAATGCAAAACAAGAGTCCGAGGAAGAAGAGACATCAGATGAAATGGAAAAAAAATTTGTTAGAAAACTAAAAAGGGGAAAAGGAAAATATAGAGGAAAGCTATCGCTTAAATTTTTCAACTATGGAGGCGTTGGGCATTTTGTGACTAAATGTCCACTTAAAGAGAAGAACAAAAATGATGAAGGATCACACCAAGAAAGAAGTGACTGGAAGAAGAAAACGAATTTTAGAAAAGGCAACTTCAAGAAGAAAAGTTTCATCTCCAAGAATGCCAGTTCATCAGAAGACAGACTCGATGAGGATTCTGAAGAGGAAACAGGTGAATCTCTTTTCATGGCATTTGAAGAAGTAAAATCAGAAAAGGAAGAAGGAGTGAACTCTGAAGTATGTGGTGAAAACCCTAATGCTGAAGTAGATCTAGAAGGTGAGTTAATCTCTGCACTTGAAGAGTGGAAAATAGAGAGGAAAAAGAATAGGAAAATCTCAAAAAAAATTGAGGATGCAAATGAAATCATAACCAGTTTGAAAGTATAGATATAAGAATCCAAAAAAATCTTTGAAGATCTCGAAGTGCAAATAACCATGAAAATAGATTATTGCAACAAGCTAGAAGAAGAGATTGTTGGTTTAAGAATGTAGCTAGAAGATATGAATAAGAAAATTAGTTGTTATCACAAACATGAAGAAAGTTCTATGAAGCTGGATAAGATCATAAATGACCAAAGGCCTGCAGGCATCAAATTTGGTCTGGGTTTTGTCGAAGGAGAATTATCAAATGGATCAAAGGCCAAAAATGTAGAATCCATAAAGAAAGAAGATAAGAAACAGGTTGATCAAGAAAAAATGTCTCATGCAAAAGAAAGCAATAATGCCAGGCACGAAAGGAGAATTGACAATGATGGATTCACCAATGTCACACATCAAAGAAGAAGACCTATGGCTCCTACGACAACATGGCAAAGACCATCACCCAGGTTCAATTATCCCTTTTCTGGTTTCTGTTTTAAATGCAATGGCTATGGACATAAAATATTAGACTATAAATATAATGTAAGACCAAGGAATTTCACCAGTAGAAATGCTTTTTCTCCTCTGATGAATTATACAATAGAATGTTATAACTATCATAATTTTGGGCACATTGCAAGAAACTGTAGAAGTACATTTGCATCAAATCAGTTTTAGGGAAGAAAATTTCAACCAAATAGGATGAGACAAAATAGAAAACTTCTCGAAAAACATGCACAAGCTATTGATAAGGGAAAGGCAAAACAAGAGCCCAAAACTACTATCAAAACAGAGTGGAAAGAAAAAGAGCGACTTAAGGAAGAAAAGGAATCCTTAATCGTACAAAAAAAATTTAAAGCACAGAATAAATATGTACCATGGATACTTGATAGTGGATGCTCCAGTCATATGATAGGTGACAAATAAAAATTTGAGAAGTTACAGAAATATGAAGGTGGTTCAGTAAAGTTTGGAAATAATGATGGAGCTAAGATAGTTGGCAAAGGTTCAGTTAAAATTAGTGATGGAAAAATTAAGTTAGAAGAAGTCTTGTTTGTGGATGGTTTGAAACATAACTTGTTGAGCATAATTCAGATTTGTGATAAAGGTCATGAAGTAGTTTTTATGAAGCAGGGTTGTGAAGTCAGAAAAACAAACAGTGGAACATTGATAGCAACTGGATCAAGGACATCTGGAAACCTGTACATGCTTTCAGAGACTTTAGAAGGAGCTTGTTTTATTGGACAGGAAGAAGATAATTGGTTGTGGCACAAGATACTCGGTCATATCATTTTTGATAATCTAGTAAAAATCACCCCAAAAAGGGTAGTGAGATATATTCCCACCATCAGCAAACTTGCAAACAACATTTGTGCTTTATGCCAAAAGGGAAAGCAAACTAGAGTCACATTCAAAATAAAAGAGTACTACACAAGCAAACCTTTGGAACTAATACACACTGATTTATGTGGACCCATGAGAACACAAAGCATAAATGGTGACAAATATTTTATGTTGTGCATTGATGACTATTCCAAAATGACATGGATATTTTTCTTGAAGCATAAATCAGAAGCTTTTGATAGGTTCAAGACTTTCAAAAACCATGTTGAGAATGAAATAGGAAAGAGGATCAAATGTTTAAGATCATATAGAGGAGGAGAATTCATTTCAAAGCAATTTACAGAGTACTGAGAAAAATATGGTATTAGGAGATAGTTTTTAGCAGCCAGGACACCTCAGTAGAATGGAGTGGTAGAAAGAAAGAACAGGATAGTGCAGGAAATGGCATGGACTATGTTGGCTGAAAGCAGAGTAGCAAAAAGATTTTGGAAAGAAGTAGTCCATACTATGGTGTATATCCAAAATAGGTACATGCTAAGAACACATGAAAGCAAAACTCCTTATGAGTTGTGGTTTGGTAAAAGGGCAACAATAAAATACCTCAAAGTTTTTGGTAGCAAGTGCTACATCAAAAGAACTGAAGATAATCTTGGTAAGTTTGAAGATAGAGTGGATGAAGGTATTTTTGTTGGTTATTCATCAAAAATCAAAGCTTACAAATGCTACAACAAGAGGCTAAAGAAAATTGTGGACAGTGTCGATGTTAAATTTGATGAAGGTAGAGAACGAGTAATTAGCTATGAAACAAACTACCCAATTTATGAAGAGGTTATTGCAGGAGATGAGGAAAACAAAATGGAAAAGATACAGAAAATTGACTCAGATGATTTAAGTTGTGATTCGAAGTGGAAGAAAATAAAAAATTCAAAACAGTGAATTGGCATAAAAATCATCCTAGAGAGCAAATAATTGGAGACCCCAAAGTTGGTGTTCGGAAAAGAAGAAGAGTAGTAAGTAACTACTCTCTATTATCCAGCATTGAGCCCAAAAATGTTGCTGATGCAAGCAAAGATGAAATTTGGATGAAGGCAATAAATGAAGAATTAGATCAGATCGAGAAAAAAAAACTTGGGAGTTAGTACCTAGAACTGCAAATAAAAATATAATCGAGACTAAATGGATTTTTCGAAACAAATTGAATGAAGACGGATAGGTAGTTAGAAATAAAGCAATATTGGTATGCAAGGGTTATGCACAAGTTGAAGGCATTGAATTTGAGGAAACTTTTGCACCAGTAGCTAGACTAGAGGCAATTAGAATGTTTCTAGCTTTAGCAGTCTACAAGAATTTCAAAGTTTATCAAATGGATATGAAATTAGCGTTTTTGAATGGAAAACTTGAAGAAGAGGTTTATATTGAGCAACCATATGGTTTCCAACTTGGTGATGATCCCAACTTGGTTTGCAAGTTGAAGAAAGCATTATATGGCTTAAAATAGGCACCCCGAGCCTGGTATGCAAGGCTAGACAACTATCTCACTCAACAAAGGTTTAAGAAAGGTATGGTGGATAGTAATTTGTATGTCAAAATAGAAAATGGACATCTTATTGTTCTTGTTGTATACATAGATGATATCATATTTGGCAGCAACAAAGATGAGTCATGTAAAGATTTAGCAAATAAGATGTAGAAAGAATTTGAAATGTCAATGATTGGTGAACTTTCGTATTTCCTCGGGTTGCAAGTTAATCAAAATAATAAGGGTATATTTATTTCTCAAGTTAAATATGTGAAAGAGATGTTAAAAAAGTTCACAATAGAGGATTGTAAGCTAGTTAGCACTCCCATGACGACAGGTTACAAGTTGAGAAAGGATGACAAATCTCCATCTGTTGATCAAACCATGTACATATCTATGATTGGAAGCTTACTATACCTAACAGCTACCAGACTAGATATTTTGTAGGCAGTATGCATGGTAGCACGATTTCAGGCTAATCCCAAGGAGACTCATGTGAAAATAGTGAAGAGGATTCTTCGATACCTCAAGGGTACTATGGAGTATGGGTTATGGTATCTAAAAGGTAAATACTTCACCCTTATTTTTTATTCAGATGCAGATTGGGCAGGATGTGTAGATGACAGAAAGAGTACCAGTGGAGGTGCATTCTATCTTGTGTTGTAATCACAATGACACTGAGAGGGGGGGTGAATCAGTGTGATCTTTAAAAATTCTAAAACATATAGTTTTAAATCCAGCAGCAGTTTAAACTGATAAAAGAAATATCAAAATGCAGCAAGAAAGCATGACACACAACACAGTAATTTAACGAGGTTCACCAATGTGGCTACTCCTCAAAATGACTGCTTGGACTACCATCCAAATCCAGCCAATGCAAAGCTACAACTTTACAATATCTTTTACCGAGCACCAACTGGAAGGAGCACCAACCCCTTTGCTTTATCTGTTTCAAGCAGAATGGAGCACCGACTCCTAATTTACCAACACCTACTTGGAAAGAGGCACCAACCCCTTATGCCAAGCTACAACTTGGAAGACAATAATAAAAATTACAGAATAAAACTTTCACCTCATTTCTCATAGTCTGCTATTTTTCTGCATTCTGCTGCTTCTACGCAAAATGATTCGCACTATCCGACCGCTTCTCTGTACTTCTTCACACTCTCTGTTGCAATCAGATGATCGATCACTTTTGCAGTCTACGCACTATCACTTCGGACTTAGAACACAACCTCTGCACATCGCGCTCTTAATTCATGAAGATTCGATATGCACACTTCACTTCGTCACAAAAGAAATATCACTTCAGCCTTAGCTCAAATCGAAATGACTCACTCTCTGCGCACTGCAAATTTTGCATGCACACATTATCTTCGCACAAGTCACTATCCATCTTGAATTAGCCCTCCTTTTATAGAAGAAATCTTCAAGAACAATATTGAGACTGTAGTCGGCTTAAACCCTAAAGAGCGTCGATTGTCAAACCCTTATGAATATCGGCTTCAAACCCTAATGAATGTCGGCTTAAAACCCTAATGATTGTCGGCTTCAAACCCTAATGAATGTCGGCTTCAAACCCTAATGAATGTCGGCTTCAAACCCTAAAGAATGTCGGCTTCAAAACCCTAATCTTCGTCGACCCAGATTTAACTCTGTCGGCTCCAACAGTCTATCTGGTTCTGCGGCTTTCCTCTCGAAACTCCAACATGTCACGATATCGTGACACCTTTTACATCCGTACGCCTTCTTGCCCTCACTATCATGAAATCATGACTCTTTTTCCCTTTGAAAGCTTTGCCACCGTTCTTGTCATGAAATCGTGACACTTTGATCTTTTGCTGACGTCATTCTTAATCTTGTCGTGAAATCGCGACGCTTCCGGCTTCTAGAGGCTTTTCTTGCAACATGTCATGAAATCGTGACACTTTCAGCTTTTGCTGATGTCATCCTCATCTTTGTCATGAAATCACGATGCTTCCGGCTTCCTGAGGCTTTTCTTGCAACTTGTCATGAAATCGTGACACTTTCAACTTTTGCTGACGTCATCCTCATCTTTGTCATGAAATCGTGATGCTTTCGGCTTCCTGAGGCTTTTCTTGCAACTTGTCATGAAATCGTGACACTTTCAGCTTTTGCTGATGTCATCCTCATCTTTGTCATGAAATCGCGATGCTTTCGGCTTTCGTACAATCCTAGCTTCATGCAGTAGCGAAATCGCTACAATATTGTGCCTTGTGCTTCCAACTTTGCTTCTGCCCATGAAATTATGACTTGCAAGGAAATCACTACACTTTTGTGCCTTGTACTTTCGACTTGTAGCATAATCGCTACATCTTTGAGTTCTGCACTTTTGACTGGTAGCGAAATCGCTACACCTTCACGTTGTGCACTTTTGACTTGTAGCGAAATCGCTACACCTTCGTGTTGTGCTTTTTCAACTCGTAGCAAAATCGCTACACCTTTGTTTTGTGCAATTTTGACCCGTAGCGAAATCGCTACACCTTTGCTTTGTGCACTTTTGACTTGTAGCGAAATCGCTACAACTTTTCAACTCAACGCTTTCTCCTTGCTTCGGCCAGTGAAATTTCGACATGTAGCGAAATCGCTACAACTTTTCCACTTAACGCTTTCTCCTTGCTTCGGCTAGCAAAAAATCAACATGTAGCGAAATCGCTACAGTTTCTCGACTTAGCTTCTTGGCCTCCAACATGTCGCGAAATCGTGACAGTTTGCCTTGCGCCTTCTCTTTCCTCCGACTTGTCGCGAAATCGTGACATTTTTGACTGCGCCTTCTCTCTCCTCCGACTTGTCATGAAATCATGACATTTTCGACTGCGCCTTCTCTCTCCTCCGACTTGTCGTGAAATCGTGACAGAAAACATGTCGCGATATCGCGACAGTTTTCTAACTTGTCTTTTTCTTCGAATTTTTGAAACTGGGTCATCTCTGTTTTCTAGGAAACTTCTGTCCTCTACATCTGAATGACTCCTACACTGTCTGTCCACAACATCATTGGATCTAACTGCCCGTGTTGACAACAATGACAAACTTCTTGCAACACCTTGCTCAACAATCTCCCCCTTTGGAATTGTTGGCAACACCTATGTACATTCTTGTACCTCTTCTCCCCCTTTGTCAATAATACCAAAGGGCTGCTGCAAACTCCCCCTGAGTCCATCCTCACAATTCTCAGGCACAATTTGTTGCATCTAGCACAAATCATGATCATGAGCAAAAGAATAGTCAAATATTCAAATGCTCCCCCTGAGAAGGTGATCCCTGTAGCTAGTCACTTCTTAGGAAGTGTGACTACTCCTAATTTGCTTCGAAGATACTCAAATACTTCCTTGGGCAAAGGTTTTGTAAAAATATCTGGCTACTTGTTCTTGTAGTTGGGACATAGTCCAATTTAACTTCTCCTTCTGCAACTTTCTCCTTCAAGAAATGATACCTTATAGCAATGTGCTTTGTCCGTGAGTGCATTACTGGATTCTTAGAGATGTTAATTGCACTGGTGTTATCACACTTTACTGATATTGGTTCACTAAAATTAATACCTAGATCTTTCAAAGTTTGTTTCATCCACAAGACTTGTGTACAACATGTTGCTGCTGCAATATATTCTACCTCAGCTGTAGATAAAGAAATCGACTCTTGCTTCTTACTTGTGCCATGCAACCAATCTGTCCCCCAAATAGAATGCACCTCCACTGGTACTCTTTCTGTCATCAACACATCCAGCCCAATCTGCATCTGAATATGATATAAGAGTGAAGTCTTTGCCTTTTGGATACCACAACCCATACTCAATGGTGCCCTTGAGATACCGAAAAATCCTTTTAACTGCTGTCACATGAGTCTCTTTGGGACTGGCCTGAAATCTAGCTACCATGCAAACTGCCTGCAGAATATCAGGTCTAGTGGCTATTAAATATAGTAGACTTCCAATCATAGATCTGTACATGGTTTGGTCTATAGGTGGAGATTTGTCTTCTTTACTCAATTTGCAGCCTGTTGTCATGGGAGTGCTGACTGGCTTACAGTCCTCCATAGTGAACCTTTTTAGCATTTCTTTCACATATTTGATTTGGGAAATGAATATGCCTTTCTCATTTTTATTAACTTGTAGCCCAAGAAAGTAAGACAGTTCACCAATCATAGACATTTCAAATTCATTCTGCATCTTATTTGCTAAGTCTTTACAAGATTCATCTTTGTTGCTGCCAAATATGATATCATCTACATAGACAACTAGAACAATGAGATGCCCACCTTCTGTTTTCACATACAGATTACTGTCCACTAAACCTTTCTTGAATCCCTGTTGAGAGAGATAGTTGTCTAGCCTTGCATACCATGCCCGTGGTGCTTGTTTTAATCCATATAAAGCTTTCTTTAATTTGCAGACAAGGTTAGGATCTTCACTAATTTGAAAGCCATCTGGTTGTTCAATATAGACCTCTTCTTCAAGTTTCCCATTTAAAAAGGCAGATTTTACATCCATCTGATAAACTCTGAAGTTCTTGTGGACTGCTAAGGCCAGAAACATTCTAATTGCTTCTAATCTGGCCATTGGTGCAAAAGTCTCTTCAAAATCAATGCCTTCGACCTGTGCATATCCTTTACAAACCAGTCTTGCTTTGTTCCTAATGACCTGTCCGTATTCATTTAATTTGTTTCGAAATATCCATTTGGTGCCGATTACATTCTTATTTGCAGGTCTAGGTACTAGTTCCCAAGTTCTGTTCTTTTCAATCTGATCTAACTCTTCATTTATTGCCTTCATCCAACTATCATCTTTGCTTGCTTCATCTATGTTTTTGGGCTCAATGCTGGATAAAAGAGAGTAATTACTTATTACTTTCCTTCTTGTCTGAATGCCAGCTGTGGGATCTCCAATTATTTGGTCTCTAGGATGATTTTTCTGCCAGCTGCCTGTTTTGAATTTTTTGTTTTCTTGCACCTCTGAGTCATCGGATAAGTTATCTGCATCAACCGTAGACGTATTTTCTGTTTCATGCACCTCATCTCCTTCAATTACTTCTTCGTAGATTGGGTAGTTTTCTTCAAAGTTAACTATTTGTTTCCTCCCTTCATCGAATTTAACATCTCGCACTGTCCACAATTTTCTTGAGTCTCTTGTTGTAGCATTTGTAAGCTTTGCTATTTGGAGAATAACCAACAAAAACACCTTCATCTGCTCTATCTTCAAACTTCCCAAGGTTGTCATCAGTTTTCTGATGTAGCACTTACAGCCAAATACTTTGAGATGTTTTGTTGTTGCTTTTCTACCAAACCACAACTCATAAGGTGTTTTGCATTCATGAGTTCTTAACATATATCTGTTTTGAATGTATACTGCAGTGTGAACTACTTCTTTCCAGAATCTATCTGCTATTTTGTTTTCTGCCAGCATGGTGCGTGCCATTTCCTGTATAGTTCTGTTCTTTCTCTCTACTACACCATTCTGCTGGGGAGTTCTAGCTGCTGAATATTGTCTCCTGATACCATATTTTTTGCAGTATTCTATAAATTCATTCAAAATGAATTCTCCTCCTCTGTCTGATCGCAAGCATTTGACCCTTTTTCCTGTTTCATTCTCAACTAGCTGTTTGAAAGTTTTGAACATTTCAAAAGCTTCTGTTTTATCTTTTAAGAAGAATATCCATGTCATTCTGGAATAATCATCGATACACAACATAAAGTATTTGTCGCCATTTATGCTTTGAGTTCTCATGGGTCCACATAAGTCTGTATGAATAAGTTCCAAAGGCCTACTAGTGTGGTATTCTTTTGTTTTAAATGAAACTCTGGTTTGCTTTCCCTTCTGACATGAAGCACAAACATTGTTTGAAGGTTTCTTAATGGTTGGAATATCTCTCACTGCTTGTTTAGAGCTGATTTTCACCAAATTATCAAAACTTATGTGTCCAAGCCTCTTATGCCACAACCAGTTCTCTTCTTCTTGTCCAATGAAACACATACCTTCTGAAGATTCTGAGAGTGTGTACAGGTTTCCAGACGTCCTTGAGCCGGTTGCTATCAATTTCCCGCTATTTATTTTTCTGACTTCACAACCCTGCTTCTTGAAGACTACTTCATGTCCTTTATCACATATTTGACTGACACTTAATAGGTTGTGTTTCAAACCATCCACAAATAAAACTTCTTCTGACTTGATTTTCCCTTCACTAATTTTGACAGATCCTTTTCCTATTATTTTGGCTCCATCATTATTTCCAAACTTCACCGAGCCACCCTCATATTTCTGTAGTTTTTCAAATTTCTGTTTATCACTTGTCATATGACTTGAGCAACCACTGTCAAGGATCCACGGTACACATTTATTCTGAGCTCTAAAAGTTGTCTGCACTATTAAAGATTCCTTTTCTTCCCTGAGCTGTTCTTTTTGTTTCCATTCTGTTTTAACTGTGGTATTGGGTTCTAGCTTGGATTTCCCCTTTTCGGAATCTTGCACATATCCTTCAGAAGAAATTCTATTTTGTTTTGCCCTATATGGTTGAATTCTTCCTTTTCGAGATTGATTTGAAACAGAAATACTATGACAGTTTCTAGCAATATGCCCAAAGTTGTGACAATTAAAGCATTCTACTGCATAACTCATTAGAGGAGCAAAAGCATTTCTACTAGTGAAACTTCTTGGACCTATATTGTACTTGTAGTCAACAATTTTATGCCCATAACCATTACATTTAAAACAGAAACCATAGAAATAATGATTGAACCTGAAAGATGGTTTTTGCCAAGTTGTTGCAGGAGCCTTAGATCTTCTTTTCTTTTGATGTGTGACCTTGGTAAAGCCGTCATTGTCAGTTCCTATTTTAGGACTGGCATTACTGCTTTCTTTTGCCTGATTTATTTTTCTTTCAACAACCTATTTCTTGTCTTTACCTTTTTCATATTCAACATTGCTTGCCTTTGGTCCATGTTTGATGATTCTCCTTCAGTAAAGCCCAGACCGAATTTGATACCTATGGGTCTTTGATCGCTTAGAATTTTGTCCAGTTTCATCGAACTTTCTTCACGCTTGAAATGACAGCTAATTTTTTGATCCAGCTCTTGTATCTGTATTCGAAGACCAACATTTTCTTCTTCCAATTTGCAATAGTAATCTATCTTCATGGTTACCTATACTTCAAGATCTTCGGACATTTTCTTGTATTCTTCTGTCTGCGTTTTTAGACTGGTTATAATGTCATTTGCATCCTCGAGCTTTCTTGACAGTTTTTGGTTCTTTCTTTTCTCATATTTCCATTCCATAAGTGCAGAGACCAGCTCACCTTCTAAATCAACTTCAGCCTCATCTTTTTCAATAGACACTTTAGAGTTCATTCCTTCTCTCTTTTTTGTGTTTTCTACTTCTTCTGATTGTTCTACTTCAAATGCCATAAAGAGAGCCTCACCTGTTCCTTCTTCGGAATCTTCACTAGATCTGTCCTCTGAAGAATCTGCATTTCGTGAGATAAAACTTTTCTTTTTGAAATTGCCTTTCCTGAAGTTTGATTTCTTCTTCCAGTCACCTCTTTCTTGGTGCGAAGCTTCCTCACCCTGGTTCTTTTCATTGAGTGGGCATTTTGTCGCAAAGTGCCCAATGCCTCCACAGTTGAAGCATTTAAATGGTAGCTTTCCTCTGTACTTTCCTTTTCCCTTTCTCAGTTTTTTGACAAAATTTGCTTCCATTTCATCTGATACATCCTCTTCTTCTGACTCTGGTTTTGTGATTTTACCTTTTAGGGCTTTGAAAGTAGCTTCTCTATCTATGGGATTAGACCTTCCTATTCTCATTTCAAAAGCAGTCAAAGAACCATGCATCTCATCCATACTAAAATGATTTAGATCTTTGGCTTCTTCTATGGCAGAGACTTTAGAATCAAATCTAGGGGGGAGCGATCTTAATACCTTTTTCATGATAGTAGCATCGGTTAATTCTTCGTCGAGACCTCTGATTGAATTGGTGATCCCATTGACTCTTTGCATGAAAGTCTCTATGTTCTCATCATTGTCCATCTTTAAAGATTCGTATTGAGCTCGATGTGCTTGAAGCTTGGCCTCCTTGATCCTATCATCTCCTTCATGAATGTTCTCTAGTTTATCCCATATATCTTTTGTTGATTCACAATTTATGACCTTGACTAGCTCATTGTCCACTAGTCCACACATGATGGCATTTTTTGCTTTTGAATCATATTCAAATGCCTTTTTACCAGCAGTGTCTGTTGGAGCGGTGGCAGGAGCTTTGTAACCATTAACTACCGCACCCCAGATGTCAAAACCCAAAGCACTGAGATATGTCTGCATTCTAATTTTCCAGAACGCATAATTAGTCCCATCAAACAATGGTGCTTTGTTCGAGGAGAAACCTTCACCACTTGCCATTGCGTAACTTCCAAGATCACCTTATCTGTTTAAGCCTATTCAGGTACTTGGCTCTGATACCAATTGTTGTAATCACAATGACACTGAGAGGGGGGGTGAATCAGTGTGATCTTTAAAAATTCTAAAACATATAGTTTTAAATCCAACAGCAGTTTAAACTGATAAAAGAAATATCAAAATGCAGCAAGAAAGCATGACACACAACACAGTAATTTAACGAGGTTCACCAATGTGGCTACTCCTCAAAATGACTGCTTGGACTACCATCCAAATCCAGCCAATGCAAAGCTACAACTTTACAATATCTTTTACCAGCACCAACTGGAAGGAGCACCAACCCCTTTGCTTTATCTGTTTTAGGCAGAATGGAGCACCGACTCCTAATTTACTAGCACCTACTAGAAAGAGGCACCAACCCCTTATGCCAAGCTACAACTTGGAAGACAATAATGAAAATTACAGAATAAAACTTTCACCTCATTTCTCACAGTCTGCTATTTTTCTGCATTCTGCTGCTTCTGCACAAAATGATTCGCACTATCCGACCGCTTCTCTGTACTTCTTCACACTCTCTGTTGCAATCAAATGATCGATCACTTTTATAGTCTGTGCACTATCACTTCGGACTTAGAACACAACCTCTGCACATCGCGCTCTTAATTCACGAAGATTCGATATGCACACTTCACTTCGTCACAAAAGAAATATCACTTCAGCCTTAGCTCAAATCGAAATGACTCACTCTCTATGCACTGCAAATTTTGCATGCACACATTATCTTCGCACAAGTCACTATCCATCTTGAATTAGCCCTCCTTTTATAGAAGAAATCTTCAAGAACAATATTGAGACTGTAGTCGGCTTAAACCCTAAAGAGCGTCGGCTATCAAACCCTTATGAATATCGACTTCAAACCCTAATGAATGTCGGCTTAAAACCCTAATGATTGTCGACTTCAAACCCTAATGAATGTCGGCTTCAAACCCTAATGAATGTCGACTTCAAACCCTAAAGAATGTCGGCTTCAAAACCCTAATCTTCGTCGACCCAGATTTAACTCTGTCGGCTCCAACAGTCTATCTGGTTCTACGGCTTTCCTCGTGAAACTCCAACATGTCACGATATCGCGACACCTTTTACATCCGTACGCCTTCTTGCCCTTGCTGTCGTGAAATCGTGACTCTTTTGCCCTTTGAAAGCTTTGCCACCGTTCTTGTCGTGAAATCGTGACACTTTGATCTTTTGCTGACGTCATTCTTAATCTTGTCGCGAAATCACGACGCTTTCGGCTTCCAGAGGCTTTTCTTGCAACATGTCACGAAATCGTGACACTTTCAGCTTTTGCTGACGTCATCCTCATCTTTGTCGTGAAATCATGACGCTTTCGACTTCCTGAGGCTTTTCTTGCAACTTGTCACGAAATCGCGACACTTTCAGCTTTTGCTGACGTCATCCTCATCTTTGTCACGAAATCGTGACGCTTTTGGCTTCCTGAGGCTTTTCTTGCAACTTGTCACAAAATCGTGACACTTTCAGCTTTTGCTGACGTCATCCTCATCTTTGTCGCGAAATCGTGACGCTTTCGGCTTCCGTACAATCCTAGCTTCATGCAGTAGCAAAATCGCTACAATATTGTGCCTTGTGCTTCCAACTTTGCTTCTGCCCATGAAATTATGACTTGCAAGGAAATCACTACACTTTTGTGCCTTGTACTTTCGACTTGTAGCATAATCGCTACATCTTTGAGTTCTGCACTTTTGACTGGTAGCGAAATCGCTACACCTTCACGTTGTGCACTTTTGACTTGTAGCGAAATCGCTACACCTTCGTGTTGTGCTTTTTCAACTCGTAGCGAAATCGCTACACCTTTGTTTTGTGCAATTTTGACCCGTAGCGAAATCGCTACACCTTTGCTTTGTGCACTTTTGACTTGTAGCGAAATCGCTACAGCTTTTCAACTCAACGCTTTCTCCTTGCTTCGGCCAACGAAATTTCGACATGTAGCGAAATCGCTACAACTTTTCCACTTAACGCTTTCTCCTTGCTTCGGCCAGCGAAAAATCAACATGTAGCGAAATCGCTACAGTTTCTCGACTTAGCTTCTTGGCCTCCAACATGTCGCGAAATCGTGACAGTTTGCCTTGCGCCTTCTCTTTCCTCCGACTTGTCGTGAAATCATGACATTTTCAACTACGCCTTCTCTCTCCTCCGACTTGTCATGAAATCATGACATTTTCAACTGCGCCTTCTCTCTCCTCCGACTTGTCACGAAATCGTGACAGAAAACATGTCGCGATATCGCGACAGTTTTCTAACTTGTCTTTTTCTTCGAATTTTTGAAACTGGGTCATCTCTATTTTCCAGGAAACTTCTGTCCTCTACATCTGAATGACTCCTACACTGTCTGTCCACTGCATCATTGGATCTAACTGCCTGTGTTGACAACAATGACAAACTTCTTGCAACACCTTGCTCAACATATTGGAGACAAATTGGTCACGTGGCAGAGTAAGAAATAAGAGTTAGTTTCTTTATCGACAGTAGAGGCAAAATATATTGTAGCAACAACATGTTGTACGTAGGTATTATGGATGAAACAAACCCTAAAATATCTTGGTATTAGCTTCAGTGAGCCAATATCAGTTAAGTGTGATAACACCAGTGCCATTAACATCTCCAAGAATTCGGTTATGCATTCATGCACAAAACACATTGCTATCAGGTATAATTTTTTGAAGGAGAAAGTTACGAAAGGTGAGGTTAAGTTGGATTTTGTTCCAACTACAGAGCAAGTAGCAGATATCTTCACAAAACCATTGCCCAAGGAAGTTTTTGAGTACCTTCGTGATAAATAAGAAGTGGTCACACTTCCCAAGAATTGACTAGCTACAAGGATCACATTCTCAGGGGGAGCACTTAAGTATTTGATTATCTTTTTGCTCATGTTCATGATTTTTGCTATGTGTAATAAATTGTGCCTAAGAATGTTGTTTATGGACTCAAGGGAAGTCTGCAATAGCCCTTTGGTATTATTGTCAAAGGGGAAGAAGAGTTACAAGAAATTGCATGTGTTGCCAACAATTCCAAAGGGGGAGATTGTTAAGCAAGGTGCAACAACAGTATTATCATTGTTGTCAACACAGTCAGATAGATCTGTTGATGTAGTGCACAAGAAGTTTAAAAGCTATTCAGATGTAGAAGATAGGAGTTCAAAGGTTATTCAGAGTATGTACAGTGATTTTCCAAGAAGATCGAAGTGGCCCATATGCAAAAGATCAAAGAAAAAGACAAGTAAGAAAAGTGTCACGATATCGCGACATATACAACAGGCAAGAAAAATTGTCGTGATTTCACGACATGTTGGAAGAGAGAAAAAGCAAGAAAAACTGTCATGATTTCGTGACATGTTGGAAGAGAGAGAAAAAGCAGGAAAAACTGTCGCGATTTCGTGACATGTTGGAAGAGAAAAATGCAAGTGGAAAAACTGTCACGATTTCATGACATGTTGGAAGAGAGAGAAAAAGCAAGAAAAACTGTCACGATTTTATGACATGTTGGAAGAGAGAGAAAAAGCAGGAAAAACTGTCATGATTTCGTGACATGTTGGAAGAGAAAAAGGCAAGTGGAAAAACTGTCGTGATTTCGCGACATGTTGGAAGAGAGAGAAAAAGCAAGAAAAACTGTCGCGATTTCGCGACATGTTGGAAGAGAGAGAAAAAGTAGGAAAAACTATCATGATTTCACGACATGTTGGAAGAGAGAGAAAAAGCAAGAAAAAACTATCGTGATTTCGTGACATGCTGGAAGAAAGGCAAGTGGAAAAACTGTCGTGATTTCGTGATATGTTGGAAGAGAAAAAGGCAAGTGGAAAAACTGTCATGATTTCGTGACATGTTGGAAGAGAAAAAGGCAAGTGGAAAAACTGTCACGATTTAGCGACATGTTGGAAGAGAAAAATGCAAGTGGAAAAACTATCGTGATTTTGCGACATGTTGGAAGAGAAAAAGGCAAGTGGAAAAACTATCACGATTTCGCGACATGTTGGAAGAGAAAAAGGCAAGTGGAAAAACTATCGCGATTTCGCGACATGTTGGAAGAGAAAGAGAAAGCAGGAAAAAGTGTCGCGATTTTGCGACAAGTTCAAAGAAAGAGAACAAGTAAGAAAAGTGTCGCGATTTTGCGACATGTCACATTTTTGCGACTAAAATAGGAGATAGAAAGTAAGTTTGAAAAGTGTCGCTATTTCATGACATGTCGCATTTTCGTGACTAAAATAGGAGAGAGAAAGTAAGTTTGACAAGTGTCACGATATTGTGACATGTCGCATTTTTACGACAAAAGAAAGAGAGGAAGCATACGGAAGCAGAACTGTCATGATTTCGTGACAAAAGTAGAAAGCAAGACTTCGAAAGCAGAAGTGTCACGATTTTGCGACAAAAGCAAAGAAGTAAAGTATGGAAGCAGAAGTGTCACGATTTCATGACAAAATTAGAGAAGAAGACTTCGAAGGTAGAAGTGTCACGATTTCACGACAAAAGCAAAGAAGCTAAGTACGAAAGTAGAAGTGTCATGATTTCATGACAAAAGCTAAGTTGAAGACTACGAAGGTAGAAGTGTCACGATATCATGACAAAAGCAAAGTCAAATTCTATGAAAGTAGAAGTGTCATGATATCGTGACAAAAGAAAAGATGAAGTCTGCGAAGACAAAAATGTCGCAATATCACGACAAAAGAATAGAGAAAGCGTATAGAGGTGAAAGTGTCACGATATCATGACATGTATTTTCACGGGCCAAAGCTAAGAGAAAGAGCAAGGAGAAAAAGTGTCACGATATCACGACATGTATTTTTGCAGGCCAAATCTAAGAGAAAGAGCAAGGAGAAAAAGTGTCGTGATATAGCGACATGTTGTAATTTCGTAGTCCGATGCAAAGAGAAATGGAAAGGAGAAAAAGTGTCGTGATATTGTGACATGTAGCATTTTCATGATCCGATGCAAAGAGAAAGAGAGAGAAAGAAAAAGTGTCATGATATCATGACATGTTGTATTTTTGGGGGCCAAAGCAAGGAGAAAGAGAGAGAAAGAAAAAGTATCGCGATATCGTGACATGTATTTTCACGGTTAAGTTGAAGCTGACAAAGACCGATGACAACTAACTAAAATTAGGGTTTACAGTTGTTATGAAAGCCGACAAAGATTAGGATTTACAGTCGACTAAGATTAGGGTTTTCATCATAAAAATATTGTTATAAAAGGAGGGCTATTTGGAGAATTGAAAAATGTTGAAGTGTGCAAAATTCGATCGTAGTGCGTAGAAAGCAAGTCGTGTCGAATCATGCTAAGTGCGAAATTCATAAAGAGAGTAGAGTGCAAAAAAGGGAGAAGACGATCATGAAGTTTGACTGTAACGAAGCAGAGTGTGCGAAGTGATTGTGCAGAGAGATCAGAGTGCGCAGAGAACGCAAAGGTGAAGAAGACCAGTTAGGGTCTTGCAAAAGCAAAGGTATATTTTTGTCAAACTTATAGATTCAAATTGAAGTCCAGGTTGTAGCTTAGCATCAGGGGTTGGTGCCCCTTTCTGTTGGTGTAGATAAATCAGGGGTTGGTGCTCCTTCCAGTTTGGTGCTGGTAAATCAGGGGTTGCTGCTCCTTTCTGTTAGTGCAGATAAATCAGGGGTTGGTACTCCTTCTAGTGGGTGCTGGTAAATTGATTGTAAAGTTGGTGCTTTGCAAAGTCTAGATTTGGATGGTAGTCCAAGCAGTCATTCTTGAGGAGTAGCCAGATTGGTGAACCTCGTTAAATATTGTGTTGTGTGATGTTCTCTTGTGATACTTGCTTTATCTAGTTTTAAAGTTTCATTATTTCAATTTTAAGAGCTGTGAATATAAGTTTAAAGAACTACACTGATTCACCCCCCCCTCTCAGTGCCATTGTAAGACTAACACTATATTTTCTGATTCAACATGGTATCCAAAAATTGTTTTTGTGTCTCTTATTGTTCACAAAGTTGAGCCACTATTTCCATGATATCCTCTCTTTCATTACTTTTCACACCTATTTCTAGGGTTCTAACCTCTATATTAGTCTATCATGTCTACCTCACCTATGGGGCAACACTCCCTCTTCTTCTCTTTAGTGGCATTGTCCCTCACCATGCAAAAGAGAGATGGCAAGAGTTAGTTTACAATCACATATTTGGATTACTTTTCTTACTAACTAACTAATTTCTCTCTAAATTTTTTAACTAAACTGGTGGGTATGCTATCAATAATTTTTTTTTTCAAGGTATAACCTTACATGGATATGTTTTTTGTCACAATCCATCATCTATTTTATGTAGTAGACCCATTTCCCTATGAACCATGCTCAGATACCAAGTTTTACTACCCAAATTTTCATAACACAAATATTCTAAGTTTAGCCATTTTTATTTATTGTCTGAGTTCCTAATCAAATAACTACTTGGTTAAATATCTAGTGATATTTTTCTAGAGCTCATCCTATCCTAGTATTTTCATCTAGAGTTCATGACATGGCTTATGAGTACACCCATATCTACTTCTCCACAAGTCTATCTATGAAGGAACACTGAGTGTGGATTCTATTCTAACCAAATTTCTCTTGTGTTCTCTTTCAAACCAGTTGGATCTTCCCTTCTAATATTTTTAAAGGAGAAGTTCAACTCTATACTCACTACACATGTCTATTAGTGCATGAGAAACAAGATAATGCACCAATATCTACTCTCTACACAAGTCCTTTAGTGTAGGAGCACTAAGTGCCAATGTCAATGGCCAGTCCACTCATTTATCCTACCATGGATCCACTACATCATATCCAACTAAGATTTGATTGAATACTTGCTATTAAATATTATAGATACTTAGGGTTCCATTTTAATTTAATGATTTACTATTTCTTTTAAGTAAAGGATAATATATTTGTTAAAAGAGTTATCCACCCAAAAAACCTCTCAAAGTTCTTTTATTGAGAAGGTTCTTGCTCATGGAAGGTGTCTCCTAAAATAAAATCTAGGATGAACCCATTACCGCATTACTAATTCTAAGTAATACAAACATAGCAGTTTATTCCTTCATTTCATTAGACTCAAAGTAGTGTAAATCTATAATGTACTATCATTCGGTATAAATATATACTCCTTCCAAAATGTTTTTATGGTTATCAATAGTCTACGCCCAAATTATCATATCAACACATGAACATTCCAACTTCATGTAATATTTAGGACCATAAATATCATGAATTAAAACACTAACACAATTTGAATCATTATTTCTCGATAAAAGTAAAGATCACATCCACATCTTGTCTTCCTTGATAAAGCAGTGAAGATCATATGAACTCTACTCAGCAATGGTCATACACATAACAAGTTCTTCCCATAGAAATAATAAATATAGTTTTCAACTTGAATCTCTTCAATGAAAATGTATGAAAACACAATCATCTATTCTCAATGAGTATTTACAAACAGCATGGCTAGATCCATTTCTATGAACTACAAAGATATTAACTTAATAATTCATTACAATGGAGGTTACAATTAAAATCAAATATTTTTCCAGTGATGATGTAACACTCAAAAAATACATGGACTTAAAGTTTATAATCCATTCCCAAGAAATCAACATCAAATTTACCATACAACACAACAAAGGTTTCAGTTGCATAACAAACAAAGTAAACAAGGAGGATTCTTTGTCAAGGTCTGATGTGAAGTCCAAAAATCCCTTTTGTTGTTCCAAATCGTCACCATATCATCAACATATTTCTCAGGTTCCTGCAATTCTATTGCATAAGGTCTTTGAAAGCACAAACAATCTTATCAATTAGATGCTATCATTTCCTATTAGTTTTATCCATTTTCTACAATTCTAATGCATGTGGTCTTATGAATGCATAAGAAAATTATCAATTAGATGCTATAATTTTCCATCAAGTGCACTGAAACTAACCTCATTTAATTAAGATATCCTAGCACTAACACAATGGAGAAAGTAAAGTTTTATATTTTTCAACAAGAGGCTCTCACCCCATAACAATAGAAATGAATGCACACAACACCTATCTCCAAATTCAAATGAATCATCTTTAATATTTATAGAAATAGATCTCACTTTTAAATACTAAACTATTAATAACAAAATAGGACAAATTAGCATGTTGAGATCATAAAATAATCAATATGGATCAGAATAGAAATCATTTCAAATCCTAATATTTAATACAACACATATTCATAGATTTGTAAACTTCTTGAATCCAATTAGCATAGATATTTTGTATTATGATCACACAAATATTTGGAATTTTCCAATCACAACCACAAACCCAGGTTGTCACCTTTTTTATCAGTTCACGATGTTTGACTATAGAGTTATCTAGCACTCTCCACACCAATTCCTAGTTCTATAATGATAAAGGTGTGAGTGCAGTGGTGGCTATCGTCCAGCCCACTCGAACATACTTTCCAACTTACACACTCAACCTGCATTTAGTGAAACTACATTTACAACTAAGAGTAAATCCAAGCACATTCCAACCAATCAATAACAAATATTCTATGACTTATAATGATGTCATTGACTTAACAAGTCTTCCTAACACCCACCCATTGCTAAATATTTCATAAAGCAACCAACAAATCTACCACTATGCATATCAACCTTACCATAGGTACTAAAATTGCTACTTAAACACTTGATTGTTAGGAACCTCTACCTATTACACTAAGGATTCCAGACACCCGGTGACCAATCACCAACTACATTCTACTAGTCTTTTATTAAATCATCATCAACATTAGAAACTTCCAATGGAACATAAGTAGAGATCTAAAAGTAAGAAGGTAGTCTTCCTACTATATCTAAGTATAGAACCTAGAATTATTGCAATATCAATATATGGTGTAATAGAGGTTTTTTTCCTTCAAACAATTATTACAGCCGCAATGTTCTTTTTTTCATGGAGTTCAATTCAGGAAACTCTTAAAATTATAATATTTCTTCGCAATAACAAAGGACATCAGTAAACATACCTAGTAATGCCAATGCAAGATCCACACAAATTTTATTCCTACAACTCCCTTCACCTTCCTTCTCTTATTTCTTTTGCTCTCCTTCCTCTCTCCTTACTTCCTATATTCCTTCAAAAAACTTACCTCTTTCCCATTAGTCCACTTTCAAAACATCTTTTAAGGAGAAGGTATTAACACAACACAATGCTCCCACATATCCTCTTCCTTTTAGAGTACATTGGAGAGCATTGTCTGGTAGTAAGATGTTCATTACTCCACATTATTAAACATGATGAAACTAAGTGTTCATATACACTTTGACTAGGTTTGGTAACAAACTCAACATAAGTCGATAATTCCTTAAAAAAAATCCAAGAGGTCATTAAATTCTATTTCATAAATCAAACACCATAAAATGATGTTTACATGGTTATATTTATATATGTAGTTTCATTTTAATCAAACAACTTGTATTACAAAGGATTACTAAATGAAAATTATAAAGTTTTTTGTCTTACCTTTCTTAAGAACCAATGTAATAAAAATGAAAATGATATAAATTATTGTAGCCTTCATTTCTAGGCCTCTTAAATTGTAACTAACATATCACTAATCAATAAATCCTAAAATTTTGAGATAAAATTGTAGGAAACCCAACAATACTAGGTGCCTTACTAGGATGGAAAGAGAAAATTGCTTCATGTAGTCCCTCCATAAATATTTTCTTTATTAAGCTTTCATTTTATACCTATGTGTTAATTGATGGAACTTTTTGTAAATTCCTATCTTGTGCATCCTTATATTTGACAAATTATTTTTTTAATTATTAACTACTTCCTTTTTTATATCTTCGTTTTCCTCAATTTCATTAGAGTTAAAATAATTTTTGTGACTAAAAAATAACTGTTTTTGTTGCAACATGAAACAATTTGGTATTTTTATCTCTTTCCTTGAGTCATTTCTCCCTAGATATTTGTAACCAATACGACTCCTTTTCAATGTATTATGATAATAAAAAAATGATTATTTTTCTTGCATATAAGAATCCTTATCCATAATATTAATTTCTACTATATCTTGTAATATTTTATGTTTGGATTCAATTTCTTTATTTTCTTAAAACATTTTACCAAAATATTTAACAATCAAAATATTCATCTTCCCCTTTAGATATTTCATCTTTTAAACAAACTTATACATATACGATTCTTAAAATTTTGGTTCATCCCACATAACATAACCATATGGAAGAAATCAAGGTCTCAGAGCCACACATAATGAAGAAAAATGACTTTAGATGACAATTATTGAGTAAAACACAAGTCAAAAGAAATATATGATTTGATATTGGTTGCAATAAAATATCTAAAAATATTTTATACTCTATTCACAACATGTGTTGGATAACAATAGTCTACCAAATATTTCTACTATATTATTTTCCACAATGCATTTATTATCCTATGTATATTAAAAACTTGAAGGAATAACATTCCAAATTCCATTTGAGTTGATAAATAGAGCAAAATCTTACATTGATTCAAACCATTCAATAGAATCTCCGTTCTATTCCAAAGGAGATATGACTGTATTGAAGTCACCTCCAAGAATCCATAGATCATATTTATGAATAATCATTATGTTTAACAAAAATATGCTAAGGTACTTCTAGCATATTTTACAAGGAGTAGCTATAGTTGGAGCATATAAATTTATAACCCCATATTTAATGTTTTCATCTATCTCTCAAAATAGTCCAACAACCCAATTACTTTTACTTCTAATAATTGTCCATCCCATTTGCATTTCTTCCATATTGTTGCAATACCATAAAAATATTCTATGGAAGAAATTGCCTGACAATCCCTCATATTCCAAATCTATTTAAAAGCATCCTTACATTCCTCAAATTCAATTTTTAAAATTTTTACTAGTAGGCTTAGCCATAGTTCTTGTTAAAACCCATGATAGTTTTTTTTGGCTTCTTAAACCAATATCCCTTTGAGTTTCTTTTCCTATTTTTTCATGATTTGATAACCTTCCTCTCATTTTTCCATTCCCCCCAACACTTTAATTTTCATCAGTCTCTTATATTTTTTCCCATATTGTCCATAAGAAAAATTATCTTCTAATGACTTACGTTACCCTAAAGAATATAAAATGCAAGGAATAACCTCACAAAAAATTTCTTCTTTATGTTATCCCAAAACCCTAAAGTACAAGGATGATAATCCATAGTAATTACTTTCTTATGTTCCTTGGAAACACTAAATTTCTATGGATATTCTCCATATGCATTTATTTATTATGTTGCTCTTGAAACCCTAAAGTGCAATGAATACACTTTGTACTACTTTCATTTTTATTATAAGGAGAGGATTTTATGCTACTTGAGAAAAATAGAGATGATTTACCTAGATTAAACTTGACCTCCTTCACCTCATTAACTTAAAAATTTTCCTTTCCATATCCCTTCACGCCTTTAATTCCTAAATTTGAAATTGAGAATTGTACTTCTTCATTCATTTTGTCATTTTTCTTCTAATGGTTGATTTGGTCAAACTTTAATGGCATTTTCCATTTGATGATGTATAGGGTTTTTTTACCACTTTCATAGGAGTGAAAAATTCTTGATTTGGATCAACTTCTACTATGATATGAACTCCTTGTTTCATATTGAATTTTTTTTTACACAAAATATTCCATATCTTTCTCAATAATTTTTACTTTACAATAAATTGTCATGTGTCTAGTCTCATAACATTTGATATTGGAATGCAATAATTCCATAATCCACTTGTTAATCCCATTATCTTAATTCATATTTAATCCTAATGGACTATGATAAAGGTTTTAAAATATCCATGGCAAAACATGTTCAAGTGTATAAAACATACATTCTCTCCTTAGTAGTTGGTCCCTCTTAGATGAACTCTCAAGTATTGTTGATATTCTTCAATACCTCACTATTGATGAGCTATAAGGAAGTTCAAAAAGCTTAATTCATATCATAAGCCTTATAATATTCTATCTCCATAGAAAAAGTCTCATTCTGTGGTCTTAAATATAATGTATATTTACCCCTAAATCAAGGCCACTATCGATTATTTTATCCCTTATTTATAACTAGAGAAGATAATTAGGAAACATCCTTTTCAAAAGATACATGGAGTAATTTGAATTCAATCCTCACTTCTACTTGATCCAAATTTAAAACTTCAAAAACCTAGCTAGTATCCATGGAACTTTCATATTAGTCCTCTACTTTTAAGAACCATTATATCATGCTCAATCATCTCATCCTTGATCATCATCTCTACTGTAGTATCTATTAGCTAGATAGGGTTTTCCATAGATACTTTTCCTCTTGTTGCTAACTAGGGCATCCGTACTTCCATTTAGGTAATCATTACTTCCAATAAGAACTTAAAAATTAACTTTCCTACCATATTACTAAAATCATGAATCCTTTAGTTTATGAGTTCCTCCTAAGTTTTGGAACAAGAAGTGGTGTTCACTCCTTGCTCACACTTTGCTTCTTCATCATGCTTTATACTCATACCCATAACATTTGATTTCTATAACAAAAAATGAGGCTTACTTCTAGCTCATACTTTCTCTTGATTCACAAATTAAAAATGTAACAATCTATTCCAAAAAAAAGAAACTAAATGTACTAGTGACTACATGCACTTGGGTATGAAACACCACATTAAAATGTGGTTAATGTTGGTGAACTACAAACAAACTTATACAACTAGATTTTTCTTCATAGATCTTATATTGGGTCATTGGATAAAGTGATAAAATTTGTACAAACATGACAAGTTAATTGTTCGCTTGATAACGTTTGAATGGATTCCCACTCTATCACATTTCTACAGACTTTTCCACTTTAAAATATTAGTCTTCACTTTCACTATCCTTTCTTTTCCTTTTTTTAGAAATTTTTTTGGCATCTATAATATTTTCTAAATTTATTGTCTTGGTGACATCTATAAAATTTGAAATGTAGTGAAATGGGGACTATGATTCAATAAATGAGAAAATCAATCCAAATTAATGTAGAAAAATGTTGAAAGGAGTTTTACACTCGCTTTTAAGGTTTTATCATCTATTTAAAAAAAAATAACTTTACATTAATAAAAAGGGGTTTACCTTCTAATAAAAAACAAATATTTTACATGTGTAGACATGAAAAATTGACCCACTTTGAGTGGGAAATCTTCCTTAGTACCCTTAAGAGGCCCTCACCCCTTGAAAAATGCAAGGGAAGGCCTCTGTCCCTCCTATTTTTAATTTATTTTTCTTTTAGCGAAATCGCGTCCCATATTTACGAGGCGCGACTTCATGCCAGTGATGTCACGCCCCGTCAGGATGAGGCACGACTTCACTATTTACCCTAGTTTTTTAATTTATTTTATTTTATTATTTTTAAGCCCACTCAAGACCTAGGTTTAAACCTCCTCGCATATTTTGGTGTCGGCTATGAGTTTATTTATGCCCGCTTTCCTTCTTCTAATTGTCTATAAAAGGAAGGATGTTCTTACCATATAGACATGTGAAGTTTAAGTGCAAGTTTCATATGCGAAATTTTCTATGTGTGATCTATATGCAAATTATTTAGAGTTAATTTTTTATTTGCTTTATCTGTTGTAAGCTAACCCCCGAAGTACGAATTTTGGATTGATCTTCTATTGCATGGATTGGATTGATTTGTTGTGTGACTTCATGGATCCATGGCATAGTTCAGAGAGATAGAGTGCCCATCTAGATACTTGGATATCTTCTACCTATTAGATATATTTCAATATTTCTTATTTTTATTTTGATCCTAACAATATTATATTGTTGGATTTATTTTAGGTGCATTGTTATTTGTTGCAACAACGCCTATTTTGGTCTCGAGTGGTTTCATAACCTCTGAACTATTATTGGCTTGAAATGTATTATTTATATTTTTCTAGATTAATGAGAATTGTTCCAATTACTCACATGTTATCAGAGCCTACTTCGCCACTCTCATTTTTTGAAATGATCTTGTAGTAGCGGAGCTTTTTGGATTTGGTATAAAATCTTTGAAGGAGGAGATTTTTTTTGTTTAATATTTCATTGGAGATTTTTTTTTAATTCTTCATTACATAGATCAAAGTTTTTTGGAGGGATCTATGCCCCGGGTGGAGCAAGTATTCCAAAATTTTATTGGGATCTATACCCAGGTTATCCCAAAATTTTGGGATCGACCAACCGGTCGAAGAAGAATTGAATCGAGATCGACAAACCGATTGAAAGGTGAGAGCAAAGGTCAGCTCGAATGACCAACTAGTCGAAAGGTAGGATCAAAGGTCAAATCGAACACAATGACAACAAGGAGCAAGGTGCAAGGTGCGAGGTACATGTGGTAGCCAACAACAAGGTGGCCAACACAACGTGGGAGGAGAGCCCGCGTCCTCTCGAGAGAGCATCTCCCCAAGAGGAGATACTCCTTATCATATTATAAAGGTTTTTAAACCTTTAAGTGCCTCGAAATCCCATACATATGGGATACATGTTTTTTTTTTAGAAACATTCACGAACTCTGTCACCTGCGCAGAAACCTGTAAATGGCGTCAAACCTGAGGACTTCCTATTTTTCCTTATCTCTAAGATCGATGAAACTCAATTTTGAGATTTTTCGTGGATAGAGGGGGTCAATCTGAGCAAATTGGCTAGATTGAAATTTCATTCTTGTCCTTAAATTTCATCCAGAAATAATTTTTCCATCTCGAAGGATGTCATAGGCAGTAATCGTTGTAGAGTTTTGTGATACATTGCTGAGTTTTTTCGGACGCATAGAAGGTGGAAATCAAGTGCTGAGAGCACTTAGATCTCAAAAGAACCATTTCATGAGGTTTTGAGTGCAAAAATCATAATTTTTTATCTTCTCTGGTTCGCCACCCAGACGTAGCCCAAGAGTCACCGCCTAAGCATCGCCCAAGCACCACCCGAGCTGTAGCCAAGGTGGCAAAGTGGCCACATCGAGCTTTGAGCTCGTGGTTGCTCGATAAGAAGGTGGGCTCCTTGATCCTCTATCGGATCAACCCACTGGCTCACATGGTTGTGAGTCGAGTGGTAAGGGCTCAGGGAGCCCTGAGGTCACATGGTCAAATCCTGCCAACCCCCCCAAAAAAAAAAAACAAAGGTAAAATTTTTCCTAAAGTCTTCTTTTAATTTTTTTTTTAATTAGAGTTAGTAATTAGATTTTAAATTATTGTTTCTTTATATAGTTAAAAAGGTTATTTTTTTAATAATTCTTTTTTTCTATGAAATATAATTTAATTTTTTTATTAACTTTAGTTATAATTTTTTTTTTTTAAAGATGCTTTAAAGGAGAATTTTTAAAGGGGGGGAGTATTTTCTTTCAAAAATCAAGGGGGGATAGAGAGTAAATTTTTGAAAAGGCAATTTTGGCATTATTGTAAAGGTGCATTTTTTGCAGCACCCGAAACCTAGTGGTTTATTTCTGTGGGCACTTTTATGTTGTATGTTGCATTTTTTTCATCTTTTGCACTACTTCATTAAAAGTTAAAATCAAATTCACTCCCTAAGTCCCTGGAATAATTAAAACCCATCTGTGCAATTTATTGCACTGCAACATTCGGTATTTGTGATACCTCTGGCCAACACTTATAGGTAAAGCTATCGTGATTGCGCTACTATATCTGCCGCCTAATATAACTACCAAAATGATGTCTGATCTTGTTCTCTATTAATCGTCGAGGAGATATAAGTTTACCATTTTGCTATTTTTTTACTCCATCCATTACCCCAATTGCTCTCGTGTTTAGGCTTAAATCTAGATGAAAGTTTGAATATCCAAAGTATTTAGGGGAAGTTATGCCCCATGCATGTGGATTGAAGTCTTTCTAAGGTTGATGCCATCAATGAGGTAATTCCATTTTATTACCACCTAAGTACCATGTATCGTATAATTATTAAAATTACCTACAGTCTCCCTCATGTAAGGGGGGGTAATTTTTTTGATTTTTCAAAATACCTATAGTCTACCTCATGTAAAGGTGGGTATTTTGTATGGTATAACGACCTGACATTAAGGTATATAGAAGGGGGGGTCATTTGGTGTTATAAGGAACCTTCAAAATGTCTGCAAAATTAATGACTGATTCTCATCAGTTGTTGAAAGGTCCAAACTATACACCATGGAAAAACAAAATGAAGGTAATCCTAGAGATGGATGATCTTTGGGATGTTGTTTCTAGAGCAACAGTAAGATCTTCATCTGTAGCTGGAGCCACAAATCTCACTGTTGATCAAAAAGACTTTGATAAGATAGATAGCAAGGCAAAAGTGTTCATTTTGCTTGCTATCTTCAATGAAGTTCAACCCCATATTGTTGATTGTCAAAATAATAAAGAGGCATGGGATACCCTTAAAACTATATATGAAGGAAAGAATGACTCCACCATTCTATTTATTCAATCTCAATTACACAATCTAAGCATGAAATAGGGAGAGACAGTTGAACTCTTTCTTTGTAGAGTGTTTGAGTTGAAAGGAAAGTTGAATTCTTTGGCAGCACCAGTTGATGATAAGCTCCTTAGCTCAGTGGTATTGAGAGCATTACCTGATTATTTTTGGGTGTTGATCACATAATTTTAGGTATCACAAAGAAAATTTACCTTTGTTGAGTTGGTAAATTTTCTCCAAGAAGATGAGGCACGCCAACTGCAGCGAGATGATTCTTCTAACACTGTCCTCTACACCAACAGGAAGGGCCCCAAGAAGAAGGGTAATTTTTAGAAAGGAGGGAGTTCTCAAAAGGATTCAAAAGGGAAACAAACTCAACCAACTCAATAGACTAAAAGATATTGCAAGATCTGTGACAAGGAAGGTCATGATACAAATAGATGTTGGCATAAGAATAAGCAACCAAAATAGAAAGGCTAGAACAAACCACACAAAAACAAACAACCCAAAGTGAATGTTGCTATTGAAGAATCTTATATGGATTCTAAGCATGCACACAAAGTGCCCATGACTACCATAGTCTCCAAGAATATGGATCCTGTTTGGTATGTCGATTCTAGAGCCAATAAGCACATGACTAGCGATAAATCATGGTTTGAGTCTTTTGAGGTCAAAGAGGACAAACCTGTCACTATTTTTGATGATAAAACCTATAATATTTACGGAGAAGGTATCATTTCTATTACTCTTCCTGATTGCAAGTTCCAAATTGAGAAGGTTCTCTATGTTCTAGAATTGGCGAACAACTTGTTGTCAGTCACACAAATTTTGGATAATGACATGGTTGTAAACTTTAGTGTTGAGGGGGGCAATAAGTGTTGTTCAATTACCATTAAGGGTAATAACATTGCAACCACTTTATATAAGCATGGATTATTTGCCCTAGATGCTATCTCCACTCCAAATGTAGCCATGGCTGTCTCTACAAAGGAGGCAACTTCCCTGTGGCACAAGAGATATGGACATATGAGTTCTGGTTACTTACTTGAGTTAAGTAAGTATGAGATGGTAAAGGGTCTTCCTTCCATTTATACCACATTGCCAGTTTGCTCTGACTTCTTGGTAGGAAAGCAGCATAGAGTACCTTTCAAGAGAAGCTCTACAAGAGCAAAGAAACCTCTAGAGTTGGTTCACACCGATATGTGTGGTCATTTTACACCCGTCAGTTGTGGGGGAAAGAGGTATTTTTAGTTATTCATGGATGATTACTCATGAAAGATGTGGGTATTTTTTATTCAACTAAAATCTTAAGCATTTGGCTTCTTTCAGCAATTCAAAAAATCTGTTGAAAAGGAGTTAGGGACTTCTATAAATACCCTCCGCTCAAATCGATGAGGGGAGTTCACCTCTAAAGAATTTTCTACATTATTGACTGATAATGGAATCACACAACAGTTAACTACTTCTTATACTCCTCAGCAAAATGAAGTTGTTGAAAGGAGGAACCATTCCATAATGGAAATGGTTCGTTGCATGCTCACAAGAGCTAGAATTGGGCAATAATATTAGGTAGAAGCTATCACCACAATAATATATCTATTGAATAGGGCACCCACAAAGGACCTACAAGGAATGAATCCATAGGAAGCATGGAGTGGTAGGAAACCCTCAATTTCTCATCTATGCATTTTTGGTTGTAAAGCATTCATGCACATACCGAAAGAAAAAAGGAAGAAGCTAGATGAGAAAACATTGAAGTGTATCCTTCTTGGATATTATGAGCACTCTAAGGGTTATCAATTGATTTATCCCTTGACCAAGAAGATTCACATCAGTAGAGATGTTTTTTTTATGAGGCTTTCACATCAGAAAAAACATCAGATGTATACCTAGACCTTGTGGAATCCAAAGTTGAGAAGTCTCCTTCATCATCAAAGATTGGAGGTCCTTATTCATCTTCTTCAACACCATAGAAGAAGAATCCAAAGTGGTATACAAGTACAATCAGAGACTCCAATATATCCACTCCACCAGATTTGACTTTGAATAGGTCTCGTACTTGCAACATGGCTTGATAGGAGAGAGCAACAGAATAGACTACTAAGGTTGATGATCTTTGTCAATATTTTGAGGAACTTTTTGTATATCTAGAGAGGGACATAGAAGATATGGATATTGATGATGACAGGGTGTTTATTTCTTCAATAGATGAACATGAACCTACTTTAGTGAAATATGCCCTTAGTGAGCCACAGTGGAAGGTTGCTATGGATGCAGAGTATAAGTCTCTAATGAAAAACAAAACTTGCAAGCTTGTCAATCTACCATATGGAAATAAACCCATAGGCTACAAATGGGTGTTAAAATTCAAGTACAAGGTATATGGGACAATAGATAAGCATAAGGCCCGACTTGTTGCAAAGGGCTATGCTCAAAGAGAAGGCATTGACTACAAGTAAAATTTTGCACCTACTGCTCAGATGACAACCATTTGAGTTATTTGTGCTATGGTAGCATAGTATGGGTGGAAAGTGCACCAAATGGATGTCAAGGGTGCCTTTCTAAATGGTTATCTCCAAGAGGAAGTCTACATGACTCAACCTGAAGGATTTGAAGTGGAAGGCCAAGAGCAAAAAGTTTATAAATTTTTCAAATCCTTATATGGTTTGAAACAAGCCCCTTAGGCTTAATATATAAAAATGGATAATCACCTACTACAACATGGATTCAAGATATGTCCGTCGGATGCAAACCTCTATTTCAAGAAACAAGGCTCTGAAATAGTGTTGCTTGTACTCTATGTTGATGATCTGCTCATTACAGGGAGTTCATAAACTATGATCTCTACTGTCAAATAGGATTTGAACAAATATTTTGAGATGACAAATCTCGGACTTCTCCATTACTGTCTTGGCCTAGAAGTGAACCAGAAGGAGCACTACATCAAAGTGTCCTAGAAAAAATATGCCAAGACACTACTAGAAAAATATTACATGACTGATTGCAAGTCGATGGCAACACCAATGGAATCAGGACCTCAATTATCGTGATATGAAAAATCACATCAGGTAGATGCTACTCTCTATCGTCAGCTGATTGGGAGTCTCATATATCTGACCAAAACTAGGCTAGATATCATATTTACTGTCAACTATCTTTCGAGGTTCATGCAAGAGCCTAATACTACACACTAGAAAGCAACAAAACAAGTTATTCACTATGTTTGTGGCATAATGGAATATGGCCTATAATACAAGAGGAACAACAAATTCTTCTTACAGGGATTCATGGACTCAGATTATACCGGGTCATACGATGATCGTAAATCAAATTCAAGATATTTGTTTCATCTTGGATCTGGTCTTGTATCTTGGCATAGCAAGAAGCAACATGTGGTTGCTATCTCATCAATAGAGGCAGAATATCACACCACACATGAAGTTGTGTGTGAAGTGATATGGTTGCATCACATTTTGACAAGTATGGGTCTTCCATCAAAATATCCAATACACTTGTTCTGCGACAACCAAGGTGTTTTGAACCTTGTTAAGAATCTAGTGCATCATGAGAAAATCAAGCACATTGATACACAATACCACTTCATTCGAGACAAAGTACCAAGGAACTGAATTCAGCTTTAGTTCATCTCCACCAATGCTCAAGTTGCAGACATATTCAGTAAGGCACTTGCACATGTCAAATTTGAATTGTTTCGTAGTTATCTATGTATTGCAAAATAATGTAAGCAGGTGGGATGCTAGTATAGCTAGTAGTTATATGTTTCCTCAAATATTGTAATAAGGGGAGATGTTAGAATATTTCAATATTTCTTATTTTTATTTTGATCCTAACAATATTATATTGTTGGATTTATTTTAGGCTCATTGTTATTTGTTGCAACAACGCCTATTTTGGTCTCGGGTGGTTCCGTAACCTCCGGACTATTATTGTATTGAAATGTATTATTTATATTTCACCAGATTAATGAGAATTGTTCCAATTACTCACACTACCTGCTTCTACAATGTCTATTAGGGTTTGATTACTTTGTTGTTTATAATTATTTTGTCTTCTACCTTTGCTTTTTATTTTTATTTTTTCTACAATAAAATCATGCCTGACATTGGTGAGGCATGAATTCGCTTGCCCTAATTAGGATAAAGTTATTTACAGAAGTGAAATCGTGCCCCATCTAGGTAGGGTGTGACTTTGCTGCTGTGATATCATGCCTGCTCTAGGCGAGGTGCAATTTTTCCCTAGGGCACACTGAGGACAATTTTTAGATTCTGCTTTCACTGTTACATTCCATTCTGTCTCTAGATCATATTGTTGTATTTTTATTTCTATTTTATACTAATGTCTTTCTGATTTATGATTAAATATTCAAAGGTTAATTTCTACTTTTGCATTATAAGGTCATCCAAAAAGATCAAGGGGGCTTGACTTTTGCTAGATTTGTCATACATCGGCCTATGCAGGCTCCCTAATACTAATTTCATATTTTAGTGTTTCATAAGTGATCTTGTAGGAACAATAATATTTGATAGCATTGGACAAGAGGAAAAAAAGGATAAATCAACCACCGATCTAGATAAGTGCTCCATCATTCTTATTGGTTGAGAATCTGGGTTTATTACTGATTTATAAGCATCTAAAAGTGAAGAGCATCTAGCTTGCATCTAGGGATAATGTATGTGTATTTACTCCTACATAGTTATCCTTTGAAAGTTTTATAAAATAGAACCCTAGGTTAGTGATTATTCAAAAGAAAGAATCATTCCAGGATAGCTCTTGTATGCCTGCATTCTATTTCCAATTACATTATTCTATTTTTTACATTATCCTTTATCTTTCCTAGCTTAGATCTAAAAACGTAAAATTTAGTTGATTATCTAAAACTAAATACATCAAACAAAACTGAATATCCTGAGGACTTAGAGCAAGTCCTTAAATCATTCCTGGTGAAACCTTCCCCATAGCACTGAGTGTGTAGTATAACACACCCCCATGGTTCACCCTGCAAAAGGGTTCCTTCCTTGCGGATCTAGCCCTTTTGTTTGGGAATTGTACACGACAGGGAAGTTTTTCCCTTGTACATATTTGGTGAAGGCCTCTTAAGGGCACTAAGGAAGATTTCCCACTCAAAGTGGGTCAATTTTCTGTGTCTACATTTTGTACCCTCTTTGATGCATTTATGGCCTAGTAAATGCAACAAAGAAAGATGTAAACTCCTATGGGCTGTTGGAAATTTTGAGTAGTTGAGTTGTCATTGATGTCAAGATTCAGTTTCAGTGAGCAGTGCAAGAAGATGCAGTTCCACAATTAGTGCAAAAGGAAAGTCTGCCTTCAGCTGGTCAGATCCAGTTTTAGGTGGTTAGATGAGGTTCAAAGAGCAATGAAGAGGCCCAAGAAAAATAATATTATAATATTTTATTATAATATTAAAAGGGGAGATTTAAATTAATTTAAATAATTTCATTATAAATTAATTTATTAATTAATTTAATTAACTTCTAAAGTTATTAAGTTAATTATAGATTAGTTATATATATATTTTTGGTACATAAGATACTATAGCATTAATACCGGGTTTTACAGGTTGACCCAAAACCTTTAACAAAAATCAGCCCAGGGCTGTTGATGAACATATCCTTACTAAGGATCCTATATATGTAAAATCTACATGCTGCCAAAGCCATTACATACGATAAGGCACATAGCCTGTTATCAAAAAGAAACTTTCCATACAAAATTTTGGGTATACCGCAAGAAAACACACATGCATCATAATTAGAAAAAAGAAACAGACACGGATCCCTTCCTTGAGACAATGGAGAAACAAAAAGCTACAGACACACATAGCAGAGTACTAAAAAAACTCCCACAAGCTCTATATTGACAATTACTCTTAATAATTCTTTGGTAATTTCTTTCTTATGTATATGACATGCTTTGGTACCACATACTATCTTGGCCAATCAGCCTTGGAGAAGTGAACTTGTTGGCTAGATTTATGGCGGTGGCTATCTAGTGGTCCACATGGCTTTGGTTCGAAGTCTTATATTGTCGTTTCTTTCCTTCCCTGTGATTATCAACCAACCTCAAATTACTAATATGACTAGGAGCCATGTTATTTGACATGTTACTATCCCCATTAGTCTTTGTGGTATTTCCAAGTAGCATCCACAAAGACTGACAACTCAGATAATTTTTATTGTGAGTCTAATTCAAAAAATATACGGGAATACTCCTAGCCTTTGAAATTACAATGCCTTTCCTATTGGTAAATTCAACTATCATTCTTGGAATTCTTGTTGAATAAGATCCTCTACTTCACTCGGGACACCGTGTTCCCATTTGAAAAGTTCATCACCATTGACACCCAAATTGGCCAGCTTATCAGCAATTTTGTTAACTTCCCGAAAGACATGTTGGGCTTTTCTATCTTGTCTTCCCTGGAAAAGGATCCTAGCCTCTTCAACAATTGTTTTAATCCTCCAAGGAGTTGTTTTCCAATTATTGAGGAGATTTATAACATGCATAGAGTCTCCTTCTACGATCAAATTGCCTTCTAAGTCTTGAGTCATTTGAAGGCCTCTCCACATAGCTCTAGCTTCAGCTTTGTTGTTCATCCTTGTTCCCAAATATTTAGAAAATGCAAGCATCATATTCCCATTATGATCTCGCACAATACCACCAGCGCCTACTCTACCAAAATTTTCCTTAGATGCTCCATCAAAATTAAGCTTAAACCAACCCGTAGGAGGTGGAGACCACATAAAATTGGCTTTGGGTTTGACTACCCTAGGCATAGACTCATCTAAAAAGTTTAAGCTTAAAGATTGAGCAATCATGGTCTTCTGCAGATGAGGTTTACAACTATCAAAAGGGATAAGGTTCACATTCTCGTTGGTAAAGGATAGGATCCTGGCAATGATATTTTGATGATCATGGATAGACTCATTAAAGACTTTATGGTTCCTTTATAACCACACCTACCAAAGATAGTGATTGAGACAAATTTTCCACATGTATCTAAGTCTTTGGCTTGAAAATGGGCAAGGCCACTAGATGAACAAATCAAGTATGGTGGCTGGTTTAACCCATGTAATATTAATTATAAAATTAATAATATAAATTAAAATAACCCTAAGGTTGGGTTATAAAGGTTATTATTTATTTGAATTTGAAATTTGAATAAGACGACGATGTCTCTAAGGCATTGGGCTTTGTGTATAAAAGAGGGAAAAACCTTAGTCAAAACCCTTATGCAATAATTGATTAATCAAGACTCAAAAATTTGTGTGCAAAGAAGAGTGTAAGGTTTTCACATTTTAAAAGCTTTCGACGATAGAGGACAAGGCAAATAGGAGTGGGGCTCCTTTGTCTTTGCATAGTGCTATGTAGCGCAGTTGGCAATAACGGGTGACGCTAAGACTTGTAGTAGGCTAGGAGAGGAAGGTTTAAAACCTACTAAGTTCATTTTGCAAGAGAAGAGGGCGTATCATTTTTACGTCATGCCAATCAAAAAGGAAGAAGAGGAAGGCTTGAACCTTCCCCATCATGTGGAGGCTCGTAGCCCACATGGTGGACTAGTGCCTTGATAAGGCGCTTAGTTGGAAGTGATCTCGCTTTTGATACATGTTGAGACCTTTTGCTTGAGATAAAAGGTATGCACTATTGTATTTCCAAGGTTGCATAAGGTATTTTAGATTTTCTAAGGTTGAATGAAAATTAAGTATTTTGGAAGGTTATAAAGTTTATATTTAATCTGGTTATTGAGTATTTGATGGAGATAAAAGGATAGGCAATA
This sequence comes from Wollemia nobilis, assembly GCA_028583015.1. Lineage (NCBI taxonomy): Eukaryota > Viridiplantae > Streptophyta > Pinopsida > Araucariales > Araucariaceae > Wollemia > Wollemia nobilis. The sequence goes on along the minus strand of JAQPPZ010013509.1, from coordinate 3,874,653 downwards.
TTATTTTTGAGGATGTGATTTTTGGAGGTTGTTAATTAAAAATTGAAGATTATAAGGAGTAATTGAGTAATTATTTTTATGTATGTTTTGATGATTTCTAATTTCAAAGGATTAATAAGGTGTATTTGAGTTTGATTATTTTTGTAATTGAGAAATATTTTGAGAGAGTGTTAGTGTGATATTTTGTCATCTAAAAATTGAAATTGGAAAATAAGAAAATTATATTTAAGATAGGTTTTTAAAGGGTACTTCTTCATCAAACTTTTCTATAGAAGGAAGGATTTTCTTGCCATATATACATGCGAAGTTTAAGTACAAGTGTGATATGTGAACTTTTCTATGTGTGATCTATATGAAAATTATTTAGAGTTCATTTTTTATTTGCTTTCTCTACTGTAAGCTAATCCTCGAAGTAGGAATTTAAGATTGATCTTCTATTGCATGGATTGGATTGATTTGTTGTGTGACTTGGTGGATCCATGGCATAGTTTGGAGAGATGGAGTGCCTGTCTGGATAATTGGCTCTCTTCTATCTGCTTCTACGATATCCATTAGAATTTGATTACTTTGTTTTTTGTATTTATTTTTTTGTCTACATTTGCTATTTATTTTTATTTATTCTATAGTGAAATCATGCCTAGCATTGGCGAGGCATGACTTCACCTACCCTAATTAGGATAAAGTTATTTAAATAAGTGAAATCGTGCCTTATCTAGGTAGGGTGCAACTTTTTTGCTGTGATATCATTTTTTTTATTTGTGGAAAACATCCCAAAAGGGATGCCACTTTCGGGTAAGACCCAAGGAGGTAGGGGTATCCATTCCGCAAAAAATACCTAGGACTCGGACCTGGCCTACCACCTTTGACATACTAAAGGAGAAAACAAACACACAAAACCAATTTAAAAATAAGTAAATAACAACAAAAATAATAAAATAAAATAAAAAACATGCTCCTTGAGTGTGTCAAAAACAAAAGCACAACCAAACACGCACAATAAGATAAAAGAAACCACAACACAAACCACATAAAAAAACACAAGAACCACATAACAAAACACAAAAAAGACAAAAACAATAGAACACTACAAAGACATAACCCAAAAAAAACATGAAAAATAAACACAACCAAAACCTAAAAAATTAAAAAAATAAAATAAAAATAAAAATAAAAAACAACCAACAACAGACAATAAACAAAAACAAAAAATATAGAAAACACTCACACATAAAAACATGAATTAACACAAACAAAGAGAAACCCAAGAACAAAAACGAAAAAAACACAAGAACAATAACAAAAAACATAAAAAAAACAAAACAAAAAAAAATAAAAAAAACACATGAACAACAAAAAAAAACACAAAGAACACAAAAACAAAACAAAACAAAAGAACCCACCCACCTTAAAAAACTAAACAAAAAAAAAAATAAAAAATAAAAAAGAAAAAAAAATGAACATAACAATGACCTATCTAGACCAGAAGACTATTAAGGCAAGAATCAACAAAGGAAACAAAATAAAGAATAGAATGAGCTAGGGAACTAAAAAAAACTGAATGAACCAAAGAGAAGCAAAAAAAAAACAAGAAGAAACTAGGTACCTTCAGAACTGGAGCCATCCAAAGAAATGATAGAAAGAAGAGCTTCCCTAATTTGAGAAGCCCACCATATAGGAGGGTGGCCATAACAAGTAAGATCACCTTTGTCCAAATCCCAATTAGCTAAAGCATCAACACTCTTGTTTTGATCTCTGACCACATGATTGTAATCAACTTTCAAAAATCCCATCTAGATTAATTGAATCTTCTCAATAATTCTTTTTATTCTCCAATCCACCTTATGATTCTTAGAAGGAGTCTTCAAGAGATTAATCATAAGTTGAGAGTCAGACTCAACTAACACCTTTTCCCATCCAACCTTAGTAGCCTCCTGAAGGCCTCTGAGGATACCATACCCCTCAACAAGGTTATTGGAAAGAATACCCAAATTCTCAGCAAAAGTAAAAACCAAGGAGCCATCTGAAAGTCTACCAATTCCTCCCACACTGGCTTTTCCAGGGTTCCCTCTAGAGGCTCCATCAGTATTGACTTTTCCAAAATCCTTAGGAGGAGGTTGCCAATTTCTAGTCCTATCCATCTTACTAATACTCACATTCCCTTTAAGTTGGTTGTCCTTAGAAGATTTAATCTTCAATATTTGCATCACTTGATCCCATATTTGGTGGGAGTTTTGGGGGTGATTAAGGAGTTGATGGACTGATTCAACTAAGTTGGCTATGGTCTTTTGCCAAATATAGTGAATATCCTTCCTATCTTGATTAAAAATTTGGTTGTTCCTTTCATTCCAAATATTCCAAAGAAGAATGGTAGAACCCATCCAAACTAATTGCCTAATAAAATGATCAACACCCTCTTGATTAGGCCAATCCCTCCAAAGCTATTCAAAAGTAAAAAAATTGGACCATTGTAAGCCAAGTAAAGTGGCCATTCTGAGTTGATGAGGGTTTGATAAGAAAAAACTACTCTTCTAGGGTTTGATGAAGAAAAAATGCTATGCGGGGATGGCGACAACTTTCGGAAGAGGTCTAAAAATTTGGAGGAATATCATGATGGCATCGGGTTCGGCATAGAGAGTGCATGCTCATGATATTTTTTCATCTAAAAATGACTAGAAGGAATAGGATTTTCCAATGCATGTTAGGAACCGCTTGTTAAAGAACAATGGATGTTTGGAACGATGTGAAGCCAGGCCAATTCTAGTGGTTCAACCAAACTCGGTGGCAGAAGATGTGGAGTATCTAACCAAACATGCCCTTATTGGAAAATTTTTGGGCATTCGAATTTCTCTCCCCTTTGTGGAGGCTTGGGTTAGGAAGACTTGGAATATTGAAGGTGATGTGGAGGTGATGTTGAGTGCGAACAACTATTTTATGGTGGTTTTCTCTTGTATTGCAGATCGTAACAAAGCATTTGAAGGGGGTCCTTATTTCTATAACCAGGTGGGACTCTTTCTTAAACCCTGGCATGTGGGTTTCAACCCATCAGAGGAGCGGCCGTCACGGGTTCCAGTATGGGTGCGGCTTCCATGGCTCCCGTTGGAATTTTGGAGAACTAATATCTTGCATAAGATTACCCTTTTGCTTGGGAAGCCGGTTGGACCATCACAACAGACAATGGATAAAAAGGTAATCTCTATTGCTCGTATTTGTGTTGAAATTGACTTAAATAATCCTATTCCAGATTCTATTGAAATACAATTTGGATCAACTACATGGGTTCAAAAACTTGACTATGAAGCTCTTCCATTTCTTTGTCGGATTTTCTATGAATATGGCCACCTGCAAAGAAAATGCCCTAAGTTTGTCTCGCATGTGGCTTCAAATCCTGGGCCCTCTCGGTCTGGAAAAAGTTTGGATAAAGGAAAATCCCCGATAAAGGAAGGGAAATAGGATAAGGAAGGTTTTATTCTAGTAAAATCCCAAAACAGAGGACGAAGGGCAAACAAAGACCTTAAGGATAGCCAACCAAATGCTCTACTCAACCGTTTTGAAATATTAGATGATCTTGATCAGTGCATGGAGATACCTAAAACGTCACTACCTGATGCAAATATAACAAGGCCAAATCAGATGTCTCTTCTTGAGGGGGAACTTAAGGAATCAGATCTAGGGGGTTTAAATGAAGAACAAAGGGCTTTGGATCTGAGTATAGGGGACATGGTTGGGTCTAGCCCTATAAGGGAAAATATTTTGGAAAGTGGTACAAATTTAGTTATGCCCTCTCCTACTCAAGCACTGATGCAGTCATCCTTGGACTGCAAAACTCCTACGGTGTTGGGATTGCAACAAAAAATAATTAAAAAATATTTTTCGGATAAGAATATGAAGGTGGGTCGAAAGAAGGACCAAGATAAAATTAAGTTAATGGGGGAGACTTTGGTGGAGTCAGGCTTGGTGAGAACATTGGACTCCCATTTTTATAACCCCCAAAAATGATTATTCTCTCATGGAATGTAAGGGGGTTGAATAGCATCCCCAGACAAAAATTTATTCATGATTTGGTTCGTGTGCATTCTCTGGATGTGGTGTTTATTCAGGAGACTAAATTGGCTATTGATAGTATGTTCAATATTACTCCCAAGTTGTGGATAAGGGGGAAATTCCAGTGTATTGGTGCATGTGGATATGCTGGTGGCATCGCTTGTTTATGGGATCCGGTTAAGATATCCCCTCTTACTTGGATTTCTAGCAGATGGTCTATTTCAATGGTCGGGCATGATAATGAATATGGTGAAATCATCCTACTTACAAATGTGTATGCTCTTATTGATTACAATGGTAAAGTGAATTTGTGGAAGCACATTTTCTTTGTGAGAAGTTTGGTTCCCCTGTACCCATGGATTTTGGCTAGAGACTTCAACTCTATCACTTGTCTAGAGGAGAAACGTGGTGGGGTGGACCGTCTCGAGCCTTTTTCTTTTGTCTTCAGTGCTCATATCCAGGCCCTAAAATTGGTTGACATCAAGCCAGATAATGGGATCTTTACTTGGCACAATAGAAGGTGTGGGGAAGCTTCCATATCAAAGAGATTGGATAGGTTTTTGATATCCAGTTATTGGATGGGTAATAACAGAGGTGCTAGTTCTGTGATTTTGGAGGGTAGGGGATCTGATCATTGGCCTATCAAACTCTCTACTTTGGAGTTAGGGCTAAAAAATAATCCTCCTTTAAGTTTCAACTTATGTGGCTTCGTGATCCTAAGCTTCATGATTTCATGCAAGGCTAGTGGACCACTGGCAAACCTCCTCATGGCACCGCTATGTATTCCTTTATGAAGCGACTACAATTTGTAAAACATAAATTGAAGAGATGGAATAGACTGAATTTTGGGAACCTTTCCTTGGCTAAGTTGGTAGATCTTAGGAGGATGGAAGAAGCTTCAAGGAAGATTAGAGATCAGGGATTCACGAAGGAGCTTCTTGTTGAGGAATATGAGGCTACGAAAGACCTTGTTGAATGGGAACTGAGGGAAGAAATTTTTTGGAAACAAAAAGCTCGAGTAGATTGGCTTCAGGAAGGGGATAGGAACACAACCTTATTTTATAACTTAGTTAAGGCTCACCGTAATGGTAACCTAATTACCTCTCTTGTGAATTCTCAGGGTGCCTTGCTCTCTTCTTTCAGGGATATTTCAAAAGAGACTAAGAGGTATTTTTCCTCTCTCTTCAAGGAGGACTCCCTATCAGATGATGAGAATGAAAAGCTTATTCTAAATTGTATTCCAATGATTGTTTCTAGAGAGATGAATGAGCACTTGATGGGTCCAATTTCCCTTGAGGAGTTGGAAAATGTTGTATTCAAGATGAAAAAAGGAAAAGCCCCAGGCCCAGATGGATTCCCGATTGAGTTTTATCAAGAGTTTTGGGATTTAATCAAATTTGATCTTTTGGAGGTGGTCCATGAGTCCCAAAATAACAAACAGATGCTAAGGGCCCTAAATTCTACCTTTGTGGTGCTTATACCCAAAAAAGAGAAATTCCTTGGATATGTTCAGGCCTATTGCTCTTTGCAATGTTGTGTATAAGATCATCACAAAAATTATTGCTGAGAGGTTGAAGATATGGTTGAGAAAAATCATCTCTGAGGAGCAAGGAGGGTTTGTTGTTGGCCGAAAAATCTTGGATGGGGTTGTTATTGCTACAGAAGTTATTCACTCGATGGAAAATTCTAAGGAGAAAACTATGTTCATTAATTTGGACATGGCCAAAGCCTATGATCGGGTCAGATGGTCCTTTCTTCAGAAATTTCTTGTTGCTTTTGGATTTGAGGAGGAATGGATTAGATGGGTGATGAGCTATGTTTCTTCTTCCTCATTCTCTATTCTTGTTAATAATGAGCCATCAGAGCTATTTGAGGCCTCAAGGGGATTGAGGCAAGGAGATCCTTTATCTCCTTATTTTTTTATCATTATGGTGGAAGGGTTGGGAAGATTTCTCAAGTCTCAAGTCATGCAGGGTCTCATTTAGGGGTGGAAGTGGGATAGTAGTTTGCCACCTCTTTCCCACCTTCAATTTGTTGATGATACTGCTTTGTTGGGAGTTGCCACTATCAGGGAAGTTGGCAATATTAGACAGTCTCTTGACATATATCTTGGTGCTTCTGGACAGTTGATTAATGAGGACAAGTCTTCTATTTTCTTCTTCAATACCCTTCCTCTTATTCAAGCCAGGATTGCTCGCATTCTAAGATTCCAGGTTGGGACTCCCCCCTTCATTTATCTTGGTATTCCAATTTCATCTCACCCTCTACCTAGATCTTCTTGGCAGTCTATGCTTGATAAGTTTAGAAGGAAGGTGAATCATTGGACTTTCAGATGGCTATCCACTGTAGGTAGAGTGTTGCTTTTAAAATCTATTGTTCAAGCTTTACCCATTTATAGATGTTTTGTACAAATAGCTCCCTCTCACTTCATCAAGGACATGGATGCTTTGTCAAGATAGTTTTTATGGTCTAGAAAACTTGATCAATCTAAATGGATTTTGGTTAGGTGGGATTCTATATGTAGGCCGATGCAAGAGGGAGGCCTTGGGTTGCGATAGACAACTCTTTTTGGGTAGGCTTTGGCTGCAAAAATTTATTGGAGATGGTGTACCTCTCAAGATCATATTTGGGCTAAAATATTATCTTGTAAATACTTGAGAGGTATTTTTGAGGCTGAAATCCCTAGAGTCAGCTTGGTTGGGAAAGGTTCAATTATCTGGGACACTCTGAAAAGAGGAGCTAATTTAATCAAGCAGGGTTTGTTCTGGATTTGCAATCAGGGATCAAATGCTCTTTTTTGGGAGGATTCTTGGGATGGCCACCCTCCTATCTTGAATCAATATCCTAGGTTACGTTCCCTAAGCATTTTTTTCTTGGAAGCAGGTTGGTCTCGTGTGGAGGACTTTAAAAAAATCTAGTCTTTTGGAAATATGGAGATGTACAGGTGGAAAGATCTACAAGAATGGCCCCAGGGGGGACTAGCCAAGGATAGAGAGGTGCTTGCTCTTATTCTTATGGGGAGGCCTTGTTCTTCATTGAGGGGTAAAGATATTCGGCTTGGAACCCTGATCCTAAGGGAACCTACTCGGTAGCCTATGGTTATCAGGTTCTTGATAAGCAAAAGTATGGGAGTCTTCCTGTCACTTGGTGGAAAAAGGTGTGGAACAAATTTGCCTGGCCAAAATGTAACTTATTTCTCTGGTTGGTAGCTCATAATAAATGCCTCACTTGGGATAATGTGAGGAAGAGGGGATTTTAGGGTCCCTCTTTTTGTGTCCTTTGTAGTAAGAATGAGGATGACTCTTCTCATTTATTTTTCCAATGCTCCTTTGCTAGAGACATTTGGCACCATTGGTGGAGCACCTGGAACCATCCATGTTTTCATGTGTTGTCCCTAGTGGAGTTTTGGAGTAGTCTAGGCAGACCTCCGGCCAAGGCCCCCTTCCTTCGGGTGGCTTGGAATTTGGGCCCTTCTTGCATCATCTGGAAAATTTGGCTCGAACGAAACTAGCGCATATTTTAGGGAAGTTATTTGGTTGTTCAATAGATCTGGCAAAGGATCCTGTATATGGTTCAGGAAACCATCCATAGCAAATGTGATGTGGACCCTCTTTTGGATTCTAGGGAGGAGAAGGTACAACAAGCCCTTGGTCTCTTTGGGAATGGTGTGAACTCTTCTCTCCCTAGTAGGGTTCCTCAGCTCAACAAGAAGGTTAGGAGAGATGGTAGGTGGAGGCCACCCCCTAGAGGAGTTTTAAAAATTAATACTGATGGATCATCTAGGGGTAATCCTGGACATGCTGGCATTGGCGGTGTTGGGAGAGATTCTATTGGTGGTGTCAATTTTTTCTTTTCCATTTATAAAGGTGTTCACTCCAACAATTTTATGGAAGCTCTTGCAATTCTTGAGGCCTTGCAGAGGGGGTTTTCTCTTGGCTGGCATAGGATTATCTGTGAGTCTGACTCTCAAATTATGGTTAATATTTTAAACAATAAAAGGGTGGAGGAAGTTAATTGGCAGTTGGCCTCTATAGCCATTCAGATTCTCAGAATGAGTGAAGAGTTTGAATTTATATCCTTTGTGCACATTCCAAGGGAATGGAATGTGGTTGCTGATTACCTGGCCAAAAGGGCTTCTGAGCTACTGGATCCTTGGAGTATTTTGGGAGAGTCTCCCATCTGGGGACTCTCAACGCCTATGGGAGTTGATCCACAAGGATGTACAGACTTAATGTGGTTTATTCTTGTTGTCTTTTTTGGGTGTCATTCTAGTCTAGTGGTTTTAGCCTGTTTGGCTATTTATTTGAGTCCTGGTTGGAAGCTCAGTTGTACTCTATAATCCAGACTTTTTATCAATAAATTTTTACCCCTTTATTTAAAAAAAAGTGGCCATTCTCCTCCATAGCTCAGAGGCTAAAGTACACTCAATAAAAATATGGTTGAGATTTTCTACATTCTCTTCACACATTTCACATCTAAAAGGGCCATGAAAACCATGCTTCATAAGTTGCTCACCAGTAAGCACCCTATGATGCAATAAAATCCAATTAAAGAACCTCACCTTAGGCTAGAGATTTTGAGCCCACAATCGAGAAAATATGTCAGAAGAATGGTTGGGATTATTATGGCATAAGGTCAAATAACCTTGAGCAACTGAATACTCACCCTTAGTAGTGTTGTTCCATCCAAAACAATATTTTTCATGGGACCAAGAGAGGGATCTCATATGAAGGATGCCTTGGATATCTTGTCTTTGCCTTTCTAGGATTTGAATAGGCCAATCCTCAATAGGGATCCAATATCTACCAACCTTTGAATTACCAGTATGGTACCGACAGTAATTAGCCACCTTTATCCAATTAGCTTGGTGAAGCTCCTCCATCCAAGGCCTCCAATCGGGAAACTGAGTTATCAAAGGCTTGTGACCATCCCAAGAATCTATCCAAAAATTTACCTGTTGACCATTATGAATGATCCAAAATAATTTTTTCTTTATCAAATCCTCACCAGTCTTAAGAATTGCTAAAATGGGAGAACCTTTGGTAGGAAGTTGATAGCGAACAAGGTCTTCAAGACTTTTGTTCTCAACATATTTAGCATGAATATTATTGGCCCAAAGAGCATTGGGGTTATGCAACATCCTCCAATATAATTTAGCAGCTAAAGCTTTGTTGTTATTAATAGAAGACCAAAATCCTAACCCCCCTTCACTCTTAGGAAGACATAAAGTATCCCATTTCACCAAGGCCCATTTTCTTTTCTCCTTAGTACCACTCCAAAGGAAACGATGACTGATTTGATCCAATTCTCGAAGAACAACCTTTGGGATATTCAAAATGGAAGAAACATAAATAGGAATAGCTTGAAGGACTGATTTTACCAAGGTGATTCTACCCCCAGAAGAAAGCCACCTGTTGGTCCACTTTCCAATTTTCTTCTTGACTTTGTCCAACAACCAATTCCAATATTTATTTTTCTGCCTTTGAATATTTATGGGAATACCTAAATAAGTGATTGGAAGGGAGGTCTTCTTATATCTTAATTTATCCAAGACCATGGATTCCTGTCTAGCAAAGTAGTGAAAGAAAATAACTTTAGATTTGTCTTCATTGATCAACTTCCCAGTAGCCTTAGAAAAACAACTAATGATTTGCTTAATATTAGAAGCTTCCTTAACTTTAGCTTTACCTAAAAGAGTAGAGTCATCCACAAATTGAAGATGAGAGATAGGTCTAGCTCCATGAGCAATGGTAACTCCCTCAAGGGTTTTTTTTTCCCTCTTTTTGGTTATAGTCCTACCCAAGCATTCAACAAGAATGATGAATAAATAAGGGGATAGCGGGTCACCTTGCCTAATACCTCTGGAAGCTGGGAATGACTGAGAAGGCCTACCATTGATAAGAACTAAGTAGGAAACTGAAGAGATACATCCCATAATCCAATCCATCCAATCCTTAGAGAAACCAAATTGCCTCAAAAATTTGATAAGGAAGTGCCAATCCACTCTGTCATAAGCTTTGGATAAGTCTAACCGAATGAACATGGAAGGAGATTTTTGCATATCCATGGAATGGATGGCTTCCTGAGCAAGAACTATCTCATCTACTATTTGACGTCCTTCCACATAACCCCCTTGCTCTGGGGAAATAATCTTATGCAAAAGAGGCTTCAACCTTTTCGCCATGATTTTAGTAATGATTTTGAGAAGAACATTACATAAAGCAATAGGTCTAAAAGCTGAGATATGATCAACCTCTTGAGCTTTTGGAACAAGAGTAATATAAGTTTTATTGATAACCTTAAAAATTTCTTTGGCTTTCCTGGCTTCTTCCACCACCTCTAATAAATCAACATGAAGGATATCCCAGAACTCTTGGTAGAACTCAATGGGAAAACCATCAGGACCTGGGGTTTTCCCTTTTTGCATTTTAAAAACTACTTGTTGAAGCTCATTGATAGTAACAAGAGCAGTCAAAATAGAGTTCTCCTCGAAGTGATAAGAGAAGGGATTTCTTGAAGAACATTTTGTTGTGAAGCTGAGTCAAGAGGAGTAGCAACAAAAATATTGGAAAAGTAATCAACAACAATAGAGTTCATGCCATCCCAAGTATAAACAACATCTCCAGAATCTGATTTTAAGGAAGAAATAAAGTTGTGAGATCTTCGAGCTAGAAGAGATTTGTGGAAGAAATTTGTGTTTCGATCTCCTTCTTTGAGCCATTGAATTCTAGATTTTTGCTTCCATAAGATTTCTTCCCTTTTTTCCCATTCCTCTAACTGAGTTGTGAGTTTAATTTCATCTGCACTTCTCTTCTCTGTGAGGCCATCTAAATGGATTTTCTTATTCAAATTTTCAAGATGAGCAATAACTTCATGTTTTTTTTATGAACATCCCCAAACTCTTTCCAGTTCCAAGTCTTGATTTTGGATTTAATGTATTGCAGTATTTTGGCAAAACAAAACATCTTAGTCCCATGCCTAGGTTTACCTTCCTTCCACCATTTTTGCACATGAGGTCTGAAGGAAATGTCTCTAAGCCACATTAATTGAAAATGAAAAGGAGAGAAACTCACATTGGTTTTCCACATTTCCACCATGACTGGCCAATGATCCGAACCAGCATTATTAAGAGTCTTCACTTTAGGAATGTGACCATGGATTAAGAAATTTTCAGAGAGCAAAAACCTATCCAATCTCTCCATTATACAAGCTAAGCCTTGCCTTATGTTAGACCAAGTCATAAGGCCATTATCTAGTTGGATATCCACAAGATGGAGGTTTGCAATATATTCGCTCATGAGGTCAGTGCTTTTGTCCAAATTTCTATTTCCCCCATTTTTCTCATCCAGAGAGAGGATGGTATTGAAATCTCCTCCGATCAAGATCCAAGCTTTAGGAAAATGAGAGATAATATGAGTAATATCCTTCCACTATCTTCTTTTTTCCTCCAAAGAAGTCGGAGCATAAACAGTAATGCAGAGCATAATCTGGTTGGAATGTCTACTTTGAATAGCTATAGCCAACAAACCCCAAATGCCAACCATATGGTGAATAACTACCTCTTTTGGGTCCCAAAGACAAGCAATGCCACCCGAAGTCCCTTGGGAACTGAGGGAAACCACTTTTCCAGTTGGCCAAATTTTACTGGCAATTGAGTCCATATCCTCCATTGACATCTTTGTTTCTTGAAGGAAAACAAGATGTGGATGATTTATCTGAATCATTCTTCTAATTTCATTTTGTTTTGAAATACTCCCTTTGAGTCCTCTAATATTCCAAGTGATGATCTTCATTAATACCAGGGCTAAAAAATTTGGGAAGGGCATTAATCTTACCTTCCTCTACAAGCTTTTCACCTTCTTTTACCATATGATATTGATTGGTCTTGCGACCTGCTTTTTGATTAGAATCCATCTTCAATTTTTTTTCCCTTATTTCTTGACTTATTCCAATTGAATCTGAGATGGCTTCTAACCTTGAAGAATGCTCGTACACAACCAAAATTTTACTAGATGGTTCAATGGAGTCTATATTGGGACCTGCATTATTTGAAGTTTTGACATTTGAAAGATTGTTTTTCTTGTGTAAATTTTCTCCTTTTTTTCTATTGAAAACCTTTGATTTGTTGGTTTGTCTCTGAGTTCTTCCCTTCATATTTAAATTGTGTTTCTAAGATTTTAGTTTCCATTATTTCCTCTTCCTCACTTGGGACATCATTTGTGGAAAGGATTTCAAACATATTGCCAGATGACTTTGATTGATCCTTCATAACTGGTTTTTTTTTAGTGTTCTTCTTCTTAGGTATTTGGAAACCTGTTGAGTTTATATCTTCTTTCTTTTGATCAGGAATTTTATTTGGGCAAGCACTGGCCAAATGACCATATTCATGGAAAATTCTACAACAAAAAGGAATGTTCTCATAGTCCACTACTTGCTCCCAAGTGTCTTCCCCAAATTGTAATGTGATATTTTTAGGTAGGGGTTTGTCAAAATCCATTAAAACACAAATACGAGCATAAATAATATGTTCAAAATTTTGAGTACAATCAGCAGTCATCATAAAAGTTCCTAAAGAGTTTCCAATTGAAGAAAAAATAGTAGGATTCAAAAATTCAATAGGGAGGCCAAAGAGTCTAACCCACACGGGAGCTATAGAAGGCATCTCTTCTTCGGCTTTAAATTTAGTATGCTAGGGCTTCATGAAAAGCCCTACCCTTCCAAAAAACCAAGGACCCCCTTGAAAATTTTTCTCTCTATCTTCATTATTAGCAAATAAAACAAGAAAATAACCATTTGGATAAATAGAGATTTGTAACTCACCTTTAGTTTTCCAGCTTTTTGTAGGCCAGACTTTGAAAGCAGATAGACTCGGACGAAAACCCACGAACCGAAAAATTAGTCATTTTTTTTCCAAATCTTCAATGCCATTCTGAATGTTGTGATATCATGCCCACTCTAAGCGAGGTGCAATTTTCCCTAGGGCACACCGGGGGCAATTGTCAGATTTTTCTTTCATTGTTACATTCCATTCTGTATCTAGATCATATTGCTGTATTTTTATTTCTATTTTCTACTATTATCTTTCTAATTTATGATTAAATATTCAAAGGTCAATTTTTGCTTTTGCATTACAAGGTCATCTAAAAGGACCTAGGGGGATTGACTACTGCTAGATCTATCATACAACGGCCTATGTAGGCTCCCTAATACTAATTTCATTTATTGGTGTTTCATAAGTGATCTTGTAGGAACAAGAATCTTTGATATCATTAGACAAGAGGTAGAAAAAGGATAAATCAACCATTGATCTAGATAAGTGCTCTATCATTCTTATTGGTTGAGAATCTGGTTTCATTACTAAATTCTAAGCATTTGAAAGTGAAGAGCATCTAGCTTGTATCTAGGAATAATTTATGTGTATTTACTCTTGCATAGTTCTGCTTTGAAGGTTTTCTAAAATAGAACCCTAGGTTAGTGAGCATTCAAAAGAAAGAATCATTCCAGGATAGCTCTTGTATGCTTGCATTCTATTTCCAATTACATTATTCTATTTTCTGCATTATCCTTTATCTTTCCTATCTTAGATCTAGAAAGGCAAAATTTAGGTGATTGTTTGAAACTAAATACATCAAACAAAATTGAAGGTTCCCTCCTTAAAGATATAGACCTTTTGTTTGGGAATTGTACGTGGTAGGTCAGTTTTTCCCCTATACATATTTGTTGAAGGCCTCTTAAGGGAACTAAGGAAGATTGCCCACTCAAAGTGGGTCAATTTTTTGTGTCTACATTTTGAACCCTCTTTGATGCATTTATAGCCTAGTAAATGCATCAAAGAAAGATGTAAACTCCTTTGAACTGTTGGACATTTTGAGTAGTTGAGTTGTCATTGATGTCAATATTGAGTTGTCATTGGTGTCAAGAGTCAATTTCAGTGAGCAGTGCAAGAAGAGGCGGTTATGCAATCAGTGCAAAAGGAAAGTTTGGCTTTAGCTGGTCAAATTCGGTTTCAGGTGGTTAGATGAGGTTCAAAGAGCAATGAAGAGGCCCAAGCAAAATAATATTATAATATTTTATTATAATATTAAAAAGGGAGATTTAAATTAATTATAAATTAATTTAAATAATTTCATTATAAATTAATTTATTAATTAATTTAATTAACTTCTAAAGTTATTAAGTTAATTATAGATTAATTATAATTTAATTATAAAATTAATTTATGTTAATTAAAATAACCCTAATGTTGGGTTATAAAGGTTATTATTTATTCGAATTTGAAATTTTAATAAGACATTGACGTCTCTAAGGCATTGGCCTTCATGTATAAAAGAGGGCAAAAACCTTAGTCTAAACCCCCATGCAATAATCGATTAATCAAGGCTCCAAAATTTGTGTGCAAAGAAGAGTGTAAGGTTTTCATATTTTAAAATATTTTGACAACAAAGGACAAGACAAATAGGAGTGGAGCTCCTTGGTCTTTGCACAACACTATCTAGAACATTTGGCAACAATGGGTGGCACTAAGACTTGCAGCAGGCTAGGAGAGCAAGGTTTGAAACCCACTGAGTTCATTTTGCAAGAGAAGAGGGTATATCATTTTTATGTTGTGCCAATATAAAAGGAAGAAGAGGAAGGCTTGAGCCTTCCCCTTCATGTGGAGGCTCATAGCCCACATGTTGGACTAGTTCCTTGATAAGGCGCTCGGCTAGGAGTGGTCTCGCATTCGATACCTATCGAGACCTTTTGCTTGAGATAAAAGGTATGCACTGTTGTATTGCCAAGGTTGCATAAAGTATTTCATATTTTCCAAGTTTGAATGAAAATTAAGTATTTTGAAATATTATAAAGTTTATTTTTAATCTGATTATTGAGTATTTGAGGGAGATAAACGGATAGGCAATATTATTTTTAAGGATGTGATTTTTGGAGGTTGTTAATTAAAAATAGGAAATTATAAGGAGTAATTGAGTAATTATTTTTATGTATGTTTTGATGATTTCTAATTTAAAAGGAGTAATAAGGTGTATTTGAGTTTGATTATTTTTGTAATTGAGAAATATTTTGAGAGTGTTAGTGTGATATTTTGTCATCTAACCATTGAAATTGGCAAAGAAGAAAATTGTGTTTAAGATAGGTTTTTAAAGGGCACTTCTTCATCAAACAAAAAGGTATGGGCACATATTCCTAGTGAGTGATTTTTGGATGTTGTGAATGCTAAGTTGGAGTGAAAAGGGTTGTTTGATAAGCATTGTTGAGTTTGCTTTTTTGGAATGAAAGTTGATTGTAGAAACCTTGTTTGATAATCATTGTTGGAAATATCGAGTAAAGCTTTCATATGCTTGAACTAGGGTTTGTGAAAAGAATATGAGTATCATTGTTATGTGAAGTTGTGAACTATCTTAAACTAGGGTTTGTGAAATAACATGGGTATCATTGTTATGTGAGATTATTTGATGAGCATTTATTGGAAATAATTGAGTGTTCATATGCTTGGACTAGGTTTTGTGAGCAAGGATTATTTTATTGAGTGATTGATTGAGTGGAGTTGGTTGAGCCTAGTCAAGTGGAAGTGTTGAAATGATAGTTCTAGTTCTTGGAAACAAATTGTTCTATATTCTAAATTTATTTGAGAAAGAGGTTGAGTGTTTGTAAGTATGAAACATACTGAATATCTAACAATTCTCTATATGTTTCTATGATAAAGAGAGAGAGAGTGAAAGTATTTGAGCATTGTTGTGAGTGTGAAGCATATTGAGTCTCTAACAATTCTCTATATGTTTCTATGAGATTGAAAAAGTTCTAGTGAGGACTTTTTGAGCATATTTGAGGCAAGTCTTAGAGAAGACTTGTGGACAAATTGGTGTGAGCTTTTTTGGAAGCTTGCAATACAAATTTGAGGACATATTTGAGGAAAGTTCTTAGAGAAAACTTATGGACAGATTGGTGTGAGCTTTTATGGAAGCTTACAATATATATTTGAGGATAATTTTGAGGAAAGTTCTAGAGAGGACTTGTGGAAAAATTGGTGTGAGATTTTGTGGAAGCTTACAAGGCATATTTAAGACAAGTCTTTGAGAAGACTTGTGAGCAGATTTGATTGATTTGTTCAAACCTTGAGTTAAGTTTTGGGGTAGATCTAGAAGAGTTGATTTATTATTAAGTCAAGATTTGTGTTAAGGCTTAAGGATAGATATTAAGGATAGATTTGTACTAGATCTAAGGATTGTATTTAGTGCATATTTGAGGATAAAGTTTGGTGCAAACTTGAGGATAGATTTGTGCCAAACCAGAGATAGATATTGAGTAGATTTGTGCTATACTGAAGGACTGTGTTTAGTGCATATTTGAGGATAGATTTTGGTGCAGATTTGAGGATAGGTTTGTGCTAGACCAAAGATAGATATTGAGTAGATTTGTGCTATATCGAAGAACTGTGTTTAGTGTATATTTGAGATAGAGTTGAAAGTAAGCTTTGGAGGTGAAAAAGTATAGAGGATGATAGTATCCAGTGGATAGAGATCCATTAGCCAAGGCAGTGAGAATATGTATTTTGAATGAGGACATGAGTCTTCAATGGATAGAGATCCATTAGCTAGTGCAGGGAAGGCAGTTGTTCTTCTAGAAGATCACCAACCAGAGCAGAGTAGAAAGAAGTTCTCCTATGGATAGAGATCCATGAACCTAATTAGGGAATTGGTGTCTCCTTTGGATAGAGGTCCATAAATATTGTAATAGGGAAAGGATTTCCAAAAGGCTTATTAAGAAAATATTTTTGAAATATTTTCTTCGTGGAGTAGCCCACATTGGGTGAACCATGTTAAATTGGTGTCTCTATTGTGTGTGGTGATTTATGTATTGCTTTGATTACTGTTGTTGATATTTCTATTGATACATTGCATAATATTGATTAGGAAAGAAAAGTAAAAAGTGGTCTTATAATGTTCACCCCCCTCTCAGTATAAGCTTGTATTCTTCAATTGGTATCAGAGCGGGTTCCTTTAGAAGAGTTTAACAACTTGAAGGAAAATATTACAAGAACACAATGGATTATAAGAGTGTATCCTTAGATAATTCAACACCAGTATTTGATGGAAGCAATTATATATTTTTGGAGTATGAAAATGAATATTCACCTTATGACACTTGGCAATGAAATATGGGAAATAGTTGAAAATGGATACACACCACCAGTTACTTCATCTACAGATAAATATGGTAAGCTTCTACATCATTAAAATTTAAAATAAATGAATACAATTTTGAAAGGTTTGCATAGAACAAATTTCATAAATTTCATGCATTGCAAATCAACAAAAGGAATTTAGGATAAGTTGCAAAGCATATATGAAGGAGATAAAAGTGTCAAAAAGGTAATGATACAAAATCTCAAAGGAAAATTTGAAGAATTAAGAATGAAGGATGGACAAGGCAAACAAGGAAATAAGTTATTTCAAATATAGAAGAGGATTTACTATGTATACAAGGCAAGTAAGTACTCAAGTGATAGTGATAATAGTTTCTCAGATAATGATAAAGATGAATTTTTAGTTCTGACAAAAGAAAAAGAAGTTAAGAAAAGGTCACCAATAATTATCAAGTGTTTTAGTTGTGGTACCTTTGGTCATCTTGAAGATAGTTGTACAAAGAGTGGTTTCAGTTTCAGTGATGATGAATATGAAGATACACTTGAAGGACTAGAAGAGAATATTCTAATGGCACTAGAAGAAGGAGTTTATCCTATAGAAGACAAGTCAGAAAAAAATGAAGATGCTTTCAAAGGAAAAAAATAGAGGAAGAATCACAGAAATGATAAGTTGATCTTGAGGGAAAGCTTATTTATGCTCTTGACACATTAAATAAGGTAATAAAGCAAAACTTGCAACTTTAGCTTCAGTTTCAATAATATGATGAAAAGAAAGGAAATCTTATAGAGGATCTAAATAAGTCAATGGCTAAGACAAAGAAGTTCAAGGATAAGTTAGAAGCAAAGGTCTTAGAATGTGAAAAGTTAGAACATGAAGTGGCTCTACTAAGGGGAGAAATAAAAGAGTCTAAGGATAAGCTACACATGTTTGGAAGAAACTCAAAGATCGTAGATAAGATGATCAAGGTACAAAGAAGGTGAACAAAAAAAATAGGTCTTGGTTTTGAATAGGTACAAAAGAAACAAGAAGAGGAGTCAAACACAAGTTTTGAAGAAGAAGAGACTTCAAAATAAGACAGTGTAAGAGAAAGTGAGACTTCTAAGGATAATTTGGACAACAGAAATTTCATCAAGGAAAGGAACAATGCACAAAGGAGAAAAATATGGAATAGGAACCAACACAAGGTAAAAAAGACTAAGAGACCAATGAGGTAAAGGCAAGGAAATTTCAATAGATGATGTTTCTCATATCATAGATTTGGGTACAAGGCTTCACAGTGCAAGATACATGAAAGACATGAATATCGAAACTTCATAAACAGGCAATGTTTTCATGGGTATTGCTACTCATGTAATAATTTTGATCACAAGGCAATGAATTGGAGGGTTCATGATAGGAATAGATATGGTTTCATTGGGAGAAATACCAAGACATTTGCACCTCCAAAAAATAATAATATTAAGTGTTACAAGTGCAATAATTATGGACATATAAAAAAGTGATGTAAAGCAAAAATTCTAGAGACAAGCAGGAATAGGAGTAGTCAAAGGAATAAAAAGGATGATATGAGAAGAAAATTGGACAAACGTAAAGATCAGTGCATGTTGGGAGTAGAAATACTCCCACCGCAGAATTAACCACCTCAAGAGGAGGTGGGGGAGGGGCTAAGCTAAGAATCTCATTATTAACCCTAATCCCCAAAGGTGACCCTTTGCCATTGATGTCAAAAGGGGAGAGATTTGAGTAAGAGGGAGAGATTTTATTTAAGGAGAGAGAATTGAGTCAGGAGGAGCAGTTTCCCAGGGGGAGCAGAATAGAAAAAGTTAAAGGAAAAGGTAAAAGGTAATTGGGTTGCCATCAATGACAAAGGGGTAGATTTTTGTGCATTTTGAGTAGTTGAGTTGTCATTTATTTGAATATTGAGTTGTCATTGATGTCAAGAGTCAGTTTCAGTGAGCAGTGCAAGAAGAAGTGGTTTCGCAATCAATGCAAAAGGAAATTCCACCTTCAGTTGGTCATATCTAATTTCAGGTGGTCTGATGAGGTTCAAAGAGCAATGAAGAAGCCCAAGAAAACTAATATTATAATATTTTATTATAATATTAAAAAGGGATATTTAAATTAATTTAAATAATTTCATTATAAATTAATTTAATTAACTTCTAAAGTTATTCAGTTAATTATAAATTAGTTATAATTTAATTATAAAATTAATTTATGTTAATTAAAATAACCATAAGGTTGGGTTATAAAGGTTATTATTTATTCGAATTCAAAATTTGAATAAGGCATCGACGTCTATAAGGAATCTTCCTTCGTGTATAAAAGAGGGCAAAAACCTTAGTCAAAACCCCTATGCAATAATCAATTAATCAAGGCT
The DNA here is from genome assembly GCA_028583015.1 of Wollemia nobilis. NCBI lineage: Eukaryota > Viridiplantae > Streptophyta > Pinopsida > Araucariales > Araucariaceae > Wollemia > Wollemia nobilis. The sequence continues at coordinate 3,855,087 of JAQPPZ010013509.1, read as the reverse complement.
CCAAAATTCGTGCACAAAGAAAAGTGTAAGGTTTTCACATTTTAAAAGCTTTTGATGGTAGAGGACAAGACAAATAGGAGGTGGGCTCCTTTATCTTCACACAGCATTGTATAGCACAGTTGGCAATAGTGGGTGGCGCTAAGACTTATGGCAGGCTAGGAGAGTAAGGTTCAAAACCTATCAAGTTCATTTTGCAAGAGAAGATGGCATTTCGTTTTTACACTGTGCCAATAAGAAAGGAAGAAGAGGAAGGCTTGAACCTTCCCCTTCGTTTGGAGGGTCGTATCCCACATGGTGGACTAGCACCTTGATAAGGTGCTTAATCTGGGAGTGGTCTTACGTTTGAAACCCATCGAGGCCTTTTGCTTGAGATAAAAGGTATACATTGTTGTATTACCAAGGTTGCATAAGGTATTTCACATTTGTGAAGGTTGAATGAAAATTAAGTATTTTGGAAGGTTATAAAGTTTATTTTTAATCTGATTATTGAGTATTTGAGGGAGATAAAAGGATAGGCAATATTATTTTTGAGGATGTGATTTTTGGAGGTTTTTAATTAAAAATTGGAGATTATAAGGAGAAATTGAGTAATTATTTTTATGTATGTTTTAATGATTGCTAATTTCAAATAAGGAGTAATAAGGTGTATTTGAGTTTGATTATTTTTTTAATTGAGAAATATTTTGAGAGAGTGTTAGTGTGATATTTTGTCATCTAACCATTGAAATTGGCAAAGAAGAAAATTGTGTTTAAGACAGGTTTTTAAAGGGCACTTCTTCATCAAACAAAAAGGTATGGGCACATATTCCTAGTGAGTGATTATTGGATGTTGTGAATGCTAATTTGGAGTGAAAAGGGTTGTTTGATAAGCATTGTTGAGTTTGTTTTTTCTGGAATGAAATTTGATTCTAGAAACCTTGTTTGATAAGCATTGTTGGAAATATTGAGTAAAGCTTTCATATGCTTGAACTAGGGTTTGTGAAAAGAACATGAGTATCTTTGTTATGTGAAGTTGTGAACTATGTTGAACTAGGGTTTGTGAAATAAGCTTACAAGCTTCTGCTTGATGATGAGGATTTTATCCTCCAAAAGGACTTAGTTTGGATAAAAAATATAATTCCAAAAATTGTAGTCTTTTCATGGCTGTTTATCCAAGGAGGAATTCTATCCATTGATAATATGATGTGTAAAGGTATTTGTATCACTAATCGTTGTTATCTGTGCAGGGCTAATTAGGAGACCATTTATCATATTTTTCTTGAGTGCCCTTTTTCCTTGACTGTCCTAAGTGGGGTTTTTTAGGCCTTCAATATTTCATGGGTTAAACCAACCACTGTACTTGATTTGTTCATCCAGTGGCCTTGCCCATTTTCAAGCCAAAGACTTAGATACATGTGGAAAATTTGTCTCAATCATTATCTTTGGCAGATGTGGTTAGAAAGGACCATAGATTCTTTAATGATTCTATCCATGATCATCAAACTATCATTGCCAGGATCCTATCCTTTGCCAATGAGAATGTGAACCTTATCCATTTTGATAGATGTAAACCTCACCTATAGGAGACCACGATTGCTCAATATTTAAGCTTAACCTTGTTATATGAGTTTTTTCCTAGGGTAGTCAACCCTAGAGCCAATGTTAAGTGGTCTCCACCTCCTACGGGTTGGTTTAAGCTTAATTTTGATGGAGCAACTAAGGAAAATCTTGGCAGAGCAAGCACTGGTGGTATTGTGTGAGATCATAATGGGAATATGATGCTTGCATTTTCTAAATATTTAGGAACAAGGACAAACAACAAAGCTGAAGCTAGAGCTATGTGGAGAGGCCTTCAAATGAATCAAGACTTAGAAGGCAATTTTATTGTAGAAGGAGACTCTATGCATGTTATAAATCTCCTCAATAATTGGAAAACACCTCCTTGGAGGATTAAAACAATTGTTGAAGAGGCTAGGATCCTTTTCCAGGGAAGACAGGATAGAAAAGCCCAACATGTCTTTTGGGAAGCTAACAAAATTGCTGATAAGCTAGCCAATTTGGGTGTCGATGGTGACAGACTTTTCAAATGGGAACACGGTGTCCCGAGTGAATTAGAGGAGCTTATTCAACAAGAATGCCAAGAATGATAGTTGAATTTACCAACAGGGAATACACTATAAGTTTAAAGGCTAGGAGTATTCCCATCTCTTTTTTGAATTGGACTCACAATAAAAATTATCTGAGTTGTCAGTATTTGTGGATGCTGCTTGGAAATACCACAAAAACTAATGGGATAGTCACATGTCAAATAACATGGCTCCTAGTCGTCTTAGTAATTTGAGGTTGGTTGATAATCACAAAGAAGGAAGTAAATGACAATATAAGACTTTGAACCAAAGCCACGTGGACCACCAGATAACCACCACCATAAATCTAGCCAGCAGGTTCACTTCTCCAAGGCTGATTGGCCAAGATAGTATGTGGTACCAAAGCATGTCATATATGGAAGAAAACAATTACCAAATAATTATTAAGAGTATCTGTCAATACAGAGCTTGTGGGAGTTTTTTTCAGTACTCTGATATGTGTGTCTATAGCTTTATGTTTCTCCATTGTCTCAAAGAAGGGATCTATGTCTGTTTCTTTTTTTTTAATTATGATGCATGTGTGTTTTATCGGGGTATACCCAAAATATTGTATGGGAAGTTTATTTTTGATAACAGGCTATGTACCTTATCGGATGTAATGGCTTTGGTGGCATGTAGATTTTACATATATAGGATCCTTAGTAAGGATATGTTCATCAACATCCCTGGGCTGATTTTTGTAAAAGGTTTTGGGTCAACCTGTAAAACCCGATATTAATGCTATAGTATCTTATCTACAAAAAAAAAAACTAGGGTTTGTGAAAGAACATGAGTATCATTGTTATGTGAGATTGTTTGATGATAATTGATTGGAAATAATTGAGTGAGTGTTCATATGATTGGACTAGGGTTTGTGAGCAAGGATTATTTAATTGAGTGATTTATTGAGTGGAGTTGGTTGAGCCTAGTCAAGTGGAAGTGTTGAAATGATAGTTCTAGTTCTATGAAACAAATTGTTCCATATTCTAAATTGATTTGAGAAAGAGGTTGAGTGTTTGTAAGTGTGAAACATACTGAGTCTCTAACAATTTGCTATATGTTTCTATGAAAAAGAGAGAGAGAGAGAGTGAAAGTATTTGAGCATTGTTGTGAGTGTGAAGCATATTGAGTCTGTAACAATTCTCTATATGTTTCTATGAGATTGGACAAGTTCTAGTAAGGACTTGTTGATCATATTTGAGGTAAGTATTATAGAAGACTTGTGGACATATTGGTGTGAGCTTTTGTGGAATCTTACAATACAAATTTGAGGGTAGATTTGAGGAAAGTTCTTAGAGAAGACTTGTGTACAGATTGGTGTGAGATTTCATGGAAGCTTTACAATATATATTTGAGGATAGATTTGAGTAAAGTTCTATAGAGGACTTGTGGACAGATTGGTGTGAGCTTTTGTGGAAGCTTACAAGGTATATTTGATACAAGTCTTTGAGAAGACTTGTGAGCAGAGTTGATTTATTTGTTCAAACCTTGAGTTAATGTTTGGGGCAGATCTAGCAGATTTGATTTGTGATTAAGTCAAGATTTGTGTTAAGGCTTAAGGATAGATATTGAGGATATATTTATACTATATCGAAGGATTGTGTTTAGTGTAGATTTGAGGACAAATTTTGGTGCATATTTGAGGATAGGTTTGTGCCAAACCAGAGACAAAGATTGAATAAATTTGTGCTAGACCGAAGGACTGTGTTTAGTGTAGATTTTAGATAGAGCTAAAAGTAAGCTTTGGAGGTGACAACATATAGAGGACAATAGGCTCTAGTGGATAGAGATCCATTAGCAAGGGTATTGAGGATAGGTATTCTGAGTGAGGACAAGAGTTTTTAGTGCATAGAGATCCATTAGCCAGTGTAGTGGAGGCAACAATTCTTCTAGAATATCACCAGCTAGAGCAAAGGGGAAATAAGTTCTCCTATGGATAGATATCCATGAAATTAATTAGGGTATTGGTGTATCCTTTGGATAGAGGTCCATAAAAATTGTAATAGGGAAAGGATTCCCAAGAGATTTATTGAGAAAATATTAGTGAAATATTTTCTCCATGGAGTAGCCCACATTGGGTGAACCACATTAAATTAGTGTCTCTATTGTATGTGGTTATTTGTGTATTGCTTTGATTACTATTATTGATATTGCTATTGATACATTGCATAGTATTGATTGAGAAATAAAAGTAAAAAGTGGTCTTATACTATTCACCCCCCCCATCTCAGTATAGGCATGTGTTATTCATGTGCAACAAGCACAAAAAAATATGGGTGGCCAGGTTTGGGCAAAAGGATAAGACATTATTACCATTAATATCTCTATGGCTAGGGTGCCCCCCAAAATTTTGAAAGGAAAGGAACTTCCTTAAGAAATTCAAAAAGAGAAAAGAAAATTCTTTAGTGAACCTGATGTGATCACCTCCTTTTATTTTAAACACTAAGCAAGATCATCAAAATTATGTATCAAATATTTAAAAATATAGTTCCTTTGTATGTAAAGTGTGTAGGTCTCCTTTTTTCTTAGTCCTTTTATTTATCCTCTTTTTCAATGGCTTTTGACCTTGAGGGAGGGAGAAAACTCCTTAGGTTTGATGAGATTTTTTTAGGAAAATGATCAAATTGATAAAGAAAATCATAACCTATAAGAAGAGACTAATAATCATCTTGATCCTATCCAAGGTCCTAATGGGAATATCATATTTAAATATTTTTATCATATATGGAACTTTTATGAATATCATAAATATTATTTGGATATGGCTTTAGAAGAAGAAGAATTTCTTGAAAAGGACATCCCACCTCAAAATCCTTTGAATGAATATCTAAATCATGGTTATAAAACTTGTCAACCTACTTATGCCACTACTATGACCACCAACATTGGAATGAATTCAAAAATTCATCCAACTAGTAGTAGCACTCAAATTGATTCTCACTTTCTTCTTCCATCCTCTAATATCAACACTCTTTCCTCTATTACATCACAAGTAAATATTCCATTCCCACAAGGCACCACTGATAAAAAAAACCTTCACATGTCCAACCTAAGTCACAACAATATTGGGAATGCACATAACTTAGAAATGCAGGATTTAACAAGTGTTGTGAATCAATTGGTTTCAAGAATGGATATGATTAAGTCTTTAGGATTTACATACAACTATAAGGATATGTGTAGTCAAACATTGGATTATATTGTTACTGCCAGACCTTATCCTAAGCATTTTTCTATGCCAGTATTGTCGATCCACAAAGGGAATAAAAATCCAATAGAGAATTTAATAGAATTTAGAATAGATTTCCATGATATTGTTTATGATGATATGATTTTATTGAAAACATTTCGAAAGAGTATTTATGGAGTAGCATTAGAATGGTACTATAAGTTACCCAACTATTATTTGAAAAGTTTTGAGAAGACCACAAAGATGTTTGTTCATCAATTTAGTGCTTATATTGAAAAGGAAGTGACTATGAGAGATCTATATGATTTAAAGCAAGATATAAAAGATTTTTTTTCAAAGTTTTTAGCTCGTTGGAGAAGCTTAGTTGGTCGATTAATACAACTTATGTATTAGAAAGATATGCTTGATATATTTACAAGAAATTTACAAGAACAATTATCTTATGCTTTAAAAACTACTACTGTCACATCTTTAGATCAAGCAATTGAGTTAGCAAGAAAAGTGAAACAAGTCCTCATTAGGAGAGGTCATCTCAAGGTTAAATAAGATAAGCCAACTAAGTCTCAACCTAAGAATAAACATATAGGAGGTAATAGTGATGGTAGGCCTATTAATAATGTCAATAATAGCCTACAGAAGATTGTGCTTCAATAACCTCCCGAAAGGAATTTCATAAGACTTAGTATCCCCATGGAATAAATTTTAAAGCAACTGTTAGATGCTAAGGCAATAGAATTAACTCCAGGAGGATTGCCAGATACTACAACTCATTGGTATAAAGCAGATCAACATTATACATATCATAGAGTAGAAGGTAATTGGACTTTTTCTTATAAAATATTGAAGCATGTTATTCAAGATCTAATTGATGTCATTCGCATTGAAACAAGTAGCTTTTAGTATTCTAATAATCAGTCAAACCAAAATGGAATGAGGTAAGCTAATCAAGTATCTTATAACAATGTACCATACCAATATAATAAGAACACGGTTGTAATGATAACAATAACTTCAAGGAAAACCATACAGAATATGGATGAGTTAGCAAAAGTTCCACTCTTATAAATTTTACAAAATTCTCAACCCCATAAAGAAGCTATGATAAATGTCTTGGAACAACAGCCAGCATACCCGAATATATCCATAGGTGACATGACAAAAGTTATAGACTCTCTTATAAAGCCTCGTCTAACAGTTTTAGATAATGATATGAATTATTTAGGAGTATAAGAAAATTCTTCATTATATATCACTGCTTACATTGGCGACACCCTTATTAAGAGAGTAATGATTGATAATGGTTCTTCACTTAATATTTGCACACATAGTTTATTTCAAAATTTTGGGTTGAAGAACGAAGATTTGATTACATCCAGTGACATCATTAAGACCTTCAAAAATGATTCTCAAGAAGCTTGTGGCATTGTTTTACTCTCTCTTAGAGTTGTACCAAAAATTTTAAACACAATGTTTTATGTGGTGTCTTTTCCTGCATATTTTAATCTTATTTCTGGATGACCCTGGATTCATGCAATGGAGGCCGTCCCTTCTAATTTTAACCAATGCATAAAATTTGAATTTGAAAACCAAATCATTTATATTATGGGTGATCCTCATCCATTCAAATTTTCCTCACTAGAAGATCTCACTCAAATTAATTCATCACAATATTCTGTTGAAAACTCTTCTACAAAATTACAAGATCAATATGATTCTTCTTATTTAGATCTTCTTTTTGAGGAATATCATATAGGTTTAGAGTGGAGTGTTAAGGATGAGGGCCCACCCTCACCTAAGTTCTTGACCCTAGAGCCATGTGTTACAGATGAATATTTATCTTGGAATAGCACTAACTTTGATGGGTCTATCCTTTGCACAACGCAGGTTGGGTCTTTTAGTTCTTAAGTGGACTTTGGTTCTATGTCTCCCGAGGACCTTGAAAAAATAGGAGTGATTCTTGCCCCACCTCCTCCTAAGGATGAGTTGTTCATCCTCATCGAGGAGACCATAGATGTGAACGTAGGTTTTGAGGAAACCCCTACAATCCTTAAGTTAGGTAAAGCCTTGACCATGAAAGAGCAGGAGTAGTTAACCAATTTATTGAAAGAATATCAAGATATTTTTGCTTGGTCATATGTCAATATACCAGGGCTTGATCCCTCTCTTGTCATGCATCATTTGGTAGTTAAGCCTAGTGCTAATTTGGTTAAGCAAAAACTTTGGAAGATGCATCCAAAGGTCATACTTTCAATCAAGGAGGAGCTCCAAAAATGCCTTGATATCAGTTTTATCAAAGCCATCGACTATTCTGATTGGATATCCACTATCATTCCTATAGCTAAGAAGGAAGGAACAATCAGAGTATGTACTGACTTTTGAGACATTAACTTAGCATGTCCCAAGGATGATTTTCCTTTGCCCAACATAGATTAGATTGTAGATTTCACTACCAAATGTGGAATTATTTCTCTCATGGATGGTTTCTTGGGTTATAATCAAATCATGATTGCTTCTGAGTACCAATCCAAGATATAATTCACCACCTCGTGGGGTACCTTCTGCTATAAGGTCATGCCTTTTGGTCTCAAGAACACAGGAGCTACGTATCAGTGGGCCATGACTTATATTTTACATGACATGATGCATGACATTCTCTAAGAGTATTTGGACAACCTTTTGGATCATTCCTTAGAATTAAAGGATCATGTCCATGACTTAATATAAATCTTTGAAAGGCTTTGACAGTATAAGGTTCATCTTAAACCTGCTAAATGTGTGTTTGGGGTCACATCTAGCAAGTTGTTAGGTTTAATAGTGTCTAAGGAAGGCATTGAAATGGACCCTACCAAAGTAGTAGCTATAATTGGTATACCTCCTCCTCACACCTTGACCGAGCTCTATAGTCTACAAGGCAAGCTATAGTCTATCCATAGGTTCATTGCCCAATTAGCTGATAAGTGTTAACCTTGCCTTCGACTTCTTAAGAAGGATATGGTTTTTTGGTGGGATCCCGAGTGTCAAAAATATTTTTATGATCTCAAGAGGTATCTTACCTCTCTACCTATTTTATTTCCCCCTGTACCTGGTAGGCATCTATTGCTTTACATAGCAACCACTGCTCATGCTTTAGGAGCCATTTTGGCTCAGCATGATGATGAAATTAAAGAAAGAGATATCTACTATATTAGTAGAAATTTGGTTAGCTATGAGACTAGGTACACTCCCTTAGATAATCTTTGCCTTACCGTAGTGTTTGCTTCCCAAAAGTTAAGACACTACATTATCATCCATAATATGTTAGTAATCACAAAGTTTGATCCCTTGCATTACTTGATGTCTAAGCCTCACCTGTTTGTCGATCTAGTAAATAGGTGTTGGCCCTTAGTGAGTTTGATTTGACTTTTATAGGTTAGAAGGCTATCAAGGGTTAGGTGATTGTTGATTAGTTAGCCTCTGCTTCCCTAGAATCTGCCCATCCTATAGTTGTTGAGTTTCCCTATGAGTGCTTCAATGTTGAAATTGAAGAGTTTGACTCTTAGACTTTGTTTTTTGATGGAGCCCAATGCATGAAGGGTGCTAGATCTAGATTCATTCTAGTTACATCAAAAAAGTAGCTCATCCCTTTGTGCTTCAATCTTCATTTCTATTGTACTAATAATACTGTAGAATATGAAGCTTTGATCCTTTGGTCTTAGAGCAACCTTAACTTTACAAGTCAAGGTCCTTTCAGTTTTTGGTGACTCTCAACTTATGGTTAATTAGATTAATGATGTTTACCAGACTTGGGATGATAAAATTAAACCCTATAAGGTGATTGTTACCAGGTTTTTATCTTCTTTTGAGTAGGTAACCATAGATTATATCCCTATATCCTCAAAATGCCATGCGAATGCGATGGTTGCTATTGCATATTTGTTCCCTTTGGAGTTAGAATATGATCAAGCTTCAATCATTATCTGATAACTCCAAGAACCCACATATTTGAGTTCTTGTTTGGATCCCCTAGAGTGATTTGCCATCAGAGATTCCCCATTTGAACCATGGTATATTGACACCTTTAATTTTTTTAAGGATGGCTTGATGCTTGATGGTTTAGACCACAATCAACATAAGCTATTACACAAAAGGGTGTATCAATTTGTTATAATTGGAAATACACTATGTCGATGTTCTTTTGAAGTTATCCTTTTACAATTCCTTAACTTTGATGAAGCTCAACTTGCTCTTAGTGACGCTCATGAAGGTTCATGTGGAGGCCATTTTAGTGGCAATGCTATTGCCAAAAATCTCCTTTGGATGAGGTATTATTGGCATTCCATGGAGAAATATGCATGCAATTTTGTTTAGTGCTATGACAAGTGTCAATTCCATGATCACCTCATTCATGCTCCTTCTCAAGACCTTCGGGTGATATCTTCCCCTTGGTATTTGTTGGTCCGGCTTTCATACACACCCTGTGAAGAATGAGCATAAACACCGGAGACACCCACGGGATGAATCCCACTCACTTTAGGATCTAGCTGGTTATCCAAGGTGTGAGTTACAGAGTCGGGTCGAATGTCTATTCACTCTTTTCCGCTTCTGGAATAGATTTCAATATGGATCGTCTGTTACCTTACAGGGGGGTTCTTGAACTTGTTCAATAGTTGCAGAAGTTGTTACTTTTTAACAATCGGATTTAACTTGATTCTTGATCTAGCTCTCATGGGTCAGCAGATTCAAATAAAAGACAAATAAAGAAAGTAAAAATGGATCATTCACGGTAAGCAAAGAGAGGGTAGGGTAAGGCAGAAAGGGAAGTTTATCAAACTTTAAACTGTAAAACTTAAACTATCAATTTCATCTATACTATCAGCTTCACAACAGAACAAATCAAAGAAGAAAGCGTCCAGATTTCTAAGATCACTTTCAACTAAGAGCACAAGGCAAAATGGAACAGATCTAGCAGAAAATTATAAACCGAAGAGAAGCTGGTTAAAACTGATATCTTTCACCGGTAGCCTAGCTCACACAGTGAAGACAGAGCAATTAGAACAAACTTACACCTAAAATCTGTAATTTCCCAAGCAAACAATGGAACAACTGAAGCCTAACAACATATTTAAACTTGATAATGGCAGATTTACGGCATATATCTAACAAACTTTAATGGAACGGATAACAGAAGAAGATACACTTATCACAGATCTATAAAATATTAGGCTCCTGGCCATGCTACCACAGAAAACAGCAAAAGCACATCAACTCCCAGTCCAGAAAACAAAGGATTTCACAAAATTTGCAAGAAATTGCTTATAAGCCTTTTATTTCTAAGTCTCCGCCTCCCGCGATTACATTTTGCAGTTGTATTTATAGACTCAGGACAGATCCTGATCTTTACAGAAAATATCTTTTCTTAACTGCAAATCTTATCATCTTAAACCCTAGGACCGGGTTTTACAATAAAAGCCATTTTAAAACAAAGTCTGGATAGAACTTAACCCTTCTGCAAATCAGGGCGGTTAGCTGTCATAAATGGAGAAGATAGAATCAAATGCAGCCTGCATTCACCCGCAACTGCAAATAAATGCTCTCATTAATTTGCGTTGGTGAGCCGGATGAGTCACCACTTCTCCGCTATTCCATCTCTGCAAATCTATCCCGGAGTTGAAAATATCTGCCCGCTATTAACTCTGCCATAAATCCTCATTGAATGCCTTCACCGGTAAAATCCGCGATTGCTTAGTCATTTGTGGACAGATCTGTAAATACTGGAATGAAACATCAACTCTCGGCACCTTCCTTTTCAACATGGCCGCCTTTAATTAAATTGCATTTGACTTTGTCTTTATGGCCATTTTCCCGCTATCCTGCAAGTGACAGATGGATTCCTGCATGAAAGACAAAAAGATTAGATTAGCAATTTAATAAACATTAAATCAACACTTTAACATTAAAACATATTAAAATCCTAATCTTTCTTGCATGTCGGCCTCTGTTTCATCTGATACGTGTCTTGACACGTGTCACTATCCCAGGACGCCTATCGTTTACAATTGTTTTGCATTTTCAGGCCTTTCAGTCAACTTTCTCTCTCCTATCGTGATTCTACGACATGTCACGATTTCGCGACATGTCACGAAATCGCGACATCCCTGGCCTTGGCAGCTCTTCTTCCCAACATGGTCGCGAAAATGCGACATGTCGCGATTTCGTGACATGTCACGAAATCGTGACACTTTCTGCCGCCGCACAACCTTTCCTTTGCAAGCCACGATTTTGCGACATGTCGCGATTTCGTGACATGTCACAAAATCGCTGCTTGCCCTTGCACTTGGCTTCCCCTAGATTGTTCATGCAACTTGATTTTGCTTCCTGAGTACGATTTTCCTCTCTCTCCAGAAAGTGTCGCGATTTCGTGACATGTCGCGAAATTGCGACACATTTGCATACTTAGCCGATTTTTCATTCTTGCAACCCTTCTTCTCTCTCCTGACGTGAAATTGCGACATGTCGCGATTTTGTGACATGTCGCAAAATCGTGCCCTTTCGCCAACTTTCCTTCTCTCTCCTCCTGTTGGTTTCCAAAAATGGAAATGTCGCGATATCGCGACACTTCCAAAAATGGAAAGTGTCACGATTTCGCTACACTTCCATGACTTAGCGGGTTTTCCTGTCGCGATTTCGCGACATTTCCATAAATGGAAGTGTCGCGATATCGCGACATTGCCAAAAAGGAAAGTTTTGGATTTTCATGCATTTATCAACTCGTTTTCTAGATTTTTCTGTATCGGTGCAAGATTTTCTTTGCCCATGAATGATTCTAGCATGTACAAAGTGAATCTTGAAAGAACAATGCTAGAATGACATGAAAAAGGCACAACTTTAAAAGGAGGCAAGCAAATTTGGATTTAAACCTGAAAATTATCAAGAGGGTCCCTGCTGCAAAATGGGAAGCTTGAGGTTTTCTAAGGATGGAATCTCATTTTTCAGTGGGGGTGTGTTGCTTCTCAACAAATGGCGATATCTGCGGGTAAAATAGTAGCATTATTTTAGAACCCAGGACTCTAGTTTCAAAACAAAAAGACCATGCATCATGCCTTGCCACAGACATTCTTCACAATAAATTGACTACTAACTGCTAGCTGTTAAAATTTCCCAAGGACATACTAGGCTGAATTACTTCAAGGAAGATTTCTGATGTGCAATTACAAAGGGTATAAAACTTTCTTCAAGGATGACTGGATTGAATGATGAACTTTGGACTGATCAGCTTTTCTAGATTGTAAAAGGGGAAACCGAGTAGAGCTCTGTTTACTAGTTTAGCCTTTTACAGCCTAGACAGAGTTACCCTTTAGATTTACACGACCCAAATTTACAACTGTAAGGTAGAATCTGCAACTTGGTAAAAGAAAAATAGCTTTTGGAATCTGGCTGCCTCTCTCTCATATAACTCTTTTTTTTTTTTTTATATATCAATATCTGAAAGGCTTTAAAGAAATCACAATTTTCTTTTATCATTTGATCAATCTGGAACTGTTTCAGTCTAGGCACTGATAGCCTCTGTTGATACCCAAATAATTGCATGAACCATAGTCCCCTCTTATAACCAGCTTTTCTTGGATTCCCCAGGAGTTCCTCCAACTAAACAGCATAGCAGTTTTTCTATCATTAAAACAATTGTGGCAAGCAAGACACAAGATCCAATCACCTCTCTACCGTTGTCCTGACTAACAAAATAGTTCCACTATTCAATTTAAGCAGACTATCTCAATTGGAACAATGAACAGAATGGGGCAGTAGATTGATCAGCTCAGAATAAAATAATTTTGAAGGCTGACTTTTCATTGATTGCTCAGGCAAAGGTTAAAGGACAGAATATTTCAGAAGCTGAAGGACTTTGCACAGACTTCCAAGGACAGACACGAGCCTTAAAGCAAAACAAAAATAAAACTGTACAGACTAAAAAGGGAGCAAAGAAAAAGAAAAGCAACTAAAACTGAAACAAAAATACAGACTTAAATAACAAGGATTAACTAAAAACAAGCAACTAAAAAGCGCAACCAAGAAGAAAGATAAAACTAAAAACTATTGAAGCAATTGCACAAGAAAACTAGAACTAAACTAAAGCAGAATAAACCTGCAGAGCTTATTTACAATATGTACACATATTACAACTTCTTTATGACTCATTCAAATGATAGATTGGATGGAACAACTGGAGAAATAATGTTTCAAGTATTGACCATTAACAGGGAGGTCCAGAAAATTACCATCCAGATCTTGTAAACGAAATGCATTGTTACCCAATATCTCGAGCAATTTGGTAGGGGCCTATCCACAGTGGCTGCAACTTTGTATGCTTACCCTTCTTCTCATGAGCATTGTCCCACAGGAGCACCAAGTCTGCCGGTCTGAAAGCTTTCACTTTGGCCCTCTTGTCAAACCACCTTTTGACAGTTTCTTGATGCCTACTGAAGTGCTCCAGGGCTTGGAGTCTTTCATCCTGCAAGTTAGTGAGATCTAAAACACGGGCTTCAGCATCATCATGATCTTCAAAATAATCTAAGGCAAATTGGTAGGTGGGCAACTTCAAGGAGATGGGAACAATTGGCTGGGTACCATACAACAAAGCAAAGGGAGAGGTCTTAAGAGCGACTTTGTGCTTTATCCGGTCAGCCCACAGTGCATATTTCAACAATGTATGCCACTGCCTGGGTTTATCTGCTACAGACTTCTTGATGGCATTCATTAAATTCTTGTTTGTTGACTCAGCCAATCCATTGCCTTGGGGATAGTAGTTGGATGAGAATCTGATAACTATCCCCATCTGGTATGCCCAATCTGCAAACTCCAATGATTGGAAGGCTGGCCCATTATCACAGACCAAATTCAGGGGAACCCCAAATCTAGTTATGACATTTGATTCAAGAAAATCAATCACTTCTTGGGCTGTACTTCTTGTGGTGGCTGCTGCTTCAACCCACCTTGTGCAATAGTCAGTAGCTGTCAGCACATATTTATGTCCTGTTGAGGAATTTGGATTGATCACCCCCACAAAATCAAGCCCCCATTGCATGAAAGGTTTGTTTATCACAACTGGTTGCAATGGCAGAGCCCGGTTAGCCTCTTTGGCTGCAAATGTCTGGCACTGATGGCAGGTCCTGACATGCTGATGTGCATCCTTAAAAAGTGTAGGCCAATAATAACCTGCTCTTAATATTTTATGTGTTGTAGCAGATCCTGATGGATGCCCTGCCCCTAGTTTTTCATGAAAACTAGCCATGACTTCACTGACTTCACTGGGAGAAATGCATCTTAGGAAAATGCCAGCATAATTCTCCCTGTACAGAGTACCTGCCTTGAGGAGATAATGAGCAGCTTTTAACTTTAATGCTCTCCTTTGAGTTCTGTTCAAATGGGATGGGCAAATTCCAAACTATAGCAGATGAATGATATCTCCATACCAATCATCAGATTCAAAATTTAACTGATTAACTTCTTCCCGTAGAGGCACTTCAGCAATGTGTCTGGACAAACCAAGTCCTCTGATCAATTTAGCAGGCCTAATCTCCAAGTCATACTCTTGCAACCTTGTGACCCAATTTCCCCTCAGTTCACCCAACTCATTCTGACTTAGGAGGTATTTAACAGCTGGGTCTGGCACTATGGCATGAGTTTTGCTTCTGAGTATATAGTGTCTGAACTGCTTCACTGCTCTTACTAAAGCGTAAGCTTGTTTGTCTAATCTAGAATATTTCAGCTCAGCTCCCTTCAAATTGGTGCTCTTAAAAGCAATTGGATGTTCCCCAGTTTCTCTCCGTTGGGTCAGAACTGCAGCAAGTGTATGTTCAGAAGAGAAGGTGTACAGATAAAAATCTGCACTGAAGTCCGGGCTTACCAGAACTGGTGCTTGTTTAATGGCTGTCTTGATTTCTTGGAAGGCAGTCTTAGCTTCTGGGGTCCAAACAATCTGGGCAGTCTGCTTTAACATGTCATTCATTGGCTTAACTATCTCTGCAAAGCCTGAGATAAACTT
The DNA here is from genome assembly GCA_028583015.1 of Wollemia nobilis. Lineage (NCBI taxonomy): Eukaryota > Viridiplantae > Streptophyta > Pinopsida > Araucariales > Araucariaceae > Wollemia > Wollemia nobilis. Next base: position 3,839,774 of record JAQPPZ010013509.1, on the reverse strand, counting down.
CCTGACAAAGTTAATCTTTCCAAAGAATGACCTCAACTCTTTCTTGGAGTTGGGAAATGGTATGCCAGATATGGCCTCAACTCTGCCTGGATCCATAGAAATGCCATCCTTTGTGACTAAGTGCCCCAGGAGATTCCCCTTCTGTTACACCAAAAATGCACTTCTTTGGATTCAAGGAAATGCCAAACTCCCTGCACTTGTTAAACACAGACTCTAAGTGCTTGACATGGTCAAATCTGGATTTGGAGAAGACTGTTAGATCATCCATGTAAACTACAATGCATTTGCCCATAAGCCCCTTGAAGGCATGATCCATTGCTCTTTGAAATGTTGCTCCAGCATTTATTAAACCAAATGGCATCCTCTTGTAAGCAAAAGTCCCCCACTTGGTGGTAAAAGCAGTCTTCATTCTATCTTCCTTCTCCACCAATATCTGGTTGTACCCTGAGAAGCCATCCAGGAAAGACATCATCTCTGACCCATTAACAATTTGCAAGACTTCATCCATAGAAGGCAGGGGATAGTTGTCCTTTTCTGATGCCTTGTTTAAATTCCTAAAATCCACACACAGGCGGATCTCCCCATTTTTCTTCCTGATCGGCACCAGATTGGCCACCCAGGTAGAATGCCTGATGGGAAAAATAATTGCTGCACTCAAGAGCTTTTCCACTTCCGTTTGGATTAGGGGTTCTAACAGAGCATTAACATGCCTCTGTTTTTGTCTGAAAGGCTTGCAAAATTCTTTCAAAGGTATGATGTGAGTGTAAACTTTTGGGTCAAATACCTTTAAATCTTTGTATGACCAAGCCATTACATCCTTGGACCTGTGCAGAAAATCAACCAGACTTTTCTTTATTTTTGGATCACAGTCCTTTGCCAACTTGATGTTCTTTGGATCCTCCTCAGTGCCTATGTTCAGGTCTTCAGTCCCATTGTCTGTGGGAGCTACAAAATCCTCAGAATTCACCCTTTGCCTGATCTTGTCAACATCAAATAGCCTTTCTAGCTCCACCATTCCTTTTGGGATCCTGTTGTCCTTCAACCTCATGATTCCCCTGTCATCATCCAACTGTTCCAGCAGGGTGTCTCTTTGGCCTTCATCAATTATAGCATTCTCAAAGGTGTTAGTACTCTGCAAAAAGTTTACAATCTGTTGATCATCTGAGAAAACTTGAAAGTTGTCTATATTGTTTGGAACTGAAGGACAGGGGACTAACTCAATTGAGAACTTATCCCACTTAAAATCTTCCAATGGCTTTAAACTTGCAGCTGAAGATGCCAGGACATCAGCATGTGAATTTTGTTCCCTGGGTATGTGTGTCAGATTGAATGCATCAAAGCCTTCTACAAGATCCCAGGCCCTGTGTTTGTATCCCTTCAAATAGGAGGCTTTACACTGGAATTTACCCCTGACTTGACTTGCCACTAATTCTGAATCAGTGAAAACTTGAATGTTTTTCACATTTTTATCCAAAGCAAACTTTAAACCTAAAATCAGAGCTTCATACTCTGCTAAATTATTAGTACATGGGAACTACAAGCGGTAAGACATAAAAAATGTCTGACTTTGAGGCCCTTTGAGGACTGCCCCTGTTCCAGAACCCTGCTTACATCTTGCTCCATCCACATGAAGTGTCCAAACTTCATTAGTATGTACAGGATGAGCTTTATTAAACTTGTTACTCTGCCCAGTTGTTAAATTGTAGACTCCAATGTCTACCTCTGCAATATTGACAGTCTCATTAGCTGCATTGTACTCTGTAATGGTGTGCTTGTACCTGGGTTCTCTGTCAACCCGCAATTGATTTGCCACTCCTTTCCATGGCAACCACATGTGTGAAAAATCTGTTGCCAGATATCCATTTAGAGACCTAGACCAATCCCTACTCAACAACATCCCATATCCCACTGGGATATCCACAACTTGGATTTCAATTTTATGTTGAGCCCTTGGCTCAGATGCTAATTGTATGTGAATATTTTGAAGCTCTCCAACAACTTTAACTTCTGACTTGTCCAATTGGACAACTCTCCTTTCAGACTTCATTGGGGTCAACCCCAATTGCTGACAAATGGCCAATGGCATAACATTAGCAGATGCACCTGAATCTACCAAACAATTATGTAAGTTCTTCCCAAAAATTTTGACAGTCAGTAAAAAGGGGGGAACTTCAGTTTTTTCTTTGTACATGGCTAGATTGGCATTTGCTATTTTCTTTCCCTTGTCTACAGGTTTAGCAGCAGGGCCAGAGTATGTCTTTATCAGGTTGTCTCTCTGCTCTGAAATCTGTGCCGACTCATGCAGAGTAATGTTGGCCTTAATATTTTTCATATCCTCCACTATGTTATATCCTTTGTTAAGTGGAGGAACAACAACATCTGGTACTCTCTGAGCTCCTCCCTTTGGTGGAGGTGGATTATTGCTTGGAGAGGGGTCCGGAGGAATATTGTGAGAGTTGTCAGGAGGAGTTGATGTGGTATTTGGCTCCGGATTCCTGTTCCTCAGGTTGTAGTTATCTCTTCTGTACTGCTGGAAAGCCTGTACTTCATCTATAGGCATTTCAACTACATTCTCAGATTCATCCGGGAAAGAAAAGGAATCCAGGACCATGGCTGCACTGTGGCCAGATGAACTTGGGCCATCAGCAGTTCTTTGATTTTTAGGGGAGATCAGATCACCAGACAAGGCTTCAAATGCATTGCAAAATTCCAGACAGTCCAACTCCCCATGCTGAGAAGTGGCATGTATTCTGCACCAGTTGGGCAGAGCTAAATCACAGATGTTCACATCATGAGTTTTACCCTTGTAATCTTTATTAGGTTCATATGGGGGCCTGTTAAATCTGTTTGGCTGATATGAGTATCTGTTGGGATTGTCTCCGGTAGAAGTTTGCCTTTTAAAACTCGAGAAAATCATTGGCCGACTTCTGAACAATCTTTGAGACTTCTTCAATCCTTGCATTGTCAGCCTCTTTCACTGGGTTCTGTACATTCTCAACAGGTGCAGCAGTTGATGGACTTGTCGATGGTAGAGTCTGACAGACTGGCAGCATCATCTGATGTGGAATGGGATTAAACACAGGAGCAGCTTGTGTGATCAGAGGAACTTGCTGAGCATTTAAAGGCTGGGGTCCCAACTGTCTTTCCAGAATCAAAGCTTCTTTGTAGGCTTCTGTCAAATTGGTAACAGTGGCATCTCTCTTCAAGAAGACAGAGGTCATGGGATCCAGGGAATTTCTAAAAATCTCTAATGCCAAGTCAGCATTAGGTACATAATACCCAGTAAGTCTACCATAGGCTTTCTGGAATCTGACATTATAGGATCTGATAGATTCACTTAATTCCCTTTTGATGCTAGAAAACTGCTGATATAAAATACTGGGGTCTATCACTTCCCCGAACTGTGACACAAAAACTTTCTCTAAATCATTCCAGCTGGTGATAGAATCATTGGTGAGGTTTAAAAACCAATCATAAGCTCCCTCCTGGAGAGTGAACGGGAAGAGTCTACAGGCAACATCTTCATGCTGTACATTTAATAACTTTAGTGCATTCTTGAATGCAACCAAGTGTTCTTCTGCAGTTCTTGTCCCATCATGTTTGTACCTGGGGAGATATCTTTCTGGATTTCTGGGCAAGTCATGGGCTATACCCGGAATGTTCAAAGTTGTGGAGCCCAACCAATTTGCCATAGCTAATGGATTGACAGGAATATTCTGAGCTCTGGTTGGAGTGACTATCAATGGTGATAAAACTGTCTGTGATAGAGATGTGGCCCTTCTGTGGCTACTTCTTCTCAGAGTTTCTAATTCAGGAACAAGGAGCTCTCCGGCTCTAGGGTGGGACCTTGTTACCCTGTATGTAGAATCCGAGTTTTCACAAGCACTTATAACTTTGCAGTTCTCAACGGGTTACGTATTTGGCAATTTAAAACACTGCACTGACAACTTACAAAAACTGTATTGACAATTTATAAAACTGAGCCACTTTTAAATGTTAAAATGCCAGACTCTGGATAAAATACAGTATTTGTCAAGCACCACATACAGTCGGATTTCCCAACTCAAGTGCACTAAGAACAGATGTTCTCGGGCCCTCCTTCTAGCGCCAATTAAATGTTGGTCCGGCTTTCATACACACCCCGTGAAGAATGAGCATAAACACTCGAGACACCCACGGGATGAATCCCACTCACTTTAGGATCTAGTTGGTTATCCAAGGTGTGAGTTATAGAGTCGGGTCGAATGTCTATTCACTCTTTTCTGCTTCTGGAATAGATTTCAATATGGACTGTCTGTTACCTTACAGGGGTTCTTAAACTTGTTCAGTAGTTGCGAAGTTGTTACTTGTTAACAATCAGATTTAACTTGATTCTTGATCTAGCTCTCATGGGTCAACAGATTCAAATAAAAGACAAATAAAGAAAGTAAAAATGGATCATTCACGGTAAGCAAAGAGAGGGTAGGGTAAGGCAGAAAGGGAAGTTTATCAAACTTTAAACTGTAAAACTTAAACTATCAATTTCATCTATACTATCAGCTTCACAACAGAACAAATCAAAGAGGAAAGCGTCCAGATTTCTAAGATCACTTTCAACTAAGAGCACAAGGCAAAATGGAACAGGTCTAGCAGAAAATTATAAACCGAAGAGAAGCTGGTTAAAACTGATATCTTTCACCGGTAGCCTAGCTCACACAGTGAAGACAGAGCAATTAGAACAAGCTTACACCTGAAATCTGTAATTTCCCAAGCAAACAATGGAACAACTGAAGCCTAACAGCATATTTAAACTTGATAATGGCAGATTTACAACATATATCTAACAAACTTTAATGGAACGGATAACAGAAGAAGATACACTTATCATAGATCTATAAAATATTAGGCTCCTGGCCATGCTACCATAGAAAACAGCAAAAGCACATCAACTCCCAGTCCAGAAAACAAAGGATTTCACAAAATTTGCAAGAAATTGCTTATAAGCCTTTTATTTCTAAGTCTCCGCCTCCTGCGATTACATTTTGCAGTTGTATTTATAGACTCAGGACAGATCCTGATCTTTACAGAAAATATCTTTTCTTAACTGCAAATCTTATCATCTTAAACCCTAGGACCGGGTTTTACAATAAAAGCCATTTTAAAACAAAGACTGGATAAAACCTAACCCTTCTGCAAATCAGGGCGGTCAGCTGTCATAAATGGAGAAGATAGAATCAAATGCAGCTTGCATTCACCCGCAACTGCAAATAAATGCCTTCATTAATTTCCGTTGGTGAGCCGGATGAGTCACCACTTCTCCGCTATTCCATCTCTGCAAATCTATCCCGGAGTTGAAAATATCTGCCTGCTATTAACTCTGCCATAAATCCTCATTGAATGCCTTCATCGGTAAAATCTGGCAATTGCTAGTCATTTGTGGACAGATCTGTAAATACTGGAATGAAACATCAACTCTCGGCACCTTCCTTTTCAACATGGCCGCCTTTAATTAAATTGCATTTGACTTTGTCTTTATGGCCATTTTCCCGCTATCCCGCAAGTGACAGATGGATTCCTGCATGAAAGACAAAAAGATTAGATTAGCAATTTAATAAACATTAAATCAATACTTTAACATTAAAACATATCAAAATCCTAATCTTTCTTGCATGTCGGCCTCTGTTTCATCTGATACGTGTCTTGACACGTGTCACTATCCCAGGACGCCTTCTGTTTACAGCTGTTTTGCATTTTCAGGCCTTTCATGTAACTTTCTCTCTCCTACCGCGATTCTACGACATGTCGCGATTTCGCGACATGTCACGAAATCGCGACGTCCCTGGCGCTAGCAGCTCTTCTTCCCAACTTGGTCGCGAAAATGCGACATGTCACGAAATCGCGACACCTTCCTGGCCGCCGCACAACCTTTCCTTTGCAAGCCGCGATACTGCGACATGTCGCGATTTCACGACATGTCACAAAATCGCGCCTGCCCTTGCACTTGGCTTCCCCTAGATTGTTCATGCAACTTGATTTTGCTTCCTGAGTATGATTTTCCTCTCTCTCTAGAAAGTGTCGCGATTTCGCGACATGTCACGAAATCGCGACCATTTTCATACTTAGCCAATTTTTTATTCTTGCAACCCTTCTTCTCTCTCCTGACGTGAAATTGCGACATGTCACGATTTCGCGACATGTCGCAAAATCGCGCCCTTCCGCACAACTTTCCTTCTCTCTCCTCCTGCCGGTAGCGATTTCGCGACGCTTTCCAAAAATGGAAACGTCGCGATATCGCGACACTTCCAAAAATGGAAAGTGTCGCGATTTCGCTACACTTTTCCGACTTAGCTGCTTTTGCCAAAATTCGTCGCGATATCGCGACATTTCCGAAAATGGAAGTGTCGCGATATCGCGACACTACCAAAAATGGAAAGTTTTGGTTTTCAGTGAATTTATGCAACTGTTTTCTAGATTTTTCTCGGTACCGGTGCGAGATTTTCTTTGTGCATGAATGATTCTAGCATGTAGAAAGTTAAGCTTGAAATAACAATGCTAGAAAGACTTGGAAAAAGGCACAACTTTAACAAAGAGGCAAGCAAAATTGGATTTAAACCTGAAAATTATCAAGAGGGTCCCTGCTGCAAAAATGGAAGTTCAGGGCTTTCTAAGGATGGAATCTCATTTTTCAGTGGGGGTGTGTTGCTTCTCAACAGTATTTTTCCATGTGGAGATTGGATATTATTGGGAAAGTTAAACCTATGTTGTATGATGGTCACAAGTTTATCATCACTATGACTGAGTACTTCACTAAATGGGTTGAAGCCATGCCTATGGTTACGATGACTGGAACTCAAGTTTCTAATTTCATATTTAACCAGATCCTTTGTAGGTTTGGGATTCCTTTGGTGATAGTTTTTGACAATGGTACTCCTTTCAAGAACAAGGATATCCATAATATTTGTGCTAAGTATAAGATTCAAAATAGATGTTCAACTCCTTATTACCCTCAGGGTAATGGACATGTTGAGGCATCTAACAAATCCTTAATCAGGATTTTGAAGAAGTTGGTTAATAAGACCGGTCATGACTGGCATACTCGGCTTTATCCTACCTTGTGGGTGTATCATACTAGTGTGCGTACTCCTATAGGAGCCTCCCCATATGTCTTGGTTTATGGATCTAAGGTAGAATTCACTTTTGAGCTAGAGGTTCCTTCTTTGTGCATCTTGTTACAAGATGTTGAGGTTGGTGATGAGTTTCATGTAGATTGTTTAAACCAGTTGGAGTTGCTGGATAAAAAGTGTATCCATGCCTTAGAGCATTTGCAAGCCTATAAGGAAAGGCTCCAGCGATATTATTCTAAAAAGGTCCATCACCATTATTTTGAGGTTGGGGACCTTGTCCTCAAAGAAAACCAATGGAACACTAATTATCATGTTGATCTTCGAGGTAAATTTTAGCCCAACTGGTTAGGGCCATTTGTGGTAACAACTAAGTTTGGTTCTAGTGCTTATAAGTTGGCTTCTATGGATGGTAAATAACTTAAGGAACCAATGAACATAATGCATTTGAAAATATATTATGATTAACTTTTTCTTTATTTTTGTATTTAGTTAGACCACATTGCATGTTTTCTTGACATATTATGCATGCTTTCCTATCATATTATGCAAGATTGCTTGTCATTCTGTTATTGCATATTTCTTGTCATATTTGTATTGTTGCTTGTTTATGACTGCCTGATCATATAGTTTTTGGAAATTCACAACAATGGCAGGTGATGATACCTAGTTAGGTCATAGCTCACATGCATTACACTTTCACTAGGGTTATTATGCCTAGCGAAGCCCAAACCTAGGGCCCATACATTTTTCATCCCTTCGTCTCTTCTTTGCTTCCTTTGCTCTTTCTTCTCTTCTCTCTTCTTCGTGTATTCCTTGACTTTGAAATTTTTTACAATGCTCATAATTTCTCCTCTAAGTCAAGGAATGCACTCCTATTTTGGGTATATCCTTGTATTTTTACATGATTCTTATTTCTCCTTTGTCTTATTTATTCAAATAAGGATATACATTCTTCTTTTCTTTGATTACACATTTCCTCCCTCTTGACTTTTCACTAGTTGAAAATTCAAGCTGGGGGCACACACACATAATTCATTGCTTATCATTTTCTTCCTCTCTTTTCTTCTAGTACATGCACACACTCTCATCGTGTTATGCTCATATTGATTGGTCCATACATACATACGCATATACCTTCTCGGGTTGTATAGGCATACACATTACATATATCATTTTACATCAATATACATTATAACATACCTATTGGGTTACATATCTCTTTTGACTCAGTGAGCCCAACACCCCATTATAGGATCATCTCCTTAGCCATTTTAGTAGTACTCGACATACATCCTAGCAGGTAATCGCCCCACAACAGTCATGAATGAGCAACCATCCATAGCGGGTTACACTATACACTTCTTATTGATCGATATTTAGTGATTATTACACCCATAGTGGGTTATTAACTCCATACATGGATCATATTTTTAGCATAACACCCTCTAGTTAGGGTTTTGATTTAGTTTTCTTCTCAATTTTAGATGGTTGCCCTTTGGAGTTTTATCATTGCCTTCTTCTTCTTTCGCTTCACAGTTTTCTGTTTCTTCTTCTCTCTTCTTCCCTTTTTATTTCTTTTCCCTTTATTATATTCATCTATGTATTTAATTCTAGCTACATTAGGTTCATACTATATCCAATACTCTGGTTTGATTGATTGTTTGTTTGCCTTGTTCTTTGTGTTCTCTATGATTTGACTTTTCTTTGCTCTTTTAAAATTTCTTAAGGACGTTCCTTTTCTTTAAAAACTCAAGGGGCACCATAGCCATAGAGACATTAATGGTAATAATGTATTTCCCTTTTTACCAAACCTAGCCACCCCTCTTATTTTATGCTTATTTCCCATAGGAGTTTACATATTTCTTTGATGCATTTACTAGGCCATAAATGCATCAAAGAGGGGGTAAAATGTAGACACAAAAAATTGACCCACTTTGAGTGGAAAATCTTCCTTAGTGCCCTTAAGAGGCCCTCACCCCTTTCCAAGTGCAAGGGAAGGCCTCTATCCCTCCCATTTTTAATTTATTTGTCTTTTAGTAAAATTGCACCTCGTTTTTACCAGGCACGACTTTGCACCAACGATATCGCACCCCGTCAGGATGGGGTACGAATTTGTTGTTTACCCTAGTTTTTTTAAATTTATTTTATTTTATCATTATTTTTAAGCCCACTCAAGACCCATGTTTAAACCTCCTTGCATTTTTTGGTGTCGGTTGTGAGTTTATTTGTGCCTAATTTCCTTCTTTTGATTGTGTATAAAAGGAAGGATGTTATTGCCATATAGACATGCAACGTTTAAGTGCAAGTGTGATATGTAAAATTTTCTATGTGCGATCTATATGCAAATTATTTAGAGTTTATTTTTTATTTACTTTCTCTACTGAAAGCTAACCCCTAAAGTGCAAATTTTAGATTGATATTCTATTGCATGGATTAGATTGATTTGCTGTGTGACTTGGTGGATCCATGGCATAGTTTGTAGAGATAGAGTGCCCATATAGATACTTGGCTCTCTTCTTCCTACTTCTATGATGTCCATTAGGGTTTGATTACTTTATTGTTTTTATTTATTTCATATTCTATCTTTGCTTCTTATTTTTCTTTATTCTATAGTGAAATCACGCTTGGCATTGGTGAGGTTTGACTTTACTTACCCTAATTAGGGTAAAGTTATTTATAGAAGTGAAATCACATCCCATCCAGGTAGGGCATGACTTTGCTGCTGTGATATCACACCCACTCCAGGTGAGGCGCAATTTTTCCCTAGGGCACATCGAGGGTAATTTTTAGATTATGCTTTCACTTTTACATTCCATTCAAATTTGCTTTGCATTACAAGGTCATCTAAAATGATCTAGGGGGATTGACAACTACTATATCTATCATACAATGGCCTATGTAGGCCCCCTAATACTAATTTCATTTTTTAGTGTTTCATAAGTGATCTTGCAGGAACAGGAATATTTGATATCATTGGACAAGAGGTAGAAAAAGGATAAATCAACCACCGGTATAGATAAATGCTCTATCATTCTTATTGGTTAGGAATATGGTTTCATTACTAATTTCTAGGCATCTGAAAGTGAAGAGCATGTTTCTTGCATCTAGGGATAATTTATGTATTTACTCTTGCATAGTTCTTCTTTGAAGGTTATATAAAATAGAACCCTAGGTTAGTGAGCATTTAAAACAAATAATCACTCTAGAATAGCTCTTGTATTCCTGAATTATGTTTCCAATTACATTATTCTATTTTTTGCATTGTGCTTTATCTTTCATAGCTTAGATCTAGAAAGGCCAAATTTAGGTGATTGTCTAAAACTGAATACATCAAACAAATCTAAATATTCTAAGGACTTGGAGTGAGTCCTTAAACCATTCTTGGTGGACCCTTCCCCCTGGCACCAAGTGTACAGTACAACACACCCCCATGGTTCACCCCATGAAAGGGTTACCTCCTTACGGATCCAACCCTTTTGTTTGGGAATTGTATGCGATAGGGCAAATTTCCCCCCTCTACAAAATTATTAATACTAGTAAGTGATCTATGTATCTTATAAATAAATATGTAACACATTTAACATTAGTTTTTAATAATCATTTAATGACATGAAATGGCATGAGTAAGTTCTTTGACTTTCAATAAGGAGAAGGAGGTTTGAACCTTGCCCAATGATATGATAGAAAAATAATTTTTATTATTTGATATAAAAAAACTATATATATTATTTATGGAATTTATTTTCTCTTTTTCCCTTAATTGAAAAATCATTTGATACAATATGCAAGGGAAATATTTGGAAGAGAAAACTAGGGCATCAATTGGATAGCCGAAGAGATTTTTGGTTACTGTGGACTTGAAGACAAGATTGTTGCCCCAGGAGGGTCCAATGGGGACACCTCCGGATCCTCTTTTAGAGAGACATAGTTATTTTGTAGATTTTTTAAAGGATAAATATCCATCAAATACTAAATAAGCACAAAAAACTGCATTAAATATGCTCTTTACAACTGCTAGAAATATATCAACATATCAACGAGTTAATGGATGCTTTCCATAGTCAGAATCAAGGCCAAAGATTGTCATTGAGTAATGGATGGTTGAAGAAATAGTTTTATATAGATCCAATAATGATATGATCTATAAATTCATGGGTATTCATCTTACCTTGAGTTTTTTGCATTCATGGGTTTGACAAAACTAAGAGCCTCTTGGTGAGTATTCTTTGTGGTTTATTAGCAATGGATAGTTTATTGTAGTTTTTCTTCACTTTCTGATAGAAATAGGGCTTTCAAATAAAAAAAGAGGAATCATGGTATGGTAGGATTATTTGTTCAACCCTAGAGAGTGGTATTTGATCCTCAAATTGAACCCATTATTGTCCTGATTTGGATCCATTTGTATGCGCTTCCAATAGAGTTTTGGAGTGAGTAGGTATTGGAAATTATTTATAATTATCTTGGAAGATATTTGGGCATTTCAAAAGACACAATGGAAGGAAAAAAAACTATTTATGCAATATTATGTGTGGAAATAGATCTTAGCTAACCTTTGCCAGCAAATGTGGAACTCAAACTTGCAGGACTATCTTGGATTCAACAACTAGATTATGAGGCATTGCCCTTCAAATGCAGAGTTTACCACAAATATGGGTATTTGGCCCGATATTTCCCAAATAATATGAAATAAAAATGGAGGATCCTCTGGGAATGTCAAATATTCTTAAGGAGGGTAAGTCAACAATCAACAAATAAAAAACCAATATTTATTAGGGCAAAGAAGCATAAGGATATGATTTTGAACAACCCAAAATAAGGATAAGGCAAAATAAAAAATATGGTAATGGGCAAACCCAACTCAAGACCTCCAATAGGTATAAGATATTTAAGAAACTAATGGACCAAGAAGAAGAACAATTCATGGAAGGAGTGCATGGGAATAATGAAAACAATAATAGCCATGTTCAAGCCCCTCTTTTACCTCCTCCCATAATAGAGCAGGTAATTGAGTGTAGTGAGTTACCATAATCAGAGAGTGCAGGGGCATCAATAGTGCATAACCAAGAGCAACCGATAATTAAGGATGTCATCATGGGCATATTAGAAAATAACATAGAAAGGCCAACTCTAGGGATAAATCAGGTGGAAAAGAGATAAAAAAATAATAGCTCTCAAGGAGTGGGTAGAAAATCAAATAAGAAATTGATAGTAGTTCAAGGAGACAAACTAATCATTGGAGGATCGGTGAGGCCAATAGATTTTTACTGCTCTCAAGGTAACCAATGATTATACAATCATGGAATGTTAGGGATTTAAATAGTAGAACCAATCAATATGTTATTTGAATACTCTTAGAAAAATTTAAAACAAATTTTTTATTTATCCAGGAGATAAAAATATCGTTGGATCTTATGTATAAAAAAATAAATAGACTTTGGAGGGGTACTGGTCATATGGAAGTGGCTGCCTAAGGGGCCTCATGGGGATAATTACTTTTTGGAACTCTCTTGAATGGTCTGCAATAGAACATATAGTTTGGAGGGGTGTCCTCACATCATATTTTAGGAATAATGTCATAGTTGAACATGTTTTAATCATAAATTTTTATGGGGCTCAAAACCTAGATGGTCAAATGCATCAATGGAAAGTTGTGCATAACATGAGAGTCTCAAGGGAAGAGTTAGACTGAATTATTGCTAGGGATTTAATTCTAAATTATCCTCTAGAGATCAAGAAGGGGGAACCCTAATTTTAGACCCAGGGGATCGACTTATGATTGCCCAAGTCCAGGCATTACACTTGGTGGATATTAAATGCCCTATAACCAACTATAATTGGACTAATAAGAGGAGGGAGTCATATAGTAGGAAGGTGAAGTTAGATTATTTTTTGGTTTTAGAGGAGGCATTTGTAAAATGAAATATAAAATTTCAGATTTTGGAGGGTCTAGTTTCGGATCACTTTTCCATTTTGTTGGAAGGGGGGATCAAGACAGTGTAGCATCACAAACCATTTAAATTTGAAAAAAATTGGTTACAAAAAGAGGAACTTCAAAATAAAATTCCATAGTGGTGGGAAGAAGGCCACCCTTAATATGGGATAGCAATGTTTAGATTCCAAAAACAACTTCATTATGTCAAATATCAACTGAAATAATGGAGGTAAGCTAACAATATAGACTTCCAGGTCCAACGAGCTCCATTGGTGTCCAAATGGGATGAGGTTCAAAAACACTTTAGGGAAGGAACAATTACATAGAAGCTCAAAAAATAGGATGATGCATTGCATAAAGTGGTTGAGGACATTGAAAACCAAGAGGAAACCTACTGGAAATAGAGAGCAAGAACCACTTGGTTATTAGAAGGCGATAAAAATACCAAAATTTTCCATCGGGCTACCTATTCTAGGAGACAAATGAACAACATGGAAGCTCTTCAAGATGAGAATGAACACTCCTTTAATACAATTCCAAGTATGTTTTCCATTCAATGGATTATTTTTCTAAACTATTTAAGGAAAGTATGGTGCAAGATGAAGAGGCTCAAAAAGAAGTTCTTGTTTTCATACCCTCTGTTATATTTGAAGAATAAAATTAGGCCCTACTTAAACCCATTGATAGAGAGGAACTAAAGAATGTAGTCTTTGGAATAAGCATCGAAAAAACACCAGGTCTAGATGGCTTTCCAACTGAGTTTTTTCAAGCCTTCTGGTACAACTTGAAGGAGGATGTAATGGTTGTTATAGAGGATTCCAAAGGTATTAAAAGAATTCTTAAAGCATTAAATCATACTTTCATTGCCTTAATTACAAAAGGGGAGGATGGAGAGAATATTTCAAATTATAGACCTATTACCTTATGCAATGTCATATATAAAATAATCACAAGCAGCTAAAACCTCTTATACATAGTATCATATCCTTAGAGTAAGGGAATTTTATAGAGGGTAGGCAGATCTTGGATGGTGTGGTTCTAGCTCAGGAGGCAATCCATTCAATGCAAACATCTGGTAATAGAAGAATGTTCATAAAATTGGATATGTCAAAGGGTTACGATAGGGTGGAGTGGATATTATTATCAAATATTATGTAAGCCTTTGGTTTCTCTCAAGATTGGATAGAATGGATCATTATTTGTGCTTCTACTTTGACATACTCAATGTTAATCAAGGGTCTTCCCTTTCAACCATTTGGAGCTAATCGAGGCCTTCATCAAGGAAATCCTTGTTCCCCCTATATTTTTCTCATATTGGCTGAAGGATTGGGTAGAATAATATTGAGGAGAAGACAACAATATTTTCTAATAGGTATCAAGGTGGGTGAGGAAGTTTTGACTCACCTACAGTTTATGGATGACATAGGATTGGAGGGAGTGGCCAAATTTAGAGAAGCAAGAATGATTAGAGATACACTTAATGTCTATCTTAGGGCTACAAACCAAGTCATAAATGATAAAAAATCCAAAGTGGTATTTTTCAATATTGATAAAAGGCTTCAAGACAAAATTTTAAGATCTTGGGATTCACAAGGACTTCTCTCCCAGTGGTATACTTGGGGGTCCCTTTGCACTTTAAAAAACTAAAAATAGATATCTGGAGGAATCATTTGAACTATATCAAAGAAAGAATTAATCATTGGTCTCAAAAATGGTTAAGCTATGGGGGTAGATTAATTTTTTTATAGTCAGTCATTCAAGCCATGCCAATTTATAATTTTTCTATCCTTGTTGCCCACATACCATATGGAAAGAGTTGGACAAGATGGCTGGAAAATTTCTATGGGAAGGAGTAAAATGAGAGATGAAATGAGCCTTAGTATGTTGGGATAAATTAAGCCAATCCAAGGTAAAAGTAGGTTTGGGACTGATAAGATCAAATTTAAATAATAAAGCTTTGGTTGGAAAGCTTTACTGGAGGTAGATTTCCCAACCATCTTATTTATTCAGTAGAATTTTAACTAGTAAAAATTTGGGATAGGTAAGCCCAAATGAGGTGGGTCATTTCCATTTGGATAGTAATGGATCCTTAGTGTGGTAGGATCTTAAGTTAGGATCTTAGGTAGTGAAATATAGATTATTTTGGAAAGTAGGGAGAGAGGAGAAGGCACAATTTTGGATAAATTCATAAGATCAATACCCACCTATCATTGTTGAATTCCCTAAACTAGAACCAATAAAAATAGCCATGGAAACTAGGGGTTGGGTCTAAATTGAAAGTTATTTCAACACTAGTCAACTGGGAAATTAGAATTTTAAGCAGTTTAAGAAGTTGGATGAGTGGCCAATTTCAATCCCTCCGAATTTGACACCCATCATGACTAAAATATTGGCAAAAATATTTCTCATAGGTAGAAATGAGGAGGATGAATTAGCTTGGGGCTATGGGAGCCTTGGTGTCTACACAATGAAGTATGGATATGATAAGATCCTTCCAGAGCCTCCTCCTCATGCATATCAGGTTGAGTATTGGAGAAAAATTTGGCAGTCCAAGGATTGGCCAAAAGTAAACTTTTTTGTCTAGCAGTTCATGCATAATGGAATTATTACTTTTGATAATCTCAAATTTAGGGGAATAATTGGTCCATATAAATGTGTTTTATGCTACAAGAGTGAGGAAAAAGTTTATCGCTTGATTTTTGAGTGCCCATTCATGCACCAAATCTGGGAGAGATGGTTTTTATATTATAAATTTTGAGTTAATGGTGATTTGAATCAAGTTAATATTTGGTAAAGATGGAAGAGGGGTAGATTTAAATATAAATATATTTATATTGTTTGGGATATTGGATTAAACTTCATTTGGTGGCAAGTGTGGTTGGAGAGAAATGGCAGAATTTTTAGAGAAACCTTTTCATCTTTAGATGAGTTTTTTTAAATCATTTGGAGCAAAGTCACATAAACTATGCCAGTGTATGCTAAAGAGGAAACTCAGGTTGTTATAGGGATAATGGAGAAGGAAGTTGAAGTGCAAGAGGGGAAGGATAGAGCTAGTTGGAAACCACACCCAAAATGTTGGATTAAAATTAATACTGATAGAGCTACAAAAGGTAATTCGGGTAGATATGGAATTGGAGTGGTTTGCCAGAATCATGTTGGAAAAATGCTCTATTGGGAACTACAAGGCTTGGGAAAGGCCACAAATAATGAAGCAAAAGCCTTAGCTATCAAATATACTTTTATTTGGGTAGTAAAATAAGGTTACAGGAGGATAATCCTAGAATCATATTCTCAAATAATGGTTGGAGCTCTAGATTGCATGAGGAAATTTGCTTTGAAGACATGGAGGTTGAGGATTATTGTCACTAAAATTAAGGAATTGTGGAGGGAATCAAATGATGTGATTCTAGTTTATGTGAATAAATATCTAAATAAAGTGGTACACTTCTTGTCTAAGATGTGTACTAAGAAGGAGGTAGAGGTTCAGTGTTATAGTGACATGGCTATTGAGGATGATATGATTAGGAAGGTTATTGAGAAAATCCAATGTTTAGCTAATTTGGACAAACATTCCAGAAATATGGTTTAGGATATTTGTGCTCCAGTGTAGATCTTCTTTTATGGTTGTAAACAAGTGAAAAACCATTGTAGAAATATGGTTTAAGAGATTTGGCTCCAATGCAAATTTGTAAACATGTGTTCTCTTTGGCTAAGGTTTGGAGAAGTATCATCCCAAATTGTAAATGATCTTTGTTTTAATACAAGTTTTTTCAAATTATTTTTAAAAAATAAATCATTTTATAATTTTTGAAATTCCAAAACACAATAATATTGAAATTGTAATATTTTAATAAAATAACTATAAATAATTAGAGAGTGGATTTTGATGTGGTTGGGACGATGGAGATCTCCAGGTAAGAAGCAGTGCCAGGTTTTATAGGAAGGATAGGCACATAAAATGGATAGCATGAAGAAGATGATGGGGTCAATGATGGAGATTGTAATATGAGTAAGGAAAAACCTTTTGACCCAGGTGCTCAATCCTAGGTTAATATTTTGAAAGGTAAGCAAAAAATCTCAAAGAGGGGCTTCAACCTACAATCGTTGAATGGAGAACTACAAATCCTAGATGATTTTGTAGACCTAGCAGTTGAACAAGTAGAGATGTCTCTAGTTGGAAAAAATTGTTGGAGTTTGACCAGGGTTGGAAGAGATTAGGAAATGGGTAGCACAAAAATGGAAACCCCTAGGTCATATGGACATTGTGGCCTTACCACAAGGGTTTTTTGGGTTAAATTAAACTGTTCAATGGACTATGATAGAATCCTCCAAGGAGACCCATGGTTCTATGGGAGAAGAGGGATTTTTCTTCAAAAATAGAGCCCTGATTTTGATGCCTTCTCATAAAGCATTGATATAGCTCCAATATGGATTCATATCCCTAGGTTCCCGATTCACCTCTGGCATGAAGATATTTTAGCGAGTGTGGCAAGAAATATAGGATAGTTAATTGCAATGGATCCAACAACCTTAGCCAGGTCAAGAATACTTTTTACGAGAATTTATGTAAATGTAAACTTGAATCAAGAATTACCCAAATCTATAAAATTGATTTCTAGGTATCGATTTTGGAACCAAACCATTGAATATGAAAACTTGATATTTAAGAGTGGGGTTTGTAAAAAAATATATCTAAGTGTTGCATGCAATGAAAAAAAGAATAATTTTAATGGTAAGCATAAATTGGTTCAAAAGAAATTTTCTCCTCATCAACAAGATGAAATTTCAATGAAGATTTTTTAGAAGAAAGGGCAAAAAAACAAGTGACAGGATCAAGAGATCAGGAGACATCAAAGAAATAAACAATGGAGAATCTTGATAAGGAGGTAAGTGAATTATCCCCAAAACCTAATTTTTTAAACAATAATATTCCCCTATCAAATTTATTCTTGTATTTGAATGTTATTGAAGAGATACCAGGTTGTTCTGATATAGAACTAAGGGAAACTCCAATAAGGGGAAAAGAAAGAGAGGGTGAAAAAAATCCTTAGATAATGAAATCCAAATAGAAACCAAAAATTTTGATGGAAAGTTGGAGAATATTATGAGAGAAAATCCAATAGGTAAAAACCAAGATGTTTCAACTCAAGGTAGAGTAAAATAATGTCATTCCAAAGAGTCAATGGACATGAGAGGTGAGACAGGACCAAGTAGACCATCAGTTGTTGTTACTATTAAGAAAGAATCTACCAGGGATATTGTCAATGGAACTTAGGAAACTTTAAATTTTGAAGGGGGGAAGAAGATTTACACCAAAACAAATATATGGAAAATTTATAATGGAACATTAGGGGCCTTAATGCCCCTTAAAAACATCATTTGGTGTATAATCTTAGAAGAGAAAATAATCCATATACTTTTTTGTTAAAAGAAACAAAACTGGACCATATTAAAATTGATAGGATTCAAAAGGAAATTTGGAAATAGGTAGGTTGGTAATATAACAAAGTAGTAGTAGCTTCAAGAGGGCTCTTGTGTTTATGAGATAGAAAAAATATCAAGGGTATGTTAATTGTAAGTACAAGATGGTCGATTACAAATTTTTCCACAATATAACAAATTGGCAAAATTGGACTATGACTAATGTGTATGCCTCTAATACAATATTTGGAATAAGGTAGTTATGGTTTGATCTAACTTAGATGAGATAAGCATTGAAGGGACTACCTTGAATTATAGTAGGAGATTTTAATACTCCTATAAATCCTTCAAATAATAGAGGAGAATCTTCCATCCTTTCAGAAGGAATGCAAGATTTTAAATACTTTGTCAATGGTAATGAATTTATGGATGTAGAGCTCAAAATAATACCTTATAATTGGAGTAATAGAAGTTTAGGAGATCAAATATTTCATATATAATTAGATAGGTGTTAATTTATCAGTAGGGGTTAACCATTTTTGGTGATTCCACACTCACTGCAATCCCAAAGATTGAGTCAAAGCATAACCCAATCATCTAGGAATTTTTATAAGATGGTAGGAAGTACAACAATCCATTTAGGTTTGAATTAATGTGGATCAAACATAAGGATTTTGACTCCAAAATTGAGGAATGGTGGCAGAAATATTTCCCAAGAAATAAACTTAATCAAATAGCAAAAAAAATAATATATATCAAGAAAAATATTAAGGTGTGGAATAGAGTCATGTTTAGAAATATTTTAAAAATAAAATTTGAAATAAAAGAGCAGTTATCAAAACTAGAGATCAAGTTGAATCAAGGGAATCTCACAGAGGAAATTAGACAACAAGAGAATGAGCTTATTGCAGAATACCATAATATCTTAGCTAGTGAGGAACTTCATTGGAAAAAAAAGTCTAGGATTAGATGGCTAAAGGAAGGGGATCGTAATACAAAGTTTTTCATGTTTCTACCCTCTATCATAGAAGTTGCAACAAGATCAAGGAAGTTGTTAAATATGATGGATCAGTAGTCAATAAGCTTGATGATATTTGAGAGGAGGTAGTGAATTTCTTCAAAGATCTCTTAGGAAATCAAGAAGAGGAAGATCCAGAAGCAATGTAAACTTTGTTGAATCATATTTCCCATATCATACAGGATAATTTTAATGATTATATTTATAGCCCTTTCACTAAAGAGGATATTAGAAAGGAAATTTTTGATTTGGGAGGTGATAAAGCTCCAGGGCTAGATGGTTTTCCAATAGCTTTCTTTTAGTATTTTTGGAACTTGGTGGGCAAGAATATGGTGGAAGCTATTTAGGAGGTGCAACAAACCCATTTTATCCCTACTAATTCAACTTTTTTAGCTCTAATCCCCAAATCTACAAGGGCTAGATATTTTACACAATTTATACCTATAAGCCTCTACAAAAAATTATAAAAGATCCTATAAAAAACATTAGCTAATAGGATTAAAATAATTTTATCCTTTATTATTGATGTTAACCAAGGGGGTTTTGTTAAAGGTAGACAAATATTGGATGGAATAGTCACAATTCATGAGGTTATTCATTCTATGGATAGAAGTGGGGAGGTCGAAATGTTGTTAAAATTAGATATGAATAAGGCATATGATTGAGTCTCTTGGGAGTTTTTGGAAAGGATCTTAAAAAAGTTTGGTTTCAATGAGAACTAGGTAAAGTTGACCATGAACTGTGTCTCCACAACCAAGTTCTCAATTTTGGTAAATGGAGCAGCAACAGGATACTTCAACAATATTTATAGATTACATCAAGGAGATCCATTATTCCCATATATTTTTATTATTATTGCAGAGGCCTTAGGTCATTCCTTGGTAGCAATGGTATCTAAAGGTAATCTTGGAGGTTTCAAGATAGCTCCTTTGTCATTTATGGTATCTCATATGCAATTTGTTAATGATACTATGATTCTGTCCATAGCCTCTGTACCTCAATCTCAACAAATTAAAATTATTTTGGAAAACTATGAATGAGCAACAAGACAAAATATTAATTTCAACAATTGTATGGTCTACTTTTAAAATACTCTAGAGCATAGACAATGAAACATTAAAATAATTTCTGGTTGTGCAATTGTCACACTCCCCTTTTATTACTTGGGAATGCCACTCTTTAAAATAAGAATGAAATCTAAGATGTGGAACCCAATCATAGAAATATTTTCAAAAAAGTTAACTGGTTGGAGAGGTAATTTATTGAGTCAGACTAGGAAAGCACAATTAGTTCAGTCCACCTTGCAGGAGCATTCTCATCTTCTTTATGTCAGTTTTTAAAATTCCTACTATTTTTAGAGATAAATTAGAACAGATCCAAAGATAATTTTTATGGTTTGGTTCAGATGATTTAAAACACTTGTCCTTAGTAAATTGGGATCAAGTATGTTCTAAAAAATAATATGGAGGCTTAGGTTTTAGATGCATAAAATTACTGAGTGAGGCCTTAATTGGTAATATGGAATAGAATTTGATTAATAATGGTCAGTTGGACTGTGTAAAAATTTTAAAGGTAAAATACCTAAAAAATAATATATATTTCCTATGTTCAGAAAATTTTCCCAAGGGGTCTGCATTTTGAAAAAAAATTATGCATAGCAGAGACATTTTGAAGAAAGGTTCAAGGTGGAGGATTGGAAATGGGTAGAAAGTGGATTTTTGGAAGGATTTTTGGTTGACTAACCAACCCCTTGAGTTTGACTCCGAGTTACAACCCATTATAAGGTTTTTGTCAGAAATATTGGGTGAAAAGGTGAAAGACTTACTTGACTTGAATTATGAGAGAACTAGGTGGAAAGATGCTAGGTTGAAAGGGTTGACTGATGAACAGAAGAAATTATCTCACAATATCTTTAACCTACTCAAGGCTTTTCCTTTGAAGCCTAAGGGTAGTAATGACTCTATGGTTTGGAGTAAAGAAAGTAAAGGGGACTATTCTATTAAATCAGGCTATTCTCTATTGGATAAGGAGGGAGTTGGTTGGCTCCCAGTTAAGAAGATTTGGATTAAAAATTTAATTCCCAAGATTAAATTTTTCTTTTGGTTGGCTATTCAAAATAGGATTTCTACCATTGATAATATTTGTAAAAGGGGCTTCCATTTTGTAAATAGGTGTGCTCTATATGCTTTAGAATCAATCCAACATTTATTTTTGGATTGTGTATTTTCCTCTAAAGTATTCAATTATTTACTCCAAAAAAATTTAGTCTCTTGGGTGAAGCCTAAAAATATAGTGGATCTATGTTTACAATGGAACTCATCCTTTAATAGCAAGATCTTGAGTATTTTATGGCACTTTCATCTTCCACATTTTTTATGGGGGATATGGAGAGAGCATAGTAATCACATTTTCAAGGGAAAAAAGATATATGTTTCTTCTATCAATTTGAGGGTTTGGAGTGCCTTAGAAGAAAACTTGAAAGCTTATTTTACAAAAGAAAACCTAAATATAGAATTGTCTTTTCTTCTAGATTGAAAAGTTACCAATTTTTCTCATACTTTGTTGAAGCCTTCTAGAGCTAATGTGTTTTGGAAAATACCTCCAAAATACTGGGTTAAGCTTAATTTTAATGGAGCTTCAAAAGGGAATCCAGGTGCTGCTAGAGCAAGTAGGGTAATAAGAGATGAGATAGGTGATTTTTTATTAGCATATGCTGAACCTCTTGGCAGTGAAACTAATAATTTTGTAGAAGCTAGAGCTCTCCTATTGGGCACTCATTTTTAACTGCAAATGAAGGCAAGGGATGTCATAATTGAAGGGGATTATTTAAATATAGTGAAATATCTCAAAGAATAACAAGAAGTGAGTTGGAAAATAGTAGATATGATTGATGAATGTAGAGTGAATTTATCACAACTGAATTCTATCAAAATTTAGCATATCTATCGAGAAGGGAATGGAGTTGCAGATGTTATGGCCAACATTGGAGTTTCATTGGAAGAGAGTAAGTCTTGGACAGATAATTTTTCCCAGTCATTACAAGAGATAGGGGTAAAGGAGAAAATAAGGAATGTACCTTTGGAGGAGCAGTAAGGAATGAATAGATTGGATAATGTTCACAGATGATGGGAATTAGGCAGATTGAGGTAATTTGTGGTATGATCTTGACTATTTCTTATGGAGATTGTTGTTTAAGTTGTACTTGGTTATTTTTTGCTCAAATTTTAGTTTATTTCACTTCCAATCTATGTTTTTATAGGGTAGTTTTGTATTGGTCAGCAAGTTATTTAGCTGACAGGTAGTTCTTTATCAGATTTTTATGTTGAACTATATATTTTTCTAGATTTTGTAAGGGTTTGGGGACCCTAAAACCCCTTCCTACCATAATAAAAAAAATAATAATTATAAATAAATAATTAAATTATTTTTATCAAATGACATTAAATTAATTTGACATAAACAATTATTTTTAGTTTAATAATAATAGAATTTTTAAATTTGGCCAATCTTGAAAAGCTTCTCTTAGCCAAATGATATAATAAAGTCTCATAGAAAGAAAGGTATTAACAAGAAGGATAAAAAGTCTACATTTTTTTAGAATATTTTTCAATGCATTTAAAGTTGAGAAGTATTCTTCTTGTGTACTAAGTATCCTCAAGATTATTTTGGAAAAAAAAATAATTTGAATAAAATTGGAATGTAAAAAATAATATTTCATTATTCCTTAAGGTGTGGATAAATCAATTAGGAGTAAATTCAACATGCACTTGTAACCAAAGTCAGGTAGAAAAAGGTATATGTTACATTAATATAGCAAATTTTATGGAAGGAAATTTTAGAGGACATACACAAGGAAGAAATTACTCGTATTTTGGAAAATCTATAAGTTAAACCCTTACAAAAAACCCAACCTCAAATAATTCTTCATTGTCTAAGTTTAATTTTTCTAATACAAAGTAATCCCATAATTCCTTTTACAAACATATGCCAATAAAAATGCATAAGAAACCCATAGTTTTCAAGTCTCCACCATGGATTATTTTTTTAATCCATATTACATAAACAATGAGGGAATCCCATAATTCTCTTGAATGAATTCCACATTCATTATTCAAAGGATAGTTTCTTCCTTCTAATCATTTAAAGAAATAACATCCTTCTAAAGGTCTAATGTATCCATAACATCAATACCAAATAATACATAAGAATCATTTCATTTAATTAGTTAAGAGCCCATACTCTTAATAAATCAATCACTTATCAAGCCACTTTACTTAACCACTTAAGAGCCCATACTCTTAATAAATCAAGTATTTATCAAACTAATTTCCTTTGACCAATTAATAACTCGTACTATTAATCAATTGAATACTTTTAAAACCACTTTCTTCAACTAAATAGGAGCCCATACTCCTAATTAATCAAATACTTTCAAAATCACTTTATTCAACTAAATAGGAGCCCATACTCCTAATTAGTTGAATACTTTTTAAACCATTTTCTATAGATACCTAAAACACGTCATATTGAGGAGACTACCTATATGGAATCCCTAAAGACCATATGACCCACCTTGGGCAGCCTTAGGGCTAAAATAGTGGGTTTTACCACTCAAACAAGGGATATTTCTCTTTGCAACCCTCATCGCCCCTCCGAGGGATAACCTCCAGAGTTTGTCCTACCAAGGGGTGACCCCTCAATTAGGGCCATCCCACCCCATGATGGTCATGCCAAAAGAAAAATTAAGAAAAGGGGTAGGACATAATTATCAACCAAAACTACCATTTAAACTCTTGCATGAACTCAAGTCACAATTTTGCATGTGCATGAGCTTGAATTAGATAAAAACATGATGTAATCAGTTCACATGAGAATTTGAAGAAAAAGCATTTAATTTCTCAATGCAAACTGATCCTTTACTTTTTCATGCATAGGTTGGCACTATTATTAGATTCCTTTTGAGGAATCTATATAATAGTGCTCACCCCTCTTTCAAAAATATACATAGTTCTCAAATTTTAGGCAACAAAGTGCTACCAAATTTTGACTAGAGATCCAATAACTTTCATGGAAATCAATGTGTTATTCATCTCAACTCCCTAAGAAATCCATGTTATAGAATTTCTCCTAGGGATAGAGGTGTGCATTTCTTTCTTTCACCCAACCTCACTTGCTTCGAAGACCGATACAAACCTATCAAGTCACTTCCACGAAGTGCACTAATCCATAGAAAACACCATAGATCAAACCCAGGAGTCACCCTCACATTGGCCTTAGAAAAGAACTCATGGATTAGTAGAAATATCTCTCAAATATGGCCCATAGGTACAACCATCCAACACAAAGATAACCCCTTAGGATTTAGATTTGTTTTCCAGTTTCTTTGTATAATAGTTAGTAGTTTTCCTATTTTATAGTTCAACTTAGATTTTATTGTATGCATGCATTAATCATTTTTTTGTTATTTATAATTTTCTATTATCATTTCATCATCACATGCTATTAACCACATTTGTTTTTTAGACACCTAAAACATGTCATGTTGAGGCGACTACCTATATGGATCCTTTTTCAGGCCATATGATCCCCCTTGGGCATCCTTAGGGTCTAAAAGTTTCTTTTATCACTCAAACAGGGAGGAATTTATTTTTTAGCTTGGGTCATCCTGCTAAGAGATAGTCTCCAGAGGTTGTCCTACCCTGAGACAATTAGCAATTATAGTCATCTTACCCTGATATGGTCGTGCTTGAAGCAAGTTACCAAACCATAGTTCAAACGGTTACATGCCAACTAAGCATAATGGTTTCTTGATTTCAAATATTTATTGGCTTCTCTAGCAAGCTTTAGAATCCCATTGGGAAGTCTTTTTAAAGACATCTAGCCTTCAATTCAAATATCCAAGTTTTATGCATTGAATTATTATTGGATTTAATAACTAGAGAGATATCACTCTCATAAGCAACGAAGTGCTACCAAAATTCAACCATGGAGATTTCAAGTCTCCCAATGGACCATATCAAAGGTTGAATATTGAATTCATACTCCTTGCATCATTCAATGCTCTTGATTTGTGTCAAATCCCACCATTAATTCGTTCTTCACAAGCACACCCTTGAACATCAATCTTACATATCAAACCTGGCATCACCTTGCATCAGCCACATTGATGAGCATCAAAAATGCTCATATTTTGTATACATCTTTATTATTATGCGGCTGTATAATAAGGATTGCATATGTTTATGAATGATTATATAATAATTTGATGAAATTATACGTGTTATCTAATTCATGTGTTTTTGTATAATTACAGTTGATTTAGTTAGATTTGGATCAGTCGAGGTCTTTTCATGGACCTGGCACTTTGTTTCTTTCAAAATCAATGCAAAGAATGTAGGCACATTCCTCTTACAGGAAGGTGCCAAGTGTAAGTAGGCACCTTCCTCTTCCAGGAAGGTTCCAAGGAAAGACAAGCACCTTTCTCTCCTAGGAAGGCGCTAATATAAGGCCAACGCCTTCCTCTTCTAGGAAGGCACCAAAGGAAAATAAGCGCCTTCCTCTCATAAAGAAGGCACCGACAGGAAGGCACCACTAGAAGGCAAGTGCCTTCCTCTCATAAGGAAGGTGCCACTAGAAGGCAAGCACCTTCTTATGAGAGGAAGGTGCTTGCCTTCTAGTGGTGCATTCTTGTCGATGCCTTCCTTATGAGAGGAAGGCGCTTACCTTCTAGCTCATAGGAAGGCACCAACAGAAGATAAGTGCCTTCCTCCTCCAGGAAGGCGCCAACAATAGTAAGTCACCTTCCGCATAGAGAAGGAACTCGACATAATTAGGCACCTTCCTCATAGGGAAGGTGCCCCTGTTCTTTGCCCATTGACTAGACAAGCATGACGTGGACAACAATGACTAGTGCAGTTCCAAATCTACGTCATGTAGAGTTAAATTGGGGATCGCACCAATGTATGAGAATGTCCTACCAATTCTAGGTGAAGCACAAACCAATCAGTGAACATGCCACCATTAGAAATGAATGCTAGTTTTAGTAGATGTTGATCACATTTACCAGACTATCTTAGTTTAGTCTAGAATGAATCGACTGTTATAACTTCTTTGTAATAGAAGATCTATAGGTGTGCTATATAAACACACGCAGACCTCTCTAAGGATATATAGAATATTTTAGTAATTATAGAGACATACACAGCAGAAGTATTGTAATACTTTGATAATTATAATACAGTTCTAAGAGTTTCTAAGTGCGTGTTCAGTTGGGAGGAAGCTGCTAGAGCCTGGGCCCACTCCAAGCCAGTATTTCTTCCCATATTTTTCCTATGTTTTCTATATTAGTTTACCACTTTATAATATTGTTTATCACATTGTTATTTCCAGTATTGCAGTAGGTTTATTTCCAGGAATGCGTGAATATTTCCTTTCTATAGATTTAATTATTTTTATGTAAATTATTGAGGAGTGTATGAATGATTGATGACCATTTGAAACACCCCCCAATAGTAGAACTAGTAGACTCATCTCAAGTGGTATTGTAAGCAATCTTGTTCAAGACCTTTCACAAGTTTACGAAGATCCCTAGGTTGATAAATTAAATGCACGGGCATGTGACAAAAGTAGGAAAGAAGTTAACCTTGTTTGGCCCACAACATTTTGGCATCATTTTTGGGGAATCATCTCAACTATATCATTTACAATACCTAGAAGCCTTCCATCTGACCTTGTATGAGTTCTTCGAGAAGAAGAGTACCTGACGGTCAGTTTATAAAAACCAATCCACCAAAACTTGAGTCAACCGAGCATTTTGAATTTGAATTAGACTCGCCTAAACCACCACCAGCAATCCATTGGAGTGAGGAGCCACACTTGGTGCAAAGTGCCTCCTCATCCCATCAACATGGGGAATAACAAATCATCATAAATTCCCTATTTAATAGGACACCCTTAGAGGAAGCCCCATTATGGAAAGTTGTATAATATCGGACGATAACACCAGATAACCTTAGAGCCTTGACTCAGGAAGTCTTAAATGATCGTAAGACCATAAATATTGCATTAGAGACCGCATTTCCTAAATAAATGGTTGAAAATGAAGAAGTCTCATCTGGATTTAGTTTCTTGATTGAGGAAGGAGTAGGAGATACCAAAATGAAAAACATATCCCCTGCTCACCTTTTGACCTTTAGAGGATACCCAACTAAGGACCCTAACCTATTTTTATTTAAGTTTGGTGTCTTATGTAGGTTTGTGGACTAAAAATCTGATACGTAGAAGCTAAAACTCTTTCCTTCCATTTTGGACGATTAAGCTCTGTGGTGGTTCATCGATCTAGGAGATAAACACATTGCCACTTGGGATAAAATGAAGAAGCTCTTTTTAGAGCAATACCAAGATTTTGGGGGAGCAAGAGACTCCAAAGAAGAGGTCCTAAGCATGATGCAAAAAGAAGATGAGTCTCTCAAGGAATACTGGGAGAGGTTCAACTTAAATCTTCAATGATCTCCTCACACAAGATTATATGATAAGTCCCTCAAAAAATATTTTTGAGAGGACTTACCAATGAATCACTGGAGGCTCTTAACATGATTTTTGGAGGTCATGTCTACCAGCATGCTATGGAAGACATCTGACAACTATGCCAAAACTACTCAAGAAGGAGACGCAATATCACTTCTAGAACCATGAAAGTGTTTGCTTCAGTCATGAAGATAGAAATAGGCAACATGTTGGTAGATTTAAAAAGTGAAATGCTCTCATCTCTAGCATTGCAGATGGATATGTTGCTATTAAAGAAAATGAAGCATCAATGGCTTATTTTTTTTTAGAATGCATAGGGAAGCATGCAAAGAATGCATGCTCAGAGAACAAAGTTAGAGTATGTGCAATTTACAGGTTGAACCATAAAACTCGATTGTGCCTGCAACTGCCCAATAATTAGGAGGATGCTGAAAGCACAAATTCCTATTTCATAGGCAATCAAAATATTTTGCCACAAACCCTTGTGGGAATATGCTAACCGAGATGTCGTCATATGGGGGAGGACCATACATGCCCCAAGGCCTGCCTCAACCACCTAACATGAGGTGGTGGGGGCCATCACCCTGGTCCAATGCATCCCCAACAACATTCTCAAACTAGCAGCCATGGATGCCATATCCATTTCCTGGGTAGTAGTGGAGAGGCCAAACTACATGGAATCAGGCTCCATAGAATGTAGCACCAGCTCACCCCCAACAAAATTTATCGGCATTGCCAGTAGTGAGACCTACGTAGCTACCCACACAACCGATGATAAATCTGAATAATAGGGTGAACTAGCTAGCATACAACGTGGAGGGTGAGATGTATCCGATGTACCATATTCAGCTTAGGTTTGGTAGACAACTAGGAGTAGGAACACCTCAATTGATAGAAGAGGAGGAAGAAGTAGGAGAAACACCTATTATAGAAGAGGTGATAGAAGAAATGCCTGATAGAGCAAAGGCTCCATTTCCCAACCAGCTGCAAGAACAGAGGAAAGTAATACAACCAGAGTTTGATATCTTGTCTAGCTTGAAGAACCTCACCATGAAAATTCCATTATTCCAAGCCATTCGAGATGTTTCGATATATACCAAGGTGATAAGAGAGATGTGTCTAAGGAATCTAGGACGAAGAGCAACCCAGTCTATCAATATCATGGGTAAAGTAGCAGATTTGATGATGGGCAAAACGTGCCATCCTAAGTATGCAGACTTGGGTAGCCCGATGTTGACTATAAAAATTGAAGGACATTCTCTGTCTAATACATTGGTCGATCTCAGAGCATTCATCAATGTAATGCCTCAGGAGACGAGGCAGAGGCTATAGCTCATGAACTTGAAACCCACTATGATAGTGATGCAGCTAGCCGATCGATCGATCGTGGCATCGAAAGGAATATTGGAAGACATAATAGTGATAGTCAACACATGGGAATATCCAACCAAATTTTTAGTCTTGCAATCTAAAACTAGGCTAGGAGGTTACCCGTTAATCTTGGGAAGGCCATGGCTAGCAATAACCGATGCTTACATGAGCTACTGGGATGGGCTGATGACCATCTCTGATGGACAAAACATTAAAAGGTTGACTATTTCACCCCAGCATAGTCTGTCAACTCAGTAGGAGAACCCATGTTGACCGAGCATGAAAATCCTGAGCTATCTATGATCCAGCCAATGATGATGTTGGATGATTTGGCAGAAGAAGATGAATATGGTGCTATCATGGAGTTCCTCCATGGGGAGTCCTCCATCTCTGCACCTGGATCACTATTGGCTGGAGCCCAAGATCATGATGTTTAACAAATACACGTCGGTCCAGGAATAACATTGAATGTAAATAATGGGTTGAATCCCATAGAACTAATGAAAGTAGAAGAGCTCTTGGTTAGAAACTAGCAGGCATTTGCATGAGATTACTCATATATGAAGGGTATCAGCCCAAAAATCTATAGCCATCATATATACCTTGATGATCAAGCAACTCCAAGTAGGAAACCATAGAGAAGAATGAGTCTAGCAATGAAAGACATTGTCAAGGAAGAACTGCAAAAACTCTTGACTATCAGATTCATCTATCAAATTTTTGACAATGAGTGGGTATCACTATTAGTGTTAGTCCCTACAAATAATAGGAAATGGTGAATCTGTGTGGACTACAGAGCATTAAACAAAGTGACCAAGAAGGACTACTTCTTGCTCATGTTCATTGATAAAGTCTTGGATACACTCTTAGGGAGGAAGTATTTCTCCTTCTTGGATGGATTCAGTGGATACAACCAGATCCAAATAGGAGAAGAGGATCAGGATAAGAAAATGTTCACCTACCCATGGGGAAATTTTGTCTATCAGGTATTACCTTTCATATTGTGCAACACACCTGTCACCTTTCAAATGGCGGTGCTTCACATATTTTTAGACATGATGGGAGACGCGATCGAAGTATACATGGATGACTTCATTGTCTATGGAGAAAACTTTGACGAAGCAATGATGAACTTGGAAAGAGTGCTCAAAAGAAGCAAAGGAAAATAGTTTGTCCCTGAGCAACGAGAAATGCTTTATGATGATGCAATAAGGCATTGTAATAGGACACCACCTCTCCGTAGAAGGAATAAAGGTTGATAAAAGAAAATTTGAGGTCATCAGAGACCTACCCAGCCCTAGAACATAGAGATAGGTGAGGAGTTTTCTTGGATCAGTCGAGTACTACTGGCGATTTATCATCAAATTTAGCAAAATTGTAAAACCATTGCACACTCTATTATCTAAATATGTGGAGTTCAATTGGATAGAAGATTGTGAAGAAACATTTCAGTTGCTTAAAGAGAAACTGATAGCCACACCAATTTTAAGAGGATCAAATTGGGCCATACCATTCCATATCTACTATGATGCATCTAACGGTGCGATTAGAGTAGTCCTCAGATAGAAGGATGGTGAAGAATTTTTTGCCATCTACTATGTCAGCAAAAACTTGGCAGGAGTCGAGCTCAACTACACGGTGATGGATAAGGAGTTCCTTGTAGTTGTGCACGCCATAAAAAAATTCTACCATTATATCACCCGGTATAAGGTATTTGTCCACACGGACCACGTGACCATCAGATACTTGATGAGCAAGCTAGACATTTGTGAAAGAATTATCAGGTGGCTCTTGTTACTATAGGAATTCGACATCACAATAGTTGACAAACTAGGCAAGGACAATGTCGTAGCAAATTTCTTATCCAGATTGATATCGATAGACCATACAACAATGGAAGACCAATTTTTGGATGAACATTTGTTCACCATTAGTGAGAAAATCCTCTGGTACGTAGATATAGCCAATTACTTGGCCACCGTAAGAACCTCACCTACTCTCTCTTTCTGAGAAAAGCAGGTAGTCATAGAGAAAAGTGCATCATTCCTATGGATTTATGGCCTCCTGTTCAAAATAGGATGTGACCAAATTATAAAGATATTTAGAGCAGGAGTTCTCAATAGTACTCAAAGTGTGTCATGACGAACCATGCAAAGGACACTTTGCAGGGAAATGAAATACCTACAAAATCCTACAGGCTGGGTACTTTTGGCTCACTCTATTTAAGGATGCGGTTGCGTACGCCAACAAGTGTGACGAATGCCAAAGAATGGGCAGACCAACCCATCAAGACGAAATGCACCTCAAGCCTCAGGTACACCTAGAACCCTTCAATAAGTGGAGCATGAACTTTGTGGGACCAATTAATCCACCTTCAATAGGGAGGAGGTTTATTTTGGTCTGTACAGATTACATCACCAAATGGGTTGAAGTTCAAGCATTGAGAGATTCAAAAGAAATAACAGTCACCGATTTATTATTTGCCCACATTTTTACATGATTTTGGGTCCCTAGAGAGATAACAACAGACCAAGGGCCTCAATTTACCTCCAGGTTGATCAAGGAGTTGATGGAGCAATACAAAGTTCGACACAATAAAACTACACCCTACCATCCATAAGCAAATGGGCAAGTGGAAGTGATGAACAAAGAAATAGAGAACATCCTGACGAAGACCGTGCAACAACACATAAAATATTGGGCTACATGGTTTTCGAAGGCAGTCTGGGCATATAATACCACATGGAAATCCACCACAGGCTTCACACCCTTCCAACTGGTCTATGGAAAGAGTGTGATGATGCCCATTGAATTTGAAATCAAGACATTGAGGACAACTTTAGAATTGAACTTGAGTCTGGATGATGCTAAAAAATAAAGGATTCAGAAGCTAGGTCAGCTAGACAAAATCCAAATGGATGCTTTGTAGAGAATGAAAATCATACAAAAGCAAAGAAAGCGATGGTATGATCGCCACATTAAACAAAAGTAGTTCCAATGAGGATAATGGGTGTTGTTGTACGATTCTCGATTCCAAGAAATAAAAGGTAAATTAATGCAAATATGGATGGGATCATATGAGGTGGTAGATCTCATCAAGAACGAGGCAGTGTGCATTAGAACAATTGACGGTAGCAACACTGTGTTAACGGTCAATGGCCACCGATTGCACCCCTATAACATATCTAAAACCTTACAGGTGGAATACAAGATAGACGTGGGGGAGACCCCATCTTGTTAGAACCGGACCAAAATCTTAACAGGTGAAATGGTGGGCATGGAGGTGCTCACCAAAATTAGTTAATTTAGTTTTTTTTTTATGATGTGTTTTGCAGGGACAACGCCCACATGCAAGTTGTAGGCATCCTAATATAGGGTCTAACAGGCATGAAATGCGTCTAACTACCCTTATTTTTCTTTCTTTTCATTTTCATTTTGTAGTTGGAGACCTAATAGCATGAGGAATAGGTATCTGGGAAACCAGGCCTGATTCGGCTCAACATTCTGACACCGACACTCATAGGTAGAAGCTGAGGAAGCATGAAGCGAGACTGAGAAGGCTTGATCACCCTTTCCCAGTAAATCGCAACATGATTGCCAAGAAGAAGGTGCATTTTGTATGAAGAAGGTGCCCCACCAGAATAAGGCACCTTCCTTATAAAGAAGGCACCCAACCATAATAAGTCACCTTCCTTATAAAGAAGGTGCCCCGATAGAATAAGGCACCTAGCCAGAATAAGGAACCTTCCTTATAAAGAAGGCTCCCAGCTAGAAGAAGGCACCTTCCTTATAAAGAAGGTGCCTTGCCAGCAGAAGGTACCTTCCATGTAAAGAAGGCACCTAGCTAGAATAAGGCACATTCCTTGTAAAGAAGGCGCCCCGCCAGCAGAAGGTGCCTTCCTTATAGAGAAGGCGCACACAAAAAAATAAAAATAATATATATAGGCACCTTCCATTTCTGAAAGGCACCACAAAAAAAAAAAAAGGCCCGAGACACCCCCCACATCGGGAAGGTGCATACAGACCAAGGCACCTTCCACATCGGGAAGGTGCACCCATTCAGAAGCACCTTCCGTAGCAAGAAGGTGCCATCATCAAAAAAGTGCCTTCCACCACTAGAAGGTGCATCCAATCAGAGGTGCCTTCCACCACCAGAAGGCGCATCCATTCAAAGAGCACCGACAACATCGAGAAGGCACCATATAAGCACCTTCCACATCAGGAAGGTGCCACATAAGTGCCTTCCACATTGGGAAGGCACCACATAAGCACCTTCCATGTTGGGAAGGTACCAAAGAGTGCCTTCTGTGTACAGCCGACACTTAAGTCTCTTGGATGCCTCGATCTAAACGAAATCACCACATGAACGAGCAACATCAGATGACCATACCCCTCTCCTGTGTCACAAATCAGTGAATCAACACTCTTCACAACACATGAAACATCGAATAAGGTATGCACATACTAACTCAATTTTTTATATAATTATTTATAAATTATGTAGTTCCAAAAAAATCATATCCCCCCATAGTCAGAATCGTGTGCCAATGATATGGCTCGAAAGGTGTACCCTAGAATTAAATGCTAAGATTAGGCACCTTCGCTATAAGAAGGTGCCTTCCTGAAGAAGTAAGGACAGAAAAAACCGTAGTAGTAAGGGAAGGCAGCATGGGAGGAAGGTCAAAGAATCACGCAATGAAGAATAATGAGCCGAGTGATATGAAAGCAATCAAGGGGGTGGTAAAAACATAGTTCGAGGCCGAGGGATGGTTTAAATACTATACCCTAGTCAGTCAGGACCAGGATATGGAGGCAAGTAAGGAATTCTTTGCCTCCTTGAGGGGTGACATAGCTCAGGTGTGAGGGGTAGAAATTCTAGTCACCCCCAAATACATCTCGTAGGTGATTGGATTGCCCCTCACAGGGGAATGCATATATAAAGGTAGACTGTTGAAGCTGTACACCGAAGTGCTACTGCTAGGAGGAAATGTGTAGAGAGATAAATAAGGACTACCCAAAAGAAGCCTTCCCATGAATCTACAAAAGATATTCGAGCATGTTGCTCGATTATTTACATGCACCAGGAAGTATATCCATTTGCATGCTAACCATATGCAGTTTCTAAATCACCTAGTGCATGGAAGGAAGTTGAATGTGCCCTTATACCTAGAAAATGCTCTGAAGGATGAAGTGGCTAGTACTAGAAGGGAGCACAGTCCGCCTTGGCCCACCATGGGCTGATATCAGCACTGGTCTGCCATACAGAAGCATAGAGGCAAAACCCCAATGTAGAGGGATATGGCAGCCAAGAAAGGCAACAGGATGTTGTTGAAGCAGGGCAAGAAGAGGGAAGCTCTACAAAGGAGATGGCAAGTATCAAGAAATTGGCATTGCCATATTTCATGGAAGAAATAGGGCATTCACTAGTGCCCAAATGCACAGAGGAAAGAAGGCATTCCCTAGTGCCTGAGTATGAAGAGAAAGGAGCACCGCTTATTAGTATCGAGACCGAGTTTTGACCACCAGAACCAGTCCCCAGGAGGAAACGCCTGTGGTGACTCCTATTGATAGAAGAAGAATAGAGCGACCCAAAAGTCGACGTTGCAACCCAAACCCTCTGAGAATTGACAAACCGGAGCCCACAAGATGTAGGGACTTTCGGGAGCAATGATCAGGTCGATGCAGCCTTGGAAGAAGCATTGGGGTGGCAAACCAATTGTTGGATGGCACAACAAATTTTGGAGGACTTTCAGAATAAGCATAGAGAGGAATTGAAAGAGTGAGAAAGACAATCGTCCAGCTTGAGTACCTAGTTTGACAGTTGCGAGAATAGAACCGGCTACTCCAGGATAGGGGAATAGAAATAAGGGACGCATTGACCCAAAATGACTAGGTAACAGAAGTCTTGATGAATTCTCCCACATCTACAGAATGAGTATTTTTTTGGGAGAATTTTGATCAGATGCCCGACAGAGTAGCTTGGAGGTAGGGGAGAATTCCTTTGTTTTTTGGAGTGAAGGGGAAAGAAGTTCCACAACATCCCCTATCATCGTCTTGAGTGATACAAAGCAGGATGAGGCCCAGCAACAACAGATAGGACCAGGGGATAAGGAAAAACTCCCTAGACCTAAGGAAGGAAGAGAATAACTTGGGGGGTCAGTACAGGACAGACAAGGGGGTGAAGAAGCATCCCCAAGGACTTCAACACAGGTCCCCTAGAGTGAGGAGAAGGCTCCAAGGACCATAAAGTAGGTCCCTCAGAGGGAGAACTGGAAAACCCCTGTTTGAGCCATCACATTTTCTATAGAGGCCAAAGGAAAAGAGCCCAGGATGGATCGAAAGAAGGTGAAGGTGACCTTTGTCAAGCCATAAGAAGACGAGTGGGATATGCAGCTATTCGCATAGAGGTGTAAATAGTTTGAATGGCTACTCAAAGAGATGTTAGTATCCAAGGAGACTAGGAAGGCAACCTCAAGGATGTAGGGGGACTCTAGTATCTACATCAATCCAATAGAGGATAGCAAGTTTTGGGATATTTACGAGTCATATCAGGGATGACCCTCCATGATAAGAAGGCATTTTGAATGATAGGGGGTATATGGCCCTTAATTGGAGGCTGCTACCATTGAAAAGGAGAATGTAGGGTTTACTCCTAAAACATCCCAATTGTACAAA
The DNA here is from genome assembly GCA_028583015.1 of Wollemia nobilis. NCBI lineage: Eukaryota > Viridiplantae > Streptophyta > Pinopsida > Araucariales > Araucariaceae > Wollemia > Wollemia nobilis. Next base: position 3,803,728 of record JAQPPZ010013509.1, on the reverse strand, counting down.
GCCCAAGTAGTTCATCTCAGGAGGGATAATTCAGATATCCCTCTTGCAACGGTAAGACCTCTAGATGCTGATCTATGGCAAGCTATAGAAGTTGCATTTTAGGTAGTAGAGACGATGTTGGTTCAATCACCTCCAATAGCATCCAGGATGAGGAAAGCACAGCTGATAGTAGCACCCTCAGCTTTGTGTAGAAAAAGAAGAGCCACACCTCTAGATGCTAGTGCACAGAAGAGGCAGACACGGGCTGCAAGTACAGCTGGATCCACCAAGAAACAACAATGATGAGGGGTCAATAGGGCTACCTGCAATTTTTATGCCATGAGGACATGGCATATGTTATGCATGGGGGATGATGAGCATCATAAATGCTCATATTTTGTATACATCTTCTTGATTATTATGCGGATGTATAATAAGGATTGCATGTGTTTATGAATGATTATATAATTATTTGATGAAATTATGCGTGTTATCTAATTCATGAAATTATTTAAAGGTATTTAGCCTTCAATTAAAATATCCAAGTTTTATGCATCGAATTATTAGTGGATTTAATAACTAGAGAGATATCACTCTCATAAGCAACGAAGTGCTACCAAAATTCAACCATGGAGATTTCAAGTCTCCCAATGGACCATATCAAAGGTTGAATATTGAATTCATACTCCTTGCATCATTCAATGCTATTGATTTGTGTCAAATCCCACCATTAATTCATTCTTCACAAGCACACCCTTGAACATCAATCTTACATATCAAACCTGGCATCACCTTGCATCAGCCACATTGATGAGCATAAAAAATGCTCATATTTTGTATACATATTCTTTATTATTATGCAACTGTATAATAAGGATTGCATATGTTTATGAATGATTATATAATAATTTGATGAAATTATGCGTGTTATCTAATTCATGTGTTTTCAGTGTGTTTTTGTGGAATTGCAGTTGATTTATTTAGATTTGGATCAGTCAAGGTCTTTTCATGGACCTGGCACTTTGTTTCTTTCAGAATCAACATAGAGAAGGTAGGCATATTCCTCTTCCAAGAAGGTGCCAAGTGTAAGTAGGTGCCTTCCTCTTACAGGAAGGCACCAAGGAAAGACAAGTGCCTTCCTCTCCCAGGAAGGCACCAATAGAAAGCCAATGCCTTCCTCTTCTAGGAAGGCACCAAAGGAAAAGAAGTGCCTTCCTGTCATAAAGAAGGCACTGACAGGAAGGCACCATTAGAAGGCAAGCGCATTCCTCTCATAAGGAAGGTGCCACTAGAAGGCAAGTGCCTTCCTCTCATAAGGAAGGTGCCACTAGAAGGTAAGCGCCTTCCTATCATAAGGAAGGTGTCGACAAGAAGGCGCCACTAGGATGCATGCGCCTTCCTCTCACAGGAAGGTGCCAACAGAAGATAAGCATATTCCTCCTCTAGGAAGGCACCAATGGTAGTAAGGCACCTTCTGCATAGAGAAGGTGCTCGACATACTTAGGCACCTTCCTCATAGGGAAGGCACTCCTGTTCTTCACCTATTGACCAAACAAGGACTATGTGGACAACAACGACTGGTGCAGTTCCAACTCTGTCATGTAGAGTTAAATTGGGGATTGCATCGACATATGAGAACATCCTACCAATACTACGTGAAGCACAAACCAATCAGTGAACACACCATCGTTAGAAATGAATGCCAGTTTTAGCAAATGTCGATCACATTTACCAGACTATCTTAGTTTAGTTTGGAATGAATCGAGTGTTATAACTTATTTGTAATAGAATATCTGTGGGTGTCCTATATAAACACATGTAGATCTCTCTGAGGATATATAGAATATTTTAATAATTATAGAGAGATACACAGTAGAAGTATTGTAATACGTTGATAATTATAATACATTTCTAAGAGTTTCTAAGTACGTGTTCAGCTGGGAGGAAGCTGCTGGAGCCTGGGCCCACTCCAAGCCAGTATTTCTTCTCCTATTTTTCTTGTGTTTTCTAGATTAGTTTACTACTTTATAATATTGTTTATCACATTGTTATTTCCAGTATTGCAGTAGGTTTATTTCTAGCAATGCATGAATATTTCCTTTCTATAGATTTAATTGTTTTCACATAAATTATTGAGGAGTGTATGAATGATTGATGACCATTTGAAACACCCCCCAATAGTAGAACTAGAGGACTCATCTCAAGTGGTATTGTAAGCAATCTTGTTCAAGACCCTTCGCAAGTTTACGAAGCTCCCTGGGTTGATAAATTAAATGCATGGGCATGTGACAAAAGTAGGAAAGAAGTTAACCTTATTTGGCCCGCAACACAAATCACCCTAAGATGGCCCATAGGTGCAACCATCACACCTTGATATATTCAGTAGGTGATATCATCCTACATAAATATGGCCTCTTGAAAAATATTTTTTTTACCTATTTTCTTGCTTTCATCAGTTTAGCAGCACTTCAATTACTTCTTAGCATAGTTAGATTTCATTTTCATGCATTTGTTTTTCATATTTTAGTTTTTTTATCATTTTATTTATCATGGACATGGGCCTTATCTTGAAAGGCTCTTCATATGCTATTAATACTTTTAAGTCTTCTTGTGTGAAAATTATTGTAGGCCCAAAATGACCACATCCTTAGAAAACTTTTTAAAATATTTTCTAAGGCAAAGAAGGATGTTCCATCCCATGCGAGATCCAATGTATTTTACAATGGCGCAAGATAGGATGTTCTATTCCACGGTCAAAATGGTCAAATTTCACTTTACCACTTTCGGAATCATGGATCACAACATATTTTTGATTAAGTCTAAAAGCTTAGTGGCCTACAACATGTTCTAATCCATGTGACATCCGACATGGTTCCAACCCATAGTCAAAGTAGTCAAAGTTTACACTTGCTTACTTCCAAATCATGGCACAGTGCATATTGTTCTAGCCCATGCATGCTAAAGGCTATTTCAAGCTTGTTCTACCCCATGAGAGTTCAAGAGTATTTTGTAGCGGCACAACGCACATGTTCTAGCCCACGGTCAAAATGGTCAAACATTACAAAAGTGAATAATAAAGTCATGGACTAGCACAAAGTTTTATATAGCATATGTCTTATGTTATATCCTACGTGGGCCAGAGCGATGCTCTACCCTACGGTCAACCATAGTCAAACTGGGAGGCACGAATTTTGAGGCATGGACTACAACACATTGTAGATCATGTTCTACATTGTGGATGTGAATCGACTCTAAAGCAGATTGAAGAATAAGAGTCATGGCCTAGCACAATGTTCCATCCCATGCACCTCCAAGTATATTTTCATGTTAAAGCCTCATGTGCTCCAACCCATGGTCAAAGTGGTCAAAGGAAGTGAGAAGCTGTTAAGAGGAGCGGGCTACGACATGTTCCACGCTGCGAAGCTATCAAAGGCTTTCAAGATATAATCTTGGTCATCAATTCATAGATCAATGGTTGGTCCATTCTAATGATATCTCAGGCACATAAAAGTAGAGCCTTTGCATCATGAACTGGTTGAGCAAGAGAGCTAGCAGATGAAGCATCATCAAAGCCAAGAACCAAGAAAATATAGTTGCAATCAGTTGCAGATCTATGATAGATAATGTCTACAAGAATGAAAGATGATCTAGATCACATTTTTGATAGCTTGGAGCCAAACCACCATGAAGAACCAACAAGTTGTAAGGGTCGAGCTGCAAAGGAGTGCAAGATCGCATAGTTTTTCTAGTCTCAAATGCAAATCAGAGGCTACCACCTCAACATCTGGCTGATCTAGCATTTCATTTTCCTTGTAATGTTCCATTTCTCTCAATTTATTTTCAAAGTATAAAAACTATAAAAGGAGGTCGAACCCTCATTTTGAAGGGTCGACTCTAGAGTGTTTGCTTGCCCTACTATGTAATACTTATTTGCAAATCAATAGAAGGAACATTACTTGGAATGTTTACCTCAAATTGGTGTCTTCTATAATTTTGGAGAGATTCAAGTTGTGGATTGCTTTTTTGCTACTGCTGCTATGGTTAGTCTATTCTGCTGATATTGGATTGCTAACTTAGAGCAATTGAAATATTTTCATAATTGAATCTGTGCTTGCAAGAAGTTATTTTCTGTTAAATCTTGATATTGATCTTATTCTTCTAATTTGGATTATTAGTATCTTGATATTGAAATAGCTTTCTTGAAGTATATCTTTATTTTATCTGTAATATTGAAGATTACTTGTTTTGAATGTTGTTAATTTCAAGTGTGGGACACTAGAAATTGTTTTGTAAGATGGGTTTTCCTTGTAGATGCCTATGTTGTTAGCTCTATACATCCATTATTTGATTACTATTTCTTAACCCTAACTCATTTCTATCCCTACCCTTTAAAAATTTAATTGAGCTTAAATGAGTCAACACCTTATTAGTTGACAAGGAATACCAACCTACTCTAGAGGTTGGATTAGAGTAATATTTAATCCATCCAATGTTGTGGTCTAAACTATGATTAGAAGATAATAGACATAGTATCAAGCTTTTTCTTGATGGCAATTTGGATCCCAATAGTTTTTGGCATGCTCGATGGGACCTGTTAACAAGAACACTAGTTAACCCACTCTTTCTACCTTTACCTTTTCCTAGAGGAATCAAGATTTGGTGAATTATCTTGACCTTAAAGTGGTGATCAGTAAATTCACCTAGTGACTCCCTGAATTCAAGAATCTAGAAAAGCCTTTTTGATAGCTCATAGTTTTCATGAATACTAGGTCATCTGCAAAGAATAACCTAGAGTCTTTCATCTATTATGAGCTCCCTTTGAGAGGATCTACTATCTTAAGGAATTTGAACCCAGATTTCTAGTCAGATGAAACTCCTCCAGAAATTCAACCTGAGGTGCCTCCAAGACCACCTCCAACAAGAGCAATGACTAAAAATATGGCTCACAATGCAAATAATGCCAATGTGGCCCCAAATCTACCCCTATAGAAGTATCCTAGTTGGAATATAGTTGGCCCCTTGAGGCTTGCTCATATGCATGATATTCCCAAAGCCATCCCTACCTATGATGGATCAGGAAAACCACTTATGAGCATTGCCAAGATATTCTAAATCTAGCAACAATTCATAATATAAAGAATGAAGATGTCATTATCAGAATCCTAGCCCTATCCTTTAGAGGGAAGATCTTACACTGGTTTAGGACTTTGGAGGACAATAGCATTACTTCATGGGCTGAGTTAGTAGAACCTTTTGTAGAGGAATTCAATGAGTCTGTTGATCCCTTCTCCCTTCTAAATTAGTTTACATCCATGCAAAAACATCAGCAAGAATCAGTTTCAGACTTTAATCTGAGATTTAGCAGAACCTGGAAGAGAATTCCACTTGAAGCCAGGCCAACTACAACCCTTGCTTTTATGTATTATATCAGAGCCCTTGGATCAGAATTGGGCTTACAAACTCAATAGGTAGGGATATATACTTTTCCCCAGGTTTATACTACAATCGTCCAGGCTGAGAATATTCTTATCAATGTAGGGAGGTTACCCCCAAAGACTGTGATGCCTTACTGCTCTAAAATTCCTAATACCCAAGGTTAGGAAAATACATCTTCTTACATGGACCCCCCTCCTCTTTCATCACCAACTCCAAATATGACTCCAATTCCCCTCCCCAAACCATCTTCTGCTCCAGTTTCTTTCCCTCCTCTTCCATCTCAAGCACCTCAAGAATATTCTATGCTTCTTGATATTCAAAACACTTTGAAAACTCTCAGTAACAAGATGAATTCAATGGAGAAGAGAGATATAGAGATATCACAACAAAGAAGGTTTCCCTATGTTAATAGATATCAGAATCTTGGTACCAACAATAGTGCTAGAATCAGAGTTAATGCCATTCAAGAAGATCTAGAATATTCCTCTGAAACTAGCCTTGTGAATGTATGGTGCCTTGTGTGTAATGATCCCCATGACTCAGAGTCATGTGTAATGTATCAACATCATGTGCAACAAGCCATGGAAAAGGTAGAGAGAAATTAGAAAGGTAGAGTCAATATGCTCTGGAAACTAGACCAGATCATGGTTGGGCAAGATCCTGATGAAGAAGGACCTATTGTTGTCATGACAAGATCTAGAAAGAAGACATTGTAGGTTGATCCATAGAATATGGGGCAATTTCAAGTCCCTTCTCAGAAGAAGAAAGATCCTCCTCTCCAAAATAATGATCAATTTCCTATTCCTCAAGCCACTAAAAAGAGGGACATGGTACCTAAAGGCCAAGAAAAGGAGGTCAGTTTCCCTAGGAGGTTTGACAAAGAAAATGATAAAGAGAGGATGAGATCCAAAAGTGAAGCACAAGAAAAGCTTTGATTCCCCTCTATAACTAAGAGGTAAAGGATTGAAGCCACACAACAATACAAGAGGAAGTATGGTGAGCTAGAGAGAAAGTTTGAGAATCCTACTTTAGCAAAATTAGAATATAACATTGTAGAAGAGATGAAGAGAATTCCCTCCAAGGCTAGCCTCTATGATACCCTCTTTATCCTTGGTCAAATAGATCTACTAAAAGCTTCTTTGAGTAAGAATCCTCAAGAAAAGTAGGCCACTACCATCCTCACTGTATCTTCTAGAAAATATAAGATGTCTCCTATTATTTTAAAGAATAAACCCCCCATTCTATATTTCTTTGTGGATGGAGGGTTGGATAGTTCATAATTGTATGATTGATTCAGGGGCCTCCACCATGGTTATGCCCAAGGTAGTCTATGAGGAGATGGGTATGGAGTATACCAGATCCTATCTTAGAGTTCTATAGTTGGATGGGACACTAGTAAAGATAGTTGGGGTAATAAAATATGTACTCATGAGATTGCATAGAGCCCTAGAGGTGACCATTGTACAAGAGATTGTGGTTGTAGACCTAGAGCCCTATTTTGGTCTATGCCTTTCTAGAGAGTTCACTACCAAATTGGGAGGATGTATGTACTTGGATTACTCTAGTATGGTGATTCCCTTCAAAGGAAAGAGAATAAGGATCACACTTGAGAAGCCTGTATCATATCACATTGAAAAAATTGAAGAAGACATGTGTAACCTCACACCTCTGGATGATTTTGAAATAGTGGAAAGTTTTGAAGAACTAGAGGTTGAGGATGAGTTATCATTCAGAGAGGATTATAGCCAGTTTGGAATAGGAATGGGCACATACAACATCTCCTTAGAAGCAGAGAAAAATATCCTTGCTATATCTAACCAGTATCTGAGGGAAATAGAAACTTGGACCATGCACTTTGATGGTGCAAGATGCAAAAATGGGGTTGGTTTCGGTGTAGTTTTGTAGTCTCCATCAGAAGGTGTAAAGAGTTTTGCATATAGGTTGACATGGTCCTGTACCAATAATGTTGTAGAGTATGAAGCTTTATGCTTAGGGCTGATGCAAGCTGAGAGCATGGGTATCAAGATACTGAATATATATGGTGACTCTGAGCTAATAGTAAATCAGGTAAGAGAGAGATGCAACAGTAAGCACCATTACCTGAAAGCATATAGAAATAGGGTGTGGGATTTGATGGAATCCTTTGATGCCCTCAACATTCATTTTGTTCCTAGAAGGTAGAATATGTTGGCTGACTCTTTGGTAGTTAGAGGATCTAATTTTAACCCTTCTGCAGATATAGGAGTTGCTAAAGATAAAAGGATCAAAATGGTTTTCAGGCCTGCAGTCCCAGATAGATAGATTTTCTGGCAAGTCTTTGAGAGTGATGAATAGATCATCGACTTCTTGGTAAGAGAGGCTTGTTTATCCACTATTCAAGAGGAAGTGCTAGATGATATTGACCAACAAGAGGTTATCCAATTAAAAAAAATCATATCCCAAGAGGGTTGGTCACACTTGAAAGCCTCTTTGATAATGAAGATAGGAAGAAAATCCAAACTATGGAGATCAATGAAAAAATCTATAAGGAGATCAATATTGAGAAGGAAAAGAAGCTCAAAGTTGGTATCCACTATTCTCTAGAAGAGGTAGAGGAGATTAAAGCCCTGTGCCTAAAATACCAAGACATTATGGCTTGGTCATACGAAGATCTCAAGGTATATGACAAAAGGGTGATCCAACATACAATTGAGCTAGAACCAGATGCAAAGCCTTTCAGGTAAAAGCAAAGGCCTGTGAATCCTAGGATTGAGTCTATAATGAGAGAAGAGCTACTTAAACTACTTAAGGCTAAAATTATATATCCAATTAAGCACTCTACATGGGTAGCTAACTTGGTTCCTATGAGGAAGAAGAATGGAGACATCCGCCTATGTGTAGATTTTAGGAATCTCAACCAGGCATCATTGAAGGATCACTACCCTCTCCCTCATATTGATCAGATTCTTTAGATTTTTGTAGGAGTAGAGAGGTTCTCACTATTAGATGGCTTCTCCGGTTATAACCAGATTTGGGTGAAATATGAGGATCAATTCAAGATAACATTTACTACCAAATGGGGTACTTTTGCTTATCAGAGGATGCCTTTTGGTCTATCTAATGCAGGGGCTACATTCTAGAGAGCTATGGATTATGCCTTTGGAGAGCTCATTAATAAAGTCATTCTGATCTACTTGGATGATATGACTATGTTCTCTCATGAGAAACAAGATCACCTGATGCACTTGGAGCAAGTATTTGAGAAATATAAAGAATTTGGTATCTCTCTTAATCCAAAGAAGTCATTCTTTGTAGTTCATGAAGGGAAGTTGTTGGGCCATGTGGTCTCTAAATAAGGGATGTCTATTGATCTAGATAGAGTTAAATCAATTCTTACCCTTCCCTTTCCCATGAACAAGAAAGCTCTATAGTCCTTCTTTGGGTAGATCAACTTTGTCAGGAAGTTTATCTTATTTTCACTCAAAAGGTGAAGCCCATCTCAGAGTTGCTAAAGAAAAATGTAGATTTCAAGTGGATTGAAGTAAGGAAATAAGCTTTTGATATCATTAAGCAATCCATTGCCACTACTCTAGTTTTGGTGAATCCTAATTTTAGTAAGAATTTCATCCTGTATGCTTATGGAGTTGAAGAGAGCTATGCATCTATGCTTACTCATAAGAATGATGATGGGGAAGAACATCCTATATTTTTTGGAGCCAAAATCTCCATGAGTATCATATCAAATACAACTTCATCGAAAGACAAGTCTTTGTAGTGATGAAGTCATTGAAGAAATTTAGGTAATACTTGGCTCAAAGTAAAACCTTGGTGTATGTAGTTCACCTAGATGTAAGAAGTTTCATTTTACAAGGTGAGCTAGGAGACAAAAGAGTAGGTTGGATTACCAAGATCCAGGAGTATGATGTAGAAATCCATCCTACCAAGCTGGTCAGAGGTAGAGCATTATGTCAAGGGTTAACAGAGAATATGGATAGAAAAAATGATAGCTTGTCAATCAACAATAGAAGATAAAGAGCCTCAATCAGGAGATTCAGACTGGGTTGATCAGATGACTAGATATTTCTAGATAGGAATTTATCCTCAGGATCTTAACCCATCACAAAGGAGGAGATATAGGCTTCAAGCCTTAAAGTATGTCTTACTACCAGAAGGACTATATAGGAGAAATCTGGATGGAGTCCTCCTAAGATGCTTGAAGGATGATCAGAAGCAAAAGGTTATTAAAGAATTCCATGGAGGATTATCTGGAGGACATTTTTAGGAAGGGTCACAACTTTAAAAATTATTAGAGTAGGCTATTATTGGCCTACTATTTTTTTTGACACCTTCAAGGTAACAAGAGCCTATGATGAATGTCAGAGGTATGTGGGAAGAACTAGAAATGCATCATTCCCCCTCAAGCCTGTCCAAGTAGAAGAGCCATTTCAACAATGGGGTTTGGATTTCATTGGGACAATTAACCCAAATTCCTTAGTAGGACATAAATACATTTTGATTGCCATATATTACCTTACCATATGGGTAGAAGCCATCCCCACAAAGAAATCATATCAAGAAGTGGTAATTGACTTCATGGAAAGCTTGATTGCAATATTTGGTATCCTTAAAGCTATAGTAAGTGATAATGGTCCAGCCTTCATAGGAGCTAAGTACATTGAGTTTTCTAGCAAGTATGGTATCACCATAAAGAATTCTTCCAATTACTATCCTCAAGGGAATGGATTAGCAGAGTCAACTAATAAGAATCTGCTAAGAATTCTGAAGAGATCATTAGAAGATAACAAAAGGAGTTGGCACCTATTGTTAGAGCAAGCTCTATGGGTAGATAGGATCACCATCAAGAAGTCTATCAAAACCTCTCCCTATGCTTTGGTGTATGGCAAAGAAGCAGTCCTACCTATTCACTTGGAAATACTAGCTCTCAAGCTAGTAGACTCAGAGGAAGAATCTGATCAGTGTCCAGTTGAAACTAGATTGACACATCTACTCCAGTTAGAAGAGAAAAGGACTCAAGCATATGAATATTTCTAGAAGCATTCATCTGATATTAAGGGATGGTTTGATAAGAAAGCTAGATTCAAAAAATTCAAAGTAGGGGACTCTATTTTGAAGTGGAATGTGGAGAGAGCTAAGCCAGGACATCATCAAAAGTTTGACTCTTTCTGGGATGGCCCTTTCAAAGTAGTTGAGGTTAAAGAAAGCAACTCTTTCTAGCTTGAATATTTAGAGGGAAACATTCAGCCAATCTCGGTTAATGGTTTCCATCTCAAACTCTACTTTGATTAAGAATAAATCTTCTCTTGTAACATATGTGTATATTTGTATTATACTTTTGTTTTCTATTCTAAAAAGTTTTGTACAAAGAAATAAAAAATATAAAAAAAAAAAAAAAGTACAAGGCAATATTGTGAAAAAAGCTAAGGGTGGTAGTGGGACACGACATATGCTCCATGTCATGCTCAATATGCTAAAAGTGGTCGTGAGCTACAACATATGTTCCATGCCACTCTTAAAATATAAAGAGATAGAAAAGTATCATAATTGAAAACATGTTCTAGGTCATGACCAATCATTGAACAACATGATATCTCCCATTGCCAAGTCACCCATATTTTGATTTGAGAAGTGTGCAATGGGTAGTTGTTCAATGTCCACATTAATGGTAGAAGGCATGCATGTAAGAGGATTTAAAGCTCAAATGTTGGTTGCCATCCATTTTACAAGCTACATTCATCTACTAGAGAGAGCATAGCAAAGCAATAAGGTAGTTTGCAAGAATAGAAGAGAGCGAACACCTAGTGAATTTTCATAGAAAATGGCCTCTAAAAGAGCTCAGGAAGAGAAACAACCAGTAACTACCAAATGAAATGCTATATTGATAAAGTAGAGGTAGTGGTTGATACTATACTAACCTTTTTAGGGAGAACTAAGCTCAGAAGAGATATCAATGATAAATTTTGAAAGGGTGAACCTATGATAGTTCAAGGTAATTGTTGTCCGCTCCTTTTTATATTTTTACATCTATGATTCAGTGCTCCCTTATCCTAAATTAGTTTTCAATTGTCAATTTTTATGACCCTAGAGAAAAAGTAGTAAAAATAGCTAATGGTAAAACCCTATTTAATATCACAGCCAAGGCCTGTCATGATTTGTTTGCTTTAGGTGTAGAACCACCTGTGAGACCTAAAGTTTTTGATATAATAGAGCAAACTGGATATTATTCCTTGCAAAAATATGCTCATGAAGGAGAGCCTTTTAGGAAATGGGTTTACAACCAGTTCAAAACCATCAAGTCAAAAATAACATTGCCTACAACCCCAATTCCCATTGAACAATTTGCAAACCTTGAGCTTTTCTCCATGTTGGCCTACTTAGAGGGTTTAGATTCTGATCGATATGTGAGAGACTAGTAGATAGCCACTATGTATTGCATTTTGAATGAGAAAATGTATAGGCCCAAAGTAGAAGAAGAGGGTGTCAAGCCAATTTATTTTGATTGGCCCACCTTTCTCTCCAAATGAATGCATGAGCAACTAGTTAGGATGAAGAAAGATTCAGAGAACCCTTCCTTCCAACATTGTTCAAATTTGGTATGGATGTTTTATGCTATCATAAGGCATATGATGCCCTAGATTCTAGTAAAGGATAAGAATGATAAAGGAGATCCTATCCCTATTTATTATTGGACCAACCATCTGAGGAGCACATAATCCTACTACAGGTTCAACTTGGAATTTCTAGGGTCGACCTTGAAAATCATGTATGGGAAATGCCCTAGGTTGCCAAGGTTGGCTAAAGAATTGTTATGAGTAGAGGATGCCAAAGAAGGGGACTGGTATATTCTTATAGAAGGCACTATCATCAGACTCTATGGTTTTACTGGTAAACCTTTTCTACTACCTCATTTTGTAACTAGTAGGCTATTGGCCCTGGAGTACTTAAGGCAAGCAAACTTTATCAATATAAATTTTGACTTTGGAAAAGGGAGGAAAATTTTGTTGACTTACTCTCATAATGTGGATGATATAATGATAACCAGAAGGGGTCAAGGTGAACAAATTACCCAATATTTGGAGAGGTTAGGACTATTATACATCCCACAAATATGGAGATATGACCCTGATGACAAGTTCTCGAAGAGGAACATTGCTCTAAACAAGGAAAAAGCTCTCAAGTTTGAAAAGACTTCAAGGCCTCATTTTGAAGAGGGCAGGAATAATAAATAAAATGCTTCGTTGGAGTGGAATGTCACTAAAATGGAGCAACTGCCCCCATGGAGAGACTTCTATGAACAAATAGTCAATTTTGACCCTACAAATAATAAAGACCATTGTCTGAAAGAGTCTAAGATTAAGGAAGTCGAAAGGAAAAAAGGATGGGATGAAGGTAAAATTGTAGATTGGTGGATAATGAGAGTGGAAATAGGTACATACAAGGCTAGAGTGGGTTGACAGGCTGATGATGAATTCTCTGACCTATATGAAAAACATATTAAGACCTGGAAGGCCAAAGATACCAAGAATTTGGTATTAAGCTACATGAGGGCTGAAACAAAAGAAAAAGAGAAAGTTCAAGCAACATCAGACTCTCTTTCCCCACCTTCCTAGGAAGAAATTTAGGAAGTGGAGACCAATGCTCCATTAACGGTTGAAGAAGCCCCAAAAGCATTTGAACCTTCATAGGAGAAATTAAAGAAGTATTCTGTAGGGGCTCAGATTATGAGCAAAATGCATTATTCTGGTGATAAGGTAGTAAATATAGAAATCATCCAGATAGTTAATAGGCCTAAATACCTAGCCCTAGGTGGAGAACCTCCTATGATTGAGATAAATTGGAAAAATAAAGATGATGATTTTGTCTTCACTCCTGTGAGTTTCACCACTACAGCTACAACTAAGCCAACTCCGACCACCGAAGTTGCATTACAGAAAGAACAATCTGAGGAGGATACAGAGAGTGATAAGCCTATGGTGTTTCAAGTTTTCAAGAGAAAGGCAAAATATTCAGTAGAGGAAGCTCAGAAAGAGGTCTACAAGAAACTAAAAATGGATCAAGGGCAGAGTGTTGAACAAGTCCCTATTACAGTTGTAAAGCTATCAATACAACAAGCACAACACCAAAGTGTGGAGGAGATTCTCGAGCATCCTACTTCTATAGGTGAAGGTATTATTTCTATCCCTTCTTCTCCTTCTCCTTCCCCAAAGGAACCCCCTTCCCATTCTCAAGAAAATTTGGAACAAAAGGTACCCTCTCCCCCTCATGACTCATCACCCAATCCATCAACTACCATAGAGGGTCAAACCAATCCATCTCCTCCACCTTCATCTAAAATCCCAGTCACATCATCCCCTGACATTTCATCTTTTCCCTCAAATTTATTACCTTCAGTAGCATTATAAGGACAAAATATTTCATCCCTTCCAACTCATTCCATGATTTCAACTTCCATCCCTATGTCTTCCCCAATTGCAACCCCTACAATCAGTACAGATTCAACTATTATCACCACTACCCCATTCTCATCATCTTCTGAGTCTGTCCTCCCTTATCTTATAGCTTCCCCTTCCCTTATAAGTCATTCTACATTAGCTTATTTATATAAATGAAAGGAGGTTTCATAGAAGATTCAATATTTTTGGGTTGAGAAACTTTCTAAGCCTTCAAAGAAGATGGCTATAAAGAGAAAGATAATGATCGTTGATCCAGTGACAAGGCAAAGGACTAGTAGATCCATCACACCTCTGGTGAACAAACCTGAAGAAGATATGACTATACAAGATTATCATCTAGAAGAATATACAAAATATATTGAGCAATTACCAATGGAGGATGAGTTGGTCATAGCAAAATCTCACCTTGAAACTTTCTATGTCAAGATCGACATCTATAAGGAGCAAGTTGGAAAGTTGGAAGAAAATATAGAAAAGCTGGAGAAGATAGTCAACAATCAGAAAAAGGTGGAAAATGTTATAAGGAATGAAGTCAAAAGCTAGAAGAATAGGTATCAGGAGGCTATTAAGCTCAAGGAACAAGTGGAAGAGCAGAAGAAAAATAATGAAGACCAAGCTAAAGAAATACAAGATTTGAAGCATCAACTTCATATTGAGAAAGCCAAAGCCTCAAGCTTCTCAAAAGGAGTAAAGAAGGTTAGGAAAGAGCTATGGTCTGAAATCCTTGAGAAGTGTTCAGGAATCTAGCTTGTAATCGACTACATGGATGATGCCAACCATTTATTGCAAAATACCAAGGAAGACTTGGACAAATTCATGGAGGAACTACAACCTATGGTGATACTAGTAGAGCAGATATACAAGCTATCTGAGAGTAGATTTAGTGAAGTTACAAAGCCTATTCCCAATAAGGCATGGAGCACTTCTAGATTAGCTTCTAGGGTTGTGGTTGAGAAGAATAGATTGCTCCAGAAGGGCTGGTTATTATCTGATAAAATTGAAGACACAATTCAGGATATTATGGATATCAATAATGAAATGACATAGTATGGTTTTGGGGGACTATGGATTGAAAGCAACACCTTGTTGTTAGAAGTAGATATAAAAAGAGTATAGCTTCAATCATTCAAGATGAATCTGAGATAGATAGTTGGGAGGATCCGATTGATCAAGAGCAGGTCTCTCAAATGATAAAAGACTTAACTAGGCTCAAAGATCTAATGGAAGACCTAGTGAACAAAGGTAACTCTGCTACTTATGAAGAGACCTCCAAGTTGGAATATGTGCATAGGTGACTTAAAGAAACCTCCAACCCTACTGATGTTGTTTGGAATCAAGCTTTGCAAACTTTGAAAATGATGGTTCAGTTATTTGGGATAGATCTAAACCCCAAAGATAAGCATGAGACTTCTCAAGAAGAAGAAGAAGTTGAAGAAGATCAGGCTGAAGAGCAATTAGAGAAGGATGTTGAGGATACAGAGAAGGTATAGGATGAGTAGCTCCAAAAGTAGAACCAAGAAGAGAATAAAAAAGAATAAGTAGCCTTGTGGTTGAAGTAGACTTTAACATTTTTGCATTCATGTATATATTGTGTATTTTGTTTTTGTTCTGATATTGTCAGAGAAATAGTAATAAAAGCATGAGGCCTATGGTAGAAAATGAAAAATACATGAAGGCATTTTGTCCAAACTAATTTAAAGTTTATAAAATGGGATATAAGTCCATATTTCTAGACTAAGGTGGTGCCCATGGTGAGAGTTTTGAAGTATATTGTTTCTAACATGGTTTCCATGTGAACCGTTACTCTCTGAGTATCTTCATAAATGTTCTAGAGAGTAATAGTCACATAGAAGCTATTCTATGAAGCATAGTCTATATATTTCATCATTTTTGACTCCTGATCCAATGGATAAGACTCTGAGTTCTTAGGCTTTGTGAGCAAAACCCCCTAGGAGGTGCTAGAATGTAGGCCCAAAATGGCCACATCCTTAGAAAATTTTTGAAATATTTTCTAAGGCAAAGAAGGATGTTCTATCCTACATGAGATCCAATGTATTTTATAGTGGTGTAGGATAGGATGTTCTATTCCATGGTCAAAATGGTCAAAGTTCACTTTGCCACTTTTGAAATCATGGATCACAACATATTTTTGATTAAGTCTAAAAGCTCAATGACTTGCAACATGTTCTAATCCATGTGATATCTGACATGGTTCTAGTCCATGGTCAAAGTAGTCAAAGTTTGTACTTGCTTACTTTTAAATCATGGCATAATGCATATTGTTCTAGCCCATGCATGCTAAAGGCTATTTCAAGCTTGTTCTACCTCATGAGAGTTCAAGAGTATTTTGTAGTGGCACAATGCACATGTTCTAGCCCATGGTCAAAATGGTCAAACATTGCAAAAGTGAATAATAAAGTCATGGACTAGCGCAAAGTTTTATATAGCATATGTCTTATGTTATATCTCATGTAGGCTAGAGCGATGCTCTACCCCGTGGTCAGCCATAGTCAAACTTGGAGGCATAAATTTTGAGGTATGGACTACAACACATTGTAGATCATGTTCTAAATTATGAACTCATCTAAAGCAGATTGAAGAATAAGAGTCATGGCCTAGCGCAATGTTCCATCCCATGCACCTCCAAGTATATTTTCATGCTAAAGCCTCATGTGCTCCAGCCCATGGTCAAAGTGGTCAAAGGAAGTGAGAAGCTGTTAAGAGGAGCGGGCTACGACATGTTCCACACCATGAAGCTATCAAAGGCTTTCAAGATTTAATCTTGGTCGTCAGTTCATAGATCAATAGTTGGTCCATTCTGATGATATCTCAAGCACATAAAAGTAGAGCCTTTGCAACATGAACTGGTTGAGCAAGAGAGCTAGCAGATGAAGCATCAACGAAGCCAAGAACCAAGAAAATATAGTTGCAATCAGTTGTAGATCTATGGTAGATAAGGTCTACAAGAATGAAAGATGGTCGAGATCACATTTTTGATAGCTTGGAGCCAAACCACCATGAAGAACCAGCAAGTTGCAGGGGCTGAGCTGCAAAGGAGCGCAAGATCGCATAGTTTTTCTGGTCTCAAACATAAATCAGAGGCTGCCACCTCAGCATCTGGCTGATCTGGCATTTCATTTTCCTTGTAATGTTCCATTTCTCTCAATTTATTTTCAAAGCATAAAAACTATAAAAGGAGGTCGAACCCTCATTTTGAAGGGTCGGCTCTAGAGTGTTTGCTTGCCCTGCTATGTAATACTTGTTTGCAAATCAATAGAAGGAACATTACTTGGAATGTTTGCCTCAAACTGGTGTCTTCTATAATTTTGGAGAGATTCAAGTTGTGGATTGCTTTTCTACTATTGCTACTATGGTTAGTCTATTCTACTGATATTGGATTGCTAACTTAGAGCAATTGAAATATTTTCATAATTGAATCTGTGCTTGCAAGAAGTTATTTTCTGTTAAATCTTGATACTGATCTTATTCTGCTAATTTGGATTATTAGTATCTTGATATTGAAATAGCTTTCTTGAAGTATATCTTTGTTTTGTCTATAATATTGAAGATTACTTGTTTTGAATGTTGTTAGTTTCAAGTGTGGGACACTAGAAATTGTTTTGTAAGATGGGTTTTCCTTGTAGATGCCTATGTTGTTAGCTCTATCCATCCACTGTTTGATTACTATTTCTTAACCCTAACTCATTTCTATCCCTACCCTTTAAACATTTAACTGAGCTTAAATGAGTCAACACCTTATTAGTTGACAAGGAATACCAACCTACTCTAGAGGTTGGATTAGAGCAATCTTTAATCCATCCAATGTTGTGGTCTGAACTGTGATTAGCGGGTGCATGCCTAATCAGAGAATTGGAAGATAACAGTCATAGTATCGAGCTTTTTCTTGATGGCAATTTGGATCCCAATAATTATAAGTCTTCATAGGGATAAAATGGCATAAATATTAACTCCTCATCATCATATATTGTGAAGGTCACGAGAAACCCTCTCCAAATAATTTTGTGAGGATGCAAAGAAGATCCTGCAAGATACATCCAAAATGGCTATAATTGTATTTCATTTCATCAATATTGGTAGCAATCCCTAAGAGGGATTTTCTTGTAATCTTATTGAAAGAACAAATAATTATTAATAAAATGGAACCATCCAATCATTTGTTTTTTGTTCTTTATTTGTATGGTTACATTTAGATTAGCTACATTGCAATTTTATATTTTTTTATTGGTAAAAAAATTCATTAAAAGTGGGTTTTGAAAGGGGTCCCAAAACCTTTTTACAAAATTTCAACAGACCATCCAAAATGCCAAAGGGTAGGCCTTAAGAAAATCAAAAGGATAACAAGGGAATGGTCCTGGAGGGACCATCACCAACTGATTAAAAAAATTGGTATGCAAGATCATCCCGTACGTGGGATAAAACTGGGATGCGGGATCAAACCATATGTGAGATAAACCCATATGCAGGATCAAATAGGGATGCGGGATCATCCCGTACAAAAAAAAATTAAAATAGGCCTACCAAAGGAGCTTATAAATTAAAACGGAGAATCCTGTCTGTGCTGGAAAATTTTAAAATTAAAAATATGCTCATGTAGGAGAAATTTTATAAATTAAAATTTAAAATCCCACCCACATCGGGAAACTGAAACCTACCAATGATAAACCTGTATAGAAATAATTCAAATAAGGTGCACCAAATGAGACTAGAAATAAAAACAAAGAATCCCATCCAAGATGGAAAACTTTGAAATTAAATATCCCACCCATGCTGGAAATATTTAAAAATAAAAAATTTAAATCTTGCCCAAAATCGGAAACTAAAACTAGGCCAAATGATAAAAAGCAATCGTGAAGGAGAATCCCATCCATGAGGGCACATGAACAACAGAAACTACCCCAATAGAGAGTATTCAAACCAAAAATCCACAAGACCACCAGAAACTATCTCAGCAAGGAATATATCGACCAAAAATCTATGGGACCACTAAAAACTATCTCAACAGATCATATCCGAACTAGGAAGCCACGAGACCAACAAAAATTGTCTCTACAAGGAATATCCCAACTAGAAAGCAATGGGATCAACAAAAACTATCTCAGCAAGGAGGATCCTGACCAAAGAGCCATAAGACCATCACAAATTGGAAAAGTAATGAAAACCCATTCAAGAAGGTATGAGAAAACCAAAACCCATACAAATGGGTAAATAAAAAACCCCAACTATAGCAAGAAGAGTCCTATGAATAGTTGAAGGAGAAAACATGACCTAGAAAGTGGATCAACAGATGCTAGAGATCTTGATAGTCCACAAGATCTCTCTACAAAGGAGACTGAATACACAAGATAAAGAGAGAGTGTAGAGACACCAACCACCAAGAAGACCCATTACTGGGGCAATCTTGGATATAAGGATTGTTAGTAAGACTAAAAAATTGTAGCAATGGTGAAACTCGAGGTTCCCTCCCAAAGACCATAAAAAATTGTAGAGCCAATCCAGACAACCATCCATATCAGAAAAGCACATAGTACCACTAGGCACAACAAACCCTAATATGGAGTAGGATGGGATAACCATTTGTGGATGATAAAAACAAGGCTCCTTCCAAGCCATGAAAAAATATAGACTGGGATCCCAAGCACCAAAAAAAGGAATACAATTTCAAATACTCTTCCAAAAGCCATAACCCCCTAATTGGGCAAACAGAAAACAAACCAAACTAACATGGGACAACTAGGGAAAGATCACTAGGATAGTCTAAATAGCTGCATATAAACAATCAAACACAAAAAAACCAGCCTGGAAGGATCCAGGTGAATCCTAGAAGCATGGGAGAGAAGCAAGAAGTAGGAAAATGGAACGAGGGCATCCCTACGAGATGGGAGCCGCTCGTCCCCCCCTCCCAATTTTATATTTTATTTAAAGGGTGTATGATCTTTTTAGTACACTTCAATGGCTATCACAATGGGACTTTGTCCATATTTTACAAATTCATTGCTAATTGCTATTTTTCTTGGTATTTTTTATTTGTAGGTACAACCATCCCTAATAGAGACAGTCAATAAGTGCAACCGTATCACCCCAATATGGCTACTAGAAGCCATTGTTCCTCCTAGAGATAGCCTCATAGAAATATTTAGAAAGGGTCAGAAACAACATCTATAGTAGACTTAGGCTACACTTATGAGTTATTTTGTCATTTTCTTGCTTCCTAATAAAGAAAGTAAAAATTTGTATGCTTAAGTAGAGAAATTATAGAAGATCTTTCAATTTCAAAATAGTTTGTCCGTGATTGTCCCTAGATCATATGACCTTTGTTTGTGGTTGTCCCTATCCTAGATGACCCATGTTTCTAACCATACTGATGCAGGAGCATCCAGGAGTAGCACAACAATCTTGCATCACCAAAAAAAGAGAAAGAAAAACAAAAGAAACAAGCAAAAAAATTCTAAGTGTTGAATGTGTCGCGATATCGCGACATAAAAGTTGTCGCGATATCGCGACAACTCAGAATAACGACGAGCGCAAATCGCAAGTGTCGCGATATCGCGACACAAACATTGTCGCGATATCACGACAACTCAGAACCAATGGCAGGCGCAATCGCAAGTGTCACGATATCGTGACACAAAAGTTGTCGCGATATCACGACAACTCAAAACCAACGACGGGCACAAATCGCAAGTGTCGCGATATCGTGACACCAAAGTTGTCGCGATATCACGACAACTCAGAACCAACGGTGGGCGCAATCGCAAGTGTCATGATATCACGACACAAAAGTTGTCGCGATATCGCGACAACTCAGAAACAACGACGGGCGCAAATGGCAAGTGTCGCGATATCACGACGGACTTAGAGCAAAGTTGGAGCAAACAAAAGTGTCGCGATATCGCGACACATTGGCAAACAAAGCCAAAAGCCAAAAAAGTGTCGCGATATCGCGACGGATGGACATGGAGGAAAAAGTGTCACATTTTTGCGACCCGGCTAGGAGAGAGAAGAGCAAAGTGCAGAGGTGTCGCAAAAACACGACATGTTACTTTTTCGTGGACTATTGCAGAATGATAGTTGGCAGTTCCAAAAGATGTTAAGGCAGTTCTAGGGAACCGTTGCAGCGGTTACAGGGATGGTTGCGAACGGTGGTTGCAGCAAGAACCTATGATGATAAAAAGGGATTTTTTTGAAGGATTGCGTAGGCTGGAGAGACGAAGGCTACGGCTTCTTTTGGCATTTTTGCTGTACTGTGTAATCTTCCATAGTTACGAATTGTAATCTTTCCATGCTTTGAAATAAAATTGCGTCTTTTCTTTGTCATTAAAATTGGCTCCCCATCAAGTGGTATCAGAGCAGTAAGATTCTGAGTGTGTGAGCAGAGCACCGAATGTGAGGCAGCTTGCACCAAGATCTGGGGTTACGGGTTCTAAGAAACAGTGAAGCAGAATGCCGCCGCAAAGAAATCATGGTGCTAGAAGGAACGTGGTTCCTGAAGGAGACTTTCGAGCATTGCAGAGGCAAGTGCAGGCCTTGCAAGAAGAATTGCATAGAGGAGTAGAGCCAAGAGGAGAAGACCAAAGCGATGATGAAGCTTACGGAGTTGATGATCCGTCTAAAGAAGAAGGAGAAGCGATGAGTTCTATAGAAGCTCGAATGATTAAAGCTATTTCTCAAATTGGGAAAAGGCCAAAGATTGATGTATCCACATATTCTGGAAATTTAAATCCAGAAGAATTAATTGACTGGATTAATGACATGGAGGAATATTTCAAATATGAGGAAGTTGAAGATCCAAATCGAATAAAATTTTCCAGAACAAAGTTGAAAGGCCATGCTGGCATATGGTGGAAAGGAGTGCAACTGGAAAGAAACCGGAGAGGAAAAGAAAAGATCACCAAGTGGGATCGAATGGTTGAAAAACTGAAATGACAGTTTATTTCGGCAGATTACGAATTAGATCTACTGAGAAAAATGCAGAGTTTGCGCCAGTCCAGCAAGTCTGTTAAAGAATATACAGAGGAATTTTTTAAAATTTCTATCAGAACCGGCCATACAGAAGCAAATAAAGAGAGAGTAGCCCATTACATTAATGGGTTAAGAACCAGCATGCAAGAAGAATTGAGTCTGGTTCGAATGAGCACCATTGAAGATGCTTACCAGTTTGCTCTAAAAGTGGAAGAGAAACTGAACCGTAGATTTGACAGTAAGCAAAGAGGAAGAGGTCGTGGTGGAAGAACTGGTGGAAGAACCAGTGGAGGTAAATATGATGACCAAAAGCAGACTGGTGAAACCAGCAATCACCAGGAATAGAAGGAGGAGAATGCTTACCGACCCCGTAATCAAAACAATGATTATCAAAGGGGACGAGGTAGAGGTGGACGCGGATATGGAAGAGGCAGATTTCGTGGAACCTGTTTCAATTGCGGAGAAGAGGGGCATCGATCATATGAGTGTCCCAAACACCAAGAAACACCGAACAGAAGGCTTGAAGGTAATGCCAGAGCTGTGGTTGTTGAGGATGGTGTTGAATCTGAGCACTCTAAAGAAGCAGAGTGAGGAGAAGTGATGATCACAAGGAGAACCTTGTTGAACGAAGAGAAGGAACCAGACCAGCAGAAAAGCCTGTTTCGCACGAGGTGCAAATGTTCAGGTAAAATCTGTAATATTATTATTGATAATGGTAGTACAGATAATTTGGTTTCTAGGAAATGGTAGCTAAGTTAAAGCTAGAAAGAAGATAGCACCCGCATCCATACCGGATTGCATGGTTGTAGAAGGACCACAGAGCATTGGTCAGTGAACAATGCTTGGTCAAGTTTCAAATTGGAAGATACCAGGATGAGGTCCTATGTGATATTTTGTCGATGGATGCTTGCCATTTGTTGCTGGGAAGACCATGGCAATTTGACAGACGTGTAGCGCATGATGGGCATGCAAATACCTATTCCCTGACAAAAGACGGAGTACGCCACAAACTGAAGCCATTGAAGGAGGTTGAGGAAAAGGTATGCAATAATGCTAGAATTTGTTTAGTAGATGGCAAAAATTTTTTGGATGGTCTAAAGAGGGATTCAATGTGTTATGCATTAATTCCTGCTATAAAGAGAAAAGAAACTACTGACATTCCAGCAGAAGTTGAACATCTGTTAGCAGAATTTCCTGATATTATATCAGACAATGTGCCTGAGGGTTTGCCGCCAATGAGGAAGATTAGTCATCAGATTGACTTAATGCCAGGATCTAGCTTACCCAATAAGGCTGCCCATAGAATGTCTCCTGTAGAGAATGAAGAGTTGAACCGACAAGTTCAGGAATTGTTGAGGAAGGGTTTGATTCGAGCAAGTTTGAGCCCTTGTGCAGTACCAGCAGTACTTGCACCAAAGAAGAATGGTGAATGGTGAATGTGCACTGATTCCCGAGCCATTAATAAAATTACCATTAAATATCGCTTTCCATTACCCAGAATGGACGATATCATGGATTGTTTGAGTGGAGCTAAATACTTCACTAAGATTGATTTAAAGAGCGGATATCACCAGATTCATGTTAGAGAGGGTGACGAATGGAAGACAACTTTTAAAACCAAAGAGGGTTTGTATGAGTGGTTAGTTATGCCATTTGGATTGACTAATGCACCCAGTACGTTTATGAGGCTGATGAATGAAGTATTGCGTGACTTCCTGGAAAAGTTCGTAATAGTTTATCTAGATGATATTTTGATTTTTAGTAAAACATTGGAAGAGCATTTGTTGCATGTTCGAACAGTTTTTGAAAAACTGCGTGAGGAGCAGTTATTGATTAATATACAAAAGTGCAGTTTTGTACAGAAAGAGTTGATTTACCTGGGATTTGTCATCTCAGAGGAGGGTCTAAAAATGGATCCTAAAAAGGTGAAGGCTATCATTGAATGGCCTGCCCCAAGAAATGTAACAGAGGTAAGATCATTTCATGGTCTTGCAAGTTTCTATCAAAAATTTATTAGAGACTTTAGCAGTATTTGTGCGCCCCTAACATAAACTATGAGAGGGGATAAGAGAGAATTTAAGTGGACTACCAAGGCAGGTACCAGTATGGACATATTGAAAAAGAAAGTGATAGAACAGCCCATTCTAGCACTTCCAGATTTTAATAAAGTGTTTCAGGTTGACTGTGATGCCAATGGCAGTGCCATTGGAGTTGTATTGAGCCAAGAAGGTAAACCTGTTGCATACTTTAGTGAAAAATTGAATGATGCTCGCAAGAAATACTCTGTTTATGATCAAGAATTCTATGCTATAATTCAGGCTCTTAAGAAATGGAGACATTATTTGCTAACCAAAGAGTTTGTTTTATATACTGACCATCAAGCTTTGCAGTATATAAATAGTCAAGGTAAACTTAACCAACGGCATTTGAAGTGGGTTGAATTCCTGCAGAGTTATACCTTTGTCCTGAAGCATAGAAGTGGTAAATCTAATAGAGTTGCAGATGCCTTGAGTAGAAGGCATAATTTTTTGATGGAAATGAGAGTGCAAGTTGTTGGGTTTGATGAACTCAAGAGTTTATACCCAGCAGATCCAGATTTTGTAGAGGCATGGACAGCATGTGTGTCTCCTACTACTGTGGATCGCACTAAGTGGTTGGATTTTATGATCCAAGATGGGATGCTGTTTTGGAAGAACCAGTTGTGCATTCCACGAAGTTCCATGAGGGAAAATTTGATCAAAGAGAAACATAGCGGAGGACTAGCAGGGCATTTTGGTCACGATAAGACCATTGCTCTCGTTAGTGAGAATTACCATTGGCCGTAGTTGCAGCCGGATGTGACCAAATTTGTGCAGGGTTGCAGAGTGTGCCAGATGGCAAAAGGAGTCAGCCAAAATACAGGAATGTACCAACCATTGCCTGTACCAGAGAGACCATGGGAGGACATCAGTATGGATTTTGTTCTTGGTTTGCCAAGGACACAACATGGAAATGACGCCATTTTTGTTGTTGTTGACAGGTTTTCAAAGATGGCTCATTTTATTCCATGTCAGAAGACAAGTGATGTTGTTCATATTGTAGGCTTGTTTTTCAGGGAGGTTGTGCGCCTTCATGGTCTACCCCAAAGCATTGTCTCGGATAGAGATACCAAATTTGTGGGTTATTTCTGGAGAACCCTGTGGAAGAAGCTGAAAATAGAATTGAAATTCAGTTCTACGTACCACCCGTAGACTGATGGACAGACCGAAGTAGTCAACCGAAGTTTGGGTAATCTTCTACGATGTCTGGTAGGAGATAAACCCAAGGGATGGGATCTGATTTTACCACAGGCAGAGTTTGCTTACAATAATTCTATCAATCGTAGTACTGGTAAATCCCCATTCCAGATAGTACATGGGAACAACCCGAGAAACGCTTTTGAGTTGAGGCCGATGGATAAAGGAGACAAGCGCAGTGCTGAAGCTGAAGACTTTGCAGCACACATGAAGAATTTACATGAGGAGGTACAACAACATATCAGTAAAATGAATGCTACTTACAAAGCCCGAGCAGATCAAAAGCGGCGTTTCAAGGAATTCCAGATAGGAGATGAAGTCATGGTTCATTTGCGCAAGGAACGTTTTCCTACCAAAACCTACAATAAGCTAAAAATGAAGAAGTTTGGACCATGCCGGATCATAGGTAAACGAGATTCAAGCAATGCCTATGAAGTAGATCTACCGAGTGAGATGAATATTTCACCCATCTTCAATATTTTTGACTTGGTTGAATATCATGCAGGAAGTTGTAGCGAACCACCCAGTCTGGATCTATGGAACATTCCAGCATCCACTCCAGACAAAGAAGAAATTGAAGACATACTCGACACTCATGAAGGCAAAAGTACCCAAAATAGGCAATATTCGGAGTATTTGGTCAAGTGGAAGAACCGACCTGTCGAAGATGCCACATGGTTGTCCAAATCGGAGGTTGATCATCTGGGTTTTCCTCTGATCGTCCAGAAGTGAGGATCACTTCTAAATATCTACCCCGGGTGTCTGATGCAGGAGCATCCAGGAGCAGCACAACAATCTTGCATCACCAAAAAAAAAAGAGAAAGAAAAACAAAAGAAACAAGCAAAAAAATTCTAAGTGTTGAATGTGTCGCGATATCGCGACATAAAAGTTGTCGCGATATCGCGACAACTCAGAATAACGATGGGCACAAATCGCAAGTGTCGCGATATCGTGACAACTCAGAACCAACGATGGGCGCAATCGCAAGTGTCACGATATCGCGACACAAAAGTTGTCGCGATATCGCGACAACTCAGAACCAACGACGGCGCAAATCGCAAGTGTCGCGATATCACGACACCAAAGTTGTCGCGATATCACGACAACTCAGAACCAACGGCGAGCACAATCGCAAGTGTCACGATATCATGACACAAAAGTTGTCGCGATATCGCGACAACTCAGAAACAACGACGGGAGCAAATGGCAAGTGTCGCGATATCGCGACGGACTTAGAGCAAAGTTGGAGCAAACAAAAGTGTCGCGATATCGCGACACATTGGCAAACAAAGCCAAAAGCCAAAAAAGTGTCGCGATATCGCGACGGATGGACATGGAGGAAAAAGTGTCGCATTTTTGCGACCCGGCTAGGAGAGAGAAGAGCAAAGTGCAGAGGTGTCACGAAAATGCGACATGTTACTTTTTTGCGGACTATTGCAGAACGACAGTTGGCAGTTCCAGAAGACGTTAAGGTAGTTCCAGGGAACCGTTGCAGCGGTTACAGGGACGGTTGCGAACGGCGGTTGCAGCAAGAACCTATGATGATAAAAAGGGATTTTTTTGAAGGATTGCGCAGGCTGGAGAGACGAAGGCTGCGGCTTCTTTTGGCATTTTTGTTGTACTGTGTAATCTTCCATAGTTACGAATTGTAATCTTTCCATGCTTCAAAATAAAATTGCATCTTTTCTTTGTCATTAAAATTGGCTCCCCATCACATACCTGTGTTAGAAAACCTTTTTTTGTAGACCATACCCCATAGATATGGTCTCTATTTAATTATTGTGTGGTATGATTGCTTACTACTTGCTTAAATGATATTCATGTAGGGTTCTATATATCATAGATTTATAAAATTAAAACATTTATTTATTTAGGAATCTAAATTTGAAATGTTATTTTCTATGCATTAGTAAAATAAAATCGAATACTCTATGCTTTTACTTGCTTTTGCATAAAATAAAAATAATTCCACACACCACATACTAATTCAACATCAATGAGTTGGACTTCATCCCCAATCGTTAATTGAGACCAAATATGGTGAGCTTCATCTCCATATTTTGGATTGCACTTTAGCAATCTAGTTGGCCAAAGAGAGTGGATTTTATGGACTTCATCACTAGAAGGTCCCCTACTCTTGGGTACACCTAATGTAGGAAGGATTAGTAGTACCTTTTTACCATGGGGTGAAATAATCAGTGGAACACAACTATCATTTTTGTCCAAGACACGCTCGAGTGTTGAAGCAAACTCCTTGTTGGGCTAGTAGCAGGACTCAAACAGTGTGGCATCCTCTAGGAGATTAATTTTGATTCCTTAGGTTTACCTTGATCTGATATCTAGCAGGAAACCATATTTTTTCTATTTGGGTTGCATTCTATGATAGGGGGTGCACTCAAACTACATTTTAGTGGTTTTTCTATTTTATTTACCCCTTTAGTTTCATAGGATTAGGGGATTCAACATCAAAATACACAAAATAGTATATAAATTCACAAAGAAAATTTAAAATAGATAATCACATTGTATCCTTTATTTATTTCATTTTTTTTGTGTAATCAAAGATCATGGTAACTATACGTAGTCGAGGGGATATGGTTTCTAAAGGGGTCTTTGGCTTTTTCGAGCTCTGGCGATTTGGCGGGAAACCTTCTGTGCAGGCACCGGGCGAAGCTCCAGGGTTTCTGGTGGGAAGATTCTTCCAGGACCTCCGGTGGATTGAATCTACACTACTTTGAAGGATCGTTCGTTGCCTCAGGAGGGCCCAATGGGGTCTCCTCCAGGATCTATCGATGGGAAGAAAAGCTCATATGCTGATATATTAAAAGAAAACCCTGCATCTTCCTCCGATGAAGCTCAGCGAAGTGCTTATCAAATGCTATTTAAGAATGCTGGAAAGGGTTTACCTGCAAACAGAGTTAACGACTGCCTTCCACAATCTGCTTCCAGGCCTAAGATTGTCATAGAACCAAAACTCGGTTGAGGATACGATTATATACCGTGCTACCCATGATCCGATCTGCAAATTCATGGGTATCCGGCCCACTCGAACTTTCTACACACCTGGGTGAGACAGAATTGGGAGCCCATTGGTGAGTACTCTCTATGGCCTATAAGCAATGGGTATTTTATTATTAGTTTCTCTTCTTTAGCAGATAGAAACAGAGCATTTGAATCATAGAAGAGGAGCCACGGCCCGACAGGATTATTTGTCCAACCGTGGAGAGTGGGTTTTGATCCTCGCATTGAGCCCACGGCTGTCCCGGTTTGGATTCGGCTGTACGCTCTCCCGATGGAGTTTTGGGGTGAGCAGATTCTTGAGTTGATTGGTAATTCTCTAGGTAGATATTTGGGAGTTTCCAGAGATACCATTGAGGGAAATACTGTTGTCTTTGCTAGAATATGCGTAGAAATGGATATTAGCCAGCCACTTCCAGCCGAGGTGGAATTGGAGTTGGCAGGACTAACCTGGATACAACAGCTAGACTATGAAGCCTTACCTTTTAGATGCATAGTCTGCCATAAGCATGGCCATTTGGCTAGGTTCTGCCCAAATATCCTGACCACAAAAGCGAAAGCTCCGTCGGGAGCGCCAAATCGCCCCAGAGAGGGTAAGTTCACTCCGGTCAAAGAACCCCTCAATATCCCCCAAGGTTCTGATGCCCATAAAGATGGCTTTGAACAAGCAGAAGCGGAGGAAAAAAAAAAAGAGAAATGGCAAAGAGCAGGCTCAAACCAAGCCAACCAATCGATATGAAATCTTCAAATCCCTTGTAGACCAAGAAGACCAAGTCATGGAAGGAGTGGATGGGAATGCTGAGGATAATAACACCCACTCTCATGCCCCTCTATCATCTACTCCTGTCTTAGAATAGGTGATTGAAACCCCTGAGACTTTGCAGCCAGAGAACCTAGGGGCTATGGTAATCCATTCCCCTGCACAACCAGTTATTAAGGATGTCAACATGGGAAGTGCAGAAAAGAACAGAGAAAGACCAGCGTTGGGGATTACCCATGTGGAAAAGAGGTCTAAGAATAGTAATTCCCAAGGAGCTGGTAGAAAATCCAATAAGGATCTACTAGTAGCGCAAGGGGACAAGCTGATCAATGGAGGATCGGTGAGAACAATTGACTCTTATTGCTCCCAAGGTTTCCAATGATTATACAATCCTCGGAATGTAAGGGGTTTAAACAATAGAACCCATCAATCTGCTGTTCAAAGACTTTTAGGAAGACACAAAACAGACTTTTTGCTCCTTCAGAAACAAAAATGTCTTTAGATCTTATGTGTAAAACTCGTTAGTAGAATATGGAGGGGCGCTGGATATATGGATGTGGCGGCCCAAGGAGCTTCGGGGGGATTGTTACTCTTTGGAACCCTCTGGTGTGGATAGCAATAGAACATACAACTTGGAGGGGTGTTCTCACATCTCTCTTTAAGAACATTGTTACAAATCGAACAGTGTTTTAATCACAAACTTCTATGGGGCTCAAAGCATTGATGGCCAGCGGCTTCAATGGAATGTTGTTCATTCAATGAGATCCTCCCCGGAAGATTGCGATTGGATTATTGTCGGGGATTTTAATGCCAAATTATCTCGCCAGGGATCGTGAAGGTGGTATCCCGGCTTTGGATCCAGGGGATAGGCTTCTGATTGCTCAAGTCCAGGCCTTTCACCTTGTTGATATCAAAGGTCCTGGCACTTATTTTACGTGGACTAATAAGAGAAGAGAGCCACACAGGAGGAAGGTAAAACTAGACCGGTTTCTGGTCTCGGAGGAAGCATTTGTGAAATGGAATATTAAATTTCAGATTTTGGAAGGCCCAGCTTGCACCACTTTCCCATTTTGGTCGGAGGGAGGGGCTATGACAGGGCAAGTACTCATAAACCATTTAAATTTGAAAATTTTTGGTTGCAAAAAGAAGATCTCCGAAGAAAAATTCCTCAATGGTGGGAAGATGGCCGCCCACCTTTTGGGACTGCAATGTTCAAATTTCACAAACAGCTTCAATTTGTCAAGTGTAAACTGAAACAAAGGAGGCAAACTAACAAATCGTACTTCCAAAGACCAACGGGCCCCCTTGTTGGCCGGATGGGATGAGGTGCAAAAACATTACAGGAAGGAAACATTTTCGAGCACCTTAAATCCGAGGATGATGCTTTATGCAAAGCGGTTGAGGATATTGATAATCAAGAAGAGATTTACTCGGAAACAGAGAGCAAGAAATACTTGGTTATTAGAAGGAGACAGAAATACAAAATTTTTTCAGCGTCTCGCCCGTGCTAGGAGACAAGCGAATAATATGGAATTCCTTCAAGATGAGAATGGATACTCTTTTGACACTCTTCCTGGTATGCATTCCCACTCAATGGAGTATTTCTCAAAACTCTTTAAGGAAAGTATGGAGCAAGATGGGGAAGCCCAAGATGAAGTTATTGTCTGTCATTCCTTCTATAATCTCTCCTGAAGAGAACCAGGCCCTACTTAGACCCATAGATAGAGATGAACTTAAGAAGGTGGTCTTTGGGATGAGTACTGGCAAATCGCCCGGTCCTGATGGCTTCCCTATTGAGTTCTTCCAGGCCTTTTGGGATACCCTGGAGGAAGATGTTCTGGTTGTCACTGAGGAGTCCATAACCAATAAAAGAATGCTCAAGGCTCTAAATCATACCTTCATTACTTTAATTCCAAAAGGAGAAGGGGGGGTTCATTTATCTGATTTTAGACCTATTGCCTTATGCAATGTGATCTATAAAATAATCACTAAGATTATGGCTGAAAGGTTAAAACCTATCCTGCATAATATAATTTCCCCAGAGCAAGGGGGTTTTGTTGAAGGGAGGCAAATCTTGGATGGAGTGATTCTAGCACAGGAGGCTATCCATACAATGCACCATTCTGGGAACAAAGGAATGTTCATTAAACTGGATATGTCCAAGGCTTATGACAGGGTGGAGTGGGGCTTCTTGGCAAAGATGTTGACAGCCTTTGGTTTCTCTCAGATCGGACAGACTGGGTCATGAGCTGTATTTCTACGCCTTCATACTCCGTTCTTATCAAGGGACTTCCCTCGCCTCCTTTTGGTGCCTCTCGTGGCCTTCGGCAAGGAGACCCTTGCTCTCCTTATCTCTTCCTCATCTTGGCTGAAGGATTGGGTAGACTCTTTCTGAGAAGAAGACTTCAAGGTCAGATAACAGGTATTAAGGTCGGGGCTGAAGTTTTGACTCATTTACAGTTTGTAGATGATACTGGATTGGTGGGAGTGGCCAGCCTTAGGGAAGCAAGAAGAATCAGAGATACTCTAAATGTCTACCTCCGGGCCTCTAATCAAGTCATCAATGACAATAAATCCAAAGTGATCTTCTTCAATATTGATCAACGGTTACAGGACAGAGTTATTGAGATTTTAGGTTTCACTCGGACCTCTCTCCCAGTAGTTTACCTGGGGGTCCCTCTCCATTTCAAAAAACTGAAAATAGATGTTTGGAAGGACCTATTGGATGGCATCAAAGATAGAATGAACCATTGGTCTCATAGATGGTTAAGTTATGGGGGTCGTCTAACTTTTCTGCAGTCAGTTATTCAGGCCATGCCAATTTATAAATTCTCCATCCTCGGTTGCTCCCGCCTATTTGGAAAGAGCTCGGATAAAATGGCTAGAATATTTCTATGGGAAGGTGCCAAGGGAGAGAGGAAATGGGCCTTGGTTGGCTGGGACAAGGTTACCCAACCCAAGGAAAAAGGAGGGTTGGGACTAAGAAGCTCCAAGTTTAACAACAAGGCTTTGGCTGGCAAACTGTACTGGAGGTGGATTTCTCAGCCAACATCCCTCTTCAGCAGAATCCTCTCTAGCAAATACTTGGGTTCTGTCCATCCTAATGATGTGGGCCGCTTTCCTCTGGAAGGTTTTGGATCATCAGTGTGGCAGGCGCTCAAGCTTGGAGCTCAACTCATCAAAGATCAACTATTCTGGAAAGTGGGGAGAGGGGATAAGGCTCGGTTCTGGATCGATTCCTGGGACCATAATCCTCCCATTATTGTTGTGTTTCCTGAATTGCAACCGATAAAATCTGCTATAGAAGATAAGGGATGGATCCAAATTGAGAGCTACTTTAACACTAGTCAATTGGGGGACTACAAGATCATAAAGTTTAAGCGGCTGGATGAGTGGCCAATACCAATCCCTCCGGAGTTGGTACCTACTTTGGGAAAAATCTTGCGTAACGGTTTCTTACCGGGAGAGATGAGGAGGATGAATCGGCCTGGGGCTATGGGAGCCTTGGGGTTTATACTGTGAAAGAGGGATATGATGAGATCCTTCCAGAGCCCCCCCCACACTTTTTTTTGGTTCATGATTGGAGAAAGATATGGCATCCCTAGGGCTGGCCGAAAGTGAACTTCTTCGCTTGGCAGTTTTTGCATAATGGAATTCTCACCTATGACAATCTCAGACTCAGAGGCATCATTGGCCCTTCTCAATGTGTGTTATGCCACAAGCAGGAGGAAACTCGCGGATCATCTAATGTTTGAATGTTCTTTCACAAGACAGATCTGGAAACGCTGGTTCTCCCACTTTAAACTTCAGGCTAATGGGGTCTTGTCTCGAAACAATATATGGGAAAGTTGGAAGAAAGGTAGATTTAAATCCAAAGCTCTTCGAATTGGCTGGGAGCTTGGTTTATTTTTTATCTGGTGGCAGGTGTGGTTGGAGAGAAATGCCCGTATTTTTCGTGAAACCTTCTCCTCTCTAGAAGGAATATGGCAAGTCATTTGGAGCAAAGTGGCGAAAACGGTTGCCATTCATGCCGAGGGGGAAATTCAGTCTGCTTCTGAGCCTTTGGAAGAGGGAGCTGTTATTCAACAAAGGCAGGTGAGTGGTAGTTGGAAACCTCCTCCTGAAGGATGGATCAAAATCAATACTGATGGAGCTGCTAAAGGCAATCCGAGAAGTGCTGGAATTGGAGTAGTGTGCCGCGATCATGCTGGGTCTTTGCTCTATTGGGAACTGTAGGGTCTGGGATGTGCCACAAACAATGAAGCCGAGGCCTTTGCCATTAAATCTGCCTCCTTCTGGGCTATCAAACAGGGACACAGGAAGATTATTATTGAGTCTGACTCCCAAATCTTGGTGGGTGCTCTTGACTGTATGAGAAACTTTGTCTCGAAAGCTTGGAGGTTGCGGATCTTAGTCTCCCAAATTAAAGAGCTTTGGAGGGAATTAGATGATGTGATACCTGTCTATGTGAATCGAGATCTCAATAAGGCGGCCGATTTCCTTGCTAAGATGGGTGCTGAAAGGGAGGTTGGGATGCAGCTGCACAGGGACATGCCTGTGGAGGATGCAGAGATTCGACAATGCCTTGAACGATTTTTGAAATGATGTGCAGTGTTTTTTATGCTAAGGAAGATTTCTGTCGCGATATCGCGACCTGTAGCGCCGTCGCAGCTTCAAGTTGGAAGTTGTCGCGATATCGCGACAGGTTGCGCCCTCACGGCCTTTGGCGGGTTTTTGTCGCGATATCGCGACATGTCGCGCCATCGCGGCCCTCGGGGAAGGCGCATGGTAAAATTGTCGCGATATCGCGACGCTTTTGGCAATTTGGGGCTAACTGGAAAACTTGTCGCGATATCGCGACACTTTTGCAGATGGAGAGCAAAGTGGAAAATTCGTCGCGATATCGCGACAGTTTTGAGAACTGGGCGCCGAAAGGAAAAATCGTCGCGATATCGCGACACTTTTGGCGATCTGGTGTCATAAGGAAAACCCGTCGCGAAATCGCGACCATTTTGCTGATGTGGTGCAAAGTGGATAATTTGTCGCGATATCGCGACACTTTTTGGCGATGGCTGCTGCAAGAAAATCTCGTCGCGATTTCGCGACAATTTTGGCATACCAGCGGAATGGAGAAAACTGTCGCGATATCGCGACATTTTTGGCGATCGAGTGCTGAGGGCTCTGGCTGTCGCGATATCGCGACATGTCGCGATTTCGCGACATGTCACGATTTCGCGACATGTCGCGTTTTCGTGACTGTTGGCACCGCTGCGGAGGAGACGGGGTTGACTGTCGCGATCTCGCGACATGTCGCGATTTCGCGACATGTCGCTTTTTCGCGCCCAGTTGACTTCTTTGTTTTGTGTTGAGCTGGGTTGACTTTGTGCTCTACTCTTGTAGTGTTGTTTGCTGTTCTTGGTTGGGATGTGTTCTCTCCCGCTTGTAATTGCTCTTTGTATTAATACAAGTTTTTCATTTTTTCAAAAAAAAAAAAAAACTATACATAGTCGAGCTCAATCACGAGTCGACAATGCAAAAAATTACAAGGAGGCCCAAAATGCCTATGATTCAGTCCTTGGGACTTAGTCATTCCCATATGGCACCATGGTATATATTGAAATGTTAACATCACTTATAGGGAATTAGACCTTCAATATATCCCAATTTAGGATGTACCTTTAGATCTTCAAGATGATCGAGAACATGAAATTTTTGGTCGAAGCTGATATCATACCACAACTAGTCATAACCTACCCATCGAGGGGCCCAGTAGGGCAATATCACATATTTACATCCAGATTCAACCCATACACCATGTTGAGTATGAGTGAGACTATACACCAGCACTATACCTAGATGAGTGGGATACTCCACTAGATCGACCATGGATGAGCCAAAAATTTACTCACCTAGATAGATATGACCATAATTAACAAGATAGGAACATAGCCTCATCTGCTCACCTTTTTATTGAAGATAAGGAAGAGGAATATCCAATCCATCCTATTTTCCATCATGGAGATTGCTCCATGCAAGTGTGTTGTGCCTCTATGCCATATCAGTATGAAGACTTGACCTACAAATCTGAACACTAGGTTAATATATCTTTCCTTGATCATGTCAAACAGGTAGCCAAACTAGTTGGACTTGTAGAACAAGTGAACTCCCTTCATATTAATGTAAGGGCTCATAGGCCTCACACAACTAATATTTTACCTAGGCCAAACACAAACTAGCTATGACTAGATAGGTTGCAAAATAATCAAGAGCATCTAGATCATGCTAAATTAGAAAAATAGAGGGTGCATAAAAAATGGTTGCATTAACAACATTTGCACTAAGAAATATTACAAAAGGAAGTGCATGAGGAAGTTACCACACCTATCACCTATAGGTAGGAAACCTAACAAAGTGAGTGGCACAACACCATGACCTACCTCCTAGGCCTAATTGCCCTCCTTGTGTGCCTACACAAACACATCGGTCTCAACAATGCTAAAATCACCAACGAGTATGAGGCCTATGAAGACCTAGAACTAGAATATTAGGAACCAGGGTATCTTGAGACACTTTGTGATGACATAGATGATAATTATGTTCATACATACCATCCTAATAGAAATCTTCTACCTCCCCCTTCATGAGCACCAATACAAGAAAATGAGATAATCTCATCTCAAGCATACAAGGTGCTCATGGATTGCATAAAGTCATTGTAAAAACAAAGGATGGGCTATCAAAAGCCTACATTGCATTAATTGTGCAACCAACTGCTCCATACCTCAATACCATGTCCTCCATATCCTGAGCATTTTGAAATGCCAAGATTGAATAAATTCAAAGGGGATGAGGATGCACAAGAACACGTGACTGGCTTTATGAATATTTGTTTCCAAATTCAAGAAGATGATGCCTTATTGTTAAGGAATTTACTGATAATATTCTCTAGCCCAACCTTAGAGTGGTACAATCACTTTCCAAGGCATAGCATCTTTAGTTTTGAGCAACTCACAAATTCCTTCCTAGAACATTTTTCATTCAGTGTTAATAAGAAGGTAAATATGACTAACTTGTCTAACCTTAGATAATTTTACGATGAGCTAGCCATTGACTATGGAAATAGGTGGAGGAAAATGATGTCCAAATTACCTTTCACTGTAAATATAACAAAATTAACTCCCATTTTGTGGGGCATATTCAAACATGTAGGGATCCCATTATAACCTTTTAGGATCATGAGATCAAACCAATGTCTACCAAAATATCTGATACTCCATTGCACATCATTACGTGCATAAACAAGATTTCTTAGAAGTGAGTTTTGATTGACACAGGTTCATCTATAAACATCATCACCATGACTGCACTTAACCATTGTAGTCTTCTATCATCACATATCATGGTATCCACCTTCACTTTGTGAGCATTTAATTATGCCCTTTATTCCATAGTTGGTACCATAGTCCTCCCTATCTAGGTTGAACTAAAAATATTTCTAGTATTATGCCACATCATAGAAGGTGTTATGCAATACAACATATTGCTTAGATGACCTTGGATTAGAAACATGAGATGCATCACATCTATATTGCACCAGTAAATCAAGTATGTTCATGAGAGATAGGTTCATGTAGTCCCTCTAGATTTTGAACCTTTTAAATACATCAATTTGGTCAATAACTCGCAAGAATTAGTATTTCTTTTTATGGTAATCTAGGATGCATACACCTAAGCTAATAATAACTGAAAAATCACATAAAGCATAAAAGAATGGACAAATTTGCAAATAACCACAAAGAAGGGCTTCTTTTATTAAATTTCCATTGAAACTCGATTACAAATCCATCCCTCTTAGGGATACCCAATGTGATACAATTATTACAATCATAGAAAATCCCCATGCAAGGGTAGGTGTAATCCATAGGCTTCCTAGGTTGACACGAACTGCTCCAAGGCAAATGTGGCCTTCTTCTCCATGATTAGAGGCATTTGTTGCTTTGAATGACAAGACCCTATTAACCCTGCATTCAAGAAACAACAAGAAACATATTAAAAGCAAAGGAGGCCTCTCTTAATGAGGCTTTTAGAGGAATCTTGCATATAACATGTCATGAAAGCTTGAAATCAAGAAAATGCATAAAGCATGGAAATCTACACTAAACATGATAATTGACCATCAAGAAATGTAAAGGAAACATAGATCAATCCATCTAATGTCCTAATTAAACAATTGGAAGCATGAAAACATAAGAAATAGCCACAACTAATCTAGCTACCAAATGACAAGAAATGAAGGAAATAAGTCTTAAATCCCTACTTCTACCGCACAATTGTCTCTAATAAAACAAATCTAGATTAAATGCATATAATCTACTACAAATAAAATGTAAACTACTACTAAAACCAAGGGAAAAAGGAAATTAAACCTTGACCGTGAGTCTACGGTGTAGCTAGCACTATTAGCCATGGTTGATAATCATGGTTGAGCTAAAAATGTACTTGCTCTCCAAATGTCGGTCTTAGATCTCCAATTCCCCTTGATGAATTGATGATCAAGGGTCACCTTGATGTCCTCTGATAGATTTGGTGGTTGAATTGCTTAGATTGGTGATGGAATGGGCTCAATTGAGTTTCTTGATTTCTCCTAGCCCTCCATAGCCTTCTTGGTTCCAAGTGCCATGTGATCTCCAATTAGGCAGCAAAAGTATTCCTCTCAATGGATACAAGTGAGTATGCAATTTGATAGGGCTTCATTGCTTTTCAACTCGAGATTCTTCTAGACTTCTCCCCAATTTGGAGGGGGTTTTATAGCATTTGGGAAGGCCTTGTCTTAGCTTCATGGAGAAGCCAAGATCAAGAAAGGGTAGTTAGGGTAGTTGGATGGAAACTTCTAGAACTTTCTACCCTCTAACCACTTGGATCTTCAACCAATTGGCCATTGTAACCGATTTTGGGTCGGTTGAGATCCAACTAATTTTGAAGGCTAACCATGGCTCTGAGGCACGGTCAACTCTATTAACCATGGGTGTCAGCCATGACCAACACTGATTAGGCCAAAATGCCTAAATTGAGTGGTTAGAACCACTACTTCACCTTGGAATCTATCCAAGATCTTTCATATGGTCTTCTAGCATGTCCCATATGAGTAGTCACCTCGACATGATGCATTTTAGGTGTCTACAGATGCCCCTTTTGAGATGCATTGTGAGATCGAACAATTTTGAGAAAAATAGACCTCCTAAAATGATGTCGTAGGTTGGATGATGATCATTAGTCTGATCAACATTAGATGCCCAAGGTCCTACAAAAGGATGCGCATCCTAGAATCATTGCTTCCAACTGGATGGAAGGCTTAAATTGAAAGCTTTGGTAAGCTCCAACGATGATCGGGTAGCTTCAGTGCTACTATAGGCTTCTGCACCATATAGATCTGAAAGGAGGAGAGCTACTAACTTAACTATCATAGTTGCTTTTTGCCCCAACAAAGGGTAAGCTTATGATAGTCATTGGCAATGATTCGTAAGATGAACACAATTTTGACAAGATCAAGGGATCTTTTGTTGACTTTGATTATGATTATGATATTATGACTACCCCCTCAAGTGATGAGTCGATGAGGGTAATGATAATTAAATGAAGTGATGAGTCACTTGACCACTATGAATGACTTGAATAATTTAAGGTTTAGCATTTGATACTTGGCTAGGCCTAATCAGCTATGATTACAATTATTAATAGTAATTGTATATTTCTATCCCATGGAGTGGTCTAGCCATGAAGGCCTTCTTAGGGAATCAAAATGATAACAATTCCAATTAGGCATGTGTTGAATCATATTGTTCGATGATCTACTAAAAATGTCATAGAAGAATTGACATGATTGCTTCATTCTCATGGAGCGGTCCAGCCTCCAAGGCCTTCTTCGAGATTGAAATGAAGCATATCAATTTGACGATGATGAATTTACCCCAAATGTCCTTATGGTAATTTACTCATCTTTTCGGATTGCATGGAGTGCTAGTCTCAACCACCAAGTGTATAGGGTAAATAACTAGATACAAGGCACATTTGACTTTTGAATTATCTAATTTTTTTGTTATTTTTAATATTTTGGTGAGGTGGATATTTTTAATTTGACATTTTGAAACTCCTCATGATGGGATTTTGGAGCATTTATTGTAGGTTGCTAGCCACGCTTGTCAAACTAGCTAATTTTTCAAATTTTCTTAGCGCTTGCCCTGATCGAAAACCCTAATTTCGCCCTGGGTGTCAGCCATGGTCAGGAGAAAATAGAAAATATTTAAGAAAAATCTATCATTTTTGATGTCATTATTTCCAATTGATAGCTTTGCAAACTTGAGTGCTCTAAGAGGTGAGTTATCAAATTTGACGTGGAATGTTGCTACAAACTCGACCTCACTACCACCTAATCGATGGTAGACCAACCTGGAGGTATCGGTGCTACTAAGGTAGAAGCACACAAACCCTCATTTTTTAATTATTGGATAAAATTGAACCTCATTAAGTAATGGGTTAAATTAACATCATTAAATTATTGGTAATGAACCTCACCCTAGATAGGTTTAGCCTAGGTTAGATTAAAGGGTGGGTTTAATTTTTGGGTGTCTCGGGATGGGAAATGACCCTAAAAAGGTCATCTCCCTTAGCTGGTGGAGCTGGTCCCAATTGGCAAATTGGGGCAGGTATCAGTGGGATTCAAATCCCAATGGTCATAAAATTGATCGCATCCCGATCTGTTTAATCATGGTTCGACAACTTTAGAAAAATTTTTAATTTTTTTAATTTTTAAAGGAATTAATTGATTTTTTGATTTTTGAAGTGCTTTGTCCATTTTTTTATTTAGTGCATTTTTTGATGTTTATGTGTTTTTGAAATTTTTGTGATTTTGTTTGACGTTTTTAAGTCATTTTTTGATGTTTTTGGTTGATTTTTAATTATTTTTGCCTTATTATTTTTGACCAGACTTTAACTATGAGGGTGAGGGAATCAGAGATCCTTTGTAACCTACATGGTGCCCTAACATAGGTAGAGTAGGATTGGTTTAGGGTTATGGGCTTTGGCTACATCTTTTGCCTCCCCACTATTAGGGTCGATCAGGCCTACATGATAGCTTTGGCCCGATGTTGGGATGCATGGACCAACACATTTCACCTACCTACCGATGAGATGATTGTGACATTGGAGGATGTGTATCACATCTTCTGACTCCCTCTAGATGGTGAGGCCATCACATATTCATCGATAGAGGTGAAGAAGATATTTTATCAGATCTTTGGTCATCATAGTGATGCAGCACAATAACATTCGAACCATGGAGGGGTCCACATTGAGCATTGGTACACTCAGTAGGTCTTCTCTCGGTGAGCTATATTTATGCACTTGATTATGTAGATCATGCTCCCTGATACTTCTAGAGTGAGGTTCCCTTGGAACCTCTTAGCTAGGATGTGAGATGTCCTTGAGCACCATTCAACCCCTGATCTTATCTTGGGGAGTGCCCTATTAGCATAACTCTATAATGAGTTGTATCAGATTACTTAGAGGAGTAGAGTGGGCATTATTGTAGCTTACTTCTTTAGATCTGGGGTGGTAGCACATCAAGATTGAGCACCCTATAGGACTACCTCTCAAGATCAAAGATATTGAGGAGGATAGTGCTATGTAGCATGTTGGCCTAGAGAGGAGGGCTTCTAGAGTAGGTCTCATAGGGGACCTGAGCTACTACATAGAGTAGTTTGCATGGTTTTAGGTAGATCAGTTGAGTGGCAACCATACCTAGACTACCCTCCATGGATAGAGGCTGATGAGTACCTATGATGGATGTAGAGATAGATGGCTCCTCGGATGCAAGTCTAAGGTATGCGAGTTCTTCTACTTCTCTCATGTCACTAGATAGTTTGGTATCAGGTAGGACATCCTAGAGCTCCCCACCATCTACCATCATCTCACTCTAGAGAGGGACTTGACATGGCCTAGGGTGACTCCGTTGGGTGATGAGGATGATGATTTCTAGGAGTCAAGCTTAGATGTAGGGATGATACTAGACTATGACACTTGGTGGATGACCATGGGTATGGTGGGGCTTGGAGGCCCATTGGGTAGATCAATAGAGTAATATAGAGGGTGTAGAGGGAGTAGAGGTCGATCCTCATGGGCATCGAGTCTATCATAGGATTGAGGGTGGATGGGGTGAGGGAGGAGCTACAGAGGAGGCCCCCTAGGCTGAGGAGGAGGATGAGGCACTAGCAGAGGGTGAGGTAGCTCTTGATAGTGATATTGGGTAGCTCAGGGCTCAGGTGGCTAGCCTACAGACTCAGGTAGGCACACTCTAGATGTAGATGCTAGGGAGAGACACCTCCATAGCTACCTTACAGGCATGGGTTAGTGACCTACAGTCATAGCTCACAGTAGGGCAGTCTCAGTGGTGCAGCTATGCAGAGGAGAAGATAGCTCTCTAGGCATAGATTACCATGATGGAGATAGATATCTAGAGGATCATAGGGTAGTGTATCCTCCTATAGTCTTAGCTAGATGCTATGACAATAGAGCATGACTCTCTCAGGTCTATGAGGGGAGACCCCTCATCTTCATAGGTTGTTCTAGTGGCTCCAATTACTCCATCTAGTAGTATAGGGATTAGTAGTGATGGACCAATGGTAGAGATCAGGAGACTATGGGCTCTGGTGTAGTGACATATCAATGAGTGATCATCAGATGCTGCTTACATCTCTACCTTGGTGGGAGAGATTGAGCTACTTGAGGGTGAGGTTCTTGAGAGGACCATAGCTCTAGGATCTCAGAGGACTCAGACTAGGGAGATAGGGTAGTCTTCAGCTCACTCTAGTCATAGGATGCACAGATCTGAGAGGACCTTAGGTGCTAGCTCTAGGTGGACTCATAGGGAGGGTGGAGGTGATGGTGGAGCCTCATAGACTGGGGGTGTAGGTGCTACTTAGTATAGATCTATGCTAGATGTTGTACCATTTTTGAGTGTAAGGTCGAGGACCTACATAGTTGTAGCCTATGGGTATTTTTGACATATGTCGATGTACTCTTTATTTTTGATACACACAAAATATATATATATATGATCTGACATTTGAGACTCATTATATGTGTACTTTATTTGTTTTATGTTTATGAGATGCATATGGATGCAATGCTTATATGTTATGTTTATTTTATGCTATATGATGTGATGTATATATGACATGCGCTAGATAGCTATGTGATGTATGATTAGATGCAGTGATATATATGTGTAGATGGACTACTTATGATGAATGTATATGAATGCAATGTTTGATGTTAAATGCATGTTTAATTTATAGTACTTGTATGCATTTAATTTATGATGTTATGACATGATTCATGCCATGTATGTATTGCATAATTTTCATGATGATGATTTTCTGTAAATGGACATGTATGCTTTAATCACTTAAAACATAATGTATGAATGCAATATGAGTTTAACAATCTAATGGATGACACCACATAATGTATAATAATCATGAACTGTAATTGATATATCTTATCATAAGAATTAATCAATTAATCACCCATGTGTACTATGACATGATATATTGTTTCTATTCATAAGCTTTTGTAAGTTAAAATAATATGCATAACATAGTCAGTGGTCATTTAAATATCATTTCTGATATCCATCCGGTATCTAACCTATATTATGAAC
Organism: Wollemia nobilis; assembly: GCA_028583015.1. NCBI lineage: Eukaryota > Viridiplantae > Streptophyta > Pinopsida > Araucariales > Araucariaceae > Wollemia > Wollemia nobilis. The sequence goes on along the minus strand of JAQPPZ010013509.1, from coordinate 3,761,112 downwards.
AATATTTAATAAAAAAATCTTATAAAGAGAAATTGATCATTGATGATTGTGATTTGATTGTTGCTATTTGGGAATTTTTGAGGTTTTCCATGAAACTCAAACACCCTAGTTGACTTATCAAAAGTTGTATAATGACTATACTAGACTTCTAAAAAATAAAGTTTTCTTCTGAAAGACCAAGCTATTCATTACCCTTGTGTGTGCAAATGAATATATTAGATAAGGCATAAGCATACCCTAGTGCTAGGTGGGATTCATTCAGCCCATTGTTGTATTGGGGATCCTCAAATGTCTATCCGATCCTAGGTTTGGATTTAGTTAGACTAGACCACTAGGCAATCTAGGCCACCTAAAGCTAGCTCACTTGTGACTTGCTAGACCTACCCCAATGTTAGGCAGGATTCATTCAGCCCATTGTTGTATTGGGGATCACTCCATGGCTTTGAGTATTGACCATTCCAGGGATTCAAGTTCACCCCTTATTTTCTTCAATTTATTGGGATACTTGCTCATATATAGTGATAAAAATCACTGTTTATTTTGTATATACTTTTTTTTTTTAGCAAGGGATAGGATTTGATTCTAGGATTTTGCTCTTTTGATTTAAGCAAGGGATATATTTGGGTAGGGGGTGAACTTGTCCTTTTGCCAATGACCTCTACTCTAGACCACTGCTCCTCATAAAATAAGCAAGTAATAAAACCTTTCACCTAAGGTGACCTAGACCACTTTTGTAGTTTTCATCCTTCCTTACCCTAATTAGGATTGTTTAAATGTGTTTGATTAGTGATAGGATTCTGATATGCTAAGTGCTATCAAAACTAGACCTCATCTACAAAAGCAAAGCAAGATTTCTACCAAACTCTTGAGAAGACCACTAGGTATGGTTGAATGACTGAAAAACCTTAGTATATTCTTCATAGCAATAGGAGGGGTTGTGTTGAAAAACACAATTACTCACAAGGGTGATGTATGATGATGATAATGCATAGATGCATGATTGAAACACAAATGTGGTGTCATTTGTAAGATTGTAAACACAACCTATCCTAATGCAAGTGCGATGGATGGAAATGCCTAAATGCAATGCAATTAAATGAAATGCATATGCAAAATGAGAATGCAAAATGCAAATGAAATGCAATAATGCAAAATGAAATGCAATGTTTTTTAGATTTTATTGCTTTTTAATTTTTATGGATTTTTGAAATTTTGATTTGACCAAAGGGTTTAGATTCCTTTGGAGCCTTTTATGGGATGACCAAAGGGCTTATAGATGCCTTTGGAGCCTTTTAATGGTTTTAGGCATAGAATGCTTTAAGATGAAGGATGTTGAGAGGTTCAGGCTCTTCAACCCCTTCAAGCGATGTTAAGCGATATGTCCCAGGTCCAATCTTCTCAGAGATGATATAAGGACCTAACCAATTAGCTATAAATTTGTCTCATAGTTTTGGTGGTATATTTGAGTTCTGTTGGTTCTCTTTCAGCACAAGATCACCAACCTCAAAGTCTCTCAGATGGACTTTGTTATTGTAAGCTCATTTTAAGCGCTCTTGATAAATATGAAGATGCTCAAGGGCATTCACGTGATGTTCATCAAGTAGCATCAATTGATCTAGGTGAGCTTGCCACGTAGTGTCATCATCAATGAACTCTTTCAATGCGATGCGTAATATTGGAATCTCCAACTCTAAGGGCATAATGGCCTCAGTACCATATACTAGTGAAAATGGAGTTGCCCTAGTGGGTGTCCGAATGCTAGTCCTATAAGCCCATAATGCAAGGGGTAGTTGGATGTGCCAATATTTGTGGTGCTCTTGTACCATATTTTTCAATATGGATACCACTATCTTATTTGAAGCCTCAACTTACCCATTTGCCTACGGATAATATGGAGTCACAAAACTATGTTTGATCCTGTACTTGGATGTCAAAGCCCTCATAGTTTTGTTCTTGAATGATGTTCCATTATCCAAAATTATTTTGGATGGTATCCCAAAATGACTTATGATATTGGTGAGTATGAACTCCACAATACGTGCTCCAGTTGTCATTGTTAATGGGATTGCTTCCACCCACTTAGTAAAGTACTCAGTAGCCATAATAATGAATGTATGTCACCCGATGATGGAGGAGAGATCTTACCGATTAGATCCAAACCCCACTAAGAAAATGGCCAAGCCGCTTGAATGGGTTGTAAGGCCTATGATGGCAAGTGCACAAGATTAGCATGATGCTGACATTTAATGCATTTCTTGACATACACATTGCAATCCTTCTCCATAGTAGGCCAATAATAGCCCATGTAAAGGATGCACTTGATGATAGCCATGCCACTAAAATGGCCACCGCATGTACCATCGTGAGCTTGCAAAATTGCCCAAGATGATTCTTGGGGCTCAAGACAATGAAGGAGAACTCCATCGTAACTTCGATGATACAAAATATCTCCTAACAAGACATACTTTGTCACTTTCTATTTAAATGTGCATTTTATGGCATGCATAATCCTTGAGGGATTACACCAAGTTTTAGGAAGTCATGTATTTGTGACATCCAGTTCTGATAGACCTCAACCTCAATTGACAAGACAACATGTTCCCCCTATGGTTTAACATTCACAAATGTAGACTAGGAAATAACCTTATGGTGAATGGTAGTACCATTCCCCGTAGGACTCTATGAGATCAATGACCCCAAGGATGCCCTCTTGAGAAAGTCTCTGGCTCTATAGAACCATTCATGGTTTGGTTCTATATGAATCATGTTGATTGATTCTTTGTTATCCAAAGCTTCATGTTGCATGATAGAGTGTGACAATATTTTTATATGGATGGTAGTAAAATTGGTAGATAGATTCTGAGGAATTAAGGATCCCAAATATGCCATAGTGTCTACAAATCTATTTGATGAATGAGGGATTGCCTCGATGTCGTACCACTCCAACTGAGCTAGATAAGTGTCAACAAGATCTTTGTAGGCCTTCAGGATAGGACACCTACATTGAAAAAGTCCCTTCACTTGGTTGATAATGAGAAGGGAATCACCAAAGATATTTAACCTTTTGATCTTCATGGCGATAGTTATTTGGAGGCCCAAGATTAGGGCTTCGTATTCAACATTATTGTTGGTGCAAGGAAAGTCCAACTTAAATGACAAGGGCATGGGAGCACCTTGTGGCATGAACAACACTATTCTTGCACCACCCCCTTGCTCACACTTTGAACCATTGAAGAACAAGGTCATATCAGCTTTGTTATCTAGTTCTTCGGTTTGGGAGACTCTGATAATGTGAATATTGCATCATCAGGAAGCTCAATGGTGAGAGGCCTACTATTTTCTAGTGGTGCCTCTACTAGTTGATCAGCTATGACCTATCCCTTGATGGAATTTTGGCTAATGAATTCCAAGTCAAATTCTATCAATAGCATGATCCACTTTGTAGTACGTGTATTATGATACATCTTGCTCATCATATACTACAAAGGATTTTGTTTTGATATGACATACATCGTATGACTTAACATATAATGCCATAATTTCTTTGTAGCGAACACTACTGCTAAACATAACTTTTCCATGTAGGCATATCCTAGCTCGTAACTCACCAAGGTTCGACTAATGTAATATATGGCTTGCTCTTTGTCTTGCACATTATTTTGGGCTAACATGGTCCCTAATGCAAAGTTAGTTGTTGATATATATAGCAAGAATGGTACATCTGGTCTTGGTGGAGCTAGCACTGGTGGCATCACTAGGTAGTGCTTAATCTCAGCAAAGGCTACTTGATAGTCCTTATCCCAATTGAATGGGACCCCCTTGTGTAGTAGTCGATTCATGGGTTGACATTTATTTGATAATTGTGTGATAAATCACTTTATGGATGCTACTTTGCCCTGTAGGCTTCTTAATTCCTTGATATTTATGGGAGGATGCATCTCTAAAATGGCCTTGACCTTTGTTGGGTCTACTTCGATCCCTCATTTTGAAATGATGAATCCTAAGAGCTTTCTTGAAGTCATACCAAATACACACTTCTTAGGATTCAACCTGACATTATGCTCTATCAGGTGATCGAAGACCTTTCTCAGGACCTCTGCATGCTCTGAATGTAGCAATGACTTTGCCAATAAGTCATCGATGTAATCTTCCAAGATCTTATGCATGTAGTCATGAAAGATGTATGTCATAGCCCATTGATATGTAGCACCAACATTCTTAAGGCTGAATGGCATAACCTTATAACAAAATGTCCCCCATGGTATTATGAATATGGTTTTATGTTGGTCTTCGAGCTTAATCTAAATTTGATTGTAACCAGAAAAACCATCCATTAGGGAGAGCATTTCATGACCCATAGTTGCATCTACGAGAGCATCTATGTTTGGCAATGGAAATGAATCCTTTGGTGTTGCCCTATTGAGGTCTCTAAAATCCATACAGATATGGATCCTTCCATCAGGTTTTCCTATAGGCACCATATTTGATACCCATTCTGGATAGTCGATGGAAATGACAAACTCTACATCCAACAACTTTTGCAATTCATCTTTAACCATTAAGGCTACTATTGGATGCATCTTCCTGAGTTTCTTCTTGACTGGATTTTTTGAGAGATCTAGCGAAAGGTTATGAGTAACCAATTTTGGATCTAGACCCGACATGTCCTTATAAGTCCAAGCAAAGAGATCAGGTCTCTCTTTCAGTAGAGGGATGAGGTTGGCATGCTCATCAGGAGATAAAATTTCTCCAAATTTAACCTTCTTAGGAATTATGGGATCATTGTTGATATCCACTTCAAAGGTTTCCTCTATTGACATGTGGGATCCCTCCTCAAGTTGGTGAGGCGTAGGGATCAAGTGGATGTCATCTTCTGGGTTTATGGGTTCCACATTGGAAGCATCCTCAGCATGATAAACATCATGTGCATAGCCTAGCACAAAATGAAAAGGTTGCAACATTTCTTCATTGGGGAAGAAATATTTAGGCTCTAGTGGTGAGTCAACATGATCCCAATCAATAGCATCTACATTAAGATACAATGGTTTGGATGGATCGGTTAGATTGTGAAGTGGAGTGGTCAAATCAATGGAGATCATATTTATGGAATGGATTATATCTCTAGGACCACATGCATGTGACTCTACATTTATATAACTTCCATCCTCGAGATGTGGTTCTGGGGGTATGGGGATCTCTAGATCCGGTCTATGGATAGACTCAAACATAGGATCGCTAGGCTCTAGGAGCTCCATGTATGTCGATGGATCAGGAAAGACCATATGATAAATCACATTGAGATTTGGATGGTCTTCCTCTGAGGTGAGGGTGGAGATTGATATCTCTATACATATCCTCTATAGTGTATGGTGCATTATGATGATGCAAGTAGGGAGGCCCCAAATAGGCTCTCTCTATTTCATCTTCATCATCACTATCATAATAAAAACCTTCATTACTACCTACTAGAACTAGGATATTAGGAATATGGGGCCCCATGTAAGCCCACTCTTGATAGCCACTATCATCAATGGAGGATTGCTCATCCTCGATGACTGTCTCCAAGGGTAACAGATGACATAAATTTAGAGGGCCTAGGTAAGCCAACTTAGTCTCATCCTTATATTGCTCATTGTTTGAGGACTCATCATCATCATCACTCTCATACATGCAACTCGGTCCACCTCTCTCAGATATGGACTCTGCTATATCCTCATCAGAATGATCCTCTAACTTAGAATATTCCACTATGCTAGCATTCTAAACTTGTAGGCCTGTGTCATTGATGCCCCATAAATTTGTTCATCCAAGTTGTCTCTTGGTATGTGCTCTAGACTGGTCTCCACCAATATGTTCTCATGATATATCTCAGGTGGTTCTATAGTGATGTAAGACACTAACTGGTTATCCCTTCGAAAGGCGGAGGGATTGGGGTGATAAGGATTGAAGTCGACTTCACCCCTAGACTGAGGTACATGTGGTCTAAATATATCATGAGGAGTTCATCCTATCCTCTAATATAATATCCTAACTTGAACCTATCAGTTGATAACTGATATTATGGTTCGTAAGGCCTCCTACGCCCCTACTCGAATAATCTGAGATCGTAACCATGCCAATGGTAATGCTCAAAATATCATAAGGTATATTTTAGGTTAGAGAGATAATGAACATTCATAGTGAATGGTTCATCATCATCCTCATCCATGGTAGTGCGAGATGTAAGCTGGTCGAGCCCTCCATAGATGAAATTGGTTTGGTTAGGAGGTACCCCTAGTGGTACCACCATCCCTATGGGAAGGTGATGGGCTTGTGGTCGGCCCATATCCTGTGTAGTCTCGATGATCGGTGTAAATGTCACATTCTACATAATATACTCCCCTAATCTAGGATTAACCAAATGAATGGTCACCTATGGTGTAGATGACCCTACTGAAGATGTAGGTAAAGTAGGTTGAGGTGCCTCTTTGAATTCTCCTTGAGCATCCTCTACTTCCATGGGAGTAGGGACCTCGATGACAACTAGTTTGGGTGCTTGTTTTATCTCTTTTTCACCCATATTTACCTTTATCTTCTTATCATCTCGATGCATTATGGATGCATATGGTTTGGTAGAAGTAGCTATTGTGTGCTCTGATCATTGAGATGTGGATGTTGTAGGTTTGGCACACACTTCCTTCATTTTACCTCCTGGATCTTTGATCGGTGATGCTGGCCGTATGTCTAGGTGCATTGAGGGGAGCATGAAGTCCCCTGAAAAATTTGCTAAATTCATGTATTTGAATGGTTCTTCATCTGAAGGTACCATGTGAACCTATCCCTCATGAATGTATTTAATACATTGATGGAGAATGGAAGGGACACAATACATTTCTCTTATCCAAGGCCTCCCTAGAAGTATATTGTATTACATAGCACCTTCAATCACATGACACATCACCGGGATGGTCTTTAGTCCCACTTGAATAGGTAAGACTATCATGTCGATAGTTGAGCATAATGCATCATTAAAAGCTCTCAATGTGAAGGCAGAAGGTATGATATGCATCTTTGGCAACTTCAGGTATGTCAATGCCTTGGTCATGATTATATTGATTGATGATCCTGTATCAATCAAAACCTACTTGAAAGGTATGTGATTTACACATGCAATGATGTGGAGTGGTGGGTCTACTGTGATAGTGGAAACCATCTTGATTTCATGATCATAAAATTGTATGATCGGTTCTTGACACTGTTGCACGTGTCCCATAAAGTGTGTGAATGCTTTGGGATCTTGGGACTACACTTCTATGGACCTTAGAATATCCATAAGTGTCTCCCTATGCTTGGGAGACTATTGAATCAACTCATAAATTGACAACTTTGTTGGAGTCATCTATAGGTTTTGAACTAACCTACTCTTGATTGTTACCACCGGTCTAGTTGGTGGGCCTGGCACATTTTGGGCTGGCCTTGGAGGAGGTGCAGCTTGGACCCTAATAGGCAATGGAGGTTGATTTGGTCTTTCATACCTCGCATGTCTTGTGATGATGTTGACCATTTTGATGAACCCATGGGTTGGTGGTTCGATGCGTACTTGATTGACTTGGCCAACATTGTTCCTTGGTACCTCATGGTTGGGTAGAGGATTTTTGTAAATCCCCATATTCTGATTATCTGGTGCTTGTGGATTGTCCACAAGAAGCGTACCTCTTTTGATCATATTTTGCACTAAATGTTTGAAAGACCAACATACCTCTATGTCATGACCTTTCATTCGATGAAATATGCAATATTGATCATCCTTATATCCCTTAGGCTTGGGTTGATTAGGGTCCACTAATTTGATTTTTGGTAAGTTTATTGCCTTTGCCTCACATAATTGATGGAAAATCGATGTCAACAATTCTGATAATTGAGTGAATATGTGAGGAGGGCATATTTCTTTGTCCTTACCCTTCTGGTTGTTGTTGCACTACTCATATTATGTAGGAGGAGGTTGGGCTTGATAATTTTATTGTTGTTGCCCCTTATCCCCTTTTTGAAGGTTTAAAACCACCTGATTAACATGGGCCAGCTTGGCCTATTGTTTCTCGATGCTCTTCTTATTCCATTCCTTCTTGTTTCTGAGTTTCAAGTTACCCTCCTATAACTTGATATCCTCTATCACTTTGGCTTGCACCAAAGCCTCTTCAAATGTTTGATATTGTTGCAACTACAATAATAATGAAATGTGCTTTGCATAACTCTTCATAAACATCTAGGTTAATTCAGAGGTAGGGATGGAGAATGGTAACTTTACCATCATATTTCTCCATCATTTCCCATAATCCATAATTGGCTCATCATCATGTTGCATTAAAGTAGCCAGATCGGATAAGTTCACCTTTTTCTTGATGTCGAAGGAGAAGCATTCAAGAAATGCATCAACCAGTTGCTCAAAGTTGGTGATGTTGTGCCTTTTGAGTTGATTAAACCACTCTTAGGCTGGGCTTGAGAGGGTTGTAATGAAGGTCTATAGGAGCAAGGCATCATTGCTCTCGATCTGAAAGCACATGTCTAGAAAACTCGTGATGTGCTCCTGAGCATCCTCCTCTCCTTTAAAATTTTCTAGCCTAGGCATCTCAAAATGCTCAGGATAGGTCGGAATAGGCACTGATGGGCATAAAGGTTCATTATGAATCTTATTTAAGGTAGGATTTTGATAAGTCATTCCTTGCTTCTCGATAGCTTTAACCTTTTCTGCCAAGGCCTTATAGGCCTATGAAGATAGGAACTCCTCTTCTCTGGATTGCCTTTGAGGCACCTTTGGAGGCAGATTCCTCTTCGGTCGAGGTGGAGGACTAGGCTCATCATCCACTTTGACTTGGGATATTTTAGGATATTCTTGATCTAATTCATCTCCCACTTCTTCTTCATACTACCTATGCCCATGATGTTCGGATGTGGGATGTCGATCTCTATGTTGGGTCGTATGGCGAGTATGGGTGTCTATATGCTCAGGGTGCAACTCGAGCTATGAAGTAGCTCATCTATCAATGCTCTCCCTATACTCACTATGGGGAGGTAAACCGACACTGGCCAATCGGTCCTCCCTCTCAGCATACTCCTTTTGATCAAGGATGCATTGCTCGTGCATGCGCTATTCATATAATCATTGTCTTATGAACCTTTGCCTCTGAGTGTCCTCATTTTTGAGGTATTCTCACTCTATGAACATCTTCCAATTGGTCTTGGAAGATCTGACATCTCTACTCTAACACCAACTTGTGAGATCTATCTATGTGATCAGTCGTATGAGGCCTCTGGTGTGTGCACTCTATTCGAGCAACTTTGTGGGTGTGTCCCCCAATAGACTGATTTGCTATGCTCTTGCCCTTGTCTGTGAAGATGGCATTTGCATCCAGTTGTCACCTATACTCTATGCCTACATGGGATGTAGGGGCATGCATATCATGAGAATGCTTGGAGCATTCTCTAGGTTCTCTGATGGTCCTAATTGTACTTTCACTATGCACACTCATAGAATGAGAAGGTATAGGTGAAGGTTTATAACCTAGCTATCCTAAGACTCTATCTAGACCATCTAACTATCTACTATGCCATGGCTCATGAGGTGGCATACCATTTGCTCCCACTTTAGACATGTCTATGGTGATCCTACAAGGCTCACTTCTATTGGGAGTTTGCATGGGTCTACGCTCGAAAGTGGCCCTCTCTGTTTACCCCTGAATGGGTGGATCTTGAGCCTATCTATACTCAGATGGTGGGGGCCTTGCGCCTCCCTTAGCTACAGGTCGAAGGGGTACCAATCTGGATCCCTCTATGACATACTCTTTAGTAGATCCCATGGAAGCATGTAGAAGTGTGATCATGGTAAATGCTAACCATGTTTGGGACCCCCATGTTGGGAAGCCCCATGCTCTAATCTATGTCTCGAGGAGTGTCTAGTGGCTCCTCTAATCGGGGTATTCTCAATAGGATCCTCATGCATAGAATTATCCCCTCTAATACTCATCGAATGATGTTTGAGAGGATTCTGTGGTTGAGGGTTCTACGCGTCTTGTTGTGCATTGGGTGGAGCTTCGGCCTTGACCTTGGGTCTATGCCTGGATCGGCCTCTCCGTGTTCGCACCATGATATTATATTATCTCGTATGTAAATTTTAAGGCAAACAAAGTAAACAATGATGATTATCTCTTTTAAATTTTTGTTTGTGAGCCCTAAACTATTTGGTGTGTTTTAAGATTTGTTGTATCAAAAAGTAACTCTCATCATGTTTTCAATATGTTGATGATATACTCAATTGTTTAAGGGCTTTCACCTGTATACTCATAGCTTGACAACCGATAATGAAAGTCACGATCATGTAAACCCCTAAAATGTGGAGATGAAACCCACACTCGGGCAGGGAGCACAGGTCCTCCCGGTCCTCACCCTGTTCACCCATGCATAGTGATACACCCCTCTAAAGAGGAATACATGCTATTTTGCATGGGCTATGATGGTTCTTGGATCCGGTATTGGTCTAGTAACAAAAGGATCGAGGGAGTTGGGCCAATGGATGGAAATCACTACCACCATCGTTGAACCCTACTAGTGGTTGGATATGACTTCCAACTCACTAGCATTTAAAATGTGTCATGGTGTGTGTGGTTCTTTTTACTTTGCATGAAAATAAAAATGCATAAAACAACATTCACATGATTTTCCCTACATGCTTTGAAAAAGAACGTTTCATTTTAAGAGAATGCACGACTATGCTAGATGATTTTTTAGAGAATGCAATTATCTATGAAGAAAATGGCCACTGATTGGGCCTCATACATGCAAACTCTAAACATACAATGTCCTAGACCATTGGAGACTAGGGTGGACTACAATCAGAGATCCACTATTCCTAGCAATGACTAGTAGAAAACTAAAAATGAACTAGGATTTTCCCATTTCTACTTTTCATTAAGTTTTCTAATTAATCTAACATTTCTGCATTCTAGAAAATAAAAACATAGATAGAAAAAAAAACATAGGAAAATGAAGCCTACCTCAGATCCAAGTCTGATGAAGTTTTGGATGCCTATTGTATGCTCTATTCTTTGTTGATCACGTCTATCAGGATGGTTGCAACTATTGCCTGTGATGACAACTGTTAACCATGGTTGTCAATCATGGCTAAGACCTGTCATCACAAAACATAGTAAGTTAGTATTCTATGGCATAAAATGTGGGTTTCCCATCATGATCACCTTCTGTAGCAATCTAGGATGCATACACCTAAGCTAATAATAATTAAAAATCACATAAAGCATAAAAGAATAGATGAATTTGCAAATAACCACAAAGAAGGGCTTCTTTTATTAAATTTCCATTGAAACTCGATTACAAATCCATCCCTCTTAGGGATACCCAATGTGATACAATTATTACAATCATAGAAAATCCTCATGCAAGGGTAGGTGTAATCCATAGGCTTCCTAGGTTGACACGAACTGCTCCAAGGCAAATGTGGCCTTCTTCTCCATGATTAGAGGTATTTGTTGCTTTGAATGACAAGACCCTATTAACCCTACATTCAAGAAACAACAAGAAACATATTAAAAGCAAAGGAGGCCTCTCTTAATGAGGCTTTTAGAGGAATCTTGCATAAAAGATGTCATGAAAGCTTGAAATCAAGAAAATGCATAAAGCATAGTAATCTATACTAAACATGATAATTGACCATCAAGAAATATAAAGGAAACATAGATCAATCCATCTAATATCCTAATTAAACAATTGGAAGCATGAAAACATAAGAAATAGCCATAACTAATCTAGCTACCAAATGACAAGAAATGAAGGAAATAAGTCTTAAATTCCTACTTCTATCACATAATTATCTCTAATGAAACAAATATAGATTAAATGCATATAATCTACTACAAATAAAAGGTAAACTACTGCTAAAACCAAGGGAAAAAGAAAATTAAACCTGATCGTGGGTCTGCGATGCAACTAGCACTGTTAGCCATGGTTGACAGCCAGAGTTGAGCTAAAAATGTAGTTGCTCTCAAATGTCGGTCTTAGATCTCCAATTCCCCTTGATGAATTGATGATCAAGGGTCACCTTGATGTCCTCTGATAGATTTGGTGGTTGAATTGCTCAGATTGGTGATGGAATGGGCTCAATTGAGTTTCTTGATTTCTCCTAGCCCTCCATAGCCTTCTTGGTTCCAAGTGCCATTTGATCTCCAATTAGGCAGCAAAAGTATTCCTCTCAATGGATGCAAGTGAGTATGCAATTTGATAGGGCTTCGCTACTCTTCAACTCGAGATTCTTCTAGACTTCTCCCCAATTTGGAGGGGGTTTTATAGCACTTGGGAAGGCCTTGTCTTAGCTTCATGGAGAAGCCAAGATCAAGAAAGGGCAGTTAGGGTAGTTGGATGGAAACTTCTAGAACTTTTCACCCTCTAACCACTTGGATCTTCAACCAATTGGCCATTGTAACCGATTTTGGGTCGGTTGAGATCCAACTAATTTTGAAGGCTAACCATGGCTCTGAGGCACGATCAGCTCTATTAACCATGGGTGTCAGCCATGACCAACACTGATTAGGCCAAAATGCCTAAATTGAGTGGTTAGAACCACTGCTTCACCTTGGAATCTATCCAAGATCTTTCATATGGTCTTCTAGCATGTCCCATATGAGTAGTCACCTCGACATGACGCGTTTTAGGTGTCTACACCTTCCACACATCTGGAAATTCAGCCTAACAACCCTATTAAAAGTTTGAAACCCTAACTAAAATGATAACATCCATCCCTTGATCCATACATATCATACCTCTTCATTGGCCTCATCTAAAATCCCTTCCTAATCATCAAACCCTCTAAATAAAAAGGAGTTTAAGGTGCCAATCAAGGAAACCCAATCATTCATCCCAACTATCTCAGTAGCAAAAATCCCAATCCCCATGGAGGAAGAAAAATTAGCTACTAAAATATATGAGCTTCCTCACCCCACACCTATTTAACCCTTCATCTTATTCATTATCTTCACCACAAGTCACTATCCACTTGTCTAACCCTAGCCTCGCTGAGTACTTGGTACATAATGTCATGTTCATGCAACTCATCACGTCTACTCAAGATATGAGTAGACCTCATATACCATATTTATCCATTAGTACCATTGTACCCTTAGGGGTCCCCCTAAATCAAATGAACTTCTTTTATGGCAGCTTCAATGACTCTATGTATCAATTTCCCATGATAAGACATGATGATGAGCCTTTATCGAGAAACATTGGGTATATGTCAAACCTAGAGTTAACCTTATGATATTTTAACCATTTCCATTGCCATAATAATGGCTTAGGCTGATATGAGCAAGGTATCCACACACCCTTCCAACCAAAATACTATCTTTCAACTGATAAATTTGGCTTAGGGTATTCCATACGTATGTAGAATGAACTCCTAGCAGATTCCCTCCAATGCTTGACCTTAGGTTTTGGGGATAAAATCAATGAGAATGATTACGCCAATCTAGGCTAATTTCATATGTTAAGACATCATATCCTTGTTATGATAGTCTCTATTGAATCCTATGATTCTCTCAATGAGACATAGAAAGAGCACAAGGATGATACAGAACTAGCATGCTTCGATCCTCACCATGGTCAATAGTATTCTAACTTCATTAGTGAGGCATCATACAAATACAAGGATGATATGGAACTTTCTTACCTTGATCCTCACTATATGGAATAGCCTCCTAACCCACTCACTAAGGCACTCAAAGAATATAAGGAAAAAAATGAACTTGCATATCTAGGTCCTCGTCACCTTAGGTAAACTAATAATGAATGAATAGAAGTCAACCTCATAAACCTAGATGAGCTTTATCATAGGGATTTTCCTCCATGACAGCCTACTTGGAGAGACCATATGCCTCTAGAAGACCCCATAATTATGGGTCCTCATAGGCCTGATCCATTTATTCCATTTCCACCTAAACCACATCTAACATATCTATGGCCTCACATTATTGACACATCCCTCCCATCCATGAATGGAGATCATCCATCCATCAATATGGTCTCTATTGATTTGATTGTGCCCCTCTACAATCCTAGTGACCCTTTAAAAATATTTGCACCTCAACCATGAGTCTATTTATTTTTATTGTATCACATCACCACCATCATTGGAAGAGTTCTTCCACTGTGAATAAATGCTACAACCATTTCATTTCTTGTAAGGGTCATCCAAAGGTATTTTTCAAATTGAGGTTGAACCAGGTATGATCGATTCTCCAAAACCATACGATGACATCCACCTGATCCCTACACCTCATCATATTGAGGAGGGATATCACATGTCAATAGAAGAAACCATTGATGTTAATAATGGAAATGATCTTGAGGCTCCCAAAAATATAAAATTACAACAAAGATTATCCTTAGAAGAGTGAACCATTTACACATCTCTATTGATAGAGAAGCAAGAATTATTTGCTTGGTCGTATAAAGAAATTTTGGGTCTTAACCCCAAATTAGTCACGCATAATCCTACACTTGACCCAAATATTAAATTGATCAAGCAAAAACTTTGCAAAATGCATCCAACAATCACCTTAATGGTGAAAGAAAAATTACAAAAATTGTTGGATGCATAATTCATCCAACCTATATATTATCCTAAATGAGTGTCCAAAATGGTACCCATAGGAAAACCAAATTCAAGGACTCACATATGTGTAAACTTCTGAGATCTTAACAAAGGGACTCCCAAGGATGAATTCTCCCTTCCAATAATTGATGCGCTAGTTGATGCCACTGTAGGTCATAAGATGTTGCCCCTCATGGATGGTTTTCTAAACTATAATCAAATCTAGGTCAAACCTGAGGATCAACCAAAGATAACCTTTACCGCTCCTTGGGGAACCTTCTACTATAAGGTAATAAAATTTGTCCTTAAAAATGTTGGTGCAACATATCAGTGGGACATGACTTATATATTTTATGATTATATACATAAAATCCTAGAGGATTACATAGATGATATGCTAGCCATATATATTACATCATGAACATGCTAACGTACTTCAGAAGGTCTTCAACTACCTCTTTGAGCACAATGTCATACTTAATCCCAAAAAGTGTATCTTTGGAGTCACACTTGAAAATGTTTTGGGTTTTATAGTCTCCAAGTGAGGGATCAAAGTCAATCCCTCCAAGGTCAAAGCTATTGGCATGCCACCCCCACCAACCTTATGCAACTTCATAGATTAAAATGAAATATAGCATCTATTTGATGCTTCATAGTGTAACTCTCAGATAAATATTGACCCATGAATCAACTACTATAAAAGGAGATCCCATTTCATTGGGACGAGGAGTACCAAAATACCTTCAATAAGATAAAGCAATACCTGACATCACCACCAGTTCTAGCTCCACCCCGACTAGGTGTGTCATTCCTATTATACATTTTAGCCATCGATTTTTCCTTAGGGACCATGCTAGCCCAAAAGAATGAGGTAAATAAGGAATAGGCTATATATTACATTAGTTGCACCCTAGTGAGCTATGAGCTCAAATACACATACATCAAGAAGCTTTGTCTAGTATTAGTATTTACCACCAAGAAGCTTCGACATTACATATTAAATCATACGATGTATGTCATTTACAAAGAGAATCCTTTTCTATACATGATGAGTCACACGTATCATAATACTCATACCACAAAATGGATTATGTTGCTGACCAAATTTGACCTGATTTTATAAGTTAAAAAATTGTTAAAGCTCAAGTTATTACATATAAGCTTGTAGAGGCTCCTCTCCTAGATGATAAGCCTCTCACCATCGAGTTGCCTAATGATGTAGTATTTGCATTATCCAACTCGCCAGAACTTGAATATCCTAAAAACAAACCTAACATGACTTTATTCTTTGATGGTTCTAAATGCGAGAAAGGGGGTGGTACCAAAGTCATGGTTTTCACACCGTAGGGAGATCCCATGCCCATATCATTCAAACTTGACTTCCCATACACCAATAATAACATTCAATACGAGGCTCTCCTTTTGGGTCTCCAAATATCTATCACCATGAAAATAAAAATACTTAATATCTTTGGTGACTCCTTTCTCATAGTAAACCAATTCAAGGAAATATATCAATGTCGATGTTCAATATTGAAATCATACAAGGAGCTTGTGGATAAGTTATTGATCAAATTAGAATGGTACAACATCAAGACAATTCCTCACTCATAAAATAATTTTGTGGATACAATGGCCTCTTTGGGGTATTTAATTTTTTAGAACCCTTTTGATGATATAACAACCATCCATGTTAAAAAGCTTTCACAATCAATGATTTTACGTGAAGCTTCAAGCGATGATGAAGTTATCCGCGTGATCTAGATTGAACCAAACCAAGATTGGTTTTCTTACGTACATGATTTTCTAAAAAAAGTATCCTAGGGGTCCTTAATCCCATAGGTTACTTCTAATAATGGCACAACCTTTCATCTTAAGGTTGTCTCCCAATCTGCATTTGTGCATAATGAATCACAACAGGAGCAAGTGGTTCACTCAGTCGAAACCCAAGCATGTCAATATTGGCTCACTAAGCTAAAATATTTCCTAAAATTTGGTAGTATACCTTCAAGATTTTTGCATGTTGTAAAATGAATGTTCAAGCAAAAAATTACCAAATATGTCTTGTTATGAGATATTCTTTATCATTAGAGCTACGATGGTCTTCTCCTTCATTGTCTAGAGCCCCAAGAATCTACTTGGCTAATCTCACAAGCTTACGATGGTACTTGTGATGGCCATTTCAACAGCATGGCCATCACAAAGCACATACTCTAAATGGGTTATTATTGGCCCACTATGGAGAGAGGTTATTACTATTACATAAAGAAGTGCATAAAATGCCAACATCACACTAATGTTCCACACCAACCTTCTCAGGCCTTACAACCAATTCAATCAGTATGGCATTTTTTGTAGTGGGTTTTTTATTTAATTGGGAAAATATTGCCCTACTTTGAGGGTTGACACATGTGTATCTTGATGGCCATAGAGTACTTCACCAAGTGGGTGGAAGCTATCTCTTTTACCACTATGACTAGATCTCGCATTTTGGAGTTCATACTCCATAATATCATATTTCATTTTGGTATTCCATCCAAAATCATTTTGAATAATGGGACTCCATTCAAAAACAAATATGTGTATACTTTAACTTCAAAGTACAATATTTAGCATACTTTTTCCATGCCCTACTATCTGCAGGAAATTGGACAAGCATAGGCATCCAATAAAATTGTAGTTGCCATCCTTAAGGAAACCGTCAATAAAAACCACAAATATTAACATATTTAACTGCCTCTAGTGTAATGGGCTTATCACACTAGTATTCTAATATCCACTAGGGCAACCTCATTTTTTCTAGTTTATGGCATTGAGGCCATTTTGCCCTTATAGTTGGAAATCCCCTTGTTGTACATATCATTGCAAGATTTCATCGATGATGACACTGCTCAACAATATCACCTTGACTAATTGACCCTTCTTGATGAACGTCATGTTAATGCTCTCGAGCACCTTCATGTTTATCAAGATCACCTTAAATGAGCTTACAATATGAAATTCCACCTAAGGGAGTTTAAATTTGGAGATATTGTGCTCAAGGAAAATAAAAAAACTCCACATACCATATATCATTACCATCTGTATTCCCCTTTGTGAGTAATTAAGTTTTTCAACACAATTAATAAGTTGTTTTAGGGTGTTCACTAGGGTTTTCGATCATTCAACCATCCCTAGTTTTATTTTAGATGTTGTATAAAGCTATCTTGACCTTTAGAAAGTAAGTACTTGCTTTGATAGTACCTTGCATACGTAAAAATCCCAACATAATTTCACACATTAAGATCCAAGTTTGAACAACGAAGTATGACACTACAATTTAGTCCTTGCCACCTTAAGTGAAAGGTTTTCCTTGCTCATCATAGTATGTGCATGGTATAGGATGCTAAGAATTGACAAAAGGATAACCTCCTCCCTACCCAAGCAATCCCCTTGCTCATCTACAAAATGAGCAAGTTCCAAAAACAAAATAAAGAAAAACTGGTTTTCACCACTAACAAAATCTCTTGCTCCTAAAAAGAGTGGTTTTCACCACTAAGCAAAAAAATGAGCAAGTATCCCAAAAAATCAAAAGAAAAAAGGGGTAATGAGCTTGAATCCTTGGAATCCTTAGTTTATTTAGAAGCAATGGGGCAATCTCCATTATAGCAATGTATTGAATGATACCTACCTAGCAATGGAGTAGCCTTACGCATGGTGATATGACTATCACATTAGCAACCTTATTCTATACATACCAATGTTAGCTTACAAATGAGCTAGTTTTTGGTGGCTCAAATTTCTTAGTATTCTATTCCAACTATGTCCAAAATCAGGATAATGATGACCATAGGATGATTCTCATTACAACAATGAGTTGAATGAAACTTGCTTAACAATGTATGTATCATAATGAAAAACACATGCACACACAAGGATATTGAATATCTGGATCTTCATAACAAACTTATATCTTTCAGAAGTCTTGTGTGGCTAGTATACCACTTTTGATAAATCAACTAGGGTGTTTGAATCCCATGAAAAACCTTAAAAATTTCCCTCATAGCACCTAACCATATAATCATTATTCATAGTTTTCTTTATAAGATTTTACTTATTAAGGGGTCCTCATAAGATAGGATATATACCAGATGAATATCAATAATGATATTTAGATGACCTCTAACTATTTTATGCACACCTTTTAGTTTGCAAAATATCATAGGGAAACTCCCAACATACCACGCATATCGCATCTCACACGTCCACATGTAATTGTATGAATTTTATGACAAGGTTAACATTTTGATTTATGATTTTAATACATTTTGTGGTGTCTACCATTAGCTTGTCAAACACATTTAGAATGCATGTATTATGTTTTAAGTAATTAAACTATACATCCATAATTTACATTAAAAAATAAGAATTAATGCATCTCATACACATTAGATTTGTTATAACAACAACTTGAATTCACATCCATAATCAAATAATCAAATCTAAAACATGCATCTAACATTAGATATTGCATCCATACATCAACATCTCTAGGCATACATCTATGCATCTATGTTATAATTTCTAGTCATACATCCATCATCTAAGCATACATCTAAAGTGCATCCATAACATAAAATACAAAACATGCAATAAACACATGATGAACCATAAATAAGAGATATATCATATATGTGGTAAATATCTAATACATCATGGTACAAGAAATTTCCTATAGGATACAATCGTGTAGGTACTTAGACCTTACACACAAAAATAAATCAATCCATAGTCCTAATTCATGTGGGACATACACTCCTAGAGTCACCTCCACCATCAACCTCATCTCTATGATGTTATCCTGATCCATTTACCACTAATATCTCTGGCTTGGCTTTCTACTTGTGAGTGTACCTCACTGAAGGTTACCCTGACTCACTACAATGACTTCTCTGGGATCCTCCTACTGAAGACCACACAAGTAGGCAACCACCAAATAATCCTACCTGACCCTCCAAATTCATTATGTACACACCATCAAACTGGCATCGAGCATCTTAGTCACTCAATAAGGTTCATAGTATAGCTACCTCAAACTACAATCCTGCCACATAGATCATAGTCTAGATACTTGATCCTACGTATCCCTGAGTTGTGATCAAGGCTGCCAACTAAACCTACAAAGAATTATTTTCTATTGTCCTGGTCATTGCTTGTGCTTTAAAATTATCCCTATTTTCTATTTAGGTAGCCATCTATGTTTGCAAAGTATCTTGCTTTGCTATCACCTTGTCTATCTTTGTATGTGAGTTGTAGGCCTTGAGTAGGTCCCTCTCCTTAGAGAATCACCTCCACTAATACTATACCCTACCTAGTTGGCTTTGTAGCACTACTATGGTGGTGTCTTTCTCTACCAATTGGGCTTATATAGACTACACATGTTCCCTAACTTGGGCCACCTCATCCTACCTCAAACCACTCTATGGTTTGGTCCCACTCCCTCTCCATCTAATTATGCACTCATTACCCTCAATCATCCACTTCATATCCTAATGCCTTTCTTGCTACACCCTCTGATACTATAATCTTAGTCGATCTACCCATAGATACACCTCCCTATCATAATAGAATCACCCACCAAGTTTTGTACTCGACCATAGTACCTAGGTCCTCCAAACTTGGCTCAGCTATCGATGGATCCTCCTCATCACCTAGTGTCTCCACTTGAGGTCACTCCAACTACATATCCACTCCTCAATGATGGGAAATAATGGGTTCCTTAAGAACACCTTGGTAGATCTCGAACTGATGAGTTGCGTTAGAATACTAGAAGTACTCTCGCTCTATATTATGTTGTCCAATCAACCACCATCCATGCCTCACACAACCTAGTTGTGTTGTTACCTCTGCCCATAGAGGAAATTCCATATAAGGCCTCCACATCACCTGACCTTGCCTTAGCCCATTCAAAGACCCTACATAATTGGTAAGCCTACCTAAATGAGATTGAATTTAACCTATCTCATGGTCTTGCCTCCACCAAGTCATAAATACAACTTCAAGGTCCTCCATCTTTGCTCATGATGATACTAGAAATCTCTCTGGTCGATCCACTCGGATATACTCTCATACCCAAACTTGAAGAAGGAGGCTATAGCCTAATTCATAGTAACCCCAATGCTATATCTCATATAACTCATCATACAAATGATCGAGTAAGGTGCTCCCCCACACCATGATCACTCGCTCCTAGATATTACACTCATTAAATCTTGCACTAAATCAAAGAGGTTTCATGGGAACCTCACTCCTAAAAAATTAGGTAGTAATATGTTCAATATGATGCACACCAATACTACATGTCTTCAACTGAACACCCATGTAGTATACCATGCTCCCATTAGTACTCTTCTGCTATCCATGCGCTACCTCACAACCTTAGTGTAGATATGGTGTTTATAAGACCATTGATCACCATAAACCCTACAAATGGATTAGTCTATTTTTTTGCTCAGCATTGTGTTTTCCACAGAGCGCGTCAAAAAAAGGGACATCTATAGACACCTAAATCATGTCATGCTTAGGGAAGATACTTACATAGACACACTCATAAGATCAGAAGATATAATCTTGGATTTTCCAAGCATCAAAAGTGGTTCTCACCACTCATTTGGGGCCTTTTCAAGCCATCCAAGCTTGGTCGCTCAAGCCAAGAGCAACCAGATTCTAGATGCTCAAGCCTAGAGCGGCCAGACCTTAGTCACTACAGACAAAAATGACCAAATCATAACCACTACAAATGATAGTGGCTAAGCCATAAGAAGTAGTTTACCAACAAACAGGCCCAATATCGGGTGGAAGTGGCAGTCTGCATGCAATAAAGGTGAGCGGGAGTGACTTTGCATTCCTTTTCACAACCAGTTCACATAGGATACTTGAGTTTGCATTTATACTTAAGTTAACTGACCTCCAAGAATAAAAAAAATGACAAAATCTTCTCCTACTAATGAACAGTTCACATAGAAGACTCAAGTGGGCAGTTAGATTTTAGTTAATTAGCCTTCAAAATATAGACAATAAACAAGGGCTTCTCATGCTAACTTATACTACGCATGAGAAATTCATTTCTAGGGCTTGGGCATAGACCTAGGGTTTCACACTATAAAATGTGCAAGCCTGAGAGCACAAAAGGATCTATATATGATATATAGAGAGCCTTATCATATCCAGAGATCACAGGAGATCATTTCAGAGAGAGATTTCTCTTTGAGATCATGTGTATGGCAAAACTTTGACAAATCAAAGGGCATAACACCTAATTTCTTCAATATTAGATCATAGTCTTTGACCCATAGATTTGGGGCAAGGATAGCAAGGTTTTCTTTAGCGGCCATTGTCTTGAACAGTGGACCACAGACTTGGCTTAGATATAAATAGCATCTTTTATCTTGTTTTTATATCATTAGGATACATTTACTTGATTTCATGGTATTGTTTTATCATATTTCTATTAAATTCTTTGATTACTAACAACCTCATCCAAGGAGGCATTATCAGACAACTAAATGTGTATTGTTGTTTCAATTGCATATAGGGCCAAAGGTTCATGAGACATAATCCATGACATATGAGAGAAAGAGGATCCATCTGGGAGATATACCTAGAGAAGGAGGTATCTATATGCCCTCAGACATTTTTGTGTGCAGAACCGAGAAGCATTTTATAGCACGCCACCCCTTTTGCAAAAGGGGACATATCTTCATCCAATTATAAATCATTGTATCAAGATGGGTATCCCTAAGAGGGACCAACATGTAATTGGGTTTCAATATTAATGAAATATCCTTTCTTTTTTATTTCCATGTTATATGCTTCTCGTAATCTTTTAGCTTCATTTTGGGTATAATAATAACATCGCAAGTAGAGTAAAGAGTGGTGTGTGCATCCTGTGGTCACTACAGCTGGCCATAACAGTGGGAAAACCACTAATTTTTCATTTTATACTAGAAAAATAACTTAATTTTGTGTATAGATATAGCTACTCTGAGCTACAACAGCCAAAAACTAGCTGCTCTGAGCTACAACGGCCAAAAACTAGCTGCTCTGAGCTACAACGGCCAAGAACCAGCCACTATGGTCAACAATGGCTAGTATTGGAGTGCAACAGAGGTCAAAACATCGACTCTCTAAGCTAGATCAAATGTTGGTATAGCTTTTATGATATTTTACAGATTTATGTCTGTTTCTGTGTGTTCAAAATAGAGTACTTAAACCACATTTATGTTTAGAAATTGAAAGAATAAAGAAGAAAGAATTAAGCATTTCGCATATCTTAGATATTATTTTAAAATTTCCACTAGGCATTGCTAGGAACATCAGCTTATGCCTAAAAATTTCACCCTATAATCCAACGTGCTAGACATTGTATGTTGTTTTATTACTTTGAGGCCCTGCTAGAGGCCATAGTTGCATGATATGAAGTGCGCTCATACAAATCATAGTAGTTCATGCATCTTTCTAAATATTGAAACATATTTTTACACTTAGGCATATAGGAAAGACTCATTGCTGCTTTGTGATGCACTTTATGTTATGCAAGCTTAAAATGAAAACCACACACACATGTCTCATTTAAACATTGGAGAGTTGGATTTCATCACCAACCTTCAATTCAGTCTAGTGATGTTGGAATTCATCTCCTTCCACTAGTTTACCCCCTAGAGCTTCCTAGAAACGGATTGGAAAACTTACTTATAGTGACACTAAGTTACATGTGTTCAAACTGTCTCTCACTGTTGGAACAATCATTGGTTCAAAGTGGAGAAGCTAGGCGAACCCCCCATTGGATCTTTAGCAGTGTACCTTAGCTTCTTTTGAGAAAATCATGTTTGGCATGGGTGTACTTGATTGTCACTATGGATGAGTCTTCTCATTATTAATCCAAGAACAAGAGCAAAGAAATCAAGAGAACAACACATAAAAACACACCAAACAATTTAGGGCACACTTAAATTGGTAATCAAGATAAACAATTGTTTGGAATTATGTGGTCATTCCTAAATAGCACACTCAAAATATGAAGTCATAAAACAAAATGGTTAAAACAAGAAGGAAATACCCTCAATCTAATGTCAAGGGAGATACAGAAGCAATTCATACCAATAGGCAGAGTCATAGTAATATTGAACGACCTACCCGTAAGACCATGAGACGTAGCTCCACAAGCCTAAGGGGTGATAACTCAACTCTTGGGGGATCTCCTTGAGAAATGCCAAGTAAGAAACCACATCATAGAAAAATTTCACATAAAAAAAAAGAGGCTTCACAACCATCCTCATCAAGGAGACATGATGAGACCTCAAATGCCTCCTCTAAACACACAGAAACATCTCAAAGACATGAGGAAAATTCAAGGGCTTCCTCCTCACATGGACATAAATAAGGTTCTAAGACCCATTCTTCACATTGGGATGACAAGACTACCACATATCCATCCACATGGAGAAAACATGTCACCACTAAGCCCTCTTCATCAAGAAGGCAAACAAGAATTGAAACACCTCAAGACTCACAAGAAACATATGAAACAGGTCTACCCACTGAAGGGCAAGAAACTAGAGCTACATCTAGTCATGGGAATCATATAGAATAAATCCTTCACACAAAAGGAAATATTCCCATAGACTATGACCTCATAGGAGTAAATGGCACCCCATAGGACCAGCCATGGAGAACGAGATAGCTAGACAAGTTGGATCGATTTCCTACTCAACCAACTCAAAGAACTGTAGCTACTTAGAACTCTGCATCTAGAAGCTCACGAACTGTGAATTCTAAACATACCTCCCAATTTGGGGGTACCTCAGAGTGACCCCATAGAATACATATAAATTCTGATCATAGGGATATTCAATAGTACACTGAACAAGTCACATTAACTAGCAAGAGTATAGATACAACAAAAACCCCCTCGAGGAATATGTGAGTCAAGACTACAAGAATAGAGTCAGATAAACATGAGTCTTATACAACAACACAAACTGACCAAATGAGGCGGTTAGAAAATGCATTACATAAAGAGCGAGAGTTAATGGAAGCTCTCAAACAAGAGAAACAAGGAGAAAAACTCTTGCACCAACATGAGCAACATTTAAGATAGCAATCTGAGCAGCTAGCCCTTAATAATTTATAGATAAATTGTGATGACCATCAAATAACAAGATACGTTGACTCACCTAAGGAAAGGCACACTAGACAAGATATCCCATAATGAAACCCCCCACAAAATCATGAACAAAATACAACTAATGGGGGGAGGGTAAACATAACAAACAAAGATCACAATCTTGAGTCCCCTCGTAGGAGGGAGGAAAATGGAACAAATCAAATGGATAGAGAGTTACCTCCATTGCCAATGAGAATAGGCTTGCACGAGGAGGAAATCTATGCATCAAAGGTATTTCAAGAGCTTGCTGAAAAGATGAAAACCTTTGAGAAACAAGAGGCAACTAGGAACTCACCAACATTGAGCAAGATATACAATCAACCATTGTGCCAATCAATCCCTAGTCCTACATATCCTAAGAATTTTGAGATGCCTAGGTTAGAGAAATTTAAAGGTGAAGAGTATGCAAAAGAGCATGTCACAAATTTTATCAACGTTTTTTTTCATATTGAATACAATGACGCTCTCATGCTAAGAATATTCATAATGATATTTTTAGGTGCTACCACTCAATGGTTCAACCAACTACCTAAGCATAGCATAACCAACTTTGAACAACTAGTAAATACGTTCTTGAAGCATTTCTCTTTTTGTGCTAAGAAGAAGGTGAACCTTTTAGACCTAGCTAACTTGAAACAGTATGATGATGAGCCAGTAATGGATTATGGGAATAGGTGGAGAAAAATCATGGCAAAATTATCATTCTCCATTCCCACAGAAGAGATCATTCGTATGTTTACCAAAAGTTTTTCTAAACATATCTTCCTCTTGCTAAAACTCCAACAGTATCCTTCATTCGAAGAAGCTTTGGCACAGGCCAAGCTCATCAAAGAGATAAAAGTATATGATGGAACCATTAAGCTATGAAATAAAATGGAGTGGAACAAGAATGGTAAGAATGACAAGTACAAATAGAAGTATAGTAACCCTAATCCAATAAATCAAGTCGTATTGGCTGCACCTGAGGATGAGGGTGTACAACAACCAAAGAACTATCAAGCACATCCCCCACCAGCCAACTACGACCAAAAGAACAATCAAGGAAGAAATCGAGAATGCAATCCACCTCATTATTTCACACCTCTGATAGAATAAATGTAATCAATCTTTAATCAGTTGAGCAAGGCCATGAGGATCAGATTTCTTGATAAACCTCTTGTATATCCCAACCATCCTAAGCCAAAAGGATATAGGGAATATCAATTTTGTCCTTATCATAGGATACCGGGGTATGATATTGAGGCTTGCATCGGGTTTAAGCATCAAGTGCAAATTATTATTGAGGTGAGAGAGCTCAAATTTGAAAACCCACTAGCCCTCGATAACAAAGACATGGGCATATACAAAAACCCATTGCCCAATAATGAAGCCCCTTGAGAGCAAGGGGCCCAATTCAATCAGGTTCGAGATGACATACCTACCCATGGATGCATTGGGATGGTTGATATCATTAACATATCAAAAAGGACTAGGTGGTATGGTCAACCACAACCACCTACAGCTCCCATGAACATCCCAGCCACTCCTAGGCAAAGGCAAGACAACCTTCCAGGTCCACCAACGAGACCTATGGTAACTATTCGGAGTAGATTGGAGCAAAACCTACAGATGACTCCAGCTAAGTTATCCATATATGAGCTCATACAATAGTCCCCAAAGCATAGGGATACTCTAATGGAGAGTTTAAGAACAATTGAGCTTCAACTGTAAGATTCGAATGCATTCACTCACTTTGTTGGACAAGTGCAAGAATGCTAGGAACCTGTAATCCAATTTTATGATCATGATATTAAGACAGTTTTTGCTACCTTACCAGAACCTCCACTAAACATTGTAGCAGACATAAATAAATTACCATTCAAGAGGGTTTTGGTCAATATATATTCATCGATAAACATCATCACAACAACTACAATAGAGCACCTCAAGATACCTAAGATCACTATTGCTCCAGGAACTTACACATTGAGAGCTTTTGATGATGCTTTATGCAATACTGTAGGAACGATAGTCCTACCCATCAAGGTGGGGCACAAGACCATCCCCATGATGTGTCATGTCTTGGAAGGTGCTATGTAGTACAACATCCTCTTTGGGTACCCTTCGACAAGGGCCATGAAGTGTGTGCCTTCGATCTTGCACCAATGTGTCAAGTATGTGCACGAAAGCAAATTCTATGTGGTTCTAGCTAATGAAGAGCATTTTAAATACGTTAATAAGGTGGATATTCCCAGATAATTTGTGATTCCTTCTACTCACCTATACGTGGCACCTTCATCTCCAATCACACAATTTTATAACAAATAAAAAGGGGTAAGAAAATACCCAGGCACATCAACACCTCCTGGTGCACTTAAGATAGTCAAGGCTTCTAAAGTACCATCAATGTCAAAACCAAAAGATAATTAGAAGCTGAAGGCCCCCTTAGTTAAGGAAGAGAGGCCAAAGGAAGTGCCAATTGTAGCCATTGCTGAAATGCCAATCCCTATGGAAGAGGAATATCCTCAAGATCAAGATAAAGATAGTGATTATCACCCTGCTTCGCTAGTATCATCCGTGGGGTCATCTGTATTGCATTCATCAATACACCTGGCAAGCATAGGCATAGGGGAATACCTTGTGTAGAAAATCATTTTTATGCCTATTATTGAGTCTGCACAAGATATAGGGAGGCCTAAAGACTTGAGGCCGCCAGTAGGAACAGTGGTTCCACTTGGAATCCCTCCCAACCAAACTAATTTTTCTATGTCGACCTATACTATGATCATAAGTCTTCAGATATAGAAGGATATGGTGAAGAATTATTCACAATCAATGTTAGTTACCTCTCTAATCCCAATTTTGATCTAAGCTACTTTGATCATTTCCATTGGCATGGCTATGACCTTGGTGTATATGAGCAGGGGTGCAGGAGGCCTTACGAGCCACTATATCAGTTTCCTTATGACAAATTTAGCTTAGGATACTATAGCGGAGGTCGATATGACTCACTGGTAGTAGCATTGGAAATATTAAGCATAATATTGGGAGAAGACATTGATTTCATTCCTTATCACCCTCTGAGAATAACAAATTTGAGCAATAGACAAGTAGCCACGGTAAACATATCGCCTCTAGAAACTTATCATCCAAACACCTCAATTGATTCCACCCCAATAGGGTACAACTCATGGGATGAGGATAATGGATATGAAGCAAGTGATGATGAGGCACAACTTGGCTTAGCCTATCAAGGGCCTCGCTATTTACAAAGGTTCACATGGTTCGTCCATGATGAGATTGAATATACATTAGATGAAAGTGACTATGAATCAGAAGACTCAATAGAAATATCTTACTTAGGCTTAAGCCATCAACCCCTAACTTTGGGATGAGAGAAAAATGCAAATGGATTCTTCATAAGTGACTAAGAATATGAAGATGAAATAGAGATGGCCTACTTAGGGCCAAGACATGAGCCCCTTGTCTTAGGGACACATACCAATGCTAATGGTTTTTGGATGAGTTATGATGACTTTGAGGATGATACCAAGATGGCTTATCTTGGACATCACCACTTGCGGTAAGTCAATGATCTGGTGGAAAGAGAGGCGGTAATTTGTGCAATAGACCCTCAACTCCAATTTTTGGGGAGACCTATTGATCTAGCTGCCATTCATCATATGGTTAATACCTCTCTACCTAAATTTAGAAAGCAATTAGAGCCCAATGATCCTATTGTCTGCCCTGCTCACGGGCCAGATCCAAAAATTCCCATTCCTCCAAAACCTCATCGCGAGTATGGAAGAGAAACCCCTGAGACAATATTGCACCCATGTGGTCCTGGAGATTTCATCCCATCCATCAACATGATATCCATCTATTTGACCACTCCACTTCATAATCCAAAATATCCTACCAAATCATTGCATCTTGATATAGATGCTATTGATTGGGATCACGCTAGTTCACCCATAGAGCCAGAAGACCTCTTCCCCAATGAAGAGATGTTACAACCATTCCATTTTGTAGTAGGTTGTGCATATGACATCTTCCATGTTGGTTTGGAATATGAGTCAATAGGTCTTGTGAATCCCACTGATGACATTTTTCTATACCCATGCCTCATCAGCTAGAGTATGGGTTACATATGGATATAGAAGAAACTTTCGAGGTGGAAATCAATGATGATCCTACCCAACCAAGAAAAGTCAAGTTTGGAGAAATTCTATCTCCATAGGAACAATCCATCTTGTTTTCTCTCCTAAAGGAGAGGCAAAATATTTTTGCTTGTACTTACAAAGACATACCAGGGATAGATCCAAAGTTAGTCATTCACAACCTTTCATTGGATCCCATGAATAAGCCAATCAAGAAAAAACTGAGGAAAATGCATCCAACCATTGAATTGATGGTAAAGAACTAATTACAAAAACTATTGGATGCGGTATTCATAGTTCCTATTGACTATCCTGAGTGGGTGTCAAACATGGTACCAGTAGGGAAACCTGACAGAAGAGTCTGTATCTACATGGATTTTAGAGATTTAAATAGGGAAACACCAAAGGATTCATTCATGTTTCTAAATATAGATGATATTGTAGATGTAATCGCATGTCATGAAATGCTCTCCCTAATGGATGGTTTTTCTAGATACAACCAAATCCAAATTAAGCCGAAGATCAACATAAAACTGCTTTCATTACTCCATGGGGAACATTCTGTTACAAAGTGATGCCATTCAGTCTAAAAAATGCTAGTGCCACATATCAGCGGGCCATGACATACATATTCCATGACTATATGTATAATATCTTGGAATATTACATGGATGACTTACTAGCCAAGTCCTTATTATGGCAAGAGCATGCCAAAGTCCTTAGACAAGTATTTGATCACATCATAGAAAACAATGTCTAATTGAATCCTAAGAAGTGTGTATTCAACGTAACTTATGGCAAGCTTTTAGGATTCACCATATCCAATAGAGGCATCGAAGTAGATCATGAAAAGGTAAAGGCTATACTGGAAATGGCTGCCCCTACCAACATTAGGGAGTTGAAGAGCCTACAAGGCAATATAGAACCCATCAAAAGATTCATCATGCAATTATCAAACAAATGCAGACCTATGAATAGGTTGTCAGACAAGGAAGTCCCCTTTTATTGGGACAAAGAATTCAATCAAACCTTTGCAGAGATCAAGACTTATCTGGTAATGCTGCCAGTATTGGCTCCACCAAGGCCAGACATACCATTTTTACTATATATATCGACTACTAATTTTTCACTGGGCACCATGTTAGCCCAAAAGTATGCATAATATAAAGAGCAAGCCATATATTACATTAGTCGTACCTTGGTGAGCTATGAGCTAGGATATGCGTATGTCAAAAAATTGTGTTTAGCAATGGTCTTTGCAACTCGAAAGTTATGACACTACACATTGAGCCATACGACCTACGTCATATCAAAACAAAATCCTTTGTAGTACATGATGAGCAAGATGTATCACAATACACATACCACAATGTGGATCATGTTATTGATAGAATTCAATCTAGAGTTCATAAGCCAAAAGTCCATCAAGGAACAAGTCATAGCAGATCAATTAGTAGAGGCACCTCTTTAGGATAACAAGCCTCTCACCATAGAGTTGCCTGATGATACGGTGTTTGCATTATAAGATATTCCAGAACTCGAAGAACCTAAGAAAGAAAAATATGTCATTGTTATTTTACAGTTCAAAGTGTGAACAAGGAGGCAAAGTAGGGATTGTCTTAATCACACCACAGGGCACTCCATTGCCTTTATCATTTAAACTAGACTTCCCATGCACAAACAACAATATAGAATATGAAGCATTGATCTTGAGACTCCAAATAGCCATAGAAATGGACATTAAAAGATTGAATATCTTTGTTGACTCCTTGCTCATAGTAAACCAAGTCAAAGGACTCTTCCAATGCAGGTGCCCACTCTTGAAGACTTACAAGGAACTTTTTGACAATTACTTAGCCCGGCTATAATGGTATGACATTGAGGCAATCCCTCATACATCGAATATATTTGTAGACACTGTGGCCTCTTTGGAATCCTTAATCCCTCAAAATCCATCTGTTGATTTTACAACCATTCATGTGAAAGTGCTTTCACACTCAGCAATATGTCATGAAGCTTTTGACAATTAAGAATCAGTCAGCATGATCAACAAAAAAAATCAAGATTGGTCCTTCGTAGCCAGATATTTCTTACAAACAACACCTTGGGGGTCTTTGATCTCCCAAGGACTATAGAGTGTGGTGCGACCATATACCATTAAGTTGTTCCTCAATACGTGTTCACTACCTTAGAAATGCAATAAGAGCAAGCTGTCTATTCTATAGAAATTGTGGCCTATCAGTATTGTATTTCCCAACTGCGGGACATCCTAAAGCTTAGAATAATATCTCAAGATTTGTTGCATACTAAAAGGTGAACATTTAAACATAGATCAACAAGATACATTTTGCTAGGAGAAATTCTCTACAGATGAGGATATGATGGAGTATTGCTCCATTGTCTTGAGCCCCAAGAAACATCTTAGGTAGTTTTGCAAGCTCATGACAAAAAATTTGGAGGCCATTTTAGTGGCATGGCCATCATTAAGCACATATTGAGAATGGGTTACTATTGGCCCACAATGGAAAAGGACTACTATGAGTATATAAGGAAATGTAGTAAGTTCCAACATCATGTAAATCTAACGTACTTACCATCGCAAGCTTTGCAGCCCATCTAGGCAGCATGGCTATTTTTGTAATGGAGACTAGACTTGATTGGAAAAATCTCACCCCCATCCTCAGGCCAACACACATTCATCATAACAGCCATAGAATAATTCACTAAATGGATAGAAGTGATCCCCTTAACATCAACAACTGGACCAAGGATTGTGGAGTTTATACTCCACAATATCATAAGTCGTTTTGGGGTCCCTTCTAAGGTAATATCGGATAATGGGCCATATTTTAAGAACAAAAATGTGTATGCTTTAATGAACAAATATCATATTCAACATAGTTTTTCAAAACCTTATTATTCATAAGCAAACAGGCAAGCAAAAGACTCAAACAAAACAATAGTCTCCCTTTTGAGGAAGATAGTGCAATAAAATCACAAGTATTGGCACATGCAATTGCCTCTTGCACTATGGGTATACAATACTAGTATACGGATGCCCACTGGGGCAACACCATTTTCACTAGTATATGGCACTGAAGCCATCATGCCTCTAGAGTTGTAAATCCTGACTCTACGCATAGCACTAAAATACTTCATAGATAATGAAGCTACGTGACAAGGCTACCTTGATCAATTGATGCTTCTTTATGAATTCTGAGTCAATGCTTTAGAGCATCTCTGTGTTTACCAAGATCACCTTATGTGATCTTATAATAGTAAATTCCACCTAAGGTAATTCAAGGTTGGAGATCTAGTGCTCAAATAAAATCAGCAGAATTCAAATCTGTCGTTGCATCTGCGAGATAAGTTTGTGGTAAACTAGATAGGTCCATACATGATTTCATAGAGAGTTGTGCCTGGAACATATCACCTTATATCATTATATGGTGTTGAAGAGCTTGAACCTCTCAATATCATTCACTTAAAGGTATTTTACACATAAAACACAAAAACATTCAAATATTTCATAAAATTCAAAAACATTCAAATATGTCAAAAACACAAAAACATTCAAATATTTCATAAAACACAAAAACATTCAAATATTTCATAAAAACACAAAAACATTCAAATATTTCATAAAATTCAAAAACATTCAAATATGTCAAAAACACAAACAAATCATAAAAACATAAAAATAAAAAAAAATCAATATAAAAGGCTCCAAGGGTAGTTCATACCACTTGGTCAAAAATCAAATAAAAAAGGCTCCAAGGGTAATTCATACCGCTTGGTCAAACATCAATAAAAAAGGCTCCAAGGGTAATTCATACCGCTTGGTCAAACATCAATCAAAATGCTCCAAGGGTAATTCATACCACTTGGTCAAACATCAATCAAAAAGCTCCAAGGGTAATTCATACCGCTTGGTCAAAAATCAATTCAAAAGGCTCCAAGGGTAATTCATACCGCTTGGTCAAACATCAATAAAAAAGCTCCAAGGGTAATTCATACCGCTTGGTCAAAAATCAATTCAAAAGGCTCCAAGGGTAATTCACGCCGCTTGGTCAAAAATAAAATAAAAAAGGATCCAAGGGCAATTCATACCGCTTGGTCAAAATCAATAACAAAAGCCCCAAAGGCATCATTAGCCCTTTGGTCAAATTAATCAAAAATACAAAAACAACATAAAATCAAAAATACAAAAACAATTGCACTTTACATTTTGCATCCACATCATTGCATTGCATGTTCACATACATTACAAGATATGTCATGAGAGTCTTAAAAGTGATACCACAGTTTATCGCACAAGTCATTCATATCCATACCTCCATCCACATGTGTGTAATTGTGTTTTTCAACACAACCATTATTTGTTGCTATACATAATTACTAAGGATTTTCAGTTAGTCGACCAAATATAGTAATCTTATCAAATTTTGAAAAAACAACTTTTATTAGTAGAAGGAAAGGCCTAGCTATGATAAAGCCTTGGATATTCAAGATCCCGTCACTAATTGAAACACTAAAATCCTAGCTGGTACAAGGAAAAGATGAAAGTTACAAAGCGATCTAGGTTACTTTAAGCGAAAATGATTATCCTTGCTTACCCCCTGTGCAAATGGTTTAAAGGTGTTGAGAATTGGTAAAAGGACAAGCTTTACCCTATCAAAATCCCTTGCTTAAATCAAAATAATCAAAAATCCCAAAGTACAAAAACCAAGCATACAGTCTAGATTTCAAAGCAAAAATCCGATACACAAATCATATATTCAAAATAAAAAATATCAATCTCAAGAAAAAATAAAAAATAAACAGTGATTATCATCACTACAAAAAAATCCCCACTCAAAGAAAAAATCAATAAAAATAAATAGTGATTTTTATCACTACATATGAGCGAAAATCCAAAGCCAAAAAGAAGCAAATAAAGCTTGAATCCCTGGAATTCTTAGCATTGTATAAAATTGGAAGGATAAATCCTTACGCATGATGATATATCTATTATAATTACTTCATGCATTTTTTTAGACCAATGTTTGAATGTGGATGAGCTAGCTTAGGTAACCAAATATTGCCTAGTAGTATAGTGCAACTAAGTCCAACATAAGGATGAAAAGAACACTTGAGGATCCCTGATCTTAGCAATGGGCTGAAAGAATCCCACCTGACATCGTAGGAAATGCTTGAGTTATACCTAAAAATATACAATCACATGCACACATAGAGATCATGAAAAACTAGGTCCATGGTAAAAACCTTACTTTTCAAAAGTCTAAGTGGTAAGTAGATAGTTGTTGATAGGGGAACTAGAGTGTTTGAATCTCCAAAAAGCCCCAATTTTTTTTTACATAGCAACAAATCATTAAATCATTCACACTATCATTTTTTTTTATAATATTATATAAATTAGGGGGTATCAACATAGTAGGACAGATACCACATATATATTAGAAATAGTATATATATGGCCACTGACTACTTTATATATTTTAATTTATAGAAACTTATTAAGAAGATACATTACACACCATTACATCTCATATATGAATACTTAATCAATTCTTATGATAAGAGTGATTATTTAAATTCATGATTATATTTTTTTACTTTCTGTGGTATCACCCATTAATATTGTCAATGTCATATGCATTTCGTATGTTTTAAGTTATTAGAGCATACAGATTCATTTATACCATTCCATAACATAAGTTAGATGCATATAATTAAAGCAAAGTTAAAACATGCATTCAACAATAACATTTGCATCCGCAAACACAAGTCATTAATCATTCATAAACCACATCATAAAACATATAGGCAATATCCATTTGCATACCATAAATTCATCATTCATCATCAAAATACATCGCATCATATCATCAAATCATATAAGCATCTACACATCCATATAAGCATCTTCAAATATCATCTATCATCTAGCATATCCATCAAATCATCATAATATCATCATCACATCATATCATAAAATAAAATAACAAAAAAAATATAAGCAATAAACAATACACATAATGAGTCATAAAAGGTAAATCTATCATAAAAACATGTGTGTCAAGTACAATGGATATACAAAAAAACCTATGGTTTGTAGTCATGTAGGTCAGTCGACCTCAAAAATGGATCAAGAACCAAGTAGAACATTAATAAAGTGTCGACCTTGAGCCCCCTACATCACCTCCTCCAGTGCCACCTCCCCCTATGGCGGTGTCACGAGTTGAGCGACGTGAGCCTGTAGGTCCTTTTTGAGACCGGGTCTGCTGGATAGGATGGGTGAAAGACTACCTCGAGGTAGAGCACCTACTAACCTGTGAGCCACCTGCATTCGCTAGATACTTAGGGATAATACTATGCCTCCTAAGCTACATCTAAAGGAGGGTAACATGATATGTAAGACCCTATATTTGAGCCTCATGCTCATCCAACAAGGACTGCAACCGTCCCACATATACCCCTGTGCCTGTTGTTGGAACTGTTGGTTCGACTTTTATACAAACCCTATGAAGAATGAGCACAAAATACCGATAACACTTATATGGGATAAATCCCACTCACTTTAGGATCTTGTTGGATATCCAAGGTGTGAGTTATAGAGTTGGGTCAAATGTCTATTCACTCTTTTCTGCTTTTGGAATAGTTTCAAGTGGACTATCTGTTACCTTACAACGGGTTCTGGACTTGTTCAGTAATGTTTTTGGAGTTGGTTATTTTTGTGGATAGTCAGATTTAAAATCAGTTCTTTGATCTAGCTCTTTATGTGTCAGCAGATTTAAATAAAAGACAAATTTAAAAGAAAATAAAAATGGATCATTCAATCGGTGGAACAGAGAGAGTAGGGTAGGGTAGAAAGAGAAATTTATCTAACTTAGCTGCAAAACCAAAACCACCAATTTTAGTTATACTGGTTAGCTTCACAATAGAACAAATCAAAGAGGAAAGTGTCCAGTTTTCTAAGATCACCTTCCACTAAGAGCATAAGATAGAGACAACAACAAATCTAAAATAAAATCACAAACAGAAGGGAAGTCGGTTAAAATTGGTATCTCTCACCAGCAACCTGGCTCGCATAGTGAGGACAGAGCAATTAGAACAGACCTGAACCTTAAATCTATAATTTTACCTAACATACAATAAATAAAATGAAGCCTAGAAGCATATCCAATCCTAGTAACACAAATCTACAACATAATTTAAATAAACCTTAATGAAACAAAAACAAAAGAAGATGAACTTATCACAATCTAAAATATATTAGGCTCCTGGCCACACTATCATAGAAAACAAAAATCACATCAACTCTAAGTCCAGAACAAAGCTTTCAAACAAGATTTGCAGGAAATTGCTCCAATAGCTTTTTTTTTATTCTAAGTTTCTGCCTCTTGAATTTACATTTAGAAGAAGTATTTATAGACCCAGGACAGACCCTGATATTTTTAGAAATATCTTCTTCTCAAACCCTAAATTTTATCCTCTTAACCTTACTCTTTGGGTTTTACAATATAAGGCCCTTTAAAAAATAGAGTTTTTTATAAACCCTAACCACTGTAAATCTTAGTGTAGTTACTTGTCATAAATGGAGAAGGCATGATCTGATATTATTCTCATCCATCTGTAACTGCAAGTAAATATCTTCGTTTTTTGGCCGGTTGCCGATATATTCCATAAATGGGCACTGCGTGTGAAGGTATCTTCATCTTTCTATTGCATTTGCCGGGAGGGTTTCATTAATTCCTCAGAGAAATTCGGATGAGTCACTGGCCTCTCTGACATTTTATCTTCGTAGAGCCGCTTCTGAGTTGAAATTTTCTGCATGCCATTACTTTCACCATAAATTCTCCCGTTAAATGCGTCCATCAGCAAATTTCGGTAACTACGTGTAGATATTTTCATTTTTCAGTCAATGGCTGACATATTCCATTAAATTGGCAGCTGCTTAGTCATCGTAAAGTTTCTTTGTGGCCAAATATGTAAAATTTGGATGAACCAGCAATTCCCAGCATCTCAAATTTCCATCTGATGGCCTTCATTTAATCCGTGCTTATTTTGTCTTTCTCCGCCATTACTTTCGCTAGTATGCAACTCCCAGCTCGCTTTCTGCAAAAGACAAACAAGGATTAGTATTTTAATACTATTAAATTAAAATCCTAATGTTCATTATATGTCGGATTTACTTTTTTTTTCATGACATGTCGCGGTTTCATGGTAGAAGAGACCAGAATGCAGGGGGACGTCGCGATTTCGTGACACGTGTCAAAAAAAATAAAGCCGACATATAATGAACATTAGGGTTTTAATTTAATAATATTAAAATACTAATCCTTGTTTGTCTTTTGCAGAAAGCCATCTGGCAGTTGCATACTAGCGAAAGTAATGGCGAAAAAGACAAAATAAGCACGGATCAAGCGAAGGCCGTCAGATGGAAATGTGAGATGCCGAGAATTTTTGGTCCATCCAGATTTTATGGATCTGGCCGCAAAGAGACTTTACGGTGACTAAGCAGCTGCCCATTTAATGGAATATGTCGACAATTGACCGAAAAATGAAAATATCTACACACAGTTACCGGAATTTGCCGATGGACGCATTTAACAGGAGAATTTATGGTGAAAGTAATGGCGTGCAGAGAATTTCAACTCAGAAGCGGCTCTGCGAAGATAAAATGTCAGAGAAACCAGTGACTCATCCGAATTTCTCTGAGGAATTAATGAGACGCTCCCGATAGATGCACCAAAAAGATGAAGATACCTTCACACGCAGTGCCCATTTATGGAATATATCGGCAACTAGCTAGAAAACGAAGATATTTACTTGCAGTTACAGATGGATGAGAATAATATCAGATCATGCCTTCTCCATTTATGGCAAGTAACTGCACTAAGATTTGCAGAGTGGTTAGGGTTTATAAAAACTCTATTTTTAAAGGGCCTTATATTGTAAAACCGAGGGAGTAAGGTTTAGAGGATAAGATTTAGGGTTTGAGAAGAAGATATTTCTAAAAAGATCAGGGTCTGTCCTGAGTCTATAAATACTTCTTTTGAATGTAAATTCAAGAGGCGAAAACTTAGAAATAAAAGCTATTGGAGCAATTTCCTGCAAATCTTGTTTGAATGCTTTGTTCTGGACTTAGAGTTGGTGTGATTTTCATTTTCTATGATAGCATGGCCAGGAGCCTAATCTCTTTCAGATTGTGATAAGTTCATCTTCTTTTGTTTTCGTTTCATTAAGGTTTATTTAATTTATGTTGTAGATCTGTGTTACCAGGATTGGATATGCTACTAGGCTTCATTTTCTTTATTGTATGTTAGGGAAAATTATAGATTTAAGGTTCAGGCCTGTTCTAATTGCTCTGTCCTCACTGTGCGAGCTAGGCTGCTGGTGAGAGATACCAATTTTAACCGACTTCCCTTCTGTTTGTGATTTTCTTTCAGATCTGTTGTTGTCTCTGTCTTATGCTCTTAGTGGAAGGTGATCTTAGAAAGCTGGACACTTTCCTCTTTGATTTGTTCTATTGTGAAGCTAACCGGTATAACTAAAATTGGTAGTTTTGGTTTTGCAGCTAAGTTAGATAAATTTCTCTTTCTGCCCTACCCTACTCTCTCTGTTCCACCGATTGAATGATCCATTTTTATTTTCTTTTAAATTTGTCTTTTATTTAAATCTGCTAAAACATAAAGAGCTAGATCAAAGAACTGATTGTAAATCTGAGTGTCCACAAAGATAACCAATTCCAAAAACATTACTGAACTAAAGTCCAGAACCCGTTGTAAGGTAACTGAATAGTCCACTTGAAACTATTCCAGAAGCGAAAAAGAGTGAATAGACATTCGACCCAACTCTGTAACTCACACCTTGGATATCCAGCAAGATCCTAAAGTGAGTGGGATTTATCCCTTATAAGTGTTATCGGGATTTTATGCTCATTCTTCACAGGGTGTGTATAAAAGTCGAACCAACATTTAAAATTGGCGCTAGAAGGAGGGCCTGAACTCTATTCAGTATTGTAAGATTGATATGTGTATGTGGTGTTTTATCTTTGAATCCTTTTCCTCCTCCTTAGCCTTTTAAAACTTGTTTGTTTGAGTTTTTGCCTAAATAGCGGAACTCAACACCAACATTTAAAATTGGCGCTAGAAGGAGGGCCTGAAGTTCAGTAGTTTGTTAAGGATTGTAAGATTATAAGTTGCTTGTGAAAAGTTGGATTCCACTTATAGAGTAACAAGGTCCCATTCTAGAGCTGGAGAGCTCCTTGTGCCTGAGTTAGAAACTCCAAGAAGAAGCAGCCTCAGAAGGGCCAAGTCCTTGCCTGAAATAGTTTTGTCACCACTTGTAGTTACTCCAACTACAACTGAAAGTATCATCGTCAATCAAGTAGTAATGGCAAATTGGTTGGGTTCCACTGCCTTAAATATCTCGGGTGCAGCCCATGACCTGCCCAGAAATCTTGAGAGATATCTTCCCAGATACAAGCATGATGGAACTAGGACAGCAGAAGAACACCTAGTAGCATTCAAGAATGCTCTAAAATTGTTAAATGTACAACATGAAGATGTGGCTTGCAGATTGTTCCCGTTCACTCTCCAGGAGGGAGCTTACGACTGGTTTCTAAATCTCACTAACGATTCTATTACCAGTTGGAATGACTTGGAAAAGGTTTTTGTATCACAGTTTGGTGAAGTAATAGATCCCAGTGTATTATATCAACAATTTTCTGGTATTAAAAGAGAAATAAATGAATCTGTCAGATCTTACAATGTCAGATTTCAGAAGGCTTATGGTAGACTGATTGGTTATTATGTGCCAAATGCAGACCTGGCATTAGAAATTTTTAGGAATTCTCTAGATCCAATGACTTCTATTTTCTTGAAAAGAGATGCCTCTATTACCAATCTAACAGAGGCTTACAAAGAAGCTTTAGTTCTGGAAAGACAGTTGGGACCTCAACCTTTAAATGCTCATCAAATTCCTTTGGTCACACAAGGTACCCCTATCTTCAATCCCATACCACATCAGATGATGTTGCCAGTACATCAAACTCCACCATCAGGAAATCCATTGGTTGTAACACCTGCTGAAAATGTACAGAGTCCGGAGAAAGAATCTGATAACACAAGAGTTGAAGAAGTTTCAAGGGTAGTCCAAAAGTTGGCAAATGACTTTTTGACTTTCAAAAGGCAAGTGTCCACCGACGAAAACCCAAACAGATTTCCTTATCAACAAAATAGATTCACTCGGCCCCCATACGAACCCAATAAGGATTATAAAGGTAAAGGGCATGATGTAAATATTTGTGACTTGGCTTTGCCTAACTGGTGCAGGATACATGCCACTTCTCAGCACGGGGAATTGGATTGTTTGGAATTCTGTAATGCCTTTGAAGCTCTATCTGGTGAGTTGGTTTCTCCTGAACATCAAAGAACTGCGGATGCTCCAAGTTCATCCAAACATAGTGCAGCTATGGTGTTAGATTCTTTCACTTTCCTAGAAGAATCAGAGAATGTTGTGGAGCTACCCATGGATGAAGTGCAAGCCTTTCAACAGTACAGGAGGGACAACTACAACCTCAAAAATAGAAATCCGGAGCCCAACACTACATCTACCCCTCCGGACAACTCCCACAGTGTTCCTCCAGATCCATCTTCAAGCAATAACCCATCTCCACCCAAGGGAGGAAATCCGAGAGGACCAGATGCATTTGTCCCTCCACTCAATAAGGGATATAATATAGTGGAGGACATGAAGAAGATCAAAGCCAATATCACTCTCCATGAGTTAGCCCAAATTTTTGAACAAAGGGATAACCTGATCAAAACATATTCTGAACCTACTACCAAACCTTTGGAAAAGGGAAAGAAGATGGCAAATGCAAATGTGGCCATGTATAAAGAGAAGACTAAAGTTCCACCTTTTCTACTGACTGTCCGAATATTTGGGAAAAATTTACACAACTGTCTGGTAGATTCAGGTGCTTCAGCCAATGTCATGCCTTTAGCCATCTGTCAGCAGTTGGGTTTGACCCCCATGAACTCCGAGATGAGAGTCATCCAATTGGATAAGTCTGAGGTTAAAGTGGTAGGTGAACTTCAGAATATACATATCCAGCTAGCATCTGAGCCGAGAGCGCAACACATAATTGACATTCAGGTGGTGGATATTCCTGTAGGATACGGAATGCTTCTGAGCAGGGATTGGTCAAAATCCTTGAATGGGTATTTGGCTACTGATTTTTCGCATATGTGGTTACCCTGGAATGGTTTTGCAAATCAATTAAGAATCAACAGAGAACCAAGATATAAACTCATGATCACAGAGTATAATGCCAAGAATGAGACTGCTAATCTTGCTGAGGGCTGTTATATCGGGGTTTATAATTTGACAACTACTCAAAGGGAGAAACCGGTTAAAGCTCACCAAGATCACGATAATGAAGTTGGAATGCTTCATATTGATGGAACTAAATCTAAGCAAGGTTCTGGTACAGGGGCTATTCTTAAAGGACCAAAAAATCAAACCGATTTTATGTCTTATCGCTTGCAGTTTCCCTACACTAATAATTTGGCAGAATATGAAGCATTAGTACCAGGATTAAAATTTGCTTTACATTACTTTGATCATGCAGATACGAAAACTCGTATGTTGGACTTGGTTGATTTGCAGGGTGGACGACTTCAAGCCGTAGAGCATTTTAGTCGACACCAAGAGACAATCAAGCGCTGGCTTGACGAAAAGGCCAATTTGAAGGCCTTCAATCGTGCAGACCTGGTGTTTCTGTGGGACAAAGCCCATGAAAAGAAGCGTAAAAACACCAAGCTGCAACCTTTATGGATAGGGCCATACCAGATTGCCGAGATCCTAGGTAATAATGCATTTCTTCTACAGGACCTTGAGGGTAATTTTTTGAACCTTCCTATTAATGGTCAATATCTAAAGCATTATTTCTCAGCTTTTCCATCCAATACATCGTTTGAATAAATCACAAAGACGTTGTAACATGTGTATATATTGTAAATAAGCTTTGAAGTAGTTTGTTTTTATTTTATTTTGTTTGATTTTAAAGTTCTGTGTTTTATCCTTTGGGGTCTGTACAAAGTAGTTTGTTTTTATTTTATTTTGTTTGATTTTAAAGTTCTGTGTTTTATCCTTTGGGGTCTGTACAAATTTCTTTTAGCTTTTAAAAATTCTATTTTTTTTAAGTTTTGCCTGGGCAGTAAAGAAAGAATCAGCCTTTAAAAATTGTTTTTATTCTGAGTTCAAAATCCTGTGTTCATTTTGTTTTATTCTAATTAAGAGATAGTCTGCTTAAACTGAATAGTGGAACTATTTTGTTATTCAGAACAACAGTAGAAAGATAATTGGATTTTGTGTCTTGCTTGCCACAATTATTTTAATTATAAAGAAACTGCTATACTGTTTGGCTGGAGAAACTCCCAGGGAATCCAAGAAAAGTTGGTCGTAAGAGGGGACTCTGATTCGTGAAATTATTTGAGTATCCATAGAGGCTATCAGTACCCAGGCTGAAGCAGTTCCAGATCGATGAAATATTAAAAAAATTGTTTTTTTAGCAAGGCTTTTCAGATTTCGGTATATTTCAAAGGAGAGAGAGAGAAGGTGAAAGTTGAGCAAGGCAACATAAAACTGGCACTCTGTTATTTCCCACACAAAAAAAAAAGAGAAAAAAAGGAAGGAAGAAGTTATGTAATGAAAGAGATAGCCAAGGCTTCAGAAGATGTTTTCTTTTACCAAGTTGTAGATACCACCTCACAGTTGTGGATCAGGGTCGTGAAAATCTAAAGAGTAACTCTGTCGGGGCTGTAAAAGGCTAAACTAGTAAACAGAGCCCTACTCGGTTTCCCCTTTCACAATCTAGAAAAGCTGATCAATCCAGAGTACAACATTCGAAGGCCCAGTCATTCTTGAAGAAAGTTTTATACGCTTATAATTGCACATCAGAAATCTTCCTTAAGTGATTCAACCTAGTATGTCCTTGGGAAATTTTAACAACTATCAGGTAGTAGTTAAATTATTTTGAAGAATATTTGTGGCAAAGCATGGTACATGGTCTATATTGTTTTGAAACTAGAGTCCTGGATTCTAAAATAGTGCTACTATTTTCCCCGCAGATATCGCCATTTGTTGAGAAGCAACACACCCCCACTAAAAAAATGAAATTCCATCCTTTGAAAATATTTAGCTTTCATTTTGCAGTAGGGACCCTCTTGATGTTTTTCTGGTTTTAATTCCAAATTTTGCTTGCCTCCTTCTTCTTCAAGTTTTGCATATATCAAAGTATCTAAGTAGGCTTGCATCTGGCTTTGATTTCATTTTAGAATTCATTTCTTTAATGTTAGAATCATTTTGAGTAAAGAAGATCTTTCACTAAATATGTAAAAATGCAGAATACAGATGAATGAATTCATTGGAGTCAACCTACAATTTCTGAAAAATTTGCTAAGTAATGAAAACGTCGCGATTTCGTGACATTTCCATTTTTGGAAACGTCGCGATTTCGTGACATTTCCATTTTGAAAAGTCGATATCGCGACATATTTTGGAAACGGATATCGTGACATTTTTTGGAAACGTCGCGATATCGCGACATATTTGGTTGAAAGAGTCAAGTTGTAGAAAACGTCGCGATATCGTGACATATTTGGAAAAAGAAAAGTGTGAAAACGTCGTGATATCATGACAGTTTGAAAAGAAGCAAGTGGAAACGTCGTGATATCATGACGATGGAAGAAGAAGCAAGTGGAAGTGAATTCATGACATGTCACAAAATTGTGACATGTCGCGTTTGGAAAGAAGAAAAGAAGCTAAGGAGGAGGGTCACGATTTCATGACATGTTGTGATCATGACAAGAAAGAAGTAAGGAGAGTGTCACGATTTCATGACAAGGAGAAGGCAAATTGTGACATGCGTGAAAAAGCATGAAATCATGACAGAAAGAGAAAGCAAAGGATGGGTGTCATGAAATCATGACATGCACAATTTCATGACATCAAAAATGTGACAGG
This sequence comes from Wollemia nobilis, assembly GCA_028583015.1. Classification (NCBI taxonomy): domain Eukaryota; kingdom Viridiplantae; phylum Streptophyta; class Pinopsida; order Araucariales; family Araucariaceae; genus Wollemia; species Wollemia nobilis. The sequence continues at coordinate 3,717,098 of JAQPPZ010013509.1, read as the reverse complement.
AAAGGAAGAAGCAAGGAAAGGAGACGTCACGATTTCACGACATGTCGCAAATCGTGACATGTCACGGTTTCGCGGTAGAAGAGACCAGAATGCAAGGAGGACGTCATGATTTCGTGACACGTGTCAAAATAAATAAAGCCGACATATAATGAACATTAGGGTTTTAATTTAATAATATTAAAATACTAATCCTTGTTTGTCTTTTGCAGAAAGCGAGCTGGCAGTTGCATACTAGCGAAAGTAATGGCAGAAAAAGACAAAATAAGCATGGATCAAATGAAGGCCGTCAGATGGAAATGTGAGATGCCGAGAATTTTTGGTCCATCCAGATTTTATAGATCTGGCCGCAAAGAGACTTTACGGTGACTAAGCAGCTGCCTCATTTAATGGAATATGTCGACAATTGACCGAAAAATGAAAATATCTACACACAGTTACTAGAATTTGCCGATGGACGCATTTAATAGGAGAATTTATGGTGAAAGTAATGGCGTGTAGAGAATTTCAACTCAGAAGCGGCTCTGCGAAGATAAAATGTCAGAGAAACCGGTGACTCATCCGAATTTCTCTGAGGAATTAATGAGACCCTCCCGGCAGATGCACCAGCCGACTAGAAAATGAAGATATTTACTTGCAGTTACAGATGGATGAGAATAATATCAGATCATGCCTTCTCCATTTATGGCAAGTAACTGCACTAAGATTTGCAGAGTGGTTAGGGTTTATAAAAAACTCTATTTTTAAAGGGCCTTATATTGTAAAACCTAGGTAGTAAGGTTTAGAGGATAAGATTTAGGGTTTGAGAAGAAGATATTTCTAAAAAGATCAGGGTCTGTCCTGAGTCTATAAATACTTCTTCTGAATGTAAATTCCAGAGGCGAAAACTTAGAAATAAAAGCTATTGGAGCAATTTCCTGCAAATCTTGTTTGAATGCTTTGTTCTGGACTTAGAGTTGGTGTGATTTTCATTTTCTGTGATAGCATGGCCAGGAGCCTAATCTCTTTCAGATTGTGATAAGTTCATCTTCTTTTGTTTTCGTTTCATTAAGGTTTATTTAATTTATGTTGTAGATCTGTGTTACCAGGATTGGATATGCTGCTAGGCTTCATTTTCTTTATTGTATGTTAGGGAAAATTACAGATTTAAGGTTCAGGCCTGTTCTAATTGCTCTGTCCTCACTGTGCGAGCTAGGCTGCTGGTGAGAGATACCAATTTTAACCGACTTCCTTTTGTTTGTGATTTTCTTTCAGATCTGTTGTTGTCTCTGTCTTATGCTCTTAGTGGAAGGTGATCTTAGAAAGCTGGACACTTTCCTCTTTGATTTGTTCTATTGTGAAGCTAACCGGTATAACTAAAATTGGTAGTTTTGGTTTTGCAGCTAAGTTAAATAAATTTCTCTTTCTACCCTACTCTCTCTGTTCCACCGATTGAATGATCCATTTTTATTTTCTTTTAAATTTGTCTTTTATTTAAATCTGCTAACACATAAAGAGCTAGATCAAAGAACCGATTGTAAATCTGAGTGTCCACAAAGATAACCAATTCCAAAAACATTACCGAACAAGTCCAGAACCCGTTGTAAGGTAACAGACAGTCCACTTGAAACTATTCCAGAAGCGGAAAAGAGTGAATAGACATTCGACCCAACTCTGTAACTCACACCTTGGATATCCAACGAAGATCCTAAAGTGAGTGGGATTTATCCCTTATAAGTGTTATCGGGATTTTATGCTCATTCTTCACAGGGTGTGTATAAAAGTCGAACCAACAGGAACCTCCTATGGTGTAGAAGTATGAACAACAAACTACATCCTGATATCACCACCCCCAATAGTAGTTTATAGAGCCTGTATCTGTGTTGTGAGCTGCTCAATCATAGCATCTCACCATTGTACTTGGATTTTAGTAGCCTGGAGCTCAACCTTGACCTTGTGCCAATTGTTCTCTTAGAGGAGAGTCTCTCTCCTTAGGCTCTAATTATTCCTCTTCATCAAGAACATCAAGATCCTCTACTGCCACCTAATTTGTCGATTGGTGCCATACCTCGATCTTAGCTCAAACCTTACATCCTGTTGTATCTACACCATCACCCCCACAATTATCCTTGCACCCTAGAATACTAATAACATGCCACATTCGATCACCACACCACTGAGAGTAGACCTCTATAACTCCCCTAGCCACTGTAGGGTCTACGGTTGGGACATCCTCCTCATCTGCAAGCTTTGTGACCTATCATGGAGGTAGGTCCCTCTCTGCTATGAGGTACCTATACAATAATGGTACCAAGAGTACATCCTCCTACAATTCATACTGACAAAGAACCTAAGAGTAGAATAAATACTCTTGAATGGCAATCTTATGGCTAGCGAGCGATCGCTCGCACTGTGTCCTAGCAATAAAACTATTTGGATCATCCTAAACTGAACACTCATAGTACAACCACCACATGACATCTTCAGCAAAAAAATTGGTAAAAGCATCAGTATAGTGGGATAGCTCCCCTGTAAAAGTGTGGATCTTACACTCCTCATGCTCTCGAGCCCATCTGGCAGCATAGCATTGTGTACGAGCCTCAATAGATATAATCTCAGTTGGGAGCCCCTTAGGGCGATCTATATTAATGTGCTCCCATCCATAAACTTGTAAGAGCAAACTACAAGAAATGCTGATGCATCCCCATTGATAGATGTGGTACAACACATCATAGCACTAATCTAATAGCGATCTACCCCATGCATAGGTAATAGGCTCCTCACTATCTAGAAGATCCTACACCATCACCAAGAGGTTCCAAGGGAACCTCAAACCTGAGTAATCTAGGACAAGAATGTTGCTGATCACCATCAGCAACATGGGTCTCAAGGGAACCCCAAACCTGAGTAATCTAGGACAAGAATGTTGCTGATCACCATCAGCAACATGGGTCTCACTGTGAAAACCTGGGCATCATACCAAGTCTAGATACTTCCCTAGATCCAATATCTTTGAGGGCCTATGCAGAGCATGCTCCAAACACTCGAGTATAGACAACCACCTGATCAGTAGTGGTCAATGAAACAATAGGTACCCCATCGAACAGGATCTAAAAAATCCTGTAAACATCCTCTGGTGTGATAGTCATCTCATCGGGTGAAATATGGAAGGTGTTGGTCTGCGGGTCCCAATTATGGGCTAAGGCTATAAGATATGCTTGATCGACCATAATGTGGGGAAACCTGATAACATACTGTAGCCCACGAGCCTTAAACCACTCCTAGTCAATGTCATCAAATCCAGGAAGCAAGTCCAGTAGGAGCTTCAGGTCTCGAGATTGAGCAGTGAGGATCTAAAAAAAGCAAAATAAAAACAAAACATAACTATAATGCATCTAAGGCATAATTCATAATAAACATGAAAATCGTGCAAAATGGTATGAGTTACTCTAAATATAAGAAAGAAAAGAATAAATTGCACCTAAGTAAAGCAAAAATTTAAAAAAATCGTAAAATCAATACACAAAATGTAAAAACAAGGCTCAAGCTTTAGCCAATGTTGCCTACATCAGTCAAAACATGGCCGCTGGAGGTAGCAGCGGCCAAGGCCCAATGGTCAAATTTTTGACCATTGGGATTCAAGCATAGCCGCTCTAAGTGACAGTGGCTCAGAGCTGACCGCTCTGAGCGACAATGGCCAAGGGATGGTATGACAAACCCGTGAACCCTTGGCCAAAAAAACTAAAAAAAATTACAATTGATAAAATAACTTAAGCAAAACAACAAAAGGGAGGGAAAGCAAACAAATTGGAAAACAAATCCCCTACCCAAGCATCGAAACTAAGCTAAGTTTGAGAATGGCCAAAATGGTGACAACAGGTTAATAATGGAAAATTTTCAAAAACCCTAGGCTAAAGCCATTGATAGATTGCAAAATTGGGGACCAACCCACCATGAAAAAAAGGAACCTAAGCCTAATTATGGAGTTTGTTCATTGCTAGTAGGTTTAGTGATGTTCATTTTGCTCATTTCTTAGTGAAATTCAATTTTACTTAAGAAAATAAATAAGAGCTAGGGTTTTGAAGAGAAATACCCAAGAAGCTTCGACTCCTTTAGTAGCTGATGTCTCACCCTGCATAGCCATATCCTCAGCACCATCAAGTTTCAAAGTTGCAACCATCACCATTGCACTAGAGCTCTAAAAATGGAATCTTGAACAATAAAAATGATAGGTCAAAACCCTAAAATTATAAGTTTTATATTTCCTTAATTATGCCTTGGCCACTACTGACATCAGCATCCCGAGCTTCTTGGCCGCTCAAGGTGACAACGGCCACAGGCAAGAAATCAGAGGCCACTGGACCTGATAATGGCCAAGCCCATAGGTCAGAATTAAGTAGTTCCTTTAATGAGGGAATAACAAAATTAGCAAATAATCACACTTTTATGGTTTAGGATCATCAGAATGTTCAAAACAACAAAATTATTTACATAAAATCACAATCTCAAGAAGGCCTCATATCCAGTTACCTACTATATCCACTCGACAATTGTAGCGATTTGCACTCCATGTATTTCGATGAGATGAGCAGGAAACCATAAGGCCACTTGGGGCAAAAGCAACTCATTTTGGAATTATGATATGTCACCCTTCAAATCCGAAGAATATCAAGATGGTCAGACTGCTTCGTGGATGCGAAGGGGTCATTCTAATTCCCCTATAACATCAAAAACATTAAGTCAAAGTAATACAATCTACACATAAATAGAATCACTCATCCTAACTACCTAATAAGGCTATTGATAGCCAGACCGCTTCTCAGGATAGGTATGGATGATTATCATAAATAATTAGAATCACACTTGGATGTGATATTACCCATTAAAAGTAGCAAAAGCTAGAAAGGAACCAAATTAATTATATTGGTCAAGCAACTTGTCACTTCAATCATTGTCATTTCTTCACCAATCCATTGTGTGAAGAGGTAGTTCAAAACTTCAACATAATCATAATCAAAATCAATAAAATATCACTTAATCATAGCAAAATCATGTTTGTCCTTTGAATAATTGCATACAACAATTACAAATTTCCCTTGTTTTCTAGGAACATAAGCAGACATGACATATTCAATTGTAGCTCTCCTATCGGTCAGAATTGTTGTAGTAGTTGAAGCTACCCGATTGAGTTTGAGGAATGAGTGTAATTTAACATGCAAAAGCCACTAGGCTAAGTCCTCCGAACATTGAGGTAATGATTCAAGGGATGCGCACCATCTTGCATTATTGGGCCATCCGGTGTTGATCAGACCATTGATCACCATACACCCTACAAATGGATCAGTCTATGTTTTTGCTCAACATTATGTTTTCTACATAGCACGTCACAAAAAGGGCAATATATAGACACCTAAATCGTATCATGATTAGGGGAGCTACTTACATGGACACACTCATAAGATAATAATACATAATATTGGACTTTCCAAGCATCAACAATGGTTCTCACCACTCATTTGGGGCCTTTTCAAGCCATACAAGCTTGGCCACTCAAGCCAAGAGCAACCATATTCTAGTTGATCAAGCCTAGAGTGGCCAGACCTTGGCCATTGCAGACGACAACAACCAGATCATAGACATTGTAAATGATAGCGACTAAGCCATAAGAAGCGGTTTACCGACAAACAGGCCCAATCTCGAGCAGAAGTGGTAGTCTGCATGCAATAAAGGTGAGTGGGAGTGACTTTGCATTCATTTTCATGACCAGTTCACATAGGAGACTTGAGTTTGCATTTAGAATTAAGTTAACTAACCTCCAAGCATAAACAAAGGACAAAATATTCTCCTACTAACAAATAGTTCACATAGAAGACTCAAGTGGGCAGTCAGATTTCAGTTAACTGGCCTTCAAATATAGACAATAAACAAGGGCTTATCATGCTAAATTGCACTACGCATGAGAAATTAATTTCTAGGGCTTGGGCATAGACCTAGGGTTTCACACTATAAAAGGTGCAAGCCTAAGAGCACCAAAGGATCCATATATGACATATAGAGAGCCTTATCATATCCAAAGATCACAAGAGATCATTTTAGAGAGAGAGTTCTCTTTGAGATCACGTGTGCGATGGAGCTTTGACAAATCAAAGGGCATAACACCTACTTTCTTCAACATTAGATCATAGTATTTGACCCATAGCTTTGGGGCAAGGAGAGCAAGGTTTTATTTAGCAATCATTGTCTTGGACAGTGGCCCGTAGGCTTGGCTTAGATAGACATAGCATCTTTTATCTTATTTTCTTATATCATTAGCATAGATTTACATGATTCCATGGTATTTTTTTACCATATTTCTATTACATTCTTTGATTACTAACAACATCATCTGGGGAGGCATTCTCGGATAACTAAACATGTATTGTTGTTTCAATTTCATATAGGGCCACAGGTTCATGAGACATAATCCATGACATACGAGATCAAGAGGATTCGTCTAGGAGACATACCTAGAGAAGGAGGCATCTGTAAGTCTTCAGACATTTTCGTGTGTGGAACTGGGAAGCATTTTAGAGCACACCACCCCTTTTGAAAAAGGGGACATCTCTTCATCCACTTGTAAATCATTTTATCAAGATGGGTATCCCTAAGAGGGACCGACATGTAACTGGGTTTCAATATTAATGAAAGATCCATTCTTTGTCATTTCCATGTTATATGCTTCTCATAATATTTTAGCTTCATTTTGGGTATAATAATAACATCGCAAGTAGAGTAAAGAGTGGTGCGTGCATCTTGGGGTCACTACTCTTAGTATCTGTACTGAATACCATCTGTAGTAATCTACCCTACTGAATAAGGGGAGTGGAAATGATCGGATGTACCTCAATTGAAACCTAAAGAATTTGATACACATCCTCCAAGGTGACTGTTGTCTCACTATTTAGGAGGTAAAATATGTTAGTCCAACTATCCCATCGATCAACTAAGGTAGTCAGATATGCCTTATCTATCATCACCACCTCTAGTTGAGTCACTTTCTTGAATCTAATTACCTTAAGCCATTTCCACTCATCCTTAGTGAGGAATCCTCATACCATCCCAAAAAGTGTGGGAACTCTATGACGAGCCTTCAACAACTAAATCAAAACAAGCAAATCAATCAAAATTTAAAAAAAATATCATAAAATTATGTTGTCATCTAGGGGTAATACGGTCTACAGGTGAGATCGTCTCACCCTGATGTGACCATCGCAATGGTCAAAATTTGATCGTTGTTTTTCAAAATGCAGTCATCCCACCCCAAGATAGCCCCCAAAACCCCAAAAGGGAACCATCTCTGCTTGAGACAAACCCAAAACAAGGGCAAAAATAAAAAAAAATAAAAAAAAACAAGCAAAACTATAACCTACACTATAGTTTCTAATTTAAGGTGGGTTCATTACCTTAAGTTTTCAAATGAGGTTCATTTTCCACATTACTTAATGAGGGTCATTTTATAATTACAAAATAATAGGAGAGAAATTAAGTGCCTACCCTCCTCACTCTGGCTCGTTTTCTCATTGATACCTCGAGTTGATCCATCATGGTAGTGGGTTGGTTTTTCAGTAGCACTCTATGTCAGAAAATGCTGTCCTCCTCCTCACCTCTCCTTTTTTCCAATTTCCAACAGTGTAAATGATGTCAAATTTTTGGAATTTTTTTTTATATTTTTCAAATTTTGAGATGTGAGGCAGTTGCATTTCACTATGACCATCCTACCCTGAGATGGCCCCACAATTTGTAGAATGCAATCATCCTACCCCAATATGACATCCAAATCACAATAAATGCAAGCATCTCGCAAGCATCCTCAATATCAATTCAAGAATTCTACCACACCTAATGGTCTATATTACTCAAAAATTCTAAAAATACCCAAAATATTTTGGTAAAAAAAAAATCAAGTGATCCGCGTAACCAGTGATTTATCCTATACACTTGGTGGTTGCAGTGACTAATTATCCATGCAATCCAGTCATATGGGTAGGTTACCATCAATCCACTCAAACCAAAAACAATTTCAACCAAAATTGAAATAGTATTATCTCAATTCTCTAAGAAAGCCATACGGTTGGACTGCTCCATGGGATAGGGATATACATTTTATTCTCCCATTATACCTCAAGAGATCATCGAATACAATGATTTACCTCTAGAAAAAATCAAATTATTATCATTTCAATTCCCTAATAAAGCCACATGGCTGGACTAGTCCAGGTATATTGATGTACAATTACCAATAATGGTTGAAATCATAGTTGTAATGGGAATTTATCCATTCTACATTTGTAAAGGTCCTAAAAAAACCCAAGTCAAGTCATATTGATCAAGCAACTCATTGCTTTCATAACTTTCCATATCCTCATTGACTCGTCACTTGAGAGGGTATTCATCAATAATCAAACACTCAATCATGCAAATTAGATTCATTCAATAATCTTTGTCAAAGATAATCATGCCCTTGCTTGGGGTAGACAACAAGAAAAAATAAACTCAAACAAAACTATTTGGTATGCTTGAAGTCATCACATGTATATTAAAAAGTTTTTCCCATCGCCAAAGTCAGTTGTCATCACCTACGAAAATAATAATGTCTACCCATGGCTAAAAATTTTACCAAAAACTCAAGTTCTTCAACTTGTTGGAAGCAATGATTCTATGAATTCCACCCTTTTCATGATTGGGGTATCTAACATTAATTAGATAAATGATCATCATCAACCCTCAATTTGACTTAGGTCATTTATTTTTTCTCTACGATGTGCTTTCACACATTGTATCCCAAAAATAGGCATTTGTAGACACCTAAAACATGTCATGTTGAGGCGACTATCTATATGGACCCTTTTACAGGCCATATGACCTCCCTTGGGCACCTGAAGGGCCTAATAGTGGATTTCACCACTCAAATAGGGAGGGATTTTCCTTTTTATCTTGGGTTGTCCTACCAATATATGGTCTTTAGAGGCCATCCTACCCTAAGATGATCAGCAGTCATGGTTGTCTTACCCCGATATGGCCACACCTAAAGCAAGTTCTCGCACCAAGGTTCAAACGGTTACACACCAATCAAGAATAATGGTTTATTGATAATATTTTATTGATTTCAACCATTTATTAACTTCTCCAATAAGCTTTAGACTTCCATTGGGAAGTATATTTAAATTCTCCTAGCCTTCATTGAAAATATCCAAGTTTTATGCCTTGAATTGCTATTGAATTGAATAACTAAAGAGATATCACTCTCATAAGAAATGAAGTGCTACCAAAATTTAACCATGGAGCTTTCAAGCATGCCAATGGACCATATCAAAGATTGAATATTGAATTCATACTCCTTGCATCATTCAATGCTCTTGCTTCATGTCAAATCCTACCATTAAGTCGTTCTTCACAAGCGCACCCTTGAACATCAATCTCACGGATCAAACCCGACGTCACCTCGCATTGGCTACAAGTAATTCGCTCAAATTCCAATGGTCATCTCACCCTGAGATGGCTTGTAGGTGCAACCATATTGCCCTAATATGGTCAGCAGGTGAGATCATCTTGCACAGAGACGACCTCCCAACAAAGATCTATTTTTCCTATTTTCTTGCTTTCATCATTTTAGCTTCAGTTACTTCTTAGCATAGTTAAATTTTATTTTCATGCATCTATTTGTCATATTTTAGATTTCTTTATCATTTTATTTATCATGGACATGGGTCTTATGGCTCTTCATATGCTATTAATACTTTTAAGTCTTCTTGTGTGCATATTGCAGGTCTTCATAGGGAGTAAATGGCATAAATATTCACTCCTCATCATCATATATTGTGGAGGTCACGAGAAACCCTCTCTAAATTAGTTTGTGAGGATGCAAAGAAGATCATGCAAGATACAACCAAAATGGCTATAATTGCATTTCATTGTATCAAGATTGGTAGCAATCCCTAAGAGGGAATTTTCTTGTAATATTCTTGAAAGAACAAAGTATTATTAATAAAAGGACACCATCCAATCATTTCTTTATTTTGTTCTTTATTTGTATGGTTACATTTATATTAGCTACATTGCAATCTTATAAGTTATTTTTAATGGTGTATGATATTTTTAACATACTTTAGTTCCCTTATGTGTAGATTTCAAGCTTGCTACAAGGAAGGAGGAGCGTAAGAAGTTTGACATCATCACCCCTTTTGGAGGTCACAAAGAAAACCTTCTCAAGATAGTTTTTGAGTGTGAAAGAATACCAAAAGTGCACAATTTCTATTCCAGTAGGAGAATCAAACACTCTCAATTATTTATAGTAATGATTGAATCAAAATTGTGAACTCCCTCAAGGGGATGTAATTGTAATTGTATTTTTTAAAATGGACCCACCTTCATATATTTTTTTGTTTTATCATGATGTTATGATTACAAGCTTTATTATTCATAATTATTTTGCATTTCATTGTTTTACAATCATACACTTTTACATACCTTTATATTAAGGGTGCATGAGTTTTTGACACTTCAGTGGCAATCATGGTAGGACCTAGTCCCTGATTATTATTTATTTGAATGATTATTGTTTTTATTTTTGTTTACAGGTTACAGGTCTAACCATATGCTAAATACACAACCCCTATTAAGTGATCGTTTGTCACAAATATGACCTCTATTTGACAATCATCCCTCTAGAAGATGGCCTCATATTAGAGAGCATAAAAAGAAAACAACTAGATCTTCATAAAATGTAGGCTTTCAAGGTAAGTATATTTTTTCTATATCTTTGTATCTATGAGTAAAAATTATAAAAAAAATTCAAATTGCAGAGATTTAGATACAAAAATTGTAAGTGTTAGACCTTTGTCCATGATCTTCACTCATCTAGACAACCCCTGTTTGCAACTGTCTCTCTGTGATATGGTCCCTACTAGTTATCATCCCTAGTCTAGAAGACCCCTATCTGAAGTTACCTCTCTATGAGATGACCCTTTGTCTACTGGTCACTAGTTTGATTGCTTGCTACCTGACCCCAGGCTACTCATGTAGGGTTTTGCATCTTGATGGCTTTAGCAACATTCAACTACAACAAAATATAGAGATCAAAGAAATAGAACAACTTATTGAATGAATAGAAGTGATACATTCGAGTAGAGATATGATACTCTTTATATAGGAAGATGGATTCCTTATCCAATACTCTACCTAGTTGTACAAGGGACAATTTGCACATATACAACTTGCACATTGACACTTGTGCAGTTATTACAATACATGAAATAACTAGATAACTCCCCCTTGAAGTAATCTAAATAGCCAAATGTTGTTATATATTCTAACACCCTCCTATATTACATTATTTGGTATGAAGTTCTCTTGAATCACATAGATGATCTTTGAATGTTTGAAACTTGATTTTTCCAAGTGCCTTTGTAAAGACATCTACCAAATGATATTTTGTAGGAACATACTTGAGGATGATATGTCTGTTCTGAAAATATTCCCTGATAAAATGACATCGTGCTTCAATATGTTTTCTTCTTTCATGTATGATTGGATTCTTGATCATATTCGTTACTTATTTATTATCACAAAATATCATAGTGGGATTTCGTTTAATTCCCATGTCAAATAATATGTATTGTAACATGTAGCTCTAAAATTTTTGCACTCCTTTCCTTCGGGCTAATGGATTCATGCTTCAAAGGGGAATGGTAAAATTATAGGTCTACACCTTAGAGGAGAGGCACTTGATGTCGTGCCCTCTTTGGTGATTTTTTAAAAATGTGGGTGGGTTCACCATGAAAAATTTATTTTGGTAGCTTCCATGCTTAACTTAGGATTTTGTTTGATGTGTTTTTTATATTTTGCTCACAATCACCTAGTTTGGCCAAATTTAACTAATCTACACTAAATGCAATTTATATTTCAATGAATACAACAAACAATGGATTAAATAAGATAAAATAATACAATTCTTAATTATGAAAGAAATTTGACACTCTTACTCAACTCGAATATCTGATGTAGAGTCTGTTTACTTGTTGTAGGCCAGATCAAATGTTGCAAGGCAATATCGAACATCTGATCTACAATAGGCTAATCCGATCTACGATAGGCTGATTCGATCTATGATAGGCTGATCTGATCTGATCAAAAAAATCCAATTTCACAATTTTACAGAAAATAAAGACTCGCAACATTGATGCAAACTTGGTTAAGTATGCATTAAGCTATATGAACTTGTTTTATGCAACGCCTGAAAGGAAATAATATGAATAGAAATTGTAAATACAATTGGATGGGCCAAAAATAGTAGAGGTTGCAACTTCTTCCAATCTAGGCTAGGCAGTTTGGAGGGGTTGGGCCAAAAATAGCAGACGTTGCAACTTCTTCAAATTTGGGAGTGATCGGTGAATCCAATCCCGTAACCTCCGCACAGTTAGGCAAGTAAAGGCAAAAGGAGTTGCAATAAATTTATCATTTTGCTATTATAGGCATTTTTTAGTTTTGGATGATATCAAAAATTCGATATCACACATTTAGGTCCGATCTTTGATCGGACATTCAATATCAATATCGAACATCCGATCTCGTCAAGAGGTTAGACATGTACATATTTGTTTTGTAGTTTGAGGGGTCAAACGGTGTCGAAATTGGACGTAGAATATATCATTGGAAAGATATTTTTAAGACCTATTCAATAGTATAAAATTTGAGAAGAATTGTGATGATTTGGTAAGATAAAAATTATTTTGAAGATAACCTTAGTTTTTTAAGAGGGAAAACTAAGGATTTTTGAGAAAAATGACTCATCTTAATGGGTCAATTTTTCCTATCTACATTTTGCCCCCTCTTTGGTGTATTTATGAATAATAAATGCATCAAAGAAAAGTGTAGACACTTGAGTAGAAGTGATTATGATTGACATGGGAAAAAAAGGAGTAGATGGTTTAGAATGAATAGTTCATGGGAAATTGATGTTTTAGAAAAATAATTACTAATTTACTGACTAGGATGCCCCCTCGAGTTTTTGCACCAAATTCTATGTTTGGTGGAAAACTCAAAATTTTTGAATTTTAGGGTAAAAGTGAATAAAATGAAGAATTAGGGTAAAACCTAACTTATTTTCATTTTACTACTTCATTTTAGGTAATACCCCCTAGTGACTGAGTATACCGATTTTGGAGATTGTGGCATACCAGTTAGCTTCATTTTGTACTTATATTTTGATATATATATTGATATTTTTTATTTATGCAACATTGTGTGATTTTATTGGATGATTTATTGCATTTGCTTATAATGTTTGAATTTATTGTAATCATGCTTTGAATATTTTGATCATGCTTAACATAAAAGAAAATGATTTTATTTTTGTAAAGTGTGTTTTTGAAAAAGATGTTTTTGTGTGAAAAATTGATGGATTAGCAATGAACCTCAAAGGATGTTGTGCTATTATATGACCATTGGTGGAGATCAATGCTCGCTAGGTCATGAAGCGGATCATGTAGTGAGGAGGTTTTGTATTGATAATAATAATAAAGTTTGTAGGGCTCAAGAATGACCTTGAGGCTTATGATGATGAAAAGGAATTGATTTTTGAGAAAATAGGTTGATAAAGATTATTTTTTGTGCAGGATATAAAGTGATTTAAGCATGAAAAATTGGAAGGATGACTTGCGCTAGGCATATAGAATTCCTAGTGTGAAACTTGAGAAAAATAATTACTACGAATTATACCATCATCGCGAAGTCAAAATACAATGCATGATAAGATGATGTGTGCCTTTTAGAAATGCAATTTATTTTGGAATAAATTATTTTATCACATATTTGAAGATGATATATATATGTAATTACAAAAAATGAAGTGATATGGATTAATATGAATAGTTATAAACTAATATTTCTTAACAAATTTCAAAGAAATATTTTAAGTTATTTCCAAGACAAAGTCAAATTTATCAAGAACCAGTGTGTGATGTGTGAGTTAATTATCTATCTTGATTGTCATAATGACACAAAATCTCTCAAGGATCAAATGTGTGTGTTTTGTGAAGTTGATTTACCAATTCTAATTAAGGTAATGATACAGGCTAACTTCTATGAACCAATGTGTGTGCAAGTGAAAGATTTATTAACCATGATTTTATACATGCAATTGTACTGAACTAATATGTAATTCAAGTCACCAAAAGCTAGCTAATCCACAAGCAAACATTGGTTTGTACAAAAAAATGTCACTAATGTGACAAACATGTCACCACGCATAAGGATACCACCATTGCCAAGCCGACTTGATACCACAAAACCTGTAATGAATATAACCCTATGATGTTCGAATAACGGAGGAATTCCAGGGATTCAAGCTCATTACCCCCTTATTTTCTTTTGATTTCTTTTGAGTAGATATTCTTGTTCTTTTTGTTTTTGAACAAGGGGATTTTATTGCTTTTGTAGTGGAACTACTTTTTCTTTTCTTTTTATCTTTTTATTTACTTTTTCATTTTGCTTTTCTTCTTCGGGATACTTGCTCATATTAGACAAGGAGAAAGGGAGTTTATCTGGGTAGGGGGGAGCTTGTCCTTTTGCCAATTCTTAGTATTCTAGACCATGCACATAATAGTATAGCAAGGGAAACTTTTTGCTTAAGGAACTAAGACTAATATGTAACGTCATTTTTTGAATTTACAAAAAATCATTTTAAGATATGAAAGTGTGTTCTTGGTTCAAGAAGTAGCAAGACCAGTTCCCAAAAATCAAAATTTTATTTAGTGAAGTAATAGTGACTTCGGTTCAAGAGAGATTTATAATCAAAGTAAAAAAATAAAAATTTAGTAAAGATGTAAATTGAGTGGTTCAAGATAAATTTTGAGTTTCTCCGAAATAAGATAAAATATAACTCAAATTTTTGGAAGACAACAAACAATAATGCAGAATTTGAAATATTTTTGAAAATTTTTCATGTTTTTTTATTTTTTTCTTCTTTTGGTTTGTTTTGTGATTTGATAAAATTGATAATATATACAAAAAATGCTATATATACACTATACAAAGTGATTTGTGCATAACATTTCTAAGGTGGCTTCAAAATCAAAGGAGATTTTGAAGGACAATTTGGTTGTGGTGTAGGTGATTGAAGTTGATTGGTTGATAGTTGATATTGTTGTGATGAAGAATGATAAGTAGATGTAGATGAATAAAAGTGATGGACAAAAGACGAATACTATAATAAAGAGGAAAATAATAGAAAACTTGATGTGATAACAATAATGAAAGAGAGAATGAAGGATAAAAGGTGACGGACAAAAGGTGGCAATGAAGATAAAGAGGAAAAGAATAGAGAACTTGTTGTAGTGACGATAAAGAAAGAGAGAATAAAGAACAAATATTCCCTATGAATAGGAGAGGTTCATAAAAGTTCCAAAAGAGATATCTTATGTGGATGATTGTCCCATTGTTGTTGAATGTTGAGGGAGACTTTAGGTTGAGACTTCAACACTAAAGATGGATTTTATATGCTTGTATCTTCTTTCTGATTATTCTTTAGAGCCAAGAGAGGTCTTGAAGGTTGGTTGGATGAAGAATTTATCTTCTACTTTTCAAGATGATTTAGTTGGGCAAGAACTTTCTTTGTTGTAGTATCTACTACTAAACTAATAATATCGTTGTGATGAGGCACATTATGATATGAAAATTGATTATTTTATTATTGTTGATGATTGGATAAGGGATTTTGTAAGATCCCTATGTCTTGATCAATTTTTTGATTTTGTGATTGAGAATTTTTATTTTGGGCTTGTTGTCTAGTGATGGCTCCAATGGTACCCATGATATTATTATTTTGTAAATGACCAAAATGAGGTCTAGCATTCACTGTTTGTTCAATTGAAAGTGTTTGTTGAGATGAAGGTAGAATGGTCATTATTATAGGGAATGGTTCTTCTGGAACTGATAAATATATGATGGGAAGAATTTTATTTAACTCATCTTTAGAATTATTTGAATTATTTGAGGTGATGTCCATTTAACTTTCTATTTCACTTTCTATGTCACTTCTTGTATCTTCTGAAGATGAATATTGGAAATATTGTATGGACCTAATTGTAACTGTAGATTGAGTAGGCAGATAAGAATTTTGTAGATTTTGATGCAGTACGAAGTTGTTGATGGTTCCAAAATATTGATTTGGAGGAGAAAAATTATGATGTTCTAGTTGATTCACAACCTCTTACCATGATTGGGCAAAGGATGTTGGAAAATATCTAAAGTTTGATTTGCATTTTGAGTTGGTTTTTTTTGGGTATTATTTTGAGGATTATTATTTGAAGGAAATTGTTCTACTTCCATTTTACCTTTATCAATAAGATATTGTATCATATGTTTCAATCGTTTACAATAATTGGTGGAATGTCCATATAATTAATGAAAATTACAATGTAGATCAACCCTATATCCAACTATAGTAGTATTTGGTTGTCTTATATCTGGTAATCATATTAAACCTTGTTCTAATAATTGAGGTAGAATCATGGTTAAGGGTTGATTCAGTCTTGTGAATTCTCTTGGTGGTTTATCAGGAATTTTTAACAAAAACTTCTTCACAGCTTTTGTAGTATTGAAGTTTGATAAATTTCTACTATCGGTGACTCCATAACCTACTACTTGTTTATTCTTATATTGGTTTTTGGAAGTTTTATCTTCATCCTTTTTCTTAAACTATCCTCTTTTGATAAGGCATATTCTACCCTTATTTATAATTCTATAGCTTGATCAAAAGAGGTTACTATAGCTATAGCAAGTTCATAGGATAATTGTTCTTGTAAATTACCAATGAAAATTTCCAACATCTCTTGATGAGGTAAAGCAAAATTTAATTTTCCTAGAAATTCCCTCCATTTGTCTAGGAATTTAGCAAAGCTCTCATCTTTCCTTTCTTTTAAGTTGTATAAATCCTTAATAGTGACATGTCTTTCGATGTATGCACTAAATTGGTGAACAAACATTTCCACTATCTCTTCAAATTTTCTCAAATAATTAGTTGGTAATTGATAATACCATTCTAAGGCCATGCCTTCGAGACTTTTAGGGAACATTTTTAGTAACAACAAATCATCATAGGAGATATCGTGACATGTTGTTATAAACATGTGAAGATGCTCAATAGGATCTTTTGTTCCTTTATATATTGGGAGGAACGACATAGGAAAATATTTGGGGTAAGGTTGAACAACTATGATAGGATCCAAAGGCCGACTACACATCTCTCTATAGTTGTATGAGGGACGGTAGGGATCCATCTGATATATACATGAAGCTAATTGTTTAACCAAGGATTCAAGTCCTTGTGGTTTTCCACCAAGTTGATTTTGTGGTATCATATTATTGTCTTTGATGATAGGTTTGTATTGTCACATAAGGATTTCTAGTAGAAATACTATTGTGTAAAGTGTTTGTGGGAACAGTGTTATGGAGCTTATATGGGATTATATTTTATTGAAATTTCTATTGATTATGATTGGTATTTTAAATTTTCTTGGCTCTTTGTGATGTAGTTTTAGAGAACCAAAAGTCGCACATTGTCCCCCTTCCCATTTTTACAGCCAATCAATTTGCAAAACCCTCAAAAAATGCATAAATTGGCTAAAAATCACTATTCATCATCCTTAGTCCCTTTGGGCTAGCTAAGTCTCTTCATACACTTAACCATGGGTCCTCATGCAACCTCATACTCAACTTAACCAAGGTTAAATTACTCACCATGGTCAAAAAACACTTTATACTCAAAAGTCAACATTTTTTTGGTCAAAACATGTTTTATGACTAATCACATGCTTAATTAAATCTAATCTTGATTTGATTTAAGCCTGCCACTTCACCTAGTCTATTTTGACTAGCATAGTCTTCCACCTCACCTATTATAGCCTATCTTAGCCTTACCACCCCTCGCCTAGATTTCTCCACCTCACACTCCCCTAGGTCATAAATGAAAGATGGAGACTTTTGCACATAAAAGGTAATTATTAATCAAAATATATTTACAAAAAGGTGTTCATTAATACCTAATGGATATTTTTAGCAGGTCATCATTATTTGTGGATGGGTGAGGGATTTTCTCACCTAACCTCATTTATGAACCAAGACACCTCAGGGGACACCTCTTAGGTAGATACCTCACCATTGCCACCTCACAGCGGACACCTCATCCCCTCCCTCTCACCTTATCCAAGTCTATTTACAGAAGGTCATTTTTACCTTTTCACAACAATGAACTTTTACTTATCGAAAATCTGTTGAAATCACTACAGCATTTGCATCCAACACTCATTCATCACACAACCATTGTTCACCTATTGCAATTGATTTATCACTTTCATAATGTTCCTTTGTGATTGAGATAGGTCAATAATATCTCAAAAAGTGCACTTTATGAATGTGAACCACACAAAAATTGAAGAAGTAGCTTATCCAAGACAACCAGGAAAGTCATCTTACATATTTGGTATAAAAAGTACAAGTTCGTACGACCCTGTGTAAACCACCCTATCCAGGACCAGTTTGTACGACCTCGAGCGAACCTATGCAACAGGCACCAGAATCATCGAAAAAGGTAAGTTTAGTTTAATTTAGTATTTTTATGTTGTTTTTAGCAGTTATTTTCATGTTTTAGGATTATTTAGTGAGTATTTTGTCTTCATAACCATGGGGTTTTACTGAGGCAGACCCCCCAATGCACTAACAAGATTTTACAAGTTAATAGGTCCAGCAAGTATAAGAACATATCCAACCAGTGATGGCCCATGAGCAAGAATCCCACCTGCACTAAGGAACACAAAAGGATGAATCTTGCTGCTTTTGTACCAATCTAAAAGGGCTTCCTTCGGGAAGATCCCATTGTAGCCTTAAGGGAAAAATTTGTAAAAGGATATCAAGCTTTGTAACCCTTTTATGATTTCAATACAAAATGCAGTAGATTCTATGATATTGAATGAGTGTTATAGCATATTTTTGCTCATTTCATTCTAGCACACCTAGTGGGACCCCCACCAAGAATTAGCTTAATCACCTTCTAAAAAAATTATGGCCTATTTTTGTATGGTAGGTAGCTATCATCTTTGAAGAAACCACAAACCAAAAATGCTTTGAAAGCCATATCAAGCCAAACCACAATAGGTTCGTTGGTGCACTAGTGAGCCTCCAAAGAGAGTAGAGAGTATACACTTGGGCATGTGAATTCCCCCAATCTGACTCAAACTTGATACTTGATACCCAGATATTGGTTCAGAAACCCACAACCAATGACAAGGTAAGTGAGGGGAGGTTAAGATCCTCATATTCTCAGGGATTGTGTGCCTCCATACCTAGACCACAAATTATCTCTTGCCACAACATATGCAAGATTAAAGCATACTTGTATTTTTGTGTGACAAATCAGTAGTTAAATTATTTTTCTTATCATTTGATTTTTTTTAGGTATATGCAAAATCTATTTGAGGTTTGTCATCTTGTTAAGCTTAAATTGACTTTTAAAACTTTTTGTGTAGGTACCTTTGCTAGAATACTTCAAAAAACTTAAAATAATCATCAGGACATCAAAACCAGTCAATCTAGTCCTTGGATCCTAGTTCACATGACCCCGTGCAAACCACCTATTAAAATATAGGTTTACACAACCCCGTGCAAACCACCTGTTAGAAGACAGGTTCACACGACCCCATGTAAACCTTCCAAATTAATACAGTTTTAGAACAGAAGGTGAACCAAAGAGTTTTACACACACCTGGATGCATTTATTATGTGAAAGTATTATTTTTATTATATTTTGGGGCTAACATTTCCTATTGGGATACGATTCCACAATATCACATCTGCTTGTTTTCTTTAGGTAGATTTACACTTGCTTTCTAGCTTAATTTTAATTCTCATATTTTCCATTTTTGTCATTTCCCTTCAAAAGCACCTAGCTAGTTTCAATTTTCGTAATTCCTTTTCATGTCATTTCCCTTCCAAAAGCATTTAGTTAGATTCAATTTTAGTCATTTCCTTTCAAAATCAATTAATTAGATTTCCCTTTTGCAAATCAGTAGATCAAATTTATTTTTGTGAGGAAGCAAGTAAGTAGATTTGCTTTGAAAAGACATCCTAGAATAGCTTTGTTTCAAAAAGGCATTTAGAGTAGATTTGCTTCTGAAATAGTACTACAAAAATAAACACCACACACTCATGTCCCATTTTTAACGATGTAAGGAAATGTCTTTCATCTCCAGTCTGAATTGGATTTTATCACCAATTCAACACTAGAGTTCAGTGAGGTTGAAGTTCTACCCTCCACTGGCTCACATCTAATTTTAGTCACCATAGTATCCCCCCAAGTGGATCATTCCATCATTAATACTTGACTGATCCTTGCCACTTCGAGTGTTTGTTATCCAGAATTCATCACTAGAAGGTACCTTTGAAGTGGGTAGTTTTTAGAAATACCCTTTACCATAGGGCTTTTCAAATAATTAGTGGATGCAACTGATCATTACGGTGGATGCCTTAAACATTAGTGTAAAGGAAAAGCATGGATATGTCAGTAGCACCACATTGATAGCACAACCTTTCTTCATGAGAGTTTATTTGAATCATTAGAGCATTTTGAGTCTCCCCCTTTGGATACCATTTTACTATACCAAAACCCATCTAGGTTGCCACTCGCCTGTTGGAAACGTAGTTCTATTCTATGCACTTTTGGGCATTGCAGAAGGTTATATGCTATGACATACTTGATTCAAAGTAGAGTTCACCCATTCCCATGGTTTTTTCCTAAGGTGGATATATAATTTCATCAAAACACATGAAAACTAAAAAGAAAGAACATTTGCTTATTGTTGAGTATATTGAAAGTGGTGACAATAGCATATCAAACATGCTATAACTCACTCCTAAGTTGTTCCATAGTTTCACTTCCATGCTATACACTGCATGATATGTTTTTAGGTGATTTACACCCCCAGTGTGATTTTCCTACACTCAAATTTATTCATACAATTTTGTATGAAACTTAGCTTCTAGGCTACAAAAATGCACTAAGTAGGTCTACATAGCACACCGAGGATATCCACAGTAGAAATCCATCCTTTGTTACTATTTATAGTGTTTTGATGACCCCATACAAACTTCTAGTCATAGAAGTGGTTCGCATGACCCCATGCAAACCTATTTTTTAGGACACAGATCTTCCACAGAGCATATAGACACTTTCTATAGAACATATATATTATCTATCTCTAGTTTTTGTTGGTTCACACAACCCCATACAAACCTCCTATCTCAGAAGAAATTTTCATGACCCCATGCAAACCCATATTTTTAAGGACAGACAATACCACACTCATCCACAGGCATTTCTAGAGTCTAGATTTTACATCTTTTGGCTATTATTACACATTTTGCACATATCACCATGCCAGTTATGCGTAGTCAGATGCATGAAGCCCTTTGTCATGCCATTGAGGCTTCTCAACAGATTTTCATGACCCTCGGTGCTTCTACTTCTTAGACCACTGATCCACATTTTGAGTCTAAGTAGGTTACTTCCATAGGTCTACCTGACTTGTTGACCAGGCCTTTCACCCCTAGTGCTAGTCCTATGTCCCATGTTGCTTCATCCACTCCATCCCATCTCTTGGACAAGACCTTCAAGGAGACCCCTCCTTTCAAAGATCTCTCCTATCCAAATTCCCCATCCACCTATTTCCAGCATGTCATCTATACCCCTCTTTGTCGCCCCATACCTATTATGGTGGCAGATGAGTTCATCCCACCTGCTTCACCATCTACCATCCATCCCTTCCTTGAGAATTCCTCCCATCCACTTTTGGGAGATGACTTTGATCATATCATTTCTCAAATAATGTTCTTCTATGCCATTGCATTCCACATCTGCATCTCATATCCCACTATTTTAGAAGGCTTCATCGAGTTACCAGACTTCATCATAGACACCATAATCACTCCCTCCTTAATACTTTTCACACCCATATCAATACCACCACCTATCATCACCCAATCTATCCCATCCCTTGTGTAGGCCTAAAATTTTTGCACTCATTTCCTCTAGGCTTATGGATCCGTGCCTCAAAGGGGAATGGAAAATGATAGAGCTACACCTCGAAAGAGAGGCACTTGTTCGTACCTTCTTGTGGTGATTTTTTGATGAATTGTGGGTTCACAGGAAACTTTCGATGGCAATTTCCACACCTAGGTTAAGAATGAGGTTTAATATGTTCATTTTTAGATCACTCATACAAACACCTAAGGTTGGCCTTTGAAATGCAACTAACCTATCTATGATACAATTTTTTTTACTTTTTTGATGAAAACAATAGACATGAATAGAAATGACAAATGCAGTTGCTAATTCCATGCTTAAAAGAAATTCAAAACATACCTGAATCGAGATGTTTGATGAAGATTCTGATTTTTTGATGCAGAGCAAGATCGTTGATATTTTGGTAGAATCATTGTTGTTCCAGGAAAAATTGCTCAACAATTTATTGAAATCGCAAGCGATTTCGCTGCAATTTTGTAGCAACAAAACACAAGACACAAAATGGTTTTCTGACACAAATATGATTCAAAATTTGATATGTTTCCTATCTAATCATTCCTTTTAAACTAAATTAAATATAGGAAGTGTTTTTAATAGATGTAAGTACAAGAGTCTAAATGGTCATGAATTTTATGTAAGCAAAATGCAAATTTAAATTAAAATTTGATTAACATGATGGTGAATACCCGAGATGCATTGCTGAATTAATGAAAATATAATTAAATAACTAAATAAAATGGAAGAGAAGAAAGAATAGCAAATAGAATAATTTTTTTTGTCCCTAGATGATCTGTGAGCAAAATCGCTGCCAAGTCAGCAGGATTGTTGCTATTTTCTGCGAAATCGCACACCTACTCTGCCTGCTCGCAGCACGATTCTGTCGATTGTTCTGTGATTTCACCATTCACTGTGCGATTTTGACTGCAACCTACAAGTGAAAATTTGCTAAAGAGGGTAATGGGACAGTGATGGATTTTAGGAAAATACGGGTAAATTGAAGATGGTAAGATTATACTAATGGCTTCTCAATTCTGCTATCTGCTCAGGGGATCACTTAGCACGCTTTGCAATCAAGGAGTCAGCCCCAAAAAATGAATTAGAGGGGGATTAAATAGGATTAGGGGTAAATCTGGAAAATCGGGAGGTTAGGCCAAAATAGGGAGGGAGTTGGGATCCCTCCTATGTTTGCCCCCTACCTAATCTCGCAAGAATCCATTGTTACAACCTCTTTCCAAACTCAAAAACGTAGTTTGAAATGAATTTTTGGCATTTTGTAAACTTGGGAAAATTCTATTTTTGAGCAAAATCGCTTGATGATTTTGCTAGCCGCTCAAGCAATTTTGTTGAAAGTCAGGTGATTTTGCCCAACGGTCAAAACAACATTGGTTTGAGGGCACAAAAATCGAGGCAAATGGATTTTTGCTAATTTTGAATGATTTTTGGGTAGACTCAGGTAAATTTGATGTTTTTATCAATTTTAATGTTTTTACTAAGTTAATCAATTTAAGTGCATCACATTTAAGGTGCTACATTTTACCCCATCTTTAGCGACATTTTGAAAAAGTTGTTAAAGATGAAATGGCACATTTTTCAAGGTAGGAGAAAAAAAATTGTATGCATTTTTAATTCATTGTTTTAACTTTGTTATTTTTACGTCTTATTATGTTTTTTTTTGAAAAAAATTGAAAATCTTGAATTAAATCAAAGAGCAAGTACAAGAGGGAGCAAGAACATCCCAACGAAGAACCCAGAGACACAAGACCTCAGCAGAGAGAGAGGGCAGCACAAACCAACACTAAGCACAAGAGACAAACAAGGCGCGAAATCGCGACATGTCGCGAAATCGCGACATGTCGCGAAATCGCGACAGACAAGCCGACCGAGGTCACAACCGCACAACTGGCCGCGAAAACGCGACATGTCGCGAAATCGCGACATGTCGCGATGTCGCGACAGACAAGCCGGCCGAGGTCACAACCGCACAACTGGCCGCGAAAACGCGACATGTCGCGAAATCGCGACAGCTAAAGCCAGCAGCCCCCAACCGCAAAAAAATGTCGCGATATCGCGACCGAACCCACACAAAGCGGTCAGTCCACAGAAATGTCGCGATATCGCGACGAATCAACCAAATACCACCAATGCTCCAGAAGTGTCGCGAATTGGCGACATGTCACGAAATCGCGACATGTCGCGAAATCGCGACATGTCGCAAAATCGCGACAGCCAAAGCCAGCAGCCCCCGATCACGAAAGATGTCGCGAAATCGCGACAGAAACATCACCAAGCTGTCAGTCCTCAGAATTGTCGCGATATCGCGACGAATTTTCCAGTTGCCACTTTTGCACCAAAAGTGTCACGATTTCGCGACATGTCGCAAAATCGCGACATGTCGCAAAATCGCGACATGCCGCAAAATCGCGACCACCAAGTCCAGCTGCTCCCGACCACAAAAGATGTCGCGATATCGCGACGGGAACATCACAAAGCAAACAGTCCTCAGAATTGTCGCGATATCGCTACGCAAGTTCCAAATGCCACCAATGCGCCAAAAGTGTCGCGATATCGCGACAGGAAGTCTCCAAAGGCCGTGGCGACAAAACCTGTCGCGATATCGCGACAGGTTGCCACCGAGGGTCGCGATAACACAGCAGGTCGCGAAAACACGACGAAAAACTCCCAAGACAGAAATAATCATTTGCTCAAGAATTTTGCAAGACCTTGTCTAATCACAGCATTTTCCACAGGCAAGTTACTGTGCAGCTGAACTCCAACCTCCTTTTCCGCACCCAACTTGGCAAGGAAATCGGCCGCCGAATTTGAATCCCGATTCACATGGATAGGGATCACATCCTCAAGTTCCCTCCAAAGGACCTTGATTTGAGAGACTAAGATCTGAATCCTCCACGCTTTCAAAGCAAAATTTCTCATACAATCAAGAGCGCCAACCAGAATTTGAGAATCAGTCTCAAGGATTATCTTTCTGTATCCCTGAGAGACAGCCCAGAAAGAAGCAACTTTGATGGCGAAAGCTTCGGCTTCGTTATTGGTGGCTCTTCCCATACCTTGGAGTTCCCAATAAAGAACAGATCCAGTATGATCACGGCACACAACACCGATTCCAGCATTGCCCGGATTGCCCTTAGCAGCTCCGTCCGTGTTAATTTTGATCCACCCAACCGGGGGGGGTTTCCAACTAACCATGTTTTCTCTAACGTGAGCAGAAACTCTCTCTTCCTGTGGGCCCAGCTCAACCATAATATCTTCTTCAGCATGTAAGGCAACCGTCTCAGTGACTTTGCTCCAGATAACCTGCCAAATTCCATCAAGAGAGGAAAAGGTTTCTCTGAAAATTCGAGCGTTCCTTTCCAGCCACACTTGCCACCAGATGAAGAAGAGACCAAGCTCCCACCCCAATCGAAGGGCTTTTGATTTAAATCTAACTTTCTTCCATTTTTGCCAGATATTATTCCGAGTCAGAGCACCATTACCCTGGAGATTAAAAAGAGAGAACCATCGATTCCAGATCTGCCCAGTGAAGGAACATTCGAACATCAAATGGTCAGCAGTCTCTTCATGCTTACGACACAAAATACACTGAGAAGGACCAATAATTCCTCTGCTTCTGAGATTATCGTAGGTGAGGATGCCATTATGCATAAACTGCCAGACAAAGAAGTTCACTTTCGGCCAGCACTTGGAATGCCAGATTTTCTTCCAGTCATGAACCGAAAATAAATGCGGGGGAGGCTCTGGGAGAAGCTGATCATAACCAGCCTTCACAGTGTAAATTCCAAGATTCCCATGACCCCAAGCTAACTCGTCTTCTTCATCTCTGCCCGTGAGAAATCTTGCAGACAAAATGTTGGTCAGAGTGGTTGCCAGCTCCGGAGGGATAGTGACAGGCCACTCCTCAAGTCGCTTAAATTTCTTGAATTTATACTCACCCAATTGACTAGTGAAGAAATAGTTCTCAATAGTGACCCAGCCCTTGGATTCTATGGCAGTTTTAATTGGAAGCAGTTCAAGAAACTCCGCAATGATGGATGGAAACCGGTCCCATGAATCAGCCCAAAACGTGCTTTCTCCCCCCTTCCCACTTTCCGAACAATTGATTTTTAATTACTTGAGAGCCCAACTTGAGAGCTTGCCAAACTAGGGAACCATTACCATCCAGAGGGAAACGACAAATTTCATGGGGGTGGATGTTACCCAAATATTTGCTGGTCAAGATTCTGCTGAATAAAGATGAAGGCTGGGAGATCCATCTCCAATACAATTTACCTGCCAGGGCTTTATTGTTGAGAATAGAGCTTCTCAAACCCAGCCCTCCTTTTTCTTTGGGCTGAGTAACTTTGTCCCAGCCAACCAAGGCCCATTTCTTCCCACCTTTTGCTCCTTCCCATAAGAATCGCCTAGCTGGCTTTGTCCAGCCTCTTTCCAAATAGAAAGAGGAGCAGCCAAGATAGAAAATTTATAGATAGGCATGGCCTCGAATAATCGACCGTAAGAAAGTTAAACGGCCACCGTAGCTTAACCATTTGTGAGACCAAGTGGTTCATTCTATCTTTGATGCCATCCAGAAGATCTTTCCAAATGTCATTTTTCAATTTCTTGAAGTGCAAAGGAACCCCCAAATAGAGTAAAGGAAGAGAAGATCTAGAGAAGCCCAAAATCTCTAAGATTTTGTCCTGCATCCGTTGGGCAAGATTGAAAAAGACAACTTTAGATTTGTTATCATTGATAACTTGATTGGAGGCCCTAAGGTAAACAGAAGAGAGTCTCTGATTCCCCTAGCTTCCCTGAGACTAGCCACTCCAACCAAGCCAGTGTCATCCACAAATTGTAAATGAGTCAAGACTTCATCCCCAACCTTAATACCTCGTTATCGTGCCTTGAAGTCTTCTTCTCAAGAAGAGTCGGCCTAATCCTTCACCTAAGATAAGGAATAGATAGGGCGAGCAAGGGTCCCCTTGTCGGAGGCCACGAGAGGCTCCAAAGGGAGGCGAGGGAATCCCCTTGATGAGAACCGAAAATGAAGGCGTCGAAACACAACTCATAACCCAGTCAATCCATTCCTGGGAAAAGCCAAAGGCAGCCAACATCCTTGACAGGAAACTCCACTCAACCCGATCGTAAGCCTTAGACATATCCAGTTTGATGAACATTCCTTTGTTACCAGAGTTTTGCATTGAGTGAATAGCCTCCTGAGCAAGAATCACTCCATCCAAGATCTGTCTACCCTCAACAAATCCCCCCTGTTCTGAAGAAATAATGGA
The DNA here is from genome assembly GCA_028583015.1 of Wollemia nobilis. Lineage (NCBI taxonomy): Eukaryota > Viridiplantae > Streptophyta > Pinopsida > Araucariales > Araucariaceae > Wollemia > Wollemia nobilis. The sequence goes on along the minus strand of JAQPPZ010013509.1, from coordinate 3,689,732 downwards.
ATGAAGGAGGGGTTTAAGACGTTCAGCTATAATTTTTGTGATAATTTTATAAATTACATTACATAAAGCAATAGGTCTGAAGTCAGAGATATGAACTCCTTCCTCCCCCTTTGGAATTAACGTGATAAAGGTATGATTTAGAGCCTTGAGCATTCTCTTATTAGATCTGGACTCCTCAATTACAGCAAAAACATCTTCCTCCAAGGTGTCCCAAAAGGCCTGAAAAAACTCAATAGGAAAACCATCTGGACCGGGAGATTTGCCTGTGCTCATTCCAAAGACCACAGTTTTTAGTTCATCACGATCAATAGGTCTGAGGAGAGCCTGATTTTCTGCTGGAGTGATAATAGGGGGAATAACATCAAGAACTTCATTTTGAGCCCCCACATCTTGGTCCCTGTTTTCAGCAAAAAGCTTGGAGAAGTAATCCACAGAGTGGGAGTGCATACCTGGAAGAGTATCAAAGGAATGACCATTCTCATCTTTTAAAACTGCCATATTATTCATCTGTCTTCTAGCACATGCTGAACGATGAAAAAATTTTGTATTTCTATCTCCTTCCAAAAGCCAAGAATTTCTAGCCCGCTGCTTCCAGTAAATTTCCTCTTGGTTATCAATGTCCTCAACAGCTTTGCGCAAGGCATCATCTTCAGTTTTAAGTTGTTCAGAAATTAAACCTTCCCTAAATTGTTTCTGCACCTCATCCCAGCGGGCCAACAAGGGGGCTCTTTGCAGCTTGAAATCCGACTTATTGGCGTGCCTCCACTGTTTCAATTTAAATTTGACAAAAAGAAGTTGTTTGTGAAATTTAAACATTGCTGTCCCAAAAGGTGGGCGACCTTCTTCCCACCATTGCGGAATTACCTCATAAAGGTCCTCCTTCTGAAGCCAGAAATTCTCAAATCTAAACGGTTTATGGAACTGCCCTGTCATAGTCCCACCCTTCAGCATGATGGGAGAGTGATCGGAAACAGGACCGTCCAAAATCTGTAATTGCACATTCCACTTAACAAAAGCCTCCTCTGAGACCAGAAAGCGATCCAACTTTACCTTACAACAGGTGTGGATCCCTCCGTTTGTTAGTCCAAGTGAAAAAAGTTCCAGGACCTTGGACATCAACTAAGTGAAAAGCTTGAACTCGGGCAATCGAAGCCGATCCCCCGCATCCAAAACATGGGAACCACCTTCCCGATCCCGAACGGATAATTTGGCATTAAAATCTCCAAGGAATGATCCAGCTCAAAAGCTTGTCTTGAGGACCTCATGTTATGAATCGCTTTCCATTGAAGCCTCGGCCATCATGGCTTTGAGCCCCATAAAAATTTGTAATTAAAACTTGCTCAGCCGTGATATTATTCCTAAAAAGAGATGTGAGAACACCCCTCCAAGCTATATGTTCTAAAGCAGACCATTCCAGGGGGTTCCAAAAAGTAACAATTCCTCCTGAGGCCCCTTGAGCCGCCACATCCATATATCCAGCTCCCCTCCATATTTTACCAACTGTTCTACACATAAGATCTAAAGACATTTTTGTCTCTTGGAGGAGTAAAAAATCTGTTTTACCCTTCTTTATGAGTCTTTGAACAGAATATTGATGGGTTCTCTGTTTAAACCCCTAACATTCCAAGATTGAATAATCATTGGAAACCTTGAGAGCAGTAAGAGTCAATTGTTCTCACCGATCCATCGCTGACCAGCTTGTCTCCTTGCGATGCTATTAGGTCCTTATTAGACTTCCCGCCCGCACCTTGAGAAATGTTATTCTTGGACCGTTTTTCCACCCCGGGTAATCCCTGTGGCCGGCCTTTCTCTATTCTTTTCGGCACTTCCCATGATGACATCCCCGAGTAACCGGTCGTGGCCGAGGGATGGATAGCCAATGCCCCCGGGTTCTCCTCGGTCGTAAAAATCGGTGGGTTTAAGCACCGCTCGCGGGCAGGAGTTGAAGAGGGAGAAACATGAGAGTGGATGTTAAAATCCTCAATGTTCCCATCCACTCCATCCATAGCTTGGTCTTCCTGATCCACCAGGGATTTAAAGATTTCATACCGGTTGGTTGGCTTGAGTGAAGCTTGGTCCTTGCCATTTCTCTTTTTATTTCTTCTTCGTTTCTCACTGCTCAAAGCCATCTTTCCGGGCTTCGTAACCTTGGGGGGTGTTTTGTGATTCTTTGACCGGGGTGAACTTACCCTCTCTCGGGTCGATTTGAGATTCCTAGCGGGGCCTCCGCTTTTGTGCTCAAGGTATTCGGACAGAACCTAGCCAAATGGCCATGCTTATGGCAGACCCCGCATCTAAAAGGTAGGGCTTCGTAATCTAACTCGCCGTATCCAGGATTGTCCCGCTAACTCCGGCTCCACCTCACCGGTAGTGGTCGATCGATATCCATTTCAACGCAGATTCTAGCAAAGACAGCAGAGTTTCCCTCTATGGTATCTTTGGAAACTCCCATAAATCTACCTAGAGAGTTACCAATCATCTCAAGAATCTGCTCGCCCCAAAACTCCATCGGGAGAGCGTACAACCGGATCCACACTGGAACAGCCGTGGGCTCAATGCGAGGATCGAAACCCACTCTCCATGGTTGGACAAATAACCCTGCCGGGCCATGGGTCCTCTTCTCGGATTCAAATGCTCTGTTTCTATCTACCGGAGAAGAGAAACTAATAATGAAATACCCGTTGCTTATAGGCCATAAGGAGTACTCACCGATAGGTTCCCAGTTCTGTCTAACCCAGGTGTGCAGAAAGTGCAAAGTGGGTCGGATTCCCATGAATTTGCAGATCAAGTCATGGTTAGCACGGTAGGTGATCGTATCCTCAACCATCTTTGGTTCTATGACTATCTTAGGTCTGGAAGCTGATTGCGGGAGGCATCCATTAATTCTGTTTGCAGAAGAACCCTTGCCAACATTCTTGAGAAGCGCTTGGAAAGCACCCCGCTGGGCTTCATCAGAAGAAGACGCAAAATTTTCTTTTAGAATCTCGGCATAAGAGCTCTTCTTCCCGTCAAGAGAGCCTGGAGGAGACCCCATGGGGCCCTCCCTGGGAAACGAACGAGCCTGCAGAGGGGAACGAGGTCAAACCAACAGAGATCTAGGAAGAAGCCGCGAGCCAGAATCCAAGAGCTTCGGCCTCCGACAGATCAGAAGAATTCCCGCCAAAATCTTTACGTCTTATTATGTTGTCCCCTTTTATTTTTGCATTAATTCGACAAATTAATGAAAATTCGAAAAAAGGAAATTTTTAGGTTGACTTAAATAGAGAAACAAAATAAGAAATTTCATTTTCATTTTTACTGTTCACTTTCCATAGAGAAAAAGAGCTCTGAGTGCACGATGGCAGGATTGACACATAGAGACTACTTTCCAGTCTTCCACTTGAAAGACTACTGCGGCTTAGGCTCCTCCACCTCCTAGAGGTGACGATGCATAGAGCACTAGGGGTGTTGGACAGTCGTGAGGATTGAACTTTTGATGATGTATTGATAATGTATTTTTGGATGACTGAGTATGCCGATGATGGCTATTATGGCATACCAATCTACTATTGTAGATATATACCATTTTCGATGATATATATATTTTGATCTTTTGCCTTATGTTTCAATGTGTTTGATGATTAATTTTGCATTTTAATTTTAAAGAGTTTTATTTTAAATTTGATAAAATGATTTGATGTAAAATTGCATTAAGATGTGTAAAATAGTTTTGTTGTTTCTAAAAATAGGAAATGTGAATTTAGCAATAAACCTCAAAGGATGTGGCACTGTTATGTGATTGTTGTAGAGATCTAAGCTCGTTAAGTCACGAAGTTGATCCTATTATGAGGTGTATTTTGATATTGCTAAATGAAATGGTTGGGTGCTTAAGAAAATTATTAAGTCTTTTTGATAGGATGAGATGTATTGATTGTTGATCAAAAATATGTAATTTTGGGCATACAAACGTTGAACTATGGCTTTTGGTAAGCAAGGAATTGCTAATTACTTAGGAATAATACTATCATCGCAAAAAGTCATCATGAAAATGCAAGATAAAAAAATATATATTTTTGTAAAATGCAAAATTATTGTTGTGTAAATCATTGTATCACATATGCAAAAGGTTTTATAGATGCTTACGATGAATTTTTGGGCATGAAAAATTATAAGGATGGTTTTCACTAGGTAAGGAATTCCTAATCACTTAGGAATAATACCATCATCGCAGTAAAACCAAAATGCAATGTAGGATGAATATGTAACTTTAGATATAATATTTTTGAGTTATTTGGAATATTTTGTTAACATGACAAATTTATGAAGATGGTTTTCGCTAGGCAAGGAATCCCTAATTGCTTAGGAATAATACCATCATTGCGAAAAAGATATATATCTTTTTTTTTAATTTTTGTAACTTTAAGTTTGATATGTAGAAATTTAATAAAATGTCAACACAATATTTTAATTTATCTCAAAAAAATAAATTCAAATTTATCTAGAACCCTTGTGTGTGAAGTACATTCATTTCCATTTTTATGCTATCATAATGATACAAAATCTCTCAAATAGCAAATGTGTGTTCCTTTTGTAAATTTTGTTTACTGATTTTAAGTAGATGAATGATGGAGCAAAATTAATAAAACTAATGTGTGTGCAAGTGAAATGTTCTTTAACCATGATTTTGTACAGGCATTAGGAATGAACTGCTATGTGAGTCAAATTACCATAAAGCTAGCTAATCCACAAGCAGACATTGGTCTGTACAAAATAAGATCGGTAATGTGACAGACATGTCACCATGCAAAAAGTTTTTACCCAATGTCAAGCAAGTTGGACACAAATCACCTGTTATGGGGCTTACCTTCATGATTTTTGACTGAATGAGAAATTCTAGGGATTCAAGTTCCGTATTCTTTTTTTTCTTCACTTTAAGGGGGTAGGGATTTTGTTCATTTTGTTTTGAACAAGGGGATTTTATTACTTTTTTTTTCTCTTTTCATTCTTTTTTATTTTTCTTTCTTTCTTTTTCTTTTGATTTTTGACTTTTTCTTTTCTTGATTTTTCTTTTGGGATACTTGCTCAGCTTAGATGTGGAACAAGGGATTTTTATTTGGGTAGGATGGAATCTTGTCCTTTTGCCAATTTCTCATTCATTCTAGATCATGCACATGAGAGGATAGCAGGGAAAATTTTTCGCTTAAAGCATTAAAACTCACTATGTAGTAACATTATTCAAATATTGCAATAAATCATCTTTAATATGTAACGTGTGGGTCTTGGTTCCAAAAAGTAGCAACATCATTTATAAATATAAAATTTATTTAGTAAAAATAGTGTTCTTTGATATAAGAGAGATTTATAATAAAAATAATAGATATCAAAAATTATTTAATTTTACGAATTTCTAAGTGTGTGGTTCAAGATAACTTCTGAATTTAATCCTAGATAAAGGAAAATATTACTTGCTATTTTAGAAAAATTTGATTATAGCTTTTGGTAATATTTTTGTATTTTTCTTATTTTGTAATTTGTTTGGCTATTTTGAGGAACATTTTTTAGTGCGTGACAAACCTATTTACAAATATGTACAAAGATGAAGATTTGGATCTTTGCATAATATATTTTGAGGTTTATAATATTCATGGGTTCCTTGAGATATTTTCCTTCTAAGGTAGCCAATCTATATGCACCTGACCCAAATTTAGCAGTGATGATAAATGGTCCCAACCAGTTGGGCTGGAATTTTCCTTTAAGGTCTTTTCTTGCATTAGTATTCCTTTGATTTTATTTTAAAACTAAATCTCCAATTTCAAATGATCTGTTATGAAATATTTTAGCATATGATATTTTAAGTTTGCCTTGATAAGAACGAAGGTGCTCTAAAGCATGAATGTGCTTTTCATCCAGAAGTTCTAGCTGACTGAGTCTGCTAGCACAATATTCATCGCCTACTTCAGCATCTTTAAGTAAAAGTGATAGGGATGGAACTTCTAATTGAAAGGGAAAAACTACTTTAGCACCATATACCAAGACAAAAGGTGTAGCACTAGTGGGAGTACAAACGCTAGTTTGATAAGCCCACAAAGCAGGATATAATTGGATGTGCTAGTCACGGCCTGTTTTCTTAACCATTCTTTTTAAGATTTTGATTTAGGTTTTGTTAGATGCTTCGGCTTGGCCATTTATTTGTGGATAGTAAGGAATGGACCATCTATGTTGGATTTTATACTTTTGACACAATTTCTTAATATCTTTATTTTTAAAACATGTTCCATTATCAAAAATAAGATTAGATGGAATTCCAAATTTGTAGATGATTTGATTAAATATGAATTTTGAGACTTGGATTCCTATGCAAGAAGCTAAAGGTATAGCTTCAACCCACTTTGTAAAATATTCAGTTGCAGTTATGATGAACTTGTGACCATCAGATGAAACAGGGTTGATTTTACCAATAATGTCTAAACCCCATTTAGAGAAAGGCCAAGGGGATGCTATGGTTTGGAGTTCTTGGGTAGGAGCATGGACAAGGTCAGAATGCCTTTGGCATTTTTCACATTGATGCACATAATCATTTGTGTCTTTCTCCATTGAAGGCCAGAAATAACCTATTCTAAGAAGTTTTCTAGAAATAGCACTTCCACTAAAATATTCTCCACAAGACCCATCATGAGCTTCACTTAGGGCTTTCTTAGAGTCTTCAGAATTTAGACACCTTAATAAAATACCTTCGAAGCATATCCTATAAATGGTATTACCAATTATTATGGAGTGAACAACTTGCTTGCGTAACAATCTATGTTGGTTTCTATCAAATCCTTCAGGGAAGGTTCCATTTTGTAAGAAATTAAAAATGTCTATGTCCCACGGTTTTGGGGTAACTTCATTAATCAAAAAACATCTAATGGTTTCATACATGACTTAGTAGAAGCAAGTTCCTAGAGTTTTCTAATGATAATAGTAGCATATTTATCGTCCAACTCCAAAGGCAACAAAGAAGTCGTTGCAGCCATAACATCGACAGCGCGGTTACTAGTTCTAGGAATAGCTTCTAAAGTTACTTTATTAACCAATGACATAATTTTTAACACATATTTCTTATAAGGACAAAGTTTCTCATCTCGTGTTTGATAAAATTCATTAATTTTATTTAAGACGAGCTAAGAATCTCCAAAAACTAATAATGTTTTTTCTTTTAGTGCTAAAGCGACTCGTAATCCAAGGATTAGAGCTTCATATTCTATAGTGTTATTAGTACAAGCAAATTGTAATTTAAAGGATAAAGGGACTAGGTGATTTTGAGGAGATTTTAATATAATACCTGCACCTGATCCACACATACATATAGCTCCATAAAAAAATAATATCCAAATTTCCAAGTGATCCTCTTCCAAGTTGAGGCATTCATCAGGAAATTCGATACTCATAGGCTAAGTAGATTCCATAGGAGCAACAACTAATTGATCTACTATAACTTGGCCTTTTATAGATTTTTGGTTGATAAATATGAGTTCAAACTCACTAAGAGAAAGAACACATTTAGCTATGCATCTTGACAAATATGGTCTACTCATTAAATATCTTAATGGATTAGATTTAGCAATGACATATGTCATTTGAATTAACATATAATGGTGCAATTTTTGCATTGAAAATACTATTGCTAAACATAATTTTTTCAATGGAGTATACCATGTCTCATAATTTATTAAAGTCCTACTTATATAATATGTTGCTCGTTATTTATTTTCTTTATCAATTTGAGCTAACATAGCTCCAAGTGCAAGTTTTGAAGCCGAAATATACAAAATAAAAGTTTGGTCTGGCTTAGGAAGAACAAGCACTAGAGGATTAAGAAGGTATTTCTTAATGCTGTCAAAATCTTCTTGACACTCTTTATCCCACTGAAAAGATACATTCTTCTTAAGCAATTTAAGGAAAGGTTCTATCCTATCCGCAAACTTATCTATGAAGCGGCAAATAGCTTGTAATTTTCCATGCAAACTTCTTAATTTTGATATATTCTTAGGAGATGGCATATCATGAATAGATTTAATTTTTATAGGGTTTATTTCTATACCTCTTATAGAAATTATAACTCCTAATAACTTGCCATATTTCACCCCAAATACACATTTATCTAGATTTAAGCATATTAGATACTTTCTTAGTCTATCAAATACTTTCCTTAAATCTCTAATGTGATCATCTTCTTCATTGGATCTAGCTATGATGTCATCAACATAATCATGTAGAATATCATACATCATATCATGAAATATATATGTCATGGCTCTTTGATATGTTGCTCCAACATTCTTTAAACCAAAAGGTATAACTTACCAATGAAAAGTTCCCCAAGGTGTGATGAAAGCTGCTTTTGCTTGGTCTTCAGGAGTAATTCTGATTTGGTTGTATCCTAAAAAACCATCCATAAGAGATAAAATTCCACTCCCAGCTATAAAGTCTATGATTTGATCCATATTAGGGAGAGGAAAATCATTTTTAGGGCATACCGCATTAATATCTCTAAAGTCTGTGCAAACCCTAATTTTTGTGGCTTCTTTCTTAGTGACTGGAACAACATTAGAAATCCATTCTGCATAATCAATTGCTTGTATGAAAATGATGTTTAAGAGCTTTTATAATTTGCCTTTGACTAATAGTGCAACTTTAGGATGCATCTTTCTTAATTTTTGCTTTACTGGTTTAGCATCAGGGTGCACTACTAGATGATGCATGACTACAAAATGATATAAGTCAGGAATATCTGCATATGTCCATGCAAAGACATCTGAATATTCTATGAGAAATTCTATGTATAATATTTGTTTTCTTCACTCAATTCGGATCCAATTTTGACCATATGAGGATTTTATTCTGTACTAATGTTAACTTTTAGAAAATTGTCTACAACAATGTTCAAGTCTCTTTCAAAATTTGGTGGTGTAGGAGATACACCCATTTCTTGTAATTCTTCCAAAGTGCATTTAGCTAATTCCTCTTGAGGATTACATTCTTCTATATGGGCTATGCATGGCATGGATCCATCAAAGAAATACTGGTTTTGAAAATTTTCTTCTAAAGACACATCATGATATATGTCCCCTTCTAAAAATTCATCCATAGAAGCAATCATGTCCGGATATACTAATGTTAACATGTTACATGTATGCACTTTTCTAGACATTGCTTTTAATTCTATGTATTCTTGATATGTCATGATATTGTCATCATCCTTGTATGGAAATGACTCAGTTTCTGTGGGGATGAGTCCAAGACCACATCGGGCTGGCCATTCAATAACTTCTAAAGGTTCTCTTATACCATTTTGATAAGGTCCTAAGCCTTTACCTCTATATCCCAAATTGCACATTTTTCTTTTGGTATTACATATTTATCAGAAAAATAGTATTTGGCAAATTCATTTTGATCAATTGAAATTTGTAATATTGAATACTTTCCAAAATCATATCCTACATATATAAATATAGAGCTCCCAATATGACAAATGCTCCCTTTCTTAGGTACTCCAAAGGTGTGGGGAGATGAGGAAGACTCAGATAATATCTTAGAATCTTGCGTAGCTAGATTAACTTCTTCAATTGGTGCCAAAATGGAGGATAAATTTGCTAATCCTTCATCTAAAACTACATATGAGGTAGATGGCTTATGTTCTTTATCATTTTCCTTAGATGTTGAAAAATTAAACTTTGTAGGGTCTATAGGTAATTCAGTCACTACAAGTTTAGGAAAAGGATTAGATATTCCTTTAGAAGGGGATGGTTCTTTTATTTTTATTGATACTTTATCACATGCTTTAGGTTATGGTGATTTAGAATGTGATTTAGGCTTATAGTGCTTTATGGGTGTATTTGGATTCTGAGGGTTAGAAGTCATGGCTGGAAAAAATGGAACTCCTATGGTTTTTTCCAGAGCACACATGTCAAAAGGTCTAGGGTCTCCATGGATGATAACCAATTGATTTTTAAATTCAAATTTTACACATTGATGTAATATGGAAGGAACTGCTCTCATTGCATTGATCCAATGTCGACCCAAAATAATGTTGTACAATGAAAAGCAAGGTATAACAAACACAGTCATATACAAAATTCATGGACCAACTTGCAGTGGGATTTTCAATACTCCACACGTTTCTTGAGTCTCATAATTAAATGCCTTAATAAGAATCTCAATTTTTTGCATGTCTTCTTTCTTAAACCCAAATATTTGAAAAAAATCATAAGTGCATATATTCAGTGAAGATCCATTGTCTATTAGAACTCTTTTAACTCCTACATCTCGAATAATTGTTGTAATAAATAAAGGATTATCTCCAAACATACTTTGAGGAGGTATTTCCTTATATTTGAAATCTATGAAGTTTACTTCATTTAAATTTACAACATTTACTATAGCGTTTGGTTCAATATCTTCTGGAACCATCATTTTATTTAGAGTTTTCATTAATTCATCTCTATGAGTGGGAGAAGTTCTCAAAAGGTCTAGAAGAGAAATTCTCACTGTAATGGTAGATAATTGTTCATTAATATCATAGAGTGTTCTCTGTTGCAAACCAAATGCATTATTTCCTTTGTTAGGAGTTTTTAGAATAAATGGGTTTGCTTTATCACTTTGGTCTTGTGAATTCTAGTTTTCGGCATGTTGCCTTGTAACCCCTCCTATAGTCCCCACAAAATTTCTATGAGGTCTTTCATTTTGTGCTTGTTCATTTGAGAGCCACTGTTGTGACGATGGTCTAGTGGTCACTCTTCTTGGAAATGGTTCTTCTAGAACCATTTGATCTGTAATAGGAGTGATTGCTTCAAATTCATCTTCTGAACTATTTGAATTATTTGAAGTGATATCCATTTCACTTTCATCATCACTTCCTTCACTATTACTTTCATTACTCTCTACAATTGTTATTTGATAATCTCTTAAGGGTCTGACAGTCATCTGAGATGTCGTAGTAGCATATGGCTTTTGTAAATTTTGATGAGGTATAAAACCAATAGTTCCCCACATATCTAGTTGGATGGGAAAAATTATGTTGTTCTACTTTATTTATAGCTTCTTTACCGTGTTTTGGTAAAGGATGTTGAAAAATATCTAGATTTTGATTTACGTTCTATTTTTGGGGTTGTTTTTGAGCATCATTTTGGACATTTCTAGGAAGAAATTTCTCTACCTACATATCTCCTTTATCAATTAAATATTTAATCATATGCTTTAATATTTTACATGAATTTGTTGAATTTCCATCAACTCTATGAAAACTACAGTGCAAATCAGCTCTAAACCCCGCTACAGTTGTATCGGGTTGTCTTATTTCAGACAATCGAATTAAGACTTGTTCTAATAACTGAGGTAAAATCATATGTAATTGTTGATTTAATATGGTAAACTATCTTGGAGGTTTATCGGGAGCTTTTAGTATGAACTTCTTCACAACTTCAGTAAGGTTGATATTCTGATTATTCCTACTATTGGTAACTCCGTCACCGACTACTTGCTTGTTCTTGTCCTAATTTTTAGAATTCTTATCTTCATATTTCTTTTTATATTGACCTCTTCTAATAAGGGTGCTCTCTAACCTTCTCCCTAGGTCAATAACTTGGTCAAAAGATGTTATAGTAGCCATGGAAATTTCATAGGACAATTGTTCTTGCAAATTATTTATGAATATGTATAGCATTTCTCTTTATGGTAATGCAAAATGCAACTTGCTTAAAAATTATCTCCACTTAGTTAGGAATTCTGCAAAAATTTCATCTTTACCTTGCTTAATATTGTACAAATATTTAATAGTCACATGCCTCTCTATGTAGGCACTAAATTTATGTACAAACATCTCAGCTGTTTCTTAAAAATTCCTTAAGGAGTTGTTAGGAATTTGATAGTACCATTCTAAGGCTATGCATCCTAAAATTTTAGGAAAAATCTTAAGCATCAGTAAATCATCATGCGAGACATCACGACATGCTATTCTAAAAATGCGTAAATGCTCGACGGGATCCTCAATTCCCTTATATATAGTGAATACTAGCATAGGGAAATGCTTAGGGTAAGGTTGAGCTATTACGATGGAATCCAAGGGTTGACTACACATCTCTTGATAGTTGTATGAGTGATGGTAAGGATCTATTTGGTCTAAGAAGGAAGTCAATTGCTTTACCATTGCTTCCAACCCTTGATGTCCACCAAACTAGTTTGGTTGCATCATATCATTATATCCTTGATAATAATTAGGTGCAACTATATTAGGATTTCTCATTGATACAGTGTTATGCAAAGTATTTCTTGGTGGAACTATCTTTTGAATATTATTATTTTGCACTTGTTTGCCCTTCCGTTGTTGATTAAGGGCTTGGGAAAGTATAGAATCAAAGTCTTGTTGCTTAGCATTTGTTCTAACATTATTAAGAGGAATCTTAGAGGTTTGAGTTGTTTGTTTTTGAGGCCTCTGATTTATATATATCATATTTTGTTTTGGTGTTTCGTCTTGATCCTTCCTAGATTCTGTGTAACGTAAGGGGTTGGTATGAATTTTAAGTGCGGCTGAAAAAAACATCTACTAGGTTTCCTTTTCCTTTCTTCTCTACTTCTATTGCTTGATTAAGATCATCCATATTATCTCTCATAAAAGATATAAAATTTTCAATGGATTCAAACTTAAGATTGCCTTTAGAATTTAATTTATGTTGATTAAGTTCTACATCCTCACTATCATTGTCATGATCTGAAGAAACATATTCTTCTTCAGACCGAGTTTCTTCATTATTATTTTATTCTTGGTATGGTTCTCGTTCTTGCTCTAGTTTTTGATCTTCTATTTCATTCTCATTTTCTTTACCATTCCTTAATTTAGGCATTTTGAATTAAGTTGATTTCACAGATATATATGTTATATATATATATATATATATATATATATATATATATGTGCTAGGTTTTGGGGTATATATATTATTTATATATACCTAACTAATTAAATTAAATTACTATTTTTAGATTGATTTTTTTTTGTTTATGTAGGACACGTAGAGCAAGCACTTAAACACAAAAATAATCACACGCTAGGTAATAGTAGATTTTAATCTTCTTGAAATAATTTATGTATATCATTAATGGGCTCCAATTGATCAGGTGTCATGTAATGCTCTTCTTCAAATGTGAAGTTGTCTTGGGGGAACCTTATGAATTATGCTAAGGTAATGCAATCTACTTCTAGGTTAGACCTATAAAAATATAGCTCGTGACAATACTCTCTATAGAATACAACTCTAGGGATGGTATTAAGCCTTCTCTTATCGTCTAGGATTATTTCTTGACTTTCTACATGAGCTAAAAACTTATGTGTCGCTACGGCGTTGTCTAGGTAGGTTTCAAAGGAGTAGAAATTAGGTGAAATCAAGGCTCTCTTATTAGTCAACCACCTTTCACAAGATCTTTTAAGGTCAAAATAGGCAGGTTCTCTATAAGGATCCAAGATTCTAGCCAAGTCTTGTTGAGCAAGGTGCAGCAAAAGTATTGTCATTGTTGTCAACACAGACAGGAGTTGATGTAGTTGAAGCAGTGGATAGGAGTTTAGAGGTCAGTCAAATCATGTACAGTGAAATTCCAAGAAAACAGAAGTGACCCAAATTTAGAAAATAAAATAAAAAGACAAGTAAGAAAATTGTCGCGATATCGCGACAGGTTGAGAAGTTAGAAGGCAGAAAGAAAAATGTCACGATTTCACGACATCAAAGGAGAGAGAAGGCACAAGTAAAATTGTTATGATTTCGTGACATGGACGAGGAGAGAGAAGGCGCAAGCAAAACCGTTACAATTTCGTGACATGTTGTAAGCAAAGAAGCCAAGTGGAAAACTGTCGTGATTTCGTGACATGTTGGTAGAAAAGAAAGCAAGTAGGAAAACTGTCGTGATTTCGCGACATGTTCGAAGAAGAAGCACTTGCAAGAAAAACTGTCGTGATTTCATGACATGTTCGGAGAAGAAGCGCTAAGGAGAAAAAGTGTCACGATTTTGCGACAAGTTGCAAGAAGAAGCGCTAAGGAGAAAAAGTGTCACGATTTCACGAAGTTGCAAGAATAAGTGCTAAGGAGAAAAAGTGTCACGATTTCACGACAAGTTGCAAGAAGAAGAGCTAAGGAGAAAAAGTGTCACGATTTTGCGACAAGTTGCAAGAAGAAGCACCAAGGAGAAAAAGTGTCACGATTTCGCGACATGTTGGGATTTCGTGATTCGACGGGAAGAAAGGTGCCAAGGAAAAAAAGTGTCATGATTTCACGACATAATGCAGGAGAGAGAGTCTAATAGAGAAAGGTGTCACGATTTTGTGACATGTTGTGTTTTCACTGGCCAAAGACAAAAAAGGCACAAGGCAACGAAGATGTCACGATTTTGTGACATGTTCCATTTTCACGGGTAGAAGGCAGAAAATGCACAAGGCAGCGAAGATGTCACGATTTCGTGACATGTTCTGTTTTCGTGGGCATAGAAAAGGCACAAGGCAGCGAAGATGTCATGATTTTGCGACATGTTCCATTTTCACGGGTAGAAGGCAGAAAAGGCACAAGGCAGTGAAGATCTCACGATTTTGTGACATGTTCCGTTTTCGTGGGCAGAAGGCAAAAAAGGCATAAGGCATCGAAGATGTCGCGATTTTGTGACATGTTCTATTTTTGCGGGTAGAAGGTAGAAAAGGCACAAGGTAGCGAAGATGTCACGATTTTGTGACATGTTTCGTTTTCGCGAGCAGAAGGTAGAAAAGGCACAAGGCAGCGAAGATGTCACGATTTCATGACATGCTGGTTTTTGCGGTGGCAAGACAGAAGGAGAACAGGGAGGCCGAGAATGTCACGATTTCACGACATGTTGGTTTTTGCAGTGGCAAGACAGAAGGAGAACTAGGAGGCCAAGAATGTCATGATTTTGTGACATGCTATTTTTTTTGCGTGTTAAAGCTGAGAAGGGCAGAAAGAGACAAAAGTGTTGTGATTTCGCGACAGGTTGCAATAGCACGTTAAACAGGCAGTTAACTGGAATAGAATGACAGTTAAAGGGGCAGTAGTAGAGAAAAGGCATGCAGCTTTTTAATAATAGTTAACTGGAGTAAATGCGACAGTTATAGGTGGATTTACTAATAGAATTCATGCAGCTTTTTAATAATAGTCGTAGAAGGAGAAATCGAACAGTCGTATTTTTAGAATCATAAATTGCATGCATGCACAAAAATAAATACGAACAGTCATAGGAGAGGTATTTGAAGCATGCAACGCGTTCGACAAAAAGCCCCTCATTTATAGACAAAAATAAATTACGCAAAGAAGTAGTTACAGTTGTCAAGTGGCAGAAGTGATATTTAGAAGAATAGTTATGGGCTGCATGCATAAAAATTAAAGCTTAAAAATAGAGATTAATCTGTTATAAAAGCAGGTCTACATGGAGAAGTAAGGTTGCTGCTGTAATTGTGAAAGTGCTACCGAAAGAGGATGAGAAGAGTTCTGTAAGAGAGCGACAAGCTGAGCAGTGAGTAATTACTGTGTTTTAAATTGGAGACCAGTCAGGGTCTTGTAATAGTGAAGGCATTTGTATGTCATTGATATAACTTTCATATTTGTGATTCAAGTTGGTGCTTGGATAGGTTGGTGCTCCTTTTTGTAGGTGCAGATAAATTAGGGGTTGGTGCTCCTTCCAGTGGGTGCTGGTAAACAGATTGTAAAATTGGTGTTTTGTAAAGGCTGGATTTGGACCGTAGTCTAAGCAGTTATTCTTGAGGAGTAGCCAAATTGGTGAACCTCGTTACATTGTGTGTTGTGGTGTGCTCTCTTGTGTTTATTGCTTTATCTATTTTCTAGTTCTCTTTGATTCAGTTTTAAGAATTGCAGATCAAATTTTTAGCTACACTGATTCACCCCCCCTCTCAGTGTCATTGTGAGAATATCAATTGGTATCAAAGCAAGGTTCTTGAACAAGCTTAATCAGCTAAGGTGATCTTGGAAGGAACACAATGGTGGGTAGTGAAGGATTTTCATCAAACAAATATCCTTTGTTCAATGGAACTAATTACTCATTCTGGAGACTCAGGATGCAGACATATCTGAGTGCTTTAGAATACAACATTTGGGAGTCAGTAGAAAGTGGATACACAACACCCACTACTCCTCCAAAAGATGCTACCGATAAGAAACTGTCTGAGAATAACTCCAAAGCAAAGAATGCAATAATGTGTGGGCTAGTAGACAGTGAACTGATAAGGGTCATGAGCTGTAAATCAGCAAAAGACATATGGGACAAATTGAAAAGCATTCATGAAGTATACAACAAGATCAAGGAAGCCAAACTACAAACTCATCGAGCTCAGTTCGAGGCATTACAAATGAATGACGAAGAGAACATTGAGACCTATATGCTAAGAGTCAATGGAGTCATTAATGCAATCAGAGGACTTGACAAAGAGATCGAAGATGCAGTTGTCATGAAAAAGGTACTTAGAACTCTTCACAAAAGATTTAATTCTAAAGTTTCTACAATAGAAGAGGCTAAAGATCTAAACAATTTTAGCATGGATGAGATGCATGGTTCCTTGACTGCATACGAAATGAGAATAGGACAAACTAAGCCCATAGACAAAGAAGCTGCTTTTAAAATACACAAGAATACAAAAGCTGAACAAGAATCTAAGGCTAAAGAGACATCGGATGAAACAGAAGCCAACTTTGTTCGAAAACTTACAAAAGGAAAAATAAAATATAGAGGAAAGCTGCCATTTAAGTGTTTCAAATGTGGAGGGGTCGGTCACTTTGCAGCTAAGTGTCCCATGAATGAGAAAACCAAAAGTAATGAAGGGTTACACCAAGAAAGAAGTGACTGGAAAAAGAAACCAAACTTCAAGAAGAGCAACTCAAAGAAGAAAAGTAATCCTTGATTGTCCAGACAACATTCAAAGTACAGAACAAATCAGCACCATGGATATTGGACAGTGGATGCTCCAGTCACATGACAAAAGATAAACAAAAATTTGAAAAATTACAGAAATATGAAGGGGGCTCGGTAAAGTTTGGAAATAATGATGGAGCCAAAATATTTGGAAAAGGATCAGTCAAGATAAGTGATGGAAAGATCAATTCCAAAGAAGTTTTGTTTGTAGTTGGTTTGAAGCACAACTTACTGAGCGTAAGTAAAATGTGTGACAGAGGTCATGAAGTCATCTTTAAAAAGCAAGGCTATGAAGTAAGAAAAGCACACAGTAGGAAGCTGGTAGCTACTGGATCGAGGACTTCTAGAAATCTATACACTCTCTCAAAAACTTTAGAAGGATCATGCTTGATTGGACAGGAAGATGAAAACTGGTTGTGGCACAAGAGGCTCGGGCATATTAGCTTTGACAATCTGGTAAAAATAAGTTCAAAAAGAGCAGTAAGAGATATACCTAACATTGGCAAACTAGTAAATAGCATCTGTGCTTCATGCAAAAAATGGAAGCAAACCAGATCCACATTTAAAGCAAAGGAATATTTCACCAGCAAACCATTAGAGCTGATACATACTGATTTATGTGGACCCATGAGAACACAAAGCATAAATGGTGACAAATACTTTATGTTGTTCATAGATGACTACTCCAGAATGACATGGGTACTATTTTTAAAGCTTAAATCATATGCCTTTGAGATGTTTAAGATTTTTAAAAAACAGGTTGAGAATCAGATTGGAAAAAGAATTAAATGCCTAATATCAGACAGAGGAGGAGAATTTATCTCAGAGGAGTTTGCAGAATACTATCAAAAATATGGGATTAGAAGACAGTTTTCAGCAGCAAGGACACCTCAACAGAATGGTGTTGTTGAAAGGAAGAACAGGACTGTGCAAGAAATGGCATGGACAATGTTGGCTGAGAACAAAATAGCTAACAGATTCTAGAAATAGGCAGTACATACTACAGTTTATATTCAAAATAGGTGCATGCTAAGAACACATGAAAGAAAAACATCGTATGAGTTGTGGTTCGGCAGAAAGGCTACAACAAGATATTTCAAAGTGTTTGACAGCAAGTGCTACATCAAACGAACTAAATATAATCTCGGTAAATTTGAAGATAGAGCTGACGAAGGTATTTTTCTTGGATACTCAACAAAAAGCAAAGCCTACACATGTTACAACAAGCGGCTAAAGAAAATTATTGAGAGTGCTGATGTTAAAGTTGATGAAGGTAGAGAACGAGAATTTACGTATCAAGAAAACTACCCTATTTATGAAGACGTCATTGAAGGAGATGAAGAAATAGAAAAATAAGAAAATCAAAAAATTGACCCAGCTAATTTAAGAATCGACTCAGAAGAAGAAGAGAACAATAAATTCAAAACAGGCAGCTGGCAAAAAAATCATCCCAGATAATAGATTATTGGGGACCCAACAGTTGGTATTTAGACAAGAAGAGCAGTAATACGAAAATACTCTTTATTATCCAGCATTGAACCCGAAAATATTACTGAAGAAAGCACAGATGAAATTTGGATGAAGGCAATTAATGAAGAACTAGATCAAATTGAGAAAAACAAAACCTGGGAACTAGTACCACGACCAGCAAATAAAAACATAATTGGCACTAAATGGATTTTTTGAAATAAATTAAATGAATATGGACAGGTTGTCAGAAATAAGGCAAGATTGGTCCAGTAAAGGCTATGCTCAGGTTGAAGGCATTGATTTTGAGGAAACATTTGCACCGGTTGCTAGACTAGAAGAAATCAGAATGTTTCTGGCTTTAGAAGTCCATAAAAACTTCAAAGTATATCAAATGGATGTAAAATCAGCAATTTTGAATAGAAAACTGGAAGAACAGGTTTACATTGAACAGCCAGATGGCTTCCAACTCGGTGACAATCCTGATTTTGTTTGCAAGTTCAAGAAAGGTATGGTGGGCAGTAATTTATATATCAAAACTGAGAATGGCCATCTTATTGTACTTGTTGTTTATGTAGATGATATAATATTTGGAAACAGCATGGATAAATATTGTAGAGACATAGCTAATAAAATGAAGACAGAATTTGAGATGTCAATGATTGGTGAACTTTCTTATTTCCTCGGATTGCAAGTCAATCAAAGTGAAAAGGGGATTTTTATCTCTCAAGTAAAATATGTGAAAGAAATGCTGAAAAAGTTCACAATGGAAGATAGTAAACCTGTTAGCACTCCCATGACAACAAAGTTGCAAGTTGAGCAAGGATGACAAATCTCCAGATGTAGATCAAACCATGTATAGTGTCTATCATTGGAAGCCTGTTGTATTTGACAGCCACTAGACCAGATATATTACAGGCAGTATGCATGGTAGCAAGATTTTAGGCTAGTCCCAAAGAGACTCATGTGACAGCTGTAAAGAGGATTTTTAGGTACCTCAAGGGTACTATGGAGTATGGGTTGTGGTACCTAAAAGGTAAGGACTTAAATTTTATTGCATATTATGATGTAGATTGGGCAAGATGTATTGATGATAGAAAGAGTACCAGTGGAGGAGCATTTTATCTTAGAGACAGGCTGGTAGCATGGCACAGCAAGAAACAAGAATCAGTTTCTCTATCCACAGTAGAGGCAGAATACATTGCAGCAACAACATGCCGTACTCAGATATTATGGATGAGACAAACATTGAAAGATCTTGGTATTCACTTCAAAGAGCCAATTTTAGTTAAATGTGATAACACCAGTGCTATAAACCTATCAAAGAATCCGGTTATGCATTCTCGAACCAAACATATTGCAATTCAGTATCACTTCTTGAAGGATAAAGTTGTAGAAGGTGAGGTCAAATTAGATTTTGTTCCAACTACAGAGCAAGTAGCAGATATATTCACAAAACCATTGCCCAAGGAAGTTTTTGAGTACCTTCAGAGTAATTTGGGAGTAGTCACATTTCCAAAGAACTGACTATCAATTGGGTTCACATTCTCAGGGGGAGTACTTATGCCTATGTTTATAGTTTTTCTCATATTTATGATTTTTGCTAAATATAACAATGTGTATCTGATAATTTTGTGCATAGACTCAGGGGGAGTCTGTAGTAGCCCTTTGGTATTATTGTCAAAGGGGGAGAAGAATTACAGGAGAGTGCATGAGTGTTGCCAACAATTCCAAAGGGGGAGATTGTTGAGCAAGGTGTAGCAAAAGTATTTTCATTGTTGTCAACACAAACAGGATTTGATGCAGTTGAAGTAGTGGATAGGAGTTCAGAGGTCAGTCAGATCATGTACAGTGAAATTCCAGGAAAACAGAAGTGACCCAGATTCAGAAAATTAAAGAAAAAGACAAGTAAGAAAACTGTCGCGATATCGCGACAGGTTGAGAAGTTAGAAGGCAGAAAGAAAAACATCATGATTTCATGACATATCGAAGGAGAGAGAAGGCACAAGTAAAATTGTCATGATTTTGCGACATGGACGAGGAGAGAGAAGGCACAAGCAAAACTGTCATGATTTTGCGACATGTTGCAGGCAAAGAAGCCAAGTGGAAAACTGTCACGATTTCACGACATGTTGGCAGAAAAGAAAGCAAGTAGGAAAACTGTTGCAATTTCATGACATGTTCGGAGAAGAAGTGCTTGCAAGAAAAACTATCACGATTTCATGACATGTTTGGAGAAGAAGCGCTAAGGAGAAAAAGTGTCGCGATTTCGCGACAAGTTGCAAGAAGAAGCGCTAAGGAGAAAAAGTGTCGCGATTTCGTGACAAGTTGCAAGAAGAAGCGCTAAGGAGAAAAAGTGTCATGATTTTGTGACAAGTTGCAAGAAGAAGCGCTAAGGAGAAAAAGTGTTGCAATTTCGCGACATGTCAGGATTTTGCGATTCGACGGGAAGAAAAGCGCCAAGGAGAAAAAGTGTCACGATTTTGCGACATAATGTAGGAGAGAGAGTCCGATAGAGAAAGGTGTCATGATTTCATGACATGTGTTTTCACTGGCCAAAGATAGAAAAGGCACAAGGCAGCGAAGATGTCACGATTTCGTGACATGTTCTGTTTTCACGGGCAAAAGGCAAAAAAGGCACAAGGCAGCGAATATGTCACGATTTCGCGACATGTTCTATTTTCACGAGCAGAAGGCAGAAAAGACACAAGGCAGCGAAGATGTCACGATTTTGCGACATGTTTCGTTTTCACGGGCAGAAGGAAAAAAAGGCACAAGGCAGCGAAGATGTCACGATTTCATGACATGTTTCATTTTCACGGGCAGAAGGTAGAAAAGGCACAAGGCAGCGAAGATGTCACAATTTTGCGACATGTTCTGTTTTTGCGGGCAGAAGGCAAAAAAGGCATAAGGCATCGAAGATGTCACGATTTCATGACATGTTCCGTTTTCACAGGTAGAAGGTAGAAAAGGCACAAGGCAAAGAAGATGTCATGATTTCGCAACATGTTTTGTTTTCGCGGGTAGAAGGCAAAAAAGGCACAAGGCAGTGAAGATGTCACGATTTCGCGACATGTTAGTTTTCGCGGTGGCAAGACAGAAGGAGAACAAGGAGGCCAAGAATGTTGTGATTTTGCGACATGCTAGTTTTTGCGGTGGCAAGAAAGAAGGAGAACTAGGATGCCGAGAATGTTGTGATTTCATGACATGCTATTTTTTCGCGTGTTAAAGTCGAGAAGGGTAGAAAGAGACAGAAGTGTCACGATTTTGCGATAGGTCGCAACCACATGTTAAACAGACAGTTAACTAGAACAGAACGACAGTTAAAGGGGCAGTAGTAGAGAAAAGGCATGCAGCTTTTTAATAACAGTTAACTAGAGTAAATGCAACAGTTACAGGTGGATTTACTGATAGGATTCATGTAGCTTTTTAATAACAGTCATAGAAGGAGAAATCGAACAATCGTATTTTTAGAATCATAAATTGCATGCATGCACAAGAATAAATATGAATAGTCATAGGAGAGGTATTTGAATCATGCAACGTGTTCGACAAAAATCCCCTCATTTATATACGAAAATAAATTACGCAAAGAAGTAGTTACAGTTATCAAGTGGAAAAAGTGATTTTTAGAAGAACAGTTACGGGCCGCATGCATAAAAATTAAAGCTTAAAAATAGAGATTAATCTGTTATAAAAGCAGGTCTGCGTGGAGAAGTAAGGTTGCTACTGTAATTATGAAAGTGCTACCGAAAGAGGATGAGAAGAGTGTTGTAAGAGAGCGACAAGCTGAGCAGTGAGTAATTACTATGTTTTAAATTGGAGACCAGTCAGGGTCTTTTAATAGTGAAGGCATTTGTATGTCATTGATATAACTTTCATATTTGTGATTCAAGTTGGTGCTTGGATAGAGGTTGGTGCTCCTTTCTGTAGGTGCAGATAAATCAGGGGTTGGTGCTCCTTCCAGTGGGTGCTGGTAAAGAGATTATAAATTGGTGTTTTGCAAAGGCTGGATTTGGACCGTAGTCCAAGAAGTCATTCTTGAGGAGTAGCCAAATTGGTGAACCTCGTTACATTGTGTGTTGTGGTGTGCTCTCTTGTGTTTACTGCTTTATCTGTTTTCTAGTTCTCTTTGATTCGGTTTTAAGAATTGCAAATCAGATTTTTAGCTACACTGATTCACCCCCCCTCTCAGTGTCATTGTGAGAATATCAAGTCTATCCTATAGATTTGTTTAAGTTCTTCTTGTCTACTTTCAATAATGTCTAGTCTTCTAGCTAGTTCAATCTAGGACTCTCCAGATGTTATATTTTCACTTTCATTAAAGTATGAGACTTCTTGAATTGATAATATTATAGTAACATTAAGACGAATAACTCTCCTATAATTATAATCTACCATCTAAAATGCAAATGTAATTTAACTATTATTTTTTTGTTTTGATTTTGGTTTTTGTTTTGATTTTGATTATAATATTTAGTTTAAGAATCAGAAGATAATATAATGTTTCACATTGGGTTCACCAAAGAATGTAGGCCTAAAATTTTTGCTCTCCTTTCCTCTAGGCTGATGGATCCGTGCCTCAGAGGGGAATGGAAAATGATAGAGCTACACCTCAAAAGAGAGGCACTTGACAGTGCCTTCTTATGGTCATTTTTTGACGAATTGTGGGTTCACCAAGAAACTTTTGATGGCAGTTTCCACACCTAGGTTGAGAATGAGGTTTAATATGTTCATTTTCAGATCACTCATACAAACACCTAAGGTTGGCCTTTGAAATGCAACTAACCTATCTATGATACAATTTTTTTTTTACTTTTTTGATGAAAATAATAGACAGGAATAGAAATGACAAATGCAGTTGCTAATTCTATGCTTAAAATAAATTCAAAACATACCTGAATCGAGATGTCTAATGAAGATTCTAATTTTTTGATGCAGAGTAGGATCACTGCTATTTTGGTAGAATTGCTATTGTTCCAGGCAAAATCGCTCAACAATTTGCTGAAATCGTAAGCGATTTCGTTGCAATTTTGTAGCAATAAAACACAAGACACAAAATGGTTTTCAGACACAAATATGATTCAAACTTTGATATGTTTCCTATCTAAGCATTCATTTTCAACTAAATGAAAGATAGAAAAGGTTTGTAATATATGTAAGTACAATATTCTAAATGTTCATGAATTTTATGTAAGAAAAATGCAGATTTAAATTAAAAATTGATTAACATGATGGTGAATACCCGAGATGCATTGCTAAATTAATGAAAATATAATTAAATAAATAAATAAAATGGAAGAGAAGGAAGAAGAACAAACAAAATAAATGTTTTTTCCACCAGATGATCTATAAGCAAAATCGTTGCCAATTCAGCAGGATCACTACCAAGTCAGCAGGATCACTGCTATTTTCTATGAAATCACACACCTACTCTGCTTTCTTGCAGCATGATTCTGTCAATTATTCTACGATTTCATCATTCACTGTGCGATTTTTACTGCAACCTGCAAGTGAAAATTTTCTAAAGAAGGTAATGGGACAGTGATGGATTTTAGGCAAATACGGGCAAATTGAAGACAAGAATATTATACTAATGGCTTCTCAATTCTACTATCTGCTCAGGGGATCACTTAGCATGCTTTGCAATCACAGAGTCAACCCCAAAAAATGAATTAGAGGGGGATTAAATAGGATTAGGGGTAAATCTAAGAAATTAGGATGTTAGGCCAAAACAGGGAGGGAGTTGGGATCCCTCCAATGTTTTCCCCCTACCCAATCTTTCCAGAATCTATCATTACAACCTCTTTCCAAACTCAAAAAAACGGTTTGAAACAGATTTTTGGCATTTTTTAAACTTGGGAAAATTCTATTTTTGAGCAATTTTGCTAGCCGCTCAAGAGATTTTGCTTAAATTCAGGTGATTTTTCCCAAAGGTCAAAACAACATTGGTTTGAGGGTGCAAAAATCAAGGAAAATGGATTTTTGCTAATTTTGAATGATTTTTGGGTAGAATTAGGTAAATTTTATGTTTTTATCAATTTTAATGTTTTTACTGAGTTAATCAATTTAAGTATGTATCGCCCAAATTTTTTGCACCCTTACCTTCAAGCTAAAGGATTCGTACCCAAAAGGGGGGTGAGAAAAGGATGGAACAATACCTCGGATGGAGAGGCCCTTTGAAGGTCACGCCTCTTGGGGGAGGGGTATAAAGGTGAATTTTTTATGGATGGTAGGGTTCCCATGCCTAGGTTTGAAAATGGGTTTGATTTGTTCGTTTTATGTTCAATCATTCAAATTCCTAGGTTGGCCAAAATGAAGCTAAGCTATTCTATATGAAGATTCTGATTTATATGAAGACAAAAGACATAAATGAATCCTAATGTGATTGAATACATAGAATATAAATAATGGAGAAGAGTAATGTTGCAATACTATTATTATTAAACATGAACCATTCACCAATATGCAGAAATATCAAATCATTCATCCACAATACATTATCCACAATAACAATCCACAAATGAGAGAGAGATAGATAATACCCTTAAGGTAGGGCAACACCAATAATAATCCTTAAGGAAGGAATAACTCCACAAGATCTCCCAATATGAGAGGCCACTTCGTGGGCACGACGATTACATAAGATTCTTCTTCAATGATATGAATATTCCTTACAATGACAAATATCTCTTCTTTATATATCCATATTCTTATTCTACTTTGGAGAGCCTACTACTAATATTATATTATAATATAATATAATATTATAATACAATCAACCTTAGGTTATGTGTGGCCCATTCCAACCCTTATAAAATATAATAATATATCCCCAGATATCTATTCCTAGGTACCCTACCATGACACCCTCCTTACAAATGTTTTGTCCTCGAAACATATGAAGAAACCTGATAGTATGATTTGCTAAGCAATGTTAGCAATTGGTACCAATATCGATCATCCATCCATCCAAGTGAAACTCGATGATGCTGGTACACCATTTTGTTACTTGAGTATCCAAATATGCTTTGTTGGCTCCATGCTTCTATTGCTGTATTTTGATAACTTGAATGATGGGTCCACTTGTTCCTTGATGTCGATGAACCATGCTAAAAACCATGATCACTATGCTTTCTTTGCCAAACATTGCCATATTTGGTGCCATTTTGATTACATGTAGAACCATAATATTTTTGCCTTAAACCATGCCTCCAATATTGTTTTCGCTCATGGTGGTGTGGATGGCGATATGGTGCAACCTTTACTTGATGTTCTACCTTCTTTGAATTTTCAACCTTTGGCATCATTGTTTTAAATTCTTCTACACCTTGTTCTTTCATGTTATCTTTGTTTGGTGTGTCCTTGTGCTCTTCTATCAAAGCTTCCTTGGACTCTGTTGCTGCTATCACATTCTTAAATTTTGTTTCATGTTCTTCAATTTGTTCTTCTACAACCACTTCTTGATTTTCATTGTATCTTTGCTCCTCAAGCTGAGAAATATCCTGCAATGTTATTTCCACTGAATTGGTTACTGCTACTTCTTTCATGGACTCTATTGCTTCTATCGCCTTCTTGGATTCTATTTCATGTTCTTCAATTTGTTCTTCTACAACCACTTCTTGATTTTCCTTGTATCCTTGCTCCTTAAGCTGAGAAATATCCTGCAATGTTATCTTATTTTTCCTGTACCATAACTTCATAAACTTCTTTTCCACATTAATGTTAATAGTACCCAAAGAGTCTAACCAAGGATAACCAAGAACAATATCCTCCTCATCCATCTCAATAGCATAGAAATATGAATGTAAAACATATTTATCCATGGTGATCTTCAAATCTTTAAAAATCTTAACATGCTCACCCTCTAGTTGTATGTCCTTAATTTTTGTTGCTTGAACTTGCAACTTCTTAGCCAAAGCAATATTAATAAAATTAAATCTACTACCAAGGTCAATGGAAATAATAACCTGCTCCTTTTGAATGCTTCTAGGAACCTGCAAAATAGAATTTTTTAGATTCAAACAAATTCCTTTGTCCATTTTCTAATTTATCTTCTACCAAAGGTATGGTTTCCTTTGTCTGCATATTGACATCTTGTTTATCTTCCCTGACCTTTTCCTCTTTCTTCTTGAGTAATTTGATTTCTTTTTCATAGTCTTCATTTTGTTTCTTGAAAACTTCCCATTCTCTTTTTATTGTATTTCGCTCATTTTGAGTTTCTTGTAGTTTCTTTTCAAGGTCTTCGATGAAATTTATTATGTGATCTACATAATATGGGTCCCATTTAATCAATAATGCATGCTCTATTTCATCCCAAGTGTATTCATTATTCCTTTCTTCACAAAACTTTATCCACCAAAACAAAGCTTTCCCTTGAAGACATATACCAATCATGGATTTCCCCCATGAGTCATTACAATATAGAGATCTAAAATTTTTCCACCATTCTCTAGCATCAATATCATCTTCTCCAGAAAAACTTTGGAGTACCATTGTTCATGCCCTAATGCAACTAGGGTTTTTTGATAATAAATATCATGCCCTAATGCAAACTAGGGTTTTATGGAAAAAAATATATATCTTCCCACCAATTTGAAGCTAAAAGTCCCACATACAACTACATCTGCAATTTTTCTTCCAAACAAAATAAAGTGCAACTGATTTGCTTACCCGAACTAAACAAATTGTCTTTTGAAAAATTCGTGACTTGAAAATTCGTCACTTTCCTTGTTCCAGATGGCTGAATTCAAAAGGTTGTATCTCTCTTAATACTACTTGGATTCCTTCATATGACCACTCATTTTAAATATCTTAAAATTCCGCACAATATGATCCAAGAATCACCTCAATCGGATTAGCTGTCGCAAAGATATGGCTTCTAAAAGATGAGACGTTTTTCTAGAAAAAATCTGTGAAATTCGTCACTATCCTTGTTTTGGATGACTAACTTAAAAAGGTTGTATATCCATCAATACTACTTGGATTCCTTCATATGACCACTCATTTTAAAGCTCTTCAAATTCTACACAATTTGATCCAAGAATTGCTCGAATCGGATAAACTTACGCAGAGATATGGCTTCTGAAAGATGAGATGTTTTTCCAAAAAAAATTGCCCTAATTCTAGGGTTTCACACAAAAATCCCCACTTTGCCAAAATCGTTGCTCTGATACCACTTGTTGCAAAACTATTATTATTAAACATGAACCATTCACCAATATGCAAAAATATCAAATCATTCATCCACAATACATTATCCACAATAACAATCCATAAATGAGAGAGAGATAGATAATACCCTTAAGGTAGGGCAACACCAATAATAATCCTTAAGGAAGGAATAACTCCACAAGATCTCCCAAGATGAGAGGCCACTTTGTGGGCACGACGATTACATAAGATTCTTCTTCAATGATATGAATATTCCTTACAATGACAAATATCTCTTCTTTATATATCCATATTCTTATTCTACTTTGGAGAGCCTACTACTAATATTATATTATATTATATTATATTATAATATAATATAATATTATAATACAATAAACCTTGGGTTATGTGTGGCCCATGCCAACCCTTATACAATATAATAATATATCCCCAGATATCTATTCCTAGGTACCCTACCAAGTACACCTAATTTCTAATGTCTGATGAAGATTCTAAAGCTTGTAGGAGTCCAAATCGTCCCGTATATGATAGGATCATCTGTAATTGTACGTAATCATCCCAAATCATAGGAGATCATTCGAGATCACCCAAGATCATCAACGACCTGATGAATTCATCAGGAAAATTTGTTAAAAACCTGCAATCAAGAAAACATACAACAAAAACCAAAAATACGATTGCAAGAATGATGCAAAAATGATAGAAATAAGAGTATAGATGTTTGAATGATAAATCTAGATATCAAATTAAATGAGATGCACTATTTTGGAAACTTATTTTGAATTTCATCATGCAATTATGCTAAATGAGGTGAACTCCAAGATGCAAAACATAATTAAATTAATCTAATGCATCAATAAATAAGGAAAATAAGATAGAGAATGCAAACTCAGGGCTCTGATTGCCCCCAAGCTGAATTGCAGACCGGATCATCTATAATCATACAAGATCATCGCCGATCTTGACAGGATCATCTAAAATTGTAGTTGAATCACCTGTGACAATCTGAGCTACCTCTGACTGAAACACAATGAAATCTTGCAACAAAAATTGAAAATAGAAGTGCAAATTTTGGGAGATCACAGCAAAACTAAAATTGCAGGGAAACAATCAATAAAGCAGCCAGGTAGGGAATCAGGTAGGGATTCAGGGGGATAAATTGAGAAAATCCCAGTTTATATAGGATTAGGGGTAGGTTAGGAGGTTGGATATCATTCCAATCTAGGATATCCTCAGTGTGGGAATCTCCAATCATGTAGACACGCTTCTGCCCAAGTTGGAGAGGCCATTGGAACAAAAGCTAATTGTAAAAATTTGGTTTTGGGATGAAATCGTATGTACGTTCTGTTCCAGACGAATTCATACGATTTGGGACAATATCATCAGATTGACGACGATATCGTTAGATCGACGACAATATCATTCAACGGTCACAAAAACCTCTAAAAATGGCATGAAAAATGACGTAAGCGGTTAACGAGCGGTTTCAAGGTTAAAATTAAAATTTCTACTTTTTACTGATGGTTTAACTGTGTCAATTTTAGGGTGCTACATTTTGTCCCCTCTTTAGCAATTTTTTTGAAAAAAATGCATTAAAGACGAGTTCTTCACGCTTTACGAGAAAGAAAATATTTATTTTATTTTGTGATGATGATTCTAGGTCGAATCGTACAACTGTTTACTATGGTGCCCCCTCCGAGTTTTTACCCAAATCGAACATTTGAGGTAAAAGCGTGGAAAAGCAAAATTTTTTAAAAAATATCGTTTTTGAATAAAAATAAGAAAAATAGGGTAAAACCCTAATTCATTTTTACTGTTCACTTTCACTATTTCAGAGCTTTGTAGGCGAAATGGTGGAGACGGCACATAGATCGACAGAGATCCAACGTGGGTTGCGGGTAAGGATCTAAACCTAGTTTACTATGTTTTTAACTGGATTTATTTGATTTTTGATTTGAATTTTAATTGTTTTTTGGGCATCATGGCCGTTTTTAAACTGGCGACGAAATCGTCTCTATATTGTCGATTTCGCCTATGGATGAAATCGAAGAAATAAGGGCGATCCCGTCCAATAAGGGGTGATCCCCAAATTGAAGAATGGAGACGATTTCATCCTATTATGGATGATTTTATCTAAATTTGGTACGATATCATCCAATAATGGGCAATATCAACTTTAATGGGATGATTTGATTTTAATTGATTTTAATACGGAGGTCTAAGAGATGATTTGGTCATGCTCGATCAGGTCGAGTGAGACATATTGGCAAAGATAGGACTGCAACATGTGGCAGAGATGCCACAAATTCCTACAAACATGGGGCTATTAACAGCCCTAGCAGAGAGATGGTATCCGGAGTCATCCTGCTTCTGGTTATCGACAAGGGAGATGACTCCCACTATAGAGGATGTATGGAGGATCTTGAGGATCCCCATACACGGTCGATTCATGACCCCTTTAGCCAATCAAGTCCACACCATGATGAGATTGTGCGAGGACCCGAGCTTCATCCTAGAGAAGGGTAGAGTGAACATCGAGGCTTTGAGGTGGATGCCTAGGGCATCTCGGTTGACCCAAGTTTTGGCAGGGGTGGTGGGTGGCCTTCTTCTATGCCACCAGAGTAGATGCAGATTATCATGGCTACTTGCAGATGTGGTCTATGACATGAGAGACCATGGATACAGGTTTTATTGGGGTAGCTTTGTACTATGCCGCTTGTATAGGATCCCTTATGGAGTCGTATAAAAGGGGGGTCGATATTTGGTGCTGACATCACTTCTACAGGTTTGGTGTTGGGAGCACATTATGGTGCGGAGGCCGATAGGGCTTCCACTAATAGGAGTTGATCAGGAGAGGCCTCGAGTTTTCTATTGGTGGATCCAGAGAGAGTCATAGTGACGAATAGATCTATCGATGTCTCAGAGGTTGCTGGATGACCTCACCCCAGATCGAATCACATGGAGACCATGGAGAGAGCATCCAGGGTGGGTAGAGGACAGACAGGAGTTGGCTCACATCAGGCAATTTATATGGTTGCCGACAGAGTGGGGAGAGGTAGAGCTCCATCACTACGATCGATTTTTGAGGTAGTTTGGTCTACAATAGGGGATCCCTACTCTTAGGGATTATGAGTACTCTCAGACTATGTGAGATAGTACCACACTAAGCGAGGCTCTAGACATGCAACGATTTTGGAGTCAGGATGTTGATGATGCCCCCATTCAGCCAGTGTATGGGGATGATGCAAGGATAGCAGATAGATATGATGCCTGGTATGTAGGATTTTTCCCTCCTTGGATGACGAGGGCATAGGGTTTGATGCACGCTATAGTGCAATGGATGGAGAGGTGGTGCTAGGATACCATCGATGCAACGAGGGGTCACGAAGGGAGGGATCAGTGATGGCCTCCTTAAGAGAGATTCCAGAGAGTACC
Organism: Wollemia nobilis; assembly: GCA_028583015.1. Taxonomy (NCBI): domain Eukaryota; kingdom Viridiplantae; phylum Streptophyta; class Pinopsida; order Araucariales; family Araucariaceae; genus Wollemia; species Wollemia nobilis. The sequence goes on along the minus strand of JAQPPZ010013509.1, from coordinate 3,658,721 downwards.
ATAGGCTCCAAAGAGACATCAATAGCTAGAGAGGATGGAGTAGAGAGAGGATAGGAGATAAAGACTCCCTCCTTAGCAGAGGGATAGGCCACCATCACCCAATAGGAGCAAGGGTGTCGAGGTGTGGGAGAGTAGTGAGATGGCAGCTCTCCAGGTAAAGAATTCCCACCTATGAGCTCAAGTGTAGACTCTATAGGATGAGACTACACAGATCAGGGCTCAGAGAAGAGGGGCAAGCATTCTGGAGTTGGCGCAATCAATTTATCATACTGTATTCTATCAGGGAGTGTACTACTAGCTGGTTCCAGAGGGCCAGAGGATACAGTTGCCAACCGACATTGCGGATCCGATCAGGATGGGGTCATCAAGGACATCATAACGATCGACATCAAGGACCCATGATATAGGATGAGCTTTGATGGGACCACCTCCTCCACCTCAGTGTGGGAGAGGAGATGAGGTTGAGAGCTCAAGGTCTTCTCGAGATTAGATGCACAATGTACAAAGACTATTTTTTAGATGATTGAGTATGCTAGGGTATAGATTGTGGCATACTAATCCATTTTGATATGATGTATATACTTCTTGATATATATATGATGCTCTTCTTGTGATATGACTTGTACATATGTTTTATGATGCTTTAATATTTTAATTGTTGATTGACTATTCATGTAATTATGTCGTTGAAAATAATATAATTTTATGTCATGCTATAAAATTAAATGAAATAATATGATGTAAAAAAACTAGTTGTGGTGTGTTTTGATGAAAATAAAGTGACTTCTAATAATAATTTCAAAGGACATTGTCATTGTTACATGAACATTTCATGGAGTCATCGCTCGCTAGGTCATCAAGCCAATCCTTGTATGAGAGAAATATTGTTAAAAGTAAATGGATGCTTAAGATACTTTCTGAAGACTTTTAGTTGTGATGATGAAAAATGGTGATATTGATGATTTGTTTTCAGATTTCCATGAAAATATTATGCATGAAATATTAAAAATATGATTTTTCCTAGCCATAAAATTCCTAAGTATGATGGAAATTTGAACAATTCCCTTGGAATTATACCATCGTCTAAAAAAAAAATGAATGTTGACATAATGAAATGAAATAGGAAAGTTTTCGTTCTTTTTAAAGCACCATTGTGTGACATAATGATTTAAGCCATATGCTTTTATGGATTAAATAAATGGGAAATAAAATTAGAACGATGGTTTGCGCTAGGCATAGAATTTTAGGTATAGACTTATACCATCATTGCGAAATCCAAAGAAGAAATTAATATAATAGTTATATTGCATAGTTGGTTTATGATTTTGAGATAAATAGAAAATATACAAATGAGGACTTGCACTAGGCATACAATTCCACTTTAGGTTTAGGAACTATACCATCGTTGTGAAAGTCAAAAATATATAAATGTGACTTTATTGCTAGATTTTTGAACATGTTTTGCAAGAAAATTTTGGATTTTTGAAAAAAATGTATTTAATTGATTTTACGCTAAGCAAATATTCTCAAGTAAGAAAATAAAATTATTCCAGAAGATTTGAATAAATATTTTAAATTATCTCAAAGACAAAATTTAGATTTATAAGGAACCTCGTGTGCATACGTGAGTTTGTTGCTGATCTTGATCTATCATAATGATACAAAATCTCTCAAACACAAATGTGTGTGTAATTGTAATGTTCATTTACCAATTTTGAGCAAGATAATTTGATACAAGGAATTTGAATTAACCAAATGAGTGTTCGTTGACCATGATTTATATGCATGTAACCGTACCAGACTACTATGTAAGTCGGGTCATCAAGAGCTAGTTGATCCATAAGTGGACATAGGTCTATAAAAAATAAGGTCGCTAATGTGACAGACATATCACCATGCTAGGAGTTACCCAATGTCAAGCAAGTTGGGCACAAATCACCTGTTATGGGGTTTACCTCACATTTTTTGAATAATTGAGAATTCTAGGGATTCAAGCTTCACACTTCCTTCTTTCAAAAGGGGGGGAGGATTTATTGCTTTTTGCTTTTTCTTTTCTTTTCTTTTTATATATATTTTTTATATTTGATTGACACTAAGATAATGCTGAAATATTGCTGAGATGGTACAAAATGATACTGAAATAATGCTTTTGAATAATTTCTCTTTTCTCATGATTTTTCTTGATTTTCTTTTTCTTCCTATACTAGGGATATTTGCTCGGATTGGCTGTAGAGCAAGGGGTTTTTATTTTCGGTAGGGGTGAGCTTATCCTTTTGTCAATTATCAAAGATTTTATACCATGTGCATGATAGGATAGCAGGGGAAACTTTTTGCTCACGAAACCACTTCTACTGTGTAGCATCATTTTGAATTTGCAAAGAAATAATTTTAATGTGAAAAGGTGTACTTGGTTCAAGTAAATAACAAGATCAGTTCTCTATGCTCAAAACTTTATTTAGTTCAACTGTGGACTTTGATATAAGAGAGATTAATAATCATACCAAATAAGATCAAGATATTTATTCATGTGAGTGTGAAAGTGAGGGATTCCAAATAAATTCTAATTTATCCAAAATAACTAAAAATATAACTGCAATACTTCAAGAATTGATAGATGCAAAATAGAAGATGTTTTTGAGGATTTTGATGATTTTGATTTTTTTATATTTTGATTTTTAATTTATGAATTGAGAGAATACATAATATTACTATTTTTGAAAATTTTTATATGAATTACTAATATGAGACAATATGTATAATATATACAGTGACAAAATTACCAGATTTATGCATAATAGCTCTTAATATGCATAATGTTCATAGGTTCCTTAGGATATTTACCATCTAAGATAGCTAATTTGTATGCTTTCGATCCAAATTTAGCAGTGATAATATATGGCCCAAGCCAGTTAGGCTCGAATTTGCCTTTAAGGTCTTTGGTTACATTAGTATTTTTTTTATTTTATTTTAAGAGGAGGTCGCCGATCTCAAAGGATCGATTATGAACTTTATTGAGATATGCTCGTTTGAGCTTGTTCTAGTAGGCATGAAGATGCTCCAAAGCATTAATGCACTTCTCATATAGGAGTTCCAATTGACTAAATTTGCCAGCAAGATATTCATCTCCTCCTTTAGTATCTTGAACTAGCAGAGCCAAAGAAGGAACTTCTATTTCAAAGGAAAAAATAGCTTCAAAACCATAAACCAAAAAAAAAGGTTAAGTTCCCATGGGAGTACGAATGCTAGTTCAATAAGCCCACAAAGTAGGATATAATTGAATGTGCCAATCACGACCAGATTTATTGACCAGTCTCTTGAGGATTTTAATTAATGTTTTATTAGATGCTTCTGCTTGGCCATTACCCTGAGGATAATAGGGAGTGGACCAATGATGTTGAATTTTATATTTTTGACATAGTTTCTTTACATCTTTGTTTTTGAAACAAGTTCCATTATCCAAGATGAGATTTGCAAGAATTTTGAACCTACAAATAATTTGATTAAGAATAAACTTGGAAACTTGTGTTCCATTGCAAGAAGCTAAGGGCATAGCTTCGAACCACTTCATAAAATACTCGGTGGTGGTTATGATGAATTTGTGTCCATTAGATGACACAGGATTTATTTTTTTGATAATGTCTAAGCCCCATTTTGAAAAAGGCCAAGGAGATGAAATAGCCTGTAGTTCTTGTGCAGACACATGGACAAGGCCAGCGTGTTTTTGGAACTTGTCACAATGGCATACGTAATCATGTGCATCATTCTCCATGGTAGGCCAAAAATATCCTATCCTAAGGAGCTTCTTAGCAATGGCGCTACCACTAAAGTGTCCCCCACAAGATCCATCATGGGCTTCACTCAAAGCTGATCTAGACTCTTCTAGATTCAAACATCTTAATAGGATACCTTCAAAAGATCTCATATATAATGTATTTCCAATTATTACAAATTTACTTACTTGTCTATGTAATAATCGGTGCTGGTTTCTATTAAAACCTTCAGGGAAGGTCCCATTTTGAAGAAAAATGAGGATTTCAGTGTACCAAAGTTTAGGAATAGTTTTGTTGATTAGAAACACGTCCAAAGGTTCCAAGCATGATTTAGTTGAAGCAAGTTCTTGGAGTCGACGAATAATGATGGTAGCATATTCATAATCTAACTCCAAGGGTCAAAGAGATGCAGCTACGGCCATAGAGTCAGCCGCATGATTGCTAGTTCTAGGAATAGCTTCCAAGGTAACTTGATCAAATAAAGATATAAATTGTAATACATATACTTTATATGGGCATAATTTATCATATCTGGTGTAATAAACATCATTAATTTAATTTATAACAAGTTGATAATCACCAGAAACTAATATATTTTTAATTTTTAGTGTCAGGGTAGCTCATAATCCAAGGATTAGAGCCTCATATTTAGCAGTGTTATTCGTACAGGCAAACATTAATTTAAAGGATAGAGGTATGAGATGTTTCTGTGGAGATATCAAAATAATACCTGCACCAGCCCCACTCATGCATCGGGATCTATGAAAATATAGGGACCATTGCTCTGAATGATCCACCTTTAGGTTAAGGCATTCGTTAGGAAACTTAATGATGAGGGGATGGGTGGACTCTAAGGGTGCGGCAGCTAATTGATCTGCTATGATTTGACCTTTAATAGAATTTTGTCCTATAAATACGAGTTCAATCTCGCTTAGAGCAAGAACCCACTTCACTGTGCAACCAGACAAATAAGGTTGACTCATGAGATACCGCAAGGGATTAGATTTAGCAATAACGTATGTTTTCTGATTGAGCATATAATGGCGTAGTTTTTGTGTAGAAAATATGACTGCTAAACATAACTTTTATAATGCTATGTAGCAGGTTTCATAACTAATTAGTGTTCTGCTAATGTAATAATTAGCACGCTCTCTTTTCTCATCATCAAGTTGAGCTAACATAGCTCCTAAAGCAAAATTTGAAGCAAAAATATACAAGATAAATGGATGATCAGGTTTAGGTGGCGAAAGTACAGGTGGGTTATGAAGATATTGTTTGAGGAGTTCAAATGCTTCCTTACATTTATCGTACCAATAGAAAGAGACATCCTTCTTAAGAATCTTAAGAAATGGTCTAGTTTTATCTACCAGCTTATCGATGAAGCGATGGATAGCTTGAAGCTTACCTTGTAGACTTCGTAATTCAGATATATTTGTAGGTGCGGGCATATCAGTGATAGTCATAATATTGAGAGGGTCAATTTCGATGCCACATAAAGAAACTATAACCCCCAATAATTTACCTAACTTAACTCCGAATATACATTTGGCTGGATTCAATCGGATAAGATATTCCCTTAACCGATCAAATACTTTTCTCAAGTCATCTAAATGGTCATATTCTTCAGTAGAACGAGCTATAATATCATCTACATAATCATGTAGTATATCATGCATCATATCATGAAATATATAATTCATGGCTCATTGATAGGTTGCAACTAAATTATTCAAACCGAATGGCATCACTTTCCAACAAAAAGTCCCCCAAGGGGTAATAAAGGCTATTTTAGCCTGATCTTCAGGAGCTATCATGATCTGATTATAACCAGAAAATCCATCCATTAAGGATATCATTCCACTCCCAACAGTAAAATCAATGATCTGATCCATATTGGGAAGGGGCAAATCATCTTTAGGGCATGCAACATTAATATCTCTAATGTCCGTACAAACCCTAATCTTAGTAGCTTCTTTCTTAGTTACTGGAACTACATTCGAGATCCATTCAGCATAATCAATGGCTTGTATAAAAATAACATTTAGGAGTTTTTCTAACTCCCCTTTGACTAGTAAGGCCACTTTAGAATGCATTTTTTTAAGCTTTTGCTTAACAGGTTTAGCATCCGGATGCACTACTCGGTGATGCATAACTACAGAAGGGTCTAAAACTAGCATATCTTCATATGTCCAAGAAAAAACATCTTCATATTATTTAGGAAATGCAATGTATTTATCCTATTTTTCTTGACTCAATTCTGATCCAATGTTGATTATGTGAGCGTTATCGTCGGTTCCAATGTTAATTTTTATGACATTTTTTACTTTCGTGTGTAGATCTCTCTCAAAATTAGGTGGGGCGGGTGAAATGCCCAATTCTTGTAATTCTTCCAAGGTTAGCTTGGATAATTCATCTTGAGGAGTCGTGGCCTCAAGCTGGGCTATACTAGGTATAGAGCCATCAAAATAAAATCCATTATGTAATAATTCCTCAACGGAGACATCGTGAAAGATATCTCCCTCCAACTCATCGTCGGATTCAACGATCATCTCAGGATAAGCTATAGATAGCATATTACATGTGAATGTCTTATTCATTAAATGTAAAGCATCGCATTCATCTAAATAATCTTGGTAACATATAAGATGGTCATCATCCTCAAATGGGAATGGCTAACCCTTACTAGAAAATAGGCCCACACCATATCAGGTGGGCCACACTTCTACCTAAAAAGGTTCTTTCATACCATTCTGGAAAGGTCCCAAACCTTTCCCTTTATATCCCAATTTAAGCATTATAGGTTTGGCTTTAATATACTCATTAGTAAAATAACATCGACATATCCATCATAATGAGTTCTGATGTTTTTGGGTATTCTACCCCGATCATATCCCTTATAAATAAAGGCACAGCTCTTGACTTGGTAAATACTTCCCATAGGCTATGGGAGGCCCAAGGTATGAGGAGATGATGGCAAATTATTTAAAATAAGGGAATCTTGCATAGAAGCATTTGTGTCTTGTGATATAAGAATTTTAGATAGATCGGGTAAGAGCTCGTCAGTAAGAGCATAAGAGGTAGAAGGAACATTCCCTACATCTTTCAATGTGGAAAATATGAATTTTGTGGATGTAGACAGTGTAGAGGTGTCGATAGATGGGTCTATTAAAGGTATGGAAGTTATAGGAGTAGAACAAGAGACATTGGTTGTGGGATTAGGATATTTCTTAGGTCCTAATGCGGTTTTTTTAGAGGATGATTGAGTTATATGTCGAGGTGCAACTAATGGAGAAGAAGTAGATGATGTTGTGGGTGTGACTTTCACACGTTTATATGGATAATGAGAATTAGGATGCATGGATGATAAAGCGGGGCAAAATTGAACTCCAATAGGTTCTACCAAAGCACACATATCAAAGGGTCTTGGATCACCATGAATGGTAACCAACTAATTCTTAAATTCAAACTTAACACATTGATGTAAAGTTGAGGGAACAGCTCGCAACGCATTGATCCAAGGACGACCCAAGAGTATATTGTACAATGTAGGGCAATGTACAATAAACATAGTTGTATCCAAGGTTCTTGGACCAACCTACAATGGAATGGTAATAACTCCACATGTTTCTTGTGTTTTGTCATTGAAATATTTTATGATCATATCAGTTCTTTTCATTTCATCACTTCTAAACCCAAATATTTGGTAGAAGTCAAAAGTGTATCAATCAAAACTCGTTTGCCTGCTACATCTCCAATTAAGGCAGTAATATACAAGGGGTTATCTTTATGTAAACTATGTTGTGGTATGTCTCTATCCCGGAAGTCAATACAATAAACTTCATGAGTTATTATAGTATCGGCCATGGCTTCAGGTTGAATTTCTGGTGGTACCATCATCTAACTTAATGTGAGCATTAATTCATCTCTATGTGTAGGAGAAGATCTTAAAAGGTCCAAGAGAGAAATTCTAGCTGTAATATTTGATAATTGTTCATTAATATTATAAGGAGGTTTAGGTTGAACATTAGGTGAATGATTCCCTTTATTAGGAACCTTCAAAACAAATGGATCTGATACACCATTCTGAATTTGATCTTGTTGAGAATTTTGAGCCCGTTGTCTAGTAATGACTCCGATGGTACCCACAATATTATTCTATGGATGATGAATGGGTCTTGGTCTAGCATTTATAGCTAGCTCATTAGAAAGTAATTGGTGAGACGATGGTCTAGTAGTGACTCTTCTTGGGAATGGCTCTTCTGGAACCATATAACTTATGATAAGGTGAATAGGATCCGATTCATCTTTAGAACTATTCGATTGATTTGATGTGATTTCCATATCACTCTCAGTCTCATATTTTGTATCACTAAGATCAGGTATTTGAATATTATATAGAGGCCTGGTTGTAACCACGGATAAAGTTGTGTCAAATATTTTCAGATCATGGACAGGTAAATGCCCACTAATAGTTCCTACATATCGGGCAGGAGGGACATTATGATGTTCAACTTTATTAGCCACCTCCTTACCATGTTTTGGTAAGGGATGTTGAAATATGTCCAATGATTGATTGGCATTATGATTCTGGTTTTGCGGGGTATTCTTTTGAAAATTATTAGGAGGATTTTGCTTAGGTTGAAAGGCTTGCACCTCCATCTCATTGTTGTCAATCAAGTCCTATATTTTATGTTTTAATATTTTACAAGAGTTGGTAGTATGTCTAGGTCCTCTATGGAAGTCACAGTGTAAATATGCTCTATATTCGGGTATAGTTGGATCCGATTCTTGAATATTTGGTAATTGAATCAAACCTCATTCTAATAATTGTGGTATAACAGTTGATAAAGGTTTATTTAACCTAGTAAATTCTCGAGGAGGTCTATCAGGAGGTTTTAGTACAAACTTCTCTACTACCTTTACAACATTAACATTAGCAGCATTTTTGCTATCGGTGACTCCATCACCCACAACTTGTTTATTTTTATATTTATTTTTGGATGTTTTCTCATCGTCTCTCTTTTTAAGCTAGCCTCTCCTAATGAGAGCATCTTCCACTCTTCGAGATAAGTCTATAGCCTGATCGAATGTGGTCAAGGTAGCAGTTGATAATTTGTAAGATAGTTGCTCTTGCAAATTATTAATAAAGATGTGCAACATCTCCCTATAAGGTAACACAAAGTGCAATTTTCCTATCAACTGTATCCACCTAGCTAGGAAATCAGCAAAGCATTCCTCTTTGACCTGTTTTAAGTTATACAAATATTTAATGGCCACATATCTTTCGATGTAGGCACTAAATTGATGAACAAAATACTCGACAGTTTCTTCGAAATTCCTCAAAGAATTAGTGGGTAATTGATAATACCACTCTAAAGCCATTCCTCCCAAGATTTTTGGGAACATTTTTAGTAATAACAAGTCATCATGTGATATATCATGACATGCTATCCTAAACATACGAAGATGCTCTATGGGATATTCGCTTGCTTTATATATGGGAAGAACAAGCATAGGAAAATGTTTAGGATACGACTGTGCTACGACTATAGGATCTAAAGGTTGAATACACATCTCTTGATAATTGTACGAGGGATGGTAGGGATCTATCTGGTCCATGCGGGAAACTAACTGTTTCACCATGGCTTCCAGATTGCTAGTTTGTCCACCATATTGGTTCGGTGGCACATAGGTATGGGATCTATGAGTGTACGATGGTGTGACATAAGGATTATATGTTACATTGCTATTATGCAAAGTGTTGGTAGGAAGAGTATTATGAAGGGGTTTTGTATTAGTATTATGTTGTACCTTAGATTTTTGGTAATTGGTTTTCGGTTTTGTTTTGGGTTTTTGTTTATTTGAGGTATGTTGATCAAGAGCTTGGAAAAATAGAGCAGTAAATGATAGTTTATTTTGTGTGGGAATGACTCTAGGCTTGTTAACAAGCACTTTAGGCCATTAGGTAACCTGCTGTTGTTGCATTCTCTAGATCGTAGCTACTATATCCAAATTGGATGGTCTAGATTGATCACTCTCTTGTTCAATAAAGGACAAGGTATTAGTGTGTGTTTGAAATAATTCTTCTAGATTTGCTTGAGTTTCACTAATTCTATCCTTGTCCATATGGGCTGCTCTATTAAAAACACCAATATTAATGTTAATGAACTTCCAGAATTGTTCCATGTTCTCAAAAGTGATAGCTCCTCCCAGAGACATTTTAGGGGATGAGGATCCTTCCTCTCTAATAGTTTCTTCTTGTTCATTTCCTACAACAAGCTCTTCTTCTTGCTGGTCTAGTGTTTCTTCTTCTTGAACTTGGTCCTCAGGAGGGACATTTTGGTCAGTTAATGGTCTTCCTAACCAATCTTCATCTTCTTCGGTTTGTTTTCCATTCCTAAGTCTAGGCATTGTGCTAAACTTAGGTTTTAGCAAATATATATATACTTATATATATATATATATATATATATATATATATATATATATATATATATATATATATAGTGATAGGGTTGAGAGGTATATATTTTAACTATATACCTACTATAATATTTTAAAAGGAAATGTTTTGTTATTTTTGTTATTTTTTTTTTTTGTGTGATTTTATTATATTATTATTTTGTGAGAATAAAAATAACAAACAACATGCTAGTTGTAAGAAACAATAGTAGAAAGAATCACTTAGCTTTCTATGAATAGTTTATGGATATCATTGATAGAGTCAAGTTCATCAGGATTCATGAAATGCTCCTCTTCAAATTGGAAGTTATTTTTCAAGAATTTGACAAAGTGTGCTATGGTAATATGATCTATTTTAGACTCGGACATGTAAAAATAAAGTTTATGGTAATACTCTCGATACAACACAGCTCTAGGAACTCTATTCCATATCTTTCTATCCGTAAGAATGACTTCTTGATCCTCTACATGAGATAGAAATTTATGTACTACAACTGCGTTCTCAAGGTATTCCTCAAAGGTGTATAATTCAGAAGACACAAGTGCTCTTTTATCGGCTAACCACCTATGGCAAGCTCTCCCGAAGTTCATGATACAAAGTCACCTGATCAGGATCCAGGATTCTATCTAGGACAAACCTCTTAATTTTCCTAAGTCCTGTAGATCTAGATTAAATAATACCTAATCTCCTATCAAGTTCTTCCCACAAAGGTTGGGCTCTATATGTTTGAGGTACTCTAAGCACATAAGTAATCTCTATGGCCATTACATTTATGGAGACAACTCGTCTTCTATTATAATCTACCATCTAAGTATGATATGCAAATTTAATAGTTTTCTAATGATTCTATATGTTCTTAATAATGTGTTTTTTTTTTATTGCTTTCAAAAGGTGTTTTTAGTTTCACGTCGGGTTCACCAAAATGTATCGCCCAAATTTTTTGCACCCTTACCTTAAGGCTAAATGATCCATACCTAGAAGGGGGTGAGAAAAGGATGGGATAATACCTCAGATGGAGAGGCCCTTTGAAGGTCGCACCTCTCGGGGGAGGGGTATAAAGGTGAATTTTTTATGGATGGTGGGGTTCACTAGGAAACTTTGAGTGGCAATTTCCATGCCTAGGTTTGAAAATGGGTTTGATTTGTTTGTTTTATGTTCAATCATTCAGATTCCTAGGTTGGCCAAAATGAAGCTAAGCTATTCTATATGAAGATTATGATTTATATGAAGATAGAAGACATAAATGAATCCTAATGTGATTGAATATAGAGAATATATAAAATAGAGAAGAGTACACCTAATTTTTGATGTCTGATGAAGATTCTAAAGCTTTTAGGATTCTAGATCATCCTGGATATGACAAGATCATCTGTAATTGTACAAAATCATCCCAAATCATAGGAGATCATCCAAGATCACCCAATATCATCAGCGACTTGACGAATTCGTCAGGCGAATTCATCAAAAACCTGCAATCAAGAAAATAGACACCAAAAACAAAAAATACAATTGCAAGAATGATGCAAAAATGATAGAAATAAGAGTATAGATGTTTGAATGATAAATCTAGATATCAAATTAAATGAGATGCACTATTTTGGAAATTTATTTTGAATTTCATCATGCAATTACGTTAAATGAGGTGAACTCCAAGATGCAGAATAGAATTAAATTAATTTAATGCATCAATAAATAAGGAAAATAATATAGAGAATGCAAAATCAGGGCTCTGATTACCCCCAATTTGAATTACAAACTGGATCATCTGTAATCATACAAGATCATCGCCGATCCTGATAGAATCATCTAAAAATTGTAGTTGAATCACCTGCTATGATCCGAGCTACCTCCGGTTGAAACACAATGAAATCCTACAAAAAAACTTGAAAACACAAGTGCAAATTATGGGAGATCACAACAAAACTAAAATTGTAGGGAAACAATCAGTCAAGCAGCCAGGTAGGGAATCAGGTAGGGAGTCAAGGGGATAAACTGGGAAAATCCCAATTTATATAGGATTAGGGGTAGGTTAGGAGGTTGGGGATCATCCCAATCTGGAAGATACTCAGCGTGGGAATCTCCAACCACGTAGACATGCTTCCACCCAAGTTGGAGAGGCCGTTGGAACATAAGCTAATTACAAAAATTTGGTTTTGGGATGAAATCGTCTGGACATTCTGTTCCAAATGAATTCGTTCGATTTGAGATGATATCGTCATATCGACGATGATATCGTCCAACGGTTACAAAAACCTCTAAAAATGGTATGAAAAATGAGGTAAGTGGTTAATGGGCGGTTTTGGGGTTAAAATTCAAATTTCTACTTTTTACTGATGGTTTAACTGCACCAATTTTAGGATGCTACAAAGTACATCAAATTTAAGGTGCTACACCTTATTGTAGGTTCATCCATAGTAGGCATCCTCATCCTCGTAGCCACCTCCTTTCACACCCTAGTTTTCTTCTCATCCACCCACTAGTTATCCACCATTTTCATCATATGGACCCCCATCAGCCCCTTCATCATCATTTTGATTACCACCTCCACCTTCCTTTCGACCTCCACCATTGAACCCCACTTATCAAGGTCATCCACCTCGATATTTGGTTTAGCCCGAGTCCCTACTCGCCATCCCCTCCATACCACCTCCATCCTCATTAGTTCTACCCCCATATTCACACCAGTCCTCTTTTACCACACCCGCATCTCTTCCACCCCCATATTCTACACCACCCGCTTTCTTCACCTCGCCACCCACATGGTCCTCTACCACTACTACTCAGGTGCAACCAAATTTTCAATATGCACAATAGCAATAGGTGCCCATACCTACCCAATAGATTCCAAGGTATTATGATCAACAACAATAGCCACCCACCTTCCAATATTCCTACATCTCACCCCATCCATCTCAGGTTCCTGTCCCACAATATCAAACCATGTCGATGCCTAATCCAAATCAGGATGCTTACTATCATCCGTGGGAGGAAAAACAATTGCAATATCCACCACATTTGGATTATTCACAACCCTCATCATAGCCATTGCCTACATCCACATCATCACCCCCATTTTTGGATCCACCAAACACTACCACGGTGCTCTCTAGTGAATTTCAAGCCATGTAGGAGCAGATTCGTACATTGGATTTGCACACAACTGGTTATGGGCCTCAAAAACCCACATATGATGAGTTGTGCAATGAACCAATTCACCCTTCTATACCTATACATCCATATCCTTATAGATTTGAGATCCCTAAATTTGACAAATTTAAAAGTAAGGAAGATCCTAGAGAGCACCTCAATAATTACCATTTTTCTTGCTACCAATTGCATGGTAGTGATCCCCTTATGCTTCGCACGTTTGCACTTTCTCTTGGGGGACAAGCATTATATTGGTACAACCATTTACCTCACCATAGTTTATTCACTTTCAAACAACTAGCCAATCTATTTCTTGAGCACTTCTCGATTAACATCAAAACCAAGCTTACCTTATCCGATGTCTATGCTTTACACCAGTATGATGATGAGCCTATTACTGATTTTTTCACCCATTGGAGAGTGGTCATTCATGATCTTGCCTTCCCTCTCCCACATTCAGAGCTCATCAAACTCTTTGCTAAGAGTTGTCATAAAAAAATCTCCCAGACATTGTAGATTCATCAGAGTCAAACATTTGAGGAAGCCATTGCCCAAGCCAAGGTTATCGAGGACATCAAGGTCCACACGGGTAAAATCAAGCTTTGGTAGAAATCCCAATCACCCTCCATATGTACCACCCACTACTAGACCACCTCAAACAAATCAAGTACTCCTGAATTCTCCATATCCACCACCGCAAGTTGCATCCGCTCAAACACCTCAACCCATGCCTCCATGATCTCCTCAAAATACATACCAAGTCAATCCTCCACTACTTCCCACTCCATATCCAGGCAATCCTCCACCATAGTCTAATCCATACCAAGGTCGCAATCCACATCCACCTCACCCTCCATGCAATTGGATGCCCTTATCTGAGCCCATGCCCACTTTATTTCATAGATTACATGAAGGAGGTCTCATCACTTTGCCAAATGTCCAACCTCTTGATCCAAATCATCCCCTCCTATGGGACCACAATCCATAAGCTTTCTATGATTTCCATCGACAACATGGCCACACTCTTGATTCATGTCATATTTTTTTCCATACCATGCAAGACCTTATCGATCGAGGCACCATTCAAGTCTCAAATCCCCTCGCACCACAAAATCAAAACTTGGGGATATATCAAAATCCATTACTCGAGCATGGGGGTAATCCACCTCAAACTGATCCATGCCAAGTGAATCATGTCAATCGAGGTCCTTCCCAACAAGGATTTGTGGGTATGATCAATATCGCAACTCATAATCAATGCTATCCACCCCTTACTACTGCCCAATAGCCCTCCACTTCTCAACAACCACCTGCTACAACCTCACCCGTTACCCCACCGATTCCTCCACCTCTACCATGGAATGTCATCACCATCCATGGTAGTATTTCCCATCAACTTCATACCACCCCTACAAGGTTATCCATCTATGACCTCCTGTAGCAGTCCCAACCTCACCATGAAGCCCTCGATTCTATCCTTCGCTCTCTCGATCTCGAGACTCATGATACATATGCATTCACCAACTTTTTTGGTAATTTTCAGAGATGCCTACAACCTTCTATCAGCTTCCATGACCATGAAATTATAGAAGTTGTAGGTGAGGGAGCGGATCCCCCATTACATATTCAAGCCTCCATCAATGTCGTCACCTATAAGCGTGTTCTCATTGACACTGGCTCATCCATCAACATCATTTCTACCACCACCCTTGGCCACCTTCACCTTCCTCCTTCCCATATAGCCACTCCATCCATGGACCTTCGAGATTTTGATGGCTCCATGCATCCCACCCTTGGCACCATTGTCCTTCCCATCAAGGCTAGTGCCAAAACCATTTCCACTCTCTTCCATGTTATCGAAGGTGAGATGCAGTACAACATCCTTTTGGGATACCCTTGGATTCAGGACATGCAATGCATCCCTTCCATGCTCCATCATTGTATCAAATATATCCATAATGGCTTGGTCCACTGCATCCCCATCGATGGTGATCCATTCAAATTCTGCAACATTATCACCCTTCCACCAGGTCCACCCTTATCATCCACACAATTCACCCCTACCCCACACCGGTCTCTAGACAACACCTATCCATCATCTTCGCAACCACATCCTACACCTGATCTGAGCAACATCGCATCAACCTCTTCAAATCCACCTCAACCTCCAAGTGCCCCAACTATTCCCACATTTTCTCATCACCCTTCTTCACCTTTCACACCACTTCCTCCATTTACCTTTTCTGCTACACCCTCTATCCCATCTTCATCCAATAACCCACCTATTCTTCCCACACCCCCTCCATATTCTCATCACTTTGTGCCCTGATCCACGTGGACATGGGTAATCTCTAGTTCACCTACCACAACTTCTATCCCCACTTCTCAATTCACCCATGCCAATCATCCCATCACTGGAACACCTATTGAGTGCTATGAGTGGACACAATGCACCACTCACCTTGATGACCAGTTAGCTCAATCAGATCCTCCTACTTCATCCTCTTCACCCACCAATCCTACTCCATCCATTCCACCATCCTTTCCACCACCTAGGGGGTCCTCCCCTCAACCTGAGCATACGACCCCTCCTCATGTTTCTATACTCATGACCACACTAGGTCTTAGTGAGTATAACATAAGCAATGCTCGGGTTCTTCCTTCCAACATCCAATCCACCCATGACTTTGGCCGACCTCATGATGTGCCCTTGACTATTGGGGTAGTGGTTCCTCTCGGTCCTCCCAATAATTGCACAAAATTTGTATATGGGGGACTTGATTCATCCATAGAACCTCCAACACCTCCACCACCACAAACCAGATTTTGTGGTAACCTTGACCACATGTCCAATCCTAATTTTTCTTGGCATTATCTGTGTATGTATAACTGGTATGGTTATGGTCTAGGGAGATATGAATAGGGGTGTCACACCCATATCAATCCTCCCTCATGCAAACCTACTGATCGATCAGGCATTGGTTACCATCCTCTGATAATTAGTACCCTTGAGCATGAGTTACAAAATCTAGATCTTGATCCTATCGACCTTCTTTCTAATGAGGAATTTGAGCTTAATCTATCGATAAATAGTTCTTCCCCTCATTCCACAATCGATATTCCATCTATATTATTTCTACCATCCCCACCACATGAGCCCCTCTCTCCTCATGAAGTCGAAACCCTTGCTCACCACTTCATCACCTTATCACTCGATCCACCTTTACCTATCGAATCACCCTTGCCTAATGATCCACCTTCCTCACCCCCACCTACTATTCTATTTTTTCCTATTCAAGAACCCCCCCCCCCCTTTTTTCTTCCCCTCCCCCCCCTTTTTTTAACCCAAGTCTTCACCAACTTTTTTAGATTCATTGCTATCCTCATCTAATTCATCACAACCTTCATCACCTACCTCCACCTTATCTAGCACCTTGGTCAACATGATATTTATTGACTTGTATGCTCAGCTATGATATCCAAACCATCCTAATTACATTCCACCTCCTATCACTAATTTTATTGATTTTGATGAAATCTCTGACACCCCCACCACCACTAAATTCCTTCCAACACCACAAATGTTGCAATCCACAAATGCACCTTTACCTTCCATTCCACCTCATCTCCCATGGATTAATCATACAGATATTTATCTAGATGATGAATTCTAGCTCCTTGAGTCCATCGATGACCTTCACCTCATTCCCACACCTGCTCAACTCCATGATGGTTCTCACATGCTTGTCGAGGACACTATTGAAGTTGACATTGGCAATGATCCGACACACCCTCACATCGTTTACCTCACCGCTAGCCTATCCAAAGAAGAACATGTCCTTTATACTAATTTCCTCAGGTACTACATTAAGGTGTTTGCATGGTCCTACATGGATATGCCTGGCCTTGACCCATCATTAGTTGTGCACAACCTTGTCCTAGATGACAATGCCAAACCTGTCCGACAAAAGTTGCACCACATGCACCCCACCATTGCTCTTATTGTCAAAGAGGAGTTATAGAAACTCCTCGATGTGGATTTCATACAGCCTATCGATTACCCTGAGTGGGTTTCAAACATGGTTCCAGTCGAAAAACCCAAGGGGGGTATCCACATTTGCACTGATTTTAGGGATCTTAATAAAGCTTGTCCCAAGGACAATTTTCCACTCCCTAATATTGACACATTGGTCGATGCTATAGCCAGACACGAAATACTATCACTCATGGATGGTTTTTTAGGTTATAATCAAATTCATGTCAATCTAGATGATCAACATAAGACCTCTTTCACAACCCCTTGGGGGACTTTTTGTTACAAGGTCATGCCTTTTGGCCTCAAGAATGCTGGGGCAACTTACCAATGCGCCATGACCTACATTTTCCATGACATGATGCACAAAACTATCGAAGACTACATTGATGACCTCATCACCAAATCCAAAACCCATGGTCAACATCTTGAAGACCTGCATCAAATATTTGATCACCTCTTGGAACATAATGTCCGATTAAATCCAAAGAAATGTGTCTTTGGTGTTACCACTAGAAAAATATTGGGTTTCATCATTTCATAGAAAGGCATCGAAGTAGATCCTACCAAATTCCAAGCTATCCTTGACATGCCTCCCCCTACGAATCTCAAATAGTTACGTAACTTGCAAGGAAGAATTCAATCCATACGGTGATTTATCACCCAACTTTTAGACAAGTGTCAATCATTCAATCATCTTCTCCAAAATGGGGTCCCATTCAAATGGGATGATAAATGTCAAACCACCTTTGATGCCATCAAATCATACCTCACATCTCCACCCATCCTCATCCCACCCCATCCAGATCACCCTTTCCATCTATACATTTTTGCTACTGATGTCGCATTGGGCACGCTCCTCGCTCAAAAGAATGAAATGGACCAAGAACAAGTTGTATACTATATCAGTTGCACATTGATTGATTATGAGACATGGTATGCTTACATGGAGAAACTTTGCCTTGCCATTGTTTTTGCCACCTAGAAGTTGTGACATTACATGATTAACCATACTACCTACGTAGTTGCCCATGATAACCCACTTCGCTACATGATGGGTAAGAGCTACCACAATAGTCGAATGACCAAATGGATCATGCTCCTCATGGAATTTGATCTCAAATTCATCAGTCAAAAATCCATCAAAGGCCAAGTCATTGCTGATCAGTTGGTTGAGGCCCCTTTACCAAGCGATGCACCATTGCTTATCCAACTTATAGATGACTCTGTCTTTCATACAAGTGAAGTAGAAGAGCTAGTAGAACCTAAATCAACCACTGAATTAACCCTCTTTTTTGATGGCTCCCATTGCACACATGTTGGGGGTGCAGGAATAGTCTTTTTCACACTATAAGGGGAGCCACTCCCCTTTTCCTTCAAATTAGGCTTTCCCTGTACCAATAACAATGTTGAGTATGAAGCTCTTATCCTAGGCCTAAAGCAAGCAATCTCAATGCACATTCGATGCCTGGACATATATGGTGACTCCCTCCTCATTGTAAATCAAATCAAGGGAGAATGGCAATGTCATTGCCCAATCTTACAACAATACAAATAGGTAGCCAAAAACTTGTTGGCCCAATTTGAGTGGTATGACATCACTACTACTCCATGATCCATGAACCATTTCATCGATACCATGGCTTCTCTAGGCTCACTCATTCCACAAAACCCACTTTCCGACACAACTCACGTGTCCATTCACACCCTTTTCCATTCTACCATTTCCAACAATCCACCTTCTCGTGATGATGGCATCAATATCGTCGAAGTTGAACCACATGACCCATGGTTTTCCCAAGTCAAGGATTACATTAAGCTCGGTATTCTACCACCTGATCTAAATCATACTCACAAATAAGCTTTTAAACTATGTGCCATTCACTATACATTGCTAGGTGATATCCTTTATAAGCGAAGTTATGATGGCATTTTATTACATTGTCTTGAGCCCTTCGAAGCCCAACGCATCACCCAAGAAGCTCATGATGGTACTTGTGGTGGCCATTTCAGTGGTATGGCCATTACCAAATGCATTCTATGAATGGGCTATTATTGGCCCACAATGGAGCATGACTACTGTGATTATGTCAAAAAGTGTGTTAAATGCCAACATCATGCCAATATTACGCATTTGCCTTCTCAGGCTCTGCAACCTATTCAATCAATATGGCCCTTCTCACAATGGGGTTTGGATCTCATTGACAAAATCACACCCACCTCATCTGCCAATCATAAGTTCATCATCACCGCAATCGAATATTTTACAAAATGGGTTGAGGCCATCCCATTAGTGCAAATGACCGACCCCAAAATTATTGATTTCATCACTCAACACATCATTTATCATTTTGGCATCCCATCCAAGATCATATCTGACAATGACACACCATTCAAGAACAAGAATGTTCATGCATTATGTGAGAAATTCAACATTCAACATAGCTTCTCTACTCCATACTACCCATAGGGTAATGGCCAAGCAGAAGCTACAAATAAAACCATTTGCATCATTCTTCATAAAACCATTGTAGAATCACACCGTGATTGGCACAATCAAATACCATTAGCATTATGGGCCTACCGCACAAGTATCCACACTCCAACTGGGGCAACCCCATTTTCCCTTGTATATGGCATTGAAGCCATCATGCCCTTGGAGCTTGAAATACCATCACTATGGGTTTCCATGCAAGAATTCATTGATGATGATACCACCCATCAAGCCAGGCTAGATCAATTGACCCTATTGGATGAACATCACATTCATGCTATTGAACATACACACATTTATCAAGATCATCTCCGATGTGCCTACAATTCTAAGGTACACCAATGAGAATTTCAAGTTGGAGACTTAGTCCTCAAATAAAATCAGCAAATTACTAGCCAACCATGCCATCTCCATGACAAATTTGCACCCAATTGGCTAGGCCCTTACATGGTTACTCAAAATTTTGGATCTGGGGCATATCACCTGGCCATGTTGGAAGGTATTGTTGAACTTGAGCCCATTAAAATTATTCATCTATGAGCATTTTATGCCTAATTGTAGGCATTGTAGCTCATCACCACTTGTACATATGTTTATAATTCAAAAAAAAACAAACAATACAAACAAAAACAACAATATTTTTGACATTCTACGACATTAACTCCACTTGCATTTATATTCAAATCTACTTTCTCTACTTCACTCTTTTCTTCCTTCTTCTTCTTCTACCCCTCTTCTATAATGAATGTTGTATGGTCACGCTTTGAGTGGCTACATACCTTTCATTCTTCTTCTTCTTTTCTCTCTTCCTCTTTTTATCTTCTTTTCTTCTAGTTACTCATCAATGTTGTATGGTCATGTGAGTGGTACATATTTTTTTTTTTTTTTTTTTTTTTTTCTTTAGGTACTTACATACCTTTGATAGGTTTATTTTCTTCTCTTCTCCTTCTTCTTTCTTTTCTTTCCCCTCCTTTCTTCATTTCTTTCACCCATCACTCTCTCACCCATGCCATCGCCCCATTCCATTGTCTATAATACTGGGGCAACCTTGCACATAAATTCTCACTTTTTGCATCCATACATGCATTTGTACATAATCATTGTAAATACCATGCTTGGGGAATTAAACATGCACATGCTAGCATACCAGTTTGATGCCCAAACCCATTTTTAGGAGATAGGATTATTGAAATGTTTTGAGTGCTTCACCCATAAATAGTTATATAATCAACCACCATCCAAAGTTGGCACATTTCAACAACATTTCCAGACTTCCCTTGGTTACCTTGCTCTCATTCCTAGATTTACTCGCACGTCCTACACACTAATTACATTTTGGAAATAGGACTGGCTACACTACATGTCGACTGATGCTTAGCAAAAATCACTCCGCTCATCATATCATTCACATGATTTCTCTCGAACCTGAGGATTGACAAAAGGACAAGTTACAAAAGAAAGAGAAAAAGGGCAGAAAACAAAATCCAACGCCCACAAAAAAAACACAAAGAAAATAGAATGACAAAAGAGAGAAAATCATCATACAGAGGCAGAAAAAAAAGTCAACACCTCAAGAGTACTATCAAAAATCTTGAATCCCTGCATTCCTCAGGTCTTTACCGATGAGCTAGCTTACAGGCTAAGTTACCATGCAGTTATAAACCACCCTCTTCTAGAATGGTAAAATGAACATCACTTTCCACACACAAATCCAGGATTGAGGTCTTGTTTACCAAGATAGCCTAGAACTTGTTCAAGAAGTTTGCTCAGTTAGTCAATGGGTTTGATTACTTACAAACTGTAGTGTTCGAATCTCCTCACTACAACCTTCATATCCAACTTCCTTGGAAAAATGGAATGGATTACATCATCTGACTATCGCAATGATGCAAATGTTGTCCCTAAGCAACTCATTTACATATTTTGCATTATCATCCTATGCATACCCATTTTATGTCATTTTATAATGTCATTTCATATTTATTTAAGCATATTACCATTCCATTCATATGTAATTATCTACTACCACATCTACACTAATCATGTATCACCATAAGCAGAAACAAACAAACACACAAATGCAAGTAGACACAAGTATCATAGAATATCATATGTATATATATATATATAAAAAATAATGCCATCAGGCTACAATAACATGTGTGTGCCCTTACGAGCCTATCATCATCCATCCATGTACATACACCACCATCAAAATTTCCATACGACTACAATAAGGAGTGTACCCTCATAGGTACATCACCACAAAAATAATCCACTCATCCTGAGCACCTACAAAAATAATAAAATCACTAACCACTATGCCCTCATAGCCCCATCATGACTGCTACCCTGTAGGAGTCTCACCACTCCCCTCATCCATTAGAGCCCATCCAACCACCACCTATGATGACTCTACCTCTCTAGTCCCTACCACCTATGGTACCTCCACCTGTATTGGTGGTGCCATCCTCACTAGTGCATATGACATCGTAGGTGCCACCACCTGCTAACCCATCCCACCAACTAATGGCATGCTCCATTGGCTCCTCTACATTTGAGGATGTGATAAGGAGAGAGATCTAGAGTATGTCGGGATAGGTATCCCTCTCACCATAAGCTCACCCTCACACCTCATCCTCTTGGTAGCCTCCTTCATGTTGGCTACCATCAACCTCTCATTCCCCTCCTGCAACCATACCACCTCCCTTCGTGCCACCTCCAGCTATGGCACTACCTCCCCTAGGCTAGCAATCTCCTGCTCAACCCACTCCCTAGCACGTTGCATCTCCCATATGATCTACTCAAGCTCCACCACCCTCACTATATGACTCACCCTCATGGCCTCAGTCTTGGCTTTGGCCACATCTAGTAGCCCTTGGAGCTACTCTATGGACTCAATCATCTCGTTTCGCTCCTCATAGGCTGCATCCCACTCTCTCATAAAAATTACAACCTCTCCTTGGGTAGCATCCCATTTACCCCTCAAGGTGTCCACCTCCCCTCGGGAGCATCTCACTCACCCCTCATCCTATCTCGCTCCACCCTGAGTGCATCTCGCTCCTCCACTACCCATTGTGCTCTCACCCTAGACTCATCTCTCTCCTCTAGGGTGGCCCACAAGTCAACCTCTAGCTCTTACACCTCCTCCTCCAAAAGTGAGTGATCACTCACCCAATCCATATTCATGTCAAGAAGCTTATCCCTAAGCCTCTTGACCTTCTCTTATAGTTGGTGTACCTCATCCTCCACACCTATATCATCATCTAGCTCCACATCAAACCCCTCCTCCTCCATCATTGGTGACTCATCTGATGAGTCATCTATCACATCCATCATGGGTATCTCCTCTATCATGATTGCACCCTCCCTAATATCTCCACCTCCCTCCATTGATGGCCCTGCACCTCGATCACTCACCAAACGATCATGCTCATCACGATGTGGCCTCACATGTTCTGAATCAACCTATCCATCTCGATCTCATCCTCCTCCCTTAGCTCGGGTGACCTCTCCTCCTACTGTACTCCCCCATGTCTTGGTGATACTACCCTCACCCCACCTGGTAGACCCCTATCTGGTAGCACACCTACTACCTCCACCCATCCATCAACCACCTTGAGCACTAGCTCCCATACCTACCTCACCCACCACACATCAAAATTAGGTATCATCCTAGTGTCATCCACATCTAGGATCACCATGGGCTCATCAGGTGTCAGATCTAGTGGAGGCACCACTGGCTTAGGCCCTGTGTCACCCTCCACTTTATAAATAACCATCGGTGGCTCTGGTCTACCCTACCATAACCTAAACTATCATTGTACCTATGAGAATAGGAAGTACTCCACCTACCATAAATACTTCCCCATAACCCATCACCCTCGCCTCACCTGAATCAACTACTCCACATCCTCTATCCAGTCGGGTGCCCCTCTCCATGGCCTCCACCTCACTAAGTCTACCCTCAGGCCACCCAACTCCTCTCGGTGAAACATCAGGTCTCCCTCCCTCACCCTACTCCTCCGACCCTCCATGTCCACCCTCCATCGCATGGCATATGGCACATCCCTCCCATCTAAGGTGTGTGCCTCATACGGCAAGTCTATCGATCATAAAATCAAGATATGCTCCCATGCCCAAATCTAAAGTAGTGGGCTCACACTAATGCCCATCCTCTCCATCCTCACCACTCCATGGAGCTCCCTATACACCTGCACTAGCAATGCAGGTGCCCACACATACATGATGCTCCTCTCCACCATATCACACATGATGCCCATCATATTCTAGGGGAATCTCACCCCTGAAGTATCAGGTAATGCATGACTCACTATCAAAAGCATCACCATAGCATGGCGATTAGATAAAAAATGCTTACACCAATACTTGACGTAGTCCACCCCACCCTTAGCATCTACTCACTACCATCATTGTCCAAAGACCCTCTCCAAAATACCATCTCTCAGGTCCTTATCCATGATCATCACCGTAATACCCTCTATCGATAGCCGATAAATCTGATAGATATCCTCCAATATCATGGTCATCTCTCCCATCGACAAATGAAAGGTGTTCCTATCCGGATCCCACCTTTCACACAATGCTGATATATATGCATGGTTCACATGAACCTCACGCATAACCCACACACCATACAGGCCAACCTTCCATAACCACTCACCATCCTCTGGCCGCCATACATCCTCCAACTCCTTTCAGCATTTGCGCAATTGATGCTATGCATATATCTTCTTCACCTACCAAAAACACATGCCATAAATCAAAAATCATGTATATAAAATCCATCTATTTTATTTTCACATGTACATATTAAAAAAACAAAAAAAAAAAACAAAAAAAAACAATCAAGTCGAGGAGGTTCATGACCTGTGAACATTCGCACGACCCCGTGCAAACTTCCAAGTTTGCATGATGATGTGCGAACCTCCTGATGCTGATGAAATTCATGGGCATGATTTCATCTCGAGGTACACATTCCAAAAAAATGCATTTCCCATGTGCAAAAATTCAAATCAAGCAAAAACTTGCAAATACATGTTCACACATTTTGAGGGAGTCAAAATGAAGTCAATAAAAAACAAAAATCAAATCATGATACCCATTTGGATTCTTAAGCGGACCCACTTGCCATTTTTGACATGAGCATGCTTTCCTATCCCATCCCATGCATCACACCAATTACACACTTTTCAACAAGTAAGCATCATAGGCCAAAAACCGACCCCACCCTAGGATACCCATTTTCCCCATTTTACACATAGTATCCACATTTTACTCATTCCATGCATGCATACACATTCTACGACGTAAAAATATAAAAAAAAATTGTTACCTTACTTAGGTTACACATTAACCTAGAAAGGATAAAATACCTACCTTCGGTATTTTTTGCCCCTTACTCATGCTTGCTGACCCACTCACCATGTCATCTTGCTTTATTTTCCATTTAATAGCATTCTATTCCATTTTTGTCTCCTCACCAAGCTCTCCTCTATTCCCTTGCACGAATAATACCATCAAAATCATCAAAATATCATTTAAACCCTCCCTAAACCCTAATTTGCACCCCACCCATGTGAACCGATAGGTTTGCACGACCTCGTGCAAACCTATCATTCTTCCCCCAAATTTTCACACCAGCATCCACACATCCTGGACAATCTCCAAAATGCTCCATTTTGGTGAATTTCATGCAACATTTTTCTATTTTCACCAATATCTTTATCAATCGATTCATCACCAATTTTCATCTCCTCCATCACCAATTCATCGCTTGAGGGGGTAATCATCCAAAAACATCAAAAAGCTACCTTGCACATGATCAAACAACCAAACATCCAATCATGGATTCAACATCTGCCTAAGAAATTTTTTGCTAAAGATTATCTCAAGACCAAAATCCTAATCCAAAAACAAAGCAATGTTTGATAAATCTCAAAATACCTCTACCTGTAGACACCTCATGGATTCCAATATTCATAGTGGTAGTCGTAAGACCACTTGTGAATGAAGCTCCTAAAAGTTCTACCCTATGGCTCCAATGATTTGTCAAATATTGTCAAAACGAGCTCATCAATCAATCAAAAGCAAAAATTAGCAAAGGCATTTGTTTCATCCAAATTGAAACATCTCCAGTTGATCATAATGCAAGGCAATCTTACGCCTTCCTCCAAAAGCAATCAATCACAAACCATTTTTATCAATGCGTCTCTCTCGCAATCATCCATAAATCATCAATCATAAATTCTTTGCCTTCCAAATCATTCCATCAATTCATATCATCAGTTTTTGTACTAAACCATGTTTCACACAATCCAGTACAAAAAGGGGTAAAATGTAGACACCCAAAAGTCACACATTGTCCCTCTCCCCATTTTCATGGTCAATCAATTTGCAAAACCCTTGAAAATTACATAAATTGACTAAAAACACTATTCATTTATCAAAATCACTATTCATCATCCTTAGCCCCTTTGGGCTAGCTAAGCCCCTTCCTACACTTAATCCTGGGTTCTCATGTGACCTCATCCTCAACTCAACCAAGGTTGAATTCTCCACCATGGTCAAAAAGCACTTTATGCTCAAAAGTCAACATTTTTGGTCAAAACATGCTTTATGGCTAATCACATGCTTAATTAAATCTAATCTTGATTTGATTTGAGCCTTCCACCTCACCTAGTCTACTTTGACTAGCCTAGCCTTCCACCTCACCTATTCTAGCCTATCCTAGCCTTGCCACCTCTCACCCAGAATATTTCTCCACCTCACACTCCCCTGGGTCATAAATGAAAGATGGAGACTTTTGCACATAAAAGGTAATTTTTAATCAAAAGATATTTCCAAAAAGGTGTTCATTAATGCCTAATGGATATTTTTAGCAAGTCATCATTATTTGTGGATGGGTGAGGGATTCTCTCACCCAACCTCATTTATGAACCAGGACACCTCAGGGGACACCTCCCAGGTGGACACCTCACCATTGCCACCTCACAGGGGACACCTCATCCCCTCCCTCTCACCTTGGCCAAGTCTATAAATAGAAGGCCATTTTCACCTTTTCATAACAACCAACTTTTGCTTATCGAAACTCTACCAAAATCACTACAGCCATTGCATCCAACACACATCCATCACACAACCATCGTACACCCATTGCAATTGATTTATCACTTTCATGATGTTCCTTTGTGATTGAGACAGGTCAATAATCTCCCAAAAAGTGCACTTTTTGAAGGTGACCCACACAAAAATCAAAGAAGCAGCTGCTCCAGGACAACCAAAAAAGTCATCTTGCAGATTCGGTACAAAAAGGATAGGTTCGCACGACCCCGTGCGAACCACCCGATCCAGGACCGGTTCGCACGACCCCATGCGAACCTATGCTACAAGCACCAGAATCATCAAAAAAGGTAAGTATAGTTTAATTTAGTGTTTTTATGTTGTTTTTAGCAGTTATTTTCATGTTTTAAGCTTATTTAGTGAGTCTTTTGTCTTCATAACCATGGGGTTTGACTGAGGCAGACCCCCCAATGCACTAACAAGATTTTGCAGGTTAACAGGTCCAACAAGTACAAGAACACATCCAACCAGCGGTGGCCCACGAGCAAGAAGCCCACCTACACTGAGGAACACAAAAGGATGAATCTTGCTGCTTTTGTACCAATCCCAAAAGGGCTTCCTTAGGGAAGACCCCATTGTAGCCTTCAGGGCAAAATTTGTAAAAGGATATCAAGTTTTTGTAACCCTTTTATGATTTCAATACAAAATGCAGTAGATTCTATGATATTGAATGAGTGTTATAGCATCTTTTTTCTCATTTTAGTAGCTATTTGTTGATTAGGATCTTGAGAAGAAAAATAATGTTATTTTTGCTAAGAATTTGATTGTGTTGCTAGTTTTTGAGTTTTCAAATCTACGTTTTGATTGTTTTTTTGAGATGGACCAGCTTGATTCATTCTATTTATATATGTTAATGGATTGGAATGCAACCAGAAAGCAACTTCTATAGTGGCCTCTATTGAATAATCTCTAGTTGGGAGTAAATATTATATCATTAACACATGATTGATTTCATCTATATGACCTTTTAAAAACTCAGTAAAATGTTGAACATTTTTAAAGCTAACATTACCTTTAGAGTCTACTAAAGGCTTGGTAGGATCTTCTATTTCCTCTTCTTCATTATCATCCTCACCTTGTTCTGTGAGTTTATCATCTTCAATAATTACCCTATCATCAAGGTTTTCTTGATCTTGTTCATCATATTCTATTTGTTTTCCATTTCTCAAAATCCTAGGCATTTTGTTTTAGGATGTTTTTCTTCGTGGATATATATATATATATATATATATATATATATATATATATATATATATATATATATATATGTTTTTAATTTCCTAGGTATATATGTTATATATATATATATACCTATATAAATATTGTAAATATAAATATATATTATATTTTGTTTTTTTTTTGTTTTATATGTTTTTATGAATAAGAAATATGCCTATGTTATTCACGTCGGGTTCACCAAAGAATGTAGCTCTAAAATTTTTGCACTCCTTTCCTTCAGGCTAATGGATCCATGCCTCGAAGAGGATTGGGAAAATTATAGGTCTACACATTAGAAGAGATGCACTTGAGGTCGTGCTCTCTTTGGTGATTTTTTAAAGAATTGGAAGGGTTCACTAGGAAACATTTATTATGGCAGTTTCCATGCCCAGGTTGGGAGTTTGTTTTATGTGTTCTTTTTATTTTTCTCACAATCACCTAGTGTGGCCAAATGCAACTAATATACACTAAATGCAATTTAGATTTCAATGAATACAATAGACATCGAATTATAGAAGATAAACTAATGTAATTCTTAATTATGAAAGAAATTTGACTCTTACTCAACCCAGATGTCTAATGTAGATTTTGTTTGCTTGTTGTAGGCTAGATCAGATGTTGCAAGGTGATATCGGACATCCGATCTATCATAGGCTAATCTGATCTATGATAGCCTAATCCAATTTGTGATAGGATGATCTAATATACGATAGGCTGATCCGATATGATCAAAAACCTATAATTTCACAATTTTATAGAAAACAAAGACTTACAACACTAATAGAAACTTGGTTAAGTATGCATTAAGCTATATGAACTTATTTTATGCAATTCCTGAAAGGAAATAATATGGATATAAACTATAAGTGCAAATAGCACAATGTAATGATGATGATGGTGAATTTTGAATGCGATTAAATAGAATTTTATGCTAAAAATAAGATGATAATAACAAGTATGATCCTAAAATGCAAAACAAAGGTTTAGAAATACAAAAAGAAGGTCTGAAATTACCCCCAAGTAGTTTGCATGTAATATCAAACTTATTATGACGATATAGGACGTTCGATATCATGATCGAACTTATTCTGATGATATAGAATGTCTGATATCATGATTGGAATTATTCTGATGATATAGGATGTCCTATCTCATATCATACTAGTCTATGTACACTTTTGGATATCTGAACCTACAAAAACCTATGAAAATAACAAGAAAAAAATGCAAGGAATATGAGATTGATTGAGAACTAGCTAGAGAGTTAGGAGGAATTCAAAGGGAGGATGTCTGATTAAATAGGCTAGGCAAGTTGGAGGGGTTGGGCCAAAAATAGTAGAGGTTGCAACTTATTCCAATCTGGGAGTGATCGATGAATCCAATATTGTAACCTCCGTATAGTTAGGCAGGTAAACACAAGGAGTTGCAACAAATTTATCATTTTGCTATTCTGGGCATTTTTTAGTTTTAGACGAGATCGAACATCCAATCTTGACCATTTAGGTCTAATATTAGATCAGACATCTGATATCAATATCGGACATCCGATCTTGTCAGGAGGTTAGACATGTACATAGATTTTTTGTAGTTTGAGGGGTCAAACGGTGTTGAAAATGGATATATAATATATTGTTGGAAAGATCTTTTTGAGCATTATCCAATGATATAAAATTTGAGAAGAATTATGATTATTTTATAGGATAAAAAATTTTCTTGAAGATAACCTTAGTTTTTTAAGAGGGAAAACTAAGGGTTTTTGAGAAAAATGACTCATCTTAATGGGTCAATTTTTCATGTCTACATAACCATAGAGCTTCATAGGTTGTATCTCTTGCTGATAAATACTCTACTTTAGTTGATGATTGTGCTATTGTATGTTGTTTTTTGTTGTGCCAAGATATAGATCCTGATCTGAGATAGAAGACATAGCCTAAGGTAGATTTCCTATCATCAATAGATCCAACATAATATGAATCTGAATATCCCTATAGAAAAAAATCTTTGACATACTTCATATAGTTTGTAGTATTCTTTATATATTGTAATATTCTTTTTGTAGATTACCAATGACTTTCCTTTGGTTCTTGCATGAACCGTGAAAGATAATTTATTACAAATGCTATATCTAGTCATTTTTTTATTAAGTATAGAAGACTTTCAATCAATTGATGATACATTTTAGCTGATACCAATGGTGTTTTATCATTTTTGGATAATTAAATGGTGGAGAACAGATCTAAACACAAGACAGGAAACAAAATAACAAGATCCAAATTTCTTATCCAATAGCCTCGAAAGAATTTACAAAGAATATCCAGCAATCTGCCATTTTGCCAACCCTTTCTCATTACAATTTTTGGGTTTTTATCGAGGTCTCAACCCTCTGTGTTTTCAAACTTCCCACGATCTGCAATTGCCACCTAGAAAAATACTAGAAATTTGCATTGATGAGACTCTAGGTGAGGTGCACGACTGGTTGCCATAACCATCGAGATCTTCTTCTCGAACTGCTGCTTCATTGCTAGTTGCTATAAATGCATCTCTAGATATCCTGTGCGAGTGGCCAACATGCTTGTTGGAATCTTCCTCTGAAACTACTGCTTCACTATCGCTAACTTTTCGTGCACGAAGGGACGCCTTTATGAAAGCTTGGAGTGCATGTTTTTCTGTTTGGTCGCGATATCGCGACATGTCATGATATCGCGTCAATTTCCTTTTTGTGCTTTCTTTCTCCTGCTTCGGTTGTGATATCGTGACATGTCGTGATATCGTGACATTTCTTCTTTCATGCCTTCTCACTTTCGCTTTGGTCATGATATCGTGACGTTTTTCTTTTGTGCCTTCGTTCTTTAGTTTCAGTCACAAAATTGTGACATGTCACGATTTCGTGACCTTCTGTACTCTGTGCCTTTGCTCCCTATGTTGGTCATGATTTTGCGACCTTCAGTCCTTCACGCATTTGCTTCCCTGCTTTGGTCATGATTTTGTGACCTTGTGTCTTTTGTGCCTTTGCTTCCCTGCTTTGGTCACGATTTCACATGTCACAAAATTGTGACATGTCGCGATTTCGCAACCTTGTGTCTTCCGTGCCTTTGCTTCCCTTCTTTGGTCATGATTTTGTGACATGTCACGAAATCATGACATGTCACGATTTCGCAACCTTGTGTCCTCCACACCTTTGCTTCCCTGCTTTGGTCACGATTTTGCGACATGTCATGAAATCATGACATGTCACGATTTCACGACCTTCTATCCATTGCTTCTCTATCTCCTATTTTGGTCGTGATATCGTGACACTTTTTGTGTCGCGATATCATGACACACACACACACACATATATATATTTTCTTGCAAAATACTTAGAAAAATTTGGTTGATGCTAGATTGCTCTGCTGCCCTCGGATGCTCTTGCATCAGACACCCGAGGTGGATTGAGAAGTGATCCTCACTTTTGATCTTTGAGAGGAAGACCCAGGCGGTCAACCTCTATTTTCGACAACCAAGTTGCATCTTCTACAGGTCTGCCCTTCCACTTGATCAAATATTCAGAATACTATTTGTTCCTTGTGCTTCTGCCTTCACGAGTATCTAATATTTCCTCGATCTCGTCTATGGTTGGGTTAGACACTGGAATGCTCCACAATTCTGTACTTGGTGCCTCTGTATTGTTTCCTTCATGGTATTCCATTAAATCTAATATGTTAAAAATAGGCAAAATTTCAAGCCCACTTGGCAATTCCACTTCATATGCATTGCCTGAGTCCCATTTTTCCAGTATTCTGCATGGCCCAAACTTCTTCATCTTCAACTTGTTATAAGTTTTGGCTGGAAATATTTCTTTTCTGAGATGGACCATGAATTCATCACCCACTTTGAACTCTTTGAACCACCACTTTTGGTCTGCTCTTTTCTTATACTGAGTATTCATTTTTCCAATTTGTTTCTTCACTTCTTCATGCAGGCTTTTCATCTGTTTCGCAAATTCCTTAGCCTCGACACTGCACTTTTCCCCTTTTTCTAATTTCCTCAGCTCAGAAACATTTCTTGGGTTGTTTCCATATATGACTTGGAATGGGGACTTGTTTGTACTCTTGTTGACAGAATTGTTGTATGCAAATTCTGCCTGCGACAAAACCAAATCCCATCCCTTGGGTTTATCTACTATCAAGCATCTTAATAAATTACCCAGACTTCTATTTACCACCTCTGTCTGTCCATCAGTCTGTGGGTGGTATGTAGAACTGAATTTTAGATCTGTCTTCAAATTCTTCCACAATGTTCTCTAGAAATAACCAACAAACTTTGTATCTTTGTCAGAAACTATGCTTTTTGGCAGACCGTGAAGTCGTACGACTTGAAAAATAACCCTGCAATGTGAACCGCATCACTTGTTTTCTAGCAAGGAATAAAATGTGCCATATTGGATAATCTATCAACCACCACAAATATGGAGTCATTTCCCCTCTGTGTTCTCGGTAATCCAAGAATGAAATCCATGTTGATGTCCTCCCATGGCCTCTCAGGTACAGGTAACGGCTGATATAATCCTGTGTTCTGCTTCCTGCCTTTCACCATCTGGCATATTTTGCAACATTGCACAAACATTTTCACATCTTACTGCAGTTGTGGCTAGTAGTAGTTCTCACTCACCAGGGCAATGGTCTTATCCCGGCCAAAATGTCCAGCCAGTCCTCCGCTGTGTTTCTCCTTGACTAAGTTTTCCCGCATGGAACTCCTTGGAATGCATAACTTACTTCCTCTGAAAAAAATTCCATATTGGATTAGAAAATCCAACCATTTTGTCCTTTCCAAAGTAACAGGTGCCAAGCAAGTCATCCAGGCTTCTGCAAAATCAGGATCTTCAGGATACAGACCCTTCAGTTCTTCGAATCCTACCACTTCCACTGTCATTTCAATCAGCAAATTCTGCCTTCTACTTAAGGCATCTGCAACTCTGTTTGATTTTTCGCTTATGTGTTTCAACACAAAGGTATAGCTTTGGAGATACTCAACCCACTTCAAGTGCCTCTAATTCATTTTTGTTTGGCTATTAATGTACTGTAAGGCCTGATGATTCATGAATAGAACAAACTATTTTGGCAACAAATAATGCCTCCACTTCTTTAGAGCATGAACTATAGCATAAAATTCTTGACCATAAACTAAATACTTTTTCTGAGCATCATTGAGCTTCTCACTAAAGTAAGCAATAGTTCTGCCTTCCTGACTCAGTACAACTCCTATTGCACTACCACTGGCATCACAGTCTACCTGAAATACTTTGTTAAAGTTTGGAAGTGCCAAAATAGGTTGTTCTATGACCTTTTTCTTCAATACATCAAAGCTCGTATCAGCCCCTAAGGTTCACTTAAATTCTTTTTTATCCCCTCTCATTGTTTTTGTGAGGGGTGCACAAATGCTGCTAAAATTTCTAATGAATTTTTTGTAAAAGCTGGCTAGACCATGAAATGATCTTACCTCTGTTGTGCTTCTCGGGGTAGGCCATTCGATGATAGCTCTCACATTTTTTGGGTCCATTTTTAGACCTTCTACTGAGATGACAAATCCCAGGTACACTAACTCCTTCTTTACAAAATTACACTTTTTCAGATTAATTAATAATTGCTCCTCCCGCAGGTTCTCAAAAACCCTTCTGATGTGCGCCAGGTGCTCCTCCAAGGTTCTGCTAAATATTAATATATCATCTAAATAGACAATGACAAATTTTCCTAAGAACTCTTTCAGTACCTCATTCATCAACCACATGAAGGTACTTGGTGCATTGGATAGCCCAAATGGCATGACCAACCATTCATACAAACCCTCTCTGGTCTTGAAGGCTGTCTTCCACTCATCTCCTTCTCTGACACGGATCTGATGGTAACCACTCTTGAGGTCAATCTTGGTGAAGTATTTGGCTCCACTCAAACAGTCCATTATGTCATCCATTCTTGGCAATGGAAATATGTATTTTATTGTGATCTTGTTGATGGCTCGAGAGTCTATACACATTCTCCACTCTCCATATTTCTTTGGTGCTAGCACTGTAGGTACTGCACATGGACTTAAGCTTTCCCGAATTAGTACCTTCTCTAGCAACTCTTGGACCTGCCTGTTTAGCTCTTCAGTTTCTACAGGCGTCATTCTATGTGCAGCTTTATTGGGCAAGCTTGATCCTGGCACCAAATCAATATGGTGACTGATCTTCCTTACTGGGGGTAAACCCTTAGGCACATTATCAAATATAATATCTAGAAATTCCTCCAACAAATATAGGACTTCTGTTGGGGTATATTTGCATTCTGTATCCCTGACTCTAGGAATTAATGCATAACACATATGTTCATGCTTTAAATCATCTAAAAATTTTCTCTCGTCAACCAAGCAAATTCTGGCACTGCCACATTCCTTTTCTTCCACCTCCTTCAGGGGTTTTAGCTTATGACGCATTCCATTCTTTGTCATGAAATAGGTGTTGGCACGACCATCATGAACCACACACCTGTCAAACTGCCATGGCCTTCCCAACAACAAATGGCACGCATCCATGGGCAGAATGTCGCACAGGACCTCATCACGGTAATTCCCAATACTAAATTTTACCAGGCTTTGTTCACTGACCAAAACCTTATGGTATTTCTACAACCATGCGATCCGATATGGATGCGGGTGTCTCTTCCTCTCCAGTTGTAGCTTTGTAACCATTCCCTCTAAAACTAGGTTATCCGTGCTACTGTTGTTGATAATAATATTGCAAATCTTACCTGTGCATTTACACCTTGTGCGGAATAAGATTTTCCTCTGATCTACGGCCCCCTATTCATTCAGTAGGACTCTCCTCACAATAATTACTTCTCCTCTCTTTGCTTCTTCAGAATGCTTAGATCTAGCATCTTCATCAGTGACCATGGCTCTGGCATTTCCTTTCGGCCTCCTATTATTCCTTTCTCGTTGCTATGGGCACTCGTATTGGTGATGTCCCTCTTCTCCACACTAGAAGCAAGTTCCACGGAATCTTCCTCTTCCTTGGCCATGTCCAGCTCTACCCCTTCCCCCTCGGTAATCATTATTTTTATTATGGGGGCGGTAGGTATTTTCTCTCCTTTGTTCCTGATTACTGCTACCTTCTCCATTCTTCTAAGAATATTCATTCCTTCTTCCACTGGTCCTTCCATCGGTTCTTCCGCCACGACCTCTTCCTCTTTGCTTGTTCTCAAACCTCCTATTGAGCTTTTCTTCAACCTTTAGGGCAAATTGATAAGCATCCTCTATGGTGGTCATTGGAACCAGACTTAATTCTTCCTGAATACTTGCTTGTAACCCATTAATGTAACGGGCTACCTTCTCCTTGTTGGCCTCTAAGTGAATTTTTTTTATCATAATTTTATGAAACTCTTATGTGTATTCTTTTACAGACTTACTTGATTGCCTCAACCCTTGCATTTTCTTTAGCAGGTCTAACTCAAAATCACCAGGGATGAACTGCCTCTTCAGATTTTTTGCCATCTCTTCCCATTTTGTTATTATTTCTTTTCCTCTTTTATTTCAATCCAGCTGCACTCCCTTCCACAAAATTTTGGCATGACCTTTCAGTTTGGTCTTAGCGAATCTGACCCTATCAGGATCCTCAACCTCCTTGTACTCAAAGTACTCTTCCAGATCGTTGATCCAGTCGATCAATTCCTTTGGATCAAGGTTCCTGGAATACATGGAAACCTCCATATTTGGCCTCTTCCCAATCTAGGATATGGCTTTGTATAGTCTGGCTTGAGTAGGATCTACTGCTTCTTCATCTTCCTCAGGCTGGCCTTATTCTTTGTCATCTTCCTCTTCACTACCTTCATCTCTTCTTGGCTCCAATCTTCTACGCATTTCTTCTTATAGGGCTTGCATTTGCCGCTATAAAGCTCGGACATCTTCCGCTGCCACCATGCCTCTCCCACCAATAAGGTTTCTTCTTGGAGGCATTCTGCTCACTCAATCACAAGCCCTCCCATAGATCTTGGTGTAATTGCCTCATGTTTGACGATCTGTTACACACTTAGGAACTTTCGGCTCTGATACCACTTGGTGGAGAACAGATCTAAACACAAGACAGGAAACAAAATAACAAGAGCCAAATTTCTTATCCAATAGCCTTGAAAGAATTTACAAATAATATCCAGCAATCTACCATTTTGCCAACCCTTTCTCATTACAATTTTTGGGTTTTTATCAAGGTCCCGACCCTTTGTGTTTTCAAACTTCCCACGATCTGCAATTGCCACCTGGAACAATACTGGAAAGTTGCATTGATGAGACTTTGGGTGAGGTGCATGACTGGCTGCCATAACCATCGGGATCTTCTTCTTAAACTACTGCTTCGTTGCTAGTCGCTATAAATGCATCTCTAGATATCCTGCACGAGTGGCCAACATGCTTGTTGGAATCTTCCTCTGAAACTGCTACTTCACTATCGCTAACTTGCCATGCAAGAAGGGATGCCTTTATGAAAGCTTGGAGTGCATGTTTTTCTATTTGGTCGCAATATCGCAACATGTCATGATATCGCGTCAATTTCCTTTTTACGCTTTCTTTCTCCTGCTCCGGTCGCGATACTGTGACATGTTGCGATATCGCGACATTTCTTCCTTCATGCCTTCTCGCTTCCGCTGTGCCTTCGTTCTTTAGTTTCGGTCATGAAATCACGACATGTCATGATTTTGCGACCTTCTATCCTCCGCACCTTTGCTCCCTACGTTGGTTGCAATTTCATGACCTTCGGTCCTCCGCGCCTTTGCTTCCCTACTTTGGTCATGATTTCGTGACCTTGTGTCTTCCGTGCCTTTGCTTCCCTACTTTGGTCACGATTTCGTGACCTTGTGTCTTCTGTGCCTTTGCTTCCCTACTTTGGTCACGATTTCATGACCTTGTGTCCTCCGCGCCTTTTCTTCCCTGCTTTGGTCATGATTTCGTGACCTTCTATCCATCGCTTCTCTATCTCCTATTTTGGTCGTGATATCACGACACTTTTTGTGTCGCGATATCGCAACACACACACACACACACACACACACACACACACACACACACACACACACACACACATATATATATATATATATATATATATATATTTCTTGCAAAATACATAGAAAAATTTGGTTGATGCTAGATTGCTCTACTGCCCTCAGATGCTCCTGCATCATTGAATCCCTTGTTCCATTGGTGTATCTTTAGGCTTGCACTCTATCATTCTATACTTTTCAAGGAGAGCTTTTGCATATTTTGATTGAGTGATAACTATTTTGTCCTTTCCTTGATAAATTTCTAAACCAAGGTAGTAGTTCATTAATCCTAGATCTATCATTTCAAATGCCTTTTCTAGATCCTTTTTTATATCACTTATTAACATCTCTGAACTTCCAATAATTACTATGTCATCAACATATACTATGAGGATCAAGATATCATTTCCAATTTTCTTGGTATATAGACTGGGATCTGATGAACTCCTTTTGAAATCATGATGTAGTAGATGATTATTGATCTTTATATTCCATGCTCTGGGAGCTTGTTTCAAGCCATATAGAGATTTATTCAATTTGCATACCTTGCTTTCTTGTCCTTGAATAACAAAGCCTTCAGGTTGTGTCATATAGACTTCTTCTTCTAAGTCACCATTAAGGAATGCACTTTTCACATCCATCTGATGAAGTTTCCACCCTTGATGTGCAGCTAGCACATAGACTATTCGGATAGTAGTCATTCGAGCTGTTGGTGTGAATGTTTCTTCATAATCAATTCCCTCTATCTGAGTATATCCTTTTGCTACTAGTCGAGCTTTGTATTTGTCAAGTGTCCCATCTTCTTTGTATTTGATTTTGTAAACCCACTTGCATCCCACTACTTTCTTTCCTGGAGGTAGATTTACTAGATTCCATGTCTTATTATTTTTGAGTGATGCATATTCAGTTTTCATAGTTGCTTTCCAGTGTGAGTCTTTTAGTGCTTGAGAAGTTGATGTCGATTCTACTGAGTTACTTAGCATTCCTCTATTTATTTTGGTCATGCTGCGAGTTTGAGGTCCTATAGAAGTAAGATCTAGCATTATTTCTAGATTTGATTCTCTGAGAGTGTCTCTGAGCCATATTGGTTCTTTTCTAGGCAGTATTATTGATGCTTATGTATCTTGTTCTTGAGATTCTAATTTTGACTCTATACTCATTGTGTCTTCTTCAGACAGATTTATGAGGACTTCTGTGTCACCACTAGATTTATCTACATCGATCTTGGATTTTTCATCAAAGACCACATCTCTACTGATGTAGACTTTCTTTGTAGATGGATCTAGTATTTTGTATCTTGTAGATTCATTGTCATAGCCAACAAATATTCTTGTCATAGTTTTGTCATCTAGTTTAGTCCTCTTTTATTTTGGAACATGCATGTATGCTTTGCATCCGAAGACCTTTAGCTTTTCTATGTTGGGATTTTGTCCTGACCATGCTTCTTCTAGTGTAATATGCTTGAGTACCCTTGTTGGAAGTCTGTTTTGTATGTAGACTATTGTTTGTACTGCTTCAGCCCAAAATTTGTGATCAAGGTGTGCTTATTTTAACATACATCTTACCATTTCCATTATTGATCTATTTCTTCTTTCTACAATTCCATTCTGCTGAGGTGAATATGTTGTAGTAAGTTATCTCTTAATTCCATTTTCTTCAAGAAATGAGTCAAATTATTTGGAAATAAATTCTCCTCCTCTATCTAAGCGAAGTGCTTTTATGGTCTTCCCTGATTCTTTTTCCACTTGAAGTTTGAACTATTTGAAGTGATTGAATGCTTCTGACTTGTACTTCATGAAAGATACCCACATTTTTCTAGTGTGATCATCAAAAAATAATTGAAAGTATTTATGTCCTCCAACACTATCAACTTTCATTGGTCCACATAAATTTGTATATATTATTTCTAGAGGTTGTTGAGCTCTGTGTTGATGAATTTCGAAAGGGATTCTATGTTGTTTTCCTACTAGACATTCTAGACATACAGTAGTTTCTGGAGAAAATTTAGGTAGACCTTCTACCATTTGATATCTGAATAATTCCCTCATTGATGTTTCACTGGTATGTCCTAGTCATTTGTGCCATAGTTCTGAAGCATTGGTGGAAAGAGTTGAGTGAATAGTAGTGTCTAGAACAAATAGACCATTTTTATATGATCTTGATGCTATCATTCTTCCCTATCTAGAAATGTGACATTGTTTTCTACCAGTGAGAACCTTGAACTCAATGGTTAAGTCTTGATCCATAAGTTGAGAGACAAAAATAAGATTAGTAGTTAATACTAGAACATACAATACATTTTTTATCATACCTCTTCCATCCTTAAGATTTATTGGAATATCTCCAATTCCTTTTACTTCATATGTTTTTCTATCTACTACGACAACTAGTTTTTCATTAATATTTTTCAAATATTTGAACCAATGTATGTTTCCTGTCATATGCTTACTTGCACCTGAATCTATATACCAATAATCCATGATACTATTTTTATACCTTATGTCTCCCAAGTATGTTTTGGATAGTGCTATTGTAATTTGAAGTTCAATGTTTGGTTGATTTTGTAAAGTTTTGTAAATACCAAAAATCAACTTCTAATATCCCTTATTGCTCCTATTGAACTAAGCACTTTTCCCAAATTTTAAAGAGGTTATAATGTTGGATCTTTTGTCTCCTTTTGAGAAGTTTGAGACAATAATTTTATAAATTTCCAACCTTTGAAATACTATGATAAACCTCTCTTTTAAATAACCCTTTGGGAATTAATTTTAAGTGTATCTAATTTCCAATAAATTAATTTGATGTAGTAACCCTTATGACTCCCAAATTTGGAAAAATAGAAAAATAATAATATTTGCAAAATATTAAATAATCTAACCCAAGTAGAATTCCTTATATCTCCTAGGTTAATTTGCAAATATTATTTTAGCTTGGTAAGTTATCTCCTATGTCTTTTGCTTTCATAATCTCAAAATTTATCCTTGATTTTAAACCTTATATCTCCTTTATTTGAAAGCAATATTAAATGAGATAAATTACTTACCTTAGCTCCTTTATCACCACACTTGAATGGCTCTAATTTTGGCTGGATATAACAGCTACAATACGTAACTTTTGGCGCTTGAGATGATGAGTGTGGATTGGGTCGGCCTTGTCTTCAATGCTGGAGTGAAGAGTGCTACAGATTTGAGAAGGTTTGACCTTCTTTTCTAGGAGCCTTTAATGCTCCTCCTTCCTTCCTTCCATGTTGTGCTTCGAACGTGTTTCACTGTGCTATTCTCTCCTGGATTCCTTTGACTATGCTATTCTCTCTTCTTCACCCTATGTCACTTCATGTTTAGATGCCTTTTAAGGTGGTGAAGGCTTTGACAAGTGTCACTGAGCATTACGTATGAGCTCTCTCCTTTGTAACATAAAAATCCTTTAGTAACGCTCTGCTAGCTTCTTTGTCACCTTGTAATACATGAACACTTGTGTGAGTGCTTGTAACCCCTTCAATTTTTTTGCATGGAGTTATTTCACTGTAATACTTCCAAGGAGAGTATAACTCCTTTTTGTATGCCTCTTCTTTGCTTGCTACATTTCTTGGAGTGCAAGCAACCTCTTCTCTTGTTGGTCGATCGTTGAGGTGATTTTGGAGCTTCGAATGGTGTTGTAGGTGATTCTTTTGGTGGAAAATATTCACCAAGCTAGAAACCTATGAATATATCACATGTTCTCCTCATTCCTTGTTCCCTTCAACATGCTCCTTTTATGCTATTCATCCATGTTGATTGAGGTAGAATCTACCACCTTTTTTCTTGTAAA
The DNA here is from genome assembly GCA_028583015.1 of Wollemia nobilis. Taxonomy (NCBI): domain Eukaryota; kingdom Viridiplantae; phylum Streptophyta; class Pinopsida; order Araucariales; family Araucariaceae; genus Wollemia; species Wollemia nobilis. The sequence continues at coordinate 3,617,599 of JAQPPZ010013509.1, read as the reverse complement.
ATAGAGCTCCCTTTCTATCTATGTAAATGTAGGTTGATGATCGACTGATATGTGCATTGCCTTTTGCAGGTTCATCCATCCAAGATGTGAAGTGTGAGCCCCTTCGAATGGCTCCTTGTGCTATGGATGAGGAGTGCTTGACGTTTGGCCTTTCTTGGCTAGATTTCCCTATAATTTTTGTGCCTTTAGTGGCACCTTCAATCTACCCTTTTCCTACGAACAATGTAGTGCAATACCTTGTAATATTCTATGAGAATAATACGTTCTTATTGCACCCTTTTTGCACTCCTTCTTGCAGGTCTTGTAGTCTAATTTTGTAGAAGATTTTGAATGCACAAATGAGGGTTTTGAGGACGTCCCTTTGGATAGACTCCTTGCCCTCTTTGCTTGGATATTTAATGATAGATCCAAGCTTTACAAATGTTGTAGATAGAAGTTTTTTTTTGTTGCACTTAACCCTATAGTGCTTTGGATTTGAGACTCACCAAGTCTCAATATTTGAAGCTTCTTTTGGTTAGTTTTTATTCACTTGTACTAACCAATTTTGGTGGCTTCTATTGGCCACTATGAGTTGCAGATTTTTGTGCTTTAAGAGTGTCTTTAGACACTTTATGCAAATTCTAGATTTTGTGCCCTTCTCAAAAACACAAAACTAATTTCTTTTGAGAGTAATATAATAGTGCAAATGAATCTAATAATATTTCACTTTTAATGCACTAATAATTTCACCTTATCACTCCAATCAACTCTCAAAAATAATGCACTTAATAAATTTACTGCAACTAATCAAGAATAATCTGAAATGAATCTTCAAGAATTATTCTACAATTCTCTTATAAGCAAGGTAGTAGGAGCTAGTCTTCTTTTTCTTTCCAAAGTAGATGATAGGTAGTTGATAGATAGTTTGAAATTCTAAAATCTAATCAACTCCTAAAGTGCAAATGAACCTTAAAGAAACCTTTCTCTTTTTGCACTTTTGAAGACTGTAATTCAATTCTCCTTATTGCAACTTTAATCCAAATTAAGGTGCTTAAACAAATATGATAAGTAATCCACTTTAATGAATCTACTTGCACCAATAGTTGCTTACCTTTTTTTGAAATCCCTTTTCACTGCTTCTGTAGAGGATGTAGATCTTGGTGTCCAAGATCACCAAGTTGCTACCTTGAGTAAGATCTTGCAACTCTTTGTAGGCTACCCTGAACAACTTCGTCTTCACCAAAAGATGGTCTTGAACTCTCTTTCACGAGCCTTAGGATTTGGTGGCTTGTTCTCCTCTTGGGGATTTGGCACTCCTTGCCAAAATATTCTCCTTTTTGGGCTTGTTGTCGGATGGCGATAATTGTCCCAAATATTCTTCTTATCAGAAACTTCTCTGATCTCCTTATTCTTGTCAAGCTCTTCACATGATCTCAAAACAATGGAATTTGCAAGTGGTAGGTCCAAAGGTGCGTCTATTTTGCAAAACCCATAGTAATGACTTTCCCTATTCCTATCTAGGAATGACCGTGGCTTTGATACCACTGATGGCTTTAGAAACATTCAACTACAACAAAAGATAGAGATCAAAGCAATAGAACATCTTATTGAATGAATAGAAGTGATACATTCGAGTAGAGATATGAGGCTCTTTATATAGGAAGATGGATTCCTTAGCCAACACTCTACCTAGTTGTACAAGGGACAACTTGCACATATACAACTTGCACATTGACACTTGTGCAGTTATTACATTGCATGAAGTAACTAGATAACTTTCCCCTGAAGTAATCTAACATAGCCAAATGATGTAATATATTCTAACACATCTAATAGGTTTATGAAAAATTAAATATTCATTATTTAGAAATCTGAAATTGAAATTTTATTTTTATGCATTAGTGAAAGAGCCTAGAGTGCTTGGTGATTTTATTTTATTTTACATAAAAATAAAAAGAACCCCACACACACCACATTTTAATTTAACATTAATGAACTAGATTTCATCACCAGCCATTAATCAAGACCAAAAATGGTGGGCTTCATCTCCACATGTTGGCCCACATCCTCGAAACTTAGTGGTCAAAATTGAGTGGCTTCTTGGACTTCATCACCAGGAGGTCCCCTAATATTGGGTGCACATAGAGCAGAAAATATTAGTAATGCCATTTTACCATGGGTCTTAATAAAACATGGAATGTATCTTTCACTTTTTTCTAAATCTCAATCGAGAGTGAAGAAAAATCATGTAGGGCCTTACCCGAGGTATTAGGCAAGTAGTAGGACTCAGATAGTGTGACCTCCCTCTAGGGGGTAATTATGATTCCTTAGGGTTATCCTTTAGCCAATATCCTAATAGGAAGCCATTTTTTCCATTTGGGTTATACTCTTCAACAGGAGGATGTGCTAAAACTACCTTTTAGTAGTTTTACATTTTTGTTTACCCTTATTTTCATAGGATTTAGGAGTTTTTAACATCAAATACACTAAAAAAATATAGGGACTCACACTTAAAACTTAAAATAGATAATCATATTTTTTTCCTTATGTGTTTCTTTGTTGTTTAATAAAGACCATGGTAACTACATGTGGCCAAGCTTGATCAAGAGCTAGCATTGTAGAAAAATTTCAAGGAGGCATGGAACACCTCCGCATCAATCTAGAGGATATGACCATTCTTGAATGACATCCTAGTTTTTATAGATATTCTAACCTAGAGGAAGTCCTCATTCATAATGCATCTACCGATCCTTGATATGATCGTAGTGATGTCTTCCATGGTCAAGATACTTTTTGTGCTTCCCATAGACATCCTCTTTAGCACAGAAAGGGTCCTAATAGATCAATGTTGCGATTTTGCATTCTAACTCACTTTATATACTAGTAAAAGCATGATTAGGACTAAACTCCATGGATGAGGTTAGATTATCAAGCCGCTTCACTTGACCATCCATGGATGAGTTGGTAGTATGACTATTTAGACAAGTATGATACTCACCGTCCTACTCAGATAGCCATATTGGCTTGTATAGTCCTTGTTAATGAGGAGCACAAAGATTTTTATAATCCCCCTAATCCTCAAATGGAGTATTCCACAAAAGCACATTATGTATTTATGCCACCTAAAAACATTGAGCTTACATATAAGCATGGATACCAGGTCAATGCAACTTCCCTTGATCATGGAAAATAGATAGCTTCTAGGGCTACCGAGAAAGCCAAGTCTCTTCATATTAATACAAAGGTCAATCGACCCCACATTACCGACCAGTTAGATTAGGACCTTAGGAAGAATACTAATAAAAAAGCAATTCTAAACTAGCTATAGCTGGATAAACAATGCTTGGATGAGAAATATTAGTTGAGTCAATAGAGACTACAAGAACATAGGGTGTACCAAGAAAGGCTCTATTGAAAGATATTGCAAAAAATCATGCATGAGTTGGTTCTTACATAAAGTACATATAGGCATAATATCCATCAAAAGCGTATGGTACGACATCAAAAAATACTGCCTAGACCCAATCAGAACCATCCTCCTCATGCACCCCCTCAACAAAATAGGCCCTAAAAACATCAAACCAATAATGCTCAATAATAGCATAAAACCTATGAGGACTTAAGATCAAATTATCAAGATTAGGGGTACCCCAAGTTGCTTTATGAGGATGTGGTTGATGACCATAATAAACCACCTCATCCCACTAGACATCTTCCACATCCCCCTCCTTGAGGTCAAATGTGAGGACATGAGATCATTTCTTTTGAATATTACAAGGTGCTCACTGAGCACATAAGATCACTAAAAAAACAAGCTTTAGGAATAGGTTACAAAAAACCCACATTGAATCAACTTTGCAACCAACTGCTTTATCCTTCTATCTCATCTCCCCCATATCTAGAGCATTTTAAAATTCCCAAGTTAGATAAGTTTAAATGGGATGATGATGCACATGAGCATGCCACTAGTTTCATGAACCTATGATTTTAACTTTAGGATAATGATGCCTTGTTGCTGAGAACATTTTTGATAATGCTATTGGTCCCATCCCTAGAGTGGTTCAACCATTTTCCAATGCATAGCATTTAGAGCTTTGAACAACTCACAAATGCATTCCTAGAACACTTTTCATTTAGCATAAATAAGGAATCTACCTTGAATGATATATATAATCTTCACCAATTTGATGATGAACCATTCCTGGACTATGGTAACAGGTGGTAAGTGGTCATGTCAAAGTTACCATTCACCTTATCTATGATAGAGCTAACTCGTCTCTTCACAAGGAGTTGTTCAATTTTTTTATTATTATTGTTGTAACTCCAATAATATCAAACATTTGAGGAAGCCCTAGCTTAGGCTAAGGTCATAAAGGAGATTAAGATTTAGGAAGGAGAAATCAAATCTCAAAAGAATGAATGGAAAAAAAACCCAAAATGCAACCATGCTCAACAAAAACACTTTGTGATTAATCAAGTTAATTTGAATGCTCTAGGTCCTATAAAGCAAAATTTGCTATAACAAAAAAATTACCAGGCCCAACCCTCTCCTACAAAATACAATAAACCTCAATAGAATCAAGGGCAAAGGCAACAACATCACCCACTTCATAATTATATATTATTTCCTAAGTCTTTGGCATCATTTCTTAATCTATTATGTGAGGCCAAGGCTATCAAATTTTTAAATATCCACCCCTTGGATCCTAATAAGCCCAAACCAAAGTGGTACCGAGAGGGCATGTACTATCCTTATCATCGAGTAAATGGTTATGAAATTTAGTTATGTATCACATTTAATAACAAAGTACAGGATATGCTTGACAAGAATGAAATTCAAATTGATAATCCTCTCATGACCAATAATAAATAGATGGGCATATTTAAGGATCAACTACCTACACATGAGGTATCGGTAGATCAAATATGATAGGTAAATTAAATCTATATAGCCCCACTTAATTAAGGATTTTTAGGGATGATTAATATTGTGATACAAAATAGGAGGTATCCAAATCAAGTTGCACCACTTGTAACTCTAGAAAATATTTGCTACCAACAAATCCTATCCAAGGTTTTCCACCTCATCTGGTGGTAACCATAAAAAGTAGACTTACTCAAATTCTATGGATGGCATTGGCTAGACTCTCAAAGTATGAGCTAATATAATAATCACAACCACACAAAGAAGCTCTAATGGAGATTCTAAAATTAGTTGAATTGCAATGCCATGATCCCAACTTGTTTGTCAATTTTGTGGGGCACATTCAATATTTTAGAGAGCCTATCATAATATTTCATGATCATGAGATCAAGGCAACTCCCACTACTAGGCCCGATCCTCCACTACACATCATTGCTAGTGTGAATAGGATTTCGTACAAGTGGATATTGATTGAAACATGCTCCTCAATTAACATCATATCAAATGACTCACTAGAGCACCTTAGCCTTCCAAGCTCACACATTTTAGAATCTACATTCACCCTCTAAGTATTCAATGATTCTTTATGCTCTATCATCAACATAATAGTCCTTCCTATTCATGTTGGGATAAATACTATTCCTACATTGTGCCATGTATTTGAGGGTGCAATGCAGTATAATATATTACTTGGAAGATATTAGATGAGGGACATGAAATGTGTCCCATCCATTTTACATAAGTGTCTTAAGTATATACATGAAGGGCAAGTTCATGTGGTTCATACAGATTTAGAACCCTTCAAGTATTGTAATTTGGTGCACCACCAATAAGAATCCATCTTACCATAAACACATTTAGATTTCAAACCTAATGATCTCATCAAGAGTCTAGATCCAACACCACATTTAGCCACCATGCCATCTCCATCTCTGCCATCACCATTTATTTATCTCTATATCCTTTATTTATCCTAGGATCCTTTGAGCAAGAAAAAGTTGAAGGAGCCAATCGAAGAGATTCCCCCATCTATTTTGACCATCTTAGTAGAAGATCCTCTAATCCCTATGGATGAGGAAGAATCATTTTTATATGGATAAGTCATTCCAAGCCATACCCCCATCATCATAATCCATCCCATTACAGATCACAATTCATTTGGTCAATCTTGGACTCATTGAGTATCTGGTACAAAATATCATATTCACTCCACTCATTGAGTTCGTACAGGACATGAGCAAGCCTTACTTTCCATATTTACCTATTGGTACCATTATACCCTTGGGGGTACCCTCAAACCAAATTAAACGAGTAAAGATAGATAGCTGGGCTCGAGGGTGCGTAGGAGTGATATCCTAGCATGAAAGCGTAAGCAGGAAAACTGAACAATTATAGATAGAGAGCACACCCACCCGCTTTCCCACTGAACCGGCTTAAATGAATCTTTCATTTCATCCCACCCATCCCAGGCTTTTAAATAAATTGTGGATAGTCAACTTCATGATACGCAACAGCTGGAGATGAAATGAAAGTGCGCTTTTTTATTTTAAGGCTGGTGCATAGCAATATCCATATCCAGTCACTCCAATATGAGAACTGGGGAATTGAAAGGGTGCAGAAGCTATGTCGTAGTCGGCAGTGAGATCAGCATATCTCTTATCGGCGTCATAGTCGGTATCGGCATGCATGTATATGGGCATAGCTATAGGCATAGTTGGAGTCGTATGCCCATTCATATTCTTTTTTTGCCTCTTAAAATATAAAAGAGCTGGAGAATATCTTTTCTTATTGGGCCTCCCGCTTCCTTGCTATATCGTGGAACAGGGGCAGCCCTCCCTATTTAAAAAAGGAGAGGCCCGGTTATGGATGCCATTTTCAAACATGGGGCCCCTCCCCCACCCCCACCATTTAAAAGGCAAAGGCTAAAGGCAAAGCGAAAGGGAAAAGCTCTTTCTGATCAAGGAATGGGTGCATCAAAGCCCCATTACTCCATTTAAATAAGGTAGAGCGATCTGAATTCCAGATTATATATGCTACGCCGGACACACAAGGTTTACTCCCTTTTCTGACTGAACGAGTCGATATGCCAAATACAACTCTGAGATACCGCGCCCAGCACAAAAAAATCCAAGAACTGATCCGAGCCAAGCTAACCTAGCCACCTCTCCCTATTTTAAAAGGGGTGACCAGTCCCCTATGGTGGCGGACAATGATTCTACAAGTTTGTCCCCTATGGTGGCGGACAATGATGAGCCATTTTTAGGGAATGTCAATTATTTGTCAAAATCAATTTTTACCCTATGGTACTTTTACCACTACCATTGTCACATGAATGGTATAGGTTGGTATAAACAAGGTATTTAGACTCCTTACCATCCATAGTATCATCTCCCTATAGATAAGTTTGGCTTAGGGTATTCCATGCATATGCTATATGAAATCCTTTTAAAATCCCAAAGTTTGGCTTAGGGTATTCCATGCATATGCTAGAAGAAATACTTTTAAAATACCTCCAATGCCTGACCATAGTCTTTGAGGATGATATTGATGAGAATTATTACACTGATCTAGGCTATTTTCATCTACTAGGAGATCAGCTTTCTATCACAATGGTTTTTGTTGCACCCTCTAACTCTTCTAGAAAGGTATCTAATGGAGAGGAGGATGATACAAGTTTAGTGTATTTAGGTCCTTGCTACATTTAGTGGCTTAACAACCAATTTCATGTGAACTCTCATTCATCCTCTAATCGATAACACATAAGTGGTCAGATTTTTGATGGAGAAGAAGATACCAATGAGCAAGAAGAGTCTAGTCAAGCCAATGACCATAAGAATTATTGGATCAAAGAGGGTAGTGGATTCACTCAAGATCATGATGACATGTCCATTGATTCATCTTACCATGAGTTTGATGCAATATCCATTGCTTCAGATAGCTCAAAATATGAATCAGTGGCTATTGAGACCCTCAATGAGTTCTACCTTTATATTTTCCCTAGGGGGATGCCCATTTTGTGGTAGCTACTACCACCAGAAGATATAATTATTTTGGATCTTCTTAGGCTTCATCCAGTCATTCCACATTTACCTCAACCATATTTGGTGCACTTGATGCCACCCATTTTTTATAGGCTCTTTCCACCTATGAATGGAAACCATCCACCATCCATCATCATGGTTTCCATTGACCTAACAATACCATATCAGAATCCCAATGACCTTTCAAAATATTTGCACCTCAATAATGAGGCCATTGATTTTGATCACACCATGATTTACCCATCATCCATAGAGTTCTTCCCTTGTGAAGAGATGTTACAACCATTTCATTTCTCCCAAGGGACATCTAAATATGTTTGTCATGCTGAGATCAAGCTTGAAGAAGCGATCAATTCTCCAAGTATAGTTGATGACATACATTTGATCCCTACACCTCATCAGCTCGAGGAGGGATCCCACATGTTAGTTGAGGTAACAATTTATGTGGATATCGACACCGATCCCATAGTTCCTAGAAATTTCAAGTTGGGAAACTTTCTATCCCCATAGAAACAAGTCAATATCATAGCTCTCTTGAAAGAAAAGAGAGAAACCTTTGCTTGGTATTATAAATACATGTCAGGTCTTGACCCAAGTTTAGTCATGTACAATATGATTCTCGATCCAAAAATTAAACCATTCAAACAAAATCTTAGAAATATGCATCCAACAATTGCATTAATGGTTAAAGATGAACTTCAAAATTTGTTGGATGCAAGATTCATTCAACCCATCGATTATCTTGATTAGGTATCCAACATGATACCCATAAGAAAACATGATGGGAGGATTCACATATGCATATATTTTTGAAATCTTAACAAAGAGACTCCTAAGGATGAATACCCCCTTCCTAACATTGATGCTCTAGCTGACACAACTATAGGACATGAAATGGTATACCTCATGGATGGTTTTTTAGGCTACAATTAGATCTGGGTCAATCTCAAAGATCAATCCAAGATAAAATTTACCATGCCTTGGAGGATTTTCTATTATAAATTCATGCTATTTGGTCTAAAAAATCCAATTCCACATATCAGTGGGTCATTACATACATATTTTATGACTACGTGCATAAAATCCTGGAGGATTATATAGATGATTTACTAGCTAAATCTCTATTGCATCATGAGCACGTAGATGTTCTAAGGAATGTCTTAAATTACCTTATTGAGCATAATGTTAGACTTAACCCCAAGAAGCATGTCTTTAGAATTACATTTGGAAAACTCCTAGGTTTTATAGTCTCAAAATGAGGCATTGATGTCGATCTCACCAAATTCAAGGTGATACACGAATAGCTTCTCCTACCAACCTTAAGCAGTTGTGCATCTTATAAGGGAAGGTAGCATCTATCTAACACTTCATCGCATAAATTTCAGATAAATATCGACTAATGAATCATATATTACAAAATGGGGTCCCATTCACTTGGGATGATGAGTGTCAAAATACCTTTGATGAGATAAAACAATATCTAGCATCCCTACTAGTTTTAGCTCTACCTCGACCAAGTGTGTCATTTTTACTATACATATAAACTACCGACTTTGCTTTAGGGACCATGTTAACCCAAAATAATGAATCAAGTAAGGAAAATATTTTTATTACATCAATAGTACCCCGATGAGCTAGGAGCTTAAATATACATACATTGAGAAGATTTGCCTAGTAGTTGTATTTTCCACTAACAAGTTGTACCATTACATGCTCAATCAAACAACACATGTCATGTCTAAGGAAAACCCTTTGTGGTACATGATGAGTTGAGTGTATCATAATAGCCATATCACAAAATAGATTATGCTATTGATAGAATTTGACCTTGATCATAAGTTAGAAGTCCATTAAAGGTTAAGTAATCATTGATCAACTAGCAGAGGCTTCTATTTAGGACAATCAACATCTTACCATCGAGTTGCTTGATGATGTAGTTTTTGCACTATCCAACTCGATAGAACTAGAACCTAAAAACAAAATTGATATGACATTGTTCTTTGATGGTTCCAAGTGCGATAAAGGCATGGTGCATGAATCATATTTTTCACACCATAAGAAGCTTCTATGCCTCTATTATTTAAACTTGATTTTTTTGGAAATTTGAGGTATTTTATGTTGTCATTGATGTCACATGGATCACATTGAGTTTTTGTGGCCAAAGTATTTCATAAATAAACATTTATGATATTTTGGAAAGCATGGATATATACAGGGTTTTTGTGAAAACCAAGTTAGGAAAAATAAAAGGTTTTATTTAAAACCATGAATGGTAGATTTGAAATGGATTTTTCTTAAAACCCAGGTTGGCTTTTTGTTTCATCGAAAAATGTGCCCCGGTGATGGAGATATTTAATTTTAAATATTTAGTTTAAATTTTAATTATTTAAATTTTAAAATTAAAATTAAAGTCATCGCCGATGTCATAAAAACCATGCGCCATCAAAAGGAAATTAATAATTAAAGGTTCTGATGTATGTGAAATTAAAGGAAGGTTGCATATATATATGCAAAGGCTTTTGATTCAAAAGTCTAAGCATCGAATGAAGAGAACAAAAAGCGAAAGCCCCGAAATCCTTCGAAATGACAATGTGGTCCAATGGTGAGCTTGGAAAGCATGGAGTTTTTGGTTGCGACAGGGCATGCATTTGATTCCCACCAGGTTTTATTTTTATAGAGTGTATAAGAAGAGCACTTGGTGCATGTTTTTGGCATGATCAAGGGCAGTGAAATATAGGGAGCATTTTTGCTCTCTGTCCTATGTCAGCAGATAGCTCACGTGGTCTTTGGCACCGCGATTGTGGTGTTGAGTGGGCAGTGATGAGGGTTCAATTCTCTCTAAGAGGTAAGTAAAAGTATTATTGAATATTTTTTATTATTGCCTAATGTTGGAGGAATAAGTTGATGCTAAGGGAATAATGTTTGATTAAATTTTTATTTACTTGGAAGGCAAGATATAAGGGTTGAAATGCACTTTTAGAAAAAGAGAAATTTTTGGTGTTTTCCTCTTTTAGAAGTATACCATATTATATATCGTTGAAAAGATTATTTCGAGGGCTATTTGATTAACTTGATTATATGGAGAAATAATATGTATGCAAAGATATATATATTTTTTGTAAATGGGTTCAAAGTGAAGGTTGTTTTGTTCTTTTTCAAAGTGTGTTGAGTGTGGCATATTTCCAAAGGGGTTTTTTAATATTCATAAAAGGTATGGGAACATTCTCCTATTGTTTGTTTATGGTGGTTGATTTCTGAAATATCATTGGAGAGAAAAATATTGATTGTGGTTTCCTTTTAGAAAGTGGTTGGTTGAATGCTTCAAGGTTTTCTAGTTTGAGAATTGTGGTTAAACCTTGTTTTATAAGCATAGTTGTTAAAGCCCATTGGTTATGAAAAGAACTTGAAAATAACATGAGTATATTTGTTATGTGAAGAAAATTTTATTAGAATTGTTGTTGAAGCCCATTGGTTATGCAAAGAACTTGAATTTGAGAAGAACATGAGTATCATTGTTATGTGAGATTTGTGGTTGAGCATTGTTGGAAACATTTGAGTTGGTTGATACATGCTTGGACTAGGGTTTATAAGAAAGAGTTGTTCCTTGTGGTAGTTGGTTGAGAAGAGTTGTTTGAGCCTACTCAAGTGATTGTGTGAAGTGGTTGTTCAAGTTCCATGAAACAAACTATTCTATATTCTGGATTTAAGTTGATATTGATATTTGAGGATAGAACATATTGAGTCTCTAACAATTCTCTTTATGCTTCTATGAGATTACCTTGAGTTGAGAAATATATTGGATTTGAATATAGAACATATTGAGTCTCTAAAAATTCTCTTTTTGCTTCTATGAGATTGATTTTAGTTGAGATCATTGTGGATCATAGTTATCATCCTTTGAAGAGTGTATTACCATTCATTGTTGAGTTCATATTTGAGCCTTGCCTTCATAAGATTTGTGGATGAGATTTGAGTACTACTTGAGTATGATTGATTGAGCCTTTGAGAAGGCTTTTGGGATAGATTTGGACAAGTTTTGTGTGAGCTTGTTGAGCAGATTTGGACAAGTTCTATGTGATCTTGTTGAGTATATTTGGATGAGTTCTATGTGAGCTTGTTGAGCATATTTGGACAAGTTTTGTGTGAGCTTCTTGAGTAGATTTGGACAAGTTCTGTGTGAGCTTGCTAAGCAGATCAATGGAGTACCTAGCTGAGCAGATTAGTGTGTTGCCTAGATGATAAGATCAGTGGATTGCCTACCTAAGCAAACCATGTGTTGCCTAGTTGAGTAGATCAATGGATTGCCTACTCGAGAAGATCAGTGTGTTGCCTAGCTGAGTAGATCAATGGATTGCCTACCTGAGAAAATTAATGTGTTGCCTAGCTGAGCAGATTTGTGGATTGCATACCTGGATAGATCAGTGTGTTTCCTACCTGAGCAGATTAGTGGATTACCTACTTGAGCAGATAAGTGTATTGCCTAGCTTTGAGCAAATCAAAGTAATCATTGTATTGGATAAGGATCCTTATTTTTGTGTGAAATATTATGAGATTATCTTGTGGAGTACCCCACATTGGGGGAACCACATTAAATCTTGTGTCTCAATTATGTGTGGTGACTTGTGCTCTTGATTACTATTGCTATCTGGGTTATTAATGCAGATTGTTATATTTGGTTATTGCAATTAAGGACATTAATTAATATTCATTTGGAAAGAAAGTAAAAAGTGGGTGCTATACTATTTACCCCCCTCTCAATATAAGCTTGTGTTCTTCATATTTCCCATGTACCAACAACAATTTTGAATATGAGGCCCTTATTTTAGGCCTTCAAGTAGCTATCACCAAGAAAATTAAGAAGTTAAATATTTTTGGTGATTCCTTGCTCATTGTCAACCAAGTCAAGGAAATCTACAAATGTAGGTTTCCAATCTTGTAGTCTTACAAAGCCCTTGTGGATAAGCTATTAGCTAAACTAGAATGATACAATATCAAGGTAGTCCCTCATTCATCTAATCATTTTGCAAATACTATGTCGCATTTGGGATTCTTAATTTTATATAACCCTTCATATGATATTACAACCATTCATGTTTACAATCAGTCATTTTATGTGAAGTTTCAATATATGATGAAGCTTTCCACATGATTCATATTGAACCATACCAAGAATGGTTCTCTCACATACACAAATTTTTGAAACATGCTTCCTGGGGATCTTTGATCCCAAATAGTCCTTTTGATAATAGTACAACAATCCATATTAATGTTATATCCCAATTGAAATTCGTACAGGATGAATTTTAAAATGAATAAGGAGTTAATTAAATAAAGACTCAACAATATTAAGATTGGTTCACCCAACTAAAAGATTTATTAAATATTGGTACTATCCCTTCAGGATTTTTGCATACTACAAAATGAAAATTTAAGCAAAAAGCAACAAAATATGTCTTTTTGGGAGATATTTTGTATCATCAAGGCTACAATGGTCTTCTCCTTCATTGTCTAGAGCCCCATGAATTTGGTTGGGTATTTTTGTAAGCTCACGATGGTACTTATGGTGGCCATTTTAGCGGTATGGCTATTGCTAAGCGTATTATCCACATGGGCTATTATTGGCCTGCTATGGAGAAATATTGTTGCGCTTATGTTAAGAAGTGCATGAAATGTTAGCATCATGCTAATATTTTACATGTACCTTCTCATTCCTTGTAACCGATTCATTCGGTCTAGCCTTTTTCATAGTGGGCTTTTGATTTAATTGGGAAAATATCACCCTTGTTATCAGGTCATCACACATTTATCTTAATGGCCATATATTATTTTACCAAATGGGTGAAAGCTATCCCTCTTACCACTATGATTGGACTAATAATTTTCAATTTCATACTACATAATATCATGTCATTTTGGTATTCCATCCAAGATTATTTTGGATAATGGGCCTTCATTCAAGCACAAATATGTATGAGCTTTGACTACAAAGTATAACATTCAACACAACTTTTCTATGCCCTATTATATTCAAGTCAAGGGATAAGTAGAGGTATCAAACAAAATAATCATTCCCATTTTTAATAAAATCATCAAATATAATCATAAATATTGGCATCTTCAATTGCCTCTTACATTATGGGTTTACAAAACTAGCAATAGGATGCCCACTAGGGAAACCTTATTTTTGGCTATTATATGGCACTAAGGCCATTATGCCCTTGTAATTAGAGATTCCTTCATTGCACATATCATTCCAAGAGTTCATCAATGATGATACCACACGATAATCTCACCTTTATCAGTTGACCCTTCTTAATGAACGATGTGTTAATGCTATTGATCACCTTTGCATTTATCAAGATCACCTTAAGTGATATTATGATATGAAATTCCACATTAGGACTTTAAATTTAGAGATCTTGTGCTTAAATAAAATCAACAGAACTCCAACTTACCACTGCACTTGCAAGACAAATTCATGGCAAACTGGTTAGGACCATTTATTATCATGCACAAGATAAGTCTTAGGACTTATAGGCTATATTATATTGAGGGTGTTGAGGAACCTAAACCTCTCAACATTCTCCACCTATGGGTATTTTATGCATAACACACAATACCTACTAACAAAAACCACAAAAAATAAAAATTGCAAAAATGTAAAAACATTGCATTTTTATTTGCATTGCATTTCACCATGCATTTCATGCTGCTACATTCACTCAGTTGCATTAGGCATGTTATTCCATTGCATTAGCATTAGGCCTAGTTTTTTTCTTGCATGCTAGGGTCTGGCACCATGCCTTTATTCCTTTCATGAATCTTAATCAATCTTTTTCATCATCATTATTTGTAGTTTTTCTTATAAGCTTTTGCTTATTAAGGGATCCTCATAAGATAGGGTAGATACATGATGACCATCAAAAATTATGTTTAGATGACCACTAAATATTTTATGCACACCTTTAGTTTGAAAAATATCATAGGTAATACCCCCACATTTCACATATAATATCATCCACATTCCCCTTTGTGAGTAATTATTTTTTTCAACACAACCAACAAGTTGCTATGGGGTGTTTACTAGGGTTTTTGATAATTCATCCATTTCTAGTTTTACTTTTAGATTTTATAGACAACTATCTTGTTTTTATAAGGCAGGGTTTTGCTTTGATAAGTACCCTACATATCTCAAAATCCTAACATAATTTTACACATTTAAAATCCAAGTTTTAAACAAGGAAGGATGAAGCTAAAATGTAGTCCTTGCCATATTAAATGAAAGGTTTCCCCTGCTCATCCTATTATATGCATGGTCTAGGATGCTAAGAATTGACAAAAGTACAAGCTTCCCCTACCCAAAGCAATAAAATCCCTTGCTCCACAAAATGAGCATCCCTAAAAAAATAAATAAAAACAGTGGTTTTCACCACTAAGAGAATAAATCCCTTGCTCCTCATAAAAAATGGGTAAGTATCCCAATGAAATCAAAATAAAAGGAGGTAATGAGCTTGAATCCCTGGAATAATCAGTTATTCAAAATCCATGGGATTATCTCCTTTACAACAATGGGTTGAATGAAACACTCCTAGCAATGGATAGTCTTATTCATGGTGATATTTCTACCATGTTAGCAACCTTCTTTGGTATAGAAAAATGTTAGATTGCATATGAGCTAGATTTTGGTGGCTTGTATTGCCTAGTAGTCAAGTCCAACTACGTCCAAAATCAGGATACTAGTGACCATGAGGTAATCCTCGTTACAACATTTGGTTGAATGAAACCCACTTGGTAATGGGGTAGTCTTATGCATCATTAATGAAAATCACATGCAAAAACAAGGATATTGAATATCTCGATCTTCCTAGCAAACTTGTATCTTTCAAAGTCCCATGTAGTCTGTATACATCTTTTTACTGATCAACTAGGGTGTTTGATTCTCATGAAAACCATGTTGTTCCCTATAGCAACTTACTGGTCATCCATCCATCATATACATTTTGATCATATTACATATGGTTGGCTTTCAAATGTATGACTTTTGTGAAAAGGTTAACATTTTTATTGATAACTTTTATACATTATGTGGTGCTTACATTTAGGTTTCTTTGCATCATAGATTCATTCATTATGTTTTAGCATATAAACATAAAAATAATTTTTTTTGCATTATAATATCATTAGCACATCATCAATACATACATATAGGCATACATTTATGCATCCATACTACAATGTATATACATACATTCATATCCATAATTTCATCCGTAATTGCATCCATAATTGCATCCATAAAGTGCATCCATGCATAAAATAAAAATATGCAATAAACACATGATAGGCCACAATAAAAGATATATCATATATATGGTAGAATATGGTACATCATCATACAAAAATACCCATAGGCTATAGTAGAGTGGGTCCTCAAATCTCACACTCAAAAGGAGAATAATAGATGATTCTAAGTCAAGTAGGGTCTATGCTCCTAAAGTCACACCACCCTCTACCTTGTATCTATGAGGCTACCCTAAATTGTTGGCTACTAAAGCCTCTCACCTAGTTGTTGACCTAGGAGTTCATAGCCTCATAGAGAGCTACATTGACTCACTATATTAGCTTTTATGAGATACTCTTACTGAAGAGCACTCGGGTAGGTGACCACCAAGTAGCCCTACTTGATTCTCCAAATTCTACATATAGGATCTATCAGGTCGATGTCAAGCCTGATATTCACTCAACAACATCTATAATCTGCTCACCTCAACCTATAGTCCCACTACATACCCTATAGCCTAGCTGTATGTACCTACATATCCCTAATACATGATAAAATCCACCACCCATATTCATATAGCATCTTGCTCTGATGTCACCTTATCCACATCCTCTTGGGAGCTCTACAACTATGCAGTAAGAATAACCTCATCCTTAGAGAAGCTCCCCCTCTTCTATCTCTCTCTGGCCAACTAGCTCTAAATACTACAACTTTAGTATCCTAATTTACCAACTATACATAAAGAGACTAAATTTTCTCTTTGAGTCGAGCATCCTCATCCTACAAATCCTCATCATACCTACCCTCATCATGTGTTTCATCCTCTCCCTCTAAAATTTGAACCCACTCTCGCTCTATTCTGTGACACACTCATTACTTATCCTCGATCTCTGCAAGGTCCTCATCCCCTATAAATATAACCTACCCACACATAGGTCCACCAACTACCACAACCAAGTCACCCACCATGAATTATAATCTATCATAGTACTTTCATCATCCATCCCTAGATTTGCTATTGGTTGATCCACCTCATCTCCCACTGGATCTACTTGCAACCACTCAAGCTAAGTTTCATACCCTAAATGTTAATAAATGATGGGCTCATTAGGTGTATCCTAATAAACCCTAAACTATTGATAAATTCAAGAGTATTATTTGATGTGCAAGGTGCAACCAAAGTATTGTCATTGTTGTCAACACAGTCAGGTTGATCAGTTGATGCAATGGATTGGAGTTGATTGATGAGCAAGGTGATGGATAGGAGTTGTTTGATGAGTAAGGTGTAGCCAAACTATTGTCATTATTGTCAACAGAGATAGAGGATCGGTTGATGCAATGGACAGGAGTGCAGAAGTCAATAGATAGATCTGTTGATGAAGTGAACAAGAGTTCAGAGGTCAGTCAGAACATGTACAATAAATTTCCAAGAAGACAGAAGTGGCCCAGTTTCAGAAAATCAAAGAAAAAGACAAGTTAGAAAACTGTCGCGATATCGCGACATGTTTTCTGTCACGATTTTGCGACATGTCGAGTTTTCGCTGGAGGAGAGAGAAAATGTGTCACGATTTCACGACATGTTGGAGGCAAAGAAGCTAAGCGGAAAAACTGTCACGATTTCGCGACATGTCGAGTTTTCGCTGGAGGAGAGAGAAAATGTGTCGCGATTTCGCGACATGTTGGAGGCAAAGAAGCTAAGTGGAAAAACTATCGTGATTTCGTGACATGTCGAGTTTTCGCTGGAGGAGAGAGAAAATGTGTCGTGATTTTGCGACATGTTGGAGGCAAGGAAGCCAAGTGGAAAAACTGTCGCGATTTCGCGACATGTTGGCAGAGAAGGAAGCAAGTGGAAAAGATGTCACGATTTCGTGACATAAATGGAGGAAAGGAGCTTGCAACGAAAAGTGTCACGATATCATGACACGTCGGGTTTTCACGACCCGAAGAAGAGAGAGATTGTACGACAACAAAAGTGTAGCGATTTCGCTACATGTCAAAGTTTCACGATCCAAAGCACAGCTGGAAATGCAAGGCACAAAGGTGTAGCGATTTCGCTACAAGTCGAAAGTGCAGAACACAAAGGTGTAGCGATTTCGCTACAAGTCAAAATGAAAGGCACAAAGGTGTAGCGATTTCGCTACAAGTCGAAAGTGTAGAACACAAAGGTGTAGCGATTTCGCTACAAGTCAAAATGAAAGGCACAAAGGTGTAGCGATTTCGCTACATGTAGGATTTTCGAAGGCAGAAAGAAAGAGAAAGTTTAGATGCCAAGGAGCAAAAGTGTAGCGATTTCGCTACATGTTGGAATTTCGCTAGTGCATGAAGAGAGAGTTGTACGGATGAAAATGTTGTCGCGATTTCGCGACATGTTCCGATTTCGCTGAGGCATGCGAAGAAAAGTGTACGGCAGAAAAAGATGTCACGATTTCGTGACATGTTCCATTTTCATGGGCGAAAGCGAAGGAAAGAGGAGAGAGAAAAAGATGTCACGATTTCGCGACATGTTCCATTTTCACGGGCAAAAGCGAAGGAAAGAGGAGAGAGAAAAAGATGTCGCGATTTCGTGACATGTTCCGATTTCGCTGGTGCATGCCGAAAAGTGTCACGATTTCGCGACGTGTTCCATTTTCGCGGGTGCATGCCAAGAAGAGGTCAAGAAGGCAAAAAGTGTCACGATTTCGCGACATGTCATGTTTTCGTTGGTGCTTGCGAAGTAGAGTGTACAGAAGCTGAGTATGTCATGATTTCGCGACATGTAAGGTTTTCGCGGTAGCAAGCCGAAGAAGCATACATAGGGACAGTTGCAGAATAAAATCTTGTAGCAAAACAAGATCTGTTACAGGTGGGGTTACAGAAATGCTACACGTGTAACAAACTGTCAGAATCTACAGTGGCCGAAAAAATCTGAAGAAGATCAGGCAGAATGTATTATTATAATAAGACAACTGTAGTAGGGTGAGCGGTGCGGCAGTAAGAGCATGGGAAACGAGAAATACAAAAAGCATGGGCCGTAATAAATTATAATATATTGCAATAAAAAGACAAAAGCCGAGAAAGCGCAGATAGTAGGCTGCATGCGTGTTAATGGCAGTTACTAAAGACAAGGGTTTTTAAGATGATAAAATATTGTTTAAAATGACGTGTTGCCATAAAGAGGGAAGGTGCCGCTGACAAGGAAGAGAGAACGCCAAATAAAGAAAGATAAATAAGGCTATCAGAGCCAAAATAAACAGATAAGGCTGTCAGAGCCGAAATAAATAGAAAAGCTGTCAGGGTGTAGAGAAGACGGGTTGAGCACGCATTAAGCAGAGCGGTAAGAATGAACCGTAATGTTTTTAGCTCTGTGTGATAAAATATATATATAAGAAAAAGCCAAAGAAAGAAAGAGTTGATCAAGTGAAAAAGAGAACTGCTGAGAGATAAGAAGTAGTGAGGAAAGAGTGTTGCGTAAAAAATAGAGAGTTAGTACTGTGGACTAAAAATAGCTTGAAGTATGTTGTAAGAAGGATAGTGTTGTGGGCTGTTAAAAGAAAGCAAGTATGCTGTAAGAGAATATAACAGTGTTGTGATAGTGCTGTGAAGAGCTGCAAGAGCAAGCCATATGAAAGGGCTATAAGTGTGCAAAAGGTAGAACTGTAAAAGAGTGTATGCTTCCATGAGATTGATTTGAGTTAAGCTAGACCAGTGAGGGTCTTGTAACACAGAAGGCATTTTTATGTCAATCAAAATTGAAAATAGAAATCCAAGTTGGTGCTTGGAATCAGGGGTTGGTGCTCCTTCCAGTTGGTGCTGGTAAATTAGGGGTTGGTGCTCCTTCCAGTGGATGTTGGTAAATTGATTGTAAAGTTGGTGCTTTGCAATGGCTGGATTTGGATGGGAGTCCAAGCAGTCTAGTTTGAGGAGTAGCCAAAACTGGTGAACCTCGTTACATCTTGTGTTATGTGATGCTCTCTTGTGGTACTTGTTGTTTCTGGTTTTAGCATTCATTTGTTTTGGCTTTAAGAGTTAAAGTTTTAAGTTTTAAATAGCTGCACTGATTCACCCCCCCTCTCAGTGCCATTGTAAGACTAACAATTGGTATCAGAGCCAAGTTCCCAGTTCAGGCTAAATCAGTCAGGGTTGATCTTGGATTAGTATACAATGGGTAAGAAGAATAGATCATCCTCCAATAAGGCATCTCAGTCAGTTTCAGTTCCTTCAGAAGAGAAAATTGCACTAGAGAAGGTAGAAGAAGTGAACTCTGAAGTATGCAATGAAAACCTGGAGATTGAAGTAGATCTAGAAGGTGAGTTGATCACCGCACTTGAAGAGTTAAGTATACAAAAGAAAAGCAACAACAGACTGTCCAAAAAGTTGGAAGAATACGGGGATGAGATTGAAAATCTCTGTTTACAAATTCAAGAGGCCAAGAAAGCAGAAGAAGCCTTGAAGACACAGCTGAATGATAAAGTCGATGTATATAGCAAACGTGAAGAAGAATCTAACAAAACTGTTAGTAATCTAAAGCTGCAAGTAGATGTGTCCAAGAGGGTTGAAGAAATTCTCAGGTCTCAGATCAATGAGAAAAAGTCTACTTGCTGCCAACAAGAAGAAGAGATTGTTTCTTTGAAGAAACAACTAAAAGAGGCCAATATAAATCTCAAATTTGAGAAAAGCACAGAGTTGCTAGATACAATGATAAATCAACAAAGAAGCTCCACGGCTAAGTTTGGTCTTGGATATGAAGCTGAACAACCTTCATCCTCCAAATATGCAGAGAAGAAGAAGTCCACGGTTGAAGGATTGAAAAAGGAAAAGTCTGAAGCTGAATCCTCAAAAGGAAGAAAATATCAAAGAAAATCTACAGCAAAGCAACCACAGCAAAAGAGGTTCTCTCACTCTCACTCTTTTAATAATAATGCTTTTAATGGCTATTGTTCTAATTGCAACCACTTTGGTCACAAGGCAATTTATTGTGGACTGAACAAAAGATCAAAGAGTTTTGCTGATAAAACTACATCTGCTTTTCTGAGTGAACACCCTCTGCAATGTTTTAATTGTAATGGCCATGGACACATAGCAAGGCTTTGTCCAAGCACTTCTGTATCCAACCTAAGGCAAGACAGGATGCTATACAGACAGGGAATTAAACATGTGCAATGTTTTAAATGTAATGGTCAAGGGCACATAGCAAGGTTCTGTCCAAGCACTTTTGTATCTAATCTAATGCAAAACCCTAGAGTTCATCAGACGCAAAGAATGCAATACAGACAGAGAATAAATCATATGCACAAGAGACAACCCCGCAAGAAAAATGTTCAAGTTCACGAACAGGGGCAAAATAGGGATGTAGTTGAAAAACTCAAGCCCAAGTTCAGGAAAGTCTGGAGAAAGACAGAAGAAAGGAATTCGTGTCTCCTTGGACAGAAGGAGATTACTCCTCTTCTGCATTAAGCAGCTCCAGGTGGCACATCCTCAGGGGGAGCAATCTTAAAATATTATTTTAATGCTCCTATGTTTTTGGCCAGTTTTCTGAGGATGAAAGGTAAGCAGTCGGGTTATTGTTGTTTAGCAGCTAAAGTGTGTTGTCAGTTCTTGTAGTTGTTTTTGGAGGTGCCGTGAAGTGTGCTGTTTAATTTGAAGAGCTGTCACAATTGGTAGTGTTGAGATATGTCACTGTTGTACTGTTGATAATTCTTCCACCATCTGTTCATAGCTACGGATCATAACAGTTCAAAAGTTTCTCTGTTTAATGAAAGAATGCGTGTTTGCCCTAGCTGCTTATACGTGTTTCGAGCAGCGTGTATTTGTTTTACACTTTGAGGTAAAGATTGCTAGATCCTTCTTGTCGCCTTGGTAATATTATTCAATTCACAGACAGTTCGGTTTAACTGTTGATAAAATATCAATCCGAGGTTAAGAAGTTGAGGTTGAGTAAGGGGCTCTATGGTTGGCCATAAAGTGTTTGTCAAAATGTCTTCTCCTGATTTGCTCAGTTAAAAGTAAAGTGTGATCTGCAGTATCTGTAGAAAACTCAGATCAGGTTTTAAATTTAAAAAGGAATCTAGTTGTAGTACAATATTTATTGCTTGCACTAAGTTGGCAATAAATTTGTAGAGTTGGTACAAGTGTGAGTCACTTATCAATTTTGTTGAAAGATGTGAAATCTGAATGTTGAGTGAAGAAGCGTTGGGCAGAGGTGCCAAGTTTGACCCATGTTGTGGGCAATTTCGTCTTGGTCGTGATGCACGAGGATAGCAGCAATGAAAGCGCTTTAGCATTTGTGGTGGTGTTATTCACTTTCTCCAAAGGTTGGAGAACTAAGATTGGCCAAGGTATATCTTTTATTATTTGCTTGGAGTATTTTGAGTTGACTTGGCAAATATAATTGATGGAGGTATAAGGTTAAGTAGTCATATTTTGCTTTGACATTATCTTATTGGCATGTTTTGGTGGTTGTGTTTAAAGAAGTGGAGCTAAAAGGTGTAATAAAGGAAGTTCATTTTATTGCTCATTTATTTTTATTCCTTCCCTAACTTGGTTGGAAGTTTGAGAGTTGTGTGTGGTGACAGCTTGAAGGTTCAATTATCTTCTACTCCAATAAGGTATGGACACATTCTTCTTATGAGTATGATTGGTGTATGTTTTCTGAAATAAGGTTGGAGTGAAAAGGTATTCTTCTAGGTATCCCTTGGCTAGGTATAAATCCTATTTTCTGGTTTATTGAAGACTACTTATGCATTGTTATCCTTAAGGAGAGTTTTTGGTGAATGCATAATTTCTGGTTTGAGATAGTGGAAGCTTTGTGCACTAGGGTTTATTTTTGTGAGTCTAGCTACTTGCATTGAGTTGGTGGAACCCTTGGTTGGCTGTTTTGAGTTTAATAGTTGAGATTGAGATTGGGAATTAAGTATAGAACATATTGAGTCTCTAACAATTCTCTGTATGTTTCTATGAAGTTGATAAATCACATTGGGTCTCTAACAATTCTCTTTGTGGGTTCATGCTAAGCGAGGTTCTAGTGAGAACTTGTGTGCTGATCTGGACAAGTTCTATGTGAGCTTATTAAGTAGGTTCTTAGTGAGTCTATGACAGAGTACAGAGGGTTGAGGCTCAGAAGACAACGTGATCTAAAGAGGTCACTTTTTCCCAAGTATTGGCTAAGATTTGACTAGACATCGGGATCAAATTCTCAGGGGGAGCATTTATGGATCTGTTCATCATATTGCTCATGTTTATGCTTTTTGCTAACTGGATTAATTTTTTTGCCTGAGAATGTTGTGCATGGACTAAGGGGGAGTGTTGCAGCCGCCCTTTGGTATTATTGTCAAAGGGGGAGAAGAATTACAGGTAATTGCACGCAATTACGTGTGTTGCCAACAATTCCAAAGGGGGAGATTGATGTGCAAGGTGCAACCAAAGTATTGTCATTGTTGTCAACACAGTCAGGTTGATCAGTTGATGCAATGGATTGGAGTTGATTGATGAGCAAGGTGATGGATAGGAGTTGTTTGATGAGTAAGGTGCAGCCAAACTATTGTCATTATTGTCAACACAGACAGAGGATCGGTTGATGCAATGGACAGGAGTGCAGAAGTCAATAGATAGATCTGTTGATGAAGTGAACAAGAGTTCAGAGGTCAGTCAGAACATGTACAGTAAATTTCCAAGAAGACAGAAGTGGCCCAGTTTCAAAAAATCAAAGAAAAAGACAAGTTAGAAAACTGTCGCGATATCGCGACATGTTTTCTGTCACGATTTCGCGACATGTCGAGTTTTCGCTGGAGGAGAGAGAAAATGTGTCACGATTTCGCGACATGTTGGAGGCAAAGAAGCTAAGTGGAAAAACTGTCACGATTTCGTGACATGTCGAGTTTTCACTGGAGGAGAGAGAAAATGTGTCACGATTTCGCGACATGTTGGAGGCAAAGAAGCTAAGCGAAAAAACTATCGCGATTTCGCGACATGTCGAGTTTTCACTGGAGGAGAGAGAAAATGTGTCGCGATTTCACGACATGTTGGAGGCAAGGAAGCCAAGTGGAAAAACTATCGCGATTTCGTGACATGTTGGCAGAGAAGGAAGCAAGTGGAAAAGATGTCACGATTTCATGACATAAATGGAGGAAAGGAGCTTGCAACGAAAAGTGTCACGATATCGTGACACGTCGGGTTTTCGTGACCCGAAGAAGAGAGAGAATGTACGACAACAAAAGTGTAGCGATTTCGCTACATGTCGAAGTTTCGCGATCCAAAGCACAGCTGGAAATGCAAGGCACAGAGGTGTAGCGATTTCGCTACAAGTCGAAATGAGAACACAAAGGTGTAGCGATTTCGCTACAAGTCAAAATGAAAGGCACAAAGGTGTAGCGATTTTGCTACATGTCGAAGGTGTAGCGATTGCTAAAGTCAAAAAGAAAGTACCAAGGAGCAAAAGTGTAGCGATTTCGCTACATGTCAGACTTTCGCGGGCCGAAGCAGAGTTTAGATGCCAAGGAGCAAAAGTGTAGCGATTTCGCTACATGTTGGAATTTCGCTAGTGCATGAAGAGAGAGTTGTACGGATGAAAATGTTGTCACGATTTCGCGACATGTTCCGATTTCACTGAGGCATGCGAAGAAAAGTGTACGGCAGAAAAAGATGTCGTGATTTCGTGACATGTTCCATTTTGCGGGCGAAAGCGAAGGAAAGAGGAGAGAGAAAAAGATGTCGCGATTTCGCGACATGTTCCATTTTTGCGGGTGAAAGCGAAGGAAAGAGGAGAGAGAAAAAGATGTCGCGATTTCGCGACATGTTCCGATTTCGCTGGTGCATGCCAAAAAGTGTCGCGATTTCGCGACGTGTTCCATTTTCACGGGTGCATGCCAAGAAGAGGTCAAGAAGGCGAAAAGTGTCACGATTTCGCGACATGTCATGTTTTCGCTGGTGCTTGCGAAGTAGAGTGTACGAAAGCAGAGTATGTCACGATTTCGCGACATGTAAGGTTTTCGCGGTAGCAAGCCGAAGAAGCATACATAGGGACAGTTGCAGAATAAAATCTTGCAGCAAAACAAGATCTATTACAAGTGGGGTTACAGAAATGCTACACGTGTAACAAACTGTCAGAATCTACAGTGGCCGAATAAAATCTGAAGAAGATCAGGCAGAATGTATTATTATAATAAGACAACTATAGTAGGGTGAGCGGTGCGGCGGTAAGAGCACGGGAAATGAGAAATACAAAAAGTATGGGCCGTAATAAATTATAATATATTGCAGTAAAAAGACAAAAGCCGAGAAAGTGCAGATAGTAGGCTGCATGCGTGTTAATGGCAGTTACTAAAGACAAGGGTTTTTAAGATGATAAAATATTGTTTAAAATGACGTGTTGCCATAAAGAGGGAAGGTGCCGCTGACAAGGAAGAGAGAACGCCGAAATGAATAGATAAGGTTGTCAGAGCCGAAATAAACAGATAAGGCTGTCAGAGCCGAAATAAATAGAAAAGTTGTCAGGGTGCAGAGAAGACGGGCTGAGCACGCATTAAGCAGAGCGGTAAGAATGAACCGTAATGTTTTTAGCTCTGTGTGATAAAATATATATATAAGAAAAAGCCAAAGAAAGAAAGAGTTGGTCAAGTGAGAGAGAGAACTGCTAAGAGATAAGAGTAGTGAGGAAAGAGTGCTACGGGAATATAGAGAGTTAGTACTGTGGACTGTAAAATAGCTTGAAGTATGCTGTAAGAAGGATAGTGTTGTGGGCTGTTAAAAGAAAGCAAGTATGCTGTAAGAGAATATAACAGTGTTGTGATAGTGCTGTGAAGAGCTGCAAGAGCAAGCCATATGAAAGGGCTGTAAGTGTGCAGAAGGTAGAACTATAAAAGAGTGTATGCTTCCATGAGATTGATTTGAGTTAAGCTAGACCAGTGAGGGTCTTGTAACACAAAAGGCATTTTTATGTCAATCAAAATTGAAAATAGAAATCCAAGTTGGTGCTTGGAATCAGGGGTTGGTGCTCCTTCCAGTTGGTCTTGGTAAATTAGGGGTTGGTGCTCCTTCCAATGGATGTTGGTAAATTGATTGTAAAGTTGGTGCTTTGCAATGGCTGGATTTGGATGGGAGTCCAAGCAGTCTAGTTTGAGGAGTAGCCAAAACTGGTGAACCTCGTTACATCTTGTGTTATGTGATGCTCTCTTGTGGTACTTGCTATTTCTGGTTTTAGCATTCATTTGTTTTGGCTTTAAGAGTTAAAGTTTTAAGTTTTAAATAGCTGCACTGATTCACCCCCCCCTCTCAGTGCCATTGTAAGACTAACACTATTATTCACACTGTATACCATGGTGTCCCATCACTCATCGTCTGCATATCATGTACCTCAGTTGGTTCATTACCTTTGTCCATGGTGGGTAGTCCTTGTAGGGTCACCATATCACCTACCTTAGCCTTAGTCCCTTAAATAACTTTGTGTAATGGGTAATCCTACCTAAATAGGGTGTAATTTGACCCACCTCATGCTCCTAACCCCATAAATTTGTATAATAAATCTCCCTATCAACCATTTGAGCTCACCTTATCCAAGGAAGCCCATCTGGTCTATCCACATAGATTTTCTCCCACCCCAAAGTTGCAACCTAATCCATGTCTACCTCACTATAGAATCTCATAAATCTCATCATACAAATTAGACAATAGAGTACTCCCCCATGCCATGATCAAAGGTGTCTCAGTGATGCACTCCACCAAATCTTATGCTAGCTTGAGGAGGTTCTAAGGGAACCTTACTCCTAAAGAATCAGGTAGTAAGATGTTCAACATGAGTGACATCACCACTACATGTCTCCTTGAAATAATGTTTGTGTCATACCACACCTCCACTAGCACTCAATCGCTATCCAAGTTATGCCTAGCCATATACCAATCCTCACCAAAAACCCTCTATAGTACTCTACTCTATTGGCTAGTATGTGTGGAGGTAATTGAGCATCCCTCAATCAGTATGTGAAGAATATTATAGATATCCTCTAGTGAAACAACCATCTCACCAACTAAATTATGGAATATGTTTGTTAAACTATCCTAGTAATCTATTAGGACTATTAGGTAGACTTGATTGATAGTAACTACCTTTAGTCTTGTCACCTGCTTAAGTCTAATGGCCTCAATTCATTTCCAATCAGCATCAAAAAGGTATCCTCGTGCAGTATTGAACACCGTAGGCAAATTGTGATGAGCTCTAATAATTTGTGCCACATGCAAATCATCTCAGCTAAAAAATAGACAAAAAAAGAAAATGTACATGGCAAATTTAATCCCCAATGAGGTCATATCAGGTTGATATAGTCTTTCCATGAGGTTTTCTCTAGTCGAGACAACCTCCATAATGATCAAAATTATGATTTTTGTATTCAAATGTGGTTGTCCTACCTAGAGATGGCCTCCAACCAACAAAAGATGGACTGCCTCACTCTGATATGACCCCGAACTTGGGGCATACATAATATTAATTTACATGCCATAAAATAATGATAATAATAAAATAAATCAAGCATACTAAAGCACAAAGAAAACCCTACACTACATTTTAGTTCTAAGGTGTGTTCCTTGCCTTAATTATTTTTAGTGAAGTTCATTTTTGGATTTTAATTAGTGAGGTTTATTTTATTTTGAGAGGTAAAAAAGGAGATAAAATGTTGTTTACATTTTCCCTTTCGAATCCTCCAGTTGTCGAGGTCTCGAGTTGATCCATGGTGGAAGTTGGTCAAAATTTTGGTAGTGCTTTATATCAAAAATCATTCTCCTCCTCCTAAGCTTCCTCTTGCCTCCAAACTTCTAGTTGTGTAAATGATGTTAAAAAAATGCTAATTTTACTTTTATATTTTCAAATCTTCACTACCATCTTGGGATTAGATGATCACACTTGTTGTGACCGTCCCACCATGGAATGACCATAATATTTGCAAAAAAAACATCATCACAAAATCCCTAAAGGCACTTAAGTCCTTTGGTCACATCATCACAAAAATCGCCAAAGGCACTTAAGCCCTTTGGTCATATCATCACTAAAAAGGCTCTAAAGGTACCTAGATTATTTTGGTCAAAATAAAAAGGCTCCAAATATACCCATATTATTTTGTTCAAAATCAAAGGGCTCCACAGGTACCCAAATTCCTTTGGTAAAAAACAAAAGGCTTCAAAGACACCTAGATTCCTTTGGTTAAAACCAAAAGGTTCCAAAGGTACCCAATTTCCTTTGGTCACAATCAATAGGCTCAAAAGGCACCTAACACTTTTGGTCACATAAAATCTAAAAAACATGAGTGAATATCATATCTAATGATTTATTCTATAAACCTGGTGATTGCAGTGATTGGTTTTCCATGAAATTTGGTAGGATGAGTAAATTACCATAAGATCACTCACCAAAAACAATAATAAATGGGTCAAAATAAAGGTTTTAATGAGGACATGAACCCTATAAACTATTGAAATGATCTTAGAAAAACCTAATAAAATCATATTGGTCAAGTGAATCGTCACTTTCATCATTTTTTCATTTCCTCATCGACTCGTCGCTTGAAGGGGTAGTCATATAATTATAAAATTCATAGTTGAATCAATAATCAAAACACTCAATCATGCAAATTGCATTCATCCAAGAATCATTTCCAAAGATAATCATAGCATTTTTTCTTTGGGTAGATAATAAGAAAAAACTTAAATTAAACACATAATATGATAGCTAAAAAACTACCTGATTGGTCTCCCCAAAGCTAGAGTGTAAACTCACGCTTGTCTCCCAACTACCCCAAAATTTTACCAAAAACTCAAGTTCTTCAACTTGTCAAAAGCAATGGTTCGAAAATGCATGCTCCTTACATGATTGGGGTATTTTACATTGATCAGATCAATGAACATCATCAACCCTCAATTTGACTCAAGGTCATCTATTTTTGCTGCGTATTATGCTTTCACACAAATGCATCCCAAAAAAGGGTATCTATAGACACCTGAAATGCATCGTATTGAGGAGACTACCTATATGGAATCCTCAAATATCATATGACCCACCTTAGGTAGCCTTAGGGCTTAAATAGTGGTTTTCACCACTCAAACAAGGGACATTTTCCTTTGCAACCCTGGCCATCCCTCCTAGGGATGGCCTCCAAAGGTCTTCTTACTAAGGGATGACCCCCAAGTCAAGGTCATCCCACCCTAGGATGGTCACACCAAAATAAGAATTAAGAAAAAGAGTAGGACATAACTGGTAGTCAAAATTATTAGTTAAACCTGTGCATAAACTCACACCATAATTTTGCATATGCATGAGCCCAAATTTAAAAAAAAACATGACACAATCAGTTCACATGATATTTCAAATAAAAAGTATTTGCTTTCTCAATGTAAACTAATAATTTGCTTTTTCGTGCACATGTTGCAACTATTATTAGATTCCTTTCAAGAAATATATATAATAGTGCTTACCCCTCTTTCTAAAATATACATAGTTCTCCAATTTTAGGCAATGAAGTGCTATCGGATTTTGACTAGAGATCCAAAAACTTTCATGGAAATAAAAGCATTATTCATCTAAATTCCCTAAGAAAGCCATGTTGTTGGACTTCTCCCAGGGATAGAGGTGTGCATTTATTTCTTCCTCCTAACCTAGCTCACTTGTTTCAAATACCAATCTAGACCTATCAAGTCGCTTCCACGAAGTGCACCAATCCATCAAAAACACCATAGATCAAACTTAGGAGTCACCCTCACATCGACCTTAGAAAAGAACTCATGAATTAGTGGGTGTCTCTCTCAGATATGGCTCATATGTACAACCATCTAGCACAAATATGGCCCCTAGGATTCAAATCTACTTTCCAATTTCTTTGCATAATAGTTCTTAGCAATTTTCCTATTTTACAGTTCATCTTAGTTAGATTTTATTGTATGTATGCATTTATCATATTTTTGTTATTTATTTATTTCTATTATAATTTCATCCATACATACTATTAACCGTATTTTTCCCTTGTGTGTAGATTGCAAGCTTGCTACAGGGAAGGTGGAGTGCAAGAAGTTTGACATAATCACCTCTTGTGGAGGTCATGAAGAAACCCTCCTCAAGACGATTCATGAGTGTGAGAGAAACCCAAAAGTGCACCAGTTCCATTTGTATCACTCCAAATTTTTTGCATCCTTACCCTCAGGCTATAGGATCCGTGCCCAGAAGGAGGATGCGAGAAGGATGGGATAATACCTTGGACTAAGAGGCCCTTTGAAGGTATCGCATCTTAGGGGAGGGGTATAATGGTGAATTTTTGACAGATGGTGGGTTCGCCAAGAAAATTTTGAGTGGCAGTTTCCACGCCTAGGTTGATAGTGGGTTTGATGTGTTCATTTTTATACTCGATCATTCAACTCCTAGGTTTGGCCAAGATGAATCTAAACTATTCTATATGCCAATGCTGATTTAAATGAATACAGAGAATAGGAATGAATGCTAAACATAGAAAATATGCTAGTTAGATCATAACATACCTGATTCCGGATGTTTGATGAAGATTCTAAGTCTTGTAGCAGTTCAGATCATCTCAAATCATATGTAATCATCTAAAATTACATCGAATTGTCTCAAATCATAGTCGATCGTCTGAGATTAGACATAATCATATGAAATCAGACGAATTCTTCAGAAACCTGCAATCACACAAATAGATACAAAATACCCAAGATACAACTACAAAAGCGAAGGGAAACAACAAAAATAACTATAAATTTGTCTAAATGACAAATCCAAATAGTAATTAAAGAGTTAAAGCATCAACTTCATAATTTATTTTGATTTTATCATGCATTTATATTAGATGAGGTGAACTCCAAGATGCACAAACATAATAATTTAAGACAGTGCAGAAATACAATAGGAAAATGCAGAAAAGCTAAGAAAATGCAAACTCTAGACTCTGATTGCCCCCAATCTGGACTACAGTCAGGATCGCCTCCAATCGTGCAATATCATCTGCGCTCCTTGACAAGATCGTCTGAAATCGTCCAGGATCGCTTGTGACGATCGGAGCTATCTTCGACTGAAAAATAGTAGATTTCCTGCAAGAAAATGCAAAATACAGAATGCAGACAGTAGTGTGAGGATGCTCTAGTGAATAAGGAACTAAATTTGCAGGGAAATCCATCAGCTAAGGGGTTCAGGGGAGTCAGGGGGAATCAAAATTATGGGGATAAACTAGAAAAATCCTAGTTTATATAGGATTAGGGGGAGGTCAGGAGGTTGGATATCATCCCAATATGGGAGATCTCCAACAAGGAAATCTCCAACTGTGCAGACGCACTTCTGCCCAAGTTGGAGAGGCTATTGAAATAGAAACTAATGAAAATTTAGTTTTGGTATGAAATCATCTGGACATTCTGTTCCATACGAATTCGTCAGATCGAGGACGATTTCATCTGATCTACGACGATATCATCCAACGGTCAAAACAAATCCTAAAAATGGTGTAGAAAAGAAGGGAAGCGGGTAACAAGCGGTTTTGGGGCAATTTTGGGGTTAAAATTTAAATTTTTATCTTTTATATTTTACTAAGGTTTTAACCGTGCCAATTTTAGGGTGCTACACCATTCCAAGAGGAGAATCAAACCCTCTCAATTATTTATTGTATTGATTGTATTGAAATGGTGAACTCCCTCAAGGGGATGTAATTGTAACCATATTTTGAAAGAACAAGCTATTATCAATAAAATGGACCTGCCTCCATATATTTTCTTGTTTTATCATGATGTTATGGTTATATGATTTTATTATTCATAGTTAGTTTGCATTTCATGGTTTTGCAATCATACATTTTTGTTAAGGGTGCATAAGTTTTTCGACACTTCACTTTATTCAACTAAATAGGATCTCATACTCCTAATTAATTTAATACTTATCAAAACCACTTTCTTCAACTAAATAGTATCCCATACTCATAATCAATTGAATACTTATCAAAACCACTTAATAATAACCCAACATTCAAGCCATTCCTCTTTCCAAGTCCATCTTTGTTTTGGATCACTAATTAAGAAGTTTATCCTTAATTTGAATCTTTCATTCCCCAAATTATCTTTGGTCTTAACACCTTCATATAGTGTTCATATTTAATATATATGGTCCTTTCATCTAAAATATTATTTCAAAGTTCAAAGTCTCATTTAAATAATTCATTCTATTTAAATCTCACTTTGACATTCCATGCATTCAATTTAAATAAACGTATTATTTAAATCCCTTATTGTAAGTCTATAAATCCAATCTAAATAAACATATTTAAATTCATCTTTGAAAATCTATATACCCAATTTAAATAAATATATTATTTAGTTTTTTCTTTGCAAATCTATATACCCAATTTAAATAAACATATTCTTTAAACTCATCTTTGCAAATCTATATATCCAATCTCAATAAACATATTATTTAAATTTTTCTTTGCAAATCTATATACCCAATTTAAATAAACATATTATTTAAACTCATATTTGCAAATATATATATCCAATCTAAATAAACATACTATTTGAATTCTTCTTTGCAATTCTATATATCCAATCTAAATAAACATACTATTTAAATTTTGCTTTGCAAATCTATATATCCAATCTAAATAAACATACTATTTAAATTCTTCTTTGTAAATCTATATATCCAATTTAAATAAACATACTATTTAAATTCATCTTTGCAAATCTATATATCCAATTTAAATAAACATATTATTTAAATTCTTCTTTGCAAATCTATATATCCAATTCTAATTTAATGAAAACCTTGTTTTAATTTATTTATTCTTTCAATAAAATAAAGTTGATTCCTTTAATCAAAAGCTTAGCTTTCGTTAAATAATTATTTCAATAAATGAAGTCTTATTCTTTCAATAAATAAAATCTCTATTAAATCATTCTTTCAATAAATGAAGTCTAATTCTTTCAATAAGTAAAATCTCTATTAAATAATTCTTTAAAAGTTTTATTCTTTCAATAAATAAAAGCTCTATTAAACCATTCTTCAATAAATGGAGTCTTATTCTTTCAATAGATAAAATCTCTATTAAATCATTCTTTCAATAAATGGAGTCTTATTTTTTCAAATAATAAAAACTCTATTTAATCATTATTTCAATAAATGAAGTTAAATTATGTTTCTTCATTAATGTGATAGAAGTATATATCCATGCAAATAAAGAAGGTATATTTGTGTTGTGCGAGGTAGCACAACGAAAGTTTCAAATACAATATTTTACCCTTCAGTGTTAACCGTTGGGTTAGCCCAGTTGATTACAAGCCCATGTTAGGGCGCTATAGTGCTTAAGGTCCGAGGTTCAAATCTCCTTGATGGTCTACTAATTTTTTTTTGTGTGAGGTAGCACAATAGAAGTTTAAAATACAATACTTTACCCTTTAGTGTAAATCATTGGGTTAGCCCAATCAATTACAATCCTGCATTAGGGTGCTACAATGCTAAATATCCAAGGGTCAAATCCCCTTAGTGGCCTACTAAAGTTTTGCTCGATAATTATTTTTGTACAACCATTAATAATTAGCTTTTGGAGTAAACCTACGTGAAGTTTTTAATTAGATTTTGGAGCAAAATTGAGTAGAGTTTTTGATCGGATTTGTGAGTAGAAGTTGATGCCTTTAATGATTATATTTTGGAGCAGACCTGAGCAGAGTTTTTGATTAGATTTATGAGCAGAAGTTGATTCCTTTAATGATCATATTTTAGAGTAGACTTGTGTAAGCTCGTTGATCAATTTTGTATTCAAAGGTTGGTGCCTTCATATCTAAGGTTGGTACCTCAAGGATATTGGTGTCTCCTGTAGGTTGGTGCCTACGTTTTGTAGAAGGAGATTGTGCCTCCCATAGGTTGGTGCCTACGTATTTGTGTAAGGGATTGGTGTCTCCTGTAGGTTGATGCCTATAAATATTTTGAATTTATAAAAGTAATATTTTGTCATGGTTTTCTCCTAGAAGAGTGTTTCCATATAAAATACTTGTCTCTTGTGTGTGTGGTGATTTATGCATTGATTCATTATTGCATTTATATTATTGCAGATATTTTTTGGAAAGAAAAGTTTTATCTTATACTATTCACCCCCTCTCAGTATAAGTGTGTATTTCTTCAATTGGTATTAGAGTAGGTTCCTTTATGAAAGCCTAACTGCTTGAAGGAAGATCTTACAAGAACACACATGGCTTAAAAATAAGGTTTTTCATCAAGTAGGAATCCCTTGTTCGATGGGCCCAACTATACCTCCTGGAGCGTAAGGATGCGAACCTATTTGATGGCACATGGCTATGATATATGGCAATCTATTATGGATGGGTTCAAACCACCTACAACCCCTCCCATAGATCAAAATGGCAAGAAACCATTTGAAAATAATGCCAAGGCAATGAATGAAATATTAAGTGGGTTATGTGAATCAAAATTTGTTAAAGTCATGCATTGCACCTCTACAAAAGAAATATGGGACAAGTTACAAAGAACATATGAAGGAGATAACAAGGTTAAAATGACAAAAATTCAAACCCACAGGAGGGAGTTTGAAGAATTAAAGATGAAATATGAGGAAAATATTATCAAATATCCACTCTGTATTGATGAAATTGTCAACACCATTCGTGGACTTGGAGAAAATATTGAAGACTCTATTATTGTTCAAAAAGTCTTAAGGTCACTCCCCATGAGGTTTTATGTGAAGGTCTCAATGATTGAAGAAATGAAGGATCTTAAAACTTTAAACATGGATGGGCTACATGGAATTATTATAGCCTATGAGATGAGGACTGAAAAATATCAAACATCTAAATGGGAGACTGCATTTAAAGTTTCAAAGAAGACAAAGAATAAGTAACCATAGTCAATTGAAGAATAGAGTAGCAAAGAAGAAGCCATTTTTTACAAATAAATACAAAGGTATAAATTAAACACAAAGTTAAGTACACTGTGAAATTCTTTAATTGTGGTAACATTGGTCACTATGTAGCTAAGTTCCCATAAGCTAGATGTAGACATGAAAAATTGACCCATTTTCCTTAGTTTTACTCCTTAAAAACTAAGGTCATATTCAAGAGAATTTTTACCCTATAAAATCATCTCAATTATTCTCAAATTTTATACCATTGGATAGGTCTCAAAAATATCTTTCCAATGGTATATTATATGTCCAATTTTAACACCGTTTGACCCCTCAAACTGCCAAAAAACTATGTACATGTCTAACCTCCTGGCGAGATCATAGGATACGATCCTTGATCGTACATACGATCTTGCTCAAAATAAAAAATGCTCAGTTAAGCAAAATGACAAATTAAGTTGTAACCTATTTTATCTTTACCTATGCAATCGTGTGATAGTTATGAGATCAGATCCATCGATCAGTCCTAGCTTGGAGGAGGTTGCAACCCACTTTGTCTTCTAGCCTAATTTCATCAGCTTGCTTAACCTATTTAATCTAGCACCTCTCACCTCGAATTCCTCCTAGCTTATTGACATAATTTTTGCATTCAAATCACTACAATTTTTGCATTAGACCTAGGCATTTTTCTATTTTTTGCAGGATCGAAGGATACGATCGTCGATCGGAGGAATACGATCTGGGATCAGAGGATACGATCTTGCAATTTTTGTATGATCTTGCTCTTTCTATACGATCTTTCTTGTAGATCACTTGGGGGCAACCCCGAGTGCTGGTTTGCATTCCTAAGATCTCATTTTGCATATTTATCATCTTGTCTATCATTTCTATTGCATATAGCATCATATTTAATCATTTTGCATTCCTAGAGTTCACCAACTTACATTTAATTGCATATTTCATATAGTTTAAAGCATTTATATGTTAATTTCTTTCATTGTGTCATTCAATAGCCGACATTTAATCTAATTCATGCTTAAAAGGATCAGTAGCATTTCTTGTTTTCTATTTTCTGCACTATACCCATGAAATTGTAGGTTTCTATCAAGATCGGATCATTCGATCACTGATCGGATGGTACGATCTTAGATCGTACATACGATCTTGACCAGAATCATATGATCTTGCCCTACTATGTACGATCTTGTCTGCAATCAAAAATTAGAATCTTCTTCAGACTTTTGGATATAGGTAAGAGTTTTAAATCACTTTTTAAGCATTGCATTGTCCATTAAGGTTATGTTTCTTACTATTTTTTGTTTTCATATGAATAAAAATTGCATATAGGTTAGCATAGTTGCATATTGGCCAAAACTAGGTGATTGTGAGATTTTATAAAAGGAACACATCAAAACAAACTCCAAAACCTAGGCATGGAAACTGCCATAAAATATTTCCTGGTGAACCCTAAACAATTCATCAAAAAATCACCAAAGAAGACATGAACTCAAGTGTCTCTCTTCGAGGTGTAGACCTATCATTCTCCCATTCCCCTTCGAGGCATGGATCCATTAGCCTGAAGGAAAGGAGTGCGAGAATTTTAGACCTACATTCTTTGGTGAACTCGACATGAAAAACATAGGCATATTTCTGATTTATAAAACACAAAAAAACATAAAAATTACAAAAACATATAAAAAAAACAAAATATAATATATATTTATATTTACAATATTTATATAGGTATATATATAACATATATACCCAAGAAATTTAAAACATATATATATATATATATATATATATCCTTGAAGAAAAACATCCTAAAACAAAATGCCTAGAATTTTAAGAAGTGGTAAACAAATAGAGTCTGATGAACAAGATCAAGAAAACCTTGATGATAGGGTACTTATTGAAGATTATGTACCTTCAGAACAAGATGAAGAAGATAATAAAGAAGATGAAATAGATGATCCAACTAGACCTTATATGGATGATGAAGGTAATCTCACTTTTAAGTCTACCCTACATTTCATTGGATTTTTAAAAGACAATATAGATGTCATTAATCATGTAATACAGATATAAGGTCAACTTCCTATGGGAGATTATTCAATGGAGGCTACTATAGAAGCTGCTCTCCGATTAAATGGAAATCCATTAACATATATGAATAAAGATCAAGATCAAGCTGGTACATCTCAAAATGTGAATCAAAATCCAAATCAAAACATAGCAAAACCACCACCAACAACAAATCCAAATTCTAAACAAAATCAAAATTCTCCTACTTCTCAAGCTCCTAATCAACAAATAGCCACATCACAAAAGGCTAAGAAAATTCAAAATACCAATCATCATCAACAAAAAGTTCAACAAAACACAATCCCATATAAGCTCCATAATATTGTTCCTACACATGCTTTACACAATAGTGTTTCAATTGGAAATCCTTACACAACAACATCAACTTATCAAAGATACAACAACATGGTACAACAAAATCAATTTGGTGGACAACCATAGGGACTTGAAGCCATGATTAAACAATTAGCTTCACGACTAGATCAAATAGATCCCTACCATCCCTCATATAGTTATAGAGAGATGTGTAGTCAACCCTTGGATCCTATTGTGGTTGCTCAACCATACCCAAAACATTTCCCTATGCCTGTCCTCCCGATATATAAAGGAACCGAAGATCCTATTGAGCATCTTCGCATGTTTAGGACAACATGTCATGATATCTCTTATGATGACTTGTTGTTGCTAAAAATATTTCCTAAAAGTCTCGGAGGCATGGCTCTAGAATGGTATTATCAACTACCTACAAATTCTTTAAGGAACTTTGAAGAGACAGTGGAGATGTTTGTCCACCAATTTAGTGCCTATATAGAGAGGCATGTGACCATTAAGGATTTATACAATTTGAAACAAGGTAAAGATGAGAGTTTTGCTGAATTCTTGACTAAGTGGAGACAACTCTTAGGCAAACTACATTTTGCATTACCTCATCATGAAATGTTGGACATATTTATTGGTAATTTGCAAGAACAACTATCTTATGAGATTTCTACTACTACAGTAACCTCCTTTGATCAAGCCATTGATCTAGCTAGGAGGGTAGAAGATGCCCTCATTAGAAGAGGACAATTTAAGAAGAAATATGAGGATAAAACTTCTAAGAACCAATATAAGAATAAGCAAGTAGTAGGTGATGGAGTTACTGATAGCAGAAACACCTCAAATGTTAACCTTGCTAAAACTGTAAAGAAATTTGTATTGAAAATCCTTGATAAGCCACCAAGAGAATTCACAAGATTAAATCAACCCTTAACTATGATTTTACCTCAATTATTGGAACAAGGCTTGATACGGTTACCTGAGGTAAGACAACCAGATACCACTACAGCTGGATATAGGGCTGATTTACATTGTAATTTTCACCAAGTAGATGGACATTCTACCAATTCTTGTAAAAGGTTAAAGCATGTGATACAAGACTTGATTGATAAAGGTAAAATGGAAGTACAACAATTTCCTACAAACAATAATACCCAAAAACAACCAACCCAAAATGCTAATCAAAACTTAGATATTTTTCAACATCCTTTACCCAACCATGGTAAAGAAACTGTGAATCAATTAGAACATCATAATGTCCCTCATCCAACTAGATATGTGGGAACCATTAGTAGTCTCTTGCCATATCAAAATATTCAAACCCCTTATGTGCCTACTTTATCCACAATTACAACTAGGCCAATCATATATACAAGAAGTGACATAAAAAGTGACACAGAAAGTGAAACAAAAAGTGAAATAGAAAGTGAAATGGACATCACCTCAAATAATTCAAATAGTTTTGAAGATGAGTCAGATCAAATTCTTCCCATCACAGATTTATTAGTTCCAGAAGAACCATTCCCTAGAAGAATGACCACTCGACCTTCATCTCAACAAACACTTTCAAATGAACAAGTAGTAAATGATAGACCCCACTTTGGTCACTTACAAAATAATAATATTGTGGGTACTATTGGAGCCATCACTAGACAACAAGATCAAAATCAAAATTCTCAATCACAAACTCAAACAACTGATCAAGACATAGGGATCTTACAAAATCCCTTACCCAATCATCAACAACAGGAAAATAATCAATTGTCATATCATAATGTGCCTCATCACAATGATATTATTAGTTTAGTAGTAGAGACTACAACAAAGCAAGTTCTTGCCCAACTAAATCATCTTGACAAGCAAGAGATAAATTCTTCATCCAACCAACCTTCAAGACCTCTCTTAGTTTTGAAGAATAATCTAAAAGAAGATACAAGCATAGAAAACCCATCTTTAGTGTTGAAATCTCAACCTAAAGTCTCCTTCAATATTCAACCACAATCAGACAATCTTCCAACTAAGATATCCTTTTTGAAACTTTTGCAAACCTCTCCCATTCATAGGGAATTTGTATTCTCTATTCTCTCTTTCTTTATCATCACTACAACAAGTTCTCTATTCTTTTCCTCTTTATCATCATTGCCACCTTTTGTCTATCACCTTTTATCCTTCATTCTCTCTTTCATTATCATTATCACATCAAGTTCTCTATTATTTTCCTCTTTATTATCATCATCATCTTTTGTCCATCACTTTTCTTCATCTATATCTAATCATCATCCTTCATCACAACAATCTCAACTATCAACCAATCAACTTCAATCACCTACACCACAACCAAATTATCCTTCAAAACCTCCTTTGATTTTGAAGCCACCTTAGACATGTTATACATAAATCACCTTGTATAGTGTATATAGATCATCTTGTATATACCACCAATTCCAGTCATCAAAATTATCAAAATAACCAAAAAAATCAAAAAACATGAAAATTTCCAAAAATATTTCAAATTGTTAAGCTCTCATTCTTTGCATCAGTGTATGTTGTTTTTCCAAAATTCAAGTTATATTTTATTTTATTTTATTTCAGATAAATTCAAAATTTATCTTGAACCATGCACTTAATGTTACACTTTTAATGATTTTGATTTTGTCACTTTGATTATAAATCTCTCTTGTATTGAAAAGCACTATTACTTCACTAAATAAATTTTGAGTTTTGGGAATTGATCTTGCTACTTCTTGAACCAAGAACACATTCTCACATCTTAAAAATGATTTGTTGCAAAATTTGAAAATGATACTACATAGTAGTCTTAGTTCCTTAAGCAAAAAGTTTCCCTTGCTATCCTATTATGTGCATGGTCTAGAATACTAAGAATTGGCAAAAGGACAAGCTCCCCCCTACCCGAATAAAATCCCTTGCTCTACGTCTAATCTGGGCAAGTATCCCAAAAAAAAGAAAAAAAAAGAAAAGAAAAATAAAAGAAAAATAAAAAGAAAAGCAATAAAATCCCCTTGTTCAAAAATGGACAAGAATCCCTACTCCAAAAATTAGAAGAAAAGAAGGGGGTAGTGAGCTTGAATCCCTGGAATTCCTTAGTTATTTGAAAGCCATGAGGTAAGCCCCATAACAGGTGGTTTGTGCCCAACCCACTTGACCTTGGGTAATCCCTTTCATGTGGCGACATGTCTATCACATTAGCGACCTTCTTTTGTACAGACCAATGTCCGCTTGTGGATTAGCTAGCTTTTGGTAACTTGACTTACATAGTAGTTCGGTACAATGGCATGCACAAAATCATGGTTAATGAACATTTCACTTGCACACACATTGGTTCATAAAAGTTTTCTTGTATCACTACCTTACTCAAAATCGGTAAATCAATTTCACAAGCACACACATTTGATCCTTGAGAGATTTTGTATCATTATGATAAATCAAGATGGATAATGAACTCACACATCACACATTGGTTCTTGATAAATTTGACTTTGTCTTTGAAATAATTTAAAATATTTCTTTGAAATTTGTTAGAAAACATTAGTTTATAACTATTCACATTAATCCATATCACTTCATTTTTTGCAATTACATACAATATATATATTGTCTTCAAAAATTTCCAACATGTGACACAATGATTTATTTTCAAAATACAACTTGCATTTTCAAAATCATATATAATCATGCATTGCATTTTGACTTCGCGATGATGGTATAATTCCTAGTAATTATTTTCTCAAATTTCACACTAGGGATTCTATGCCTAGCGCAAGTCATCCTTCCCAATTTTTCATGCTTAAATCACTTTATATCCCTCACAAAAATGATCTTTATCAACCTATTTTCTCAAAATCAATTTCTTTTACAATCGACATCCTCTTTCATCATCATAAGCCTCAAGGTCACTCTTGAGCCCACAATATTTTTGGTATTAGCAATACAAAACTTCCTCACAATAGGATCCGCTTCATGACCCAGCGAGCATTGATCTCCACCAACGGTCATATAACAACACAACATCCTTTGAGGTTCATTGCTAATCCATCAAATCTATCATCACACAAAAACATATTTTTCAAAACACACTTTACAAAATCATTTTCCTTTTATGTTAAGCATGATCAAAATGTTCAAAAATCAAAGCATGATTACAAGAAATTATGTAACACAACCATCATAAGCAAATGTAATAAATACCCAAAAAATCACACAAAGTCACATAAAACAAAGAAGATCAATATATATATTTCAAAAATTTTGAGTTTTCCACCAAACACAAAATTTGGTGTAAAAACTCGAGGGGGCATCCTAGTCAGTAAATTAGTAATTATTTTTCTAAAACATCAATTTCCCATGAACTATTCATTCTAAACCATCTACTCCTTTCTACCCATGTCAATCATAATCACTTCTACTCAAGTGTCTACACTTTTCTTTGACGCATTTATTGTTCATAAATACGCCAAAGAGGGGGCAAAATGTAGACATGAAAAATTGACCCATTAAGATAAGTTCTCTTTTAAAAAACTAAGGTCATATTCAAGAGAATTTTTACCCTATAAAATCATCTCAATTCTTCTCAAATTTTATACCATTGGATAGGGCTCAAAAATAGCTTTCTATATCGCTCCAAATTTTTTGCATCCTTACCTTTAGGCTATAGGATCCGTTCCTGGAAGGAGGATGGGAAAAGGATGGCGCGGTACCTCGGACTGAGAGGCCTTGCGAAGGTCCCGCCTCTCGGGGGAGGTGTATTATGGTGATTTTTCGACGGATGGTGGGTTCACCAGGAAATGTTTGAATGGTAGTTTCCATGCCTAGGTTGGGAATGTGTTTTATGTGTTCAATTTTATCTTTAAACATTCGGGTCCTAGGTTTGGCCAAATGAATCTAAGTTATACTATTATGAAAATGCAGACTAGATGAAATACAGCAGACAAATATGAACAGAAATAGAGAGAAAGAGCTAAATTACAGAACCATACCTGATCCGGATGTCCGATGGAGATTCCGATTCTTGAAGCGATCAAGATCGCCTACGATTTGACGAGATTGTCCGCTATCAAACAAGATCGTCTGAGATTTGACGAATTCATCAGACGAATTCGCCAGAGACCTGCAATCAGAGAAGTAGACACAAAATGTAGAAAATGCAACTATTCTAACAGAGGGCAATGAGGTAGAATAACAGCAATAACATTAAAATGATGATAATAAGCAAAATAAAAGTGCACTACAATGATTTTATGACAATTGGTGACTTAATTATGCATTTAAATCTATATGGGTGAACTCCAAAATGCAGAATAGCAAAAAATAATAAATAAACTAGCTAATTGCAGAATAAAATAGCAGATGAAAAGAGGAAAATGCAAACTTTGGGCACTGATTGCCCCTAATGATGATTGCAGTCGAAATCATCTCTGATTTGATAGGATCGTATCCGATCTGAACAGGATTGTCTGCGACGATGTAAGCTTGCTCCGGCTGAAAAATGACAAGGTTCCTACAAGAAAATTGGATGCAACAAATGTAGATGATAATACAGATTATTCTAATGCTTGTGAAGGTCGATTTACAGGAAAATTCAGCTAGGGGAAGGTTAAGGGGAGGGCCTAAGTTTAAATAGGCATAGGAGGGAGGTTAGGAGGTTGGAGATCATCCCAATTTGGGAGATCTCCAACGGGGAGGGTCTCTAACGGTGCAGACACGCTTCTACCCAGATTAGAGACGTCGTTGGAACAAATGCTAATTGAGAAAAATCAGTTTTGGGACAAGATCGTCTGGACATCCTATTCTAGATGAAATCGTTCGATTTGAGGCGATATCGTCTGATCGACGACGATATCATCAAACGGTCAAAAAAAACTCTAAAAATGGAACGAGAAAGGAGGAAACGGGTTGCACGGTGGTTTAGGAGCGGTTTTGGGGTTAAATTTGAATTTGAATATTTACTTAGAGTAATTGTAATTATTAAGGTTTTACTGTGCCAATTTTAGGGTGCTACATTTTGCCCCCTCTTTAGCAAATTTTTTGAAGAAAATACGTTAAAGATGAGTTCTTCTCGATCTATGAGAAAGCAAAAATTATTCCCATTTTTAGGCGACGATTCTAGGTCGAATCGTACGACAACTTACTATGGTGCCCCCTCCGTGTTTTTACCCAAATTGAACGTTTGAGGTAAAAATGCAAAAAAACAAAAAAAATTTAAATGTTTTTAGTTGTTTTTGAATAAAATTAAGAAAAATAGGGTAAAACCCTAATTCATTGTTACTGTTCATTTTTTTGTTTTTAGAGCTCTGGAGACAAAAATGGTCAAGACAATGCACAGATCGACAAAGGTCTGGCACGGGCTACGGGTAAGGGTCTAAACTTAGTTTAGAATGCTTTACTATAGAATTTAATGCTTTTTAAACTAGATTTGCTTGATTTTTGAGCATTGCGGCCATTTTTGTGCCGTCAACGTCGTCGAGACGAAATCATCTTGATTTCATCGAAATCGTCTTGATATCGCCGATTTTGTCTGAGGGCAAAATCAGCAGACCCTACAAGAGGAGGCTGCACGACACCAAGAGGAGGCCACACAGCTCAGAGATGAGGTCGCACGCCTCAGAGCATGGAGCGAAGGGGCGAGCACTCGGAAGCTAGCACGGGCTATTGCCCAAATCATATTTTATCAGACACTATACCACCAGATGGTGCCAGAGGAGGAGATATTACCACGTCGGCTACCATCGTGGATCCGATCAGGATTGGGTCATGTAGGACTTCATCCCAATCCATGATGAGGACTCACAGTACCACTCATACTGCGATGGGGCCACCTCGTCCACCTCAGGGCAGGGGGAGGAGATGAGGCTGAGAGCTCGAGGGGTTCTCGAGGCTAGCTACTACAAATTGCACTCACAGATTGATATATAGTATTTATTATTTTTGATAGAGGATTGATTATACTGAGGTATAGATTGTGGCATACCAATCGATTTTTGATATGATGTACATATATTATTGATATATATAGATGAGATATTTTTGATCATATGACTTGTGTCTTATGTATTTTTATGATGCTTTAATGTTTGAATTATTTGCTGATTGATTTGATGATTCATGTAATTATGTTGTTTTGAAATATTATAATTTTGATGTCATGCTTTTAAAATTTAAATGAAATAATCTGATAGAACAAATTGGTTGTTTGTGATGAGGTGATTTGATAAAAAATAAAAAATAAAAAGACTTTTAACAATAATTTCAAAGGACATTGTCGCTATTATAGACCATTTCATGGAGTCGCCGCTCACTCGGTCATCAAGCTAATCCCAGTATAGAAATATTGTTAAAAGTAAAAGGGTGCTTAAGAGACTGTCTTAAGACTTTGTGTTGTGAGGATGCAAATGATGATGATGATGATTTTGTTTTCAGACTTTTCATGAAAATATTATGCATGAAATATTTTAAAATGGCTTTTGCTAGGCATAAATTCCTAAG
Source organism: Wollemia nobilis (assembly GCA_028583015.1). Lineage (NCBI taxonomy): Eukaryota > Viridiplantae > Streptophyta > Pinopsida > Araucariales > Araucariaceae > Wollemia > Wollemia nobilis. The sequence goes on along the minus strand of JAQPPZ010013509.1, from coordinate 3,572,611 downwards.
TGTGATAAAATGTTGAATAATTCCTTAGAAATTATACCATGGTTGCAAATTTGCATATTGACATAATGACATGAAATAGTGATAGGTGTTTGTTTGTTTTTAAAGCATAATTGTGTAACATAATGATTTAAGTCATATGGTTTTTTATGATTTTTAAATAAATGGAGAATAAAATTGGTATAATGGTTTGCGCTAGGCATAGAATATTTAGGTATAGACTTATACCATCATCGCAAAATCAAAAAAAGAGATAGTTTTATTGCATGGTTGATTTTTAATTTTTGAAAATAGTTAGAGAAAAGAGAAGTTCTTGTTTTAATAAACAAAAAATATGAAGATGAGGACTTGCGCTAGGCATAAAATTCCAATTTTGGTTTTGGAACTATACCATCGTCGCGAAAGTCAAACAATATATATATGTATATTTTTATTGTATGGTTTGAAAGAAATTTTGATTTTTTTTTATTATGCATGTAGTTGTCTTTATACTAAACAACTGTACTTTAAAGAAGAAAATGAATTTATTCCAAACATTTTGTAAAAATATTTCAAAGTATCTTAAAGACAAAGGTTAGATTTATAAGGAATCCCATGTGCATATGTGAGTTCATTTCCAATCTTGATTTATCATGATGATACACAAAATCTCTCAAATACAAAATGTGTGTGCAATTGCATTGTTCATTTACCAGTTTGAGCAAGATACCATGATACAAGTGATTTGAATGAACCAAATAAATGTTCATTAACCATGATTGAGATGCATATAACCATACCAGACTACTATGTAAGTCGGATTATCAAGAGCTAGCTAATCCATAAGAAGACATAGGTCTGTACAAAAGAAGGTCGCTAATGTGACAGACATATCACCACGCTAGGAGTTACCCAAGGCCAAGTAGGTTGGGCACAAACCACCTATTATGGGGCTTACCTCACAGTTTTCGAATAATTGAGAATTCCAGGGATTCAAGCTCATCAACCCTTCTTTTCTTTTCAAAGGGTAGGGAGAGGGATTTTATTGCTTTTTCTTTTGCTTTTCTTTTGTATTTTTGTATGATTTTTGAGATAATGCTTGAAACATTGTTGTAATGATATAAAATAATATATATATATATATATATATATTTTTTTAACTTTGCTTTTCTTCCTATGCTAGGGATACTTGCTCGTATTAGTTGTAGAGCAAGGGATTTTTATTCTGGGTAGGGGTGAGCTTGTCCTTTTGCCAATTCTCAAAGATTCTAGACCATGTGCATGATAGGATAGCAGGGGAAACTTTTCGCTCAAGAAACCACTTCTACTATGTAGCATAGCATGGACATTACAAATATAATCATTTTATTGTGAAAGGATGTGCTTGGTTTAAGTAAATAACAAGATCAATTCTCCGTGCTCAAACTTTATTTAATTGAATTTTGTGGACTTTGATATAAGAGAGATTAGTAATCATGCCAGATAAAATCAAGATATTTATTTTTGTGTTTGTGAAAGTGAGGGATTCCAAATAAATGCTAATTTATCCAAAATAATTTGAAATATATAACTGCAACATTTGTAAGAAAAAATATATACAACAAATATTTGTGAAGATTTTGATGATTTTGATTGTTTTTTTTTTTTATATTTTGATTTTAATTGATGAATTGAAAGAAATACAATGTGATTGTTTTTTTTTTTTGAAACTTTTATATTTTTATATGAATTTTTAGATGATGGAATTGTGGTATATACAAGATGATCTATATACACTATACAAGGTTATTTGAGTATAGCATGTCTAAGGTTGCTTCAAAATCAAAGGAGGTTTTGAAGGATAATTTGGTTGTGTTGAAGGTAAGAACAGAAGGTGATGAATAAAAGGTAGCGATAACAAAAGCTTTGTTATAATGTAGAATAATGTAGCAAAATATTTGACTTTTATATGTGTAAAATTGATCATATTACAAAATAAAATGTAAGAAGGATAAGAAGGTTCTTCATTCTTATCACTATCTTCCAAGTCTTGATAAGATGGAGGGAGTATATGTGAAAGATATGCATGGGTGTTATTTGGTAAACAAGGATGATCATATATGGATGAAGAAAAGTGATGGATAGAAGATAATTGTGATAATAGAGAATGTATAGAACTTGATGTTTCAACCATTAAATATTCTTCAAATGGTTTTGGGTCACCCTGTATGGTAACCATTTTATTTGCAATTTCAAATTTCAAACATTGGTGAAGAGTGGAAGGGACAACCTTCATTGTATGAATCCAAGGACTTCTGAGAAGTAGGTTGTAATATGAAGGGCAATATGCTACATAAAATAGAGTATCCAGGATCTTGGATCCAATATTGAGGGGAAACATTATAGTACCTTGAGCTTCTTGAATTTCATTGTTAAAATATTTTATAAGAACATTTGATTCATTAAGATCTTCTTCCTTTAATTCGAGTTTTTGGAATAATTGATAAGTGCATAAATTAAGAGAGGAGTCATTATCTACCATGATAGTTCTAACAAGTGTTTCTTTACCAGATCCGATAATGTAAAGATAGGAGTCTTCTTGTGGAGTAGAGGAAGGAATATCCTCATCATAGAATGAAATATGGTTAACCTCAAGAGGGTTTACACCATTAATTATGTTCTTAGAGAAAATATGATGAGGAACAAATTGTTGGCTAGGTATTTTGAACAAAATTTCCTTGTGAGAACTTTGTAATACTTCTAAAAGGGATATCTTTTCTTGAGGATTAATCACTTGTTGTTGGCTATCAAAGTGGATTTCAGATTGAGATTTTGATTCTAAAGATGAGCTTTCTATGCTTACATTCCATTTTGTATCATTCTCTAGAGCCAAAGATAGTTTTGAAGGTTGGTCAAATGAGGAATCCATATCTTGAATATCAGATTGAGTTGATTGAACTTGAGGTTGCTCATTTGTAGTTTCTATTACAATATTAATAATATCATCATGATGGGACACATTAACATGCAATATTTGATTGGTTTCCTATTGTTGATAATTGAGTAGGGGTTCTTGGGAGATCCCCATGTCTTGATTGATTATTGGTATTTGTTGTGTAGGAGTTTGATTGTTTAATGGAGATTTATAATCAGTTGTAGATTGTAATTCTTTTATATTAAAAAGACCCTCATCAATCAAATCTTGAATTGCACATCTTAAATATTTACAATTTTGTGTCATATGTCCATCTACTCTATGATATTCACAATGTAGCTCAGGTTTAAACCAATCTGCTGTGGTATCGAGGTTGTCTTATGGAAGGGAGTTCAATCTTATTTGTGTCAAGTAAATACTTGAGAATTATATCCATTGGTTGATTGAGCTTAGTAAATTTACGTGATGAAGGTTTTTGAGAGGTTTTTGATAAATGCCTTAGGAATCTCATCATAAAAGGACCTAATGGTTTCTCACCTCTACTTTCTTTATTATGGGTAGAATGATGATAGGAAGATTGCGAAGTAGGAGGTGAGTGCATGGTAGAATTGGAAGAATAAGTATTTTCTTGTTGAAATGGATGTGTTGTATTGAAAGAAGAATATTGAAAGGGTGGAGGAGGATTGTATGTGGATTGATAGACATAATATGGATATATGGGAGAATAGATAATATCATTATGAAGAGGATTGGCAAAGGGATTGTCCTGTTGGGGTAAGGATGAAAAATGAGAAAAGTGTGATGGAGGTGATGTTGAATAGGGATGAGGTTGGTCATAATCAACAAATGTATTTGGCTGAATTCTTCCAACATTACTGATGGGCTCATATTGATTTGAGTAAAAACTCATGGTTTCTTTAGTACTTCTAAAAGTAATATTTAGTATCTATTATTTAGAATTGAATCTAAAACATACAAACTTGAAATGATGATTTTTTTTTGTTTTTCTTATATACATATATATATATATATATATATATATATATATATATATATATATATATATTTGTTTTTTTATATTTTTGAATCAGAAAGATGCCTATGTTATTCACGTCGGGTTCACCAAAATGTATCGCTCCAAATTTTTTGCATCCTTACCTTCAAGCTATAGGATCCGTGCCCGGAAGGAGGATGGGAAAAGGATGGCGCGGTACCTCGAAATGAGAGGCCTTGCGAAGGTCCCGCCTCTCGGGGGAGGTGTATTATGGTGATTTTTCGATGGATGGTGGGTTCACCAAGAAACGTTTGAATGGCAGTTTCCACGCCTAGGTTGGGAATGTGTTTTATGTGTTCAATTTTATCTTTAAACATTCAGGTCCTAGGTTTGGCCAAATGAATCTAAGTTATACTATTATGAAAATGCAGACTAGATGAAATACAACAGACAAATATGAACAGAAACAGAGAGAAAGAGCTAAATTATAGAACCATACCTGATCCGGATGTCTGATGGAGATTCTAATTCTTGAAGCAGTCAGGATCGCCTCTGATTTGACAGGATCGTCTGCTATCAGACAAGATCGTCTGAGATTTGACGAATTCGTTAGACGAATTCGTCAGAGACCTACAATCAGAGAAGTAGACACAAAATGCAAAAAATGCAACTATTCTAACAGAGGGCAATGATGTAGAATAACAACAATAACATTAAAATGATGATAATAAGCAAAATACGAGTGCACTACAATGATTTGATGACAATTGGTGACTTAATTATGCATTTAAAGCTACATGGGTGAACTCCAAAATGCAGAATAGCAAAAAATAATAAATAAACTAGCTAATTGCAGAATAAAACAATAGATGAAAAGAGGAAAATGCAAACTCTGGGCACTGATTTCCCCTAATGATGATTGTAGTCGAAATCATCTCTGATTTGACAAGATCGTCTCCGATCTGAACAGGATCGTCTGCGATGATGTAAGCTTGCTTCGGCTAAAAAATGACAAGGTTCCTACAAGAAAATTGGATGCAACAAATGTAGATGGTAATACAAATTATTCTAATGCATGTGAAGGTCGATTTACAGGAAAATTCAGCCAGGGGAAGGTTAAGGGGAGGGCCTAAGTTTAAATAGGATTAGGAGGGAGGTTAGGAGGTTGGAGATCATCCCAATTTGGGAGATCTCCAATGGGGAGGGTCTCTAACAATGCAGACATGCTTCTGCCCAGATTAGAGACGTCGTTGGAACAGAGGCTAATTGAGAAAAATCAGTTTTGGGACAAGATCGTCTGGACGTCCTAGTCCAGATGAAATCGTCCGATCTAAGGCGATATCATCTGATCAGCGACGATATCGTCAAACGGTCAAAACAAACTCTAAAAATGGCACGAGAAAGGAGGAAATGGGTTAAACGATGATTTGGGAGCGGTTTTGGGGGTTGAAATTTGAATTTGAATATTTACTTAGAGTAATTGTAATTATTAAGGTTTTACTGCACCAATTTTAGGGTGCTACACTTTCCAACGGTATATTATATGTCCAATTTCAACACCGTTTGACCCCTCAAACTACCCCTCAAACTATGTACATGTCTAACCTCCTGGCGATATCGTACGATACGATCCCTGATCGTATGTACAATCTTGCTCAAAATAGAAAATGATCAGTTAAGAAAAAAAAAAATTAAGTTGTAACCTATTTTGTCTTTATCTTTGCAACCGTGCAACAGTTACAGGATCAAATCCATCGATCAGTCCCATCTTGGAGGAGGTTGCAACCCACTTTGTCTTCTAGCCCAATTTCATCAGCTTGCTTAGCCTATTTAATCAAGCACCTCTCACCTCGAATTCCTCCTTGTCCGTTAATATAATTTTTGCATGTAAATCACTACAATTTTTGCATTAGACCTAGGTATTTTTCCATTTTGTACAGGATCGAAGGATACGATCATCAATTAGAGGAATACGATATGGGATTGGAGGGTACGATCTTGCGCTTTCTATATGATTTTGCTCTTTCTATATGATCTTGCCTGTATATCACTTGGGGGCAACCCCAATTTTTGGTTTGCACTTCCAAAGACCTTATTTTGCATAATCATCATCTTGTCTATCATTCCTATTGCACATAGCATCATTTTTAATCATTTTGCATTCCTAAAGTTCACCAATTTGCATTTAATTGCACATTTCATATAGTTTAAAGAATTCATATGTTGATTTCTTTCATTATATCATTTAGTAGTCAATATTTAATCTAATTCATGCTTAAAAGGATCAATAGCATTCCATGTTTTCTATTTTCTATACTATACCCATGAAACTACAGGTTTCTATCAATATTGGATCATCCGATCACTGATCGAATGGTACGATCTCAAATTGTATGTACAATCTTGACTAGAATCATATGATCTTGTCTTGCTACGTGCGATCTTGTCTACAATAAAAAATTAGAATCTTCTTTAGACTTCTGGATATAGGTCATAATTTATAATCACTTTTTAAGCATTGTATTGTCCATTAAAGTTCTATTTCCTATTGTTTGTTGATATCATATGAATAAAAATTGCATATAGGTTAATATAGTTGCATATTAGCTAGACTAGGTGTATGTGATATTTGCTAAAATAAGCACATAAAAACAAACTCCAAGACCTAGGCGTGGAAACTACCATAAAATATTTCCTGGTGAACCCTAAATAATTCATCAAAAAATCACCAAAGAAGACATGAACTCAAGTGTCTCTCTTTAAGGTGTAGACCTATCATTCTCCCATTCCCATTTGAGGTGTAGATCCATTAGCCTAAAGGAAAGGAGTGTGTAAATTTTTGACCTACACTAGAAAAAATAACAGTGAAGAAGAAGAGGAATACAGGAAAAATAAGGAAATAAAATATCATCATGAAAAGAAAAAAGGACACAGTCTAAGCGAGCATGAGAAGAAGATATTTAAAAGGCATAATACAAGTCTTTATATTAAAGAATCAAGCAGTTATTCCAACAATAGTTATGAAAGCCTCTCTAATAGTGAAAAAAAAGAAATCCTATTTATAGCTATGGAGGTGAAAGAAGATGCTCATGTTGTCAAAAACCAAGAAAATGAGAAAGATCTAGAAAATGAAGAGGAAGCCATAGTTGACATAGAAGAGGAACTTATTTTTACTCTTGAAGAGGTGAAGAGGCTTAGAAATAAGAACTCAAGATTGAAGACACGAGTACAATAGGATGAGAATACAAAGATAAAGTTTTCACAAGATTTCATCGACTTAAAACTTAAAATTGAATAGGCAAAGCGAATTGACGAAGTTATGATTGAGCAGTTAAAGGCAAAAGAGTTGGAATGTAAAAAACTGGAACATGAGATTGTCTCTCTGAGAAAGGAAGTTGAAAAACCTAATGATAAGCTATAGCAAAATACTAGGTTTGAGAAAAGCACAAAATTTTTGGATGATATTATCAAAGCACAAATATTTTTGGTTTTAAATACTGGACTTGGTTTTGAAGAAATTCAAAAGAAACAAAATGAGGAGTCAAGATCAAAATGAATAGAGACACAAAATAAAATAATTAAAGAAGATCCTCAGACCTATGATGATGTGTTGAGAAGCGGAAGCATCAAGAAGGAATAAAACAAAGCATATTCATGGACCAAGGTCCATCACAGAAATAGCAATTAGAGAACCATGCGGTCATATCCTCTAAGGCAATCAGATAGGTTTCAATATTTCTTCCATGGTTATTGCTTTTAATGTCACCAATTTGGTCATAAAGTTGTACATTTTAGGGTCTATGCTAAAAATAATTTTGGCTTCATCAAGAGGAATTTAAATTCATTTGCACCTCTCATGGACTACAACATCATTTATTACAAATGTAATAATTTTTGGCATACAGCTAAATGGTGTAGAATGGTGTTCCATGAAATTCCTAAATCAAGAAACAAGGAGGATGGTCAAACTGTTCAAAAGGATATGTCCTCCAAATTTTGGAAAAATAAAATGGAACAAGAAAAGGAGAATTCTATGTTTGTACAAATAGATTTTTATGTGCAAAATGAATAAAATCAGTGGTACATTGATAGTGGTTGTTCAATCCATATGACGGGTGACAAAAGAAAATTTCTCTCTCAAAGAAATAAATGGAGGCATAATGAAATGTGGTGATAATGCTTCTGCAAAAATTATCGGAAAGGGAACCTTGAGCTTCGATAATGGAAGATCAAGGATAGATAATGTGTTATATGTTGAAGGGTTGAAGAACAACCTTCAAAGTGTGAACCAACTATATGATCAAGGGCATACACTCACATTTCACCCAAATGGATGTGAGATCAAGAAATCCAAGATAGAAAAAATTATTGCAGATGCATGTAGAACTATAAACAATCTCTACATGTTGAGTGAAATTAAGGAAGAAAAATATTTTTTATCACAAGAAAAACCATCATCATTTGGAATCCAATTTATTTTATTGCAAAAATATCCAATTTATATGATAATTTATATAAAAAAAATAAAATAAATCATTAATCATAAAAACATTACCTTTAGTATGAGTAGATTTGGTGCTTCCCATAAAGCTATTTTGTAGCAGTTCTCCTTCATTGTATGGTGCTTCAAGATCAACCATCAACTCTTCACTAAGAGTTCTCCTCCTCTATTCAATCCATGTTGGTGTGTTGAAACACCATTCATTCAAGCAATCATACATTGTTGCCTTTTTATTCAAGCAATCATACATTGTTGCCTTTTCAAGACAACTCTTTTTCTGTAATGTAGACACTCCAAGTGAGTGATATTCATCCACAATTGTCTCTTCAAGACAATTCTCAATCTCCTTTGATGATGCCTCCATTACATCATGAAGTCCATTAATGACTATCTCACTATTTTCTTCTTTGAGATTCACAAAATTTCTCTTCACACAAACTTCTTGGGCTGATGAACAAGAAGCATCTGTATTTATCACTCTTGTTGAGTGATCTCTATTGAGCATGCAACTTATAGTTTGCATCTCCTCTTTATCAACAATATCATGGTGATCAACATCCCACATAACTTGAGCCTTACAATCAACATTCACTCCATCTGAGTGAGCTTCCATATTTACATCTTCATTTGCTCTTTCAAGAGAGCACACATCCATTCCAAGTGAATGGTCTTCATCAAAAGTAAGCCAATAGTCTTCCATGAACATTGCTCCTTCATCAACATACCAACAATATGTGGGTAGATCTTCATCATTCTCCTCCATGAGAATATTAGGTGCATTCTCCATAATGCATTCTTCATGTGTGAGACATTCTTCATCATACACCATCTCATCATCTAGATGGTCTTCAAGCAAGGAACACTTCAATGTGAGTGTTTCTCTTCCTTCATCTTCCAATTCTTCTTCCAATTTTGAGTGGTCTTCACAACAAGGTATTTGAGCAATTGTCTCATCATTGAGACATCCATCCTCTTTTCTATCAATGTGAATTCTTTCCAAGCATGTCATCCCTACAAAAAATTCATTAGTACAATTTTTCTTTTCACCTTTTTATCCTTCTAAAATAAATAATTGACTATTACAATTTTCCATGCCTTGACAAGACATGTCTTCAACCATGTGTGTCTCAGAATGACTCTCTCCAATGAGAGTTGTACAATGCTTTTCCTCTTTTTTATCCTCTTCTCCATTAAGGGATTCTTTATTCTCTTTCACACAAGGCTATTCTTCAAGTATAGCTTCCTCTTTAATAAATAATTCTCTATTATAATAATGTATGTATTATGCAAAAAATATACCTTCATATGAGTCTTCACAAGACTCTTCAAAGGCTCCTTCAAAAGGATCTAATTCAGAAACAGGCTCCTTGCTAAAATAATATTCATGATTGTCACACATGGCTTTATGGGTGTCCTCATAAAACCCATAAGCATCCTTCAACACTTGCCATGCCATTGTAGTTGTTCTACAATTAGCTATGAGAGGGAAAACACTCTTTTTCATTCCTCTCCTCAAATCCATAAGAGCTAAGCAATTTGCATATTGTTGCTCCTTCTTCTCCTGCTTTTCTTCACCTTCAAGCAAGTTTCATTGTGGTGGTTCTTCATATCCTTCTGTGACAATGCTCCAAATATCTTTGGCCATCAAGAAGGTTTTCATCCTTATGCTCCAATAAGCATAATCTGCTCCATTGAAACTTGGCACCTTCATGTTTTCCATCATAATAAATCAATCCATACAACTCCAAAATTTTTGAAAATTAAACTCTATATTCCTAATACAATGATCTGAAAACCCTCTAAATTTTAGAAGAAAATTCACAAAGGTGAAAAATATGTGATCATTTACTTTTTCCATTTTTAACAAAATTTCGGATCTAGAATTTTGGAAGGAAAAATAAATATTCACATAAATCAAGCAATATAGATCCAAATGACCTAAAATTTTGTTTTAATTATGATTTTATCTAAATACTATTTCTCCCAAAATTGAGATGCAAATACCCTGTATTCCACCTTATACAACCATTTTATTGAAAACATAAAAATGCTAATAAAATAAGAAAATTAGCTCGAAATCACCTAAAATTTGGACTGCATCCTCTTTATACAATTATATAACAACCCTCAAAATTTCATAATAAAATACCTCAGGATTCATGATATATTAATGATTTACTTGAGCTCTTCCTTGTAGCTCTGTTGAGTGATGACTACTTGAGTTTCTTTTACAAAGTGCGTGCTTCAGATCTCTTCATGCCACTCTCCATAGGTTTTGATCCATATGAGCAAACCTGCTTTGATACCAAATGAGAAACAATGGTGAAATTATTCTATTGATAAAAAATGCATTACATAGTTTTATAGTTCTTGAAAGAACTAAAAATAGACACGATGGTTGAGAGAAATCCTATCAAAATTATTACAATAAACTAACTTAAAGATAGCTCTTATCTTAACAACATGCTAATCTTGGACTATGGTCAAACATCGACCAACCAAGCCAAAACCTCAACATATGCTAATCAAATTAACTAGAAATATGTAAATCAAAACATTAAACTAAAACTAAATACTATGACTTAATACTTAGGACTAAGGAGGCAATGTTGAAAATATTCCAACAAGACGATGAGAGTTTATTATGGCACAGGAGAAAGGGCCACCTGAAATTTGACAACATGGTGAAAATAAACAAAAAATAGGTAGTAAGATATTTTCCCAAGATAGCCAAACTCCCAAGCATGATTTACGCACAATGCCATCATGGTAAGCAAACAAGATCAAGTTTAAAATCAAAGGAATTCTATTCATCAAATCCTTTGGAGCTAATTCACACCGATCTATGTGGCTCTACAAGGACAAATATCTTACAAGGTGAGAATTATTTTATGTTGTTTATAGATGATTATTAAAAGCATTCAAGGCACTTGTAGAAAATGAAACAGGTAAAAATATCAAGTATATAAGATCAGACAGAGGAGGTGAATTCACTTCAAATAAATTTGTAGAATTTTGTGAACAACATGGAATCAAAAGATAATACTCAACAACAAGAACTACACAACAAAATGGATTAGTTGAAAGAAAGAACATAACCATTCAATGCATGTCTAGGGCTATGCTAAATGAGCCTAAGCTTTTTGGTGCTTTTTGGAGAGAGGCGGTCCATACAACTGTTTATATCATCAATAGAGCTCAAGTAAGAGTAAATCACCATAAAACTCTATATGAGCTTTGGAAGGGAAGACCAGCTACTGTGTAGTATTTCAGAATCTTTGAAAGCAAATGCTACATTAGATGAGATTACAAATATTTGGGTAAGTTTGATTTTAGGTGTGATGAGGGTACCTTCCTTGGATACTCTTCAAAGAGCAAAGCCTATAGATGCTACAATAAAAGATTGTATAAAATTGTGGAAAGCACAAATGTAAGAGTTGATGAAGAAATATATCTAAGATAACCAGCTCAAGAGATCATGTATCAAGGAGAATATTGCAAATATGAAGAAACTAAAGAAGCTGAGAATTAGAGGACACCCTCAAGAACACCCCCAAAAAAACCACTCAAGGAACCACCTAAAACACCATCCAGATATGTGCAAAAAAACCATCTAGAAGATCTAATTATTGGGAATCTAGATGAGAGATAAACAAGGAGGAAAATAATAGGTACTGGTGAACATGCCAACTTCTCTTTACTAGCTAAAGCTGATCCAAAAAAATTCAATGAAGCAAGTGAAGATAAATATTGTATTAAGGCAATGGAAGAAGAGTTAGATCAAATAGAGAAGAGCGAGACTTGTGAACTTGTCCCACGTCTGAATTACAAGAACATAATCAACACCAAATGGGTCTACAAAAATAAGTTGAACAAGGTTGTCAAAAACAAAGTAAAACTTGTGTGCAAAAGCTATGCATAAGTTGAGGGAATTTATTTTGAAGAGAAATTTTCTCTTGTTGCTCGTCTTGAGGCCATAAGAATATTCTTGGTCTTTTCACGTTTCAAAAACTTCAAAGTATACCAAATGGATATAAAATCAACATTTCTTAATGGTTACTTAGAGGAAGAGGTCTACATTGAGCAACCATATGGTTTTAGCCTGATAGACAAGTCAGACTATGTATGTAAATTGAAGAAGGCTCTCTATGGACTAAAGCAATCCCCTAGGGCTTGGTACTCAAGGTTGGATATTTACCTTCAAGAATAGGATTTCAAAAAATATATAGCCAATAACAACCCGTGCATCAAGAATGAAGGAAATGACTAGTTAATTGTAGTGGTCTATGTGGATGACATCATTTTTGGAGGCAGTAATGAAAAGATGTGTTAAAAATTTACAAAATGTATACAAAGTGAATTTGAGATGTCAATGCTTGGTGAGCTATCCTTATTTCTTGGTTTGCAAATCTCATAGTCAGATAAAGGTATATTTCTTGCTCAAATGGGAACACGGTGTCCCGAGTGAAGTAGGGGAGCTTATTCAAAAAGAATGCTAAGAATGATAGTCAAATTTACCAATAAGGAAGGCACTGTAAGTTCGAAGGCTATGATTATTCCCATATCTTTTTTTAAATGGACTCATAATAAAAATTATCTGAGCTGTCAGTCTTGGTGGATGTTGCTTGGAAATACCACAAATACTAATGGGGATAGTCACATGTCAGATAACATGGATCCTAGTCGTCTTAGTAATTTGAGGTTGGGTGATAATCACAGGGCAGGAAAGAAATGACAATATAAGACTTCAAACCAGAGCCACGTGGACCACCAGATAGCCACCACCATAAATCTAGCCAGTAGGTTCACTTCTCCAAGGCTTATTATCCAATACGGGATGTGGTATCGAAGCATACCATATACAAAAGAAAGAAATTACTAGAGAGTTATTAAGAGTAACTATCAATACAGATCTTGGGAGTTTTTTTTAGTACTCTGCTATGTGTGTTTGTAGCTTTTTTTTTCTCCATTGTTTCAAGGAAGGGATCTGTGTCTATTTTTTTTTTGTAATTATGATGTAGGTGTATTTTCTTGGGGTATACCCAAAATTTTGTATGAAAAGTTTCTTTTTGATAATAGGGTATGTGCCTTACTGGATGTAATGGCTTTGGCGACATATATATTTTACATATATAGGATCCTTAGTAAGGACATGTTCATCAAAAGCCCTGGGGTGATTTTTGTAAAAGTTTTTGGGTCAACCTGTAAAACCCGGTATTAATGCTATAGTATCTTATCTACCAAAAAAAATATTTCTTGCTCAAACCAAGTATGTAAAAGAAATGTTAAAAAAATTTAAGATGGAGGATGGCAATCCTGTGAGTACCCCCATGATTACAGGATGCAAGTTAAGTAAATATGATGAGTCTCCTAAGGCTAATAAAATTTTGTATAGATCCATGATTATAATTTTACCATATGTCATAACTACAAGGCTAGATATAATGCAGGTAGTAATATTGGTGGAAAGATTTCAAGTTGCCCTAAAGAAAACACATGTACAGGTGGTAAAAATAATCTTCAAGTATTTTAAAGAAACTATGGATTTTGGACTGTGGTATCCTAAATGTGATAATTTCACTCTCACTACATATACAAATGTGGATTGGGAAGGCAGTGTGGATAACAGTAAAATTACAAGTGAAGGAGCATTTTTTCTTGGAGATTTTTTGGTTTCTTTCCTAAGTAAGAAATAAGCATCAGTGTTCTTATCTACTGTAGAAGTAGAGTACATTGCATAAGCTGCTTGTTGCACACAAGTTCTATGGATGAAACAAACCTTAAGTGATTTCAAAGTAGAGCATGATCATCCTATCTCTATACTTTGTGATAATACAAGTGCCATCAATATTTTGAAGAATTTGGTGATGCATTCAAGGACTAAGCACATTCCAATCAAGTATCACTTTTTGAGAGAGCAAGTGACTGATCAGCAAGTCAAGTTGGAATACATTGCTACAAAGGAGCAAATTGCTGAAATATTTACCAAGCCACTTCCAAAGGAGATATTTGAGTATCTCAGGGGTAATTTGGGAGTATTTTCACTATCATCTCATCATTGAACGTCTCAATTAGAGTAGTAAGTAATGGGGCATTGTCAAGTGCCTTATCCTTTAGCCTCGATAAGTCTTTGTCATTGATGTCAAAGGGGGATAATTTTAGTAAGGGGGAACAACTTGTTAGGAGGAGGAGCTTGTGATCCTGTTGCAGTAAAGGATAGTTTATTTGCAGGGTTGCCATTAATGACAAAGGGGAGATTGTTAGAATTATTGAGTTGTCATTGATGTCAAATACCGACTTGGTTTTTGGAAATCCGTGGTGTTTCGGGGCCAATTATTCAAGGTAAATATATTTTGAGTGAAGGTTTAAATATTTAAATCTTCACTCAAAATATATTTACCTTTAATAACTCACCCAAGAATGCCACGTATTTCTAGCAACCAATTCGTCCTTTGGCATCAATGACAACTCAATAATTCTAACAATCAATGCAAATATTAATCATAGTATACAAATATATTCTATATTTTAACAAGATCTTAAAAAAAAAAATGTATGCATGAGAAATTAACTTATTACACTAATTTGTTTATACTAGCGCTATGTTGTTCTTAGGGAGTCATTCTCGTATGTGATATGTCATCCCTTTAACATACATTAACCATTATTGTAGAATAGCTTGGTAGATCACTTTCTATTTAAAGAAATATGCCCTCATAATAAGGACATCATAGATGTCTAATTATGTTATGTCATAGGTGACTAAGTTGTGGACTAATGTGATACAATACTCAAGAACATAGTTTTTCCAACCTCTACTCCTTTCTCTGGGTGAATCCAACCTAGTGAGTAAGGTTGTAAAACCATCATCATTGGAATCCAATTTATTTTATTGTGTCATGAGCAATTATATTTTTTTAAATTTCAATATCAATGATGATGTGGAGAGACTTTAATTTTACCCCAACAATGAGTATGGAACAAGAACTTCCAATATTTAGAACTCTTTGAGGTTAATGTGCTACTAGCTTGCTATGTTTTGATCATTAAGCATGTGTAATTGACATCTTATTTACTATTAAATATTTCTACTAAAAAGGTAAAACCATTGAAATTTTATTACACTATAATAGAATTCTACTAAATTTTAAACTTAACATGAGTATAATTATCATGATGGTTGTGCCATTTATTTATCATCTTCTAATTTACTTGTATCATACATTATTGTTGGAATTTTAAGCTTAGATGGTACTAAGGGACCCTTGGGAATTGACATTAAGGTGGTCTTCCAATAGATTGTTTGAAATTTGGTGTTAGTGGCATCGTATATGGTATCAATAAAAAACCTTTCTACTTTACTCATGACTTCTATTCTATCTTTGATGCAAAGAAAAATGCTTGTGCCAAGGATTCAATTAAAAGTGACTCCATTTTTTATGTATGTGGTAGTTAAGCCCACTAAAAATATTCAATATCCAATGCTTCTCATTAATATTTATATTAATATGACTAAGAAGTTCGTTGAACTTGTCATTGTGTTGCTAGAAAAATCAATGTTTGTGTTAGTACAACTATTGCAAACACCTATAAATCATATGTATAATAGTAAAGTGGGAAGAAAAAACCATGAACCATCATTAAAAACATTATCTAGGTGATGATGGTGTGTCCTTCATATTTGATCTACTAGTAGTGTATTCCCACCAATGGGAAACCAATTTTAACATCTTTAAGGTTGTGAATATAATTTTACTACTATCAAAAAAGTGGTTGAAAAAAGTATGCAAATAGCTTCTAGATCTAGGTTTCAAGTTCTTTGGTATTTATCTTATGTAAGAATAATAAAATATATATGTTGATCTATATCTTGAGAAAATTGTGTCTATAGAAGGGTCTAGTTATAGACAATGCACCATGTTGATAATAAGAGAAACTACCTAAAAAGGTATTCCTCCATTCTTCAAGGGTGTCTCAGATTATATTCTTAACATTCTATGTCTTCATATTTTTTGTTGATGATATTTATATTTCTCTATGAATATGATATTCTTTAGGATATTTAAGTACAAAACCTAGCATGATGCCTTTATTTTGGTACCATGAATGTGTATGAGTATAATCCATCTATGAGGCATATTATATGCTCTATTCTTAGAATGCAACACTATATAGAAGATAAAATAAAATTAAAGAAATCAAATGAGTGTGAAATTGCTTTGATACAACTTTATCTACACCATTGGACATGGGATGTGATGGTTTAGAGGACAAATCCTTGAATTAGTTTGTGGTGCCAAATGAGTTATATTTCATATTTGTGTAACAAAATAGGGTACAATATAATCTTTTTAACAAGAATAAAAAGTTACTTATCAATAATATATATGTAAATATAGTGTAAAATACAAGGCTTATTTAGCCATGTTAAAAATAGAATAAATACAGTACATGAGTTTCTTGGCATAGTAGAAAAAAAATAAACTCTATTTCTATATAGTGAAAGAAGTATCAAAATAAACATTTAGGCACTATAGGGACAAATATGTGAGGTATAGGGAAGAGGAAATAACAAAGGTGCTTGAAAGGAAGAATAGAAGGGGAATCAAGAAGATGAATAAAAACTTATAGGCTAAGAAAATATAAGATATATAAAAATGTACAACAATTACAAAATAATTAGCAGGTAAAATGGTTAACCTTTCTAACTGATTAAGAAATAATTTCAATAGCAATAGAATACAAGTCCATTTGTATCTTCTATAATTGGCAACAATATTCTAGAGATTAATTGCATAATTGCACTTATGTTCTTAACTCCTATAATTGGTAAGGTTTCCTTCATACATTGTGGAATTTGTTAAAAACCATGGTGTTGGCATCATAGGTATCTTCGTCTATGTGCATAATTTTATTGGTTTTGTTGATAATGCAAGGTCAATTCCATAGTGTTAATGACATCATAAGTTTGGATGGTTCCATGAGTAAATATGACATAACATGTAGAAATGGCATCTATCCTATGATAAGTCCATATGGATGCCAATGTCTCCTAACTAAAATTGTTGTGGCATAATTATTCTTAGAGAATTGAGCAACCCCTAGTTTAACTAGATGATATGTAAACATAAATATTATTTAAACAAGACACAAGCACTAGCTACTATATAACCTTTTACAATTTAAATTCATATAATTTAATTCAAATTTAATATAAATATTAAATTTGATAAAAATTGTATTTATGAATACATTATTTGGAAACAAATACCTAAAGGTAATAAACTTAAGATTACTTTTTTAGTAAACTAGCATACCATATCTTTATTCTATTGTATCATTGCTCTCATGGATGTGATTAAAATTAATTTATTTTTCTTATTTCATTTCAAAGCTTGCACATATCACAATAATAATTTCTACAACCTGAGAGGGTCCATAACTCTCATCCATAATATTACACTAACAAAAAATTGAAAGTGAATTAGTACACACTATTGTTATTGTTATTAAATACTTATCAATAGGAACTACTTCCTTTCATGATACACTATAAAAAAAAAGTTTCATACGCAAATGAGGGTCTATAATTCTGATTTATTTATTTTTTACTTTTTATTATTTGTGGAAAACATCTCAAAAGGGATGCCACTTTCGAGTAAGACCCAAGGAGGCAGGGGTATCCATTCCGCCAAAAACACCCAGGACTCGGACTTGGCCTACCACCTTTGACATACTCAAGGAGCAAAAAAACACACAAAACCAATTTAAAAATAAGTAAATAACAACAAAAATAATAAAATAAAATAAAAAACATGCTCCTTGAGTGTGTCAAAAACAAAAGCACAACCAAACACAAACAATAAGATAAAAGAAACCACAACACAAACCACATAGAAAAATACAAGAACCACACAACAAAACACAAACAAGACAAAAGCAACAGAACACTACAAAGACAACCCAAAAAAAACATGAAAAATAAACACAACCAAAACCTAAAAAATTAAAAAATAAAATAAAATAAAAAATAAAAAAAAACCAACAACAAACAATAAACAAAAACAAAAAACATAGAAAACACTCACACATAAAAACACAAAATAACACAAACAAAGAGAAACCCAAGAACAAGAACGAAAAAAACACAAGAACAATAACAAAAAACATTAAAAAAAAAAAAAAAACAACAAAAACACAAGAACAACAAAAAACAACACAAAGAACACAAAAACAAAACAAAATAAAAAAACCCACCCACCTTAAAAAAAAAAAAAAAATAAATAAAAAATAAAAAATGAACAAAACAATAACCTGTCTAGACCAGAAGACTATTAAGGTAAGAATCAACAGAGGAAACAAAATAAAGAATAGAATGAGCTAGGGAACTAAAAAAAACTGAATGAACCAAAGAGAAGCAACAAAAAAAAACAAGAAGAAACTAGGTACCTTTAGAACTGGAGCCATCCAAAGAAATGATAGAAAGAAGAGCTTCCCTAATTTGAGAAGCCCACCATACAGGAGGGTGTCCATAACAAGTAAGATCACCTTTATCCAAAGCCCAATTAACTAAAGCATCAGCACTCTTGTTTTGATCTCTGACCACATGATTGTAATCAATTTTCAAAAATCCCATCTGGATTAACTGGATCTTATAAATAATTTTTTTTATTCTCCAATCCACCTTATGATTCTTAGAAGGATTCTTCAAGAGATTAATCATAAGTTGAGAGTTAGACTCAACTAACACCTTTTCCCATCCAACCTTAGTAGCCTCTTGAAGGCCTCTAAGGATACCATACCCCTCAGCAAGGTTATTGGAAAGAATACCCAAATTCTCAGCAAAAGTAAAAACTAGGGAGCCATCTGAAAGTCTACCAATTCCTCCCACATTGGCTTTTTCGGGGTTCCCTCTAGAGGCTCCATCAGTATTGACTTTTCCAAAATCCTTAGGAGGAGGTTGCCAATTTCTATTCCTATCAATCTTACTAATACTCACATTCCCTTTAAGTTGGTTGCCCTTAGAAGGTTTAATCTTCAATATTTGCATCACTTGATCCCATCTTTGGTGGGAGTTTTGGGGGTGATTAAGGAGATGATGGACTGATTCAACTATGTTGTCTATGGTATTTTGCCAAATATAGTGAATATCCTTCCTATGATTAGAAATTTGGTTGTTCCTTTCATTCCAAATATTCCAAAGAAGAATGGTAGAACCCATCCAAACTATCTACCTAATAAAATGATCAACACCCTCTTGATTAGGCCAATCCCTCCAAAGTTGTTCAAAAGTAAAAAAACTGGACCACTGTAAGCCAAGTAAAGTGGCCATTCTCCTCCACAACTCAGAGGCTAAAGTACACTCAATAAAAATATGGTTGATATTTTCTACATTCTCTTCACACATTTCATATCTAAAAGGGCCATGAAAAGCATGCTTCATAAGTTGCTCTCCAGTAAGCACCCTACAATGCAATAAAAGCCAATTAAAGAACCTCACCTTAGGCCACAGCTTTTGAGCCCACAATCGAGAAAATATGTCAGAAGAATGGTTGGGATTATTATGACATAAGGTCAAATAACCTTGAGCAACTGAATACTCACCCTTAGTAGTGTTTTTCCATCCAAAACAATCTTTTTCATGGGACCAAGAGAGGGATATCATATGAAGGATGCCTTGGATATCTTGTCTTTGCCTTTTTGGGATTTGAATAGGCCAGTCCTCAATAGGGATCCAATATCTACCAACCTTTGAATTACTAGTATGGTACCGACAATAATTAGCCACCTTTATCCAATTAGCTCGGTGAAGCTCCTCCATCCAAGGCCTCCAATCGGGAAACTGAGTTATCAAAGGTTTGTGACTATCCCAAGAATATGTCCAAAAATTTATATGTTGACCATTATGAATGATCCAAAATAATTTTTTCTTTATCAAATCCTCATCAGTCTTAATAACTGCTAAAATGGGAGAACCTTTGGTAGGAAGTTGATAGCGAACAAGGTCTTCAGGACTTTTGTTCTCAGCATATTTAGCACAGAGATTATTGGCCCAAAGAGCATTGGGGTTATGCAACATCCTCCAATATAATTTAGCAACTAAAGATTTTTTGTTATTAATTTAAGACCGTAATCCTAACCCCCCTTCACTCTTAGGAAGACATAAAGTATCCCATTTCACCAAGGCCCATTTTCTTTTCTCCTTAGTACCACTCCAAAGGAAACGATGACTGATTTGATCCAATTCTCGAAGAATAGCCTTTAGGATATTCAAAATGGAAGAAACATAAATAGGAATAGCTTGAAGGACTGATTTTACCAAGGTGATTCTACCCCCATAAGAAAGCCACTTGTTGGTCCACTTTCCAATTTTCTTCTTGACTTTGTCCAACAACCAATTCCAATATTTATTTTTTTGCCTTTGAATATTTATGGGAATACCTAAATAAGTGATTGGAAGAGAGGTATTATTATATCTTAGTTTATCCAAGACCATGGATTCCTGTCTAGTAGAGCAATGGAATAAAATAACTTTAGATTTGTCTTCATTGATCATCTACCCAGTAGCCTTAGAAAAACAACTAATGATTTGCTTAATATTAGAAGCTTCCTTAACTGTAGCTTTACCTAAAAGAGTAGAGTCATCCACAAATTTAAGATGAGAGATAGGTCTAGCTCCATGAGCAATGGTAACTCCCTCAAGGGTTTTTTTTTTCCCTCTTTTTGGTTATAGTCCTACCCAAGCATTCAAAAAGAATGATGAATAAATAATGGGATAGTGGGTCACCTTGCCTAATACCTCTAGAAGCTGGGAAAGATTGAGAAGGTCTGCCATTGATAAGAACTAAGTAGGAAACTGAAGAGATACATCCCATAATCCAATTCATCCAATCCTTAGAGAAACCATATTGCCTCAAAAATTTGATAAGTGCCAACCCACTCTGTCATAAGCTTTTGATAAGTCTAATCGAATGAACATGGAAGGAGAATTTTGCATATCAATGGAATGGATGGCTTCCTGAGCAAGAACTATATCATCTACTATTTGACGTCCTTCCACATAACCCCCTTGCTCTGGGAAAATAATATTATGCAAAAGAGGCTTCAACCTTTCTGCCATGATTTTAGTAATGATTTTGAGAAGAACATTACATAAAGCAATAGGTCTAAAAGATGAGATATGATCAACCTCTTGAGCTTTTGGAACAAGAGTAATATAAGTTTTATTGATAACCTTCAAAATTTCTTTGGATTTCCTGGCTTATTCCACCACCTCTAATAAATCAACATGAAGGATATCTCGAAACTCTTGGTAGAACTCAATAGGAAAACCATTAGGACCTAGGGTTTTCCCTTTTTGCATTTTAAAAACTACTTGTTGAAGCTCATTGATAGTAATAGAAGCAGTCAAAATAGATTTCTCCTCAGAAGTGATAAGATAAGGGATTGCATGAAGAACATTATATTGTGAAGTTGAGTCAAGGGGAGTAGCAACAAAAATATTGGAAAAGTAATAAAAAACAATAGATTTCATGCCATCCCAAGTATAAACAACATCTCTAGAATATGATTTTAAGGAAGAAATAAAGTTGTGAGATCTTTGAGCTAGAAGAGATTTGTGGAAGAAATTTGTGTTTCGATCTCCTTCTTTGAGCCATTGAATTCTAGATTTTTTCTTCCATAAGATTTCTTCTCTTTTTTCCCATTCCTCTAACTGAGTTGTGAGTTTAATTTCATTTGCACTTCTCTTCTTTGTGAGGCCATCTAAATGGATTTTCTTATTCAAATTTTCAATATGAGCAATAACTTCATGTTTTTTTTATGAACATCCCCAAACTCTTTCCAGTTCCAAGTCTTGATTTTGGATTTAATGTATTGGAGTCTTTTGGCAAAATAGAACATCTTAGTCCCATGCCTAGGTTTACCTTCCTTCCACCATTGTTGCACATGAGGTCTGAAGGAAATGTCTCTAAGCCACATTAATTGAAAACAAAAAGGAGAGAAACTCACATTGGTTTTCCACATTTACACCATGACTGGCCAATGATACGAACCAACATTATTAAGAGTCTTCACTTTAGGAATGTGACCATGGATTAAGAAATTTTTAGAGAGAAAAAACCTATCCAATCTCTCCATTATACAAGCTAAGCCTTACCTTCTGTTAGACCAAGTCATAAGGCCATTATCTGGTTGGATATCCACAAGATGGAGGTTTGCAATATATTCGCTCATGAGGTCAGTGCTTTTGTCCACATTTCTATTTCCCCCCATTTTCTCATCCAGAGAGAGGATGGTATTGAAATCTCCTCCAATCAAGATCCAAGATTTAGGAAAATGAGAGATAATATGAGTAATATCCGTCCATTGTCTTCTTTTTTCCTCCAAAGAAGTCGGAGCATAAATAGTAATGCAGAGCATAATCTGGTTGGAATGTCTACTTTGAATAGCTATAGCCAACAAACCCCAACTGCCAACCATATGGTGAATAACTACCTCTTTTGGATCCCAAAGACAAGCAATGCCACTCGAAGTCCCTTGGGAACTGAGGGAAATCACTTTTCCAGCAGGCCAAATTTTCTTGGCAATTAAGACCATATCCTCCATTGACATCTTTGTTTCTTGAAGGAAAACAAGATGTGGATGATTTACCTGAATCATTCTTCGAATTTCATTTTGTTTTGAAAGACTCCCTTTGAGTCCTCTAATATTCCAAGTGATGATATTCATTAATACCAGGGCTAAAAAATTTGGGAAGGGCATTAATCTTACCTTCCTCTACAAGCTTTTCACCTTCTTTTACCATATGATATTGATTGGTCTTGCAACCTACCTTTTGATTATAATCCATCTTCATTTTTTTTACCTGTTTCTTTACTTATTCCAATTGAATCTGAGATGGCTTCTAACCTTGAAGAATGCTCGTACACAGCCAAAATTTTACTAGATGGTTCAACAGAGTCTATATTGGGACCTGCATTATTTGAAGTTTTGATATTTGAAATATAGTTTTCCTTGTGTAAATTTTCTCCTTTTTTTTTCTATTCAAAACCTTTGATTTGTTGGTTTGTCTCTGAGTTCTTCCCTTCATATTTAAATCGTGTTTCTAAGATTTTAGTTTCCATTATTTCCTCTTCCTCACTTGGGACATCATTTGTGGAAAGGATTTCAAACATATTAGCGAGATGACTTTGATTGATCCTTTATAACTGGTTTTTTTCGAGTGTTCTTCTTCTTAGGCATTTGGAAACCTGCTGAGTTTATATCTTCTTTCTTTTGATCAAGAATTTTATTTGGGCAAGCACTGGCCAAATAACCATATTCATGGTAAATTCTACAATGAAAAGGAATGTTCTCATAGTCCACTACTTGCTCCCAAGTGTCTTCCCCAAATTGTAATGTGATCTTTTTAGGTAGGGGTTTGTCAAAATACATTAAAACACAAGTCCGAGCATGAATAATATGTTCAAAATTTTGAGTACAATCAGCAGTCATCATAAAAGTTCCTAAAGAGTTTTCAATTGAAGAAAAAATAGTAGGATTTCAAAATTCAAAAGGGAGGTCAAAGAGTCTAACCCACATGGGAGCTATAGAAGGCATCTCTTCTTCGGCTTTAAATTTAGTATGCCAGGGCTTCATGAAAATCCCTACCCTTCCAAAAAACCAAAGACCCCCTTGAAAATTTTTCTCTCTATCTTCATTATTAGCAAATAAAACAAGAAAATAACCATTTGGATAAATAGAGATTTGTAACTCACCTTTAGTTTTCCAGCTTTTTGCAGCCCAGACTTTGAAAGCAAATAGACTCGGACAAAAACCCACGAACCGACAAATTAGTCCTCTTTTTCCAAATCTTCAATGCCAGTCTGCATGTTACCCATATCAAGCTTAACAATAGGAGTTCCATCAGCTACTTTAAGAGATCCTAACTCCGTTTTATTGGGATCAATATTAGGCATTCTTAGGGGTTTATGGGAATCCCTAATATTGATATTAGCATTGGGTTGAGGCTGTCCACCACGAAGGGCATCCCCAAAATTCATTTTTGGAATTGAGTCTTCAAAATTCTTACCCTTGATAGGGGTTTTCACAGTAGAATTATTTTGTGGGTGCACCTTAGCACCAGATTCACTTGAGATATGAGCATTTTTTTGATCAACTGCTTGAAACTTGTTTTGTGATCTCTTTAATCCTTGCCCTAGACGTCGTGGAAAGGTATGGTTTTCACTTTTCTTTTGTGTAGCAAATTGGAAGTCGTTGTCACTCAAGTTCACAGTATGATCTATAAAAAAAAAAATTTTAACCCATATTGTATCCCCTGCAACATTTCCTGCTAAAATATTGAGCATAAACCACAAAAATATTGGCCGCTAGGGCCCAAAGGCCCTAAAAACCAACCTCTGGAGCTGCTTGCACTCAACCCAGATGAAATCCTCGCATAGCTTCTTTCCAAATATGTCGTTCACACATAGGGGTGCGCTAGGATATGTGTTGCTCCAAATGATATGAAAATTGGTGGAAATGTTCTAGGGTTTTTCAAGCATCTACCCTCAAAATTTCAGCTCAATCTGAGTTCGGATGAGTGAGATATGGTCGAAACGAGTTTGGTAGTTTGGGAAATCCTGCGAAAAACGTCTCATCTATCCTTTTTGTTCCTTTTGATAAGTTACTCAATGCTCTGGCCTCATTTATCCTTGCCCTTATATAATTCTGATATTAGATCTCACTAATTCCACTTATTATATCACATTGTTGACAAATATTTTGATACATATGAGGATCCATCATTTTCATTGATTGATCCTCACACAATACTACCATTTGTCCCTCACTATTGTACTTGCAACACTATACTAATAGCATTTATAGTTTGGTAGGTGAATACAATCCCATACTCCCATTGATAAACCTTCACTCATACTATTAGTAAATAATTTGGTATGTAAATAAAGATATACTACTCTTTTAAATATCTTGGTAGGTGAATGATGATCTACTTATTTCATTGGTAGAACCCCATTCACTACTTCCACTTCCAATATTATACTATTGAAAAAGAGTTTGGTAGGTTAGTGAAGTTCCACTCTTTCTTCAATGGATCTTCATTTACCTACTTTCACTCATGATCTATATTATTCACAAAGAATGTGGATTTGGTGGATGACTATTACTATTAGTGGACCCTCATTAACTACTCTACATTGATAAAAGTATCCCAATCAACTACATGTTAATAGAAATAATCTCACCTAAATGGTACTAAAGGCTTGCACCACTAAGCTCGATACTCCATTGACAAAGAGTTTGAACTACATGTTAATAGAAATAATCTCACCTAAATGGTACTAAAGGCTTGCACCACTAAGCTCGGTACTCCATTGACAAAGATTTTGGTAGATGTGGGGGATCATGTATGTAGTGCTTGGCAAGATTCAAATTTGGGTCTTCTTATTAACTAGTGAAGCTCATGGGATTTGACAGGTATTTATAACATAAGATTGAAACAAGGTTTAATTTTTTAAAACCAAAATATTTTTAAAATTTAATTTTTATAATATATGAGTTTAATATATGTCTAACACATAATATCATAATTGTATTATCATAGTATTTCAACAATCCATATTATCATGATTTATTTTATCATAGAAATATTTTTAACCTAAAAAATAAATTCAATTTATACTAATAAAATCTCATCATTTTTTCTTAATTGATAATATTAAAAAAAATGTAGTTATTATTTTTATAATTGTTATAGAATCATAAATAAGTATGGCCTTAGACTCTATCTATGAGACTCAACTTATATTATCAACATGAAAACAATGGTTCTCAATTATATCATCCAATTATGCTTAGAATTATATGCTATAACAAATATATAATAAAAATGATTCTCAATTATACCATCCATTATACTTAGCATTATATACTATAATAAATATATAATATTATTTTGATTGAAATATAATGCAAAGTACAATTAAAGCATAATAAGATCACTTCCATTCTTAAATTTTCTTAATAAATGTTAAAAGATCTACTAATTAAAAAAAATCATGTTTAAATTTTATTTAAAATATATTTTTTTGTTTATTTTATAATTAAAAATTTAAAATAATTTTCATACTTTTTAAAATAAGGGAATGAAAGGTCTTTATCATAGTCCTGACTTACATAGGTAGGTGAATTAAAATTTTAAATGTCCATTTTCCATCACTATTCCATCTTGTGATTGTGAGGTGAAAGTGAAAATCACATTTCTCTACTCACGTCATTATCTGCCTTTATTGAGAAGTTGACATCCCCTTTCTCTACCCACGTCATTATCTACCTTACAGAGGAGTTGACAACCTGCTCGTTTGATGAAGTTAACATATTTTTAAAAATTAAAAAAAAAATTAGTTTGTTGAATAAAAGAAAGTTAATGGATTTAATTTTTCATAACATCCAATCAAAATTATTTACGAACAAACATTCTACCATTATCAACCAATCTATCTTTTTCTTAAAAACTATAATAAATTATTTACACATTTCCATCTTTCTCTTTCTTTTTCTGAACTATAATTAGGTTATTTACCCATTTCATAGTATGAACTGAAGAAGGCTGTGTAACAGACAATGAGAACGACAATCAATGGAAAACGCAGGTGCGAAAATGTCGGCCAGTCCAATGAATGTGATAGCACCAATAATATATGGTTGTCTATTGAATAATATATAGATGGTTGTCTATTCAATAATGAGACATAGAGGAGATGGTTGTCTATTCAATAATATATATTTTTAAAATATTTTAACAATCAAAGTATATGATTGAGACATAAGTGGAACCATTTTTGTCGTAATATTTAGGTTTCCACAATTTAAACCCAACACCATAACAATGGACTGTGTGGACAAAGACACTTTAGAATATTAACACCATACCAATGGACTGTGTGAACAAAGACATAACTAAAGTAGATTTTTGTCTATTCAATAATATATATTTTTAAGATACTTTAACAATCAAAGTATATAATTGAGATATAAGTGAAACCATCCTTTTCCTAATTTGAATTTGGGTCTCCATAATTTGAACCCAACATCATAACAATGAATTGTGTGAACAAAGACACTTTTAGAATATTAATTTTTTTAAGGAAGATTTGGTAGGAATAATGCTTTTTTTATTTATTACGTTGGGGGCATTTATTATCTTTCATATGTAACAATAAAAGAAGTTATAAACTCTTTTAAGATCTTATTTTAAATTTGAATATATATATATATATATATATATATATATATATATATATATATATAAATAAATAAAAGGTGTTTGTTTTTTTATTTTCAAAGATTTTTTTTGGAAGAATGTTTTGTCATTAGAAGCTTTTTTTAGGTTTTAACATTTTTTGGTTCAAAGATAAAAGTAAGATTTATATTTTTATTTTCAAAATTTTTTTTTGGAAGAACGGTTGGTTATTAAAAGCTTTCCTCAAGGTTTAACATTTTTTTTGTTAACAATTCAAAGTAAGATATTTATACAAGAGTCTACGAAGAAAATGATATCATGGACCTTTTATAGGTGTTTTTTTGTGATCGGTGCATAATGAGGATGCAAAGTGAAAGGAGCCAAGGAGAGAGATCTTTAGCACCTTTGAGTTTGCTTTTACAAAGCACTTGTGGTTTTGTAAGAAGCAAAGGCTTACCTTTAAGATCCTATCTATCCTAATTCTAAATCCTCATTTAATCTAAGATGCACAAGCAAGGAATGCAAGCATACAACACTTAGACTAAGGGTTTAGGAGATAATGCAGTAGACAAATTAACCTATGATGTAACTACATGAAATTATCGTTCTTGACTAGTATAGAAAACAATGCCTAGATTTATCATTTATAACTGAAATAAACTCTCTATTTCTTTTTTTGTAAAATTAACCTACAAAAAACAAGAACAAAACCTACAAAAGAATCAAAATAGGAAAATTTGAGACCCTAAGAAAGAAATTGATAAATTATGGGATTTGCAAAAACTATTTTATGAGCAAAATTAGAAGCACCATGGTGTTATCAATCCCGTGTGGCACTTTCAACTTGACCTATGACAACCTAAAAATTTAATTTTGAGCTGAATTAGAAGCATTACAGTGCTATTGCTTCTTTGTGGCCCTTTTGACTACACCTACAAAACTATGAAAACTTGCAAAACAAAAATAGGAAAAGGGATGATCAACGTAGAGAGGTTTATCTGATCATAGCAAGAGATAATATGTTTCCTCATCTAGGATAATTAGACCCCTTGTTTTTTATAACAAGATAGATAATGCAAGATCATAAATTGATAGAATGAATACTAAAAGTAAGACAAGATGATAGCTAATCAATGGAAGATAAAAAGAAAATTGTTGAAATGATGCAAAATGAGGAATAACCACAACACAAGATGGTGAGTTGCACCTTTCGATAAAATTTTGCGGAGAAATACTTGTTGATGACTTGATGATGTCTTCTTATATGCCTACTCACATGTTGAAAGTGCCTCCAAAATTCAAATTCTATGATGCTTGATAAGACTATTGAATGTTGTAAACAATGCATGCAAAAAGGAAATATTGATATGCCTAAAATTCAAGGGCATGTTGGAATGCAAAAGAAGCTACCTAGAGTGATTCTAGTAAAATGTTGATGTAAGAGAGAAGTGCCCCTGATGGTCTCTCAAAGGTATAACTTTATAGGAAATTCAAGCCTCCTTGGGGAGATTTTTGACTGAAAAGACAAGGTGAGGAGGTGGCAAGTTGATTGGAGTTGCATGGGATTGATTGGAGTTGCATGAGCTTAATTGGAGTTTTTTTTTTAAATTAGGATTGAAGTGACATGCAACTGGAAATAAAGGAGATAGGATTGGTAGTTTGTCAATTAAACACATGACAAAGATGGTAGTAGGATTAAATTTAACAAGAACTAGTGGTGATAAATAGTTAGAATGTAAAAATATTATCTTTGACAATGATGAAGCAAAAGTGCCATAGAGAAGTAGAAGTACCGTGGTGCTTTTGTGTCATGGTGCAATAAAATCCATACCATTGGAGAGTAGGAAAAAATTAACAAACTTTAACTGATAAAAGCACCATGGTGCTTCTGCAAGGTCATGGTGTTTCCGCTTTTGGGGCAGTTTGAGGTATTAAACACTATACAAGTGTAGGTTTATATATACTAGTCAAAAATATTTATCTAAGACCATTCTAATGGAAGTATTTTTATAATTTTTTGTGAAGATTTATAATGAAAATTAATATCCCAAATATGTTAGTACCCAATTCTCAATTGTTGTTGATTGACAAGGTAAGATTGACATTATGGTCAAAATTAGGTGTCTAGATTTTACCACTTTTTGATGGATTGATTGTGTAATAAATAAATAAATAATTGATGTAGATGCCCCAATTTTGAGATAGAAATTATTTTCTTTTTTCTTAAGGTCAATGAAACAAGATGAGTGATGTAAATATTGGTCGCTTGGATGTTAAAAATTTACATTTTTATAGCATTAAATGTAGTTGTTCCATCATGTGCCTCCATCAAGTGTCGAAGGGAAAACCAAGTTGAAGAGGTTGATTAAAGGGATCAATGTGTTATTATATTTAAGGTTGGAAAGGTATTTGGAGACTAGAATGTGATTTAATTTAGATTAGGTGGGCATGGATTAGGATTTATGATAGTTGATGCTAGGCTAACGATGGGTTAATGAAAATTATATGAGAAATGAAAGATGAAAGAGATCGTGAAAGAAAAGAAAAAGATTGAAAGATGTGATTATGAGAGACAAAAAAACTCTTCCAAAATTTGTTTATTTATTATTTATTATTTTTATTGAAATATGTATGACTAGATATAAGAGATTCACCTTTACGCAATGACCTTTGTGCCTAAATTTTGGACAAATACTTAAGTAACATGTGAGTAGTTTTTGAGATATATAAAATATTTGGCTTCACCTAAAATAAATTATTCTACAAGAGATCAACTACATGTAGATCTCCTTCATATAAAAGAATTTTTTTCCAAGAGATCTACTAGAGAGAGATTATCTTCACTTGAAAAAAAATTGTGGCAAGAAATCTATGAGAGATAGATCACATTCACTTGAAGAACGTTTTTTTTTGGTATAAAATTAGCTTTTAAGTTGCCCAAAGGTCGATATGATACAAGATATATACAACTATATGTAGATATATAAATATTATGCTTTTTTATTCATCCTTAAGCAAGACTTCCTACTTAAAGAACTTGTAAAAGATTCATCCTTTAGCAATACCTCTTGCTTAAAGGACTTGCAATTTATATTCATCCTTCATGCTTGAAGGACTTGTAATTTAGATTCATCCTTCATGCTTGAAGGACTTGTAATAGATTCATCCTTTAAAGGACTTGTAATAGATTCTTCCTTTAAAGGAATTGTAAGAGATTTAATTTGCTTTAATTCCTTTTAGGCAAATGCCTAAAGGATATTTGATATATTAATTTGATTTCCTTTAAGCACCTACTTAAAGGGTATTTTTTATTTACCCTACTTAAAGGATAATATTGATTTTTGATTACCTTTAGGTAAGGGCCTAAAGAAATTTTTGATAATTGGATTACCTTTAGGCAAAGGCCTAAAGGATATTTTTTATTTGATTTATTTTTTAGCCATGGGATATTCTAATGTATTAGTCTATTAGCCTTAGGGAATTTTGATTGAGATTTACCTCTTAGCCTTAGGGTATTTTGATTGATTTACCTCTTAGCCTTAGGGTGTTTTGATTAATTTTACCTCATCCTTAGGGCATGATGATTGTATATGCACCCCTTAGTTCTAGGTTATTTTTATTGTAGATTATAATTTTATTTAAAAAAGAGTGCCATAGAGGACTTATGCTTGATTGGTATGAAAACAAGTGATGCCCCCAGTCATGAAGATATTTTGTTGCCGACTAGTTCCCCCACACATAAGATATTGGATGGGAGATCAAATGATGATATTTATTAGGCTATCATCACTTGTGGATCCTCATGGTGTCAATCATGTAGCCATTGATGAGACAAGAAAGTAATTTGATAAAAACACCATAAACTTCTATTGGTTTTGCAATGTTCATCATGTAGCAAGTGACTGATAAATATCAAATTATGTGATAGATCATTCTCAATATTTTGTAAACTCATAAGAAAATAGGATATGCAAGTCCATCATCTAGTAGGTCTATAAGACATCCAAGAATGATAGAGTTGACATAATGAGAAAGATATGAGTAGATTATGCAATCCATATCTACAAAGACCGTAGTAGTCATCACATGGCAATGAAGTTATAGTTAAAAAGAAAATAGATATAATTGAGAGATAAATTACATTATATTAATGTGCTTTCTATATCCCCTTTATATAGAAGTAGGGGGATGAATGTGATTGGTGAACCCTAAAATTGTGTGTAAAAGAGCTATAGGAAACATGGTGAAGAAAATATATAGATGGATAGATAGACAAAAATTGATGGTTTAAATCAATGAAGAGGGATAGTTGTGCAAACCTTGGGTTCACAAAGATGAAATTGGGAGTATCCACTCACATTAGTCACCTAGTACAAGGATAATATAATGCAAAATAGACTATCTTGACTAGGATCATGATTTGCATCATCACAAATCCCTTACTCAATATGCAATAGGAAATCTAGTCATAAACAAGCATGTGCATATAGGTAGATATGAAGTTAGGCAGTATGCATACAAGCAACTGAATGAAACAAGAAACCAATATAGACTCAGATGTAGTATCTTTTAAGATGCATTATATTAATGGGTTCTTTGATTTCCTTTCCATCATGTGTGACCAAGTGGTAAGTTCTTAAACCAAACTTGGTATTTATTATGAATGGATTACCTTCAGGAGAGTACCTAAAGGATATTTTTGAAAAATGAATTACCTTTAAGAATGGACTTATAGGATATTTTTGAAATCGATTACCTTTAAGCATGAACTTAAAGGATATTTTTAAATTGATTACATTTAAGCATGAACTTACAGAACATGTTTAAAATTTATTATATTTAAGCTTGAACTTAAAGGAAAATTTTGAAATTGATTACCTTTAAGCATGAATTTACAAGATATTTTGAGTGGATAACCTTTTAGTAAATTCCTAAAAGGCACTTATGAGTGCCTAAAGGGTAATTTTATTTTATTATATCCTAAGAATTAATTCATTTTGATTTGATCAATATTAGTTGGCTATGAGATGGTAGGACATGTGGGACACCTTCAACCTCATAGTGATCTATATCATTGATCAACTTAGGATTGAATAAGGTTAAGACATTCACACTAGCAAAATGTGTGAATCAAAGGGAGCTAGGACTTGGAAGGAGCAATAGATCTTCCTCCTCCTTGGACTAGTCCAACCCATTTATGGAAACAATGTCATCATAGGATTCTCAAAAGAAAAACATAGATTCATCATTGCTAGTGAATAAAAGTAAAGTATGAATAGGTTTACTATGGCTAGGGATATATCCTATCCCACAATGCCCTAACTAGGCTTTGGCCTCCAAGGGCTCTTTGATGCCCTATTCATGAAGGACTAATCCTTTTCCTCAATATCCCATGTTTAGAATCATTTGTTTTGGTATGGGATACAAAGTTGAAAAGTATAATGAAACATACTATCATTTGACTAGTCAAGAGTTGCTACTATGGATTTGCTCATTGTTACCAATATTTTCACAAATAAAGGAACAACTTTCTATTTGTATTGTTTTACCCTTCTTAGAACGTAAGCTTATGGTTCAAGGAGGAGGGAGTTTGACTAGGTCTAGAATGTGTTGGTTATTATCTTGATCAATATTATTAAGATTGATTTGATTTACATTTGGGACTTTAGATTGGTTACTATTTTGAAATTCAGAATGGTTATTACTGTTAGCATTAATTGGAATTAGTTTAATTAAAGTTCTAGTATTTAATTTGACTATTAGGTTAATTAGATTGAGGATTTAAAGCCAAATATCTTAATGCATCATTGATAGAATGTTGATAAGAAGAATAAATTGATGAAAATGGATTGTGAGAAGGTAAAATATGAGATTTTGGGTTCTCGACCTTGACCTCTTGGCAATAACCATAGGGTTCAAGGTCATCTAGAATATGATACATCTTACCCTAATATTCATATTTTAGATATTTATGGAAAGTAGAAGGGATTCCCTACATCACATGGATCCAAGGTCTGCCAAGAAGAATGTTGTAAGTAAATTTACAAGGCATGATAAAGAAAAGAGTGTTAAGGATGTAGGGTCTAAATTTTTGAGGTAATACTATGGTGCCACTAGCCGCATGCTTCTCATTGTAGAATGCCTTAGCACCAATATTAGATTTATTCAAATCCTATTTAGCTAGCCCATAAATTCCTAATGAATTTTAGGATACATAAATTAAGGGTTGATCCATTATCAATGAGAATTCATTTGATAAGAGTCTTGTCTATAGAGCTTGTGATGTATAAAGGGAGATCTTTGACCATAAATATGGATAGAATACCATCCTTGTAGAATGATATTATGGAGTGATCGACCTCGAGGGACCATACCACATTAGTGAGGTTATTGGGGTTTAGATCTTGAGGTAAAACTTTATTCTTTTTTTTTATTGGTTGAAAGGGTGTTGAAAGGTCCCTGAACCTTGTACAAGTATTTTTACATATTTTTCAAACCGACCAAAGAGGCCCATGAGCTAAAGATCAAAGAAAAATCAAAACACCACAAGAAGAAAGGTGTCGCGATATCATGACATGTTGCATTTTTGCGATCCAAAGCATAGGGAAAAAGCAAGGAGGAAAATGTGTCCTGATATCATGACATGTTGCACCGTCGCAACCAAAGAAGAAAAAGGTGTCACGATATCGCGACAAGATGCAACATCACGGTTGAAGGAGAGAAAGTGTCGCGATATCGCAACATGTTGCAACATCGCTGCCAGAAGAGAAGAAGTGTCATGAAATCATGAAAATTTGCATCGTCATGGCCAGAGGAGGAAAGGTGTCGCGATATCACGACATGTTGCATCGTCGAGGCCAAAGAAGAAAAGATGTCGTGATATCGCGACATGTTGCATTGTCATGGCCAAAGGAGAAAAAGTGTCGCGATATCGTGACATGTTGCACCGTCATGGCCACAAGAGAAAAAGTGTCATGATATCATGACATGTTGCATTGTCACGGCCAAAGGAGGAAAAGTGTCATGATATCATGACATGTTGCAACGTCGCGACCAGAAGAGAAAAAGTGTCACGATATCGCGACATGTTGTATCATTGCGGCCTAAGGAGAAAAAATGTCACAATGTCGCGACATGTTGCATCGTCGCGGCCAGAGGAAAAAAAGTGTCGTGATATCGTAACATGTTGCAGCATCATGGCCAAAGGAGAAAAAGTGTCATGAAATCATGACATGTTGCATCGTCTCGGCAAAAAGATAAAAAATGTCGCGATATCGCGACATGTTGCATTGTCGCGGCCAAAGAAGGAAAAGGTGTCGC
This sequence comes from Wollemia nobilis, assembly GCA_028583015.1. Classification (NCBI taxonomy): domain Eukaryota; kingdom Viridiplantae; phylum Streptophyta; class Pinopsida; order Araucariales; family Araucariaceae; genus Wollemia; species Wollemia nobilis. The sequence continues at coordinate 3,537,660 of JAQPPZ010013509.1, read as the reverse complement.
GATATCGTGACATGTTGCATCATCGCGGCCAAAGAGAAAAAGTGTCACGATATCGTGACATGTTGCATCATCGCGGCCAAATAGAAAAGGTGTCGCGATATTGTGACATGTTGCAACGTTGTGGCCAAAAGAGAAAAAGTGTTGCGATATCACGACATGTTGCATTATCGTGGCCAAAGGAGGAAAAAGTGTCACGATATCACGACAAGTTGCATCATCGCGGCCAAAGAGAAAAAGTGTCACAATATTGCGACATGTTGCATCATCACGGCCAAAGAGAAAAAGTGTCGCAATATCGCGACATGTTGCATCATCGCGGCCAAAGAGAAAAAGTATCACGATATCGCGACATGTTGCATCATCACGGCCAAAGAGAAAAGGTGTCGCGATATCGCGACATGTTGCAACGTTGTGGCCAAAAGAGAAAAAGTGTCACGATATCACGACATGTTGCATTGTCATGGCCAAAGGAGGAAAAAGTGTCACGATATCGCGACAAGTTGCATCATCGCGGCCAAAGAGAAAAAGTGTCGTGATATCATGACATGTTGCATCATCACAACCAAAAGAGAAAAAGTGTCACGATATCGTGACATGATGTAACACCATGACCAAAGGAGAAAAAAGTGTCGCAATATCATGAAAATTTGCAACGTTGCGGTCGAAGGAGAAAGAAATGTCATGATATCGCGACATGTTGCATTTTCGTGGCCAAAAGTGAAAAGTGTCACGATAACGCGACATGTTGCATTTTCGTTGCCGAAGGAGAAGAAGGAAAAAGTGTCACGATATCGCGACAAGTTTCATTAGCATACCAAACCAATCCCCTGGCAACATCTCACATTGTGCAAACATTGAAACTTGTAGGATCATTCCTTAGGCCAATGGGGAAGGAGTCTCTCCACACTTGAATGTCAGATTTGCCAACTCCCTTGTTAGCAAGCCAGTCCACAGCTTTGTTTCCTTCTCGGTATTGATGCTTAATGACTAATTCTGGGTAATTTCCAATTAGGGCCTTGCATTCTTGGAAAATCGAAGCAAGGGGCCAAGGAGGCTTAATGGTACCATTGATCCAGTTGATACAGTGCAACGAGTCTCCTTCGATGATAAATTTATTGTTGGTAAACCCTTCCATGAGGATCAAACTTTGGAATAGAGCCCACACATCTATCGTATTGTTGGATTGAATTCCCAAGTTCTGGGCAAAGGCCAAAATTATTTCTCCTCTGTGGTTTCTAAGAATTCCTCCTTCGCTAGTCGCTTCTGGGTTGCCTTTAGCCGCACCATCGAAATTGAGCTTATGCCACCCAGTAGGTGGTAAGACCCAATTGATGACAGATCTGTCAACAGAATTACAGGGCATGACAGAGATGTTAGACAGATTGAAAAGTTTGGTTAGGTCCGATTCTAAGCCAGGAGGGGGGGTTTTGAAGATGAAACAAGAGAGGCATTCTCCGTAGCTAGGGCCAAGATTTTTGATAGTGATAATATTCTTATCAGTGGCTTGATTTTTGAAAATTTTGGCATTTCTCTCAAGCCATATCTGCCACAGGTAAAGGTGGAGGTAAGCTTGCCACATTAATTTTAGTTGGTTGCTCTTGAAATGTCCGGGCCATTGCTTAATAAGGAGGGTAATGGAATGTGGGAGGACTATGGAGATGTCAAAGGTGTTATGAACCTGGTTGAGAACTGCTAAAGAAAGGGGACATTCCAAAAAAACATGCGAAGTTGACTCACAAGCATTTTTGCACAAGATACACCAATTGGGAATGAGTAACCCTCTGATTATCAAGTTGTCAATGGTGAGGATTCTATTTTGGATGACCAACCAACAAAATAATTTGACCTTGGGAATGATCTTAGGAACCCAGACCTAATTTGATAAGTCCCAACCATTTTTTGGAGTTTCTTGACTATAGTAAGCTGATTTGATAGTGAAATTTCCAAATTCTTCAAGGTTCCAGACCATGAAATCATCTTTGTGTGAGCTCGGGATGATGCAAGTCCTCAACAAGTTTTGTAACCGCCTGAGAACCTCAGTGATATGCCTAGGACCTTTAAGAGCTAGGTGTTTCCATTCAAGTCTTGTAGGACCTTGGTTAATGAAGTGACACACCTTATCTCCAAAGGTGGCTTCAGTAGTTGCCTTGAGCACTGCAAGATGCGAATCTTGGCTGAGAGGTTTATCACGGATCCATGGGTTATCCCAAAAATGGATGGTTGTTTTAGTTCCTAGACACCACCTTAAGCCTTCCATGATGATTTTCCTTATTTTGATTATGCCATTCTAAAAATGGGATCTGTTAGGGAGGTTGTGCTCTCCAAGAAATGAAAACTGATGGAGGTACTTAGCTTTAATGATATCAATCCAAGTGGCTTTTTCATTGATAGTAAATCTCCAGGCCTACTTGGCAATGAGGGCCATGTTCATCCGTTTGATGTCTCTGAATCCGAGTCCTCTGTCCTTTTTATTAGAACAGACCCTGTCCCAGGTGACTAGCAAAAATTTATTCTTGTTTTTGTTTCTAGCCCAAAGGAATCTGCGTTGAATTTGTTTAATTTTTTGGCAGATGGTAGCTGGAGCTTTGAAGATAGATAAGAAAAAAATGGGGATACTTTGAAGGCAAGCTTGGACCAGAGTGGCTTTGGCTGCCTGGCTGAGCATTGAGCATTTCCACCCCGCTAGTTTCTTGTTGAGGTGATATAAAATAGGGTTCCACATAGTCGAGACTGATCTACCATGGAAAAGTGGTAATCCAAGATACGTAGTTGGAAGGCTCCCAATGTTGCACCCAAGGATCTCAGAAATCCTATTTTGTCTGTGAGTGGGAGTATTGAGAAAGTATAGATTGCTTTTACGGTAGTTGACTTTCTGACTAGCCACCTCTTCATAAGAATCAAGAATGTTCTTAATGATTTTTGCTTCGGGAACGAAGGCATAAGAGGATATAATAGTATCATCAACAAAATTTTGATGGGATATGGCTTTATATGTTGAAACTGGTTTGATCCTAGAAATAAGACCACTATTATAGGCAGCTGAAAGGGTTCTTCCAAGGGTTTTGGCCAAAATGATGAAGAGAAAGGGGGACAGAGGGTCCCCTTGATGGATGCCTTTGAAACTTTAGAAGAAACCTATGGGTGAACCATTGATAAGAACAGAGAACCAAGCAATTGAGATACATTCATGAACCATATTTATCCATTCTTTGTGAAACCCAAACTTTTCCAGGACTTCGAACATGAATTTCTAGGAAACCCGATCGAAAACCTTGTTCATGTCAAGCTTAAGGAACATGCTGGATTTTTTATTTTTAGATGTCGAGTGGGCCAATTCGTGGATGGTTATCACTCCATCTAAAATGAATCTACCTTTTACGGAGCTCCCTTGGCACTGGTCGATGATGGAGGGAAGGATTTCTTTCAACCTATTTGCCATAACTTTGGTGATAAGTTTGTAAATGACACTGCAGAGACTAATTGATCTGAAATCAGAAAGGGAAGCACGATCGTTGGACTTGGGTATTAAAACAATGAAAGTGGAATTGGCCTCTCTCAACATCTTTTTTGCTCTCTAGAAGAATTTAACAGCAGCAATGACATCTTGACTCACAATATCCCAGAAGTGTTGAAAAAATCGGGGTGGGAAGCCATCAGGTCCGGGGGACTTATCAGGTTCCATTGCAAAAAAAGCTTCTTTGATCTCCTCTTCAGTGAAGCTTTCAAGAAATTTTCCATTATCATTGTTAGACACCATCTTTGGGATGTTCTGTAGTAGAGAACTTGAGGTGCGGGGATGGCAGCCAGTGCTTGGTCCTAAGATTTCCTAGAAGTAGCAAACATATTCTTGTCTGATTGCTTGGATTTCAGAGACAATGGATCCATCAGCCTTGGTTAGCTCAGATATTTTATTAGAGCCTCTGTGACGCATGGTGGAAGCATGGAAAAACTTTGTGTTGGTGTCTCCTTCTTTGAGCCAGAGGTTTCTAGATTTTTGCCTCCAATATGTCTCTTCCTTAGCCAAGGCATTGTGAAAATTTGAAAGGATGTTCTTTTCTTCAAGGACAGTTTCGGCCCTCAGATCTCCTCCCTGAATCAGATTTTCCACCCTTTTTAGCTCATCCATAAACCTCTTTAGCGAGGTAAAACTTTATTTGATAAAGAGTTTGAATAGAATTTCTCTATGTTAGAGAGGTTTTGAGGAGTTTGAGGAGCTATATTTTGGCTAGGGTAGTCCTAAGTTGTTGATGAAGATCGAAAGTATCTTTTTTTTTTGAGATTGTATGATTAATGGCAGTACTCTAGAGAAAGAAGATTATTTTGATAAAAGGACCAAAGGGATCTAGGAGGATGATCAGATGATTGGTTCCTGTGTTGTTGCCTTGTGAAAACACCAATGGAAGAAGGGTAAATTTATCCCACCATATTTTCACTTAGAGGTGGAATGAATCTATATTGAATAATGTTTGTTTCCTTTTGGTCATAATTAGGTAATGAGTCTTAGAAGATTCCAAGATCTTGGTTAGAAGAGGTTTGGCTCTTATAGCTATTGAAGATAACATGACTATCATCTATCAAGTCCTAGATAAGGTTTCTAAGGGTTCTACATTTATTGGTGGCATGGCCATTGACATGATGAAAGACACATTACTCTTCAGGGAAGAACTAAGGAGCTTTCTCCCTTTCTAGATTAATGGAATTATGAAAAATAATTTGAAAATAATTGTATTAAAACAAAGATCATTTACAAATTGGGATGATACTTTTCCCAGCCTTAGCAAAAGAGAACACATGTTTACAACTGTAAAATAAGATTTGCATTGGAGCCAAGTCTCTTAAACCATATTTCTACAATGATTGTTCACCTATTTACAACTATAAAATAAGATCTACATTGAAGCACAAATCTCCTAAACAGTATTTCTGGAATGGTTATCCAAATTAGCTAAGCACTAGATTTGCTCACCAACCTACCTAATCATCTCATCCTCAATAGCCAGGTCATTGTGCCACTGAACCTCTACCTCCTTAGATCAATGTAATTAATTGGTAGGAGATCTATCATTTTTGCTTTGAGAATATGGTAAAAGATAGTTGTATGGGCTTGGTGAATTCAAGTAAAATTTATTTTGCATTTTGACTATTGGGGTATTCCTATAACAAGCTTTTGAAGGGTTATCATAGTATTCACATTGTTGGCTTGGTGTGAGTTAGTGATCTACCATATGCTTGTTCTTATATTGCCCCTTCGGGTGGGAGTAAACCTTATATTCCTATTTTTTGGATTTTAAATTCCCCATTTTTAAAAGAGAAATTTATACTCTTTTAGCCATATCTACAACATATTCAAAGGTAAACACATTAGTCATATCAAGGTAGAAGGCCAACTACTCATGGAGGTTCCCTATAAAATTATATAAGAGGTCTTTTTATGGGGGAGTGTATTGAAGTCTTTTCACTAAGGCTTGAAACTTGTCTAAGAAGTCCATAAAGTTTTCATCCTTAGCTTTCTTAAGCTTATATAGGTCACTAATTGTGAATTTATTCTTGATATAAATAGAGAACTGTTGGACAAACATTTCAATGAGATCTTTGAAGGTTTTGAGGGTATGCCTTGGTATTTGATAATACCACTCCAAGGAAAGACCACTAAGGACTTCAAGGGACATTTAAAATAGAAATATTTTATCATTTACAATGTTAGTGCAAGCTATTTGAAAAATTTTAAGGTGATTAATGGGGTCCTCCTCCCCCTTGTACGTTTGAAACATAGGCATTTCAAAATTAGGAGGGAAGGGGCAACAAATAATAATAGGATCTATATATTGGTTACAAGTCCTTGTAAGAGTACTTGTGACTAGATGAAGACCCTTAGATTGAGGCTATTTGCTACTTCAATTGCTCCAATTATAAGGTTAGGGTTTGGAGTTTAGAATAAATGGAGTTTTATGGCATGTGAGGGATGTTCTATGAGAGAAGAGGACTTTTATAGTTGATGAAAGGGTAAAATTGGGGTATTAGGGCATAAAATGTCAAATTAGGCATCGCATGACTCACCCCTAATCCATTCAAGATAAAAAGCTTCAAATACATAGGATTTGAGGTTATAAGCATGCGATTTTGAGAAAAACCTACGTTTATATTTAGGATTATAGGAAGGTTGTTGAAACAATTATAAGATATTGGAGCACTAGGAAGTACATCCAGGTTAGGAATATAGCTTATGCTCACTTGTTGAAATGTAGAGCAACTCACATTGACCCATAAAATCTCCTCAATAAGAAGTAACAATGAGTGATGCCTCAATATGATGAGGGGTTTTGTGACCCATACTCTATGGAAATAGTGATGATTAGATGATAATAATCAACATGATTTGGGATCACTGCATTAAGGTTTATATTTAGAGATCCAAAGGGATGGGTTTGCTTGATTATAAGTTAAGGGGTTAGAATTAGTCTACTATGGGCAATCTAAAAGGAGCTACTCCCCAACTAAGAGAACATTGCTTTGTTTGAGGATGGTCACTAAGACCTCCTTATGGATATGAAAGAAAGAATCCATGCGATCAAAGGATTTAAAGACTACCCTCCCTTGATAATCAAGGATAGGGAACATAGAGCTAGAGGGAGGGGATACCTCATATTTCTCTTTGTAATTAGTTATATTTCCCCTATCTTATTCACTAGCTTGGTTCTCTTTGCTATTAGATAAAGTATCAAATTTGAGTTCTAGCTAGTGATCAAAACTTTGAGTCACTTAATGGTACTTAATCATGGCTTGGAGGGGAAAAGAGATTAAATTTATTAAGTTTTGTTTGTAAAGTTGCTTAAATAAGAAAAATAAGGTATTTTGATATTATTATATCACCTTATCTCAATGTACCTATCTAACATATATATCGTAGATCCTCCCTATGTACCTAAAGGTATCAATATACATAACCACTCTCTATATACCCACTGGTATATGAGAGACAAATACATGGGATCATGATGGTACGTGGAAATGACTACCAGTTACATAGCCCAAGATGGTATGTGAGGGGTAATGATAACCCTCCTTATGAATTCCACTAGTACATCATGTTTTACTCCTAAATAGGCTTAAAGTAGGAATGAGATCCTAGTTACGTGGAAATGACCACTAGTTACATAACCCAAGATGGCATGTGAGGGGTAATGATAACCCTCCTTATGACTTCCACTTCTCCATCATGTTTTACTCCTCAATAGTATTAAAGTAGGCATGAGACCCTATGTGGGTAGTTAGTAGCCTAGGCTCACAATATACCCAATGTGGACTAGAGAATTATACTATACTTGCTCAAAGGATCATATTCAATCTTCCTCAGGTTTAGCCCTTAGTTATGTTCTTATTAATCTTAATTAATATGAGCTAACTAAGCAAATAAATTAAATTATTTTGCTTAAAAGTTTAACAAGTTTTATCTTGATTAAGGTTTTGCGTAGGATGCAAATGACATTTGGGAATCGTTGTGGTGTTCACATTGGGTTCACCAAAGATGTGATTAGTGCAAAAATGGATGCAAAGGAGCCAACGAGGGGATACCTAGCAAATTTTTGCATTTTTGTGGTATCACACTTAAGATTAGGGGGTATCTTATGGAGACCTAAGAAGATAGTTTAATGAGATCATTTTAAAAAAAAAACCTATGGTTTTGTAGGAAGAAAATGGTTCCTTATAATATCCCATCTACGCTAATGCCAATTATATAAGATGCAAAAGTAGGGAATGCAACCATATATCATCTTTGACTAAATGAATGTTTTTTATTGGAATGAAGAAAAAAAAACAAATTTCTTTTCCTTTGCAGATTAAATATTTAGGAGTAGTATATTAATTAACCTATGATGCAACTACATGCAATTCTCATTCATGCCTAGTATAGAAAATTTGAGATGCAAATACCCTGTCTTCCACCTTATACAACCATTTTATTTAAAACATTAAAATGCTAATAAAATAAGCAAATTAGCTCCATATCAGCTAAAATTTGTATTGCATCCTCTTTATACAATTATATAACAACCCTCAAAATTTCATAAGAAAATACTTCAGGATTCGTGAGATATTAATGATTTACTTGAGCTCTTCCTTGCAGCTCTGTTGAGTGATGGCTACTTGAGTTTCTCTGACAAAGTGCGTGCTTCAGATATCTTCACTCCACTCTCCATAGGTTTTGATCCATCTGAGCAAACCTGATCTGATACCAAATAAGAAACAATGGTGAAATTATTTTATTGATCAACAATGCATTACATAGTTTTATAGTTCTTGAAAGAACTAAAAATAGACACGATGGTTGAGATAAATCCTTTCAAATTTATTACAAAAAACTAAATTAAAGATAGCTATTATCCTAACAACATGCTAATCTTGGACTATGGTCAAACATTGACCAACCAAGCCAAAACCTCAACGTATGCTAATCAAATTAACTAGAAATATGTAAATCAAAACATTAAACTAAAACTAAATACTATGACTTGATACTTAGGACTAAGGAGGCAATGTTTAAAATATTCCAACAAGAGGATGAGAGCTGATTATGGCACAGGAGAAAGGGCTACCTAAAATTTGACAACATGGTGAAAATAAACAAAAAATAGGTAGTAAGATATTTTCCCATGATAGCCAAACTCCCAAGCATGATTTACGCACAATGCCATCATGGTAAGCAAACAAGATCAAGTTTAAAATCAAAGGAATTCTATTCATCCAATCCTTTGGAGCTAATTCACACTGATCTATGTGGCCCTGCAAGGACAAAGATCTTACAAGGTGAGAATTATGTACAAGGTGAGAATTATTTTATGTTGTTTATTGATGATTATTAAAAGCATTCAAGGCTCTTGTAGAAAATGAAACAGGTAAAAATATCAAGTATCTAAGATCAGAAAGAGGAGGTGAATTCACTTCAAATGAATTTGTAGAATTTTGTGAACAACATGGAATCAAAAGATAATACTCAACAACAAGAACTCCACAACAAAATGGAGTAGTTGAAAGAAATAACAAAACTATTCAAGGCATGTCTAGGGCTATGCTAAATGATTCTAAGCTTTTTGATGCTTTTTGGAGAGAGCCGATCCATACAACTGTTTATATCATCAATAGAGCTCAAGTAAGAGTAAATCACCATAAAAATCTGTATGAGCTTTGGAAGGGAAGACCAGCTACTGTGTAGTATTTCAGAACCTTTGAAAGCAAATGCTACATTAGATGAGATGAAAGGGTAAATTTTATTTTAGGTGTGATGAGGGTATCTTCCTTGGATACTCTTCAAAGAGAAAAGCCTATAGATGCTACAATAAAAGGTTGTATAAAATTGTAGAAAGTGCAAATGTAAGAGTTGGTGAAGAAATATATCTAAGAGAACCATCTCAAGAGATCATGTATCAAGAAGGAGAATATTGCAAAGATGAAGAAACTAAAGAAGCTGAGAATTAGAGGACACCCTCAAGAACACCCCCCAAAACACCACCCAAGGCACCACCTAAAACACCATCTAGATATGTGCAAAAGAACCATCCAGAAGATCTGATTATTAGGAATCTAGATGAGAGATAAACAAGAAGGAAAATAATAGGTACTGGTGAACATGCGAACTTCTCTTTACTATCTAAAGTTGATCCAAAAAATTTCAATGAAGCAAGTGAAGATAAATATTGTATTAAGGCAATGGAAGAAGAGTTAGATCAAATAGAGAAGAGTGAGACTTGGGAACTTGTCGCACATCCAAATTACAAGAAAATAATCGACACCAAATGGGTCTACAAAAATAAGTTGAACAAATATGGTCAGGTTGTCAAAAATAAAGAAAAAATTGTGTGCAAAGGCTATGCATAAGTTGAGGGAATTTATTTTGAAGAGACATTTTCTCCTGTTGCTTGTCTTGAGGCCATAAGGATGTTCTTGGTCTTTTCAAGTTTCAAAAACTTCAAAGTATACCAAATGGATATAAAATCAACATTTCTTAATGGTTACTTAGAGGAAGAGGTCTACATTGAGCAACCATATGGTTTCAGCCTGATAGACAAGTCAGAGTATGTATGCAAATTGAAGAAGGCTCTCTATGGACTAAATCAATCCCCTAGGGCTTGGTAATCAAGGTTGGATATGTACCTTCAAGAATAATATTTCAAAAAAGGTATAGCTGATAGCAACCCGTGCATCAAGAATGAAGGAAATAACTAGTTAATTATAGTGGTCTATGTGGATGATATCATTTTTGGAGGCAATAATGAAAAGATGTGTCAAAAATTTACAAAATGTATACAAAGTGAATTTGAGATGTCAATGCTTGGTGAGCTATCCTTATTTCTTGGTTTGCAAATATCATAGTCAGATAAAGGTATATTTCTTTCTCAAATGGGAACACAATGTCCCAAGAGAAATAGAGGAGCTTATTCAACAAGAATGCTAAGAATGATAGTCAAATTTACCAATAGGGAAGGCACTATAAGTTTGAAGGCTATGAGTATTCCTGTCTCTTTTTTAAATGGACTCACAATAAAAATTATATGAGCTGTCAGTCTTGGTGGATGTTGCTTGGAAATACCACAAAACTAATGGGGATAGTCACATGTCAGATAACATGACTCCTAGTCATCTTAGTAATTTGAGGTTGGTTGATAATCACAGGGCAGGAAAGAAACAACATTATAAGACTTTGAACCAAAGCCACGTGGACCACCAGATAGCCACCACCATAAATCTAGCCAGTAGGTTCACTTCTCCAAGGTTGATTGGCCAAGATAGGATGTGGTATCGAAGCATGTCATATACGAAATAAAGCAATTACCAAAGAGTTATTAAGAGTAACTATCAATATAGAGCTTGTGGGAGTTTTTTTTAGTACTCTGCTATGTGTGTCTGTAGCTTTTTGTTTCTCCACTATTTCAAGGAAGGGATCTGTGTCTATTTCTTTTTTTGTAATTATGATGTAGGTGTGTTTTATTGGGGTATACCCAAAGTTTTGTATGGAAAGTTTCTTTTTGATAATAGGCTATGTGCCTTACCGGATGTAATGGCTTTTGCGGCATATAGATTTTACATATATAGGATCCTTAGTAAGGACATGTTCATCAACAGCCCTAGGATAATTTTTGTAAAAGGTTTTGGGTCAACCTATAAAACCCGTTATTAATGCTATAGTATCTTATCTACCAAAAACAATATTTCTTGCTCAAACCAAGTATGTAAAAGAAATGTTGAAAAAAAATAGTATGGAGGATTGCAATCATGTGAGTACCCCCATTATTACAGGATGCAATTTAAGTAAATATGATGAGTCTCCTGAGGCTAATCAAACTTTGTATAGATCCATGATTAGAATTTTACCATATGTCATAGCTACAAGGCCAGATATAATGCAAGTAGTCATATTGGTGGCAATATTTCAAGTTGCACCAAAGGAAACACATGTATAGGTAGTAAAAATAATCTTCAAGTATTTGAAAGAAACTATGGATTTTGGACTGTGGTATCCTAAATGTGATAATTTCACTCTCACTACATATACAAATGTGGATTGGGAAGGCAATGTGGATAACAGTAAAATCACAAGTGGAGAAGCATTTTTTCTTGGAGATTTTTTGGTCTCTTGGCTAAGTAAGAAATAAGCACCAGTGTCCTTATCTATTGTAGAAGCAGAGTACATTGCATAAGCTGCTTGTTGCACACAAGTTCTATGGATAAAACAAACCTTAAGTGATTTCAAAGTAGAGCATGATCATCCTATCTCTTTAATTTGTTATAATACAAGTGCCATCAATATTTCAAAAAATTTGGTGATGCATTCAAGGACTAAGCACATTTCAATCAAGTATCACTTTTTGAGAGAGCAAGTGACTGATTAGCAAGTCAAGTTGGAATACATTGCTACAAAGGAACAAATTGCTGACATATTTACCAAGCCACTTCCAAAGGAGATATTTGAGTATCTCAAGGATAATTTGGGAGTAGTTTCACTCTCATCTCATCATTGAATGTCTCAGTTAGAGTAGTTAGTAAGGGGGCATTGTCAAGTGCCTTATCCTTTAGCCTCGATAAGTCTTTGTCATTGATGTCAAATGGGGAGAATTTTAGTAAGGGGGAATAACTTGTTAGAAGGAGAAGCTTGTGATCCTATTGCAATAAAGGATAGTTTCTTTGTAGGGTTGCCATCAATGACAAAGGGGGAGATTGTTAGAATTATTGAGTTGTCATTGATGTCAAATACCGACTTGGTTTCTAGAAATCCAGTGGTATGCTTGGGTGAATTATTCAAGGTAAATATATTTTGAGTGAAGGTTTAAATATTTAAACCTTCACTCAAAATATATTTACCTTGAATAATTCACCCAAGCATGCCATGGTTTTCCAGCAACCAAGTCAGCATTTGACATCAATGACAACTCAATAATTCTAACAATCAATGCAAATATTAATCATAGTATAAAAATATATTCTATATTTTAACAAGATCTTAAAAAAATAATTTTTATGCATGAGAAATTAACTTATTACACGAATTTTTTTATACTAGTGCTATCTTGTTCTTAGGGAGTCATTCTCATATGTGATATATCATCACTTTAACATACATTAACCATTATTGTAGAATAGCTTGGTAGATCACTTTCTATTTAAAGAAATATACCCTCATAATAAGGACATCATAGATGTCTAATTATGTTATGTCATAGGTGACTAAGTTGTGGACTAATGTGATACAATACTCAAGAACATAGTTTTTCCAACTTCTACTCCTTTCTCTGGGTGAATCCAACCTAGTGAGTAAGGTTGTAAAACCATCATCATTTGGAATCCAATTTATTTTATTGTGTCATGAGCAATTATATTTTTTAAAATTCCAATATCAATGATGATGTGGAGAGACTTGAATTTTACCCCAACACTGAGTATGGAACAAGAACTTCCAATATTTAGAACTCTTTGAGGTTAATGTGCTACTAGCTTGCTATGTTTTGATCATTAAGCATGTGTAATTGACCTCTTATTTACTATTAAATATTTCTACTAAAAAGGTAAAACCATTGAACTTTTATTACACTATAATAAAATTCTACTAAATTTTAAACTTAACATGAGTATAATTCTCATGATGGTTGTGCCATTTATTTCTCATCTTCTAATTTACTTGTATCATACATTATTGTTGGACTTTTAAGCTTAGATGGTACTAAGGGACCCTTGGTAATTGAAATTAAGGTGGTCTTCCAATAGATTGTTTGGAATTTGGTGCTAGTGGCATCGTATATGGTATCAATAAAAAACCTTTCTACTTTACTCATGACTTCTATTCTATATTTGATGCAAAGAAAAATGCTTGTGCCAAGGATTCAATTAAAAGGAACTCCATTTTTGATGTATGTGGTAGTTAAGCCCAGTAAAAATATTCAATATCCAATGCTTCTCATTAATATTTATATTAATATGACTAAGAAGTTCGTTGAACTTGTCATTGTGTTGCTATAAAAATCAATGTTTGTGTTAGTACAACTGTTGCAAACACCTATAAATCATATGTATAATAGTAAAGTGGGAAGAAAAAAATATGAACCATCATTAAAAAAATTATCTAGGTGATGATGGCGTGTCCTTCATATTTGATCTACTAGTAGTGTATTCCCACCAATGGGAAACCAATTTTAACATCTTTAAGGTTGTGAATATAATTTTACTACTATCAAAAAAGTGGTTGAAAAAAGTATGCAAATAGCTTCTAGATCTAGGTTTCAAGTTCTTTGGTATTTATCTTATGTAAGAATAATAGGATATATATGTTGATCTATATCTTGAGAAAATTGTGTCTATAGAAGGGTCTAGTTATAGACAATGCACCATGTTGATAATAAGAGAAACTACCTAAAAAGGTATTCCTCCATTCTTCAAGGGTGTCTCAGATTATATTCTTAACATTCTATGTCTTCATCTTTGTTGTTGATGATATTTATATTTCTCTATGAATATGATATTATTTAGGATACTTAAGTACAAAACCTAGCATAATGCCTTTCTTTTGGTACCATGAATGTGTATGAGTATAATCCATCTATGAGGCATATTATATGCTCTATTCTTAGAAAGTAACACTATATAGAAGATAAAAGAAAATTAAAGAAATCAAATGAGTGTGAAATTGCTTTGATACAACTTGATCTACACCATTGGATATGGGATGTGATGGTGTAGAGGACAAATCCTTGAATTAGTTTGTGGTGCCAAATGAGTTATATTTCATATTTGTGTAACAAAATAGGGTACAATATAATATTTTTAACAAGAATAAAAAGTTACTTATGAAGAATATATATGTAAATATAGTGTAAAATACAAGGCTTATTTAGCCATGTTAAAAATAGAATAAATACATAGTACATGAGTTTCTTGGCATAGTAGAAAAAAAATAAACTCTATTCCTATATAGTGAAAGAAGTATCAAAATAAAATTTTAGGCACTATAGGGACAAATATGTGAGGTATAGGGAAGAGGAAATAGCAAAGGTGCTTGAAAGGAAGAATAGAAGGGGAATCGAGAAGATGAATAAGAACTTATAGGCTAAGAAAATATAAGAAATATAAAAATGTACAACAATTACAAAATAATTAGCAGGTAAAATGGTTAACCTTTCTAACTGATTAAGAAATAATTTCAATAGCAATAGAATACAAGTCCATTTTGTATCTTCTATAATTGGCAACAATCTACTAGAAATTAATTGCATAATTGCACTTATGTTCTTAACTCCTAGAATTGGCAAGGTGTCCTTCATACATTGTGGCATTTGTTAAAAAACCATGGTGTTGGCATCATAGGTATCTTCTTCTATGTGCATAATGTTATTGGTCTTGTTGATAATGCAAGGTCAATTCCATAGTGTTAATGACATCATAAGTTTGGTTGGTTCCATGAGTAAATATGACATAACATGTAGAAATGGCATCTATCCTATGATAAGTCCATATGGGTGCCAATGTCTCCTAACTAAAATTGTTGTGGCATAATTATTCTTAGAGAATTGAGCAACCCCTAGTTTAACTAGATGATATGTAATTATAAATATTATTTAAACAAGACACAAGTACTAGCTACTATATAACCTTTTACAATTTAAATTCATATAATTTAATTCAAATTTAATATAAATATTAAATTTGATAAAAATTGTATTTATGATTATTTGGAAACAAATTCCTAAAGGTAATAAACTTAAGATTACTTTTTTAGTAAACTAGCATACCATATCTTTATTCTATGGTATCATTGCTCTCATGGATGTGATTAAAATTAATTTATTTTTCTTATTTCATTTCAAAGCTTGCACATATCACAATAATAACTTCTACAACCTGAGAGGGTCCATAACTCTTATCCATAATATTACATTAACAAAAAATTGAAAGTGAATTAGTACACACTATTCTTATTGTTATTAAATACTTATCAATAGGAACTACTTCCTTTCATGATACACTATAAACAAAAAGTTTCATAAGCAAATGAAGTTCTATAATTCTGATTTATTAGATCTCACTAATTCCACTTATTATATCACATTGTTGAAAAATATTTTGATACATATGAGGATCCATCATTTTCATTGATTAATCCTCACACAATACTACCATTTGTCCCTCACTATTGTACTTGCAACACTATAATAATAGCATTTATAGTTTGGTAGGTGAATACAATCCCATACTCCCATTGATAAACCTTCACTCATACTATTAGCAAATAATTTGGTATGTAAATAAAGATATACTACTATTTTAAGTATCTTGGTAGGTGAATGATGATCTACTTATTTCATTGGTAGAACCCCATTCACTACTTCCACTTCCAATATTATACTATTGAAAAAGAGTTTAGTAGGTTAGTGAAGTTCCACTCTTTCTTCAATGGATCTTCATTTACCTACTTTCACTCATGATCTATATTATTCACAAAGAATGTGGATTTGGTGGATGACTATTACTATTAGTGGACCCTCATTAACTACTCTACATTGAAAAAAGTATCCCAATCAACTACATGTTAATAGAAATAATCTAACCTAAATGGTACTAAAGGCTTGCACCACTAAGCTCGGTACTTCATTGACAAAGAGTTTGAACTACATGTTAATAGAAATAATCTCACCTAAATGGTACTAAAGGCTTGCACCACTAAGCTTGGTACTCCATTGACAAAGAGTTAGGTAGATGTAGGGGATCATGTATGTAGTGCTTGGCAAGATTCAAATTTGGGTCTTCTTCTTATTAACTAGTGAAGCTCATGGGATTTGGCAAGTATTTATAACATAAGATTGAAACAAGGTTTAATTTTTTAAAACTAATTTTTTTTTTAAATTTAAGTTTTATAATATATGAGTTTAATATATGTCTAACACATAATATCATGATTGTATTATCATAGTATTTCAACAATCCATATTATCATGATTTATTTTATCAGAAAAAAAAAAAATTTAACCTAAAAAATGAATTCAATTTATACTAATAAAATCTCATCCTTTTTTCTTAATTGATAATATTAAAAAAATGTAGTTATTATTTTTAGAATTGTTATAGAATCATAAATAAGTATGGCCTTAGACTCTATCTATGAGACTCAACTTATATTATCAACATGAAATCAATGGTTCTCAATTATTTCATCCAATTATGCTTAGAATTATATGCTATAACAAATATATAATCAAAAAATGATTCTCAATTATACCATCCATTATACTTAGCATTATATACTATAATAAATATATAGTATTATTTTTATTGAAATATAATGCAAAGTACAATTAAAACATAATAAGATCACTTCCATGGTCTTAAATTTTCTTAATAAATGTTAAAAGATCTACTAATTTAAAAAAATCATGTTTAAATTTTATTTAAAATATTTTTTGTTTTTATTTTATAATTAAAAATTTAAAATAATTTTCATACTTTAAGGGAATGAAAGGTCTTTATCATAGTCCTGACTTACATAGGTAGGTGAATTAAAATTTTAAATGTCAAGTGTTTTATTACAACCATTTTCCATCACTATTCCATGTTGTGATTGTGAGGTGAAAGTGAAAAACACATTTCTCTACTCACGTCACGTCATTATCTGCCTTTATGGAGAAGTTGACATCCCCTTTCTCTACCCGTCATTATCTACCTTACAGCAGAGGAGTTGACAATGTTATATTTTTATTTTATTTTTAAAATGTTTAGTTTGTTGAATAAAGAGAAAGTTAATGAGTTTAATTTTTCATAACAACTTATCAAACAAACATTCTACCCATATCAACAATCTATCTTTTTCTAAAAAACCATAATAAATTATTTACACATTTCAATCTTTCTTTTTCTGAACCATAATAAGTTATTTACCCATTTCATAGTATGAACTGAAGAAGGCTGTGTTACAGACAATGAAAACGACAAATGGAAAACGCAGGTGCGAAAATGTCGGCCAGGCCACTGAATGTGATAGCACCTAATCGTTGCCTACCAGAGGAAACTAAATGCGCTAGTGACTACGTACACTTAGAAATGAAACCCCACATTAAAATGTACTTCATGCCGGCGAAGCATGAACCACAAGCAGCCTTACTTGGCTAGATTTTTCTTCATAGGTCTTAGATTGGGTCACGGGCTAAAGAAGAAAGCCGTATGATAAGATGGCTGTCTTTTAGGTTGCTGTCTTTTTTTTTGTTGAAGATATTTTAACAGATAGTTAGATGGTTGTTTATTGATTGTCTATTCAATCATATATATTTTTAATATATTTGGACAATTAAAATATATAATTGAGACAGAAGTGGAACCATTTTTGTCACAAATTGAATTTAGGTTTCCACAATTTGAACCCAACACTATACCAATGGACTGTGTGAACAAAGACACTTTAGAATATTAACACCATACCAATGGACTGTGTGAACAAAGACACTTTAGAATATTAACACCATACCAATGGACTGTGTGGACAAAGACACAGAGCAGATGGTTGTCTATTTAATAATATATATTTTTAAAATATTTTAACAATCAAAATATATGATTGAAACATAAGTGGAACCACTTTTGTCGTAATATTTAGGTTTCCACAATTTGAACCCAACACCATACCAATGATACCAATGGACTGTGTGGAAAAAGACACTTTAGAATATTAACACCATACCAATGGACCGTGTGGACAAAGACATAACTAAAGTAGATGGTTGTCTATTCAATAATATATATTTTTAAGATACTTTAACAATCAAAGTATATAATTGAGATATAAGTGAAACCATCCTTTTCCTAATTTGAATTTGGGTCTCCACAATTTGAACCCAACATCATACCAATGGATTGTGTGAACAAAGACACTTTAGAATATTAGTTTTTCCTTTTTATTTTTTTAAGGAAGATTTTGTAGGGATAATGCTTTTTTTATTTATTACGTTGGGGGCATTTATTATCTTTCATATGTAACAATAAAAGAAGTTATAAACTCTTTTAAGATCTTATTGTAAATTTGAAGATATATATATATATATAAGGTGTTTGTTTTTTTTATTTTCAAAGATTTTTTTTGGAAGAATGTTTGCTCATTAGAAGTTTTTTTTAGGTTTTAACATTTTTTGGTTAATAGATAAAAGTAAGATTTATCTTTTTATTTTCAAAAAAATTTCTTGGAAGAATGGTTGGTTATTAAAAGCTTTCCTCAAGGTTTCAACATTTTTTGGTTAACAATTCAAAGTAAGATATTTATACAAGATTCTACGAAGAAAATGATATCATGGACCTTTTATAGGTGTTTTTTTGTGATCGGTGCATAATGAGGATGCAAAGTGAAAGGATCCAAGGAGAGAGATCTTTAGCACCTTTGAGTTTGCTTTTACAAATCACTTGTGGTTTTGTAAGAAGCAAAGGCTTCCCTTTAAGATCCTATCTATCCTAATTCTAAATCCTCATTTAATCTAAGATGCACAAGCAAGGAATGCAAGCATACATCACTTAGACTAAGGGTTTAGGAGATAATGCAGTAGATAAATTAACCTATGATGCAACTACACGAAATTCTCTTTCTTGACTAGTATAGAAAACAATGCCTAGATTTATCATTTATAACTGAAATAGACTCTCTATTTCTTTTTTTGTAAAATTAACCTACAAAAAACAAGAACAAAACCTACAAAAGAATCAAAATAGGAAAATTTGAGACCCTAAGAAAAAAATTGATAAATTATGGGATTTGCAAAAACTATTTTATGAGCAAAAGTAGAAGCACCATGGTATTATCAGTCCTGTGTGGAACTTTCAACTTGACCTATGACAACCTAAAAAAAATTTAATTTTGAGCTGAATTTGAAGCATTACAGTGCTATTGCTTCTACGTGGCCCTTTTGACTACACCTACAAAACTATGAAAACTTGCAAAACAAAAATAGGAAAAGGGATGATCAACGTAGAGAGGTTTATCTGATCATAGCAAGAGATAATATGTTTCCTCATCTAGGATAATTAGACCCCTTGTTTTTTATAACAAGATAGATAATGCAAGATCATAAATTGATAGAATGAATACTAAAATTAAGACAAGATGATAGCTAATCAATGGAAGATAAAAAGAAAATTGTTAAATGATGCAAAAGGAGGAATAACCACAACACAAGATGGTGAGTTGCACCTTTCGATAAAATTTTGCTGAGAAATACTTGTTGATGACTTGATGATGTCTTCTTAGATGCCTACTCACATGTTGAAAGTGACTCCAAAATCCAAATTCTACGATGCTTGATAAGAGTATTGAATGTTGTAAACAATGCATGCAAAAAGGAAAGATCGATATGCCTAAAATTCAAGGGCATGTTGGAATGCACAAGAAGCTACCTAGAGCGATTCTAGTAAAATTTCGATGTAAGAGAGAAGTTCCCCTGATGGTCTCTCAAAGGTATAAATTTATAGGAAATTCAAGCCTCCTTGGGGAGATTTTTGGCTGAAAAGACAAGGTGAGGAGGTGGCAAGTTGATTGGAGTTGCACGGGATTGATTGGAGTTGCACGGGATTAATTGGAGTTTAATTAAAAAGTTAGGATTGAAGTGACATGCGACTAGAAATAAGGGAGATAGGATTGGTAGTTTGACAATCAAACACATGACAAAGTTGGTAGTAGGATTAGATTTAACAAGATCTAGTGATGATAAATAGTTAGAATGTAAAAATATTAGCTTTGACAATGATGAAGCAAAAGTGCCATAGAGAAGTAAAATCACCATGGTGCTTTTGCGTCATGGTGCAATAAAATCCATGACCATTGGAGGGTAGGAAACAATTAACAAACTTTAACTGATAAAAGCACCATGGTGCTTCTGCAAGGTCATGGTGTTTCCGCTTTTGGGGTAGTTTGAGGTATTAAACACTATACAAGTGTAGGTGTATATATACTAGTCAAAAATATTTATCTAAGACCATTCTAATGGAAGTATTTTTATAAATTTTTGTGAATATTTATAATGAAAATTAATATCCCAAAGATGCTAGTACCCAATTCTCAATTGTTGTTGATTGACAAGGTAAGATTGACATTATGCTCAAAATTGGGTGTCTACATTTTACCACCATTTGATGTATTGATTGTGTAATAAATAAATAAATAATTGATGTAGATGCCCCAAATTTGAGATAGAAAGGATTCTCTTTTTTCTTAAGTTCAATGAAACAAGATGAGTGATGTAAATATTGGTCGCTTAGATGTTAAAAATTTACATTTTTTTATAGCATTAAATGTAGTTGTTCCATCGTGTGCCTCCCTCAAGCGTCGAAGGGAAAACCAAGTTGAAGAGGTTGATTAAAGGGATCAATGTGTTATTAGATTTAATTTTGGAAAGGGATTTGGAGACTAGAATGTGATTTACTTTAGATTAGGTGGGCATGGAATAGGATTGATGATAGTTGATGCTAGGCTAACGATGGGTTAATGAAAATTATATGAGAAATGAAAGATGAAAGAGATGATGAAAGAAAATAAAAATATTGAAAGATGTGATTATGAGAGACAAAAAAACTCTTCCAAAAGTTGGTTATTTATTATTTATTATTTTTATTGAAATATGTATGACTAGATATAAGAGATTCACCCTTAAGCAATGGCCTTTTTGCCTAAATTTTGGACAAATACTTAAGCAATATGTCAGTAGTTTTTGAGATATATAAAATATTTGGCTTCACCTAAAAGAAATTATTCTACAAGAGATCAACTAGATGTAGATCTCCTTCATCTAAAATAATTTTATTCCAAGAGATCTACTAGAGAGAGATTGTCTTCACTTGAAAAAAATTTGTGGCAAGAAATCTATGAGAGATAGATCACATTCACTTGAAGAATGTTTTTTTTGTATAAAATTAGCTTTTAAGTTGCCCAAAGGAACTTTAGTTCGATATGATACAAGATATATACAACTATATGTATAGATATAAATACTATGCTTTTTTATTCATCCTTAAGCAAGACTTCCTACTTAAATAACTTGTAAAAGATTCATCCTTTAGCAATACCTCTTGCTTAAAGGACTTGCAATTTAAATTCATCCTTCATGCCTGAAGGACTTGTAATTTAGATTCATCCTTCATGCTTGAAGGACTTGTAATAGATTCATCCTTTAAAGGAATTGTAATAGATTCTTCCTTTAAAGGAATTGTAAGAGATTTAATTTGATTTAATTACTTTTAGGCAAAGGCCTAAAGGATATTTGATAGATTAATTTGATTTCCTTTAAGCACCTATTTAAAGGGTATTTTTTATTTACCCTACTTAAAGGATAATATTGATTTTTGATTACCTTTAGGTAAGGGCCTAAATATGTTTTTTATAATTTGATTACCTTTAGGCAAAGGCCTAAAGGATATTTTTTATTTGATTTATTTTTTAGCCATGGGATATTATAATTTATTAGTCTATTAACCTTAGGGAATTTTGATTGAGATTTACCTCTTAGCCTTAGGTTATTTTGATTGATTTACATCTTAGCCTTAGGGTGTTTTGATTAATTTTACCTTATCCTTAGGGCATGATGATTGTATATGCACCCCTTAGTTGTAGGTCATTTTGATTGTAGATTATAATTTTCTTTAAAAAAGAGTGCCATAGAGGACTTATGCTTTATTGGTATGAAACCAAGTGATGCCCCTAGTCATGAAGATATTTTTTTGCTGACTAGTTCCCCCACACATAAGATATTGGATGGGAGGTCAAATGATGAGATTTATTATGTTATCATCACTTGTGGATCCTTGTGGTGTCAATCATGTAGCCATTGATGAGACAAGAAAGTAATTTGATAAAAATACCATAAACTTCTATGGGTTTTGCAATGTTCATCATGTAGCAAGCGATTGATAAAGATCAAATTATGTGATAGATCATTCTCAATATTTTATAAACTCATAATGAAATGGGATATGCAAGTCCATCATATAGTAGGTCTATAAGGCGGCCAAGAATGATAGAGTTGACATAATGAGAAAGATATGAGTAGATTATGCAATCCATATCTACAAAGACCATATTAGTCATCACATGGCAATGAAGTTATAATTAAAAAGAAAATAGATATAATTGGGAGACAAATTATACTATATTAACGTGCTTTCTATATCCTCTTTGTATAGAACTAGGGGGATGAATGTGACTGGTGAACCCTAAAATTATGTGTAAAATATCTATAGGAAACATGGTGAAGACAATAGATAGGAGATGGATACATAGACAAAAATTGATGGTTTAAATCAATGAAGAGGGATAGTTGTGCAAACCTTGGGTTCACAAAGATGAAATTGGGAGTATCCACTCACATTATTCACCTAGTGCAAGGATAATATAATGCAAAATAAACTATCTTGACTAGGATCATGATTTGCATCATCACAAATCCCTTACTTAATATGCAATAGGAAATCTAGGCATAAAAAATCATGTGCATATAGGTAGATATGAAGTTAGGCAGTATGCATACAAGCAACTGAATGAAACAAGCAACCAATATAGACTCATATGTAGTATCTTTTAAGGTGCATTATATTAATGGGTTCTTTGATTTCCTTTCCATCATGTGTGACCAAGTGGTAAGTTCTTAAACCAAACTTGGTATTTGTTATGAATGGATTACCTTCAGGAGAGTACCTAAAGGATATTTTTGAAAAATTAATTACCTTTAAGCATGAACTTATAGGATATTTTTGAAATCGATTACCTTTAAGCATGAACTTAAAGGATATTTTAAATTGATTACATTTAAGCATGAACTTACAGGACATTTTTAAAATTTATTATTTTTAAGCTTGAACTTAAAGGAAAATTTTGAAATTGATTACCTTTAACCATGAATTTATAGGATATTTTGAGTGGATAACCTTTAAGCAAATGCCTAGAGGGCACTTATGAGTGCCTAAAGGGTAATTTTATTTTATTATATCCTAAGAATTAATTCATTTTGATTTGATCAATATTAGTTGGCTATGATATGGTAGGACATGTGGCACACCTTAAACCTCATAGTGATCTATATCATTGATCAACTTAGGATTGACTAAGGTTAAGACATTCACACTAGAAAAATGTGTGAATAAAATGGAGCTAAGACTTGGAAAGAGCAATAGATCTTCCTTCTCCTTGTACCAGTCCAACCCATTTATGGAAACAATGTCATCATAGGATTCTCAAAAGAAAAATATAGATTCATCATTGCTAGTGAATAAAAGTAAAGTAGGAATAGGTTTACTATGGCTAGGGATATATCTTATCCCACAATGCCCCAACTAGGCTTTGGCCTCCAAGGGCTCTTTTATGCCCTATTCATGAAGGACTAATCATTTTCCTCAATACCCCATGTTTAGAATAATTTGTTTTGGTATGGGATGCAAAGTTGAAAAGCAGAATGAAACATACTATCATTTGACTAGTCAAGAGTTGCTACCATGGATTTGCTCATTGTTACCAATATTTTCACAAATAAAGGAACAAATTTCTATTTGTATTGTTTTACCCTTCTTATAAGGTAAGACTATGGTTCAAGGAGGAGGTATTTTGACTAGGTCTAGAATGTGTTGGTTATTATATTTATCAATATTATTAAGATTGATTTGATTTACATTTGGGACTTTATATTGGTTACTATTTTGAAATTCAGAATGGTTATTATAGTTGGCATTAATTAGAATTAGTTTAATTAAATTTCTAGTCTTTATATTGATTGTTAGTTTAATTAGATTGAGGATTTAAAGGTAAATATCTTAATGCATCATTGATAGAATGTTGATAAGAAGAAGAAATTGACGAAGATGGATTGTGAGAAGGAAAAATATGAGCTTTTGGGTTCTCGACCTTGACCTCTTGGAAATAACCATAGGGTTCAAATTCATCTAGAATATGATACATCTTACCCTGATATTCATATTTGAGATATTGATGGAAAGTAGAAGGGATGCCCCACATCACATGGATCCAAGGTATGACAAGAAGAATGTTGTAAGTAAATTCACAAGGCATGATAAAGAAAAGAGTGTTAAGGATGTAGGGTCTAAATTTTTGAGGTAATACTATGGTGCCACTAGCCGCATGCTTCTCATTGTAGAATGCCTTGGCACCAATATTAGATTTATTCAAATCCTATTTAGTTAGCCCATAAATTCCTAATTAATTTTAGGATACATAAATTAAGGGTTGATCCATTATCAATGAGAATTCATTTGATAATAGTATTGTCGATATAGCTTGTGATGTAGAAAGGGAGCTCTTTGCCCATAAATATGGATAGAATACCATCCTTGTAGAATTATATTATGGAGTGATAGACCTCGAGGGACCATACCACATTAGTGAGGTTATTGGGGTTTAGATCTTGAGGTAAAAATTTATTTGATAAAGAGTTTGAATAGAATTTCCCTATGTTAGAGAGGTTTTGAGGAGTTTGAGGAGCTATATTCTGGCTAGGGTAGTCTTAAGTTGTTGATGAAGATCAAAAGTACCTTTATATTTTTTTGAGATTGTATGATTAATGGTGGTACTCTAGAGAAAGAAGTTTATTTTGATCAAAGGACCAAAGGAATCTAGGAGGATGATCAGATGATTGGTTCTTGTATTGTTGCCTTGTGACAACACCAATGGAAGAAGAGTAAATTTGTCCCACCATGTTTTCACTTAGAGGTGGAATGAACCTATATTGAATAATGTTTGTTTCATTTTGGTCATAATTAGGTAACGGGTCTTAGAAGATTCCAATATCTTGGTTAGAAGAGGTTTGGCTCTTATAGCTATTGAAGATAACATGAATATCATATATCAAGTCCTAGATAATGTTTCTAAGGGTTCTACTTTTATTGTTGGCATGGCCATTGACATGATGAAAGACACATTACTCCTCAGGGAAGAACTAAGGAGATTTCTCCCTTTCTAGATAAATGGAATTAATCGGTAGGAGATCTATCTTTTTTGCTTTGAGAAGATGGTAAATGGTATTTGTATGGGTTTTGTGAATTCAAGTAAAATTTCTTTTGCATTTTGACTATTGGGGTATTCCTATAACAAGATTTTGAAGGGTTATCATAGTATTCACATTATTGGCTTGGTGTGAGCTAGTGACCTACCACATGCTTGTTCTTATATTGCCCCTTAGGGTGGGAGTAAGCCTTATATTCCTATTTTTTGGATTTTAAATGCCCCATTTTTAAAAGATAAATTTATACTCTTTTAGCCATATCTACAACATATTCAAAGGTAAACACATTAGTCATATCAAGGTAGAAGGCCAACTACTCATGGAGTTTCCCTATAAAATTATATAAGAGGTCTTTTTATGGGGGAGTGTATTGAAGTCTTTCCACTAAGGCTTGAAACTTGTCTAAGAAGTCCAAAAAAATTACATCCTTAGCTTTCTTAAGCTTATATAGGTCACTAATTGTGACTTTCTTCTTGATATAAATAGATAAATATTGGACAAACATTTCAATGAGATCTTTGAAGTTTTTGAGGGTATGCCTTGGTATTTGATAATACCACTCCAAAGAAATACCACTAAGGAATTCAGGGGACATTTAAAATAGAAACATTTGATCATTTACAATGTCATTGCAAGCTATTTGGAAAATTTTAAGGTGATTAATGGGGTCCTCCTCCCCCTTGTACATTTGAAACATAGGCATTTCAAAATTAGGAGGGAAGGGGCAAAAAATAATAATAGGATCTATATATTGGTTACACAAGTCCTTGTAAGAGTACTTGTGACTAGATGAAGACCCTTAGATTGAGGCTATTTGCTACTTCAATTGCTCCAATTATAAGGTTAGGGTTTGGATTTTAGAATAAATGGGGTTTGATGGCATGTGAGGTATGTTCTATGAGAGAAGAGGACTTTGATAGTTGATGAAAGGGTAAAATTGAGGTATTAGGGCATACAATGTCAAATTAGGCATCTTACGACTCACTCCTAAGCCATTTAAGATAAAAAGCTTCAAATACATAGGATTTGAGGTTATAAGCATGCAGTTTTGAGAAAAACCTATATTTGTACTTATGATTATAGGAAGGTTGTTGAAATAATGATAAGATATTGGAGCACTAGGAATTATATCCAGGTTAGAAATATAGCTTATGCTCACTTATTGAAATGTAGAGCAACTCACATTGACCCACGAAATCTCCTTAATAAGAAGTAACGATGAGTGATGCCTCAAGATGATGGAAGGTTTTGTGCCCCATCCTCTATGGAAATAGTGATGATTGGATGATAATAATAAACATGATTTGGGATCACTGCATTAAGGTTTATTTTTAGAGATCCAAAGGGATGGGTTTGCTTGATTAGAGGTTAAGGGAATATAATTAGTCTACTATGGGCAATCCAAAAGGAGCTACTCCCCAACTAAGATAACATTTCTTTGTTTGAGTATGGTCACTAAGACCTCCTTATGGATATGAAAGAAATAAGCCATGCGATCAAAGGATTTAAAGACTACCCTCCCTTGATCATCAAGGATAGGGAACATAGAGCTAGAGGGAGGGGCTCCCTCATATTTATCTTTGTAATTAGTTATATGTCCCCTATCTTATTCACTAGCTTGGTTCACTTGGATATTAGATAAAGTATCAAATTTGAGGTCTAGCTAGTGATCAACACTTTGAGTCACTTAATGTTACTTAACCATGGCTTGGAGGCGAAGGGAGATTAAATTTATTAATTTTTGTTTGTAGAGTTGCTTAAAGAAGAAAAATAAGATATTTTGATATTATTATATCACCTTATCTTAATGTACCTATCTAACCTATATACCTTAGATCCTCCTTATGTACCTAAATATCTCTATATACCTAACCACTCTCTATATACCCACTAGTATATGAGAGAAAAATACATGGGATCATGATGGTACGTGGAAATGACTACTAGTTACATTGCCCAAGATGGTATGTGAGGGGTAATCATAACCTTCCTTATGACTTACACTAGTCCATCATGTTTTACTTCTAAATAGGCTTAAAGTAGGCATGAGACCCTAGTTACATGGAAGTGACCACTAGTCACATAGATCAAGATGGTATGTGATGGGTAATGATAACCCTCCTTATGACTTCCACTAGTCCATCATGTTTTAATCCTCAATAGGCTTAAAGTAGGCATGAGATCCTATGTGGGTGGTTAGTAGCCTAGGCTCACAATATACCCAATGTAGACTAGAGAATTATACTATACTTGCTCAAAGGATCATATTCAATATTCCTCAGGTTTAGCCCTTAGCTATGTTCTTATTAATATTAATTAATGTGAACTAACTAAGAAAACAAATTAAATTATTTTGCTTAAGAGTTTAACAAGTTTTATCTTGATTAAGGTTTTGGGTAGGATGCAAAGGACCTTTGGGAATCATTGTGGTGTTCACATTGGGTTCACTGAAGATGTGATTAGTGCAAAAAAGGATGCAAAGGAGCCAACGATGGGATACCTAGCAAATTTTTACCTTTTTGTGGTATCACACTTAAGGTTAGGGGGTATCTTGTGGAGACCTAATAAGCTAGTTTAATGAGATTACTTTTACAAAAAAACCTATGGTTTTGTAGGAACAAAATGGCTCCTTCTAATATCCCATATACTCTAATGCCAAAACTTGATTTGATATAAGATGCAAAAGTAGGGAATGCAAGCATATATCATCTTTGACTAAATGAATGTTTTTTATTGGAATGGAGGAAAAAAAATATTTTCCTTTTCAGATTAAATATTTAGGAGTAGTAGATTAATTAACCTATGATGCAACTATATGCAATTCCCATTCATGCCTAGTATAGAAAATACTGCATAGATTTCTCCCCTTTATAATTTATAACTAAAATAGACTCCTTATTCCCCTTTTTGTAAAATTAACCTATAAAAAATGAACATAGCCTAAAAATTAGTCAAAATAGGAAAATCTAAGACTCCAAGATATAAACTAATGGATTATAGGATCTACAAAAACTATTTTATGAGAAAAAATAGAACCACCACATTCAAGTAGAAGTGCAATGGTGGTATCACTCCCCTATGACACTTTCAACTTGAATTGCGATAGCCTAAAAATTTGATTTTGACCAAAAGTAGAAGCTCCATATTGCTACAAAGAATGACAATACTATACCTACAAAACTATGAAAACTTAAAAAATAGAAAAATAGATGATCAAAATAGAAGGGTTTGTTCAGTCACAACATGGAGTAATATGCTTCCTTATTTAGGACAATCAAAACCCTTGTTTTTCATAACAATATAGATAATGTAATATCATAAATTGATAGAATGAATACAAAAAGGAAGACAATATGAAAACTAATCTATTGAAGATTAAAACAAGGCTACTGAAATGATGCAAAAGGAGGAATAGCCATAAGCCATAAAACAAGATGACAAGTTTCCCCTTTCGATAAAATATTACTGAGAAATAATTGTTGATGGCTTCTTAGATTTTGAATCACATGTTGAAATTTCCTCCAAGATCCAAATGCTAAGATGCTTAATAAGACTATCAAATGCTATGAACAATATGTGCAAAAGGGAAAGATCGAGATGCCTAAAATATAAAGCATATTGGAATACAAAAGAATCTACCTAGAATTATTCCAATAGAATATCTATAGGAGATAAGTGCCCCTGATGGCATTCCCAAGGGATGGATTTATAGGTAATTTAATATTTCTTTGGTAGATTTTTGGCAGAAAAGACAAGGTGAGGAGGTGGTAAGTTGATTGGAGTTGCTTGGAATTGATTGGATTATCATGAGATTATTTGGAGTTTTATTGAGCAAAAGATAGAGTGAAGTGGAATATGACTTCCAATTAGGGAGATAGGATTGGTAGTATGCCAATTAAACATATGACAAAGCTAGTGGTGGGATATGATCCAATGGGAACTAGTGGTGACAATTAGTTGGAAAGCAAAAATATGGGCTTTAGTAGTGAAAAATAAAAAGTACCACAAAGAAGTTGAAGCACCATGGTGCTTTTGCATCATGAAATTATCACATCCATGACTATTGGAGGGTGGGAAAAAATTTAGAAAACCTTGACTAGCAGAAGTGCCATGAGGATCTAGAAGCACTATGATGCTTTTGTAGGGTCATGGCGATTCTACTTTTGGGGTACTTTGAGGTATTATTCACTATACAAATATAGGATTATATACACACATTGGAAATCTATTTTTATGGTCAAGATTACATGATAAAAGGAAATTTATTTTGGTGAAATGGAGCAAGGTTTGTGATGATAAAACTAGGGGAGGTATCAATTTAAGAGTTCTTATGGATGCAAACTTAGCTCTTAGGGAAAAATTAATTTAAAGATTATACAAAGAGAGTCAAAGACAATGGGAAAAAATTCTTCTAAGTATGTTGGTCCCAATGAACCAAGCTTAATAAATATTGCATTCTCTCAACCAAATGGTTTTTGTTGGGACTAAAAGAGATGAGATACTATTATACATCAAAAGAGTACAATATATAGGTACAAGCCTATATGAAAACATGACAAGTGTCAAGGACACATGTTAAGGATAAATAAGTGGTAAATTACACATTAACTTTAACATTTCCCTTAATGTGTACTTTCTAAAAAAAAGGTAAGTCAAAATTGGAGACATTCCCCCTTAATTTTGACTTGCATTTCATGATTTGGAATAATGTCTAGGCTTCTAATTTTGGCTCTTGGTTCTTCAAATTTGAACAATAATTCTAGATTTGCGGTGTATACTCCTAGGTATGTTGCCTCAAGTTCAGCCTCTCTTGGGTCTATTGCCTTTGTAGGTTATCCTTATCTTAGTGCCTCAGGGTCAACCTATTTTGGTTTTGTTGACTTTGTAGGTCACTAACTAGGTTCACCATGAATATCATCCTTCCTCATGGTGAATATTTATCTAGAAGGTATTGGGATTTACCGAACTTTGATCTTATCGAAAATGCACCTTAATACAAAAAAATAAGCCATTTGAGAGTGTCGATATCTGTCAAAAATTCACTCTTTATTACAAAAAAGAAGCCATAGACCAAAATAGGAGGAAAAGAGAATCTTCTAAAGTGTCTATGTCTATAGTCTTCAAAAGTTGATCCAAAGTGTATTCATGGAATATTTTTTGGATAGAGTGGTAAGTGTCCTTATGGTGACCTTCTCATCCTACTGGAATGCATAGATACTAGGATCACTTACATTTGCCAAGGAGTGACGGGTTCAACTAAAAATGCACTCCAAAGTACAACAATATTTGAGGCCCAAAAAAGCATATAGAACTACCTTAAAATTAAATTTGGACACCACCATTGTGTTTGGCTCAGAAAAGTATTTCTAATGAGTATAAACACCCCTATGTTTGGGTCTGAATGGGGTCTTCATCTGCAAGGAAAACATGTCTCTCTAGGCAAAAAAATAGAATAGGGAAATATGTCCTTTTACCTTAGGAATATTCTCCTTGGAATAACCATCACTCTCAGATGGAAACAAATAAACACTTTTAAATATTCCCTCTTAGAAGAAGTTTTCAAGAATTTTGTTTTTAGAATTTACAATGTCTGAACAAAACATGGGGTTTGTCATTTACACATCAAAAGTGGGAATAAATGGGGTCCATCATTTACATATTAAAAATGGGAAAAATTCAATGGGTGGATAGTTTGTTACATTATGGATCTAATTTATCACAAGACTTGATTTTAGCACATATATGTCACTCACTTCGTCATCCACATCGATATATATGACAACATAGATTTCATATTTGGAAATGCAGTGGTGGTCATACAAAATTGCATTATTTATGTCAGTGCAATGACAATGGTTGTGATAGGCAATGATGGTGCAAGCATTGTATTGGGATGCATATTGCATAAACAAGTTGATTATGGTCACGTATGTATTATCCCTTAGCACATTTGTCAGATCTCATCATCATATTTGTTATGACTGCTTCATCAGGTATTATAAAAAAAATCATCTATGGGAACTTGTAGAAAATTGTACAAAAGAAAACATCACCAAAATATAGGATATCAAAGGTCGAGAACCCATTTGGAAAATAATAAAATTGAATTTAACCACAATATACAATTCGGGTAATAGTCAATTCAGGGCATATGAGGATCAAAATATCAAATAATGCTAATGCAACATAGAAGATAACATTGAAAGAATTTGAGTTCCTGCCATGTAGGTTACAATATTAATGACCATAATGACAAAGGTCCATGTGGGACTTTTGGTGGTTGTATTCTAGGATACCATGGAGCTGGAGGATGTGCCCATGATCAAATTCGATGTCCATCAAATGTGGTAGACTTATTGTTATGCGGGCTCATCAGTTGCTATGTAATCTCATCAGACATGGCTGCTAAGCTCAATGAAGATCCCAACGATGCTTTCAATAGTAGTTTCATAGTCGGTTGGAGATCTCCACGCTTGAGGGTTCGACATCATAGATGAATAATAGGTACTCCACAATCGAGGAGAGGTTACAATATCACAGGTGGACAACAGGAATTCGACTATCATAGAGAAATATTTCCTTTGTCATTGATGCTAGCATGGACATCGTGATCAATCTTGTGGTTGATACACTTGTGGTAGATCCACTACTTTCCTCCAAAATAAGTAACACTTTAGCAACATGTTGGAAGCCAAAATCTTAGTCATATCAGCACTAATATTTGCAAAATTCAAGGATCGATAATCTTCACTCCACCAATCGCAACATCAAGCTATAGTATTTATATCCATGTCAAGCTATAGTATTTTGATGTAGCCATAGAGATCAAAGTTGATTGTTAAAATTTCTTGACCAACATGCATGGAATCCATGTTCTTCTATATTGCTTATCTGTTGAAAACTAGAGCTATTAAGGATATGCACTCGTTAAATATAGGTTTATTATTCCTTCTGCTAGCCTCTTAACTCCTCAAACATAGGTAGTTGTTGGCCCAGCGGCTTGTAGTCCTGATGATGAAATATAGGACTCCTCAAAATCCATGACATCTTCATTTTTTATGTGTGTCATTAATAGCATCATTTAATATTTATGATTTTTCAATCCAAGGCAGTGTCCAAGGCTATATATGAGAGAAAGTTTAAGCAGGTTGGATATTAGCTCATTTAGACAATAGGCTTTTATTGGTGAACTAGGTTTTGTTGGGGGTTTTAGGTCACTTCTAATCTTATTTTACATGAAATGAAACTAATTACTTGTAAGAATTGAAAACTACTTCTAAGACATAAAATTGAAACCTAACTACAGTTGCAAGAAATGAAATTGTAGGAATGTAAATGTTGCTAAATTGAAACCTAGTTTACACTTGTAGAATTCAAATGATAGAATTTAAATGTTGCTTGAAAAGGAAACACATGCTAAAATAATTTTCAGATCCTGTTGCAGAAGGTTTTCAAGCTTTTTCTATAGTGGCTAACAATAAAATGAAAGTTGCTAAAATACTTGATAAAAATTGCTAAAATATGAAAAACAGGGGAAAACAAAAATGTTACAATATATGTTAATTATGAAATCACAAAAATAGGAAAAATCAAGAAATCACTAGTCTATTGCTAGTTAGTCAACTGATACACACAATTGATATATAAAAACATAGTTGAAGACATGAATACATCACATTGATTCCAAACATGGGTTAGTAATTAACAAGAAATGAAAATGGATAGGCATCCTGCTAAATCTACTGTAGTAAAGTTTATCAGAAGAACTTGTCACCAGTTAGCCCTTATTCTAGGTCTGAAAGTGGCACTTTCTTCTTGATCCATAAGAATATGGGAAAGTGTTTCTAACTACTTAGAATTCACACTCACTCATGAATAAAAGTTGATTGAAAAATATTTGCACTTTTATTGACTGAAACAATACATTACAATACTATAGGAAAATCCTACTATTGACTACAAATTTATTACATCTATTTCTTATTAGCTATCACCTATTAATATATACTAGCTCAACAAATAAGGGATATCTATTATTTATACTAACCTATTACATATCCCTCATGCTCAATATCAGCTGTGTTGTTATTTTACAGTGATTTGCTAATAGTTCTGAAACTGACCTAGTCTAAATTAGGATAGTTTATGCTACATCAATGTTCATTGGTCCTTGGGATATGTCTCTAGTGGTGTAAGTGAGTTGGAGGAGGTTATAAATGGTCTTATACACCTGTATCCATCTTCAAATATCCTTTCCCTACCTTTTTGGGCGTTATATCCTCCATTTGGCTAAAACTGACTTCTTTTCCCCTCATTCTGAAGCTTCTTCAGAATGTTTGGTCGTGCAAGTTACTTTATGCTTAGGTGTGATTAAATTGGAAAAAAAAATGGTTAGTATGTCTACCCTATCCATCAAAATATGATTCCAATTAGTTTCATACAATTTGGTTAACAAATTCCAAGCCATGCCATTCATTGGCAGCTGGGTGACATTTGTATGGCTAATTTTTGCATTTTCTAGATTTGTTGCACAGTCATAGGAATTTGGTAATCTTTTGTAATTCAAACCAATTAGAAAGTAAAAAAATCATTTAAATAAAATTATTAAGGAATATACCTTAGCACACATCATTTTTCTACTTAAATTACACATTTTATTCACTAAATATTCAAACAAAAACAATGCAAAAAATATAGAAAATTGTCAAAATAGGGTAATATGCTCCTAAACATTTTAATCATGCAAAAACTAATATATAATGCATTAAAACCATCTAAATTAACATAAATAACATAACATGAGGTTTATAAAGTTGTTTATGATAATCCAAAACATGTCATGAATGAGGTAATTCCTGACCTCATCATTTTCCCCAACCTAATCGAATGCATGCCCTCATGCATTCTATAGGGCTACAGAGGCATATAAATCCACTTCTTGATTCTAGCTCTTAAAAAATAATACATCCCCTGTATAGTACCCTCTACTCTTTTGTAGCTGCCTGAACCAATCTTGGAACTACTCATCCGGTTGAGGATCATTGTCAAAATAGTAAGGGATAGGGGTTATGATGGTAGGCAATATATACCTTATGCCTATACATTAATGTTTTAGTGTTATGATGGCATGTATTATGACCTCTATTCTTCTTCTAGATCATAATAGGTTGTTTTGTGAGATGGGCTCTCTTTTGTAGTGACATTGGCAATTATGCCCACCCGGTATTACAAGCTAATAAAGCATTTGTAAACTGTCCTGCATAGAACTTTTGGAAACTAGTCATGCAATCCTTAAGATTGTTTAGGTAAAAAAACCTAATTTTTGGTTTGTTCATCATAGTAAAATGTTGATTGGTGGGGATCTTATGATTTGGCTGCATATGTCTTTTCAGTAGTTCAGCTTTCAATTCAATATCCTTAATTTGCCCCTCTTATTGGTACTAGTATACTTGATTTTGCAATGTGGAAACAAAAGACCTTAATTGAACATCCCCTGTGAAAATATGATGCAGGAACTCCACATATCCTACCATGAAAAATTTGTGCAGGAACAACTCACACATCAATTTTTTTTTTTCTTCTGGGCTATGCATGTAAGCATCCAAAAATTTCTTAGCAGTGTTCAAGTCATAGGAGACATTATAATGAATCCTCATTATCTAACAACATAGATACTTGTTGCCACATTTTGCACGGGGTGCCATGTCTTGAAAATTTTGTAAGGATGCTGCTTTGCCTTCCCTCTTTCTTCTTTCCCTTTCTTCTTCATGTCCCTTCTACTCTTCGGCCATCAAATTTCGGGTTCTCCATCTTCTTTTTCATGTTTCTGGTTGTTTCTGTGAGTGGGCAAATTTGCCCAAAAAATCTTCTAAGTGTTGAAATCCGCCCGACTGCGCAGCGCAGTTGGGCTGCGCTTGTCTACATTTGTGCACCTGGGCAGTATTGTTAAGTCTTGGCCCAGAAAATTGGCTAAGTCATGGAGCCGCCCAACTTCGCAGCGAAGTCGGGCTGCGCTCATAATCCGGTGCGCACCTGGGCGACCTCATTGAAAAAAAAGCAAAAATTTGACTAAGTGTTGGGCCCGCCCGACTTCGCAATGAAGTCGGATGGCACCCTGAAGACGATGCGCACTCGGATGCAATATTAGGCAAAAATATTCTAAGTGCTGAGCCGTCTAACTTTGCAGTGAATTCGGGATGCACTCATCAAGTGATGTGCACTCAGGAGGATGGATAGGAAAATACTAAGTTTCTAAGAGTTGGACCCCGTACAACTGCACTGCCCCTCCCAACTGCGCTCCTATTTTGTCGCACCATCGGACGAGAAGGAGAGGGATGCTGAAAGGATTCCAAGGCACGAAGGTCACCCAACTGCACTATTTTCACCCTGCATTGTCCGACTGCGCTCCAGTTTTGTGCGCAATCGAGCGGAATAGAGAATGCAAAAGATAAGCTTCAAAGGATGAGCTTCTAAGCTCGGTTTTTCTCCCCCCATCAGATGCTGACAGGTGTTCGGTCTTGGGATCCGGGTCAAGATGTGACAGAAGGTGTGCCACCAGGGTACAGGACAGATGAGCGTGAACTGACAGATTGTACCGCATCTGCCCCCATTCAAACTGACCCGAGTTCTTACCTACCGGATCGCCACGTGGCTGCCGTATTTTCAGGTGAACCTTGCTGCAAGTACATTCCTTGTCCGCAGAGGTCAAACATCAGCCGCTTTTGCCACTTTTGTCAGCTTTTCCAGCTTTTGTTAGGTCTGGGATTCTGTGCCCAAATTGTAATCGGGGGGGAAAATTGCGCTATAAATAGCAGCCTTATTTCATTGTACAAGGGTGGAAGGGGGATATACTGCTAAGGAACATCTGTAGCTGTGCACTTGCTTTTGAATGCAAAGTATATTTGGCTCTATTAGTTGTGTTTATCTTGTATGCTGCCTTTATTAAGTATTTTTGCCTCATGTTGCTTATATTGTTGATTATTGCTATTCTGCTTTCTGGATATCGATATTGGTGATTAAGTATATCTGGAATACTGACGTAGAGGATACATAGGATATAATTGCTCTAATAGTTTCTGCTACATACTTTGTTTTGATTGCTGTTGGTAGTAGTGATTGGTTGGTTGTTGTGCTGCTTATCTTCCCCACCCGAAACAAGCATATTTATGTTTCTTTCTGTACTTTGTAATTTCTTTCCTGCACTCTGAGCTAAACCCCCAATTGAGAAAACATAGGAAGTCGGCCTTCTCCGGAGATTGGCGCGGAAGGCATTCCTTCCTTCCGGCCTTTCAATCTGCTGGGCGAATCTAGGGCGCAAATAGATTAAAATCCTATCCTAGTGGCAGATTCGTAACCAACAGTTTCTCTGGCATGCCCGATGGGACACGAAGGTTTCCCACCCCAAAACAGAATCGAAGCATCGGTGTTCACTTCATTGCTATCAAATCAGAACACCTGGCGACTCTGCTATACCTGAACATTCTCTGAGTCTGTAAGACTGGTCCAATATCAAAAATGCCTTCATGCACACAAGAAGGTGGAGAGCTAGGAATCCAGGACAACAACCTGATTTTTACGAAATTGACATCAACGCTATTGGAGAGCGCGTAAGGCTGGCTAACTACAAAGCTTACCAATATGATAGGTTCGAGCATGAATCTAAAGCTAAAATAGAAGCTGAAGTGGAAGAGGTTGAAGAAGTTGAAGAACAACCCACAACTTCAGACAGTACTGATACCGACTACACCACTGATCAGCTCGAAGAAGAGGAAGAAGACATGGCTGCCCAGAATCAGCAGAATGATAATGACCTCTTCCCAGTTGTTGATTCCATAGGGCCCCTTGCTCTAGTCGGACAAGAAGTTGTTCCGCCTGCTGCCTTAAAATCCATTCCTACCTATGACGGCACGGGGAAGACAACATATGAGCATATCCAAGACATTCTGGCCTTGGCTGCACTGCACTCTATCACAAATGAGAGTGTTAAAACCCGATTGTTAGCTCTCTCTATGAGGAAAGCTTCTCTACTGGTGGAGATCCTTGTCGGAGGGGACTATCACGGGATGGCCCCAACTAGCTGGAAGGCTAGTTAAGGGATTCAATGAGTCCGCTGATCCCTCCTCGTTGCTGCACCAATTTCAAAGCATTCAACGCCATCCGCAAGAGGAGATATCAGACTTTAACGTGAGGTTCGCGAGGTCCTGGAAAAGAGTACCCCTTGAGCTGCGTCCTTCCGCAGGACAGGTTGCTCACTATTACCTGAGAGCTTTCAACTCGAACATTTGTCTAGTTATCAAGTTAGCCCGGGTCAACACTTTTCCCGCATTATATGAGGTTGCTCAGCAGGCAGAACTAGACATGATTGCTATAGGCAGGCTCCCTCATAAAATGCAGCCTCCGATCTACCCGAATTTCCCTCAGTCCCAATATCCACCCACTTTAGGTGGGGCGCCATCCTCATCCAATCATCACCCCCATCAGCCATGGAATCCTGCGCCAGTCATTGACCCGTACGGTCCACCTCAGATCCATTATCCTAATCCGCCACCTCCGCAACATCCAACACTCCCAACTCCCCCTCAATATCCGGCGTTTCATGCTCCTCCACCATTAGCCACATTACCTCCACCAGCCCGACCAATGCCTGTCGATAATGATATACAAAATAAGATCCTTCAGGAAGTGCGGGCTCTTGCCTCCGGTTACCATACAATCTCCAATGACATGACAATCATGAAGAAGAAGCAAGCTCAGATGGAGTTTGTTCCTAGAAGGCCATACCCTCCTCCTGCGCTAACAAAAGATCAAGCAGCTCAAGCGCAAAGGCCTCCAGCAAGAAATGTTGTCGGCAATGCTCAGCCTGGCACTTCTGACCGCGTCAACTGGTGCTCTACTTGCAACGACCCCCATGGAGAAGAGAGTTGCATGCTGCATCAACATTATATTCAGACCCTTGCGGGTAGCGCCATAGAGGATGAAGCATACATGATTCGTGATGACGAGGGTAACTTTGCAGTCCCTGAAGAAGATCCTGTATCCCTCTTAACCAAAGAGGGCAAAAAGCCGATTGAGGCCACCCCAGCCCAAATGAAGTCGTTAAAGGTGTATGCAAGAAGGGATAAGATGCAGCCTATTGTGGCAGCTCCTGATAAGCCACCTTTACCTCCGACTGCCAAAGAGAAGCTCCCAGCGCTCAAGGCTCCCATAGTCAAGGCTCCAACGACCCAACCTCCAGCTGAAACAAAAGAGCAAGCTCAGGAGAAGCTGAGGTACCCATCGCTGACAAAGAGGCAGAGGGTCGAAGCCACGCAACAGTACCGCACCAAGTACGAGCCAGCAAAGGAAGCAGAAGGGGCCGGGACTTCTACCTATAATATAGTCGATGAGCTCAAGAAAACACCAACAAAAATAAGCATGTACGATGCTCTTCAGCTCCCAGGACAAGTAGACCTGTTGCAGGAATCATTGAAGAATGTAAAATACGGGAAGCCGACACAGCCTGCTGTGTTAGCTCAGCCCTTGACGACTTCTGCTACCGAGAAGAATAGACCGCCACCTTTTTATCTATCTTTGCGGATGGAAGGTCACATAGTGCATAACTGCATGGTGGACTCCGGTGCTTCGACTACTGTCATGCCAAGGGCTATCTGCGAAGAAATTGGTATGGAATACACAAGGAGCAGCCAAGGTGTGCTACAGTTGGACGGCACTCCTGTGAAGACAGTTGGTGTCATCAAAGACATCCCCATCCGGCTGCATAAAGCACTCGACATCGTGGTCATCCAAGAGGTCGTAGTGGTTGACTTGGAACCCTACTTCGGCATGTGTCTCTCAAGGGAGTTCACCGCCAAGCTGGGTGGATATTTGTCGCTGGACTATTCACATATGGAGGTACCTTTCAAAGGAAGGAGGTTGAAAATTTATAATGAGAAGCCTTCCACTTTTCTGGTCGAGAAGATACCCGGGGAGGAGCAGCAAAATGACATGGTTCATCTGACGACCGAGGAGCTGGTAGAAGTAGACTTGGCGGGAGAAACCCTGGAACTACTGCAAGTGGAGGACGAGTTCTCTTTGTTAAATTTCAATGCCATGATCGAAACTGAACTGGGCTGCTACTCCGTCACTCAGCCTGAGAGGCTTGACCAGACTGCTCGAAGGATGTAGGACCTGCCCCAGACAAGCTGTGGAAGTTGTACTTTGATGGTGCCCGATGCAAGAATGGCGTCGGGGCAGGTGTCCTTCTGGTCTCACCATCCGGCATTCAAAAGGACTATTGTTATAGGCTGGCTTGGAGTTGCACTAACAATGCGGCGGAGTATGAAGCCTTGTGCTTAGGCTTAAGGAAGGCAGA
Source organism: Wollemia nobilis (assembly GCA_028583015.1). NCBI lineage: Eukaryota > Viridiplantae > Streptophyta > Pinopsida > Araucariales > Araucariaceae > Wollemia > Wollemia nobilis. Next base: position 3,497,802 of record JAQPPZ010013509.1, on the reverse strand, counting down.
GAGGCTTGGGATTAAACACTTGCAGATCTTTGGCGACTCAAAGCTGGTGTGCAACCGGATCACTAACAAGTGCGCCTCCAAGAAGCACTACCTCAAGGCGTACCATAACCGTGTCTGGGATCTGATGGAGTCATTTGACTCACTGAATGTCAAAGCCATCTCTCGTGAAAAGAATAAACATGCTGACATTCTGGTGTCTGTTGGAGCCAGGTACGTCCCGGCTGATGACACTGTCCAGAAGCCAAAGCCGGTTCGTACTATTTATAGGCCTTTTGTGCCTGACAAGGACACCCACTGGCAGGTGTTCGACTGTGACGAGGATATCGTCACCTTTTTGATACATGAAGCTAGTACAATCGAAGGTAGAGACCCTGATGACGAGCAATATGAGGGGTTAATACAGTTAAAGAATAATCACGTCCCAAAAGGACTGATTACCCTGGAGAGCCTCTTTGATCAGAATGATAGAGCCATATCCCACAGGATCAAAGTGGACCCCAAGCAGTACATGGACCTAGAATTGGAACCTGGAAAGGTGATCAAGGTCGGGACAGATTGCACCGATGAAGAGTTAGAGCAGATCCGAGCTCTATGCAAAGAGTACCCAGATATTGTAGCCTGGTGCTACCAAGACCTGAAAGGGTACGACAGAGAGATGATCCAGCACACCATAGAGCTGGAAGAGCAGGCAAAGCCCTTCAGGCAGAAGCAAAGGGCAGTAAATCCGAAAATTGAAGCCATGATGAAAGCCGAGCTCATGAAGATGTTGGAAGCAAAAATCATCTATCCTATCAAGCATTCTTCTTGGGTCGCAAATCTGGTTCCCGTGAGGAAGAAGAATGGAGACATCCGTCTCTGCGTAGATTTCAGGAATCTTAACCAGGCTTCATTGAAGGATCATTACCCACTCCCTCAGATTGATCAGATCCTTCACGTAGTTGCGGGAGCCCAGAGATTCTCTCTCCTGGATGGATTTTCAGGCTATAATCAGATTTGGGTGAAATATGAAGACCAGCATAAGACGACGTTCACCACCAAATGGGGAACGTTCGCGTTCCAGCGCATGCCCTTCGGTCTTTCCAATGCCGGGGCTACATTCCAAAGGGCTATGGACTTGGCGTTCCGTGAGCTGCTCAACAAAATCATTGTCATCTATTTGGACGACATGACTGTGTTTTCACACAAGAGAGAGGACCATGCCTCCCACTTGCACCAAGTATTTGAAAGATGTCGCGAATTCGGCATATCCATCAACCCAAAGAAGTCAGTCTTTGCGGTGAAGGAAGGCAAACTGCTAGGCCATGTTATTTCTGAAAAAGGCCTTGCGGTTGACCCCGACAGAGCAGAGGCTCTTCTTCGCTTGTCCATCCCAGTCGAAAAAAAGGGCTGCAATCATTTTTTGGCCAAATCAACTTCGTAAGGAAGTTTGTGCTTGACTTTGCACAAGTAATCAAGCCCATGGCTGAGCTCCTGAAGAAAGATGCTGAATTTATCTGGACTGAAGAGAGGAAGCAAGCCTTTGAAGAGATCAAGGCCAGGATTGCCCAGGCCCCAGTTCTGATAAATCCAGATTACTCCAAGGACTTCATCCTTTACGAAGTGGGAGAGCCCGAAAGCTACGCTGCAGTTCTAACTCAGAAGGGAGATGATGGCGAGGAGCGTCCAATAGCATTCCTAAGCCAGGTGATCCAGCCGCACGAAGAAAGGTATAATTTTATTGAGCGGCAAGTTCATGCAGTTATGAGATCCCTGAGAAAGTTCAAGCACTTTGTCTCCCAGAGCCGGATAACTGTCTTCGTGATACACCCGGATGTCAGAAATTTCATCATCCAAGGGGAGCCTGGTCACAAGAGGGCGGGATGGATTGCCAAAATCCAAGAGTTTGACATAGAGGTACGACCCACAAAGTTAATCCGAGGTCGGGCTCTATGCCAGGAATTGGCCCGAAGTGCTGCAGTCGAAGTCTCTACTTGTCAGTGGGAGAATCCAATGACAGAAATCAATCTTGCCAACTCCTTATCAGAGGAGAGTGATTGGACGAATGACCTGGTGTGGTATTTTAGCACAGGGAGATGTCCAGATCATCTCAATGCCTCACAAAGAAGGAGGTTTAGGCTTAATGCCTTAAAGTATATACTATGCCCCGAGGGGCTGTATTTCAAAAATATTGATGACATCCTGTTACGGTGCGTCAAGGAATCAGATCAGCCGAAGGTCCTCGGAGAATTCCACTCTGGGATGCCCGGAGGACATCATTCAGGAAGGCCTACGACCTTAAAAATCATCAGAGCGGGCTATTATTGGCCCACCCTCTTCACAGACGTGCATGCAGTCTATCAAAAATGCGAGAAATGCCAGAGGTTCATCGACAGAAACAGGAAAGCACCCTTGCCCCTCCAGCCAATTCAAGTTGAGACTCCATTTCAGCAGTGGGGTCTGGATTTCATCGGGACGATAACGCCCAATTCTTCGATGGGGCATAAGTTTATCCTAATCGCCACAGATTACTTTACCCGATGGGCCGAGGCAACGCCTACAAAGCATGCTGACCAAGAGACGGTCATTGGTTTCCTAGAGAGCCTCATCACCCGTTTCGGGATTCCAGAGGCAATTGTCACAGACAATGGTCCAGGGTTTGCAGGGGCTGTACTCACTGAGTTTACCAGCAAGTATGGCATTTACCACAAGATGTCTTCAAACTACTATCCGCAGGGAAACGGCTTGGCCGAGTCCACCAACAAAAATCTCTTGAAGATTATAAAGAAGACTGTGGAAAGGAACAAGAGGTCGTGGCACCTACTCCTGGACCGAGCGTTATGGGCGGACCGTATCTCTTTCAAGAAGTCCATCAAGACGTCCCCTTATGCGCTCGTATACGGCAAAGAGGTTGTCTTGCCCACCCACATAGAAATGCCCGCACTCTGGTTGTTAGAAGATGAGAAAGGTGACAGGGACCCCGTGGATGCCCGACTGGCTCAGCTGTTGCAATTGGAAGAGGAAAGGGAAAAGGCGTATCAGGATTTTACCAAGCACGCCGAGAACACCCAAAGCTGGTTTGCGAAGGGAACCACCGCCCGAGTCTTCAAGATTGGAGACTTAGTGCTGAAATGGGACTCACTTAAGGCGAAACCGGGCAACCATGACAAGTTTGATGCCTTCTAGGAAGGCCCCTACCAAATCGCCCGGGTAAACCAGTTCAATGCATTCGTGTTAAGAGACATGGAGGGTCAGATCCTCCCGATCCCCATTAATGGCTTTCATCTGAAAGCCTACTACCACTGAAGGTTACCAAAGGTTTTCCCCTTGTACATATTTTTATTTCCTGCAGTTCAGTTTTATTTCTGAATGTAAATATTGCTTTCAGTTAGTTAGTTTCCTGCTTTTATTCAAAAAAGAGAGTTGAACGTCCTCAAAAGAAAGGTGCATGGCAGTCCCAAAAATGGCTAAGGCAGGAAAAGTCGCCCGACTTCGCAGCGAAGTCGGGCATCGCCCTTAGGTTTGTGCGACGTCGGGAGGTTTCAAGACGGGAGCAAGTGGGAAAGGGCTCAAAGATTTTTCTAAGTGTTGGGGAAGCCGCCCGACTTCGCAGCGAAGTCGGACGGCGCACCCTATCTTGAGCGCAGCCGGACGGGAACAAAGCAAGAAAATGAAAAAATGGCTAAGTGTCCCGCCCGACTGCGCAATTTTTCCTTGCGCCGCCCGACTGCGCACACAAAATTTTGCGCACTCCGACGGGCGCGTCCTAGAGGCAGGGTGTATGATGGAAAATATTTCTAAGTGTTGGCCTCCCAAGGGCGCATCTTCCACAGTGCGAAGTCGGACTGCGCTCATTTTTTGGGCGCACTTGGTCGAGGAGTTTAAAAAAATTGCTAGCTTGCCTAAGGTTTCACAGCACGCTCCCCCAATTAAATGCCTCGAAGCGTGTGCCCAGTTGGCACCCTTGACGTCATGAAGAGCACGAGTTTTGAAGACTTTAAGGAATGATTGCGCAATTTTCGAAGCAGATGTCATAAATGAAAAAGCGCACAAGGGTCCAACGACGTACAAGTCGCGCTTTCCAACAGAAGATCCCACGCGCGGCCGTCGAGGAATAACGGCGCTTCTCACCCACTTCGGGCAAAAAACTTTAAATTCCCCTCGCGCCATTAATGCTGCTTTCCCCATTTTTAGAAAAAGGCTTCTTACTTACTCAGAGCATCAAAATTACCAAAGTGAATTCGAGCTGCGCTGTGAAAGAGGAGAAAGTGCGAAGTTTTACTCAGTTACAACTGTAATTTTTACTGATTCCCAGCGCCATGAGTGAGAGGCCGAGTACAGACAAAGGGAAAGCGCCCATGCAGGCGGACCCTAGTGATTCAGAGCAGGAACCTGAGGAGCAGACCGACTCGGGCGCTCATGAAAGTGAGGCGCCGAAGGAGAAAAGAGGAAAATCCAGGGCGAGAAGCTCCAAGAAGCAAGGTCCTCCCCCACCGCCCATAAACCGCCTGGCCGAGTACAGAGACGACGATTACTCCATTAGTATCACAAAGCTGCGCCCTAATGTCAAGGAATGGGCAGACAAGGTGTCGCCCTCACACCATCTCGGGGCTGCCTACAGGTCGAACCTTTACTGGTTCTTGTGCCCTCCTGTTCACCACTGCCCAGAGCTGGTCGAGTCAATTGCAACATATTACAAACCAGCCACCCGGCAGGTCTGCGACTGCCAAGGAAGGGTGTTGTTTACCCTCTTTAAGGAGAGCGTGCATCCAGCTTTCACCTCGAGGGTCGAATTCGACCCAAACGCCATTGTCAGGAGGATCAATTTGGAAGAGCAAGCGGGCAGGTTCAGCCAAGGCAAAAGGATGAGGGAATTTCTTAATTCAGAGCTGAAGTGTCCACTGCCGGCTACAAAATGGTCGTCGGGTCCTATACCCCTGGCAAATTTCACCAGCAAGTATATCTATACTATTCTTGCCTGGGTTCTGGGCTGCGACACTGATGCAAAAGTGCACCCGTACCAACTGGTGCTCACAGAATGTATTTTACATGGGGAGTTGTATGACCCCAATGCCCTAAAAAGCGAAAGGCACCCAATCTATTTCGATTGGGTAGACTGGGTGGCGTACGCCATTCATTCAAGTCTGGTGAAGATACAGCAGAAGCAGACGACGAAATTCAGGCACTGCTCATTTCTTGTATGGTTGTGCCTGTATCACATGCATTACCGGATGAAGATCCCCGGGCTTAAGAAAGTGGATGAGCAGGACGCACCGCTGCCAGTATATGAGTGGACAGAACTGTTGTATAGGAGGGGGTCATATTATGACTTTAATTTTAAATTTTTGGGTATGACCCTGGCACTTTTCAATGGCAAGGCGAGTCGCCCTCCTCATGTTATGACGAGGTACCTGTCAAGGAGCAAATTTGGGGATACTTTTCGATTGACCCAGGGCATCATCATCAGAATTTATGGGTTTAAAGGGAAGCCATTCCTGCTGCCCTATTTTTGTATTGAATATCACTTTGGCCTAGAGGCAGCGTGGCAAATGGACTGCGTTGAAGAAGAATTCGGCCAGGGAAAGAAGAGGGGCCACATCTTCAAGTATCCTTTTACCTGGGGAGACATTGAGGTCCACGAAATTGGGCAGCATGTATACCTAGAGCAGACCCTCCTCAACTTGGGCCTGGTGCAGTTGTCGCAGCGCTGGAAATATGACCCAATCGGGGTAAGAGGAAAATTTGTGCACGTTTGCTCACGAGCGAAAATCATGGAAGAAAGGTGCAATAAGACAGGGGTAGACCTAGAATGGCACATTGAACAGATGCAGTCATGGCCACCATGGCATGACTTTTACTGTGTAGAGGTGGACTATGATCCCGAGCACAATGATGATCATAAACCGGGATCAGTTGGTTTTCGAAGACTGCTCGCAAAGGTGGCGCACCTGGGCTGGACTAAAGACAAAATCATTGAATGTTGGAAGATGAGGTGTCGCACGCGGCACGATAAGTCAGAGAAAAAGATGCTGGCCATAGATGATGAGTTTTCCACCTTGTATGATAAATACGCTGGCAAATGGGAGCCGTTCGCATTTCGAGATTACGTTCCCCTAGGCACCAAGAAAAGATATAAAAGGAAGCCCCCTCCTCAGCATTTGCCCATTCGAAAGTCGTCCAGCAGCAAAGCGCCAAAAGGCAAGGAGGTGGGCCCAATGTTGTCCTCAGCACCTGAAAAGTCGCCTCAGATAGAGAAGGAGCCCGAAAGGTCAGCCAGCGAGGCAGCAGTAGAGGGCACAGATCCGACGAGGCCCAAGTACAAATTCACCGTAGGCACCCCAGCCCCTGACGTATCAACCGTCTCTGCTTCCACCGAGCAAACAACCACTCCAAAATAGAAGAAAAGAAAAAGGGGCGAAAAAACTAAAGAAAGGCGGCCCAAGAAGGAGGCTGTGCAGCAGACAGTGGTGGCCCCATGAACGAGTGCAGCTGCAAGCGAAATAATCTCAGTCGAGGATAGTCCTCAGAGAGAGGCAGAGGCCTGGGCCGCGGGACTCATTCAAGCACCAGCTCAAGCGGAGCACGCAGGTACATCCTCTTCCCCTGTGCAACAAACCCCAGCTAGCCCTGTTGTTACGCCCTCCTCTTCCGCATCTGGGCACATTTTAGCTGCCTCATCCTCTTCACCCATCACGCAGTCCCAACACAGCCCTCGCTCCTTTGGCCATTTTGCCCAAGACCCCAATATTTTCCAAACCCTAGGTCAAACCCTAGGTCTCTCTCCCGTGGCTAGCACTGAGGCAGTCTCCCCATCCCCACGCCGCTCACCCTCCGTCGATACTTCCTTCCAGACCCCATCTCCACCTCCTCAGCAGCCGCCCACTTCCCCTAGGTCCCGGTCGCCCTCAAGAGCGGCCTTGTCTTCTGGTGTACCACCCACCTCATTGTTTTCAGGGAGGATGCCGCAACAGGATTTGGCCTCGACGTACCCCATGTTGGCAGAGCTGGAGCTGATGGATAAACAGATGCAAGTCACGGATGATCAGCCCTTAGCTGCAAAGGCCGCAGGGAGTTCTGTTTCTTTCCTCCAGGGCGTAAAGAAGAGAAGGGCCGAGGAGATTGCCATACCGGTAAAGCGCACCAAGTATGACTTGGACAGAAGGGTGCTCCGAACGGAGAAGTTGGTGCCTAAAGTCAAGAAGCCCCTCCGGGAGATGACCGAGGCGGACTATGAGCACCGGATCAAGGAGAAAAGCTTTGATGATATAAGCGAGGAGTACGAAATAAACGGGATCCGCCGAAGAACTGACAATCTCCTCGTCAAGCGGCTCGAAGTCCAGGAGAAGTTGTATCAGCTTCAGAATGATTCAAGACAGCTGGAGGAGAATCTGGCCAAGACAACTACGCAGCTGGAGTCCGCTCAGGAGGAGATTAAAAAGTTGAAGGATCAGCTCGCGGCATCCCAGCAGGAGGCGGCAACCCAGAAAAAAGCAGCTGATCAGCTGGCAGAAGATAAGAAAGCAGCGTTGGTGCATGTTGCCCAGTTGCAGAATCAGCTCTAGCAGACTCAGGCACTGCTACTTTTTCGAAGGACAAGATCAAAGAAATGAGGGTTGGCCTGCTAACAGGTTGCAGGGCCAATGTTGTCAGGTCCCTATCCGTCCTGGATTTCATCTCCAGAATACAAGAAGTTTCTATCGAGGGTAAGCCTACGGTAGAGGAGGCCGAACGTCAAGCGCGGCAATGGCTAGACTTGGCGATAAAACTTGAGGAGTATGAGCGCAAAGGCCTCCGATTCCCACCAATGTCACGTATTGCCCTAGACTGGGCAGATGCAAGGGTTACCTTGCAAAATTACTTTGAAAAATCTGAGAAGATTAGGGCTGCCAGAAAGATGTTGGATGTGTTGACCCATGAGAAGAACATCTGCCTGGCCCCCTTTAACACATTGTCTATGCTCGGATTCCCGAGCTTTGTCAAATATGGAGAGTTTTTGCCTCTAGAGCAAGTAAAGTAGGACTGGTAGGTTTTTAAGGTAGACACGTCCGAGATTGATGGTTGGATTGACCCAGTCCAAGAGGCACAGGTGACCCAGATGGTGTCTAAGTTTTGTAAAATCAATACTTGCCTCCAGGAGCTGGGAGAGAGATACGACACCATCGACGTGCATATGGTCGCGGCATTCAAAAGGGCGCTGAAAGATATCAATGACTTAGAGCCCTTCCAAGAAGCAGCTTGGGATCAAGCTAAGACTGCTTATGAGCACGTCCGTGAGCGGGTAGGGGACAGTGGCGTTGAGCAATCAGGCTCAGAGAAAGAGGAAGAGGAAGGTACAGAAGAAGAGACTGTTGAGAGCGAACAGGAGGAAGAACAACTACCCAAGCAGGGGGCTCAGCAGCAGCGTCAACAGCAGTAAGGATGCAGGGGCCGGGAGTGCCTCTGTGCCCAAGGGATAAAGGCCTGGTTCGTTGCATCGAGGCGAGCTCGACACCCCGCGAGCCGCCAGGAATGTTGCCACATTTTGCACGGGGTGCCATGTCTTGAAAATTTTGTAAGGATGCTGCTTTGCCTTCCCTCTTTCTTCTTTCCCTTTCTTCTTCATGCCCCTTCTACTCTTCTGCCATCAAATTTCAGGTTCTCCATCTTCTTTTTCATGTTTCTGGTTGTTTCTGTGAGTGGGCAAATTTGCCCAAAAAATATTCTAAGTGTTGAAATCTGCCCGATTGCGTTGTGCAGTTGGGCTGTGCTTGTCTACATTTGTGCACCTAGGCAGTATTGTTAAGTCTAGGCCCAGAGAATCGGCTAAGTCCTGAGTCCGCCCGACTTCACAGCGAAGTCGGGCGGCGCTCATAATCCGGTGCGCACCTGGGCGGCCTCATTGAAAAAACAATGAAAATTTGACTAAGTGTTGGGCCCGCCCGACTTCGCAGCGAAGTCGGACGGCGCCCTGAAGACGGTGCGCACTCGGACGACAGTGTCGGGCAGAAAATATTCTAAGTGTTGAGCCGCCCGACTTCGCAGTGAAGTCGGGCTGCGCTCGTCAAGTGATGCGCACTCGGGCGGAAGGACAGGAAAATGTTGCCAAAAGTTTCTAAGTGTCGGACCCCGTCCGACTGCGCTGCCCCGCCCAACTGCGCTCCTATTTTGCTGCGCCATCGGAAGAGGAGGAAAGGGATGCTAAAAGGATTCCAAGGCACGAAGGTCACCCAACTGCGTTGTTTTCACCCTGCGTCATCCGGCTGCGCTCCAGTTTTGTGTGCAATCGGGTGGAATAGAGAATGCAAAATATAAGCTTCAAAGGATGAGCTTCTAAGCTCAGTTTTTCTCCCCCCATCAGATGCTGACAGGTGTTCGGTCTTGGGATCCGGGTCAAGATGTGACAGAAGGTGTGCCACCAGGGTACAGGATAGATGAGCGTGAACTGACAGATTGTACCGCATCTACCCCCATTCAAACTGACCCGAGTTCTTACCTACCGGATCGCCACGTGGCTGCCATATTTTCAGGTGAACCTTGCTGCAAGTACATTCCTTGTCCGCAGAGGTCAAACATCAGCCGCTTTTGCCGCTTTTGTCAGCTTTTCCAGCTTTTGTCAGGTCTGGGATTCTGTGCCCAAATTGTAATCGGGGGGAAAATTGCGCTATAAATAGCAGCCTTATTTCATTGTACAAGGGTGGAAGGGGGATATACTGCTAAGGAACATCTGTAGCTGTGCACTTGCTTTTGAATATAAAGTATATTTGGCTCTATTAGTTGTGTTTATCTTGTATGCTGCCTTTATTAAGTATTTCTGCCTCATGTTGCTTATATTGCTGATTATTGCTATTCTGCTTTTTGGATATCGATATTGGTGATTAAGTATATCTGGAATACTGACGTAGAGGATACATAGGATATAATTGCTCTAATAGTTTCTGCTACATACTTTGTTTTGATTGTTGTTGGTAGTAGTGATTGGTTGGTTGTTGTGCTGCTTATCTTCCCCACCCGAAACAAGCATATTTATGTTTCTTTCTGTACTTTGTAATTTCTTTCCTGCACTCTGAGCTAAACCCCCAATTGAGAAAACATAGGAAGCCGACCTTCTCCGGAGATTGGCACGGAAGGCATTCCTTCCTTCCGACATTTCAATCTACTGGGCGAATCTAGGGTGCAAATAGATTAAAATCCTATCCTAGTGGCAGATTCGTAACCAACAATACTTATCCTTAAGGATCAGACTGTAAAATCTAGATGGCTTCCTACATTGTACTAAGTATTTTATAGCCTGACAAAGATACTGTACCTTTTCTTGTAACCTATTCACTTTTGCAGTTTTAGCTTCAACCTGTTGTTCTAATGGTTTAAGTGTTGCAACCTGGGCTTCTAATTCCTGACACTTCAATACCCAATATGTAATATCCTCATTATACTTAACCAATGGAACTATTTGTGGGGACCTAACTATTGGTAGGTTCTTTGGTAACTATTATGGTTGCTCCACAACTAGCCCCAAAACTTGGGGACCCACCTTTAAATTTTGATCTTTGAAGGATTTCGCGCTCTTGAGGTATGAATTTTAATGGATTCCTCCTCTCGAGTTTGCTTCATAGCCTCCATGGTCACTTTGTAGGCTTGTCTAGTTAGTGTCCTTTGCCTCAATGTTTCATTGGTTTGCATTTTGGGAGTGTGGATAAGATCATGTGTGGATTGAGGTTCAATTTTCATTTGTAGTTTGCATCTTTGTGTTCTTTGTTTTCGTGAGAGTGGGTTTTGTCAATTATATTGACTTTGAGATTAGTTTCAAAAGGCTTTAGCTACATTTTTGAGCTGCAATGGCTGAAAATTTTGAAACTAATTATTCTTAAGAAAACAGAGTTTTTGCATATGTACTTTATATATATATATATATATATATATATATATATATATATATATATATATATATATATATATATATATATAAAAAAGTAAAATTAAACTTTTATATTTGTATATAAAAGTTTTAAAAAATAAAAAATAAAAAAAAATATATTATTATTATAATTATATCATATTTCATAGATAAATAATGATAATAATTCAAAGAACAAATATAAAACAAAATAAAATAAAAAATAAAAAACATAAAATAAAATAATGTCTAGCCATATATATATACTTACTAAAAATCGTGATTGTAACCATTGCTTCTATACAAAAAAAAAAAAAATATATATATATATATATATATATATATATATATATATATATATATATATATATACTTACTATAAAAATAAATAAATTGAGAGGGAGCCATGGTGGCCTCCCTCACCTTTAGTCATAGTTTTACTTGAGGTTTAATTAAGTTAATGGTTTAATTTGTTAAGTGTTACATGTTTTCGTTGTGATTTTATATTAATAGTTTTTAAACTTGTATTAAAATTTTGATGGATTTCATGTTCGCAGGGTCTCGCATGAGTTGGAAATCATGCCAGGAATATATGGATGGACTAGTAGAGTCAGCATGAAGACCAAAAGGACGGGGTATGATAACGTGGTGATAGGCTCAACACACTGTAGGGGACCGAGGGTCAACATGGACTCAAGGTGTAGCAAGGCATAGATCACAATGAAACCGAAGGACCCTTCGACGAGATTGGAAGGATATAGCAGAAATTTTTAGACCACGTAGATGCCAACGTGGACATGCTCCGACAAGCGACGATGATATTCTGATGGTCCATGACAGTTGTTTTGCAGTAGCATTTTCAAATGGTGGACATCATGTTCTATGTGGGCGCGATGTCAACCAGGATACACCATGCAATCCATCCATTTTAAGAAATCATACATTATCAATGATTATAGCAATGATGAATAGTGTCCAAACATGACCACGACGATGATAATGGGTGGTATCCTTCTGTGCAACGAGCACTGGAGATAGAAAGCAACACCATGTGGTTAGGGCATATGTGGATGTGCGTTTGGTTTCCACGTCAACACAAGAACCCTACTATTGACGTGGATAATAAAGGGCCCACGTGCGAAGGTGACTAAGTGACTTGATGCCACGAGAGACAGTGTGCAGTGGGGATGTGTAAGATGCCAATGGGGACAAGGACTGAAGTTGAAGTAATATGGAAGATATAGGCTTTGGCATAGTGAAATGACGATCTATTACCAGTGATGATCATACAATGACATGACATGGCAAACTAGGTATTTGTGTGGACACAGACCCGCATGGCATGGTGGACCTGAAGTGGATGAACAGACCCGAGCATCCCAAGTTTTGCCATCCTCGATGTTGGCAGTGGCAAATGAACGACATCTCATAAAAACTGAAGATTTTGATAAAAATGGATAATGAGAAGGTAAAAAAGAGCAGATTGATGGGCCATCTACGAAGTGCTAGAGACACAGTGGATGATGAACGCAGGTGATTACGTGGTGTCGTGTAATGGATGAGGTGGAAACATGATGGATTTTTAGAACCCTAGGTTTCGAATGCATTCAATGATAGGCTTATCATGGCCTATTTTATAATATTTTATGGGTGATAAATTTTATTATAGGAGCTTCGTTATAGTGTTTCAAGAAGAAAGAACCATCGAGCCAACATAAAATAAAAGAAACAAAAGCACAACATCAAGGATTGACAATAATGAAGATAATTGACAATAATGAAGATAATGGAACCCAATGGGCATTTGCATCGATCAGTATTGATAGCTGACAGATTCGATGAACAAGGTAGAACCTTGAAGCAAAAAATATAACATGGCATGCAAAGGAGGTCTTTGATGTGGATGCAGAGGTTCATCTGGTTTTGAAGGTGGGCGCAATGTGGTAGAGCTTGGTGGAAACATCATGATTTTTTTGACACTCGCGTAAACGATACATGGAGGAATGTCGATGACAGTTTACGTATCAGATGCCTATCACTAATAGCATTGTGGATAAATCGATGGATGGAAGAGCACCCCAGCAACAAACATGAAATTTTTGATGTGTGAGCGTTGAAGCAATGCACAGAAGCTACACAGGGAATCTGGTTCTAACTTAAACGTATTCATGCAGGTTGTGGACGTTACGTGCACTCACCTACCATAGGAGTTAAATTAGGCACCAAGTTTCATTTTGAACGTTTGGTACTAGTGCACGATGGGGGCTATGCCATTTGTGGAATATACTTTAATATAAGAAAGGGGTGATTCATAGGCACCTATGGCTTAGGTGTCTAAGGTTTTACGTGGCACACATATAATAAATAAATAAGTCACCATATTTACCATGAATGAACGCTTAGAAAAGCATTATGAAACAAAACAGTGAAACGTTGAAACATGTGTTGAGCAAGGTGCAGCAAAAGCAATGCAAAAGGATTGTAATTGTTGTCAACACAGACAGAGTGATGCAGATGAAGCAGTTCAGAGGTCAGTCAGATCAAGTGCAGAAAATCTCAAGAAAAACAGAGGGGACCCAGATCCAGAATTTTGCAGAAAAAGACAAGGAAGAAAACTATCGCGATATCGCGACATGTTTTCTGTCGCGATTTCGCGACATACCGGAGGAGAGAGAAAGTCCATAAGAAAATGTCACGATTTCGCGACATATCCGAGGAGAGAGAAAAAGCACGCCAAAATGTCGCGATTTCGCGACATGTCTGAGGAGAGAGAAGATGCAAGTAAGATTGTCGCGATTTCGCGACATGGCTGAGGAGAGAGAAGGCGCAAGCAAAAGTGTCACGATTTCGCGACAAAAAGGAGGAAAGAGAAAGTGCATTGAAAAATGTCACGATTTCGCGACATATCGGAGGAGAGAGAAAGTGCATTGAAAAATGTCACGATTTCGCGACATATCGGAGGAGAGAGAATGTGCAAGGAAAAATGTCACGATTTCGCGACATGCTGGAAGGAAAGAAGCCAAATCGAGAAACTGTCGCGATTTCGCGACAAGTTTGAAGCAAAGGCACCAAGGATGAAAAATGTCACGATTTCGCGACACATCGGAGGAGAGAGAAAGTTGATGAAGAAGTTGTAGCGATTTCGCTACATGTCTGAGTTTCGCCAAAGATAAGCAAAGAAAAAGCACCAAGTGAGAAAAGCGTAGCGATTTCGCTACAAGCTTGAGACACTAAGAACAAAAGTGCAGCGATTTTGATACAACTTCGAGTTGCAAGGTGAAAAGTAGTAGCGATTTCGCTACATGGTCAAAGTGCAAGGCAGAAAGACGTAGCGATAGCGCTACAAGTTTAAAATACAAAGTGTAAGAATGTAGCGATTTCGCTACAAGTTCCAGATGCAAGGCGAAGAATTGTAGCGATATCGCTACCAGTTCAAAATGCAAGTGCAGGAGGTGTAGCGATTTCGCTACAAGTTAAAAGTGCATAATGCGAAGGTGTAGCGATTTCGCTACAGGTTAGAAACACATGTTGGAAAGGTGTAGCGATATCGCTACACGTCGGAGTTTCACTAGCAAGCAGCAAAGAAAAATGCTAAGGCAACAATGGTGTAGCGATTTCGCTACATGTAAGGTTTTTCGCGGCTGCATGGAGTAAAAATTGTACGGAGGCCAGAAGCGTCGCGATTTCGCGACGTCAATGAAGATGACGTCAGCAAAACCAAAATGTGTCACGATTTCGCGATAGGGTGAACGAAAAGCCATTGCAAGCCGGAAACGTCACGATTTCGTGACATCTTTGAAGATGACGTCGCAAGTCTAAAAATGTCACGATATCGCGACATGTTGCGGAAAAGCCGTATGAAGCCGGAAGCGTCGCGATTTCGCGACACCTTAGCGGATGACGTCAACAAGACAAAAAATGTCGCGATATCGTGACATGTTTCCAGAGAAGCCTCATGAAGCCAGAAACGTCGCGATTTCGCGACATCTTAGAGGATGACGTCAAAAACCAAAAATGTCGCGATATCGCGACAAGTTGCCAGAGAAGCCTCAGGAAGCCGAAAGTGTCGCGATATCGCGACAAAGTTGAGGATGACATCAGCAAAGCGAAAAACGTCACGATATCACGATAGGTAATGTTTTGGCGAGAAAAATTCAAAGATACATGCATTGTGACAGGTGTCAAAAAGGCGCCAGTTACGAAAAGTTAACTAGAGTAAGGTCGACAGTTCCAAGTGACAAGTGGTGAGATTGCATGGGAGAAATTCATGCTGCAGTTTAATGAAGTTAAAAGGTAAGTTACGAAGCATTGCATTTAAGACGCGAACGGTGTTGGAGCCGTGTTGCAGATGGTGGTAAGGTGGGAAAAGGTGTAGTATGATTGAATGTTAAACGGTTGTTGGGGTGAAAGATTTGGATGTGGCTGATTACAAGAAAGTAGTAGGATGATTGAATGTGAGGATTGCAGGGTGTGTAGAGTGGTAAAGAGCAGTAACAAAGAATTTGAAAGAGCAGTACATAGAGATAATAGAGCATCGAAACGCGTAGAAGGGTTGTCAGTTATGCAGAGAAGGACTGTCAGAATATGCAGACTGTGTAGAGAAAAAGGCTGTCAGAATGTCAGAATGTCAGAAAGAAAGCGGCTAAAAGGCGGATCAGGTCATAGAAGGATTTGACACGTCAATAATAGCCGAGAATGCATGAAAATGTTGGAGGGAAAGTTAAACCGTTTGAAATTGAGCCGTTCGAAGAAATCAAGTATATAAGGATCGAATTGGCATAGTGAGAAGGTTACTGTGACTGTGTTTTCATTGTGCATTTTAAAAGGTCTCAGTTAGTAAGGGTGCTGTAAGAAAACAGCCTTAGATCAAAACCTGCAATTCTATTGAATATTCAAGAGAAAGGTTTTAGATTAGATCAGAAGATATTGAGTCTCTAACAATTCTCTCTATGCTTCTGTGAGATTTTTGTATGTGCTATAGACAAGTAAGGGTCTTGCAAAAGAGAAGGCATTTTTATGTCCATTTATCTTGCAAAATAGAAATCCAAGTTGGTGCTTGGATAAAGGGGTTGGTGCTCCTATCTCATGTGCAGCAGATAAATCGGGGGTTGGTGCTCCTTCCAAGTGGGTGCTGATAAACAATTGTAAATATTGAATCCTTGCAAAGACTGGATTTGGATTGAAGTCCAAACAATCATTCTTTGAGGAGTAGCCACATCGGTGAACCTCGTAAAATCCTGTGTTGTGTGATGCTCTTGTGTGATACTTGCATTATCTAGTTTCAAGCTTGCATCATTAGTTTTAAAAGTTGCAGATTTAAGTTTTTAAGTAGTTACACTGATTCACCCCCCCTCTCAGGTGTCATTGTGAGAATATCAATTGGTATCGTAGCTGGGCACCCGCACAAGCTTAATCACCTAAGGTGTTCTTGGGAGATATACAATGGCCGGTGGTGAAGGTTTTTCTTCTAACAAAGCTCCTCTTGTTCGATGGAACAAACTATTCTTTCTGGAGGCTCAGAATGCAGACCTATCTCTGTGCATTGGGTTATGACATTTGGGAATCTGTTGAAAATGGATACACCACTCCCACTGTTCCTCCAACAGATGCGGCTGAAAAGAAAAAGTTTGAGAACAACTCGAAAGCCAAGAATGCTATTATGTGTGGATTGGTCGAAAGTGAGTTGATACGCATCATGAACTGCAAATCTGCTAAAGACATATGGGACAAACTGCAAAGCATTCATGAAGGAGACAAAAAAATCAAGGAAGCTAAGCCGCAAACACATCGTGCCCAGTTCGAAGCATTAAAGATGACCGATGATGAAAACATAGAAGCTTACATGCCGAGAGTAAACGGAATCATCAATGCAATAAGAGGACTCGGGGAAGAAATGGAAGATGCTAGTTGTTGTGAAGAAGGTACCGAGAACTCTCAACAAAAGGTTTGATGCAAAGGTTTCTGCCATAGAAGAAGCAAAAGATTTAAATTTTTTCAGTATGGATGAAATGCATGGTTCTCTAACGGCTTATGAAATGAGGATTGGACAAACTAAGCCCTCTGACAGAGAAGCAGCCTTCCAAGCACATAAAAATGTAAAATCTAAACAAGAGTCAGAGGAAGAAGAATCTGCAGATGAAAATGAAGCAAACTTTGTTAGGAAATTAGTAAAGGGAAAAGGAAAGTACAGAGGTAAGTTGTCGTTCAAATGTTTTAACTGTGGAGGCATCGGGCACTTTGCAACAAAATGCCCAATGAAGGAGAAAAATAAAAATGATGAAGGAACACATCCAGAAAGAAATGTCTGGAAAAAGAAACCGCAGTTTAGAAAAAGAAACTTCAAGAAGAAGAGTTTCATTTCCCAGAATATCGATTCTTCTGAAGATAGTTCCAGTGAGGAATCAGAAGAAGAAACTGGTGAAGCCCTATTCATGGCTTTTGAAGAACAACCAACTGAGGAAACACAGGAGTGTGAAGAAAAATTAGAAGATGAGGCCGAGATAGATCCGGAAGGTGAGTTAGTTGCTCGCTCTTGAAGAGTTAAGTGCGTAAAGGAAAAGAAATAAAAAGATTACAAGAAAATTTGAGGAGGCCAAAGAATGTAATAATAAGTTTGAAAGTACAAACTGAAGAATACAAGAAAAGGTCTGAAGATGTTGAAGCTCAGCTGACCGTGAAAATAAATGAGAGCAACAAGCTAGAAGAAGAAATAGTCAGATTAAGGCTGCAGCTAGAAGAAATGAATCGGAAACTGAGTTGTCATCATAAATTTGAAGACAGTTCTGCGAAACTGAACAAAATGTTGAATAATCAAAGGCCCATAGGTATCAAATTTGGCTTGGGCTTTGATGAAGGAGAAACCTCAAAGGACTCAAAGGCTAATAACTGTAGAACCAATAAATAATAAAGACAAGATCAGGGTTGATCAAGATAAACCGTATCATGCAAAAGAAAACAACAAGTCCAAGCTCGAAAGGAGTGCTACAAATGATGGATTCACCAAAGTCTCTCATCAAAGAAGGAGAAGACCCATGGCTCCTACCTCCACATGGCAACATCCATTTCCCAGGTACACTCGCTCCTTTTCTCGGTTATTGTTTTAAGTGCAATGCATATGGTCATAAAATTTCTAGTTGTAGATATAATATAGAACAAAGAAATTTCACTAGCAGAAATAATTTTTCACCTTTGATAGATTATGCTGTAGAATGTTATAACTGCCATAACTTCGGCCATATTGCAAGAAATTGTCGTAGCTCTTTTGCAGGAAATACATACCAGGGAAGAAAATATCAATCGACTGGATCAAAACAGTACAGAAAATTTCCCAATAAACTGTCACAAGCAAATGAAAGGGAGAAGGTGAAGAAAGTAACCAGATCTGCTGTCAAAACTCAGTGGAAAGAAAAGGGACAACCGAAGAAAGACAAAGAATCCCTGATCGTTCAAACAGCTCTCAAAGCACAGAATAAATCTGCTCCCTGGATTCTAGACAGTGGATGCTCCAGTCACATGACAGAGACAAACAGAAGTTTGATAAGCTGCAGACATACGAAGGTGGTTCTGTGAAATTCGAAAACAATGATGGAGCAAAGATAGTGGGTAAAGGATCAGTTAAGTTAAGTGACGGTAAAATCAACTCTAAGGAAGTTCTTTTTGTGGTAGGACTGAAACATAACCTACTGAGTGTAAGTCAGATTTGTGACAGAGGTCATGAAGTAATTTTCAAGAAGGAGGGCTATGAAGTAAGAAAGACAACAAATGGAAAGTTAATAGCCACTGGACTGAGAACTTCTGGAAATTTGTATACTCTCTCGGAGACTTCAGAGGGAGCTTGCTTGGTTGGACAGGAAGAAGAAAACTGGCTGTGGCATAAAAGACTCGGTCACATAAGCTTTGATAATCTGGTAAAAATCAGCTCGAAAAGAGCAGTAAGAGACATACCCACTATTGGCAAACCATCAAACAACATTTGTGAGTCATGCCAAAAGGGGAAGCAAACCAGATCTACCTTCAAAGCAAAAGAGTACTTCACAAGCAAGCCACTAGAACCGATTCACACCGATTTGTGTGGTCCCATGAGGACAGAAAGCATAAATGGATACAAATATTTTATGTCGTGTATTGATGATTTTTCCGGAATGACATGGGTACTCTTTCTGAAATAGAAGTCAGAAGCCTTTGAGATGTTTAAAACCTTCAAAAATCTTGTTGAAAATCAATCTGGAAAAAGAATTAAATGTTTGAGATCTGATAGAGGAGGAGAGTTTATTTCAAATGAGTTTGCTGAATTCTGTGAAAAACATGGAATAAGAAGACAGTTCTCAGCAGCAAGAACACCTCAACAGAATGGAGTAGTTGAAAGAAAGAACAGAATCAGTACAGGAAATGGCAAGGACCATGTTAACAGAGAGCAAAATTGCCGACAGTGTTCTGGAAAGAGGCAGTCCATACCGTAGCCTATATTCGGAATAGGTGTATGTTGAGGCCGCATGAAAGCAAAACACCATATGAACTGTGGTTTGGCAAAAAGGCTACAGCAAAATACTTCAAAGTGTTTGGCAGCAAGTGTTACATTAAGAGAACTGAAAGCAATCTTGGCAAGTTTGAAGACAGAGCTGATGAAGGAATATTCCTTGGGTACTCAACTAAAAGCAAAGCCTATACATGCTACAACAAAAGACTTAAGAAAATAGTGGAGAGTGCGGATGTGAAGGTTGATGAAGGCAGGAAACAAGAAATCAGCAATAATGAAAACTACCCAACCTATGAAGAATTTATTGAAGAAGATGAAGATCAAGAAAAAGAAGAGAGACAAAAATCAGATTCAGAGGACTTAGAAAGAGATGAAAATAGAAAATACAGAACAGGCAGTTGGCAGAAAAATCATCCCAAAGAACAGATTATTGGGGACCCTACAGTCGGCATTCAGACAAGAAGAAGAGTAGTAAATAACTATTCTCTGTTATCCAGTATTGAGCCCAAGAATATTATTGAAGCAAGCACGGATGAAAGCCGGATGGAAGCAAGAAATGAAGAACTAGATCAAATTGAGAAAAACAAAACCCGGGAATTAGTACCAAGGCCTTGAAAATAAAAACATAATTGGTACTAAATGGATATTTAGAAACAAACTGAATGAAGATGGACAAGTTGTAAGGAATAAAGCAAGATTAGTCTGTAAGGGATATGCCCAAGTTGAGGGGATTGATTTTGAAGAGACTTTTGCACCCGTGGCCAGACTTGAAGCAATAAGACTATTTTTGGCTTTAGTTGTTCATAAGAACTTCAAGGTTTATCAGATGGATGTAAAATCAGCATTTCTGAATGGAAATCTTGAAGAAGAAGTATATATTGAACAACCTCGATGGTTTTCAACTTTGTGATAATCCCGACTTTGTTTGCAAGTTGAAGAAAGCATTGTATGGCTTGAAACAAGCACCTAGAGCTTGGTATGCAAGACTGGACAACTATCTCACTAAGCAAGGATTCAAGAAAGGTATGGTGGATAGCAATTTATATGTGAAAACTGAAAATGGCAATTTCATTGTTCTTGTTGTTTATGTAGATGATATAATTTTTGGAAGTAGCAATGATGAATCATGCAAAGACATAGCAAACAAAATGCAGAAAGAGTTTGAAATGTCTATGATAGGTGAACTTTCATATTTCCTTGGATTACAAGTTAATCAAACAGAAAAGGGAATTTTTATCTCTCAAATTAAATATGTGAAAGAAATGCTGAAAAAGTTCACTATGGAAGATAGTAAACCAGTGAGCACCCCCATGACAACAAGTCGCAAGTTGAGCAAGGATGATAAATCTCCGGATGTTGATCAAACAATGTACAGATCAATGATTGGGAGCCTCGTCGTATTTGGATGACCACTAGACCGGATATCTTACAAGCCGTTTGCATGGTTGCAAGATTTCAGGCTAGCCCAAAAGAGACTCATGTGACAAAGGTGAAAAGGATTTTTAGGTATCTCAAAGGTACTATGGAGTATGGGCTGTGGTATCCAAAAGGAAAAGACTTCACTCTCTTTGCATACTCTGATGCTGATTGGGCAGGATGCATTGATGACAGAAAAAGTACAAGTGGAGGAGCATTCTTTCTTGGAAACAAATTGGTTGCATGGCACAAGAAGAAGCAAGAATCAGTCTCTTTATCCACAGTCGAGGCCGAATACATTGCAACTACTACATGCTGTACACAAATACTATGGATGAGACAAACATTGAAAGATCTAGGAATTCACTTCAATGAGCCCATTTCAGTCAAATGTGACAACACTAGTGCAATCAACATTTCAAAGAATCCGGTAATGCATTCCCGCACCAAACATATTGCAATCCGGTATCACTTCTTGAAGGATAAGGTTGCATAAGGAGAGGTCAGATTGGAGTTTGTTCCCACTACAGAGCAAGTAGCAGACATATTCACCAAACCTTTACCAAAGGAAGTATTTGAATACCTTCGAAAGAAGTTGGGAGTAGTCACACTTCCCAAGCACTGACTAGCTATGGGAAATACATTCTCAGGGGGAGCATTCAAGTTATTTATGCTTGAGAATGTTGTGCATAGACTCGTGGGGAGTTCAGCAAGAGCCCTTTGGCATTATTGGCAAAGGGGGAGAAGAATTTGAGCAAGGCTACAAAGTGTTGCCAACAATTCCAAAGGGGGAGATTGTTGAGCAAGGTGCAGCAAAAGCAGTGCAAAAGGATTGTAATTGTTGTCAACACAGACAGAGTGATGCAGATGAAGCAGTTCAGAGGTCAGTCAGATCAAGTGCAAAAAATCTCAAGAAAAACAGAGGGGACCCAGATCCAGAATTTTGCAGAAAAAGACAAGGAAGAAAACTGTCGCGATATCGCGACATGGTTCCTGTCGCGATTTCGCGACATACCGGAGGAGAGAGAAAGTCCATAAGAAAATGTCACGATTTCGCGACATATCCGAGGAGAGAGAAAAAGCACGCCAAATTGTCACGATTTCGCGACATGTCTGAGGAGAGAGAAGATGCAAGTAAGATTGTCGCGATTTCGCGACATGGCTGAGGAGAGAGAAGGTGCAAGAAAAATGTCGCGATTTCGCGACATATCGGAGGAAAGAGAAAGTGCATTGAAAAATGTCACGATTTCGCGACATATCGAAGGAGAGAGAAAGTGCATTGAAAAATGTCACGATTTCGCGACATATCGGAGGAGAGAGAATGTGCAAGGAAAAATGTCACGATTTCGCGACATGTTGGAAGGAAAGAAGCCAAATCGAGAAACTGTCACGATTTCGCGACAAGTTTGAAGCAAAGGCACCAAGGATGAAAAATGTCACGATTTCGCGACACATCGGAGGAGAGAGAAAGTTGATGAAGAAGTTGTAGCGATTTCGCTACATGTCTGAGTTTCGCCAAAATAAGCAAAGAAAAAGCACCAAGTGAGAAAAGCGTAGCGATTTCGCTACAAGCTTGAGACACTAAGAACAAAAGTGCAACGATTTTGATACAGCTTCGAGTTGCAAGGTGAAAAGTAGTAGCGATTTCGCTACATGGTCAAAGTGCAAGGCAGAAAGATGTAGCGATATCGCTACAAGTTTAAAATACAAAGTGTAAGAATGTAGCGATTTCGCTACAAGTTCCGAAAGTGCAAGGCGAAGAATTGTAGCGATATCGCTACCAGTTCAAAAATGCAAGTGCAGGAGGTGTAGCGATTTCGCTACAGGTTGAAAGTGCATAATGCGAAGGTGTAGCGATTTCGCTACAGGTTAGAAACACATGTTGGAAAGGTGTAGCGATATCGCTACACGTCGGAGTTTCACTAGCAAGCAGCAAAGAAAAATGCTAAGGCAACAATGGTGTAGCGATTTCGCTACATGTAAGGTTTTTCGCGGCTGCATGGAGTAAAAATTGTACGGAGGCCAGAAGCGTCGCGATTTCGCGACGTCAATGAAGATGACGTCAGCAAAACCAAAATGTGTCACGATTTCATGACAGGGTGAACGAAAAGCCATTGCAAGCCGGAAACGTCACGATTTCGCGACATCTTTGAAGATGACGTCAGCAAGTCTAAAAATGTCGCGATATCGCGACAAGTTGCTGGAAAAGCCGTTGCAAGCCGGAAGCGTCGCGATTTCGCGACACCTTAGCGGATGACGTCAGCAAGACAGAAAATGTCGCGATATCGCGACATGTTTCCAGAGAAGCCTCATGAAGCGAAACGTCACGATTTCGCGACATCTTAGAGGATGACGTCAGCAAAACCAAAAATGTCGCGATATCACGACAAGTTGCCAGAGAAGCCTCAGGAAGTCGAAAGTGTCGCGATATCGCGACAAAGTTGAGGATGACGTCAGCAAAGCGAAAAACGTCGCGATATCACGACAGGTAATGTTTTGGCAGGAAAAAGTCAAAGATACATGCATTGTGACAGGTGTCAAAAAGGCGCCAGTTACGAAAAGTTAACTAGAGTAAGGTCGACAGTTCCAAGTGACAAGTGGTGAGATTGCATGGGAGAAATTCATGCTGCAGTTAATCGAAGTTAAAAGGAAAGTTACGAAGCATTGCATTTAAGACGCGAACGGTCGTTGCGAGGCCCGTGATGCAAGATGGCCCGGCTAAGGTGGCCCAAAGGTGTAGGATGCATTGAATGTTAATGGTGAAGAGGGAGGTGGCGTTACAAAGAGTAGCTGACTGAGCTAAGCATTGATTGTAGAACGGTTGTTGCAGGGCCGTGATGCTGCAAGCTGGCATAAAGAGCAGTAACAAAGAATTTGAAAGAGCAGTTTCGTAGAGATAATAGAGCATCGAAACGCGTAGAAGGGTTGTCAGTATATGCAGAGAAGGACTGTCGAATATCGATGTGCAGAGAAAAAGGTCGTCGTAACGTCGAATGTCGTAAAGAAAGCGGCTAAAAGGCGGATCAGGTCAGAGAAGGATTTGACACGTCAATTACAACCGAGAATGCATGAAAATGTTGGAGGGAAAGTTAAACCGTTTGAAATTGAGCCGTTCGAAGAAATCAAGTATATAAGGATCGAATTGGCATAGTGAGAAGGTTACTGTGACTGTGTTTTCATTGTGCATTTTAAAAGGTCTCAGTTAGTAAGGGTGCTGTAAGAAAACAGCCTTAGATCAAAACCTGCAATTCTATTGAATATTCAAGAGAAAGGTTTTAGATTAGATTTGAAAGGAAGATATTGAGTCTCTAACAATTCTCTCTATGCTTCTGTGAGATTTTTGTATGTGCCATAGACCAGTAAGGGTCTTGCAAAAGAGAAGGCATTTTTATGTCCATTTATCTTGCAAAATAGAAATCCAAGTTGGTGCTTGGATAAAGGGGTTGGTGCTCCTATCTCATGTGCAGCAGATAAATCGTGGGTTGGTGCTCCTTCCAATGGGTGCTGGTAAACAATTGTAAATATTGAATCCTTGCAAAGACTCGGATTTGGATTGAAGTCCAAACAGTCATTCTTTGAGGAGTAGCCACATCGGTGAACCTCGTAAAATCCTCGTGTTGTGTGATGCTCTTGTGTGATACTTGCATTATCTAGTTTCAAGCTTGCATCATTAGTTTTAAAAGTTGCAGATTTAAGTTTTTAAGTAGTTACACTAATTCACCCCCCCCCTCTCAGTGTCATTGTGAGAATATCAACATGTATGGCGAGGGAGATGAAATCAAACTAGTAAAAAGAAGATGAAAGGTATATCGTTTTGGAGAAGCCAAGCGAAAGAAGGGATAACAAAAAGTTTTTCGGGAGGGTTTCAAATATATTAGTGAAAAATTGAAAGAGGTTTGGATCTCTTGGAGACTGCATGCTATTGAAATGTCAGGGTTGTTCTTTTGGGGAGGCCAGATTTTGCTGGAATGGATGTAAAAACAAAAATTGTTTTTGTGTGTATTGAAGCAAACATTGCAGGATTTCTGCACTTTAGAGTAAAATAAGAGGAGAAAATCTCTGAGTGTTCAAAATTTATTGTCCATTTTTCCTTTCTCTATTTTCTGGATTTTTAGGCAATGTTATTGCATTTAAGGGTTCATTGTTGAATGTTCAGGAGTAGAGAGTTCACATTTTTCCTTAGAGTCTTGCACCCAATTTATTTTGGGATGTGTAAATGCAGTTCCGGCTAAGTTGGGTTATGCTCAGAAAAATCTCATGTCTCGGGTTTTGCATGCTAGGGTAGCATAAAACTACGTTTTCTAGATTTTCTGCATCTTATTTCAGTTTTTAGTTTATATTTTTCATTTTTCTAACTTTCATTTTCAGATTTTTTTTAATTTTCAGACATTAAAATAAAAATTAAAAAAATTCAAAATCCAAAAATAATTGCACGACTGCGTAGAATGTACTTCAAAGTTTCATTTTGCACCTATACGTTTTTGCTCCGGAGTCATTTCGAATTTTAAAAAATTATTTAAAGTTGTTGTTTTATTGCAGATTTTTAAAATTTCGAAATTTCAGAATTTTCATTTTGAGGCCAAATCTGATTTTTTTTAGTTTTATATTTCAATTGTAAGCACAAAATGAACTTCCATTTACGAAAATTTCAATTTCGTCAAAGGGAGGTAAATTTTAATGACATTTCATAGCTACCATTTTTGGAGCCTTAAATTGCCTTCTCTTTATAAAAATTCTGATTTTATCAAAGAGAGGTAATTTGTGCACTACATTGAAGGTTATTATTTTAAAGCATTAAATTATTTTTTCTTAATGAAAATTATTTCATTAAAGAGGGATAATTAAATGACATTTTAAAGCCTCTATTTCAAGGCTATAAATTATTATCTCTTTGTGAAAATTAATTTCACCAAAGAGGAATAATTTATTATTCATATCAAAGGCTATCTTTATCTTCAATGATAAGAAGCTACATTTAAGGAGCCTATTCATCATTTCAGATTCACATTCATAGATAGATTTTAATCTTTACTTTCATGTTTAAAGTAGGATTTAATGCAAGGTAAAGCTTGATTAAAATCCACTTAATAAGGGAAGATAAAATCTACCTTAAAATCCTCAAGATAAAAGGAACTAAGGCACTACATCGTGGTCATATGAGGGCCAATTCACATTTACTTTTATTTTGGTTTCATGAACAATCATTAAAGTAGCATGGTAAAATAAACCAACACATGCCCCTTGTTTACAGTTACTTGCAATCACTAAGGTGTTCCTAGCATTGAATTGATATATCTTTATTGAGATTACTAATACACATATGCAAATGCTAATATAGCGGAGACCTTGGAGAAGTTGTTTTGTTTTAACTTCTTTGCAAGAGAGGGTTTTGGGATCAAAATCCTAAGGGAGAGTGTAATTTCACAATTGGGTAAAATTAACACTCAACATTTTGGTGCTAGAAGGAGGGCATGATGTGGTTTATTTTATTGTGATTTTAAATGCTATAGGGATTTAAATTGTGGAATGTTTCATGCCCTATTGACTATTATCTTTAGACCTCTTTTAACACTCAACATTGTAGTGCTAAAAGGAGGACATGAATTGTTATTCATTGATCTAACACTTTTGGATTGTTCATACAGGAATAATGTGATTTGGTATAATTTTGAAAGCTTTTGAATTGCTAAATATTTCAAGTTCATTTGATTAGCATCTTTGGCTTCCTCTAGCACTCAACACTTTGGGAGCTAGGAGGATATGAATTGATTTATTTTATTGCTATTTAGATGCTAAATTGTTCATGTTACTTGAAAGATTTATTTAAAGACATTGGTCTTGACTAATGAGATTTGGTTGATCACTTTCATTGATTCTAACATTCTCTATTTTGATGATGCATTAATGCTAATATTTTACAAATTTGAGAATGTTCTTCAATTTCATGGTTTAATGGATGCATATCTTTTGGTTGATGCTAACATGATGATTTATATGTTGAACATTTGATATTGGTTAGTCATTTCATGCTTATTTGTAAGAAATCATTATTTGACTAACAAATTGGTTCTAAAGTTATTCTTTGAGTTTCACTAATGGCTACAAATACTGGAAAGTGGTATGGGGTGCATGGTAATCCTTTGAACATTAGTGGAGATGCTCATGACTTACCCAAGAGCATAGAGAAACTTTTGCCCAAGTTTAAGCACAATGGCACAATATTAGCCGAGGAGCACATTCAGTCCTATGTGGATATCCTAGTTAGATGGAATGTCGAACATGAGGATGTGGCATGTAGATTGTTTCCTTGGAGCCTAGATGAGGTGGCATATGATTGGTACATCAATTTACCCACTGGCTCTATTACATCCTGGGCCCAATTAGAAACTGCTTTTATCAATCAATTTAGGTTACCCATAGATCCTGTCATGATTTATCATCAATTTGCTTCTTGCAAGAGGGAGCCTAATGAGCCATTGAGAACATTCAACATGAGATTTTGAAAGCTCTATGTGAGATTGATTGCTCCCCATACTATTGAGGAGAGTGGTGCTCTTCAAATATACTTTGGGGCATTGGATCCCTTGCTTGCCATGTTCACTAGGACAAATCCTTTGGTTACTAATCTTGCCTCGACCTACACGGAAGCTATGATTGTAGATCAACAATTAAGGCCACAAGGTTATGGGATGGAGCAATTGCCTATGGTAGGACAACTAGGGGCTTGCAATCAAACCTTGGTGGTAAATCAAGCATGGGCACAACAAAATTTGATGTCAAACGCTTTGCCCCACAATCAATTTTATCCTACCATACCCACTTATGCTCCCACATGCGCTTATATGAGTACATCTATCCATCCAACCACTCCATGGTTAGAGAATCATGTGGTCACTCATGGAGCCATTGCAACAAGTGTTCAGGCTTTACCTGTTGATATCAATCCAACTAATCCTACTACTTCTACCACCCAACCCAAGGAGCTTGTATCGGAAATAAAAGAGCGAAAGAAGTTGGTTAAGAAGTTAAGTAGAGATGTGGTTCCATTACAAAAATGAGCACATCAATGTATGCTTCCAAATCATCCTAGGAAGAAAATTCATGATACTAATCTTAATGATATTCCATGTTATGCTCCTTCAGATGATAGAAGAGGTCTAGATGTGACTTACATTGAAGTAAATGCCTATTCAGAATGTCCTGAAGAGCATGAAGATTTTGGAGAAGAAATTCTATGGATGGGTAACAAGGAGTTGGAATCAAATGATCACCATTTTGTTTGGGAAAGAAAGGATTTAGAATCATTACCCACAAATGAGGATTGGGATGAACAAACTCATCAGGATATGATTTGGTCATGTTTACTCACAAAGGAAGATTTGGGTAACTATTTGGAGCAAGATGTAAAAATTGATCCCCTTATAGAAGCCCCTAAGCCATCAAAAGTGGTTGAAAGTGAGTTTGAAAGAGAATCAATAAATGAATTCGAAGACATAATAGAATTTCACCACTTGTTCTCGAAAGATACTTTGGATGATATTGTTGAAACTGATGGCCAAGAAAACACACACCTTCCAAATTGTGATAAAATTGAATCATGGGTTACCAATTTGGATTATGATAGCCTTACAAATTTGAATTCAAGAAATAACCCACTTTTGGAAATAATTGAACCATCTAAGGAAGGTGAAGATGAATTGGATGAGAAAGATGTTGATGAATCGAAAGATGATGAAGAAGTAATTGAGCATCACAACTTGATTTTGGAAGATGATTACTATGATTCTTGGAAGAAATGGGAAGAATATGCTCACTCTAAACCTTCTAATGAACTTTTTGTGTCAATTGATATGCAGGATAATACGATTGTTTTCTCGCATGAGGATATTACAAATCCTATACAATTTGAGAAAGTTTTGGAAGAGGGATTCAAATCTCATCAAATTTTGGAAAGTGATAAGGATTCTACAACCATGGATAAAGAAGGAGAATCATTTTCTTTGGGTCCCTTTGAGGGAAAAGAAATTGAAAATCTTGATCCACTTATTGGTTCTACAATGTCTATGCCATCTCAAAATGAGGAAATTTTAGAACCTGAATGGTTTGGGTTTGATATCACTGATGATCCAATTGAAAATGTCATGTTATCTGAAACAACCCAAGTGATTGATCATGGAGATGTGTTAGTTGACCCATCCCTAGATAGACAAGACTTATGGTTTGAAAAGGATGGACATGTTTTTAATTGGGTGCCTAATTTTGGTGTCTTTGATAAATAGGTCATGGACAAAGAAGAAGTGCTACATGATGATGAGGATGAATATCATGAGAGAAAAGAGGAAGTTTCAAATCCTCTCCAAGTAATGGTAAATGGAAATATGCCAAAGGTAAAATCTCACCTTTTGGGTTCCACCATTCAAAATCCAGGTGAAGGTTTGTCTAATGGATTGTTAGATTCAAATACTATCAATGATGAAATGCCATTTGTGGTTGATAAAGAATTTGAATTAATTTCTCCTCACACCACTAATGATATTGCTTTGTTGAATGAAAAAGAAGTTGATGCACTTGAATTGTTAAATCAAATTCATCAACAATTGATAATTGAATCTAGGATACAAACTTATGATGATCCTCATTTAATAAATATCCTAGATGCTTGTAAATGGTTGCATAAATTTGATTGGCCTACAAATTTGAAAAATGATTTGGCTTTAAAATTTTTAGAAATAGGCTCTTGTTTGCAAGATCTCATATTTGAAAAAGAAAGCCTAATTCTAAATCATGAATTGAATTGTGAAATTGACATCTTAAAGAATAGACAAGAAATAATTGAAAATCAAATTTTGTCTAATCAATTTAATGATTTGAAGCTCACCTATGGGATTATTAATGGAACTAAATCAAATTGGTGGGGTGAGCGAGGCAAGTTGAAGATTGTTGTATTGTTTGGCTTAATCTTGTTTTTCTTGGATTTCTATAAAACTTGGCATGCATATCATGTTATATGTCTTTTGAAATGTTCTAATCATGTTTGGGATCCAGGGAAGTGATAGTTCAAGCTTTGCACCATCTTGTACCATATTGTACATTTGTATATATTTGTACCATATTGTACATTTCTATATAGTTTTGGTTTGTGTTTTGAGTTTTGTATTTTGGGTTGTTCCCTTGTTTTGAGGTAATGTTTCATGGTCACTAACTTATGGTCTCTGGCTCGCTTTTGAAGCTCCTTTATTTAATAGGTTGGAGTACCTGATCTGAAAACTGATGAACCCAAGAAAAGGGGGATGAGTTATTTGGTGATCATGCTCAGATTTTGGGACTAAAATGGTGGAAAGTGGAACAATGAAAGATTAGCCAAAGCTCCACATGGAACTCACACACATTAAATGGTGTTTCTGGAATTATGAAGGATGAAGTTATCTTGATCTACAACCCTAGGTGAAAATCTAAAATGCTTCACTTGTAGGCTGCCTTACCCTAGTGATGCTTGAAGCTTTGCAAGGTTGTTATTTTGAAAAGGAAAAAATTTATATATAAAAAAAAGAGAAAAAAAAAGAGAGAATAAGCATTGAAAAGCTTGATCATATCAGTCACAAGATCTAGATAAACTCTACCGGGGCTATGGATGCTTGACCGATAGTAGGGCTCTATCTAGATATAGCTCGGGTAAAAGGAAAGGCTTTGCAAAGCATTGAGCAAACACAAGGGTGAGTTAGATAAACCTCACCGAGGCTATAGATGCCTGACTAGCAGTGGGGCTCTATCTATAGTTATTTTGTTATGAGCGATACTTCATAGCCTAATGCAGAAAGGGATGATGGAATCTGGAGGATTTTTAGAAATGCAAAAATGAATCACTTTTGCACACACTAAGCAAAGGCAGATGGATTAGTTGTTTTCATTCTAAAGTTGTTTACCCCCACCTTCTTGGGATGTTGCTAAATTATTATGTCTCATTGATCTTGTGTATTTTCATTTCAGGTTGGGTTCTTACCGAAATGCTCAGGAGCATTTCCCAGCAGAGTCACCATTTGTTGTGGTTGCTCCACAACTAGCCCCAAAACTTGGGGACCCACCTTTAAATTTTGATCTTTGAAGGATTTCGTGCTCTTGAGGTGTGAATTTTAATGGATTCCTCCTCTCGAGTTTGCTTCGTAGCCTCCATGGTCGCTTTGTAGGCTTGTCTAGTTAGTGTCCTTTGCCTCAATGTTTCATTGGTTTGCATTTTGGAAGTGTGGATAAGATCATGTGTGGATTGAGGTTCAATTTTCATTTGTAGTTTGTGTCTTTGTGTTATTTGTTTTCATGAGAGTAGGTTTTGTCAATTATCTTGACTTTGAGATTAGTTTCAAAAGCTTTACCTATGTTTTTGAGCCAAAATGGTTGAAAATTTTGAAACTAATTATTCTTAAGAAAACAAAGAGTTTTTATATATGTATTATATATATATATAATAAATAAGTAAAATTAAACTTTTATATTTGTATATAAAAGTTTAAAAAAATAAAAATAAAATAAAATATATATATATTATTATCATTATATCATATTTCATATATAAATAATGATAATAATTCAAAGAACAAATATAAAACAAAATAAATAAAAAATAAAAATATAAAATAAAATAATGTCTAGCCATATATATATATACTTACTATAAAAATAAATAAATTAAGAGGAAGCCATGGTGGCCTCCCTCACCTTTAGTCATAGTTTTACTTGAGGTTTAATTAAGTTAATGGTTTAATTTGTTAAGTGTTACATGTTTTCGTTACATTATGGTTTTATATTAATAGTTTTAAACTTGTATTAAAATTTTTATGGATTTCATGTTTGCAGGGTCTCGCATGAGTTGGAGATTGTGACATGAAGATATGGATGGACTGGTAGAGTCAGCACGAAGACCAAGTGGACGGGGTGTGATAACGTGGTGACAGGCTCACCACACTGCAGGGGACCGAGGGTCGACGTGGACTTGAGGTGTAGCAAGGCATAGATCACAATGAAATCGAGGACCCTTAGACGAGCTTGGAAGGATATAGCAAAAATTTTTAGACCACGTAGACATCGACATGGACATGCTCTGACAAGCGATGATGATATCCTAATGGTCCACAATAGTCATTTTGCAACAACATTTTCAAATGGTAGACATCAAATTAGATGTGGGAGCGATGTCAACCCAGATACACCATGCAATCCATCCATTTCAATAAATCATACATTATCGATGATTATAGTAGCGATGAATAGTATCCAAACATGACCATGATGGCAATGATGGATGGTATCCTTTTGTGCGACGAGCACTGGCGATAGACAGCAATGCCATGTGGTTAGGGTATACATGGATGTACATTTGGTTGCCACATCGACATGGTTACCCCATTGTTGACGTGGATGATGAAGGGACCACGTGCAAATATGACTAAGTGACCTGACATCGCAAGAGATGGTGTGCAGTGGGGATGTATAATATGCCAATGAGGACAAGGACCGAAGTTAGAGTAATATGGCAGATATAGGCTTTGGCACAATGAAAGGAAGGTCTAGTACCAATGATGACCATACGACGAGGTGACATGGCAAACCAGGTATCTGTGTGGATACAAACCCGCATGGCATGGTGGACTTGAAGTGGACAAGTAGACCCGAGTGTCACAAGTTTTTCCATCCTCCATGTTGGTAGTGGTAAACAAATGACATCTCGTAAACACTGAAGATTTTGACCAAAATGGATAATGAGAAGGTAAACCAAAGTAGATTTATGGGCCATCTACGGAGTGTTAGAGACATAGTGGATGATGAACATGGGTGATTACATGGAGCCATATAACAGATGAGGTAGAAACACGATGGATTTTGGGAACCCCAGGTTTTGGATGCATTCAATGATAGGCTTATCATGGCCTATTTTATAATAGTTTATGGGTGATAAATTTTATTACAAGAGCATCGTTATAGTGTTTCAGGAAGAAAGAACCATCAAGCCAGTAGAAAATAAAAGGAACAAAAGCACAACGTCAGAGATTGGCAAGAATGAAGACAATGGAACCTGATGGGCATTTGCATGGATCAATATTAACAGCTAATCGATTCGATGAACAAGGTATAATATTGCAACAAAAAAGATAGCATGACATGCAAAGGAGGTCTTCGACATGGATGCAAAGGTTCATCTGGTTTGAAGGTGGACGTGGTGCAGTAGAGCTTGGTGGGAATGTTGAGATTTTCTTGACACTCACGTAAACGATACACGAAGGAGTGACAATGATAGTTTGTGTATCGAATGCCTATCACTGATGGCACTGTGGACCAATCAGTAAATGGTAGAGCACCCCGATAGCAAACATGAAATTTTATATGTGTGAGTGCTGAAGTAATGCACAAAGGCTACATAGGGAATTTGGTTCTAACTTAAACATATTCATGCAGGTTGTGGATGTTATGCGCACTCACCTGACTGCAGGGGTCAAATTAGGCACCAAGTATCATTTTGAGGGTCGGGTATATGTTTAATCAATTTAGGGGTACTACAAAAATTGAAGTGCATAGCAGTTACGATTGATCAAGTAGGGCTATCATGTTTAGATTTGCTACTAGGCCAAATCAGCATAATAGCGGTTACCTACAAATAGGACCAAAACAAAAAAAAAATTAAATAAAAATATACTGGGGCATCCTTAAAGCATGGCATTATGAGTAAAATAATATTGGATATGTGGTTAAACCACCTTAGTAAAGAAGACCACACATTTGGTACTAGTGTACGATGGGGGCTATGTCATTTGTGGCATATGCTTTAATATAAGAAAGGGGTGATTCATAGGCACCTATGGCTTAGGTGTCTAAGGTTTTACGTGGCACACATATAATGAAAAAATAAGTCACCATATTTACCACGAATGAATGCTTATAAAAGTGTTATGAAACAAAACAATGAAATGTTGAAACATGTATGCTGAGGGAGATGAAATCAAACAGGAAAAAGAAGATGAAAGGTTATATTGTTTTGGAGAAGCCAAGCAAAAGAAGGGATAACGAAAAGTTTTTTGGGAGGGTTTCAAATACAGCAGTGAAAAATTTTAAAAATAAAAGAGGGTTGGATCTCTTGGAGATCGCATGCTGCTAAAATGTCAGGGTTGTTGTTCTTTTGGGGAGGCCATATTTTGCTGGAATGGATGTAAAAACAAAAATTGTTTTTGTGTGTATTGAAGCAAACATTGCAGGATTTCTGCACTTTAGAGCAAAATAAGAGGAGAAAATCTCTGAGTGTTCAAAATTTATTATCCATCTTTCCTTTCTCTATTTTCTAGATTTTTAGGCAATGTTATTGCATTTAAGGGTTCATTTTTGAATGTTCAGGAGTAGAGAGTTCACATTTTTCCTTAGAGTCTTGCACCCAATTTATTTGGGGATGTGTAAATGCAGTTCCGGCTAAGTTGGGTTATGCTCAGAAAAATCTCATGTCTCGGGTTTTGCATGCTAGGGTAGCATAAAACTACATTTTTTGGATTTTCTACAACTTATTTCAGTTTTCAGTTTATATTTTTCTTTTTTCTAACTTTCATTTTCAGATTTTTTTTTTAATTTTTAGACATTAAAATAAAAATTAAAAAAAAAATAAAAATCCAAAAATAATTGCACGACTGCGTAGAATGTACTTCAAAGTTCCATTTTGCACCTATACGTTTTTGCTCCGGAGTCATTTCAAATTTTAAAAAAAATTATTTAAAGTTGTTTTATTGCAGATTTTTAAATTTCAATTTTTTTTAATTTTCATTTTGAGGCAAATATGATTTTTTTAGTTTTATATTTCAATTGAAAGCACAAAATGAACTTCCATTTATGAAAATTTAAATTTCGTCAAAGGGAGGTAAATTTTAATGGCATTTCATAGCGACCATTTTAAAGCCTTAAATTGCCTTCTCTTTATAAAAATTATGATTTTATCAAAGAGAGGTAATTTGTGCATTACATTGAAGATTATTGTTTAAAGCATTATATTATTTCTTCTTAATGACAATTAGTTCATTAAAGAGGGATAATTGAAATGATACTTAAAGCCTCTGTTTTAAGGCAATAAATTATTATCTCTTTGTGAAAATTAATTTCACCAAAGAGAGATAATTCATTAATCATATTGAAGGCTATATTAATATTCATGATAAGAAGCTACATTTAATGAGCTTATTCATCATTTCGGATTTACATTCATATATAGATTTTAAATATTTATTTTCATGCTTAAAGTAGGATTTAATACAAGACAAAATTTGTTTAAAAGCTACTTAATAAGGAAGATAAAATCTATCTTAAAATCCTCAAGATAAAAGGAATTAAGGCACTACATCGTGGTCATATGAGGGTCAATTCACATTTACTTTTATTTCAATTTTATGAAAAATCATTAATATAGCATGGTAAAATGAACCAACACATGCCCCTTGTTTACAGTTACTTGCAATCACTAAGGTGTTCCTAGCATTAGTTGATATATCTTTATTGAGATTACTAATACACATGTGCAAATGCTAATATAGTGGAGACCCTAGAGAAGTTGTTTTGTTTTAACTTCTTTGCAAGAGAGGATTTTTAGATAAAAATCCTAAGGGAGAGTGTAATTTCACAATTGGGTAATATTACCACACAATAGTAACAGATCAAATTGTACCCCAATTTTTGTTGTTTCAATTTTATGCAAATTTGATGGAAAAACTTGTTCATGGAGCTAGTGCAGAATTGGACTTACTAGTAGTGCAGCCTCCTGAATGTTTGCGGCCTCCTTATTAGGTGGTGTTTATCCTTCCTTCTACTGTGGGCTATCATATGGACGCTCTACATTTTTTAATTATGTTTCATTCTTTCACTCCATTGCCTAACTTCACCCGTGTATGTTACAACCTCACTTTTGCACTTCCCATACTGTAGTTTCTTTCGTATTTACCTTCTTCATCTAATTTTGTTGTAGCTCTAATTCTGTAAAATCTTATGATTTGAAACTTGTGCTTATGATTTTTATGATTCAAAACTATAGTGATTATAAGACATGACATTAAATTTTAGAGGTGCTTGAATCAGCTTCAAAAGGTGGTGCAGAATACAAGAAACCTTTGGTATGTTTTGATTGGATGCGTAACAAACTGTTATTCATTGTTTTTGCATATTTTCAATTTTAAAATGTGCATCTTTGGTGATGGGATTGCTCAGACACTGATTACTTGTTGTTGGTTACAGGTTAGCTAAATTAGAAGTTTGTTATTGGTGATGAATTGGTTTGTTCCATGGAAATAGAATGCATATTATCTTGGTTGTCATACCCTTGTTTGTCGAGGTGTCTTGATTGAATGGCCCAAATATTGTAAAATAAATCAAGGCACATGTTTTCCATAAAACCCTGATTCAACATCACCCGATTATATGCAAACATGTGATCTTAGTTACTTGTACCTTGACCTTACGTTGGTGTCAGATGATGTGGCAAAAGAAACAAATTTTCTTATTTTATTTATGCATATGCCATGTGGAATTTCAAATTTCAAAATTTTCCATGAAACCTGAATTTCAAATCTACCCTTTTTCATTCTAAAGTTATTTTTCATTCCGAAGCTCAAACAGTTTCTCATTCTGAAGATCTGCTCATTCCAAAGCTCTATATTTTTCTGTTATAAAATAAATAGAATAGTATTTTCATTCTAAATCTTGGTATCATTATGAAGCTTTGTGAAATCTCTAGGTATTCATGCCATCAAAGCTACACTTATTTCCATGGGTCTACAATTTTTCATCCATTCTCCATTTTTTGCCCCTCAAACCTGTAATTTTTTAGAACAACAAGGAATTCCTTTTGTTTTCTTCTGGACAAGTTGGATGTTTTGGGTTTGCCAAACCCTATGAATGTTTCTATGCTAACTAGTGATTTTTATACACTACATACTAAATTCCTACAATGATAAAAAATGCAAGAAACACATACCTAATTTGAACAATTATTTCACACTTTCACAAATGGTTGTTTCTACTGATTACTAGCTTATTTTTCTACAATCAAACAAACAAGTGCAGTCTGATGAGATTTATACAATGGTGGGGAGGAATGGGTAGGTCAATTCAAAGTAAAGCACATCAAAAAACACGTTTTCATGCTAACCAATTCAAAAGTACCTCCTAGAAGTTTTTCACTTTCTGAATTATTCATTTTTTTCTCTTTTTTTTTTATCTCACATTTTTCTCTCTCTTTTTTCATTTCTCTATTTTCAATTATGTTAATCTTGGTTGTGTCCATGAAGTAATTTCATAATTTCCCTGAAATTATGCCCATGAAGGAAGTTCACAACCAAGATTTATTCCTCTTTTTATTTTCTTGTTTTTCTAATTTTTTTTTTGTTTTTTATTTTTTTCTTGAAACTCTTCATTGTTGTACTGAATCTATTGAATATGTGATGGAAGAGGGAATATATTCCATAATACATATATCAAAGTTGTCAATTTTTTGCAAGAACTCTTATTTAGTTAGTGGTGCATGGTATACCCGAAGGCAATGCCCATTCACTACCAACTTCCTCTGTGAGTCATCGATGGGAGAAATATGAACTGCCCCATTTTCAAACACTTCTTCAATCTGATAAGGTCCAAGCCACCTAATATGTAAATTCCCAAGAAATTCCTCATAATTAGAATCAAACAATAAAGCCCAATCTCCTTGCTAGAATTTTATCTGATGAATGTGGCTATCATGCCACATCTTCCACTACTCCTGAATCACCTCAGTTTGATGCAATGCATCCAACCAAAGTTCATCTAATGCATTCAACTGTAGAATATTGCCCGTCTATACCTATGACAAATCAATTCTAATTTCCAATGTCATTCAAAGTGTTAGTATCTCAAAATCAATAGGCAAAAGAGGCTTCTTACCATAAACTAGTTCGTAAGGTGTGAAACCCATGGTGGATTTCCATGTAGTGTTATAAGCCCAAAATACTTCAGGTAATTTATCAAGCCAATTTCTCCTATGAAAAGCTACTATTTTAGTTGGGATCTTTTCTAACTCTCTATTTGTTACTTCAACCTGACAATTTGTCTGTGGGTGGTAGGGTGATGATTTACTATGCTTAATCTTATATAATTCAGTAAAAGCTTCAATGACTTTGGATGCAAATTGGGGTCCATAATCTATGGTAATAGACCGTGGAGCTCAAAACCTATGAAAATTTTGAGTATACAGGAAATCAACAACCTTATCTTCATGAGCATGTTTGAAAGCATGCACCTCTACCCACTTAGTCATGTAGTTAGTGCATACCAAGATATGCATCTTTCATTGAGATGGTGGGTCAATAGGTCCCACAAAATCTAGCCCCCATCTCTCAAATGATTCTAAAACCACTTGATGCTATAGTGGTATTTCATTTGTGTGGGTGGGTTTCCCCATACTTTGACATGCATCACAGTTCTTGATGTATTTTTTACATCCTTGTGAAGAGATGGCCAATAATAACCTACACCTAGAATTTTCCTAATTGTACTTTTTACCAAATAATGTCTACTCGATGGTTCATCATGGTAATATTAGAGGACATTATACACCTCATCCTTTTGGATGCACCTACGTAAAACATGGTCAAGACTACATTTAAAAAGTAGACCCTTAATCCATTTGAAATAGAAACTCCATTTTATTAATTGTTTCTTTTATTTAGGAGTGAAATGTAGAGGAATTCTTCCTGTTACCAAGTAGTTAGCTATATTTGCAAACCATGGTGATTGGATAGATATAACAAACAATTGTTCATCAGGAAAAGTGTCCTCAACCAACTCTTCCTCTCTTGTGTTTTTTAACCTTGACAAAAAATCTGCCACTACATTAGCATTTCTTGGTTTGTTGGTTATAGTGATGTCAAATTCCTGCAAAAATAGTAACCAGTGGATAACTCTTTCACTTACCATAGGTTTATTCATCAAATATTTAATGGTTGCATGGTCTGTATGGATGAATACTTGATATCCTATGATATAATACATGAACTTGTTGATAGCATATACTACTACCAAGAATTCTTTCTCAGTAGTGGTATAGTTCCTTTTTGCTCTTGTTAAATTCTTGCTAATGTAGTATATGGTATAATTATCACTAATTTCAATATGCCCTAATGCTACTCCAATTGTAGTATTTGAAGCATCAATTTGGATGTGAAATGGTAGTTTACAATTAGGTCCTCTTAACGCATGTGGGGTTGTCATTTTTTCCTTCAAAGCCTCAAAAGACTCTTGGCATTTTGTAGACTAGGTAAATTTAGAATCTTTAGTCAATAGTGCAAACATGGGGTTGGCTATTGTGCTAAAATTTAGAATAAACCTGAAATAAAATCCAATATGTCCTAAGAAACTCCTAACATAAGTTTGAGTTTTTGAGGTGGAAGGTTCTCGATGATCTCAACCTTCTTGGGGTCAACTTTGATCCCATGAGAAGAGATGTGGTGACCAATAACAATACCTTCCTCCATAATCATAAAATATTTCTTAGGATTTAAGTATAGTAGGTTTCATAGTGTGTTAAGACCTTATCAAGATGTTCTAAGTCAAAGGTTTCTCCACATACTATGAAATCATCAATGTAAATTTCTACACTTCCATTAGTTAGATAAAAAAATATTGCTAACACAGCCCGCTAAAATGTTACTGGGGAATTAAATAGGATAATACCCTATAAGAAAATGTTCCCCAAGGGCATTTAAAAGTAGTTTTATCTTGGTCTTCAGGTGCAACCTGAATCTGGTTGTACCCACTAAAACCATAAAAAAAACAAAAACATTTTTTTCTAGCAAGAGTTTCTAACACTTGGTCTATAAATGGTAATGGGAAGTGGTCCTTGTGTGTGACTTTGTTTAATTACCTGTAATCTACACACACTCACATTTTTCTATTTTTATTTGGAACTATAACCAATGGAGAGACCCATCGACTATCAAAAATTGGATAGATGAACCCTACCTCTAAGAGTTTTTCAATATCTTCTTTGACAATATCTCTCAAGTCAGGATTCATTCTTCTTTGGGGCTATCTCATAGATTTATCATCCTCAGTATAAATTCTGTGAGTGCATACATCAAGGTGGAACCCTGATATATCCTTGTAGTCCCAAGAAAATGCATGAACATGTTTCTACAGAATAACATATAGTTTTGATTCTTCTCCTTTAGTCAACCAACTATTAATATTCAAGAATTTTTCTA
Organism: Wollemia nobilis; assembly: GCA_028583015.1. Classification (NCBI taxonomy): domain Eukaryota; kingdom Viridiplantae; phylum Streptophyta; class Pinopsida; order Araucariales; family Araucariaceae; genus Wollemia; species Wollemia nobilis. The sequence goes on along the minus strand of JAQPPZ010013509.1, from coordinate 3,457,817 downwards.
GTTGCATTTCAATATGCTTTGTCCTTGGGAGGACAAATTTTACTCCTTCATACTTGGTTATCAAGGAGTTTAGTGGACAATGGTGTGGTTTGAGAGAATGAAAGACTCTTGTCTCCTTATCAACAGTGATTCCTGATGGAAGCATGTCTTGCATGGAATAGTGGAAAGAGGAGAGGAGGTTATGGTGCCATCCATGTGGTAGTGTAAAAGAACTATCCTGTAGTGGAGTAGATGATATATTTTCATAACTTTGGCCCTCATCATTCCATCACAGGTGATGAAAAACTACTAGTTCATCTTCCATTCCTTGCTCATGCAAAGCACTCACTAGGATGGTTTCATCCTCAAAAACTTCTCTTTCCTAGGAGTCTATCTCTTCTATGTGTTCCTTCACTACTAAAGTAGCTAGTGTGGAAATGGTATCTTCTTGTTCTTCATCTGAATTAGAAAACCATAATTGACTTGATATTTTGGTTGAAATTTTTGTAGGCGGGTAAAGATAAATTTTCTTTAGGTCAATGCCATTGGAAATTGTCATTTCTTCTAACCTACAATTTATAAATGCAGTTGCAGTTGCAAGCCAAGGTCTTCCCAAGATGATGGGGTAGCCATTTGCTAAATTTTTGGATTGTAAAACCAAGAAATATACAGGGTATTCCTAAGAAGAAACTTCTATGGGGATGTCTTCTATGATCACTTTAGGTTTTGCAATTGACCTATCTACCATTTCTAAAATTGTAGATGTAGGATTTAGATGTTTTAGCTGCAATTTTTTCATTATTTCTTTAGTCATAACATTTATTGCAGCTCCTAAATCAACCAAGACATTTGAAATTATTATTGACCTTATGGTGACTACAATAATTGGGCCTCATAGGTCACCATACTTTAGGGGTACTAGTTTCCCTTATAGGAGATCAGTTAGCTTCCCTTCAAGGTTATGCATAAGCATGAAATATCGCAAATTGGCTTTATTTAGGATTTTCAAGATTTTAAATTGGCTAATTTTGGATCCTTTCATTAGGGTCCATTCACCCATAATTTACGGGGTGGAAGTTTTTTTGGGGTAAATTCACCCGTCGTTGATAATCATGAACCTAATATTATTTTAATTCGTCAACCTCAAATTACAAATGATTTTGATTTTCCCACCCAATTCGCCTTCAAATTATAAATGATTTTATATTTTTTGCCCAAATCACCTTCAAATTATAAATGATTTTATTTTTCCCATCCAAATAGCCTCATATACTACCCATATATATACTATACTGGGTATCGATAAACATACATAAAAAATACTCTAACTCAAAAATAACTCTGAAACAATGAAAAACTTGACAAGGTTGTAGAGGAGTTTCTATCGAAATAAGTCAATCGATTGCAAAGCCATGTCTGTCGACATAAGATGATCAGTTACAAAGGTTTTGATCAACATTTGTTTATCAGTTGCAGAGGTGTTAGTCAGTTGCAGAGGTGTGTTTGTCAAAATAAGCCGATCGGTTGCATAGCCATGTTTGTCGGTATAAGATGATCGATTGTAGAGGTGTCGATCGACACTGGTCAATCAGTTGTAGAGGTGTTGATAGGTTGTTGAGGTGTTGAGGACATTGGTATATCAGTTGTAGAGGTGCCAGTCATCATAAGTTAATCGATTGCAGGACCGTGTCAATCAAAATTAGTCATACCTATAATTGATCGGTATGCATGTAATCGATCATACTATTTGCAATCGATTGACATGCCTGCAACTGATTGACATATCTGCAATCGATCAACATGCCTACAATTGATTGACATGCCTACAATCTATCGATATATTTACAATCGATTGGTATGTTTATAATAGATAGACATGGTTACACCCGATTGGTTTATTTCCAATCAATCGACATGTCTGCAATCGATCGGTATGTCTATAACTAATTGGTTTATCTACAACCATTTGACATGGTTGTAGCTGATTGGTTTATCTACATCTGATCGATATGTCTATAGTTGATCAGTATGTTTGCAACCAATCGACATGTCTATAACCAATCGGTATGTCTGTAACTAATCGACATGCTTGTAATCGATCAACATATCTGCAACCAATCGACATGCCTACAACCAATCGACATACCTACAATCGATCGACATATCTGCAATCGATCGGTATGTCTAAAATCGATCAACATGGTTGCACCCGATCGGTTTGTCTACAATCGATCGATATGGCTGCAACCGATCGACATGTTTGCAACCGATTGGTTTATCTATAATCGATCGGTATGGTTGTAGCTGATTGGTTTGTCTGCATCTGATCAACATGTTTGCATTTGATCTGTATATTTGCAACCAATCGACATGTCTATAATTGAGCGATATGTCTATAACTTATCAACATATCTACAACCGATCGACATGCCTGCAATTGATCGACATGTCTACAATCGATCGACATGTCTACAACCGATCAATATGTCTACAATAGATCAATATGGTTGCACCTGATCGATTTATCTGCAACCGATTGGCATGGCTGCAATCGATTGGTATGTCTGCAATCGATCGATTTGTCTACAATCGATTGACATGGTTGTAGCTGATTTGTTTGTCTGCATCCGATCGACATATTTGTAGTTTATTGGTATGTTTACAACCAATAGATATGTCTGTAATCGATCTGCATATCTGCAACCGATCATCATATTTACAACCGATCGATATATCTGCAACCGATTGACATGTCTGCAATCGATCATCATGTCTACAGTTGATTGGCATGCCTGCAACCGATTGAATTTTACATCTCAGACCGGTCATCATAAATCATAAAGGCTAAAAGCCTTTCTTGTTGGCCTAAATCCTTTAAGTTTACCATACATTTTTAGAGTTTGTAATCCGATATTCATGGCCCCAAACACAAAAAAAATCACCATGGTTTGAAAATTTTTGGAGAAAAAACTTTGAAATTTGCCACGGTTTGAAATTTTTTGGAGAAAAATAATTGCAATTCGCCATGTATACTTCTACATATTTCGCGAGTATTCCAAGACAATTCGCCTTCATTTTATAAATAGATTTTGGGGCTGACCCCTTATGCATAACCCTGCTTCCCTTAAACTTGAATAGTCTTAGGAAATGATTTATTCTTTTCTACCTAGTCTCTTAATACACAAATCTTAAATAGTTTTGTTAATCAAGAACACGTCCCTAATTGCTTGCAATAAGGGAAGTGATATGGTTAACCGTTTAAGCTATTTAACCAAGTTTTAATCAGGGTTTTATATAGATTTTTTGAATCTTTTAAGGTATGGAACTATCCCTGAAGAAGGTAAATTCTTTGCTTGTACTTTCTCTATATTTTTTCTTCTTTCTCTAGGGCTGGTTTCAATTGGTCTGGATGAGAAGGTTCTTGTGTTCCATAAATTTATTCAATCGTAGGTGGAACCGGTTCAGGTAGAATATTTCTTGAACATAATTGGATATTATTGCAGTCAAGAACATGAACTGCAACATTTTCTTTAGATTTAGCTACATAGACAGGGGCTGCATGTCTTGTGTTATTTGGGTTAATGACAGGTTGGGTTGGAAGTGGAGGTTGGATCACCTATTGTGATGGTTGTTGTTGTAGTTGGTTGGATCTTCCTTGAAAATTTTGATTAGGGGTAGGCAGTAAATTTTAAGTTTGACCTTGATATCTTTCCTGCCTTGGATAAGGTGGATACTATTGTCCCCAACTTGATCCATAGGACTTGTTTTGTATCCAAGGTGGATTGAATTGATTCCAATATGGATTACTCCACCTAGACTATGACCAATCTTGAGGAGATATCCAAGTAGGGTGATTCCAATACTTTTGGGGTAATTTCAAATAATCCCATGGTATATTCCAGGTATTTTATCACCAATTTATAGGAAAATAAGGGACATTTTGAGATTGTGAAAAGTTTTTCCCCTGTTTCTACATATAAAATTGAGTTCTTCAATTTGTGTTTCCAAAACATTTCTGAGTTGTGGAAGCAGATGACATTTATTAGTAGGATGTTCCTTTGTACATATGCTACAAATAGCTAAGAGTGAAGTTTTATTCAAGGGACAGTCTTTTAAAACATGTTTATTTCGGCATCTTGGGTAGTAAATAGCTAGGGGTTCCATAGATTTTGATTTTACATTCATCTCTCCTAGAGTTGTATTTAACTACACAAGAATGTCAGTTTTCATGTTTACCAATTATTTCATTATATCTTTCACATCATTGCAATTAGTACTCTGCTTTCATCTTCTTTGCCTAGTGCGGGAGTAGTTTCTGCATAAGTCCAAAATTTCATCAATGTAAAGGGTATTTACATCCCATTTACCTATTAAGTCCAATACCTCACTGGAATTATATTGTAATTCCCTCAAAAAGATAGCCTTACACATTTCTGGCTCTACAAGTCCACATATTTTTTAAATAAAGGTAAACCTATCAAGATAATCCTCTAAGGTCTCATCCTCTTCTTGTTAAACTCAGAATAATTTATCTTTTTTGTTTCTTACCCTGCAATATTCTTGGTATTTATCCAAGAATACACTCTCCATATGTTCCCAAGTTTGAATATATTTTGGTTCTAGAATCATAAAATAGTATAGAGTTGCATATTTAAGTGTGGAAGGAAATACTTTTAAGATTCGGATTGTCGTTCACATAGTCATAAGTCTAACATACAACCTTGAATTCAAATAAGAATTGATAAGGATATTTAGATACAACCCCTCAAAAATCTGGAAGTATTGAAGGTGAGATTGTTTTCAAAGGATAATTTTGTGTAGGATTTAATCAAATGGGATATTCAAAAGTCCTAGAAGGATGAGGATTATTTGCTTGATTGTGGACATTACTATATCCATTTGAGTTTTTTGGTAAATTGGCCATAATATTGTTCCAAACCTTGGTGTAGATATGTCCAAATTGACCTGGTGGTATGGTTTCAATAGAATTATATGGAGGATTACTAGTAGATAGTTCCTCTAAAATTTCTTGTTTAGGAGATCCTACACTTATTGATGATTAAGATGATTGTTTTTGTTTAAGCCTATTAGGAATTTCAAACATAGGCAATTCACCACTTGAGCATGAAGATCACCTTCCTATGGTAGGCAAAGGGGTAGTTCAGATAAATATACCTTTTTCATCCCTTAGCCTATTCATTCATGCTTGTATCCAAATGGACTGAAATGCAACTTTACCTAAAATTATTACTTGTACCAGTCGTTTATCTAGATTTCACTCTAAAGTTCACAACTTAGCACACTTAATAATTATTGGGCTACTTTCATCTTCTAACAACACCTATATCCGACAACGATACCAAAAATGATGTGTATCATTAATAGCATCATTTAATATTTATGATTTATCAATCTAGGGTGGTATCCAAGCTATATACAAGAGAAGGTTTAAGTAGGTTGGATATCATCTCATTTAGACAATATTATTTTACTGGTGAAGCAGGTTTTGTTGGGGGTTTTATGTCAATTCTAATCATATTTTGCATGAAATGAAACTAATTAATTGCAAGAATTGAAAACTACTTCTAAGACCTAAAATCAAAACCTAACTGCAGTTACAAAAAATAAAATTGTAGGAATGTAAATGTTATTGAATTGAAACCTAGTTTACACTTGCAAAATTAAAATGATAGAATTAAAATGCTACTTGAAAAGGAAACACACATGCTAAAAACAATTGTCAGTTCCTACTATAGGAGGTTGTCAGGCTTCTGTTGTAGTGGCTGACAATAAAATAAAAGCTACTAAAAGACTTGATAAAAATTGCTAAAATATGAAAAATAAGGGAAAACAAAAATGTTGCAATTTATGCTAATTATCAAATCACAAAAATAGAAAAATAGATAAATCATTGGTCTATGCTACTTAGTCAACTGACACACACAATTTCTACATAAAAATATAGCTGAAGACATGAATACATCACATTGATTCAAAACATGGGTTAGTAATCAACAAGAAATGAAAATGGATAAGCATCCTGCTAAATCTATTGCAACAAAGTTTACCAAAAGAACCTGCCACCAGTTAGTCCTCCTTCTAGACCTAAAAGTGGCCTTTTCTTCTTGATCTAGAATAAGGTGGGAAATTTCTGCTAACTACTTAGAATTCACACTCACTCATGAACAAAAGTTGATTGAAAAATATTGCACTTTTATTGATTGAAACAATACATTACAATACTACAGGAAAATCTTGCTGTTGGCTGCAAATATGTTACAACATCTATTTCCTATTAGCTATCACCTATTAAAATCTACTAGCTCAACCAATAAGGGAGATCTATTATTTATACTAACCTATTACATATCCCTCGTGCTCAATATCAGTTGTGTTGTTTTACAGTGATTTGCTAACAGTTCTAAAACTGACCTAGTCTAATTTAGGATAGTTTGTGCTACAACAATGTTCATTGGTCCTTGGGATGCATCTCCAATGGTGGGAGTGAGTTGGATGAGGTTATAAATGGTATTTTACACCTATCTCCATCTTCAAATATCCTTTCCCTATCATTTTTGGTGCTATATCCTCTGTTTGGCTAAAATTGGCTTCTTTTCCCCTCATTTCGAAGCTTCTTCAAAATGTCCGATTGTGCAACTTACTTAATTATTATGTGCAATTAAAATGGCCAAAAAATTATATAGTATGTCTTACCTATCCCTTAGAAGATGATTATAATTGGTTTCACATGCTTTGGTTGACAAATTCCAAGCCATGCCATTCATAGCTAGCTAGAATTTGTATGGCTAATTTTTGCATTTTCCAAATTTGCTACACAGTCATAGGAATTTGGTGCTATTTTGCAATTAAAACCAATTATAAAGTGGAAAAATCATTTAAATACCATTATGAAGGGATATACCTTAGCACACATCATTATTCTACTTAAATTACACATTTTATTCACTAAATATTCAAACAGAAACAATGTAGAAAATGCAGAAAACTATCAAAATAGGGTAGTATGCTCATAAACATTTTAATCAGAAAAAAACTAATATATAATGTATTAAAACCATATAAATTAACATAAAATGAGATTTATAAGTCATTTTATGATAATCCAAAACATGTCATGAATGCAGCAATTCCTGGCCCCATCAATTGTCAATCATATTTTACATGAAGATCACCTAGATGATCCCTCTCATTACCCCATGACTACCCTACTAACACCTCTGAAATGCAGCTCCAAGATATGTTACCATAATTGAATGGATGCATGTGGATAGGATGATGTTTTGAGACTAAAAGAAATGATAGATAATTGATACATGAAGAGTACAATATATAGACATAAGCCTATATGAAAACATGACAAGTGTGAAGGATACATGTCAAGAAGAAATAATAGGTAAAGTACACATTAAATTTAACATTCCTCATTAATGTGTACTTACAAAAAAATGTAGGTCAACATTATAGACATTCCCCCTTAATATTGACTTGCATTACATGCTTTGTAATAGTGTCTAGGATTCTGCTTTTGGCTCTTGGTTCTTTAACTTTGAATGATAATTATAGATCCATGGTGTATATGTCTAGGTTTGTTATCTCAAGTTTAGCCTCTATTGTATCTATTTCCTCTATAGGTCAGACTTTTCTTAAAGCCTCAAGGTCATCCTCTCTTAGATTTGTTGCCTTTGTAGGTCACTGAATAGGTTCAACATGAATATTAAAATCTCCCCCCTCATAGTGAATATTTATGTGGAAGGTGTCAGGATTTTTTGAACTCCAATCGTACCAAAAATACACCTTAATACAAAATAAATGTGAACCATATGTGAGTGTCAGTCTCTACCAAAAATGCACTTGAAATTTAAAAATAATGAGCCATAGACAAGAATCCGAAAGGAGAAAGAGAATATTCTAAAGTGTCTATGTCTATAATATTCAAAAGTTGATCCAAAGTGACTTCATGGAATGGTATTCAGATAGAGTGGTAGGTGTCCTTATGGTGACCTTCTCATCCTATTGAAATGCATGGATAACCATTCATTGCATATTCCAGGTGTGATAGAGAAGATAACTAGATACTAGGTTCACTTACATTTGCGTTGGAGTGTCAGGTTCAACCAATAATGCACTCCATAGTACAATAATATGTGAGGTACAAAAAGCATATGGAATAGCCTCAAAATTAAAATTGGACACCACCAATGTGTTTGGATCGAAAAAACCTTTTCGATGAGTGTAAACATCCTTATATTCGGGTATGAATGGGACCTTAATTTTCAAAAACATAGCTTACCTCCTTGGCATCAAAGAATAAAGATTATTCTTGGCATCAAAGAATATTTACCTTGGAATATTTTTGGCATCGCTCTTTGGTAGCAAACACAAACTTTTCAATTTTCCCTCACAGGGGAATATTACATGGGCAATTTGAATGGGACCTCCATTTGTAGGAAATACAACAAGCCTCATTTTGAAGAAAAATAAGAGGGAAACACAATATGCCTTTTCAAATAATTCTTTCAAAAGTTAAAAATTTTAAACCTTTTAACAATATATTTAATTAGCACAGTGACTATCAAAGAAAACATTTGATAAATATGAAAGAGTCAAAGGGTGTGTAAGCAATGAAATTACATGACCACCACTTGGCACATGATAAAAGGTTGGGTCCACATGGCAAGGAGACTGAACACAGACCCTTCTAAGCATGTCCACCATTCCATCAGGTCAAAACATCAACCAAAAAATGGCAGGCCTTGATCTCTGCACTGACATCAAGGCCATGGTAGATGATGTAGCCTATTAGTCCAATGGCAGATGGTGGGCCTTGATATCTACATATACACAGAGGCCATAGGAATATTTTGATTTTTCAAAAAAAATCAAGACCCTGTACACAACATCAAACATGAAATGCTTTCATCTACTTTCCACCATAACACCACTGACCATATACATAACTCTTGGTACCATCACTGCAACGCCATATGTAACTCCTCTATTGTACACAATCAAGTATTTTGGCTAACTCATTTAGCATTCATCTTACTACACTAGCACCATATTTATGAGATGATCTCACCACATGTTCAATAATGGAGATGCCATGGTTGTAGAAAATGATCAAACTAGTTGATCACCAATTGACTCTGCCTAAAAAAATCATATCCAAAGTCAAGAAAAAGTAACAAACCCAGTAGGAAACAAGCATGAATAGATGGTAGTGATGGCCACATGTGGGAATTATGGCTAAAACAAATTTAGTGTCATACATCTAGGATAATGCATTCTCCCACATGTGATTTTTTGGAACCAAGGATCTGAGAGAAAAATATCAGCTCTCAATCTTGTCTACTCTATTTTTATAGAGATGCATAACAACCTTCATAATTATTCCACATTATTGTAGTGGTATATATGTAGGCTTGGAGGTGGGCATTTACAATTTAAAAATTCAATAGATAAAAAAGTGGTGGGAAACTCCTAGGGTTGAAATAGATGCCACTTCTGAAATATTTAAAAAATATGTTGCAGGCTAAAAACATAGTATAATTTGATGCACCCACTAGTAGGCATACGACATAGATTTACTTTTTATCTTCCACACTATCACCATGGATACCATTACCCATAATGCTAAAATATCAGTAGTGACATCATAGTCCTGTTGAAACTTCATGCAGGCTATGATCCAAAGTAATCCATAAAAATTAGTTGTTCAATCTAGAAACTTGGCATGATTCTACTATATGTTGCACTAATGGATGAGTGGAACTATATTCAGAGATCTACTAGAATCCAATGCCACATGAGAATGAAAAAATTATAGGCCATTGATCTACAAGTGCAAGGGTGCTTCTACCATGACATATTTTATTGACTAATAATTTTTTGGTTGCTCTACCTAAGCATCGCTACTACACCATCACACTTTCACTACATAATTCCAAATAAGACTACGAGAAGAAAATGGGACCACCTTCAATGCAGTGTTATCTTTCTATAAATTTCACCCTCGAGGATAGGACCAACCTCTAGTTGCTTGGGTATGCAATGCAGGCGACCTATGTGCTCTATGGGTCAAAAATCCTAGTAGGCAGCGATGGATTAACATAAGAAACTTGGCACTATTTTCACATATGCATGGCTAAAATGCTCAAAGAAACCAAATCCTCCTCCCTCATGTGATCTCGATGCACATACAAAATAAATCCATCGAATCCAAAATAATCAAAAACTCTAGAAGTTTTAAAATTAACAAGAGATACATTAGTTTTGATGATCAGCTAGTACTTTATGGCATGATGGCTATAGTTGTGGCACCCATCTACTGAGATGGCAATTTATATAGAATGAGATACTCTTTGCCAAGAACCACTAGTTGTTTACATTGGATTCTATCTACAACATCCCTCACTCCTCCGATGACACCCCAGGTATTTTCAAACATCAATACATAAGTCTATATGAAAAAATTGCTCATGGATGGATTTCAAAACTGTAGAAAACCTCGAGTAGCTTGAAATAGAATTTCATTATGCGTAAGAGTGCACATAATGTGTAGAATCTAGAGGGATATTCTCTATATACATGCTTTTGAATGTAAAACTGCACTTCTAACTAGTAGTTACATCATCATTTTTAGTTAAATCACTGGTATAATTTTGAGAGTAATGGTGTTGGCTTACTGTGTACAAAGGACGTAGCATAACTTCTCGATGAGTGATTTCTTTAAATAATCATAGTTATGGAAAATAGTGGGCCATGAGTTTCATCGATCTATTGCATCGAATAATGACTCTATTGTTGCATCATCTTTGTACCCCTAACGGTCTCTGAGGGTGAAATATTTGTCATTTTACCCTTGTATTACAGTCCATGAAAGATAGGTTAAAAGATCCATGTGCAGTTTCTAGGGCACATATGTGCACCATGCATGTCTATGACACCATGGGCATTTTAGCAGTGGATGTTAGCTTCCCTTTCTTCAACATCTTTGGGCAATATTGGAATAATTCAACAAACATTAATGATGAACTATTTTTTAAAAGCCACCAAAAAAATAATTTATGTGCTATGTGGCATCGAATATATAAAAAATGCAAATTTAAGCATAGCCATACTGGAGTAGAACTTGTATGGGTGACCTCCTAGGAAATTTCGGTGTTGCACATCCTTTCAAAAAAATTGTCACACCAAAAAACTTGGCAAAAAAATCATGGTCCCAAGCATTGAAGCTTCATGGGCAGCCATGGAATCCTCTCCTTCTCCATTTGGATTTTTGGTTTCTGATCCATAAATATGGAGAGCATACTTCCTCAACCTTTTATATAAGGAAGGAATTAAGGTGCACCACCAAAGGGGGGAGGGGGGAGGGGGGAGGGGGAGGGGGGAAATCCCCCCTCAAGCTTACAGGGTAGGAAAGCCTACTCTAATACCAAATGTTGGGACTAAAAGATATGAGATACTATTATACATAAAAAGAGTACAAATATAGACATAATCCTATATGAAAATATAACAAGTGTTAAGGACACATGTCAAGGAGAAAGAAGGGGTAAAGTACACATTAACTGTAATATTTTTACACTATGAAATAATTAAAAAATTCAATTGATATAGTGATTAAATGTTTAAGATGGGTGGTGGGAACTAAAGAAAATTTTTAATTTAGATGGATACTTGGTGTGATAAAAACCCACTCAACCTAGATTTAATTTTGAAACCATGGATGAGATTACTTCATAAAAAAATCATGATAGGGTTTTAAACATTTTGTACAAGGATAAAAAAGGAGGATATAAATGGACAATTTTTTTTTTACAAGTATACAAGATATTGATTCTAGGAGGTAGTTGAGTAGAAAGATAACGACCATGATTATTCTAAGAGGATCCATGGATAAGTTGATTTGGGATTTGAATAGATCAGGAGAATAAGAAGTGGATATAATATAAAGCACCATCAACATAGGAATATCGTAACAATATGAATAGATATTTGGTATAGCCTGAGCATTCCTAAAGTTAAAATGTTTGTTTGGCTAGGAGATCATAGAAGAAGTTTATATTCGGATAACCTTATGAAAAGGGTTTTCATGGCCCCTTAAAATGTGTTCTTTGTAAAATGGAGGAGGAGAGTATAGACCATCTCTTGGGACATTGCTTAATAGTTTGGAAAATATGGCAATGGATTCTTAATATGTTTTATAAATGCATGGTGATGAATAGTAGAATTGAGGAATGGTTAAAGTAATGGTAGAACTTTTAAAAGTGATGCTTTACAGATAATTTAGAATATAGAAAAAGATACAATACTTTGGATTTCTTGGCTAGAAATTATTAGAAGAATATTTAAAGGAAAGGAAAGTTGTTTAGAGGTAATGAAAAAGAATATTTTTTTAGCCATAGAGGAGTCTAAACCAACCCTATTAACTCACCCAAACCCTAATCTAGAATTAGAGAGCCTTTATATATCAAGTCAAGTCATCAAATGTAATAATGATGTTGGGGATAGGATGAATAAAAATAATGAAAAGAATCTAAAGCGGAAACCACTAGATGTGGAGTTGGTCAAATTGAATTTTGATGGACCATATAAAGGAAATCCAAGACCAATAGGAGGAGGAGGAATAATTAGAAATAATAGAGGAAATATTTTGTCTCATTACACTTTCAATAGTGGATATAAGATAAATAATGAAGTTGAAGCTTGGGCAGCTTTGGAAGGGTTAAAAATATGCAAACAAATGAAATGGACTAAAGTATGGATGTAAGGTGATCCACTCATAGTAATAAATACAATTTTAAAGAAAGCAAAGGATCCATGGAACATACAAGAGATAATTATGGAAATTCAAGACCTTGTTATAGAGTTTTAAGAAATAAGGTTTACACGTACATTAAGGAAAGAAAACAAATGTGTAGATAGGCTAGCCAATAGGGGGTTTTAATTGAGGATCATGAAGTTAAATTCTCTTTTCCTTGTTTAGAGGAAGTAATAAGTTTAGCTAAAGCTAACAAGAAAATATTGATTGGTTGAATCAAATAATGATTAAGATTTACTTTAATGTTTTCCATTGGTAATATTTTTTTACAAGAAAAAAATCGTATTTTTATTTCAAGAAAGAAAGAAAATTACACTTCTCAAGTGCCTTGGTATAAAAAAAACCCATATAAAAGCAAATTACTAGGATTCAAAATATAATTATAGTTGAGCAGATCATAGAGGTAAACCCATATTCAAAATAGCATGGGGATAATAAGGATAAATATCCTTATATATTGATACTTAATCATCAAAATAACCTCTATGTTCAAAACCTGGATAGAAATCAGTGAAAAAGAAACTAGCAGGAGGAAAATAAACAATTAAAATCTGCCATAAAGCTCTTATAAAATGAATATTCCCATAGTAAAAACCTAGAGCTAGCATAGAAACTAGGGATATGATATGTGGGTGAAAGAAGAAATTCTATAATTGTTCTCTTCCATTTGCAGGAAACATTTTGGAACCTATTGACCTTCTTTTGATAACCTATATACTTCTTGATTTAATTCTCTATAAACATGAGTAAAAGAGATATTTTAAAAAAGAGAAATTACCTCCAACAGTTCATCTCCCACCAGTCTAAGAAAATTATTTTTTAATAGAGTAGATCTATTCATCCAATTGATGATTAGAATAAAATCTCCAAAAATTTATATTTTTTTTACATCTCTCTGAAGCACACTTTATTAGCAATCTCAATGCTTGAAATTCATAAAAATTGTTGGAACCTATCCCAAGACTTACTTTTAATTTTATATAGTGGGTATCTATGAAGTATAGAATGCCTCCCGTGCTACTAAAAGTTGATTGTCTCTAACTGGCCCCATAAAAAAACCCCATGGTTGAGACTTTTCAATGAAAAAATTATCTATTTTTCGAGGTTTCTTATCTTTTTCAGGCCCTTTATTGATTGAGACCAAAGTTCTCACCTAAAATATGACTTGAAATTGGGGTATTAACTTCCCTTCAAAATTTATTGTATTCCATGCCAACCATATACCCCAACATATAAAACATGGTAAAGAAATAAATTGTTTCAGCTCTTTTTTCAAAAACCACTATCTTAAGCATTCCTCCACTATTTCTTCTTCCCAAATATTTTGTACTCTAGTTATTTTTTCAGCTTCTAACCAAAACTATTGAGAAAAATGGTATTTTATTAACAAATATGTGATGTTTTCCTCCTATGACAAGCATAACATACAAATACTTGGACCTTGACTACTTCTCCTCTGTAAAACTTCCCAAGTCAAAGCCTTATTTCTCAAAGCCAACCACATGAAAATAATTATCTTTTTTAGGGTAATTAATTTCTAAATTTGCTTCCACCACAAAGTAGGCCCTTAAGGATGAGGGTCAAAACTTGCCTTGTAGCCAAGTCTAGCCATATAGTGACCCCTATATTTGTTGTATGCCTAAGCAATAGTATCTGGTTTAGCTATCAGTTTGATATGATTCTTATTAAAGCTATCAGTTTAAGGCTTCCACAAAATAACCACCTCACCAAAAAGACCCAAGACTTGAGCATGCTTCCAAATTTGGGTCCAAAGACTAGAAGAATTTGATTGCACCACCTGATGAAGAAAGTAAAAATCCTTGTTTTGTAAAGAACTTATCATAGCTTCTAACAACAAAAAAATTTCTCTACAACCCAAAATAGAATCATCCCCTATTCTAACTTGTTCACCATTGCTCACTTTCCAAGCCAAATATTTTCCAATCATAGGAAATACCTGTACTAGTGTCTTCCATTGAATGGAAAATTTTTAATGTTTTTTTGTGGACTTCTGATCCAATCCATAAAAGTCCCCAGACAAATATACTTCTGTTCAAAAATCTCTTCCACAATACTTATTTGGTCAAAATCCTCCATAACTTTTTGCTATCAAAGAAGAACGAAAAGATAGATATTTTTAAGTCCCCAACCACCTTCCTCATTTGGCTTAAAAATGCTTTACCATTTAACTAAAGGAATACCTTCATGTTTCTTGCATCCACTCCAAAGAAATTTGAAGCAGATTTTTATTATTTTATCTAGAAATCATTTAGGAATGAAGATCAAGGAATACCAAAAAATAGGAATTGCCTCAAGAACTGACTTTTCAAGTGTTACTCTCCTATCAATAGACAACCATCTCACCAATGGTTAATCCTAACTTCAATGTTCTTTAAATACCATCCCCAATATCTCTTCCTACAACTATTTGGCTTCAATACAAAACCTAGATACTAAAAGCCTTCCTATAAATCCTATAGATTAAAAGAAAAAAAATTGACCAGACCCTATTCAGTATCCTACTCTAGACCATTAAATCAAATAGATGATTTTTGAAAATTTATCTCCATGTCGGTAGCAATACTGTAAATGTCCAAAATTTCCTTCAAATTTCTAGCTTCCCTTAAATTGCCATTTGTGAACAACAATACATCATCAAAAAATAATAAATGAAATAAAAAAGGACCCCCACTTTGATCCCAGACAATGATCCTACCCTCTTTGCATCCAAAATAGCTCTACTCAATCCTTTAGCAACCAAAAAAAAGTAAATGAGACAAAGAACATCCCTATCTCAGTTCTCTCAAGGGTCTAAAGAATTTATAAGTTGATCCACTAATAATAACAACAAAATATATAGAAGAAATGCATACCATAATCCACTTTACTACTAGATAGCTAAAACCCACATGTAAGAGCATCAATTTGAGATACAACCAACTAGTTCTATCATAATCTTTAGATATATCTAGTTTAAGTACCATTGTAGTAAAAATTTTAGTTTTAATAGAGTGAAGGCCCTCTTGTGCAACTTATATGGCTTCAAATATATGTCTACCTACTATAAACCCAAACTGATCCTAGGAAATAACTTCAAAGAAAATATTCTTCAATCTCTAATGATTTTATAGATACAGTTACATAATGAAATAGGTCTAAATTCATCAAAGTTTTTAGGTTGCTCTTTTTTGGGAATCAAAGCTAAAATGTGGAGTTAAGAGCCACCAAAAATTGACCACTCAACCTAACTTACTCCATTATTCTAAGAAGATCCTTCTCAATAAGATTATAGAAAACTAGGAAAAACTCCATAAGACATCCATCAGGCCTTGGAATTTTATCCTTTTTGAAAGAAGTCAAGATAAATTTCAGTTCTTTCTTTGTGACCTCCTTCATAAGTATCTTATTATCCTCTTCTATCACAAAACCAGGGAAGAAAGTAGTTAAATTTAAAATTTCCTCAATATTGACTCTATTAGGTTCTTTATAGATAGATTGAAAATGTTTTACTCCCAAATATGCCAATTTAGAATAACTCGTATCGAGGACCCCTTCTTCATTTTGCATCTCCCAGATAGTATTAACCTTATTCCTATGATTAGCAAAATTATTGAAAAACTTAGTATTTTCATCCTATTTTTTAACCATAGAACTCTACTTTTCATTCTCCATTCAACTTCCTTCCACTCCAAGAATTTATTCTTATTTTTTAGTTTAACCAGTCCTGTTTTCTCCCCCTCTTTAAACAAACCAACCTCATTCTTCTTATGAATTCCTAAAATTTCCTTCTCCACAAAATTTAGATCTCTATCCATACTCTCCTTTTTAACTGCAATCCAAGATGACACAACTCTTAATTTTTTTAAAGCAACAAAAAATTGAGAACTTGCTGATAACCTAGAACTTTGGTCATAACCAATCCTTTCTTTTTTAATCATTTGTTGAAAATATTCTTCCTCAAATCAAATTATATTGAGCTTAAAATTACTAGTAGGTTTTGCCTCTTGAATTTCTAATTGAAGAAGTAAAAGAGAATGATCTAAGCCACCTCTAGTCTCAACCCATGATTGTCTTCTATCTATTTTATTGTATAATGACTCTGAAATAAAAAAATTATCCAATAAATTTGAGATCCTAGCTTCCCCAAATCTATTATTTCTCCATGTAGGCATTAATTTTATTAGTTCCAAATCAATTAAACCAACTTTTTCAATCTTATGTCTAAATAAATCTGCAAATCTATCAAATCTTGCAAATTCTCCTCATACCTCACTTCTACTCATAGTAAAATAAAGTCCCCACCATCCCTAACACACCTTTGGGAGAAAAAATCATCCCAAAAGGCTTGCCTATCTTCATAGGGACAATAAAAATTAATAACTAATAACCTCAAACCCAAGTCTTTAAAAAATAAATATGTCTATAAGTTTGAAACCATAAAGAAATAATTAATTAAGGAAATTGAGTTTTTCTAGCTAGTCAAAACACCCCCTATTTTTGGTTAGCATTTAGAGCCAAGAAATACTAGTCCCTAATAAATTTACTTAATCCTTAAATGACTTTTGTACTTGTACCTATGGTTTCTTGTAGAAGGATAACATCTAGATTATGAATTTCCACCAGCTTGGCTAAGACAAGTCTTTTAGAGAGATTGCCAAGATCTTGAATATTAAGGGATAACATGATCATTTAAACATCTTCGAGGGGCTTTATCCTACTCTAAGAACCCCTTTGATAGATTTTTGTTTACCCTAATTAATTTTCCTCAAAGCCTTCTCATGTGCATAAAACAAAAAATATTTCCTACCTACTAAAGAAGTGGAATAATTCTTTATAAGGTCTAATCCTAATCCTAACCTTCCAAAAACTGCACAAGTTCTCAACTCAGATTCTCTTTTCCTAGAATGTAATAAATATCTGTAAACCATCCCATGAAATAGATACATCCCTAGAATATTCACTTGACAGGTCAAAAAGACTTTCCCCAATAGCAAAAATATTTGGATCACAATCCTTATTCAATGTGTTTGAGGTCATTGACCCATTGTCCAAAATCCTAGAAAAATCCCTGTCCCCAAGACTTCTCTTCAAATATTCATGAGGAAGTGTGCAAATTTGTTTATTACCTAAGTCCATATTATTCTCCACATGTATTGGATAGTAATTGTCATAAGTCTTAGATGACTAACCAACAACATTAATAGTATCAAGTTCCAATCCTTTCATAGTTTTCTTTGACTCTGTCACCTTCTCTAATAGCCTATGAATAGTGAAATGGATACAAAGATAAGCCCAAAATTTTTTCCTCCTTTAGAGTTTTGGTTCTATATTCATCAAAATTATTTTTGCTTGTTTGTGCCAAATCATGGAGCACTATTGAGCTCTAAAAAATAAGTATCTCTTGATTATTGTTAGCTGACTTGAAATCCTCACTAATCATATGTTTTCTCCTCCATAGTTTTTGTGTGAAATATTGAGAACATTGCTTAGAAATATTTCCATAAACATGACAATGAACACATCTAAAAAAAATCTTCAAATAGTCCAAGATTTTATTATGAACTGTATTCCCCACAACTATCTCCATACTATTCGATAAGCCTTCACTAATATCCATCTCAACCAAAACCTGAGCTATAGACCAAAAAATACTAGATTTGAAAGAAACATCTATATCCAAGATTTTACCTAAAGAATATCCAATCTCTTTAAGATCTCTTTTTAACCACATCTCCATTGGCATACCTGGAAGTTTTATCCAGATTAGGATTCTCCTAGTAACTTCAGTCCTAGGATCAAAGCATGTCGTCCAACCCTTCAAAACCAAAAAATAATACCCCCAATACTAACAACCTCCAAAAAAAATTTATGCATCTTCCTCAGATGAAAAAAGGAAACCTATCCATCCTCTAATAAGTAAGTGAAAAATTAGCCCATATCCTAAAATTGTGATCCATACCTTCTGCAACCACTCATATAGTGTTTTTTTGTTTTTTTAAGATTTAATATTTTAGGGAATCATAGAGAAGGAGAAGAGAAGAGAAGAGAAGAAGATAGAGTTTGGTGGAGGTTGTCACCACTAACATATCAGGTTGTAGTTGATCCATCATTATTGCCACCCAATGATAGTTGAATACCCATCTACAATTTTGAAGAAATCTCAAATTGTGAATGACGTAAGCATTCCCCATTTTGACATTTAAATTTTCTTTGAAATAAGTTTGTTGGCTACAACCATGCAGTGCATGCAATGAAGCTAGGGTTTGCAAAGTGAAATATAAATAAATTAAATCGAAGGGGTGAAAGGTTTTATTTTGTCATAGAGAAATATTTCTATGCATGTGAACAACAATTTGAATAATTTCGTTGGCTAGAATTGTGGAGTGCACATAGTAAAGCTAGGGTTTACAAGTGAATCACAAAGAAAAGTAAAAAAAATCAAGTGATAGTATTTTATTTTTTCTAGAATGTGCTCAGATCTGTTCATGTGAATAAAATGAAGGTGGGTCCAGTTATTGACTGATATCTTTAAAAAATGACACAAGAAGCATCAACATTTTTTTAAAACCAAAGTGCGCTCAAATCTGTTCATGTGAAGAAAATGAAGGTTGGACAACTTTCTTTCTAGAATCAAAGCATGCAAAAGGTGAAAGGAGTTACTTTGATAGGGATGATTTTTTTTGTGCATGTGAATGGTTTTTTAAAGAAGTTTGTTATTTAGAATCATGAAGTTCATGCAACAAAGCTAGGGTTTGCAAAAGGAAATTATTAACTTTTGTTTTTTTTTCCATTGGTAATATATGCTTTATTTTATAGCATTAATGTGCTTTCATATATACTATTTATTATAATTTTTTTGTTTGCACTTGTCCTTCAAGAAGGAAACTAGCAATCTAGATTTAGTAAAGCATACTATGATAATGCAATGTTTTACTATAGAAAAATGTCAAGAAGGATGTTGAACTCTAGAATATTTGTGCTCACAAAAAATTGAAAATTTTCCAAAAAATAAAAAATCAAGAATTTAGACATTTTAAGTAAAATGATGTAGGTTTCTAGCTATAACAACTCAATTGAGATAAGAATTGAACATATTTGTAAAATGTCATTCTCTAAAGAAGATATTTATTATTTATAAAGGGTGGGGGACTTGAGTGCAACCCCTTGTTTTCCAACAAAAAAAATGGATATATGTGCTTATATTCTTGCTCAATACTCCCTTGATTTTGTTAGATAAACCCACACTCCGTATACAAAATATAAGTGAGGGTATAACATGAATTTCTTCCTAACCTTTTAGTGGACACCATTCTTTAGTATTTTTTTTGTGGTTATATGTGCTTGGATTTTTGTGCACAACTCTCTCAACTTTATTAGATAATCATCTCATACCTAAATAAAAATTATATTTAAAATTTTAATTCATTATTTATAATTCAATATGTTTGTAGTGGGGTTTTTGATCTCATATATAAATGAAAATTATATTTGTAATTAATTTTAATTTATTATTTATGTTTCAATATTTTTATAGTTGGGTTTAAAAAGTGAGTTTTAAAATATACCCCTTTATTAAAAGATAGATTTTATTAATTAATAATTATTATATTCTTTAGTGAATACAAGAAACAATATAACATTTTTTTAATAAGTTATATGTCACTTCTATTAAGGTCACTCCCATCAAATACCAAATTATTACATATGTTGTTAGATCAATTAAACAATATTCAACTTGCCCTTTTATAACAAATATTTTCATTTTTCCATCAAATATATTCTTCATCTTCTTCAAAGTCCTATGTTTTCGTAATAAACTCCTTGACAATGTTTATTAAGAGAAAAATCTTACTTGTCTGATTGCCTTCTAAAATTTGAATATCGTGAATACAATGACCAATATCATTATTGGTTAAATTATCTGCTACCTTATTTCCTTCACTATAGATAATGAATATGTTTACAAGAGATTACCTCCAATAATAGATTATGAACATCAATATTAATATTATTTTTTATCTAATCCTCAAATCCATTTTGTTGATGTTAATTTGTGAAATCCACTCAATTGAAATATATTTCCATCCTTTTTCAATGGAAATTTAAGCCTTGTAATAAGTGACCTAGCCTTCACATAGTTGTTAGCCGAAGTTCCATATGATATTGAGTAAGTGAGGAAACAAATTCCTTCATTACTTTAGAAAACACCACCTCCACCTATGTTTTTGGGATTTCCTTTGGAAGCACCATCAAAATTAACAATGATAAACCCAATTTCTAGACATTTCTATTTTACCATAGATTGAAGCAAATCCTTTGTTTTAATGCCATTGTTGCATATGACTCTTCTATGTATATTTAAATCCTCTAACCAAGTGGCTAAAACCTCTTTTTCTACACTTTAGACTTCCCATGATGAGCACCATATATGAAAACATTATGCAAGAGAGGAAACAATATGGTTCCAAACTTGGGTATGATTTTGAGACTTATTTTTAAAAATTCTATTATTCCTTTCAAGCCATAATTCCAATAAGTAATTGCATGACCAATCCTCCACATAATAGTTTAGCTTTGAAATAATTAATCCAACATCTCATTAACTCTGGTGGTCTATGTGGACTTAGAAAAGTTCACTAGGGAGGACTACATGTCACTACCCAAATTTTCACAACACAAATATTCTAAGTTTAACCAAGTGTTTTTTTTTATTGTTTGAGTTCCTAATCTAATAGCTACTTGGTTAAATATCTAGTGATATTTTTCTAGAGCTCAGTCGATCCTAGTATTTTCATCTAGATTTCACGACATGGCTTAAGAGTCTATGTGTGAAGGAGCACTAAGTGCAAATTCTATTATTTTTTGTTTTGGAATAATACTTCTTATACACATACATACTTCTTATACACATACACCATGGGGATTGAACATGGGTCACATCATCGATAATGCAAGTGGCATCCTTGCCGGTAGACCACACTCACGAGGATCTATTTTAACCAACTTTCTCTTACGTTCTCTTGCAAACCAGTTAGATCTTCCCTTTCGATATTTAAAAATAAGTTCAACTCTATACTCACTATATATATCTATTAGTGTATGAGAAACAAGGCAATACACCAATCTCTACGCTCTACACAAGTCCTTTAGTGTAGGTTCACAAAGTGCCAATGTCAATAGCGAGTCCACTCATTTATCCTAACATGGATCCACTACATCAAATACAACTAAGAGTTGATTGAATCATTTCCATTAAATATTATAGATACTTAGTGTTGTGGCCATAGCACAACACACCCCAATTTTGGGGATCCACTTTAAATTTTGATGTTTATTGGAATTTTTGGTTTGCATTGATGGTTTTGTTGGTTAATTTGTACCCAAAAAAATTATAGGGTTGTTTGGAAAGGTAAATTTAATGTCAAAATTTCATAGTCTTTAGATAGAGTTCTAGTGCAAGATGTCATAAAGAGGTCAATTAACTTCCAAAGGTTTATTTGTCATATTTTTATTATTGGATACTTTTGTGATTTCATGTGTTTGTTCCCATGGGGTTTACTAGGAAGAGCACTCTATGTTGTTGTTTTCAAGTACCTTATTCCCATGCTTTAATAAATAAATAATAATAAATAAATATATAATAAAATAAAAAATACACATTTAAATAATGGAATTTCTATAAAGGTAATTACCACACTTTATAAGAAGGTGATAGTATTAGAGTTACTTCATGCTTTGAATTATGGATTTGTGTAAAAATAATTTTAAATTGATTTATCTATGGTCATGTGCTTTAGGTTACCGAAGATGAAATTAGACCCTCCTAATGTAGCGCCAAAGAAGCATGGTCAATTCAGCCTATGACATGGGCTTTGATGATGGTCTACGACACACATTTCAAATAATTTTTTAGTGACGTGGTTAAACGAAGTTTTGAAATGGGTGAGTCTTGAGATGTTGACTTACATAGAGTGTTCATTACCTTTTAGGAGTGGAGATGGGTAGGCATAAAGCATATAGTGGTAAATATTAACTAGCTTGGTGAATGAGACAGTAGGGAATATGGACAATATCAAAATATGGAATGTGCAATGAAAATATTATGAAACCCATAGTTATAGGTGCAATGGATGCATATAATGATTTCAAAAAAAGGTGGCCCTGAACATCATGTTGTGATCTCTTATTATGACAGTGACTATCACTAATTATTGGTCTCATAATCACATGTTTCTTGATGATAATGGAAGATAGGTGCATCCTTTTATAGTTTCTATGTTTGAAGAGGGAAAAAAGCTAGAAAAAATTCATGTGATGGATAATGAGTTTACTTGAAGAACTATAGGAGCCTCAAAAATAGGTTTTTGTTCTCCATGATGTTTGCGTTACCATTGCCTCCAGCAGACTCGAATTAAAATCACTTGACTCCATTTCTCTTACTTGATTAATGATGAATGTGGAAATTAAAGCATGTCCTCATTGCTCCATACTGAAAGTAATTTTGAGATGGGAAATCATAGTGAATTGTACTATCTTGGCAAGAATTGGTTTGAACCAAAAAAGGGACACCATAATTTGAAGGATCTCCAGCAAAGTAAAACACACAACTCATGACAATTGGTTGACAATACACATTCTGTAATGATAGCATAGCAGTGAGTCTGGTTGTAGATTTAAAATAGGCACATCAAGACTACACTAAGGTATTATGCTATTTACCACACTGTGGATGCGCTGTGAACGATGTAGCATTGGAAAGCCCACATAGACAGGGTAGAATGATATTGCAAGCCAGTTTGTGCGTGAGGAAAGACGTAATACACTACACATTCTATAAGGTTGGGCATCTAATCATTAACAAGGATTTGAGAATTAATCGCTCTATGGCATGTCAATATGCTTTAACAATGTAGAGATTAGCAGCGAGCCCTTGCATTACATGATTGGATGATTGAGAAGGGAGGTTATACGTATTTTATCATTGCCAAATATATAGTTTTAAGTAATAACTTAAGATCAAGGAGATGGATTTTAGGGGAAGGTCTTGTTTATAAAATGTGTGAGAGAAATATTTTTCCTGATAAGTTCACATACTCAACTTTAATCGATAATTTTAGTAGGGTAGGTAAATTTGAATCTGCTTCGAAGTGGTTACAACAAAATTGGAGGTGGAGGAGTCAAATTTGAATGGGTGTTCTTCATGTGTGGATGTCTGATCCCTAGTGAGCATGAATGAGAATTGACTATCCAACCCCAAAAAAACCTTTGGATTATTTGATGTCATTTATTGTGTTATCCAAAATTTAGAGTGTATATCAGGGAGCACTGTAGTTGTAGTGTTCAGAAAGATTTGAGCCTAATAAAATCATCTAATCATGTTGCTCTCGGTGAGATTTTTATTTTTAGGTGCATGGTAACGATGAGTACAATCAACAAGATCATTATAGTTGGCAGCTACATTTATGGTTATTTTGAGTCACAAACAGTGATGGACGGGCATGTTTCCCATGGTATCGTTACTCTATATGTTGGAGTTATCTCTATCCAAAATCGAAGGAGAGAACATCATGTATAGTGTGCTAATAGCTTGGTGGATGTTGTCCATAGTGGCAGCCACATCAGATGAAACATAGTTGGCAGGTATTATTTATTAATAAAAGTTTGTGACATGCAATTTTGTAGTTAAAGTTGTAACACCTAAAATGATGAAGGTGAAAGAAGACAAAGGATAACATTGTGGTTACCAAGCGAGGAGAATAAAAAATGAGAATGGATTCAATTGTATTAAAGGCATTATGAAATTTAATGAAGGAAGAAGAAACAAATGGCTTTATTCAAAAATTTTAAATGGCCATCCAACAGAGAAATAGGGACTGAAGTATTTTTTGGGAGCAAAATGGCATGAATAATATTGTAAGGTTTTTAAGCTATTGCAAAATAGTTTTTCTCACCTTGTATGTAGATAAAAGGTTTTGAATGTAATTTTTATTGCATATCTTTCTCACACATGTATTAAGTTTATTCAATGATGTTTTATGCATGGATATGGTAGCATCATTTAATATTTTTGATGCATGTTTTTATTCCTCAAAATATTGCACTTAACCAGATTTAGATTGTGTGGATGCAGGTCTAACTTGGTTTTGTTTTAGTGTTCATGATATTCTCTTTCTGTATAATAAGAGGAATTAATTTATAGTAGCTCAATTTGATCGCTTTTTTGTATTTTGTGTTCATCTAATTTCATATTTTTTTTTATCATTTTATCTCTAACCTTAGCTTTTGTTGTTATTTATCTTCCATTTTATTTTCTTTAAGTTCCATCAAGCACTCAAAACCCTAAAAGGTTATATTGTTTTGCACTAAAATCAACAATGGGGGTTTTGAAGTAATTAGAACATCCAAATAATTATTCCCTTAAGGCTAACATGTTAAATTATTTGGACACATTTAATTAAGGCATTTCTTAAGATTTTAAAACAAAAAAAAATTCTTGCACTCCACAGGTTCTATCATTTTAAAATTTGTTTAACAAAGCAAGATAAAATTTGTTAACAAAGTAAGATAAAATCTATTGGAAAAAACAATATAAAATGGATTAAATCACCATTCCAGGATTGAAATTTCAAAGTTATATTTAGTCATTTTATTTCATGCTCAAACAAATCTTAACAAAAGAAGATAAAATTTTTTAACAATTCAAGATAAAATTTGTTAACAATTTAAGATAAAATGAATTAAATCACCGTTTTAGGATCAACATTTCAAAGTTATATTTTAGTCTTGTGATATTCTCACAATGACACTGAGAGGGGGGGTGAATCAGTGTAACTATTTAAAACTTGAATCTGCAACTCTTAATGCTTAAATATGCAAGCTTAAAAATAGATATAGCAAGTATAACAAAAGAGCATCACACAACACAAGATTTAACGAGGTTCACCGATTTGGCTACTCCTCAAATAATGACTGTTTGGACTACGATCCAAATCCAGCCTTTGCAAGGATTCAATCTTTACAAATAATTTACCAAGCCCACTGGAAGGAGCACCAACCCCTGATTTATTCTAAAAAAATAGATAGGAGCACCAACCCCTTATACCAAGCACCAACTTGGATTTCTATTTTGAATGGTAGATTGACATAAAAATGCCTTCTCTTTTACAAGACCCTCACTGGTCTATTGCTCATTCAAATCAATCTCATAGAAGCATAAGGAGAATTGTTAGAAACTCAATATCTTCTATAGCTTACTAAAACCTCTCTTTCAATTTTTTCAAGAATAAAACCAGGTTTCAGTTCTGTTGCAGTTTTTCCTACAGCACTCTTTCTGTGTTTCTTACAACACTCTTACCCAACCTCACTTTTTAGTTTTTCAAGATAGACAAGGTTGCAGTAACCTTACTTACTACGCTTTTTTGATTCTTTATACTTGGCTCACTCGAACGGCTCTTTCAAAAATGGCTCTACTTTTCCCTCCATTTTTCCATGCATTCTCAGCTACGTTCAATCTGTCACACCCTCTCTGACGCGCTCTGTCTTTTAGCCGCTTTCTTTCTGACTCATTCTGACAGTCTTCTCTGCTCACTCTGATAGCCTTTTCTGACAGCCTTTTCTGTGTATCCTGATAGCCTTTTTGCGTATCTCGGCGCTCTGTTATTCTTATCTTCTCTCTTTTGAATTTTGTGCTACCTTTTCACTTCTGCGCGTGACTGCCCTTTCTGACACACGCAACCTGTTAATGAATTTCTCTTTAATCGAGATTCTCGAAATGTCCACCCCTATAACAGCTATTCTGTCTTTAATGCACTGTTCTGTAACTTCCCCTTGTAACTGTAGTTCTGACTCCAGTTAACTCTTATGAGTTTGGCATGATTTTCTTCTACACTTTCCCCGACAACTGTCACTGTGCATGCTTCTCGGCTTTTACCCATGAAACTATGACATGTCATGATATCATGACATTTCTGCCCCTTTGACTTTTTCTTGACAGTTGACCATGAAAACATGACATGTCACTATATCATGACATTCTCCGCCTCCTTGTCCTTATCTCGGCATGCAACCATGAAAATAGAACATGTCACGAAATCGTGATGCATTCGCTGCCTCTAGCTCTTTTCTGTCTCTTGCCCACGAAAATGGGACATGTCACGAAATCGTGACGCATTCGCTGCCTCTAGCTCTTTTCTCTCTTGCCCGTGAAAATGGGACATGTCACGAAATCGTGATGCATTCGCTGCCTCGAGCTCTTTTTTGCATGCACCAGCGAAATCGAAACATGTCACGAAAATCGTGACACTTTCGCTGCCTTGCACTTCCACCTTGACTTTGTCATGAAATCGTGACGCTTCTGCTTCCTTGCTCTTTCGTTTTGCTTCTGTCACGAAATCGTGACACTTCATCCTTTGGAGCCTTCCTCTCTGCTGTTGTCATGAAATCACGACGCTTTTTCTCCTTTGCGCTTCTTCTTGCAACTTGTCACGAAATCGTGACATCTTTTCTCCTTAGCGCTTCTTCTCCAAACTTGTCATGAAATCGTGACACTTTTCCTTAGCGCTTCTTCTTCGAACATGTCATGAAATCATGACAGTTTTCCTTGCAAGCGCTTCTTCTTCGAACATGTCACGAAATCGTGACAGTTTTCTTTGCTTGCACCTTCATTCCGAACATGTCATGAAATTGTGATAGTCTTCTTTGCACTTTCTAAGCATGTCACAAATTGTGACAGTCTTCTTTGCACTTTCTAAGCATGTCATGAAATCGTGACAGTTTTCCACTTGGCTTCTTTTCTTCCAACATGTCGCGAAATCGTGATAGTTTTTCTACTTGGCTTCTTTTCTTCCAACATGTCACGAAATCATGATAGTTTTTCCACTTGGCCTCTTTTCTTCCAGCATGTCGCGAAATCATGATAGTTTTTCCACTTGGCCTCTTTTCTTCTAGCATGTCATGAAATCATGATAGTTTTCACTTGGCCTCTTTTCTTCCAGCATGTCACGAAATCATGATAGTTTCTCTAGCTTTTTCTCTCTCCTCCGTTATGTCATGAAATCATGACAATTTTGACGGTGCCTTCTCTCTCCTCCGTTATGTCATGAAATCATGACATTTTTGACTGTGCCTTCTCTCTCCTCCGTTATGTCATGAAATCGTGATAGAAAACATGTCGCGATATCGCGACAGTTTTCTTACTTGTCTTTTTCTTTGATTTTTTGAATCTGGGCCACTTCTGTCTTCTTGGAAATTCACTGTACATGTTCTGACTGACCTCTGAACTGCATCAACTGCATCAATCTGTCTATGTTGACAACAATGACAATACTTTTGCTGCACCTTGCTCAACAATCTCCCCCTTTGGAATTGTTGGCAACACATGTGCAATTTCCTGTAATTCTTCTCCCCCTTTGACAATAATACCAAAGGGCTGCTGCAGACTCCCCCTGAGTCTATGCACAACATTCTCAGGCATAAGTAATTAAATGCTCCCCCTGAGAATGTGTTCCCCATAGCTAGTCAGTGCTTGGGTAGTGTGACTACTCCCAACTTACTCCGAAGGTACTCAAAAACTTCCTTGGGCAATGGTTTTGTGAATATATCTGCTACTTGCTCTGTAGTTGGAACAAACTCCAATTTGACCTCTCCTTCTGCAACTTTATCCTTCAAGAAATGATATCGGATCGCAATATGTTTGGTTCGAGAATGCAAAACCGGGTTCTTTGATATGTTGATAGCACTAGTGTTATCACATTTAACTGAAATTGGCTCATTGAAGTGAATACCAAGATCTTTCAGATGTTTGTCTCATCCATAATATCTGTGTACAACATGTTATTGCTACAATGTATTCTACCTCTGTTGTGGATAGAGAGACTGATTATTGTTTCTTGTTGTGCCATGCTATTAGCTTATCTCCAAGATAAAATGCTCCTCCATCGGTACTCTTTCTGTCATCAATACATCCTGCCCAATCTGCATCAGAATATGCAAAAAGAGTGAAGTCTTTTCCTTTTGGATACCATAGCCCATACTCCATAGTACCCTTGAGGTACCTAAAAATCCTTTTCACAGCTGTCACATGAGTCTCTTTGGGACTAGCCTAAAATCTTGCAACCATGCAAACTGCCTGTAAGATATCCGGTCTGGTGGCTGTCAAATACAGCAGGCTCCCAATCATTGATCTGTACATTGTTTGATCAACATCTGGAGATTTGTCATCCTTGCTCAACTTGCAGCCTGTTGTCATGGGAGTGCTAACAGGCTTACTATCCTCCATTGTGAACTTTTTCAGCATTTCTTTCACATATTTAACTTGAGAAATAAAAATCCCCTTTTCAGTTTGATTAACTTGCAATCCGAGGAAATATGAAAGTTCACCAATCATAGACATTTCAAATTCTTTCTGCATTTTATTTGCTATGTCTCTACATGATTCATCATTGCTGCTGCCAAATATTATATCATCTACATAAACAACAAGGACAATAAGATTGCCATTTTCTATTTTGATATATAAATTGCTATCCACCATACCTTTCTTGAATCCTTGCTGAGTGAGATAGCTATCCAGTCTTGCATACCAAGCTCTGGGTGCCTGTTTCAAGCCATACAATGCTTTCTTCAGCTTGCAAACAAAGTTAGGATTATCACAGAGTTGAAAACCATCAGGCTATTCAATATAAACTTCTTCTTCAAGATTTCCATTCAGAAAGGCTGATTTCACATCCATCTAATAAACTTTGAAATTCTTATGAACTGCTAAAGCTAAAAATAGTCTGATTGCTTCAAGTCCGGCCACTGGTGCAAAAGTTTCTTCAAAATCAATCCCTTCAACTTGAGCATATCCTTTATAGACCAATCTTGCTTTATTCCTTACAACCTGTCCGTCTTCATTCAATTTGTTTTGAAATATCCATTTAGTACCGATTATGTTTTTATTTACGAGGCCTTGGTACTAACTCCCAGGTTTTGTTTTTCTCAATCTGATCTAGTTCTTCATTTACTGCCTCCATCCAACTTTCATCTGTGCTTGCTTCAATAATATTTTTGGGCTCAATGCTGGATAACAGAGAGTAGTTGTTTACTACTCTTCTTCTTGTTTGAATACCAACTGTGGGGTCCCCAATAATTTGCTCTCTGGGATGATTTTTCTGCCAGCTGCCTGTTTTGGATTTCCTGTTTTCTTCTATTTCTAAATCATCTGAATCCAATTTCTGTCTCTCTTCTTTTTCTTGATCTTCATCCTCTTCAATAAATTCTTCATAAGTCGGGTAGTTTTCTTTATGGCTGATTTCTTGTTCCCTACCTTCATCAACCTTAACATCAGCACTCTCCACAATTTTCTTTAGTCTTTTGTTGTAGCATGTGTAGGCTTTGCTTTTCGTTGAGTAACCAAGAAAAATACCTTCATCAGCTCTATCTTCGAACTTGCCAAGATTGTCTTCAGTTCGTTTAATGTAACACTTGCTGCCGAACACTTTGAAGTATTTTGTTGTAGCCTTTCTGCCAAACCACAGTTCATAAGGTGTTTTGCTTTCATGCGTCCTCAACATGCACCTATTTTGGATGTAAACTGTAGTATGAACTGCCTCTTTCCAAAACCTGTCAGCAATTCTGCTCTCAGTCAACATGGTCCGTGCCATTTCCTGCACAGTTCTGTTCTTTCTTTCTACTACACCATTCTGTTGAGGTGTTCTTGCTGCCAAAAACTGTCTTCTAATCCCATGTTTTTCATAGTATTCTGCAAACTCCTCTGAAATAAACTCTCCTCCTCTATCTGATCTTAAACATTTAATTCTTTTTCCTGTTTGATTCTCAACATGGTTTTTGAAAGTTTTGAACATCTCAAAGGCTTCTGATTTAAGCTTCAGAAATAGTACCCATGTCATTCTGGAATAGTCATCTATACACAACATAAAATATTTGTAGCCATTTATGCTTTTCGTTCTCATGGGTCCACATAAATCAGTGTGTATTAGTTCTAACGGCTTGCTCGTGAAGTACTCTTTTGCTTTGAATGTGGCTCTGGTTTGCTTCCCCTTTTGGCATGAAGCACAAATGCTATTTGAAGGTTTGCCAATAGTGGGTATATCTCTTACTGCCCTTTTTGAGCTGATTTTTACCAGATTGTCAAAGCTTATATGACCGAGTCTCTTGTGCCACAGCCAATTTTCTTCTTCCTGTCCAACCAAGCAAGCTCCTTCTGAAGTCTCTGAGAGAGTATACAGATTTCCAGAAGTCCTCAATCCAGTAGCTATCAACTTCCCATTTTTTGTCTTTCTTACTTCACAGCCCTGCTTCTTGAAAATTACTTCATGACCTCTGTCACAAATTTGACTTACACTCAGTAAGTTATGCTTCAGACCAACCAAAAATAGGACTTCTTTAGAGTTGATTTTTTCGTCACTTAACTTGACTGATCCTTTACCCACTATCTTGGCTCCATCATTATTTCCAAATTTTACAGAACCACCTTCGTATGTCTGTAACTTATCAAATTTTTGTTTATCTCCTGTCATATGACTGGAGCATCCACTATCCAGAATCCATGGTGCAGATTTGTTCTGGGCTTTGAGAGTTGTTTGAACGATCAAGGATTCCTTATCTTTCTTAGGTTGCTCCTTTTCTTTCCACTCTGATTTGATAGCAGATTTGGTCACTTGTTTTGCCTTCTCCCTTTCATTGGCTTGTGCCTGTTTTTCGAGAAATTTTTTGTTTTGTTTCAATCCAGTTGGTTGATACTTTCTTCCCTGATATTTATTTCCTGCAAAAGAGCTACGACAATTTCTTGCAATATGTCCAAAGTTATGACAGTTATAACATTCTACTGCATAATCTATCAAAGGTGAAAAGACATTTCTACTAGTGAAATTCCTTTGTCCTACATTATATCTACAATTTGAAATTTTATGACCATAAGCATTGCATTTAAAACAATAACCAGAAAAGGAACGAGTGTACCTGGGTAATGGTTTTTGCCATGTTGTAGTAGGAGCCATGGGTCTTCTTCTTCTTTGATATGTGACTTTGGTGAATCCATCATTGGCAGTACTCCTTTCATGCTTGGCCTTATTGTTTTCTTTTGCATGATTCGGTTTTTCTTGATCAACCCTGATCTTATCTTTATTCTTTATTGGTTCTACAGTTATGGCCTTTGATTCCATTGATGATTCTTCTTCTACGAAGCCTAATCCAAATTTAATGCTCGTAGGCTTTTGGTTATTTATAATCTCATCAAGCTTCACAGAACTTCCTTCAAGTTTGTGGTAGCAACTCAGTTTTTGACTCTTTTCTTCTAGCTGCATTCTTAAGCCAACAATCTCTTCTTCCAGTTTGTTGCACTCATCTATTTTCACGGTTAATTGTGCTTCAAGATCTTCAGACTTTTTCTTAAACTCTTCAGTCTGTATTTTCAAGCTGATAATTATTTCATTGGCATCCTCAAGTTTTCTTGAAACCTTTTTATTCTTTTTCCTTTCTGTACTTAACTCTTTAAGTGCAGCAACCAACTCACCTTCCAGATCTACCACAGCCTCATCCTCTAATTTTTCATCACACTCCTGGGTTTCCTCTGTTCTTTCTTCTTCAAAAGCCATGAACAAAGCTTCACCAGTTTCTTCTTCAGAATCCTCACCGGAGCTGTCTTCAGAAGAGTTGACATTCTTGGAAATGAAACTTTTCTTCTTGAAGTTCCTTTTTCTAAAATGTGGTTTCTTCTTCCAGTCACTTCTTTCTTGGTGTGTCCCTTCATCACTTTTGTTTTTCTCATTCATTGGGCATTTAGCTGCAAAGTGCCCGATGCCTCCACAGTTGAAACACTTAAACGGTAACTTACCTCTGTACTTTCCTTTTCCCTTTATTAGTTTCCTAACAAAGTTTGCTTCGCTTTCATCTGAAGATTCTTCTTCCTCAGATTCTTGTTTAGCTTTTATATTTTTCTGTGCTTGGAAAGCAGCTTCTCTGTCTGAGGGCTTAGTTTGTCCTATTCTCATTTCATATGCAGTTAAAGAACCATGCATTTCATCCATGCTAAAAGTATTTAGATCTTTAGCTTCTTCTATTGCAGAAACTTTAGAATCAAATCTTTTATGGAGAGTTCTTAGTACCTTTTTCACAACAACTGCATCTTCTATTTCCTCGTCGAGTCCTCTAATCGCATTAATGATTCCATTTACTCTCAGCATATAGGCCTCTATGTTCTCATCGTCATTCATCTTTAATGCTTCGAACTGGGCTCGATGTGTTTGTAGCTTGGCTTCCTTGATCTTGCCATCTCCTTCATGAATGCTCTATAGTTTGTCCCATATGTCTTTTGCCGATTTACAGCTCATGATCCTTATCAATTCACTGTCTACTAACCCACACATAATAGCATTCTTAGCTTTAGAGTTATTCTCAAACTTTTTCTTCTCAACAGCATCTGTTGGAGGAGTAGAGGGTATTGTGTATCCATTTTCTACAGACTCCCAAATGTCGTATCCCAATGCACACAGATATGTCTGCATCCTGAGTCTCCAGAAAGAGTAATTTGTTCCATCGAACAAAGGAGCTTTGTTGGATGAAAATCCTTCACCACCTGCCATTGTGTATCTTCCAAGATCACCTTAGCTGATTAAGCTTGTTCAGGTACCTTGCTCTGATACCAATTGATATTCTCACAATGACACTGAGAGGGGGGGGTGAATCAGTGTAACTATTTAAAACTTGAATCTGCAACTCTTAATGCTTAAATATGCAAGCTTAAAAATAGATATAGCAAGTATAACAAAAGAGCATCACACAACACAAGATTTAACGAGGTTCACCGATTTGGCTACTCCTCAAATAATGACTGTTTGGACTACAATCCAAATCCAGCCTTTGCAAGGATTCAATATTTACAAATAATTTACCAGCACCCACTGGAAGGAGCACCAACCCCTGATTTATCTGCAACAACAGATAGGAGCACCAACCCCTTATACCAAGCACCAACTTGGATTTCTATTTTGAATAGTAGATTGACATAAAAATGCCTTCTCTTTTACAAGACCCTCACTGGTCTATTGCTCATTCAAATCAATCTCATAGAAGCATAAGGAGAATTGTTAGAAACTCAATATCTTCTATAGCTTACTAAAACCTCTCTTTCAATTTTTTCAAGAATAAAACCAGGTTTCAGTTCTGTTGCTTTTCCTTTAGCACTCTTTCTATGCTTCTTACAACACTCTACCCAACCTCACTTTTAGTTTTTCAAGATAAAAACAAGGTTGCAGTAACCTTACTTACTGCGCTTTTTGATTCTTTATACTTGGCTCACTCGAACGGCTCTTTCAAAAATGGCTCTATTTTTCCCTCCATTTTTCCATGCATTCTCAGCTACGTTCAATCTGTCACACCCTCTCTGACGCGCTCTGTCTTTTAGCCGCTTTCTTTTTGACTCATTCTAACAGTCTTCTCTGCTCACTCTACAATTTTATTATCCGACAGCCTTTTTGCGTATCTCGACGCTCTGTTATTCTTATCTTCTCTCTTTTGAATTTTGTGCTACCTTTTCACTTCTACACGCTACTGCCCTTTCTGACACACGCAACCTGTTAATGAATTTCTCTTTAATCGGGATTCTCGAAATGTCCACCCCTATAACAGCTGTTCTGTCTTTAATGCACTATTCTATAACTTCCCCTTGTAACTGTAGTTCTGACTCCAGTTAACTCTTACATATTGGCTGCATGATTTTCTTCTGCACTTTCCCCGACAACTGTCACTGTGCATGCTTCTCGGCTTTTACCCGTGCAACTATGACATGTCACGATATCATGACATTTCTGCCCCTTTGACTCTTTCATGATAGTTGACCGTGAAAACAAGACATGTCGCGATATCGCGACATTCTCCGCCTCCTTGTCCTTTTCTCGGCATGCAACCATGAAAATAGAACATGTCACAAAATCGTGACGCATTCGCTGCCTCTAGCTCTTTTCTGTCTCTTGCCCGCGAAAATGGGACATGTCACGAAATCGCGATGCATTCGCTGCCTCTAGCTCTTTTCTGTCTCTTGCCCGTAAAAATGGGACATGTCATGAAATCGTGACGCATTCGCTGCCTCGAGCTCTTTTTTGGCATGCACCAGCGAAATCGAAACATGTCGCAAAATCGTGACACTTTCGCTGCCTTGCACTTCCACCTTGACTTTGTCATGAAATCATGACGCTTTCGCTTCCTTGCTCTTTCGTTTTGCTTCTGTCACGAAATCGTGACACTTCATCCTTTGGAGCCTTCCTCTCTGCTGTTGTCATGAAATCGTGACGCTTTTTCTCCTTTGCGCTTCTTCTTGCAACTTGTCACGAAATCGTGACATCTTTTCTCCTTAGCGCTTCTTCTCCGAACTTGTCATGAAATCATGATAGTTTTCCTTACAAGCGCTTCTTCTCCGAACATGTCATGAAATCATGACAGTTTTCCTTGCCGCTTCTTCTCCGAACATGTCACGAAATCGTGACAGTTTTCTTTGCTTGCACCTTCATTCCGAACATGTCACGAAATCGTGACAGTCTTCCTTGCACTTTTCTAAACATGTCACGAAATTGTGATAGTCTTCTTTGCACTTTCTAAGCATGTCGCGAAATCGTGACAGTCTTCTTTGCATTTTCTAAGCATGTCACGAAATCGTGACAGTTTTCCTACTCGGCTTCTTTTCTTCAACATGTCACGAAATCGTGACAGTTTTTCCACTTGGCCTCTTTTCTTCCAGCATGTCATGAAATCATGACAGTTTTTCCACTTGGCCTCTTTTCTTCCAGCATGTCGCGAAATCGTGACAGTTTTTCCACTTGGCCTCTTTTCTTCCAGCATGTCACGAAATCGCGACAGTTTTTCCACTTGGCCTCTTTTCTTCCAGCATGTCACGAAATCGTGACAGTTTCTCTAGCTTTTTCTCTCTCTCTCGATATGTCGTGAAATCATGACAATTTTGGCTGTGCCTTCTCTCTCCTCCGTTATGTCACGAAATCACGACATTTTTGGCTGTGCCTTCTCTCTCCTCCGTTATGTCACGAAATCGCGACAGAAAACATGTCGCGATATCGCGACAGTTTTCTTACTTGTCTTTTTCTTTGATTTTTTGAATCTGGGCCACTTCTGTCTTCTTGGAAATTCACTGTACATGTTCTGACTGACCTCTGAACTCCTGTTCACTGCATCAATCTGTCTGTGTTGACAACAATGACAATACTTTTGCTGCACCTTGCTCAACATCTTGTTCTTTTATGCTCAAGCAAATCTTAACAAAGGAAGATAAAAAAAATTAAAATCTGCTTAACAAAAGAAGATAAAATCTACTCAAATAATTTAATATAAAATGGATTAATTCACCATTCTGGAATCATTATTTTAAAGTAGATAATGGATCAATAAATACACATTTTTAACAATCACATGAGCAATAAAATTATTGTAAATCAAATCAATACTAAACCACAGGCCCCTTGTTAATAGTTACTTGCACCTCTAAGGTATTTTAGCATATTTTCATATTTTTACAAGCAATCAAGCACATTTTAAATAATTAAGCAAGCAAGAACCTTGGAGAAATTCTGAATTTCTTTGCAAGAGAGGGTTTTCTAACAATACCCTGACTGTGATGGTAGTTTTGCAATTGGGAAAAATTATCACTCAACACTTAAGATTACCTTTTAAGGATTCAATCATTATTTAACATTCATAATTTACTATTTATTTCAAGTATATAAAGGATAATTTGTTTATTAAAAGATTTATCCACCCAGCAATCCTCTCAAATTTCTTTTATTGAGAAGGTTCTTGCTTGCGAAAGGTGTCTCCTAAAATAAAATCTAGAATGAACTCATTACCACATTACTAATTCTAAGTAAGATTCTCTAATATACAAACATAGCAGTTTATCCCTTCATTTTATTAGACTCAAAGCAATTCTGATCTAAAATGAAGTATCATTTGGCAAAAATATCTACTCCTTCTAGAGTGGATGATAGTGTTTTTTTTTACTTAATTTTATAGTCAAAAGTGAAGGAGAGCTCTCGAAGATAAAACTAGGGCATCAGTTGGGTAACTGAAGAGATTTCTGGTTACTGTAGATTTGAAGACAAGATTGTTGCCCCAGGAGGGCCTAATGGGGACACCTTCAGATCCTCTTTTAGAGAGATATAGTTCTTTTGCATATTTATAAAGGATAAATCTCCATCGGAGACTAAAGAAGCACAAAAAATTACATTAAAAATGCTCTTTACGACTACTGGAAATAAATCAACATCTCAAAGAGTTAATGGATGCTTTCCACAATAAGAATCAAGGCCAAAGATTGTCATTGAGCAAAGGATGGTCGAAGAAATAGTTTTATATAGAGATAATCATGATTTGATCTATAAATTCATGGGTATTCACCCTATCCAAAATTTTTTGCACTCCTGGGTCCGACAAAACTGGGAGCCTCTTGGTGAGTATTCTTTGTGGTTTATTAGCAATGCATATTTTATTGTTATTTTTTCTTCACTTGTTGATATAAATAGGTATTTCAAATCAGAAAAGAGGAATCATGGTCTGGTAGGATTATTTTTCAACCCTGGAGAGTGGGATTTAATCCTCGAATTGAGCCCACTACTATCTCGGTTTGGATCCGTTTGTATGCACTTCCAATGGAGTTTTGGAGTGAGAAAGTATTGGAAATTATTGATAATTCCCTTGGAAGACATTTGGCTATTTCCAAAGACACAATGGAAGGAAACACAACTATTTATGCAAGATTATGTGTGAAAATGGATCTTAGCCAACCTTTGCTAGCAAAGCTAGAATTCTAACTTGTAGGACTATCTTGGATTCAACAACTAGATTATGAGGCATTGCCCTTTAGATGTAAATTTTATCACAAATATGGGCATTTGGCCTAATCTTACCCAAATAATATGAACATAAAAATGGAGGCTCCTCTAGGAATGTCAAATCTTCCTAAGGAGGATAATTCAACAATCAATAAAGAAACAACCAATATTTCTTAGGGCAAATAAGCACATGGAAATGGTTTTGAACAACCCAAAAGAAGGAGAAGGCAAAAGAAAAAAATATGGTAATGAGCAAACCCAACTCAAGCCCTCCAATAGGTATTGGATTTTTAAGACACTAATGGACCAACAATAAGAACAATTCATGGAAGGAGTGGATGGGAATAATGAAAACAATAATAGCCATGTTCAAGCCCCTCTTTCACCTCCTTCCATCATAGAGCAGGTAATTGAGTGCAGTGAGTTACCACAATCAGATAGTGTAGGGGTATTGATAGTGCATAACCAAGAGCAACTGATAATTAAGGATTTCATAATGGGTATAGTAGAAAATAATAGAGAAATGCCAACTCTAGGAAAAACTCAATTGGAAAAGAGATCAAAAAATAGTAGCTCTCAAGGAGTGGGTAGAAAATAAAACAAGGAATTGATAGCAGTTCAAGGAGATAAACTAATCACTAGAGGATCGGTGAGGCCAATAGATTCTTACTACTCTCAAGGTAACCAATGATTATACAATCATGGAATGTTAGGGGTTTAAATAGTAGAACCCATCAATATGCTATTCAAATACTCTTAGAAAAATGTAAAACATATTTTTTTCTTATCCAAGAGACAAAAATATCATTGGATCTTATGTGTAAAATAGTAAATAGAATTTGGAGGGATACTGGTCATATGGAAGTGGTTGCCCGAGGGGCCTAAGGGGGGATAGTTATATTTTTGAACTCTCTTGAATGGACTGCAATAGAACATATATATTGGAGGGGTGTCCTCACATCACATTTTAGGAACAATGTCACAGTTGAACATGTTTTAATCATAAATTTTTATGGGTCTCAAAACCTAGATGGTCAGATGCATCAATGGAAAGTTGTGCATAACATGAGAGTCTCAAGGGAAGAGTTATACTAGATTATTGTTGGGGATTTTAATGCTAAATTATCCTCTAGATATCAGGAAGGAGGAACCCCAATTTTGGATCCAAGGGATTAACTTATGATTGCCCAAGTCCAAAAATTACACTTGGTGGATATTAAATGCCCTAGAACCAACTATACTTGGACTAATAAGAGGAGGGAGCCACATAGCAGGAAGGTGAAGTTAGATCATTTTTTGGTTTCAGAGGAGGCATTTGTAAAATGGAATATAAAATTTTATATTTTGGAGGGTCCAATTTCAGATCACTTTCCCATTTTTTTGGAAGGGGGGATAAAGACAGTGCATCATCATAAACCTTTTAATTTTGAAAAAATTTGGTTAAAAAAAGAGGAACTTCAAAATGAAATTCCATGGTGGTGGGAAGAAGGTCGCCTAGCATATGGGACAACAATATTTAAATTCCACAAACAACTTCATTATGTCAAAGATCAACTGAAACAATGGAGGTGAGATAACAAGACAAACTTCTAGGTCCAAAGAGCTCCATTGGTGGCTAGATGGGATGAGGTTCAAAAATACTTTAGGGAAGGAATAATTACAAAGCAACTCAAAGAAGAGGATTATGCATTGCATAAATCGGTTGAGGATATTGACAATCAAGAGGAGACCTACTCTAAATAGAGAGCAAGAACCTCTTGGTTATTAGAAGGTGATAAAAATACCAAAGTTTTCCATCGGGATGCTTGTTCTAGGATGCAGATGAACAACATGGAATCTCTTCAAGATGAGAATGGACACTCCTTTGATACAATTCCATGTATGCATTTCCATTCAATGGATTATTTTTCTAAATTATTTAAGGAAATTATGGTGCAATAAGATGAGGCTCAAAAATAAGTTCTTGCTATCATACCCTATGTTATCTCTGAAGAATAAAATTAGGCCCTACATAAACCCATTGATAGAGAGGAACTGAAGAACGTAGTCTTTGGAATGAGCACCGAAAAGACACCAGGTCTATATGGCTTTCCAATTGAGGTTTTTCAATCCTTTTGTGAAAACTTGGAGGAGGATGTAATGGCTATTATAGAGGATTCCAAAGGTATTAAAGAATGCTTAAAGCATTAAATCATACTTTCATTGCCTTAATTCCAAAAGGGGAGGAGGGGGTGCATATTTTATATTATAGACCTATTGCTTTATGCAATGTCATATATAAAATAATCACAAAGGTAATGGTTGAGTAGTTAAAGCCTCTTCTACATAGCATTATCTCATCAAATCAAGGGGATTTTGTAGAGGGTATGTATATCTTGGATGGTGTGGTTCTAGATTAGGAGGCAATCCATTCAATGCAAACATATGGTAATAGAGGAATATAAAGTCATTACCAGTTGACCCTAAGGAACTCCAACCACTATGTTTTCCTCCTGCCCCCATGGCAACTCCGTAGAAGAACCAGTCTAGTGAGAAAAGATGTTCGGATCCTCCTTAGACTTATGCGACTACACTAAGAAAAGAATTTCCCCCTAGAAAGTGGAGCGAGGCTCAAGAGCAAGCGAAGGAAAGACTTAGATTTCCTTCATTGAAAAAAATGCAAAGAACAGAAGCCACATAGGTCTATAGAGATAGATACGATGCATCTACTAGTGGAATGTAAAATGGTGTTGAGGTATCCACAGCTGCAACCATTTCGTTCAACATTGCAGAAGAATTGAAGAGGACTCCTTCCAAAATAAGCATGTATGATGCATTGCAAATTCTTGGTCAGATCGACCTCCTCCAAGAATCCCTAAATTTAAAGAATGATACCTCTTCCTCAAATGTTATGTCAACCTCTGGGAAAAATAGACCACACCCATTCTATCTATCCTTGCAAATGGAGGAATGGATAGTTCACAATTGTATGATTGATTCAGGGGCCGCAACTACGGTAATGCCAAAAGTCGTATGTGACATAATAGGGATGGAATATACTCGAAGTCATCATGGTGTGTTGCAATTAGATGGTACTCCAATAAAAATTATCGAGGTGATCAAAGATATCCCTATTCAACTCCACAGAATGCTAGAAGCAGTCGTCATACAAGAAGTAGTTGTTGTAGACTTAGAACCATATTTCAGTATGTGTTTATCTAGAGAATTCATGGCCAAAATGGGCGGTTATTTGTCTCTAGATTATTCTCATTTGGAGGTACCTTTCAAAGGTAAAAGATTCAACATCTACAATGAAAAACCATCTACTTTCCACGTAGAAATAATGGAGGAAAAAACTACCATCAACATGATGTCTGAAGAATTAGAAAATATCAATTTAATGGAAGAAACCCTGGAGGAACTACAATTTGAGGATCAGTTTTCAATGAAATACTTCAATGCTATGATAGAGACAAAAATGGGAAGCTATTCCATTGAGAAACCAAAGAAGCTCCCTATTCCTGTCCCTAAAACAAATGATTTGGCCAACCAGTTATGGAAATTGTACTTTGATGGGTCAAGGTGCAAAAATGGAGCAGGAGCTGGAATCATTCTGATTTCACCTACTATAAAAGAAAAAGCATTTTCATATAGTTTGACATGGAGTTGCACCAATAACACAGTTGAATATGAAGCCTTATTTTTGGGACTCAGGAAAAACTAGGTGCAAAACAGTCGTTGATCTATGGAGATTCAGAGTTGATCATTAAACAGGTTACTGGCAAATGCATTTGTAAGCAACATTACCTAAGGGCTTACAAAAACAAAGTGTTGGATCTATTGGAAATTTTTGAAGCACTAAACATGAAATCCATTTCTAGAGAGAACACACATGCAGACCTGTTAGCATCAATAGGATCAAATTTTTGCCTAGACAGTAATGTTATTCAGAAATCTAAAACAATTAGACTTATATACAGGCCTTCTATGCCTGACAAGGACATTTTTTGGCAGGTATTTGAGAATGATGAGTAGATCCTGTATTTTATGATTCATGAGATGAATTGCTCTACAGATAAAGCGTTACAAGAAGAGGATGAAGAGAGCCTTATTCAATTGAAAAACAATCATATCCCCAGGAGCTGATCACCTTGGAGAGCCTTTTCGACAATAGTGACAGAGCTATAGGTCGAAGGATCAAGGTAGATGAATGTCGGTATAAGGAAATAGAACTAGAACCAGACAAAATTATCAAAGTAGGGACCGATTGTACAGTGGTAGAACTAGAAAAAATAAAATAGTTATGTAGAGAATATCCAAATATAATAGCCTGGACTTATAGTGATCTGATAGTGTACAGGAAAGAGGTCATTCAACATACCATTGAACTAGAGGAAGGAGCTAAACCTTTTAGGCAGAAGCAGAGGCCTGTGAATCCTAAAATTGAAGCCTTAATGAAAAAGGAGTTGTTAAAACTCCTGCAGGCTAAGATAATATACCCAATCAAGCACTCTACCTGGGTGGCAAATTTAGTTCCAATCCACAAGAAAAACGGATAAATATGACTATGCATCAATTTTAAAAATTTGAACAGAGCCTCTTTAAAGGATCACTATCCTTTACCCCAGATGGACCTAATCCTTCATACTGTGGCAGGAGCAGAAAGGTTTTCTCTGTTAGACGACTTCTCTAGTTACAATCAAGTTTGGGTGAGAAATGAAGATCAATATGGATGGGTTCTACCCATCACGGTGAATGCTTTTCACCTGAAATTGTATTTCTAGTAAAAGCTACAGATCACCATTATATGTACAGTATATTATAATTTTGAAGTTTTGTAAATATTTCCCTTTTTACGTCCTAATAAGAATCAAGTGTGCAAAACTTATCAAGAGATAATTGTAGCCATGGACAGAATCAAAAGATCTAAACATTAGGGGTAGCAGCCAGCAGCCAGAGCTGGGACCAGCTCCCAGAATTGAATTTTTTGTGTTCTTCAGACAAAGGTTAAGTCCCTGAATGATAAAAGAAAGTTTCTGATAAGGTAAAGATCACCTATATTCCAAAGTGCATTCTTTTTCTTTTATCCTTGTTTTTCCACTCAAAATTTTACATTTTGCAACTGTGCTAGTGACTCCATTTCCCAATGGATGAAGGCCTGGTCTCTATTTTTGCTAGCAAAAATTCCCCCTAAAGGTGCCAAGAATGTTAGTCAAAAAGTGACTAACTATAGAAAATAGTTGATGCACCTTTTTTGCATATTTTCCAAGAAGACCAAAGTGGCCCATATGCTAAAGATCAAAGAAAAAGCAAAAAACCACCAGGAGGAAAAAAGTGTCGCGATATCGCGACATGTTGCATTTTCGCGATCCAAAGCAAAGAGAAAGAGCAAGGAGGAAAAGGTGTTGTGATATCGCGACATGTTGCATTTTCACGATTCAAAGCGAAGAGAAAGAGCAAGGAGGAAAAAGTATCGCGATATCGCGACATGTTGCATTTTCGTAGTTCAAAGCAAAGAGAAAGAGTAAGGGGAAAAAGTGTCGCGATATCGCGACATGCTATATTTTTGTGGCTAAGAGCAACAAAAAGGAGCAAGAAGGTAAAAGTGTCGTGATATCACGACATGTTGTATTTTCGTGGCTAAGAGCAACAAAAGGGAGCAAGGGGGCAAAAGTGTCGCGATATCGCGACATGTTGCATTGTCACGGCCAAAAGGGAAAAAGTGTTGCGATATCGCAACATGTTGCATTATCGCAGCAAAAAGGGAAAAAGTGTTGTGATATCGCGACATTTTGCTTTGTCGCGACCAAAAGTGAAAAAGTGTTGTGATATCACGACATGTTGCATTGTTGCGGCAAAAAGAGAAAAAGTGTCGCGATATAGCGACATGTTGCATTGTCACGGCAAAAAGATAAAAAGTGTAGTGATATCGCGACATGTTGCTTTGTCATGGCCAAAAGAGAAAAAGTGTCACGATATCACGACATGTTGCATTGTCGCGGCCAAAAGGGAAAAGTGTCGCGAAATCGTGACATGTTGCTTTGTCGCGACCAAAATACAAGAAAGAAAAGGTGTCGCGATATCATGACATGTTTCATTTTCACAGCTGGAAGTGATAGAAGAGCAAGGTAAGATACGAATGTCATGATTTTGTGACATGTCTCATTTTTGTGGTGGGAGGCAGCAAAAGAACAAAGTAAGAGATGAATGTCATGATTTCGTGACATGTCTCATTTTTGCGGTGGGAGGCAGCAAAAGAGAAAAGTAAGAGATGAATGTCGTGATTTCGTGACATGTCTCATTTTCACAGATGGAAGCGACAAAAGAGAAAAGCAAGGAAATAATGTCATGATTTCGTGACATGTCTCATTTTCATGGTTGGAGGCGACAAAAGAGCAAAGCAAGGAAATAATGTCGCGATTTCGCGACATGCCAGCTATAAAGGAATAAAATGTATTTTTGGCAATCAAAGGCATGCACTGATACCAATAAGTGATTTCTGACATGATTATTAGAAATCTAGGATAGAGCAGGCTTTCCAGATGATTGAAAATGTGACAGGCTCATCTAGAATCTAATCAGCAGAGGAGATATCTAATTCATAGAAGACTTGTGTATTATTAGAAACTACAGATGATTGCTTGTAAAATAGTAAGATGTACTTAGAAAAATATACTCTTTTAGGGTATATATAGAGGTGAGCGACTCTAGAAAAAATGTTAGCTCTTGGACGTTTACAAGACTGAATACATGTACTTCAA
Source organism: Wollemia nobilis (assembly GCA_028583015.1). Classification (NCBI taxonomy): domain Eukaryota; kingdom Viridiplantae; phylum Streptophyta; class Pinopsida; order Araucariales; family Araucariaceae; genus Wollemia; species Wollemia nobilis. Next base: position 3,413,421 of record JAQPPZ010013509.1, on the reverse strand, counting down.
ATACAAGCAATAAAATCACATCTCCCATTGGCTTCTGGTTCATATCATGCAAGTGTATGTATTAATGTTCTTTATTTTTGCTTACAATATTGAATTGTAAATTGAGTTTGTTCTTATATTTGAACTTTCGCAATACATAAATCATATTGCTGGAATAAGAATCTAATATATACGCATGTTAAACAAAATATTAGAAATCATATATGAAATTATATAATTTCTGCATGGAAATGTGTTTAAATGCTTTGGATAGAAGTAAGTAAATATGTCTTTGTTGTTGTCTAATATGCACAATATAAAAGTTCTATCTTAGGCTATATTTCCCTTATCTCTTGTTCCCCTGTTCTCTAAAAAAATCAAAGGAACCAACCTTCTCTGGAGACTAGACAGATGATCTCAAGCAAGATCTATCTATTCAATGTTGGCAAAGTCTATGGCGCAACACTATTAACTGAAGGCATATTTTGTTTCAACAATACCCCAATTGTACCCTTTCATAAACTATCATAGTTATCTTCTACCATAAAACATACCTCACATGTCATCAAAACCTATTTCTTCTAAAATCTAAACCCTAACCTTCTAATTGGGGAAATTGAAGTAGCAAATACCCTCAATATAAGGGTCTTCATCTAGTCACAAGTACTTGTTGGGGTCTGAATTGACATCAAGGTAAACTTGAACTATGACTATGAATCTATGAATTCTAGGAGGTGCATACCCACTAATCACAACTCAAACCCTAACATTGGATGGATTAAATATTACTTCAATCCAACCTCCAGAGTAGGCTGGTATACCTTGTCAACTAATTCAGGTGTTGACTTAATTATGCTCGAAAAAAAGTGTAATTTTAGGGATAGAAAAGAGATAAGGGTTAGAAAATGGTTGAATGAATAATGGATGGATAGAGCTAACAACATTGATAAATATCAAGCATTCGTTGATTAATCACATTTCCTGTATACCATATTTAGGACTAATAGTATTCAAAACTTATTATCTTCACCATCAACATAATGAAATACTTAGAAAATCATTTAAAACATCTAAAATGCTAATAATCCAAATAGTAAAATTAGATCAACACTTAAGACTAATAGAAATAGAATTCTTCTACAACATTTGTTTAGGCATGAACCATTCCAAGTGGCTCCAAATTAACAATCCAATATCATCAGAATTGACTAATCATAATAGCAGTACCAAAAATGCATTCATATAATAAACTCACAATTGATGAAGATAAAAATCTAGAGGTAAAAATCCCAGTAATACTCCTTCTATTGATTTCTCAACAGGTTACAATAATATATTAGGAAAACACTCCAGATTCAACCCTTAACAATGACGGTTTGACCTCCTTATATATATTTTACAATGATAGTAAAAAAATTGGAAACATTTCAAGGAATTTCTTATCAAATCAAAAAAATGTTGAGGTGGTTGCCTCTTATATATTTTTAAGAAAAATAATAGAGCTACGCTCCATGGTTGTTGTAATTCTAAGCTCTGCAAGTTGTTCGACTCTCAACTGAATTCAGTAGCTAGAATGGTTATAGGTCAATCTAGATCATCCTTCGTTCTTGAGAAGAATTTATATCATCGATATACAATTGTAAATGTAAGCGAGTCTTGATTTTGGTGATGTTTGATATTCCCTGATTCTTTCCCCTACATTACTTAGGTTTCGCTACATCCTCTTCCTTTATAGAATCTACTGATCCAAATTTTGGTTGGATAGGTTTGATCAGTTTGACTACAAAATGGAGTTCTTATGGCACTGGATGTCTTCTTTTGAAATCTGCTACTTTGTTTTCCATTAGGTCGAGTTTGACCATGTTGATAGCAAAATGCTGTTTCAACAATGATCAACATATTTTTACAAAATCCACTACTTTAGTTTCCACCAAGTCAGGTTTGACCAATTTGACTATAAAATTTCTATTTTGCATTAGTCTCGAGCAGATTTTGACATTGCTTTACCTCTTGATATCCATAATCTGCAACTCTAATTTCCACTAGGCCTTTTTTGACTGTGTTGACTACGAATTTCACATTTTGATATATTTTAACCTTATCAAATACTTGGCAGATATCCTTCCCAACACTTAGTCGCCCTTTTGTTAAAATCGATATGCTTGTAATCTTTTGCTATGATATTTATCTTGTGTTGAAGTCACTCTTATAATTCCACAACTTTGAATTCCACTTAGCACTATTTGACTATGTTGACCGTGGATTCTGCACCCTAGCAGAGTTTAAAATTGTTTTTTCATTTTTTCTGAACACTTAGCCAATTTTAAAAAATTTTGCAAAGTATGTAGCATTTTGGGTCTACAGTACTCTTACAAGGACTTGTGTAACCAATTTTTAGATCCTATTATAATCAGTTGCCCCTTCCCTCCTAATTTTGAAATGCCTATGTTTCAAATGTACAAGGGGAATGAGGACCCCATTAATCACCTTAGACTTTTCCAAATAGCTTGCAATGACATTGTATATGATCAAATATTACTCCTTTAAATGTCCCCTATATTCCTTAATGGTCTTTCCTTGGATTGGTATTATCAAATACCAAGGCATACACTCAAAATATTCAAAGATATCATTGAAATGTTTGTCCCATAGTTCTCTATTTATATCAAGAAGAAATTCACAATTAGTGACCTATATAAGCTTAAGCAAGCTAAGGATGAATTTTTTTTGGACTTCTTAGACAAGTGTCAAGCCTTAGCGGGAACACATCAATACACTCCCCCATAAAAATACCTCTTAGATAATTTTATAGGGAACCTCCATAAGTAGTTGGCCTTCTACCTTGAGATGACCAATGTTTTTACCTTTGAAGATGTTGTAGATATGGCTAAAAGAGTATAAAATTATCTTTTAAAAATGGGGCTTCTAAAATCCAAAAAAGAGGAATATAGGGCTTCCTCCCATCTAAAGGAGCAATATAAGAATAAGCATGTTGTAGATCACTAACTCACACCAAGACAACAATGTGAATACTATGATGACCCTTCAAAATCTTGTTATAGGAATACCCCAATAGTTAAAATGCAAAAAAAAAATTACTTTAATAGACCAAACCCATACAACTATTATTTACCATCTTCTCAAATAAAAAATGATATATCTCCTACCAATTATTCCCATTGATCTAGAAATGGAGAAAGATCCTTAGTTCTTCCTTGAGAAGCAATGTGTCTTTCATCATGTTAATGGCCGTGCCACCAATAAATGCAAAATCCTTAGAAACCTTATATAGGACTTGATAGATGATAGTCATATTATCTTCAATCCCTCGAGGTCAACCACTCCATAATAACATTCTACAAGGATGATATTCTATTCATATTTATGACCAAAGAGATCCCTCTCTATGTCACAAGCTATATCGACAATACTCTTATCAAATTAATTCCCATTGATAATGGATAAACCCTTAATGTATGCAACCTAAAATTCATAAGCAATTTTGGACTAACTAAATAGGATTTAAAGAAATATAATCTTGGTGACAAGGCATTCCCTAATGAGAAGTATGAGGCTAGTGGCACCATAGTCTTGCCTCAAAAAGTTAGACCCTACATCCTTAACACTCTTTTATTTATCAAGCCTTGTGAATTAACCTACAACATTCTTCTTGGCAAACCTTGGATCCATGTGATGTGGGGCATCCCTTATACTTTCCATCAATATCTCAAATATGAATATCACAATAAGATGTATCATATTCTAGCTAACCTTGAACACTTCGTTTATTTCCAAGGGGTCAAAGTTGATAACCCAAAAGCTCATATTTTCCTTCTCACAATCCATCTTCATCAATTTCTTCTTCTTATTCTCAACGTTCTATATATGATGCATTAAGGTATTTAGCTTTAAATCCTCAATCTAATAAACCTAATAATCGATATAAATACCATAACTTTAATTAAACTAATGTCAATTAATGTCAATAGTAATAACCATTCTAAATTTCAAAATAATAACCAATCTAAAGTTCCAAATGTAAATAAAATCAATCTTAATAATATTGATCAAGATAATAACCAACACATTCTAGACCTAGTCAAAATCCCTCCTCCTTGAACCATAGGCTTACCTTCTAAGAAAGGTAAAACAATACAAATAGAAAGTTGTTCCTTTGTTTGTGCCAATTAGGGTAACAATGAGCAAATCCATGGTAACAACTCTTGACTACTCAAATTATAGTATGTTTCATGCTACTTGTCAAATTTGTATCCCATATCAAAACAAATGCTTCCAAACATGGAATATTGAGGAAAATAATTAGTCCTTCATTAATAGGGCATCAAAGAGCCCTTGGAGGCCAAATCTTAGTTAGGTCATTATGGGATAGGATATATCTCTAGCCATAGTAAACCTATTCCTACTTTACTTTTATTCACTAGCAACGATGAATCTATATTTTTATTTTGAGAATCTCATGATGACATTATTTCCATAAATGGGTTGGATTGGGACAAGGAGGAGGAAGATTTATTGTTCCTCCCAAGTTCTAGCTCCCTTTGATTCACATATTTTGCTAGTGTGAATGTCTTAACCTTAGTCAATCCTAAGTTGATCAATGATATAGATCACTATGAGGTGGAAGGTGTCCCACATGATCCTCCTCAAGATGGTCCCTTAGACTATCTAATCCAAAATGACTTCTTTTTTGCAGGATCATTCCCCAAATTACTAATGCTACCATATCATAGCCAACCAATATTTTATCAAATCAAAACAAATTAATTCTTAGGATATAATAAAATCAAAGTACCCTTTAGCCACTTGCTTAAAGGTTATCCACTAAAAAATATCCTGTAAATTCATGCTTAAAGGTAATCAAGTTCAGAATTTTCCTTTGAGTTCAAGCTTAAAGGTAATAAATTTCAAAATTATTCTTTAATTTCATGCTTAAAGGTATTTAATTTCAAAATGTCCTTTAAGTTCATTCTTAAAGGTAATAAATTTCAAAAATGTCCTATAAGTGCATGCTTAAAGGTAATTCATTTTTCAAAAATATCCTTTAGGTACTCTCCTAAAGGTAATCCATTCATAATAACTACCAAGTTTGGTTTAATACCTTACCACTTTGGCCACACATGATGTTGCTTGTATGCATACTGCCTAACTTCATATCTACCTATATGCACATGCTTGTTTATGCCTAGATTGATTATTGCATATCGAGTAAGGTATTTGTGATGATGCAAATCATGATCCTAGTCAAGATAGTTTATTTTGCATTATATTATCCTTGCACTAGGTAACTAATGTGAGTGGATACTACCAATTCCATCTTTGTGAACCCTAGGTTTGCATAACTATCCATATTCATTGATTTAAACCATCAATTTTTGTCTATCTATCCATATCCTATTTATTTTCTTCACCATGTTTCCTATAATCCTTTTGCACACAAGTTTAGGTTTCATCAGTCACATTCATCCTCCTACTTCTACATAAGGGGATATAGAAAGCACGTGAATCCAATGTAATTTGTCTCCCAATTATATCTATTAATTCTTTTGAACTACAACTTCATTGCCATGTTATGACTACTATGGTCTTTGTAGATATGGATTGCATCATCTACACATCTCTTTCTCATTATGTCAACTCTATCATTCTTGGTCGCCTTATAGACCTGCTAGATGATAGAATTGCATATCCCATGTCCTTATGAGTTTATAAAATATTGAGAATGATCTATCACATAATTTTATCTTTATCAATCACTTGCTACATGATGAACATTGCAAAATACATAGAGGTTTATGGTATTTTTATCAAATTACTTTCTTGTCTCATCAATGGCTACATGATTGACACCACGAGAATCCGCAAGTGATGATGGCCTAATAAATCTCATAATTTGATCTCCCAACCATTATATTATGTTTAGGGGAACCAGTCAACAACAAAATGTCTTCATGACTGGGGGCATCATTTATTTTCATACCAATCAAGCATAAGTCCTCCATGACACTCTTTTTTGAAGAAAATCAAAATCTACAATCAAAATGACCTACAACTAAGGGGTGCATCTACAATAATCATGCCCTAAGGATAAGGGGAAAATTAATCAAAACACCCTAAATCCAAGGGTAAATCAATCAAAATACCCTAAGGCTAAGAGGTAAATATCAATCAAAATGCCCTAAGTTTAATAGACTAATCCATTAGAATATCCCATGGCTAAAAAATAAATCAAATAAAAAATGTCCTTTAGGCCTTTGCCTAAAGGTAATCCACTTATCAAAAATTTCCTTTAGGCCCTTGCCTAAAGGTAATCAAAAATCAAAATTATCCTTTAAGCAGGGTAAATAAAAAATGCCCTTTAAGTAGGATCTTAAAGGAAATTAATTTAATCTATCAAATATCCTTTAGGCCTTTGCCTAAAAGTAAGTAAATCAAAATAAATCCCTTACAATTCCTTTAAAGGAAGAATATATTACAAGTCCTTTAAAGGATGAATCTATTACAAGTCCTTCAATCATGAAGGATGAATCTAAATTACAAGTCCTTCAAGCATGAGGGATGAATTTAAATTGCAAGTCCTTTAAATAGGAAGTCTTGCTAAAGGATGAATATTTTACAAGTTCTTTAAGTAGGAGGTCTTGCTTAAGGATGAATAAAAAGCATAATATTTATATATCTACATATAGTTGTATATATATTGTATCATATCGAACTAAAGTCCCTTTGGGTAACTTAAAAGCTAATTTTGTACAACAAAAAAGTTCTTCAAGTGAAGGTGGTATATCTCTCACAAATTTCTTGCCACAAAATTTCATCAAGTGAAGACAATCTCTCTCTAGCAGATCTCTTGGAAAAAAATTCTTTTAGATGAACGAGATCTACATCTAGTTGATCTCTTGTAGCAAAATTCCTTTAGGTGAATCCAAATATTTTATATATCTCAACAACTACTCACATGTTGCTTAAGAATTTAGCCAAAATTTAGGCAAAAAGGCCATTGCTTGAGGGTGAATCTCTTATATATAGCTGTACATATTTAAATAAAAATAATAAATAATAAATAAACAACTTTTGGAAGAGTTTTTTTTGTCTCTCATAATTGCATATTTCAACCTTTTTTTTTCTTTCATCATCTCTTTCATATTTCATTTCTCATATAATTTTCTTTAACCTATCATTAGCCTAGCATCAACTATCATCAATCCTAATCCATACCCATATAATCTAAAGCAAATCCCCTTCTAGTCTCCAAATCCCTTTCCAACCTTTAATCAACCCCTTCAACTTGGTTTTCCCTTAGACACTTGAGGGAGGCACACTATGGCACAACTACATTTAATGTTATAAAAAATGTAAATTTTTAACATCTAAGCAACCAATATTTACATCACTCATCTTGTTTAATTGACCTTAAGAAACAAGAAAACCATTTCTATCTCAAAATTGGGGCATCTACATCAATTATTTATTTATTTGTTACACAATAAATACATCAAAAAGTGGCAAAATATAGACACCCAATTTTGAGCATAGAGTCAATCTTACCTTGTCAATAAACAACAATTGAGAATTGGGTACTAGCGTCTTTGGGGTATTAATTTTCATTGTAAATCTTCATAAAATTTTATAAAAATACTTCCATTAGAATGGTCTTAGAAAAATGACTAGTATATATAAACCTACACTTGTATAGTGTTTAATGCCTCAAACTGCCCCAAAAGCAGAAACACCATGACCTTGCATAAGCACCATGGTGCTTCTATTAGTTAAATTTTGTTAATTTTTTCCTACCCTCCAATGGTCATGGATTTGATTGCGCCATGACCAAAATCACCATGGTGCTTCTACTTCTCTATGACACTTTTGCTTCATCATTGTCAAAGCCAATATTTTTAAATTCTAACTATTTATCACCACTAGTTCCCATAAAATCTAATCCTACTACAAGCTTTGTCATGTGTTTAATTGAAAAACTATCAATCCTATCTCCTTGATTTCCAATTGCATGTCACTTCAATCCTATTTTTTTAATCAAACTCCAATTAAGCTCATGCAACTCCAATCAAGACCATGCAACTCCAATCAACTTGCCACCTCCTCACCTTGTCTTTTTAGTCAAAAATCTCCCCAAGGAGACTTGAATTTCCTACAAAGTCATACCTTGGAGAGACCATCAGGGGTACTTCTCTCTTACATCAATATTTTACTAAAATCACTCTAGGTAGCTTATTTTGCATTCCAACATGCCCTTGAATTTTAGGCATCTCGATCTTTCCCTTTTGTATGCATTGTTTACAACATTCAATAGTCTTATCAAGCATCCTAGCATTTGTATTTTGGAGGCACTTTCAACATGTGAGTAGGCATATAAGAAGACATCATCAAGTCATCAACAAGTATTTCTCAGCAACTTTTATCGAAATGTGCTACTCATCATCTTGTGTTGTGGCTATTCCTCCTTTTGCATCATTTCAACAATTTTCTTTTTATCTTCCATAGATTAGCTATCATATTGTCTTCCTTTTATATTCATTCTATCAATTTATGATCTTGCATTATCTATCTTGTTATAAAAAACAAGGGTTCTAATTATCCTAGATGAGGAAACATATTGTCCCTTGCTATGATCAGACAAACCCCTCTATTTTGATCATCCCTTTTTCTATTTTTGTTTTGCAAGTTTTCATAGTTTTGTAGGTGTAGTCAAAAGGACCACATCGAAGCAATAACACTGCAGTGCTTCTGATTCTGCTCAAAATTGAATTTTTAGGTTATCGTAGGTCAAGTTGAAAGTGCCACATGGGAGCGATAACACCATGGTGCTTCTACTTTTGCTTATAAAATAGGTTTTGCAAATCCCATAATTTATCAATTTCCTTCTTAGGGTCTCATATTTTCCTATTTTGATTCTTTTGTAGGTTTTGTTCTTATTTTTTTAGGTTAATTTTACAAAAAAAAAAAGGAAATAGAGAGTCTATTTCAGTTATAAATGATAAATCTAGGCATTATTTTCTATACTAGTCAAGAAAGAGAATTTCATGTAGTTGCATCATAGGTTAATTTGTGTACTACATTATCTCCTAAACCCTTAGTCTAAGTGATGTATGCTTGCATTCCCTGCTTGTGCGTCTTAGATTAAATGAGGTTTTGGAATGATGATAGATAGGATCTTAAAGGGAAACCTTTGCTTCTTACAAAATTACAAGTGCTTTATTAAAACAAACTCATTAAACTAGCTTCTTAGGTCTCTACAAGATATCCTCTAATCTCAAGTGTGATCTCGGATAAAGGTAAACAGGTGCTAAATATCTCCCTCGTTGGCTCCTTTGCATCCTCATTTTGCACTAATCATAAAAAGGCACCTATGAAAGGTCCATGATATCATTTTCTTTGTAGACTCTTGTATAAAAAATTTACTTTAAAGTATTACCCAAAAAAATGTCGAAACTTTGAGAAAAGCTTTTAATGACCAAACATTCTTCCAAAAAAAAATTTGAAAATAAAAAGATAAATCTTACTTTTATATGTAAACCAAAAAAAATGTTAAAACCTAAAAAAAGCTTCTAATAACCAAACATTTTTCAAAAAAAAATCTTTAAAAATAAAAAATAAACACCTTTTTATTAATATATATATAAAATAAAAAATAAGATCTTTAACCGAATGTACAACTTTTTTGCTATTACTTATCAAAGATAATAAATGTCCCAACATAATATATAGAAAAAGCATTATCCCTACCAAATCTTCCTTAAAAAGTAAAGCAAAGACTAATATTTTAAAGTATCTTTGTTCACACTTAGGTATGGCGTTAGGTTTAAATTGTGGATACCAAATTCAAATTACTGAAAGGTAGTTCCACTTATTTCTCTATACTTTAATGGTTGACATATAACAACCATCTATTCTAGTTTTGTATCAAATAATTGTTGACGTATGACAACCATCTACTCTAGTTAATTGTTGACGTATGACAACCATTTACTCGTTATATCTCAACTACCTGTTAAAAATATTGACAACCATTTACTCGTTATATCTCAACTACCTGTTAAAGATATTGACAACCATTTACTCTCGTTATATCTCAACTACCCGTTAAAGTATCTTTAACCAAAAAAGACAGCCACCTACCCTCGTTATGGTAAAAAAAAAAAGTGACCCAATCTAAGACCTATGAAGAAAAATCTAGCCAAATAAGACTCACTGTGGTTCATGCTTCATCGTCATGGAGTACTTAGTTTCCTCTGGTAGGCAACGATTAGGTGCTCCATCACATTCATTGGACTGGCCGACATTTTCGCACCTGCGTTTTTCATTGATTGTCCTCCTCATTGTCTGTAACACAGCCTTCTTCCGTTCATACTATGAAATGAATAAATAATTTATTATGATTATTTTTAAAAAGAAATAGGTTGGTTGATAACGGTAAAATGTTTGTTTGATAAATTGTTTCAATTTCATTTGATAAAAGGTCAAGTTCATAACTTAGTCTTTATCTAACAAACTAAAAATTATAAAAAAATTCTCGAAACCACTCAAATGTCATCTTTATAAGGCAGATAATGACGTGGGTAAAGAAAGGGGCTGTCAACTTCTCCATAAAGGCAGATAATGACGTGAGTAGAGAAATGTGATTTTCACTGTCAACTCACATTATAGTTGTGAGACGTGGAATAGTGATGGAAAATGGTTCTAATAAAAGATTTTGACATTTAAAAATTTAATTTACCTACCTATTCCTATGTTGTATAACATGGTGTGCTAAAGACCTTTCATTCCCTTATTTTATGAAAATTATTTTAAATATTTAATTATAAAATAAATATTAAAAAAATATTTTAAATAAAATTTAAACATGATTTTTTTGTAAGTTGATAGATCTTTGGACTTTTATCAAGGAAAATTTAAGATCAAATTATGGAAAGTGACTTTATTATGCCCCCAAGTTGTACTTGGCATTATATTTCAACTAAAATAATACTATATATTTATTATAGTATATAATGCTAAGTACAACGGATGGTATAATTGAGAACCATCTTTTTCATGTTAATAATATAAATGATTAAAACTTGAGTCAATACTATATATTTATTAAAGCATATAATGCTAAGTATAATTGGATGGTATAATTGAGAACCTTGTTTTCATGTTAGTAATATAAGTGACTAAAACCAGACTCTAGATAGAGTCTAAAGCCATAGTTATTTAAATGTTTTTATAATAATTATAAAAATAATTACTATATATTTTTAATATTATCAATTAAGAAAAAAATGAGATTATATTAGTATAAATTGAATTCAATTTTTAGGTAAAGGAGCATTGTTATGATAAAATAAATCATGATAATATGGATTGTTAAAATACTATGATAATACAACCATGATAGTATGTGTTAGACATATAAAAATTAAATTTACCATGTTTCAATATTATGTTATAAATACTGTCAAATCCCACGAGCTTCACTAGTTAAAAAGAAGAAGACCCAAATTTGAATCTTGCTAGGCACTACATACATAATTTTGTCTTAAAAATAAAGAGAGACGAGGCTAGGTTCGAATCTCATCAAACAAAACAATACATACATAAATTTGTATATATATACAAAATTATGTATGTATTGTTTTGCTTGACGAGATTCGAATCTAGGACTTCTCTTACTTTTTTTTAACAATTATGTATGTACTGCCTAACAAGATTCAAATTTGGGTCTTCTTCTTATATATACAAAATTATGTATGTATTATTTTGCTTGATGAGATTCGAATCTAAGCCTCCTCTCTCTTTCTTTTTAATACAAAATTATGTATGTACTACATGACAAGATTCAAATTTGGGTCTTCTTCTTATTAACTAGTGAAGCTCCTCGGATTTGAAAAGTATTTAGAACATAAGGTTTAAACACTATTTAATTTTTAAACTAAAATATTTTTAAAAATAAATTTATTTTTACAATTATTTTTAATTGATTGCATCGGTTTGAAATGTGTCTAGCACATATTATATATGTATGTATGTACATATATATGCATGTATGCTATTATAATACCATTATGTAGTCATGATGTAATACAAGAAGAACCTATTTCAATTCCATATAAGTAATTGTAGTATCTTAGATACTACCTTCTAATTCCAAGGAATTACCCATAGAAAATATATTTTGCAAACCCACGAACAACATTGCAAAACAATAATATTTGCAAAATTGAAAAAACTAAGTCTCTAAAATGGACCAATTGACTCAAAAGAGTGATTTAATCACAAAATAGATTTATTGGATCAAGGGAGCAATTCTCTTGTAAAGGTGTCAATTCTCTTAAAAAATGTGTTAATTTACCCAGAAAGGGTGCTAATTTGCTCAACAAAGGGTTTCGATTCGTTGAGAAAAATGTATTGATTCACTTAGCAAAGGGTGTTGATTTCTTGTAAAATATGAGCAAATCCTTTACAAAATATGAGCAAATCGCTCAAATAAGCAAGTGAAAATAAACTCGGACAAAAGGAAAATATTTCTAATAGTGATTTTACTGGAATTTTGTGGTGCACTAAGGATTTTTGGAGCCTTCTAATCCTATTATAGGTATAATAAGAGGCATGCAAAATTTGGAGGTGCAACAGTTTGCTAAAGTTTCCCCCAAGTTTTTACTTGTACTAGGAGTAATTGTTTTTCACCCTAGGTAACTCAAGGGTAAAATTTAGATCTATTCATATTTTGTCCATGAGAAGTCATAGCTACACTCTATGAAACCCACATTGTGCTTTGTACTCATGAGGTTGTAACAAATTGGTAAGTCCTTATGCATCCCATCAATTAGTTTACTAATTGTGTGGCAGTTGGGTACGATCCATCTAGCCCATGTTATCATTCACTTATCAATTTCATAATCAAACGAATAAGTGGACATTGATGTTATTAGAGTTCTTATGTGTTGAATGATATCATGCTATTCTTGCTACAATGTAATGTCGTAATCACTTTCATATCTTGCCCTCTAAACTTCATGAATTTACTTTCTCCATTTTACTTTACACAATTTGTTTTCACAATTTACTTTCATGTATTTCATTTCATGCATTTATTTTCCATGCAAAGTAGTTAGAGTATATTAGAGAGAAATATGAGGACAACAGGGAACTAGTCTTAATCTATATATTAGGGTAAGCCTTTGGAAAACTCGTCCAACCTTGTTGAAATGTGGATTTGGGGGGTTACAACAATTCCTTGGATCAACACTAATTAAACAAAAATGTAATGTAAATTCTTATGTATTATCTCAACATCAACCAATAAATGTTAAAAGAGTATGATATTCGAATAGAAGTGAAAGTGTTTGTTATGAGAAAATATCTAATGAAGCAAAAATTTGAAGAGGCATTAGAAAATGTGAAAAAAAGTAATTTAAAATAGGTTAGAGCATTGGTATTAGAAATGCCCTTATCTTTAAGTTTCAATATAGTTTACATTAATATTTTTTAATCGGCTATATAGGATTAGAATGGGTCCCACCCATATTATATTATGACCACATAGTGATATTGCAACAACTTGGAAATTATGCATGTATTGCGTGGCAAGTTCAAACCTAGGTCTTCTCCTTAAGGAAAATAACCTATTGATCTAATGACACATGATGTAGTTTACATTAATATTACCATTAACCATGTTTCTAGATTAATTAAGTGAATATTTCTTGTAATATTTTAAAACATTATATTTGATTAATATGTTAATTAGTTTTCTTATAAGTCTAGATGGAATTAATTCTCTAATTAAATAATGCTTAAATAATGGGTTTATAATTGTTTAATGATAATTAGTGACTACAACAATTTTAATAATTTGAAATCTGAATCATCTTGATTGCATAAATTATCTTTATATAGATAAAATCTAATATTTCATGTGTAATATATTTTGTAATATATCTTGATGATGAGATCACATGGTGGTCTCAAAGCATAGTCTTAAAATTTTTGTGTATATGTGAGTTCAAAAATATATTATATACAAAACACTTTAAAAGCTACAAACTTTGCAATACAAAGAAATGCGAGTAATGTTACTAAACAAATTGTATAGTCTATTTGGATGGATGGTTTATTAATATTTAAAATGAGTTAATTAATAAACTAATTTTATAAACATAGCAAATTTACTATAATACTTTAGTCACTTGTGATGCCTAACAAATACCAAACTCTTTGTTAGTGTAGTATCAAGATTAGTGGTGCAAGCCTTTAGCACCATTTAAACAAGACTCTTCCTAGTAACATGTAGTCGATTGGGGTGATTTTTTCAATGCAAAGTAATGAGTAAGGGTGGCCTCCAATAATAGCATTAGTAACCCACCATATGCACACTCTTTCTCAATATTATAGTATCATGAGTGGAAATAGGTAAACAAAAATCGTTAGATGAAAGTAGTGGACCTTAATTAACCTACCACTCTTTTCCAATAGTATAATATTATGAGTGAGAGTAGTGAATGAGGTTTCATCAACAAAAGTAGTGGATTTTCATTTACCTACCATATTTGGAAGAGTACCATACTTGCCAATTGTATAGTGTCAATCATGAAGTAGTAAGTGAGGCTCTATTAATAGGAGTATTGGTCTGTCATTCACCTACCAAACTCAAAATGAGAGTATTGGTCCCTCACCTACCAAACTAAAAATGGGAGTACTAGTCCCTCATTCACCTACCATATTTGGAGGAGTAGTGTATCCTCATTTACTTGCTAATCGTATAGTACCAATCATGGAAGTAGTGAATGAGGCTCTATTAATGAGACTACTAGTCTTTCATTCACCTAATAAACTCAAAATGTTATTAATATAGTATCGACAATGAGATACTCAAGGGTCTAAATAGAAGGGTTTAAATATTTAGAAAAATAGGTAAAGAAAATTGTTTTTCAAGTTGTATTTACTTATGGATGTTTGAAATTCATTTTTTAGCTAAACATTTTCACACTTTTTTTCCTATACTCTTTGGATGGATTGTTTATTAATATTTAGTTTGAGATAGGTAATAAAATAATTCAATAAATAGAGAAGATATTCATTATTTATTTAAATAATAATTATTTAGTCATTTATTATTCTCCACATATACCGAACTCTTTGACAATAGAGTACCAAGCTTAGTGGTGCAAGCCTTTAGTACCATTTAGGTGAGATTATTTCTATTAACATGTAGTTGATTGGGATAATTTTGTCAATGTAGAGTAGTGAATTATGGTCCACTAATAGTAATAGTCATCCACCAAATCCACATTCTTTGTTAATAATATAGTATCATGAGTGAAAGTAGGTTAGTGAAGATCCATTGAAGAAAGAGTGGAACTCCATTAACCTACCAAAAAATTTTCCAATAGTATAATAATGGAAGTGGAAGTAGTGAGTGGGGTTTTAACAATGAAAGAAGTAGATCATCATTCACCTACAAAAATATTTAAAAGAGTAGTATATCTTTATTTACATACCAGATTATTTGCAAATAGTATGAGTGAAGGTCTATCAATGGAGTATGGGATCACCTTCACCTATCAAAATCTAAATGTTGTTAGTATAGTGTTGTAAGTACAATAGTGAGGGACAAATGGTAGTAGTGTGTGATGATCAATCAATGAAAATGATGGATCCTCATATGTATCAAAATATTTGTCAACAATGTGATATAATAAGTGGAATTAGTGAGATCTAATAAATGGGAATTATAGATCCTCATTTGCCTATGAAACTATTTGTTTATAGTGTATCATGAAAGGAAGTAGTCCCTATTGATATGTATTTAATACCAATAATAATAGTGTATACCAATTCACTTACAATATTTTGTTAGTGTAATATTATGGATGAGAGTTATGGACCATCTCAAGTTGTAGAAGTTATTATTGTGACATGTGTAAGATTTGAAATGAAATAAGAAAAATAAATTAATTTTAATCACATCCATGAGAGCAATGATACCATAGAATAAAGATATGACATGCTAGTTTAATAAAAAAGTAATCTTAAGCCTATTACCTTTAGGTATTTGATTCCAAATGATGTATTCATAAATGAAAATTTTGTCAAATTTAATATTTATATTAAATTTGAATTAAATTATATGAATTTAAAAATATTAAATATTAAAATTATTTTGGTTGTAAAAGGCTATATAGTAGCTAGTACTTGTGTCTTGTTTAAAATATATTAATGTTTACATATGATCTGAGTAAACTAGGGGTTGCTCTATTCTCTAAGAATAATTATGCTACAACAATTTTAGTTTGAAGAATTTGGCACCCATATGAACTTATCATAGGATAGATGCCATTTCTATATGTGATGTCATCGTAGAGGGGGAAAATTGCCCTACCATGTATGATTCTCAGTTGGATCGGCACGAAAGCTAAGGTGACTGCGGGGGTATGTTGTTCTCTACACCTCGGTATAAAAGAAGGGGGAGGGTTCACCAAGAACAATTTTAGGAATCGCTCCAAGTCCAGGATGGAATATGTTGATGTGTTTAGTTCAATAAAATCACTTATATTTGGTATTTATATATTTAAGCTATGATAGATAAAGCACAATGTAAAAATACATAATGCAAGAATACAAGAGCTAACCCTAGAATGATTATTTGCTTGAATGATTTCTAACCTTGGGTTGTAGAATGAAATCCTTTGAGCAAGGGTTCAAGATAATATGCACAAACAATATTAAACCCCAAGTGCACACTAGATTTTTATTTTCAAAATATGTAGAAATCGATTAAATATCTTCTTTTTTATATATCATATCTAGGGTTTCTAACAAAAGTAACAAACACTCAACAAATAGCCTAAATATTAACTAGGGCACTTATATTTTTTTGTAGTTGATCCAAGATTTTATCTTGTATCCAAAAATATCCAATGATCTCTATTCTTGCACAATAACTTAGAAAATAATATCCAATGATATCTATTCCTGCAAAATAACTTAGCAAGATTTTATCTTTTATCTTGTATCCAACAATATCCAATGATATCTATTCCAAAAATATCCAATGATCTCTATTCCTACAAAATCATGATTAGTATTAGGGAACCTGCTTAGGACACTATATAGCAATTCTTGGAGGTGTAGCAGTAAATCCCCCTAGGTCCTTTTAGCTAACCTTTGAAAACAAAAGTGAAAGTTGACCTTTGAAATATGAACATGTACAATGAAATACAACATAATAGGTTGATAAAATAGAACACATAATATGGTCTAAATGCAACTTTATATGGTCTAAATGAAACATATAACATAGATCTAGAGTTTGTGGTCTGTGCAAAAATTGCACCCTGCATGGAGTGACCACAATTTTATAGCCAGGGAAAATCGTGCCCCAAAATGACCGGGTGGGATTTTGCATAAGCGAGGAGAAAACTTTCGAAATAGCAAATTAACATATGGTAATGAAAACCTAGTTAAATTGTAGATGTAAAGAAGAAAAAACATCTAGCAAATAGCAAAAAAGTAGGCAAAAGGGTGAAGACCTCCAAATAGTCGATCTCTCCTTAGGGCTTCAACACTTGTCCACCAAGAACAACAACACACAATCCAATGTAGCAAAAAATAGAGCTTCAATAGATTACACTTCACACTTGCGAGTTAGCTTGCTTACAGAAGAGAAAATTGATCACTTAGAGAGAACTTCAAAATTATTTGAAGAAATAACTTGCGTAGAATCACTTGGAAAACTTGGTTGCTTCTAGGATAAAAAAGAAGACTTGTTAGCAAGAGAGTGAAAGAAAATAACAATCAATTAATCATTAACAATTACAATAGAAAGTCTATGATTAAATATATAGACTAACTAACAACATTAGGAAATAGCGCTAACTACCCTCTAACAATAGAGTAGGGAGTTGTGTGATGCTAACCACTAACCTAGGTAGAGAAGTCTAACCAAACCACTAACCTAGGATATTTAGAGATTAACCTAGGATAGAAGAATAAATATCTAGATAGTAAAAGATAAATGTAAATACTCTTTTACCTAGTGGAGTAAATGGTAAATATCCCAAGTAATGGAATATTACACTAACATCCCCCCTTATTACATTATTTGGGTAATACATACATATCCCTCTATACAACAATATTTGGGTAAAGTATATAGCTGTCCCAATACAGTGGAGAAGATGTTGATCTACTGGTTCTTTGCTCTGTCACAGTGCTCTGGCTGCTCCTAAGCAAAAAGTGGGTCATTCCTCACTATGTCTTCATGCCAACGAATGTCCTTATGGTAATCACATCATCCAACCGAATTGCATGGGTAACCAGCCGCTGTAATCGCTAGGTGTAGTAGAATAGATCACTTCATACAAGGTTCATTCATTTACAATATGAATTTGCAAAAGATAAGGTAGCTAAGGTGTCGATCGCTACCGAAAATGCACCCTTATAAGTTCCCCCCTTCTCGTTGCAAAACATAGTGTATTCAATTTCTGAAGGAAGTGTGACTAAGGTGTCGGTCAAAGCCGAAAATGCACCCTTATAAGTCATCTTCCCTATTTACAAAAATCAGTGAAGAAAAGAAATGGATATCCCCCCTCAATTGCAAAAAGTATGCAACTCAAGAGTGTTGTGAAGGATTTTACAAATATTGCCTCCTAGACAATTTTACATCACAAAAAGTTGCTCCTCTTGTTACAAGTACTTCAAACACCTAGAATTTGCTATTTATGAAGCCTAAAAGAGGTACAAGCACCCCTTATTGCAAGGTCTTCAAACAAAAAACTTATGCTATTTATGAAGCCTAAAAGAGGAGAAAGAGAATATGGTGTTTTTGCCCAAGGGACACATGTGTTCTCCCTCTACAAAACTGTTTTAGCAATTTAGCACTCCTTGTGCTATCTTTGAACCAGAAACAGAATCAGAATGAGACACTTCACAAGAAATATGGCTTCTGTGTTGTGCCTTTGCCATTGTAGTTTTGCTTGTTTTGAAACCAACACTGAATGGTGTCATGGTTTTCATTTTTACAAGTTGTGCAAAACTATGTTTTCTAGGCAATTTGATCAAAAAAGTTCACCAATTTGTCCTTTCTTATTGCAAGTACTTCAAGCATGATTGCTATTATGAAGTCTAAAAGAAAAGGTTTAATGTTGATGACTTGGACTTTTCTGATTGCCTTTTACAAGTTTTATTTCCCTCTTATCAAAATCTATGTTTGAAGGAAGAAAGGAATTATCCCCCCTTAGTGCAAAGGATTGCAACTTTTAAGGTTCCTTATTTTCAAAAACTTGTTCTTTCTTTTGATTACCCTAAAAGAGTACCAAAATATAATTCACTCAAACAGATATTTAATGGCACCTGCCTTAACTCCCTTCAAGAAGGATGAAAAGTTTGAGGAAATTAAGCCAAACAAATAAGAGTGAATTAGGGGTTTTGTTGATTTAGGAGAGAATATCAAGTAATTTTGGCTTTAAATCTATGCAAGGATTTACACAAATTTGTGAAATTTTGGGGTTTAGTGTGTTCTTGATTCTATGACTTACAATTGCAAAAAGAATAATGCAATAATCAAACAAGAAATGCCCACAAAATTCTTATCACCTAGGTGTCGGATGCAACGAAAATGCACCTAATTTGCCAATAAAGGTGTCGAGTAAAATTGAAAATGCACCTTTTAATTTTTGCAACAAAATGTGTGTTTTGTGTTGTGCAAAAAAATGATATTTTTATGTCTCCTACTTTGTTTTCCAATTTTGCAAAAGAAGTACAATGTTGTCTTCTCCCCTGAATTTTGCAAAATTAACAATTTTTAGCACTCCTTCCAAGACAAGTCGACACACGACCCGCATTTGGAAGGCTTCCAGAACTAGTCGACACACGACCTAGTTTTTATGGACCAAGGTTACAATTTCTTCTCAAATTTGCAAAAAAAATAGATGTGCAATTTTATGTCTTATATCTCCTTGGAGAAAACAAATGCACTCTTTGAACTTTGAATTTTACAAAAATTGTGTCTCCTTGTTTTCTAATTTTGCAAGAAAGAATCAAATTTCTTTTATGTTGTCCCTCTTGGATTTTGCAAAACTAACAAGGTTGAGAAGAGTTTTTATGGCTTTCTAATTTGCAAGAAAAATAAGTGCTCTTCTATGTCTTATATCCCCTCTTGGAGAAAACAAAAGCTCCTTTTGATTTGATTGCAAAAATAGATCCTTAATTCTCTATTTTAATGCAAAATTTTAATAAATCTAATCATTATTTAATCAATAATAAAATTTAATTTTGTAAAAAATCAATGTAATTTATGAAAAAAAATTGATTTTAGACAAAAGATATTAAATTATTAAATAAAAATGATTAAAAAATAATTAAAAATTTACAAAAAAAAAAAAAATTTTTATACCTTTTACTCGGTCCAGTCCACCGCCCGTTTTTTTTTTTAGCAAAAAATAGACTTTTTGGGCCCGACGGGAGTCAAACTCCCGACCTCCCGTCGGGCAGCGCCTTAGCGCTAGCCCCTCCGCCGGTCGGGCTAGCTAGCCCGATGGGAAGAGAGGTGGCGTGCCTTCTCCTTGAAGGCTTCCCCATTGAGCGGCGGGGAAATCAGTGGGATTTATCCCACATCGCCCATGCGGGCGATTTTACGTTGCTTAAAAGCAACAGAGCACATAGTGCTCTTTGATTGCCTATGGGCAATCAGGGTCTGTCGGACCCCTTTTGCTGCCGCCCACGTGGCACGGTCGGAGGGGTCCACGTGTCAGGTGGCACACGTGGCTGTCCGCCACGTGGCCACCACGTGTCCAGTCCATCGTCCAATGGCTGTCCACCATGTGTCCGATCCGTCGTCGAGTGGTTGTCCACCACATGTTTTGTCCGTCGTCCAGTGGCTGTCTGCCACGTGTCGAGTCCGGTCCAGGTCGAGTCCAGTGGCAGTGCCATGTCAGCACCTCGGGATCTATGCCCGAGGTCCCGATTGGCTAGTGGCTATCTACCACGTGTCGCCAGATGAGTGGTCCATGTCAGTGCCTCGGGATCTGTGCTCGGGTGCACGTGGGTCCCAGCTGTGCTTCCTGCAATTGTCCTCAGGATTTGTGCCTAGGAGTTTGTCTATAGATCTCGATCATCGGATCTGTGCCACCTATCACCAAATATCATAGGTCGCTCTTACCCTCACAGATCCTGATCGTCAGATTTGTGCCGCCTATCGTCGAAGATCGAAGGGTGCTCCTGCCCTCGCAGATCTCGATCGAGTGGATCTGTGCCGCCTGCCCTCTATCGGCCTATCAGGAATAATAGGTCAAAAAATAGAATGCTATCAGATCTGTCGGACCTGCGGGCCTTCTCCCGTGGCCGCCGATGACGTGGGCCTGCGGGCCCTCTCCCGAGGCCGCCTTGTGGCGGGAGCTGTTGGGCCTGCGGGCCTTCTCCCGTGGTCGTCGATGATGTGGGCCTATGGGCCCTCTCCCATGGCCGCCTTGTGGCGTGGGCCTACGGGCCTGCCTAGGGATCCATGTAGGTCCTGAGGGCCAACAGGGCCCTCGAAGACCGTGCCAAGTCCAGGTCGGGTGGAACGAGCGGAGCTCGTATTAGGCCACCCGACTGCGATGATACCAATGTTAGCAAGAGAGTGAGCGAAAATAACAATCAATTAATCATTAACAATTACAATAGAAAGTCTATGATTAAATATATAGACTAACTAACAACATTAGGAAATAGCGCTAACTACCCTCTAACAATAGAGTAGGGAGTTGCGTGATGCTAACCACTAACCTAGGTAGAGAAGTCTAACCAAACCACTAACCTAGGATATTTAGAGATTAACCTAGGATAGAAGAATAAATATCTAGATAGTAAAAGATAAATGTAAATACTCTTTTACCTAGTGGAGTAAATGGTAAATATCCCAAGTAATGGAATATTACACTAACAAGACTTCAAACCCTCCTTTTATAGTGGATTTGAAAGAGGAATGGGTGGGAAAACTAAGACAAGCCGACGTAAAATAATGTCAACTTTGAAAATTAGGGTTTCCTTAAGAGAAAACCCTAGAAATGTGAAATCGTACCCCGCAAGGGCCGACCGCGATTTCGCAACAGCTAGAAAACCTTAGGAATGCGAAATCGCGCCCCTCAAAAGTGGACCATGATTTCACAATAGCAAGACCCCTGTGCAATTTTAATGCACTTTGGAGGACCAAATAGAGTCAGAATAGGACAAATCATATACCGTTGGAAAGCTCTTTCTGAGCCCGATCCAATGATATAATATTTGAGGGGAAAGAAGAATATTTGGTAGGGGAAAATTTGGCTCAAAGATGACCCTACTTTCCCAAGGAGAAAACAAGGGATCTAGGGAAAATGACTCACCTTAGTGGGTCAATTTTTTATGTCTACATTTTTCCCCCTCTTTGATGCATTTATGGCCAAGTAAATGCATCAAAGAAATATGTAGACTCCTATGGGCAAGAAGGCAACAAACACAGAAAAGGGGTGGCCAGGTTTGGACAAAGGGGTGGTGCAAAAGGGGTATCACGATGGATACTCTAGACTTTTGCACACAAGGTGAGACATTACTACCATTAATGCCTCTAAGGCTAGGATGCCCCCTCGAGTTTTGGAAGGAATGAAAAATTCCTTAAGAAACTCAAAAAAGGTAAAGAAAGAAAGCAAAACACAGAAACACAAGAAAACACAAGCAAAAAACAACATGGCAAGGATTACTGGGTACAACATGAATCTAATGCAGCTAGCATGAAATGCAATCTATCTAATATGAAATGCAAGGATGAATAGAAGAAAGGGAAATAAAGAAGAAGGGAAGAGGAGAGAAGAAGAAGAAGAAAAACACATCTCCAAAGAAGGTCAACGAGATAGAAAGTAAGAGAAACTGGTCAAAAACCCTGGATGAAGGGTGTTATGCCCAAAAGGATGGCCAAATGTGGAGTGAAAACCTGCTATGGGTGTAGCACTCACTAAGATGGACAAATGATCAAATGATGGAGCATGACCCACTATGGGTGGTTGCTCACTAAAATGATCAAATGATGGAGTGTGACCCACTATGGGTGGTTGCTCGCTAGTGACTATTGTGGGGTGATTACCCACTAGGATGTATGTCATGACCTACTAAAATGGCCATGGAGCTTATCCTGTAATGGGGTGTAGTGCTCGTTGAGTCAAGAGGAGTGTAACCCGATAGGGGTGTAATGTTACTATTGATGTGAATGATGAATTAGCAAGTGCCACCTGATAGGGGTGTGTAAGAATATGTATGAACCAAGCAATCTAAGCATAACACTATGTGAGTGTGTGCATGTGTTAGAAGAGAAGAGAGGAAGAAAGAGGGGATGAAAATGCATGGACCCTAGGTTGGGGACTTTGCTAGGCATCAAAGCCCTAGTGAGAGTGCAATGCATGTGAGCTATGACCTAACTAGGTGTCATCACTTGCCATTATCATAAAATCCCTAGAAATCTATATGATCAAGCAGTCATGAACAAGCAACCATGCAATTATGACAAGCAAAAATGCAAGAGAAATAAAATGTCAAGCAACCATGCAAAATATGATAGGCAATTATGCAATATGAGCAAGCAAAACCAGATGCAGTATGATCTATGCTAAATGCAACATGCAATGCAAAATGATGAATCATGCATAATATCTCTTGAGATGCATTATATTCATTGGTTCTTTAAGTTCTTTACCATCTAGAGAAGCTAAATGATAGGCACCTAAGCCAAACTTGGTCGTTATGACAAAGGGCCCTAACCAATTGGGCTAAAACTTACCTCAAAGATCAACATGAGCATTAGTGTTCTTCTGGTTTTCCTTGAGGACAAGGTCCCCAACCTCAAAAGAATGATTGCAAACTTTCTTAGAGTAAGATCATCGAAGCCTATCCTGATAGGCTCACAAATGCTCTAAGGCATGAATGCACTTTTCATCCAATAGCTCCAATTGGTGCAAATGATTTACATGATACTCATCATCGATCGAGGCATCTTGCAACAAGATGCACAATGAGGGAACCTCGAGCTCAAAAGGAAACACTACCTCAGACCCATATACCAAGACATATGGTGAGGCACCTATGGGAGTATGCACACTAGTGCGATAGGCCCACAAGGTAGGATAAAGTTAGATATGCTAGTCATGACCGGTCTTACTAACCAACTTTTTCAAGATCTTGATCAAGGACTTGTTGGATGCTTCGACTTATCCATTACCCTAAGGGTAATAAGGAGTTGACCACCTATGTTGAATCTTGTACTTAGCACAAATATTATGGACATCCTTATTCTTGAAAGGAGTGTCATTGTCAGAGATAATCATCGAAGGAATCCTGAACCTACAAAGAATCTGGTTGAAGATGAACTTGGAAACCTGGGCTCCAATCACCGTAGCTAGGGGTATGGCTTCGACCCATTTAGTGAAGTACTCAATCACTATAATGATAAACTTATGACCATCAAATGACACTGGGTTAACCTTCCCTATAATATCCAATCCCCACATGGAGAATGGCCAAGGGGAAGAGATAACCTGAAGGTCTTGAGAAGGAGCATGAACAAGATGGTCATGGCATTGACACTTGTCATAGCATCACACATAGTCACATGCATATTTCTCCATGGAAGGCCAATAGTACCCCATCCAAAGGAGATTTTTGGCAATAGCATTATCACTGAAATGACCTCCACATGAACCTTCGTGAGCCTCACTAAGAGCAAGTCGGGCTTCATCAAAGTTAAGACATCATAAGAGGATACCTTCAAAAGAATGTCGATACAAAGTATTATCGATTATGATGAATCAACATGCTCTTTTGCACAAAATCTTATATTGATTATGATCTAAACCATCAGGTATCGAAAAATTCTTAAGGAAATTAAATATGTTGGTATACCATGGCTTAGATGGGGAATCTTCGATGGTCAAACAATCTAATAGAACAAGATAAGAACCAAGTGATGCGAGCTCCCAGAGTTATCTAATGATAATCGATACTTGATCATCTTCCAACTCTAAAGGGAATAAGGATGCAACAAGAGGCCATGGCATCCACATGGCAATTTGAGGATCTAGGGATAGACTCTATGGTTACTCGATCGAATGAGGACAACAACTTGGTGATAATCTCCTTGTAGGGCTTAAGTTTATCATCTCGAGTCTGATAAACATCATTAATCTGATTGACCACAAGTTGAGAGTCACCAAAGATCGAGAGGACTCTAACCTACAAAGCTAAGGCTACTCTAAGGCCAAGGATCAAAGCTTCATACTCTATAGTATTGTTTGTGCAAGAGAAATAAAGTTTGAAGGACAAGGGGATGAGTTGTTTTTGTGGGGTGACTAGAATGACTCCAGCACTAGTGCCCTTCATGCATCAGGCTCCATCAAAAAATAAATTCCAAGACTCTAGCTCTTCAACTTCGACGTTGAAGCACTCATCAGGAAACTCAATGACTAAAGGATGGGTAACTTCTAGGGGAGTGAAGGCTAACTGATCAACAATTACCTGACCCTTGATAGCCTTCTAACCTATGAAATTTAGGTCAAACTCACTAAGGGCCAACACCCACTTAGCAGCTCGACCTGAAAGGTGGGGCTTAGACATCAAATAGTGCAAAGGGTCAAACTTTGCAACTACCAATATCTTATGGCTGAGCATGTAGTGTCTTAACTTCTGGGAAGCGAACACTATGACAAGGTAAAGCTTCTCTAAGGGAGTGTACCTAGTTTCATAGCTAACCAAAGTTCTACTGATATAGTAGATAGCTCACTCTTTGTTTTGATCATCATGTTGGGCCAGCATGGCTCCCAAAGCATGAGCAGTGGCTGCTATGTAAAGCATCAAATGCCTACCAAGCATAGGGGGAACTAAGATAGGTGGGGAAGTGAGATACTATTTGAGATCATCAAAAGATTTCTGACACTCAAAATCCCACTAGAAGACCACATATTTCTTAAGAAGCTTAAGAAAGGGCTGACACTTATCGGCTAACTAGGCAATGAACCGATGAATAGCCTAAAGCTTACCTTGTAGGCTACATAGTTCGGTCAAGGTGCGAGGAGGAGGTATGTCAATGATAGCCACTATCTTAGTGGGGTCCACCTCAATGCCTCACCTAGAAACTATGAAGCCTAACAACTTGCTAGATGTGACTCCAAACACACACTTAGCGGGTTTAAGATGAACCTAGAAATATCGAAGCCTTTCAAAAATTCATCTTAAATCATGGACATGATCCTTTCGTTCTATGGAGCGACCTAAGAGATCATCCACATAATCCTAGAGAATATCATGCATCATGTCATGGAAAATATAATTCATGGCCCATTGATAGGTAGCTCCTACATTTTTCAAGCCAAAAGGCATGACTTTCCAACAGAAGGTACCCCATGGAGTGATGAATGTTGTCTTGGCCTGATCTTCAGGGGTAATCAAGATCTGATTGTATCTTGAGAAACCATCCATGAGCGAAAGCATTCCACATTTGGTGGTGAAATCTATGATCTGATCTATGTTGGGCAAGGGAAAATCATCCTTGGGACATGCTAAGTTAATGTCCTAAAATTCAGTACATACTCTGATTGTTCCTTCCTTCTTAGCTATAGGAATGATATTGGAGATCCAATCAGAATAGTCGATGGCTTTTATAAAATCGATATCAAGGAGTTTTTGGAGCTCCTCCTTGACTAAAAGGGTGACCTTAGGATGCATCTTCCTAAGTTTCTACTTAACATGCTTGGCACTAGGCTTAACTACCAAATGATGCATAACAAGGGAGGGATCAAGCCTTGGCATGTCAGCATATGACCAAGCAAAAATATCTTGAAATTATTTTAACAAATTGGTCAATTGCTCCTACTCATCCATGGACAAGGCTTTACCTAACTTAAGGATTCTAGGGGCTTCCTCAGAACCTATGTTCACATCTATGGTCTCCTCAATGAGAATGGATAACTCATCCTCAAGAGGAGGTAGGGTAGGAATCACTCCTAGTTGCTCAAGGTCCTCGAGAGACATAGAACCAAAGTCCACTTGAGAACTAGAAGACTCAACCTATGCATTGTGCAAGGGATAGACCCATCAAAGTAGATATCATTCTGAGGTAGATCCTCATCTGTGGTATACTACTCTAGGGTTGAGACCAACAAAGAAGGAGAGGGTGACCCCTCATCCTCAACACTCCACTCTAAACCTTGATGAGATTCATCTAGAAGAGGCTCTTGATGAGAAGGATTGTCTTGATCCCATGATGAGATTTTGGTTAATGATTCCTCTCTTATATTAAAATTTTCAAATTGCTTAGTTATGTTAGATGAGGAATCTGATAAATGAAATTGAGCTAGATCATCTGGTGAGCAATATTCAAATGGATGAGGATCACCCAAAATAGTGACAAGTTGGTTTTTAAATTCAAATTTTAAACATTGATGAAAGGTGGAAGGGATGACCTTCATTGCATGGATCCAAGGACGTTCGAGAAGTAGATTAAAATATGAAGGGCAAGATACCACATAGAACAATGTATCTAAAATCTTAGGTCCAACCTTAAGGGGAAGAGATATGGTACCACAAGCTTCTTGGGACTCATTGTTGAAAGTTTTAATGATGTCATCGAATTTAGTTAAATCTTCCTCTTTTAATCCAAACTTTTGAAAAAATTGATATGTGCATAAATTAAGGGAAGAACCATTATCAATCATAACTCTCTTGATAAAAGTATCCCCAATAAATGCAGTGATGTAAAGGGAAGAATCTCCTTGCAAATCTGAGGAAGAAATATCATCATCCGAGAATGTGATATGATGTATCCCAAGAGAACTTACAATATTGGCCATATCACTAGGGGAAATATCTGGAGGAATAGATTGTTGTTTTAGAACATTTAACAAGGCTTCTCCATGAGTAGGAGAAGTTTGCAAAAGTTCTAAGAGAGAAATATCATTTGGAAAAATCATCTCCTATTGAGAAGGTCGATTTTGCATTTTCTGAACTGAAGTTGTTGCTATCATACCAACCATATTACCATAAGGAGGTGGCACATTCTTATAAGATACTTGATTAGCTGTCTACTGACCTTGCTTAGGTACATTCTGATTAATCATGGACCCTTGTTGACCATTTAAATATTGAGAACTTCCTACATCAAGATGTCCTGCATCAATCAAATCTTGAACCACATGTTTCAACTTCTTACAAGAATTTGTCCAATGTCCTTCTACTCTATGATATGCACAATGTTGACCTACCTTGTACCAATTAGTTGTAGTATCTGGTTACCTTATGGGAGGTAACTCAATCATATTAGCTTCCAAAAGTTATTGTAGAACTACTTCCATGGGTATGCCAAGTCTTGTGAAATTCCTCTATGGAGGTTTTTGAAGTATTATCTTTTGTAGAGTGTTAGCAATGCTATTAACAGGCCTACTATCCATTACACCATCACCTACCACATGCTTATTCTTATACTATGACTTAGTAGATTTTTCTTCTTTTACTTTGAGTTGTCCTCTTCTGATAAGAGCTTGTTCCACTTTCTTTGCTAACTCAACTGCTTGTTCAAAGGATGTGATAGTAGTTGTTTCTAGTGCATAGGATAATTGTTCTTGCAAATTTCCAATAAATATCTCAAGCATATCTCGAGGAGGTAAAGTATATCTTAAGCATCCAACTAGACTTCTCCAATGAGATAGAAATTTTGAAAAACTCTCTTCTTTACCTTGTTTCAAATTATAAACATCTTTCATGGTCACATTCTTCTCAACATAAGCACTAAACTGTTGAACAAATAATTCTATTGTTTCTTCAAAATTCCTCAAGGAATAATTAGGTAACCGATAGTACCACTCCAATGCCATGCCACCAAGACTTTTAGGGAATGTTTTTAGTAACAACATGTCATCATATATGAGATCATGGCATGTTGTTCTAAATCTTCTTAAATGCTCTATTGGATCTTTTTTCCCCTTATATATAGGTAAAACTGGCATAGGAAAGTGCTTAGGATAAGGTCTTGCAACAACAATGGGATCCAATGGTTGATTGCACATCTCTTTATAACTGTAAGTGAAATTGGAAGGCTGAATCATCTCCACTTTTGAAACTAATTATTTTACCATATTTGTCAAGCTCTGCACCTCTGGATCATTTCTATGCAATGCCCCTAGATTCCCTAAGGGAGGTTGTTGAAGGGATACTTGGCCCAAGTTGGAAGTATTGATACTATTGTGATATGTGGTATCTTGTTGGGGAGGATAATTAATAATTGGTGGAACATAAGCAAAATTGTTGAGATAAGTGGATTGAGGAGGAAATTGAATATAATTTTGAGTGACACTACTAGTTGGAGGATCTTGTGGATTCCCTCCAACATTGGTGGTTATAGTAGTGGCATAAGTTGGATGATGGACATGATTACCATGATTCAAAGATTCACTCAAGGAGTTATTATGAACATCTTGAGGAGGGACAATTTGATGATGAGATGTTCTAACATCCTCGAGTAGGGCTTCCTCTTCTAGAGCCATATCCAAGGCATGCTTATGATACTTGTAAAAGCTCCACATATGTTCAAAATATTTAAAGGTAAGGTTCCCATTGGGTCCCCTAATAGGATCAAGACTATTATCAATCTCTTCATTTTCCTCTAGATTATGATTTTCTCTATCAATCTGATCATTTTCTTGGAAAATCTCATCAAGCCTTAAAAGCCTTCGCCCATTCCCAAGGTTGGAAGCCATTAGGAAAGGAAAGAAGGGTAGAGTGGAAAGGAAGAAGACCAACGAAAATAAGCAAAATATTTTAAGATAGTTTTTAAATGTTTTTGATCTAAACAAATAGAATTAGTGATCTTGTTTAAAGTTTTCAAAATAAAAGGAGGTGTTCACGTCGGGTTCACCAAAGAATGTAGAGGGGGAAACTGCCCTACCATGTACGATTCTCGGTTGGATCCACAAGGAATCTAAAGAACACAAGCTTATACTGAGAGGGGGTGAACAGTATAAGACCACTTTTTACTTTTCTTTCCCAAATAGTATTATCCAATATAATCAATGGCAATATCAATAGCAATAACCAAAGCAATGCACAAATCATCACACACAATAGAGACACCAATTTAACGTGGTTCACCCAATGTGGGCTACTCCACGGAGAAAATATTTCACTAATATTTTCTCAATAAATTCTCTTGGGAATCCTTTCCCTATTACAATGTTTATGGACCTCTATCCAAAGGAGACACCAATCCCCTAATCAAGTTTATGGATCTCTATCCATAGGAGAACTCCTTTCTCCTCTTGCTCTAGTTGGTGATCTTCTAGAAGAACTGTTGCCCCCATTACTTTGGCTAATGGATCTCTATCCACTGAAGACACCTGTCCTCACTACCCTAGCTAATGGATATCTATCCACTGGAGACTGTTATCCTCTGTACTCTGTCACCTCCAAAGCTCTATCTCAAATTTACACTAAACATAGTCCTTCGATCTAGCACAAATCTACTCAATCTCTATCTCTGGTCTGGCACAAACCTATCCTCAAATCTATACCAAACTCTATCCTCGAATATATACTAAACATAGTCCTTCGGTCTAGCACAAATCTATCCTCAATATCTGTCCTCAAGCCTTAACTCAAATCTTGACTCAATCTCAAATCAACTCTGCTGGATCTGCCCCAAACCTTAACTCAAGGTTTGAACAAATCAATCAATCAACTCTCTCAAGTCTTCTCAAAGACTTATCTCAAATATGCCTTGTAAGCTTCCACAAAATCTCACACTAATATGTCCTCAAGTCCTCTCTAGAACTTGTCCAAATCTGCTCAATAAGTTCTCACAAGAACTTATCCAAATCTGCTCTCAATATGTATTGTAAGCTTCCACAAAATCTTACCCAAATCTGTCCACAAGTCTTCTCAAAGACTTACCTCAAATCTACTCAACAAGTCCACACTAGAACTTGTCCAATCTCATAGAAACATAAAGAGAATTGTTAGAGACTCAATATGCTCTATACTCATCACAATGCTCAATCACTTTCAATCACTCTTTTAGAAACATACAGAGAATTGTTAGAGACTCAATATGCTTCACATTCAACTCAATACTCAATCACTTTCTCAAATCAATTCAGAATATAGAATAGTTTGTTTTATAGAACTTGAACAATCACTTCACACATCCACTTGACTAGGCTCAACCAACTCTACTCAACCAATCACTCAATGAAACAATCCTTGCTTACAAACCCTAGTCCAAGCATATGATCACTTACTCAAAATATTTCCAATAATGCTTATCAACCAATCTCACATAACAATGATACTCATGTTCTTTTCAAACCCTAGTTCAAGTTCTTTACTCAACCAATGCTTCAACAACAATGCTTATAAAACAATCTCACATAACAATGATACTCATGTTCTTTTCAAACCCTAGTTCAAGTTCTTCACTCAACCAATGGCTTCAACAACAATGCTTATCAAACAAGGTTTTAACTACAACTCTTTATTCCAGAAAACCTTGAAGCATTAACTCAACACACTCAATAAGGAAACCCTAATCAAGTCCTTTTCACTCCAAACTTATTTTCCAGAAAACCAACCAATCAACTCAACTATGGAAGAATATGCTCATACCTTTTTCTTGATGATGAAGGAACCTCAAAAATCTACCACAACCACAAATACTTCTTTGCCAAGCTCAAAGGAGTTAGAGGATGATAAACTATCTCAAAGATACAATGCAAATATCAAAGCACACATACACCTTATCACTCCATCTTAAAGAAAGCATCCATCAACATATACAAAAATGATTGACCAAATACACCTTATAATCTCCCAATTAAAATAATATTCAATACCAAGAATAATGTCAATACAATCTCCTTTTCAAAATAACTCAATGGCAAGAAGTCCTCTCAACACTATAAATCTTCAATAAACCAATATGTCAAAAATACTTTATTTAAAAATAAAGCTAACTCCTTATTCCTCCAATTAACCAAAAATAATGATTAATTAAAAACCTTTTTAACTAACCCTTTTAACTCCCTAGGACCTTATGTCAAAACCTTAGGCATCACAACATATATTAAAAATTTTATTACCTTTGCCTTGGTGGGACTCGAACTCACGACGCCACCTCTACCAGCGCCCTAGCCATGGCTCCAACCACCGCATGAGCTAGGCGCTCATTTGGAGAGCAAGAGCACAACATGCTCTATATTCCTCTCTGCATGCACCAAAATAAAAACTCATGCGTCGCTTCCTTGATGCTTCAAAACACACACACAAAATGCTACCATCATGAATCGATCATGGATCACTCCACCCACAAACACCTTAGCACTTCATCCACTTGCCACTAGGCCACATTGCCTCGATGGATATGATGGTTTAGCCCATGACAATCTTAACCCTTTCGTTGGCACTTAAGACAAGGTGTTTGTCTTCTTCCTTGCACAAATTCTCACAACAACAATTGCACACTTTATTATTTTGAACGAAGGATAATTTAAATGCCACTAAGGCATATAGTATATATACCAATTTCCTCCTTTAATTTTGAACGTCGACGCCTTCAAAATTTGAATAATTAATTTATAAATTATTTAAATTCTTTAGAATTTAAATTTTATAAATTAACTTTTAAATCCTTTTGGCTTTATCAAAGCCTTCTTTGATTTTACCACTTTGTATAAATAATATTTATTTATAAAATTTAAATTCAATTTGAATTTAAATATTTTATAAAATAAATATTAAAACCTCCTTGGGCTTCCTTGGGTTTTTATGAAAAACCTTTTATTTTTGCTCAACCATGGTTTTAATGAAAACCCTCTTAACTTATGCTTCCACATAATATTAAAAATATTATGAAGCTCTTTTGCCTTTAACCTTTGCATTGTTCCTCTTGACCTTTTGACATCAATGGTAGCTTATTCCTTGACATCAATGACAACTTTGACTCAAAATGTCCAACAATCTCCCCCTTTGTCATTGATGGCAACCCAAATTATTTTTACCAAAAACTTAACCTTTTCTTTGTTCTGCTCCCCCTGGACATTGCTCCCCCTGGCTCAATGCTCTTTTCAAATCTCTCCTCTTTACTCAAATACCAAATCTCTCCCCCTTACTCAAATCTCTCCCCCTTTGACATCAATGGCAAAGGGTCACCTTTGGGGCTCGGGGCTAAGAATGAGTCTCTTAGCTTAGCCCCTCCCCCACCTCCTCTTGAGGTGGTTAATTCTGGGGTGGGAGTATTTCTACTCCCAACAAGCACTTGGTCTTTACCTTTATCCTCTTTTCTTCTTATCTGATCCTTCTGATTCCTTTGACTATTCCTTTCCATGTCCATGTTCTTGTCCTATTCATGTCCATATTCTTGTTCTTGTTCCTATTCCTTTTCTTTTTTTCTTTCCTGTTCCTATTCATTGTTCCTATTCTTTCTTGTTTCTTTTTGGAATGTCTGCTCTACACCACTTTGTTGTATGTCCATCATTATTGCACTTATAACACTTAATGTTATTATTCCTTGGAGGTGCAAATGTCTTAGGATTTCTCCTAGTGAAGCCATATCCTTTTCTGTCATGAACCCTGCAATTCATTGCCTTGTGACCAAACTGATTACATGAGTAGCAATACCCATGGAAAAGCTACCTGTTTCTAAAATTCCCATTTTCCTGTCTTTCATGTGTCCTGCACTGTGAAGCCATGTGCCCAAACCTGTGACATGAGAAACATCGTCCATTGAAGAAACCTTGCCTTGACCCCATTGGTCTCTTAGTCTCTTCTACCCTGTCCTGTTTCTTGTTCCATCTGTTCCTTACTTGTGTATTGTTCCTTTCCTTGTTGAACTTTCTATTGTCCAACTTATCCTTAGAAGTCTCACTCTCTCTTTTACTTACTTCTTTTGATGCTTCTTCTTCTTTGGTGCTTGAGCTTGACTCTCCTTTTTCTGCTTCTTGTTTCCCTTGTTCTTCTTCAAAACTAAGTCCTGTTTTGGTGATTGATGATCTTTGTGCATTGATAATCCTGTCCAAAGTCTTTGAATTTTTCTCAAACTTGTGTAGCTTGTCCTTAGAGCCTTTTACTTCCATCCTTAGTGAAACTATCTCATGTTCTAATCTTTCACACTCTAGATCTTTTGTCTTTAATTTTTTGGCCATACCTTCTTCAATTTTCCTTGCCTCTTCAACCTTGATTTTGAAGTTGGTGAGTTCTTGTAGAAACTTTGCTTTTGCTTTCTCATCTTCTTGAGCTTGAACCCTTAATCCTGAGTTCTCCCTTTTTAATTCTTCAAGATTAACCATAAGTCTTTTACATTCTTTCTCTTTTACCTTTGATTGTTCAACCATACCTTTTTCAACTCTCCTTGCCTTTTCAACCTTATCTCTCAAGTCAGAGAGATCTTGTAGAAGCTTTGTCTTACATTTCTCATCCTCTTGTATTTGAGCCTTTAATTCTAAATTCTCTCTTTTCAACTCAACAAGTTCCTTAAGAGTGGCTTCCTCCTTTTCTTTTTCTAAATTTTCCTCTTCTTTCTTTCTTTGATCTTCTATAGGAGCATCTCATTTTCTTCTATTATTGAAAGTAGAGTTTCTTCTTCATACCTATTTTGACTGTCCCTGTTATCATTTAGATCCATTTCATCTTCACTACTTCTAAACCCATGGTAATATCTTGCATCATGACCGAGTTGACCACAAACAAAACATTCTTCACCTTCTTGTGGACAATAAGTTGCATGGTGACCTGTATTCCTACATCTGGTACAAAATTTTATCAATCTGATCTTTTCTCCACTGCTTGATTCATCTCTTGAATCTATTTCCATTTTTCCTCCCAAAACAACAATATCAAATTCATCTTCCTTTTCTTTCATGACCATGTGTGTTCTTTTCTTCTTGTGTCTCATGGTTCTACCTTTGCCTTTCTTTGCCATTTGTGTTCTTGTAAGATCTTCCTTCAAGTTGTTAAACCTTTTCGAAGGAACCAACTCTGATACCAATTGAAGAACACAAGCTTATACTGAGAGGGGGGTGAACAGTATAAGACCACTTTTTACTTTTCTTTCCCAAATAGTATTATCCAATATAATCAATGGCAATATCAATAGCAATAACCAAAGCAATGCACAAATCATCACACACAATAGAGACACCAATTTAACGTGGTTCACCCAATGTGGGCTACTCCACGGAGAAAATATTTCACTAATATTTTCTCAATAAATCTCTTGGGAATCCTTTCCCTATTACAATGTTTATGGACCTCTATCCAAAGGAGACACCAATCCCCTAATCAAGTTTATGGATCTCTATCCATAGGAGAACTCCTTTCTCCTCTTGCTCTAGTTGGTGATCCTCTAGAAGAACTATTGCCCCCCTTATCCTTAGCTAATGGATCTCTATCCACTGAAGACACCTGTCCTCACTCCCTAGCTAATGGATCTCTATCCACTAGAGACTATCATCCTCTGTACTCTATCACCTCCAAAGCTCTATCTCAAATCTACACTAAACATAGTCCTTCGGTCTAGCACAAATCTATCCTCAATATCTGTCTCTGGTCTGGCACAAACCTATCCTCAAATATGCACCAAAATCTATCCTCAAATCTATACTAAACATAGAATAAAACCTATAGATCTAGCTCTAATATCTATCCTCAAGCCTTAAATCAAAGCTTGACTTAATCTCAAATCAACTCTATGGATCTGCCCCAAACCTTAACTCAAGGTTTGAACAAATCAATCAATCACCAAGTCTTCTCAAAGACTTATCTCAAATCTACCTTGTAAGCTTCCATAAAATCTCACACTAATCTATCCACAAGTCCTCTCTAGAACTTGTCCAAATATGCTCAATAAGTTCTCACAAGAACTTATCCAAATCTGCTCTCAATCTGTATTGTAAGCTTCCACAAAAGCTTACCCAAATCTATCCACAAGTCTTCTCAAAGACTTACCTCAAATCTGCTCAACAAGTCCACACTAGAACTTGTCCAATCTCATAGAAACATAAAGAGAATTGTTAGAGACTCAATATGCTTCACATTCACCTCAATACTCAATCACTTTCTCAAATCAATTCAGAATATAGAATAGTTTGTTTTATAGAACTTGAACAATCACTTCACACATCCACTTGACTAGGCTCAACCAACTCTACTCAACCAATCACTCAATGAAACAATCCTTGCTTACAAACCCTAGTCCAAGCATATGATCCCTCACTCAAAATATTTCCAACAATGCTTATCAATCAATCTCACATAACAATGATACTCATGTTCTTTTCAAACCCTAGTTCAAGTTCTTCACTCAACCAATGGCTTCAACAACAATGCTTATAAGACTCTCACATAACAATGATACTCATGTTCTTTTCAAACCCTAGTTCAAGTTCTTCACACAACCAATGGCTTCAACAACAATGCTTATAAAACAAGGTTTTAACTACAACTCTTTATTCCAGAAAACCTTGAAGCATTAACTCAACACACTCAATAAGGAAACCCTAATCAAGTCCTTTTCACTCCAAACTTATTTTCCAGAAAACCAACCAATCAACTCAACTATGGAAGAATATGCTCATACCTTTTTCTTGATGATGAAGGAAC
Organism: Wollemia nobilis; assembly: GCA_028583015.1. Classification (NCBI taxonomy): domain Eukaryota; kingdom Viridiplantae; phylum Streptophyta; class Pinopsida; order Araucariales; family Araucariaceae; genus Wollemia; species Wollemia nobilis. The sequence goes on along the minus strand of JAQPPZ010013509.1, from coordinate 3,376,791 downwards.
CTCAAATATCTGCCACAACCACAAATACTTCTTTTCCAAGCTCAAAGAAGTTAGAAGATGATAAACTATCTCAAAGATACAATGCAAATATCAAAACACACATACACCTTATCACTCCATCTTGAAGAAAGCATCCATCAACATATACAAAAATGATTGACCAAATACACCTTATAATCTCCCAATTAAAATAATATTCAATACCAAAAATAATGTCAATACAATCTCCTTTTCAAAATAACTCAATGGCAAGAAGTCCTCTCAACACTATAAATCTTCAATAAACCAACATGTCAAAAATACTTTATTTAAAAAATAAAGCCAACTCCTTATTCCTCCAATTAACCAAAAATAATGATTAATTAAAAACCTTTTTAACTAACCCTTTTAACTCCCTAGGACCTTATGTCAAAACCTTAGGCATCACAACATATATTAAAAATTTTATTACCTTTGCCTTGGTGGGACTCGAACTCACGACGCCGCCTCTACCAACACCCTAGCCATGGCTCCAACCACCGCACGAGCTAGGCGCTCATTTGGAGAGCAAGAGCACAACGTGCTCTATATTCCTCTCCGCATGCACCAAAATAAAAAATCATGCATCGCTTCCTCGATGCTTCAAAACACACACACAAAACGCTACCGCCGCAAATCGAACGTGGATCACTCCACCCACAAATGCCTTAGCACTTCATCCACTTGCCACTAGGCCACGCTACCTCGGTGGATATGACGGTTTAGCCCACGATAATCTTAACCCTTTCGCTGGCGCTTAAGACAAGGTTTTTGTCTTCTTCCTCGCACGAATTCTCACAACAACAATTGCACACTTTATTATTTCAAACGAAGGATGATTTAAATGCCACTAAGGCATATAGTATATATACTAATTTCCTCCTTTAATTTTGAACGTCGATGCCTTCAAAATTTGAATAATTAATTTATAAATTATTTAAATTCTTTAGAATTTAAATTTTATAAATTAACTTTTAAATCCTTTTGGCTTTATCAAAGCCTTCTTTGATTTTACCACTTTGTATAAATAATATTTATTTATAAAATTTAAATTCAATTTGAATTTAAATATTTTATAAAATAAATATTAAAACCTCCTTGGGCTTCCTTGGGTTTTTATGAAAAACCTTTTATTTTTGCTCAACCATGGTTTTAATGAAAACCCTCTTAACTTATGCTTCCACATAATATTAAAAATATTATGAAGCTCTTTTGCCTTTAACCTTTGCATTGTTCCTCTTGACCTTTTGACATCAACGGTAGCTTATTCCTTGACATCAATGACAACTTCGTTCCTTGACATCAATGACAACTTTGACTCAAAATGTCCAACAAAAGCCAAGGTGACCACAAGGGTATGTTTTTCTCTACATCTTGATGTAAAATAAAGGGGAAGGGTTCACCAAGAATGGTTTTAGGACTCACTCCAAGTTTAGGATGGAATATGTTGATGTGTTTAATTGTCATAGCCCACCTGTTGGACTTCCTAGAATATATTAATTGATCTAAAGGATAAATTAATACTCAAATTTTAATATTAACCAAACCTTAACAATGTTGTCAAGCATTAATAAAAGGATCTAATTAATAAAATCTAGGGGATGGTAAACCCTAATCATCCTATAAAATCCCTAATTTAAAACTAACTACACTCTACCAGGTTAATTTGAAGGGTTTTGAATGTAATTGGGATTTTGGTAAGGTTTTGAAAGAAATTAAAAAGACTTTTGTGAAAATATTAATTTTGGAAAATTAACCTTTTTCAAAAAGTGATTTAGTAAAATAAACCTAATTTATTACAATTAGGTGCACACCAAAATTTGTCCAATTTTGAAAAGACCCAAAAAGGACAAGGTCATGAATTAATAATAAAAAAATGTTTATACTTCTAGTGGATGCACTATTCTTTATCTCACTTGACTCTTTCCCAATAGTAAGAGTGTAGGCTTTGCAATTGCACTAGAGGGAAATGGAAGGCCTAAAATGAGCAAGGTACTCCCACATTACCCCCTCTTGTCTTGTTCCAAATTTTTAAATGATAAAAAGGAATCCCACTATTTGGGTGAACTCCAAAAAAAGGTTTCTTTTAGTATTTAAATAATAAACTCATCTTCTTGCTCATAAGGGAAGAAGAGTTGGGAAAAATTATAATGTATGCTCTCTACCTTGGTAGATCAAAAACCAAAAATATTGGGAGAGTACTAAGATTTAGAAAAAGGTATTTGGAAAAAGGGTGAAAAGGAAACCTTGGAGCAAATGGATGAACGAAGAGCATAAAGGAGATAAAATGTCAACAGGCAAGACCATGGAGGTAAGTTTGAAAAATGTTTGGAAGCTTTTAGCTTAGATTACCAAGGCTTTTAATTTATTCTTTTGCTAATGCTTTAAGGATACCATTAAATAACACTTTGTTGATTTCAAAATATACCATCTTTAGCGTGTGACTTATGTGAATTGGTTTAATAACCATTTCTACATTGGTTTCATATATTTAGGGAATCAACCCTTAAGGCCTTGTTTTCTGTTTAATAAATATGCTTCCACAATGCTAATAAATGTATTGGCCCCAAGTTTATTTTTCTTTGAGCAATAAGTTTGTTTTGGATGGATGTTTCAAAATGAAAGGATTGATGAGACCAATCTTGGTGGCCAAGATAGAATATTACACTCGTCATAATTCCTTGTCGATTGGGTGTAACGTGTAAAAATGGATCACTATACAATGATCTAATATGATCGTCTATTGGTGCAAATTATCCTAAGATATCATTAATCTAAAATAACCTTTACCACTGATGGTGTTGTCACCATTTGGTTGCTACCCTTTAAGTAGCGCATAAACCATTATATCTTACCTTTTGTTTCCAAGGTATCGCTTGTGGTATTAACAAACGCCAGGACATGGACGCTAGCGTAGCCTTTAACCTCCTAATTAAAAGTAAAAAGGTGATTAAAATGTTGGTAACAATGCTCTCTACCCTAGTTACATTCGATTCATCACTATTTAATAATATGGCTATAAGATCAAATTTATGCTCTACTATCTACAAAGGCTTATGTACCCATTGGAAAGAGGGACTATGATAGGAACATAAATCTGTCCTAACTAGCCTACGCACCTTTAGAACTCAAAATTGTGTAGCTCATAACTATCTAAGATTATATTTAATCCATGAATACTTATGCACCAGGGTATGCTATGATGCGTGCATTCTACCTTCAAATTTGCCTGGGTTCAAACCACTAAAGAGTCGATCTCAATCAGGGTAGACATCCATGGTGGGAGGATTAATCTGCCCTTAAATAAGATATTTGATATAGGAATCATATATCACCATTTATAGGTTTAAATCATGTTGTGAGCATAATGGGTAATTATAGTGTGTGGATCCTTATCTCTCACCCAGTAAGTACACGTCTCTGCTCATATTAATAGGTTCTCACAACCAATTTATAAGACCTAATTATATCTACCAATGCTAGCCTTAGTCTTATGAAGGCTTTAGATGTAGTTTTCCTTGTTATTTGGGGGTCATCGCAATGTACAATATCATGAATCGCAACACCTAAGGTATTGGTATATCCAACACATTATAAAGGGAAGAAACCCCCTATGTAAAACAACCACCACTATCATAGGTATGTTAGGAATGGTTCACCTCGGTCATGGTGTAGCAACCACTACCCAATGGCCATGGGGTCTGAAGGAGTGGCCACGTGACACATGTATTATGATAGGCACTTGCATATCAATGGACTTATCTAACGCAAATGACCTATTGACCTACCAATTTATTTCTACTATGTGTTTGGTCAGTTGACCGTTGGATGCTTAGAAAAAAGCTTCATGAATCTTTTGGAGTGACTATTGAGATGACCGTATGGTTAAAATAATTGTGTGATAGTTGGGGTATCAAATGAATTACCCATGGGATGAATATATGGTTGACCATTGGGTTAAACTTTTTCCCATTTTATGCTTAGTAAGAAAAAAAATTGGGTTATTTTTTTCCCTTATTAAATAATAATAGGTTTAAGTGAAAAGAGCCTTAGAAAATTAAGGAAAAACATAAATGTGCCTTAATAAAAATTATATTATCTAAACCCAGTTCCTTTTTAGTAGTCTCTTAAGTAAAAGGAAATCTACTTATTATGCTTTTGAAAAGGGTGAATACAAATAAAGAAAGATCATAAAATTATAGATTATGATATTCAATGTTATAAAATTAAAGCAAGATTTATAGAAACCCTAGTATAATATTACAATTAGACTAATATTATGAGATCAATCATGGAAAAATGTGTGCCTAAGTTGTAATATTGTTTGATATATTACAAGGTTAATTTGTATTTTGGTGTGGTAGAATACAAGGTTGATTTGTAATCTTATGTGATAGATTACAAGGTTAATTTGTGTTTCAAGGTAATCTTGTGTGATATATTACAAGGTTGAATTGTAATCTTGTGTGATAGATTACAAAGTTGATTTGTGTTTGGAGGTGTAATCTCGTGTGATAGATTACAAGGATGATTTGTAATCTTGTGTTATATATTACAAGGTTGAATTGTGTTTAGAGATGTAATCTTGTGTGATAGATTACAAGGGTGATTTGTAATCTTGTGTGATATATTACAAGGGTGATTTGTAATCTTGTGTGATAGATTACAAGGTTGATTTGTGTTTAAAGGTGTAATCTTGTGTGATAGATTACAAGGTTGATTTGTAATTTTGTGCTATAGATTGCAAGGTTGATTTGTAATCTTTTGTGATAGATTACAAGGCTAATTTGTGCTTAAATATGTGATCTGGTGTGATATATCACAAGATTAATTTATGTTTAAGGTGTAATCTTGTGTGATAGATTACAAGGTTGATTTGTGTTTAAAGGTGTAATCTTGTGTGATAGATTACAAGGTTGATTTGTAATCTTGTGTGATAGATTACAAGGTTAATTTGTGCTTAAAGGTGTGATCTTGTGTGATATATTACAAGATTATTTTGTGCGTAAAGGTGTAATCTTGTGAGATAGATTAAAAGGTTAATTTGTGATTAAGGAGTAATCTTGTTTGATAGATTACAAGATATTTTATACCTGACTATGAGGTAACCTTGTTTGATAGGTTACAAGGCAAAGAAAATGTAATCATGTTTGATAGATTAAAAGGTAAAATTTTGTAGGGATTCTAGTATAACCATATGGATGATCCTAATGATGGATTGTGGTACTATAATATGATTTTGATCAAATGATAATAGGGTGGAAATTGTCTAAGTAGTGAAATGTGAATGAATGTGGGAAGATTAGGTATGGGATCTAATCTTGGAGAGAGTATGGGATCTCTCCATATGTTATGAAAAACCTTAGATAATTATTGGATCCTATTGATTTAATGGAATAATGGTATCTAGGTTGGAGAATGAACGTGGGTTTCATTCTCAAGGGAATTATGGGGTTCCCTCTTGGTAATTGATGAAATTTATCCTTAATATGTAACCAATGATCATTCATAAACATGTAGATATAATAATTTGTGAGATTTTTATTTATTGCATTGATGGCTTAGAGAAAGGAAATGTGGCATTTCCTTGTTTGCATCGTAATTTAAACAAGGAACAAGTTGATTCCTTTAATTTCATATTAATTTAGGAAATGATCCATGGGATGCCTTTCTATAATTGTATTTATGACAATTTAAGTTTATGAAATGAGAGGAGAAACATATTTTTGAGGATGTATTTATTCCCCATGAGGGTTCCCAGGGTATATGTTGTGTAGACTCTAATTTATGGTTTGCAATTGTTGATATGCATGGATGTTGTATTTACTCTCTAGTATGATGTTATCTAGATAGATCATGGATATTGAATATGATGAAAGAAGTAAAATGTTGTTTGCTTTCCAATGGAATTATGTATTTACATTCTTATAAATTTATTGCTAGAATGTTATATGATGCAATATTTTGTTAACTAGCAATGTTCCATGGATGAGAATGGATTATGATTATTCTTGGGTATATAATAATTGATACCTTTGTATTTTACAATGAATGGATCTTTTAAAATAATGTAATGATTTGTGCTTTGATTCAATGAAAAGCCTTGATATAAGTAAAGCATTATAATGTGTAGTTTAAATAATACATTCATGGTATTCCGCTACCAATAATATAATTAGTAAGTAAGAGTGAAATGATATTCAAGTGAATAAGTAACTAAAATTCCTAGTAAAAGAAGAGGTAGAAACAATTAAACCAGGGGATCATACATATAATTATGGGATGTAAGGTTGGATAGGATTTTATCACTCCTATCACGAGAGTCGACACTGACCATGTCATAATCCTCTCGGTTACTTACTACCTTGCATGATGTTGATTCAAACATACTTGGTTGTAAATTGACATATTAGATATGTATAAAAAAAAAATTATCTTAGGTTCGGTTGGTAATTTGGGGTTGTTACAGTTGGTATTAGATCCCATGCTAGTTAATGTACTCTTATGATAGGTCTAGACTAGCAAAGAGATGGGATTTATTTGTAAACCTATGACTGTTCTTGATGAACTCTAATATGATAAATGCATAGTAAGGGAAGAATGAGTGATTAGAAGCTACTAATGTGCAAACATTTTCTCCCATACATGTATTCACTAGTGAAGCAGAATGGGAGAGTGAAGGAACCTCTCATGACTTGTGGAATACCCAAGATATCATTGAGAAAAGATATTTGTCATTTGTCATATGGAGCTAAGCCTCTTCCTTACTAAAGCATTGCATGGTAAATGGATTCAAGAATGATTAAGTGGGGGAAAGCTTATATCTTATCTCATATCATGGATATTAAAAGTTAATAAAACAAGTAAGGTGAAATCATAGATATTGAGTGTCTATGAGGGTTTGTGTGATAACCCCCTTAACTCCCATGGTGTGATATGGGGAGAAAGTTAAGTATTGTAAGTGATTGATGTTCTATATTTGTGATAGGATGTTTAATATTCAAGGCTAAAACCTAATGCACGGGTTGAAAGAGACCTAGCATGATTCTAGCTTAAGCTAGAAATGGAAATGGGCATTCCTATTGAAATAGACAACAAAATTCCCAAGAGCACGGTATGTTTGATTACCCACTAGTCTTAATAAGAGGGTTGGCCACTCCTATCCACATGATAAACATTGACCACATTGATTTTTGTGAAGTGCAACCTTGGACTTACTTGAGTATTCATATTTAAGTGAACCACATAGAGATTTAGCTAAAGTAATCCCTTGATCATAAAATTAGCTATGTTAGCTATAAATGTTTTCCCAAAAAAAAGGTTGGGAATTGAAAGTTATATATGGAAGGAAAATCCATAGGGAAATGGGAAGGTAAGACCCCATTCAAATTTGCAAATGGAAATACTACCTTGCAATAAGGCAAGAGTTGGGATAAGATTAAGAGATCAACAAAAGAATATTTATTTTAATATTTTTTATCAATGTTACAATACACTTATGGTTTCCAAATAGATACTACGGTGTAGGAAATTGTGTAACCACTATAAATTCCACTTAATTAAACCTGGAAACTGCCCACATATCACCAGAACCATCTTCTAGCATGATACCCCGATATGCAAAGGAGAGCAAGAATAGAAAAACTCCATACTTGGCCTCACCAAATATAGTTTGTGGGTATCATATATGGTCTTCACCAAGAAGTACCATAACTCTACAAAAACGTATGCCACTCGACCACTTGGGTGGTGGTCAGGTTTAATAAAGTGCAATACATTATTTAAATAGGGTACTACCCTCTACACAATACATGTGGTATTATTATCCACATAGGTAAACTAGGGCATAATCCTTCAACCGTTTATTGGAGCACAAAGAGCCCTCTGTTGTATATAAAAAGGAAATAGAGCCCTAGTTTTAAGATATTGAAGTAGCAATGTGATAAGGAATGACTACAGGTATGACGATATTGATCAAGAAAGTTTACAAATTCAATAGAAGGGTAGCTGTTAGGAAGTATGTGATTATAGGAAGACTTCCTATAAGAAAGGAGTTACCTAAAAATTCAAGTAACTCATAGAAACCCTTGCATAAGGTAAGCATGTATCTTGTTTAAGTAAATGATTTAGTAAATATGCATACCAAGAAGTAGTTTCCTGTATGATGCAAGAAGAACTACAAACTACATCAAGTAACGAGGTGAGTTGATGACTAAACACAACTTAACATAAATATGAATTATTATCAAATAAATAACCATGATTGAGGTTTTGTGATAGTACCATGTATACATATAAACACAACCTTAATAGTTGAAAATAATATGATAACATATGCAACATATAAAGGAGGGATTCATGGGTGAACGTGAGCTTGTCTAATGAAGCCTCCGAAAGGGTAATGATAATACACCTTGGTACCACATTAATGGGACACCCGTAAATGTGTGATATGACCACAAGTGTTTTGGTAAGGATAATTATTACCTTAGGAACTTTGAAAAAAAACTATGATGGGATCGACGATATGGTGCATACGCATCGATCGAGAAAATATCGATGGTGGGTGTCGAATAGAGTTTGAATAATCAAGGTACTTTTGATTATATTTTTGATCAAACTCTATGTACCATAAACTGATAACTAGCTAAAAATTTGGGAGAACCGAAGATGTGTTACTCTGTAAACATTCAAAAAGTGATAGTTCTACCCATGGAATGCAAGATGGTAGACTTATGTTGGGTTTGGCATTACTATTTATGGGTACAATGGGAGCAAAACCCATAGTAATCCTTATGATCATACTCCTAGTGCTTGTCGATCTATTGATTCACACTCTCTGAAGGAAGAAAATGACTTTTGATGGTACCAGAACAAAACCAAGGAAATAATATAGTTTTCAAAAGTATATGGTTATGCAGGAAGTTGGTAGAATAGTTGAAGGTACAATCGAGACTGTTGTTAGATTAGAGCTTTCTAAACAACTAGAATAGGCCCAACAATATTTATGGGCCCAAGAAAGAATGAGACTAGAGGCTAAAAGGGATGCAACCATAGCAGAACGAGATAGGCTTAGGTCAAAGGAAGCACAAAGAGATTATTGGAGAGCCAGAACCATGGTAGCCTTATACGCAAAAAATGCACAACTACATTAGGCAAGTGATGAATACAGGATTGCAATTATGATTACCTATTATGGGGCACTGGTAGTCCATGGACTAGTTTTTCCATTCCCACAAATAACTAGAGCATATCGTGGTTGAGGGAGAACCACACGATGAAATCGAAGAATGACCTAGGGTAGAGGTCAAGTAGCCTCTGGAACAACTACCCCACCACCTTCTCTAGCTGAAGGCTTAGGTCCAACACAAAATAGTGATAGGATTGAAGGGCAGTAGCCTTAAGGGTTACATAAGTGGTTGAAAGTCATCCATTGTACATTATAAGGATGATAATTGTAACCCAAGGGGATTTTTCTTATGTAATATATATATATATATAGATATATATATATATATATATATATATACATATACATATATATATATAGATATATATATCTATATATATATACATATACATATATATACATATATATATATATATATATATATTTGAAATATTTATACAATGAGTGATTTAAATTTTAGCTTTCATTAAGAGTTGGATTGGATGGTTCCGAATACTTGAATCTTCTTATTTTTCTTGTTCTGAGTAGTGGCTCAGAAGGTTCCAAATAGAAGGTAGCTTTTGGAAGGTCCTAATTGAGTAATCATGGACTAAGTAACCTATCTGATATATTTGATCACTTAAAATTTATCTACACTGATAAATATTAGGTGAAGAATGTCTTGGAGGGTAAGAAGAGGTATTTCAGGATGCATCTATATATGAGTCTAACAAACTCAATGAAATAAAATATTATTCTAGTTAATATTTAAAATTAACCTAAATAAGCAAGGTTAGACATGAAAATTTTAATATGGTAACACTCTTAGGAGGTATAGATGGGGAATATATCCTTAAAGAAGAGTGCGGGATTCCCTCTTAAAATAGAAGAAATCATGTTCTAATGATTGGTATGACACCTTACATGGAGTAAGTGTGGTCATAGGTACTATCAATGAGTGATAGTATGATTTTTATGACACCTTACATGAAGTAAGTGTGGTCATAGGTACTATCAATGAGTGATAGCATGATTGTTATGACACCTTACATGGATTAAGTGTGGTCATAGGTACTATAAATCAGTGATAGCATGATTGTTATGACACCTTACATGGAGTAAGTGTGGTCATAGATACTATCTATGAATGATAGTATGATTTTTATGACATATTACATGGGGTAAGCGATGTCATAGGTACTATCATTGAATGATAGTATGATTGATATGGCACCTCACATAGAGAAAAATGAAACTTTTGCATGGCACCTTACAAAGGGTAAGTGTGACCATGAATATCAGTATGACATCATAAGCATGGTAAAGATGATTATTGCTATTGGATTTTGTTACTAAGAGATTACATATGTTCAAGTTCTTCTCCTCCCACTATTGATCCACTAGTGAATCAAAGTGGAAGAGCTAAGTGAACCCTCCATATTTTTTGGGTCTTAAGAGGTGTACCTTAGGCTCTTTTGAGGATTGCACTTGAAATTTGTGTCTCTTGAGATACGAATCTTGCAATATACTGATAAAAAATGAGTACCAGGGGACATCAAGAGTGATGCACTAGTGGTGGCAAATGAGTTTGCCAAGATGGTTTCAAGATATATGGTTATATTGAAGGAAGAAGCACGAAACTATGTATTTTTCTTTGATGACACTTATGTATTAGGTTAACTCATAAAAAGGAGCTATTAAGGCATAGTGTGATACTCCTTTATGAGAATTTTTGATGCATTTAATTAGACAGATTGTGTCTAGTTTATTATTAAAAACATGAATTCATGTCATCTCTATGGAAATATTCTAGAGTTCTCTTGTTGCAGTAATCTACTATCATTGACTATATTGTGATAGATGCTTTGATGCTTTTTTTCATGATGAAAATTATGTATTGATGATGTTTTCAATACTTATTATTGATGCAATATGGATGTTTTATTGCTTTAAGAATATGGTACTGCTGATAGTTTACACTTTTGTAGGTTCAGGTACTCTCATGGATGGAAGATACTACTTACCATCAAGATCAAGACACTAGAAATAAGGAAAAGGATGATGAATCTATCTGATCTGTAAAATACTAATGATAATTTTATGGATTTTCTGCATTTACAAAGCTAGGAACTAATGAGAAACATAGAGGACTGTGATTAATCCAAGGGGAGAATTATGTCACAGCCCACCCATTGGACTTCCTAAAAGACATTAATTGATCCAAAGGATCAAATAATACTCAAAATTTAACATTAACCAAACCTTAATAATGTTGCCAAGAATTAATAAAAGGATATAATTAATAAAATCTAAGGGATGGTAAACCCTAATCATCCAATAAATTCCCTAATTTAAAACTAACTACACTCTACCAAAGTTAATTGGAAGGGTTTTGAATGTAATTGGAATTTTGGTAAAGTTTTGAAAGAAATCAAAAAGAATTTTGTGAAAAGATTAAATTTGGTAAACTAACCTTTTTTAAAAGGTTATTTAGTAAAATAAACCTAATTTATTACAATTAGGTGCACACCAAAATTTGTCCAATTTTGAAAAGACCCAAAAAGGACAAGGTCATAAATTAATAATAAAAAAATGTTTATACTTCTAGTGGATGCACTATTCTTTATTCCACACGAATCTTTCCCAATAGTAAGAGTGCAGGCTTTGCAGTTGCACTAGAGGGAAAGGGAAGGCCTAAAATGAGCAAGGTACTCCCACCTTACACACACTTGTCTTGTCCTAAATTTTTAAATGATAAAAAGGAATTCGACTATTTGGGTGAACTCCAAAAAAAATATTCCTTTTAGTTTAATAATAAACTAATCTTCTTGCTCATAATGGAAGAAGAGTTGGAAAATTTATAAAAGGGGAGGCAAGCAATGAAATAAGAGAGGAAATTTTTGGCTTAGGGGGTGTGCTCTCTACCTTTGTAGATTAGAAACCAAAAATCTTGGGAGAGTACTAAGCTTTATAAAAAGGTATTTGGTAAAACAAATAGGGTGAAAAGGAAACCTTGGAGCAAATGGATGAATGAAGAGCATGGAGGAGACAAAGTGTCAACAGGAAAGGCCATGGAGTTAAGTTTGATAAAATTTTGAAAGCTTTTAGGTTATATTACCAAGTCTTTTAATTTATTATTTTGCTAATGCTTTAAGGATACCATTAAATAACACTTTGTTGATTTCAAAATATACCATATTTAATGAGTGACTTATGTGAATCGATTTAATAACCATTTTTGCATTGGTTTTAGATATTAAGGGAATAGGTCCTTGAGTCCTTATTTTCTATTTAATAAATGTGCTTCCACAATGCTAATGGTTGTATTTTACCTGAGTTTATTTTTATTTGAGCAATAAGTTTATTTTGGATGGACGTTTTGGAACAAAAGGAAACCTTATCCCTTTGATAAATTCTTTTCATTAAGTCCTATTGTCACATTAGGTTTTTTTCCCTCATTAAATATTTATGAGACCAATCTTGGTGGTCAAGATAGAATCTTACAGTTATTATAATTCCTTGTCGATTGGGTGCAACATGTAAAAATGGATCACTATATGATGATCTGGGGAGATCATCTATTAGTGCAAATTATCCTAAGCCATCATTAATATAAAATGGCCTTCACCACCGATGGCAATGCCACCGTTTGGTGTCTACCCTTTAATTAGCACGTAAAACATTATATCTTACCTCTGGTTTCCAAGGTAATGCATGTGGTATTAGCAAAATCTAGGACATGGAAATTGGTGTAGCCCTCAACCTCTTGCTGGGTGATTGAAATATTATTAACAATTCTCTCTACCCTAGTCACATTCAATTCATCACTATTTGATAATATCACTATAAGATCAAATTTATGCTTTACTATCTATGAAGATCTGTGTACCCATGGGAAAGAGGTATTATGATAGGAACGCATATCTATCCTAACTAGCTTGTGTACCTTCAGAACTTGAAATGGTGTAGCTTGTACCTATCTAAGCTTAGATTTGATCCACAAATACTTATGCACCAGGGTATGGTATGACACATGCTTTCTACCTTTAAATTGGACTAGGTTCAAACCACTAAGAAGTTGATCTCAATCAGGGTAGATGTCCGCAGTGGGAGGAATAATCTGGCCTCAAACTAGATCTTTAATATAGAAATAATATAACATAATTTATAGGTTGAAATCATGATGTGACCATAATGGGTAATTACAGTGTGTGCACCCTTGTCTCTCGCCCTGTAAGTTCACATATCTTCTCGGATTAATAGGTTCTTGCAGTCAATTTATAATATCTAATTGTGTCTACCAATGCTAACCTTAGTCTTATGAAGGCTTTAGATGTATTCTCCCTTGTTATATTAAGGCCATCGTGAATTACAATGTCTGAGGTATTGGTAGGCCCAACACGTTATAAATGGAATAACCCCTTGACCCCTATGTAAAATGACCATCACTACCGTAGGTATGTCAGGAATGGCTTACCTCGATAATGGTGTAGCAACTACTACCCAACAGTCATGGGGTCTAAATTAGTGGCCATGCAACACATCTTACAATAGGTACTTGCCTTTCAATGGATTTATCTGACGAAAATGACCTACTAACCTACCGATTTATTTCCACTATGTGTCTGGTCGATTGACCATCAAATGCTTAGGATAAAACTTCATGAATATCATGGAGTGACCATTGAGATGACCATATGGTTAAAATAATTGTATGATCATTGGGGTATCAAATGAATTACCTATGGAATGGATATATGGTTGATCGTTGGGTTAACCTTTTTCCCCTTTTATGCTTAGTAAGAAAATGAATTGGGTTAACTTTTTTCCTTATTAAATAATAAGAGGGTTAAGTGAAAAGAGCCTTATAAAATTAAGTAAAAACATAAATGTGCCTTAAGAATAATTATATTATTTAAACCCAATTCATTTTTACTAGTATCTTAAGTAAAAAGGAAATCTACTTATTATACTTTTAAAAAGGGTGAATAAAAATTAAGAATGATCATAACCTTATAGATTATGATATTCAATGTTGCAAAATTAAGGTAATATTTGTAGAAACCCTAGTAAAATCTTACGATTAGACTAAGATTATGAGATCAATCATGGAAAAATGTGTGACTAAGGTGTAATCTTGTTTGATAGATAACAAGGTTAATTTGTAATATAGTGTGGTAGAATACAAGGTTGATTTATAATTATATGTGATAGATTACAAGTTTAATTTGTGTTTAAAGGTAATCTTGTGTGATAGATTACAAGGTTGATTTGTAATCTTGTGTGATAGATTACAGGGTTGATTTGTGTTTAGAGGTGTAATCTTGTGTGATAGATTACAAGGGTGATTTGTAATCTTGTGTGATAGATTACAAGGTTGATTTGTGTTTAGAGGTGTAATCTTGTGTGATAGATTACAAGGTTGATTTGTAATCTTGTGTGATAGATTACAAGGTTGATTTGTGTTTAAAGGTGTAATCTTGTGTGATAGATTACAAGGTTGATTTGTAATTTTGTGTGATAGATTACAAGGTTGATTTATGTTTAAAGGTATAATCTTGTGTGATAGGTTACAAGGTTGATTTGTAATCTTGTCTGATATATTAAAAGGTTAATTTGTGCTTAAAGGTGTGATCTTGTGTGATAGATTACAAGATTAATTTGTGCTTAAAGGTGTAATCTTGTGAGATATATTACAAGGTTGATTTGTGTTTAAGGGGTTATCTTGTTTGATAGATTATAAGATAATTTATGTTTGACTATGAGGTAACCTTGTTTGATAGGTTACAAGACAAAGAAGATGTAATCTTTTTTGGTAGATTAAAAAGCAAAAATTTGTAGGGATTATAGTATAAGCATATGGATGATCCTGTTGATGGATTGTGGGAACTATAATATGATTTTGATCAAACAAAAATAGGGTGTAAATTGTCTAAGTAGTGAAATGTGAATGAATGTGGGAAGACTAGGTATGGGATCTAATCTTGGAGAGAGTATGGGATCTCTCCATGTGTTATGAAAACCTTAGAATATATTGGATCCTATTGATTTAATGGAATAATGGTATCTATATTGGAGAATGAATATTGGTTTCATTCTCAAGGGAATTATGGGGTTCCCTCTTGGTAATTGATGAAATTTCTCCTTAATATGTAATCGATGATCATTCATAAACATGTAGATATAATAATTTGTAATATTCTTATTTATTGTATTGATGGCTTAGAGAAAGGAAATGTAGCATTTCCTTATTTGCATCATAGTTTAAAAAATGAACAAGTTGGTTCCTTTAATTGCATATTGATTTAGGAAAGGATCTGCGGGATGCCTTTCTATACTTGTATTTATGAAAATTTAAGTTTATGAAATGAGAGGAGAAACATATTTTGGAGGCTAGGTTTATTCCCCGTGAAGGTTCCCAAGGTATATGCTATGTAGACTCTAATTTGTGGTTTGCAATTGTTGATATGCATGGATGTTTTAATTACTCTCTAGTATGATGTTATCTAGATAGATCATGGATACTAAATATGATGATAGAAGTAAAATATTGTTTGCTTTCCAATGGAATGATGTATTTACATTCTTATAAGGTGATTACTAGAATTTTATATGATGTAATATTTTATTAATAAGAAATGTTCCATGGATGAGAATGGATTATGATTATACTTGAGGATATAATAATTGATGTTTTTGTATTTTCCAATGAATGGCTCTTTTAATATGATGTAATGATTTGTGTTTTGATTCAGGTAAAATCCTTGATATGAGTAAAGCATTATAATATGTGGTTTAAATAATACATGCATGGTATTCCACTGCCAATAATATAATTAGGAAGTAATATTGAAATGACATTCAATTGACTAAGTAACTAAACTTCCTAATAAAAGAAGAGGTAGAAACAATTAAACCAAGGGATCATACATATAATTATGGGATGTAATATTGGATAGGATTTGGTCACTCCTATCATGATAGTCGACACTGACCATGTTGTAATCCTATCGATTACTTACTACCCTGCATGATGTTTATTCAAACATACTTGGTTGTAATTTGACATGTTAGATATGTACAAAAAAAATTCTATCTCAGGTTTGTTTGGTAATTTGGGATTGTTACATCAGTTCAAGACAATCACCTATATTTGGCCTTTCTATATTTTAAGCTATGATAGATAAATGACAATGCAAGAATATATAATTCAATAAAACAAGATCTAACCCTAGAATGATTCTTTGCTTGAATTATTTCTAACCTAGGGTTGTAAAATGAAATCCTTTGAGCAAGGGTTTAAGAGAAGATGCACAAACAATATTAAATCCTAAGTGCACACTATATGTTGTTTATTTTCAAATACCTAAAAATTGATTAAATATCTTCCTTTTATATTAGATCTAGGGTTTCTAACAAAAATAACAAACACTTAACAAACATTCTAAATATTAACTAGGGTACTTATCTTATTCGGTGGTTGATCCAAGCTTTTATCTTTTATCCAGCAATATCCAATGATCTCTATTCCTACAAAATAACTTAGCAAACACTTGAAAAAATTGATTAGTGTTAGGGGGTCTTCTTAGGCTACTGTATAGCAATGCTTGGAGGCACAATAGTCAATCTCCCTAGGTCCTTTTAGTTGACCTTTAAAAATAGAAGAAAAAGTTTATCTTTGGAATATGAACATGAACAATGAAATGCAATAAAATATATTGATAAAATAGAGCACATAATGCACTAATATGGTCTAAACGTACCATATAACATAGATCTAGGGTTTGGGGGTAGTAGGTTTCTACCAAACATGGTCTGTGAAAAATCATGCCTCACATGGAGTGACCATGATTTCATAGCCAGACAAAATCATGTTTCAAAATAATCGGACACGATTTCATAGAACTAAGGAGAAAAATCCAAAAAAAAGTGAATTAATAGATGCGTAATGAAAATATAGTTAAAATGCAGATGCAAACAAGCAAAAACACCTAGCATATAATGAAAAAAAATGCAGAAGGATGAAGACCTCCAAATAGTCAATCTCTCCTTAGGCTTCAACATTTATCCACCAAGATTAGCAACACATAATCCAATGCAGTAGAAAACAGATATTCAACAGATTACACTTCACACTTGCGAGTTAGCTTGTTTATAGAAGAGAAAATAGATCACCTAGAGAGCACTTAAAATTACTTGAATAAAGAACTTGTGTAGAATCACTTGTAAAACTTGGTTGCTTATAGGATTAAAAATAAGACTTCAAACCCTCCTTTTATAATGGATTTGAAAGAGGAATCGACGGTAAAACTAAGACAAGCCAATGTAGACTAACATTAGCTTTGAAAATTAGGGTTTTATTAAGATAAAATCCTAGAAATACGAAATTGCACCCCGCAAGAGCCGACCATTATTTTACAACTAGAAAATATTAGGAATGCAAAATTGTGCCTCTCAAAAGTGGACCACGATTTTCCAATAGAAATACTCTTGTGTAGGTTTAATGCACTTTAGAGGACCAAACAGATTCAGAATGGGAAAAATCATATACCGTTAGAAATTTCTTTTCGAGCCCAATCCAATGATATAAGATTTGAGGGAAAAAAAGAATATTTGGTAGGGAAAATTTGACTCAAATATGACCCTATTTTCCCAAGGAGAAAATAAGGGATCTAAGGAAAATGACTCACCTTAGTGGGTCTATTTTCTGTATCTACATATACTTACTCATGGAACCAACCAAACTTGTAATATCATTAACATTATGGCATTGACCTTGCATTATAAACAAGACCAATAATATTGTGCACATAGACGAAGATACCTATAATGCCAACACCATGGTTTTTTGACAAATACCACAATGTATAGAGGACATCTTACCAATGCAAGGATTTAAGAACATAAGTGAAATTATGCAATTAATCTCAAGTAGATTGTTGCCAACTATAGATGATACAAAATGGGCTTGTATTATATTGCTATTGAAATTATTTCTTAATCAGTTAGAAATATTAACCATTTTACCTACTAATTATTTTGTAATTGTTGTACATTTTTATATATCTTATATTATCTTAGCCTTTAATTTCTTCTTATTCATCTTCTTGATTCTCCTTCTATTCTTCCTTTCAAGCACCTTTGCTAGTTCCTCTTCCCTATACCTCACATCTTTGTTCCTATAGTACCTAAGATTTTATTTTAAAACTTCTTTCACTATATAGGAATAGAGTGTACTTTTTCCCTACTATGCCAAGCAACTCATGTACTATGTATTTGTTTTATTGTTAACATGGCTAAATAAGCCTTGTATTTTATACTATATTTACATTTATATTATTATAAGTAGCTTTTTATTATTCTTAAAAATATTATATTGTAACCTATTTTGTTACACAAATATGAAATATAAATCATTTGGCACCACAGACTAATTCAAGGATTTGTCCTCTACACCACCACATCTCATGCCCAATGGTGTAGATTAAGTTGTATCAAAGCAATTTTACACACATTTAATTTATTTAATTTGGTTTATCTTCTATATAGTGTTATGTTCTAATAATAGAACATATAATATGCCTCATACATGGATTCTACTCATACACATTCATGCTACCAAAAGAAAGTCATCATGCTAGGTTTTGTACTTAAGTATCCTAAAGAATACCATATTCATAGAGAAATATAAATATCATCAACAACAAATATTAAGACATAGAATGTTACGAATCTAATCTGAGACACCCTAGAAGAATAGAGGAATACCTTTTTAGGTAGATTAATTCTCTCGTGATCAACATGGTGCATTGTCTATAACTAGACCCTTCTATAGACATAATTTTCTCAAGATATAGATCAACATAGATATTCTATTATTCATACATAAGATAAATACCAAAGAACTTGAAACCTAGATCTAGAAGTGTCACAACCCAAAATTTCCCATTCTTTTTTTCCTCTAGTATAAATATATATACATTATTACCAAAGGTTCTAGAAACTAAGTTTTGGAACAACTATTGACGTCACAACACCAGTTTTCCTATATAGATATTCTTTGAGGCACACCCATATTTACACCTTACATAAATCTAGCTATGTAAGAGCACTAGGTGTTTTACTTAATGGGTCAAAACTATCCATCTCATGGATCCAATGAGCTAGCATTGACCTTCCCTTCATTCTTTCGAAAGGTGCATGTAAAATTTATATTCTACATAAATATTTATATTTAGGAGGTATGTGCATGAGGGGATTGACTATACATATCATATTTGTATGAGCTAGACATCCCAACATACCTCATTCCCAATTTCTTCTTTGTGTAAATCACCACTTGGTAACCCTATTAATTAATATTTCTCTAAGTTTATTATTGCGCACATCAACTCATGTTACATCAAGAAGCTCTTCTTCCTCATTTCTTTTTGTACTTATCTATTTGCCAAACCCATAAAACTTCCTTGTGTTTGATGTTGTCTAATTAGATCATAATATTTTTCATTATAAATTATGAAATACCAAGCTTGTATCAACTATCCATAAGCCTTATACAAGCATTAATGATTATACCAAAGTTATATTTAGTGATAAGTATCCCACATAATCAAGAATATAATTAACCTTCTTAACGTTATTAATTTTACTTTTATTCTAGTTTGGGATCCAACCATTACCCATGCACTAACAAGATCCAACAAAGAAAATTTATAATTTCTGATGTATACTAAAATGAAAAGAACCATTCAATGGAACATAACCATAAGAATTATATTCATCCACATAAGTATTCTAAATTAAAAATATTATAATGATTTCTTAACATAATTTAATATTAAAAAAAACAACAATGTCTATATTCAGAATAATAATTTCATAATGCATCATATATTTTAAAAAACTTTTAAATAATAGCACCATAAAGAAATATCACCACATTAATCAAACAACAATATTTTATCTTGGAAAACCCCCTTGTGGAGAAAAACCATGTTAAATAATTCCTCTTTTATTATATCCAAAAAATGATTTGATAACTACATAATGTCAAATACATTCTAAACTATATTTATGACCTCCTAGGGATATTCCATTGATCCCTAAGTTCTATGAACTGAACTTTTCAATCAGTTCAATATTACAAGTGTCTCCTCTCCTTGTATTTTAGCTTCATAATAGTCGTTCAATTACATATTCACCTTTTGGCTTCCTTTACATCGTACACTTTCCATGATACATGAAGTGATATGGCTTCGCACCTAGATTTATTCTTCATGATATCAAATTCATTGATTATAATTATTTATAACTCACCTTCAGTAGAAGGGTCTTTCATTGCAACAACCAACCCAACTAAATCTAGAATTCTATCATTCAAGATCTCTACATTGCAATTCTATAACAATAAGCAATATTATTGACCATTCAAATTCTAGGATTACTAGAATCATGTCACCAAAATGTAGCAATGCAAAAACCTGCATTTAGTACCAAACATACTAATATAAGTCATTCACTCTAGTTTACAATCCTATACACCTAGTTCACCAAGGCTAGGTTACAATAATAACATCCCAGGCTCAAATATCTTATCCTAGTACATTCGCTAACCTAGAGATCTTGGCTCGACTTAGAACTTATACACATATACCATACCTTTAAAACACTAATAGAGTTTAACTCCTCTCACAAAAATTATTATCTATTTTTTTCCAGAATCATTTGCTATAGTGAAACAATGATATAACAGGTTCACACTAGCCCTTGATTATAGTGATCACATTGAATATCCACTCAAATATGATGCTACATTACCGCTCCATTCAATCTTCATTCTGGATTGAGTTGTAATGATATGAGCACTCTCTAAAATACCCTTGGATTCTTTCCTACTCATGAGAAATAGTCATTGGTGTATCCCTCAATGCCACGCTTGAAGATAGAACACCATCCGAGAATAAATTAAAGGACTAAGTCAATCATAGGCTTCATAATCACATAAAAAACTATAAGTGCAACAACATAAACGTAAGTGGTCCCTACATTATGGTATTCAATGGATAAAGATGTTGCGGAGGAAAATCACTCCAGTTGCTTTAGTTGTGCATTACCCGATCAAGGGATGATAGTTTAGCGATATACAATTATACAAGTAGTCATCTCATTCCAGCTAAGATTTTAAACACCCTTAACTCCCTCTAGTAGAATAACCAAGAAATTTATCATAATTACATGAGACAATGAAGCCATATCTTCTATACCAATACAACATAAAGTAATACATGCTGATGTGTTGTCGTTATACACATCATTAATTCTCAATGAATTTGTCAATCCAGGGCAGTGTACAAGGCTATCTATGGAAGAAGGGGTGAACAGGGTTATAACTTAGGTCAATTTGGAGCGACAGGTCTTATTGGTGAAACCAATTATGTGGGGGATTTAGGACATTCCTATCTCTAAATTGCATAAATTAAACCTTAATCTAAGTTGCAGAAATGGAAACTAATCATTAACTATAGAAATGAAATCCTAATTACAATTACAAAATGAGACCTAATTATGTTGCAGAAATAACAGTTGCAGAATTAGAAGTCTGATTATAATTGTAGAAAGGAAATCTATTTAATTTTGTAGCAATGGAAACCTACTGATAGCATGTAAATGAAACCCTGTCAAGGCTCTGTAATAGAAGGTTGTCAATCTTTTGTGCAGGGGTTGATAGCAAAACATAAAATGCAAGAAATTACAGAAAACAGTAAATTCTGAAAATGACAGTCTGCAATAAATTGAAAGCTTTGCTAAAAGTGGAAATTACAACCAAACCATTAATCACAAGATTAATCTAAACATAAAAATAAGCTAATATTGCAAATACCATTAGTTGTTTACAAAGAAATAAAATGACAAGTTCTACAACTCATTCCCATCGTAGCAAAATCAGAATAAAAACCTGTTGTTAGTCCTCCTCCTAGGTTTGGAAGTGGCAAACCTCCTTGTCCAGAAGAAGGTATGAGTCTCTCTTTCTCTAGATCTTACTCACACTCATTTACAAGCAATATGAAATGGAAATAGTACACTTTATTGATTCAAACACATGATTACAATAATTATGCTGAAGACCTGTTACAGGACTGTAACAGTCACATTTTTGATTATTGCCTATTTTATCCTATATTTCTCTACTCTCTGCTTTCTCTATCCTCTACTAGCTCAACCTGAATGGAAGCCATATTTATAGATGTTTTAAGGTCTACTAACAAGCTGAGAATATCTCAAAAGATCTAATCCTATTATGCTGCAACAATTTCTGGTTTTATCCTAGAAGAAGATCGAACTTGATATTTCCATAAATGGTGGCTTTGGTCAGCAAGGACGGCAAAGTCATATGGGAGATATTTTCCATTACCCTTTTCAATATTTATTTCTCTTTTTCCAGCGTCATAAATCGGTCAAAAAATCAAAAAGCACATTATGTTTTCATTTCGAAGATAAATGGCTCATTCCGAAGACACTGTGTTTTCTCATTCTGAAGATATTTATGTATGTGAGTGTGAAAGTGCGAGATTCCAAATAAATGTTATTTTATCCAAAATAATTGAAAATATAACTGCAATACTTCAAGAATTGATATGTGTGAAAATAAAAGATGTTTTTGGAAGATTTTGATGATTTTGATGTTTTTATATTTTGATTTTAATTGATGAATGGAAAGAAGAAATACGATTACTATTTTTTTTTTTTTTGAAACTTTATATAAATAACTAAAAGGAAACAATATGCAAAATACACAATATATACAAATGATGAAAATGACCAAATGTTACGCATAGTAACGCCTAAGATGCATAATGTTCATAGGTTCTTTAAGATCTTTACCATCTAAGGTAGCTAATTGATATGCTCCCGATCCAAATTTAGCAGTGATGACATATGGTCTAAGCCAGTTGGGCTTAAATTTACCTTTAAGGTCTTTAGTTGCATTAGTATTTTTTTTATTTTCTTTTAAGACAAGGTCATCGATCTCAAAGGATCGATGATGAACTTTCTTGAGGTATGCTCTCTTAAGCTTGTTTTGGTAGGCATGAAGATACTCCAAAGCATTGATGCATTTTTCATCTAGGAGTTTTAGCTGACTAGATCTGTTAGCACGATATTCATATCCTACTTTAGTATCTTGAAGTAGTAGAGGTAAAGAAGGAACTTCTAATTCAAAGGGAAAAATAGCTTCAATGCCATAGACCAAAACAAAAGGTGAAGTACCTGTGGGGGTGCGAACGCTAGTTCGATAAGCCCACAAAGCAGGATATAATTGGATGTGCCAATCTCGACCAGATTTATTGACCAGTATTTTGAGTATTTTGATTAATGTTTTATTATATGCTTCTGCTTGGCCATTACCCTAAGGATATTAGGGAGTGGACCAGCGATGTTGAATTTTATATTTTTGGCATAATTTCTTAACATCTTTATTTTTGGCATAATTTCTTAACATCTTTATTTTTGAAACAAGTTCCATTGTCTAAGATGATATTTGCAGGAATTTCGAACCTACAAATGATTTGATTGAAAATAAATTTAGAGACTTGTGTTCCAGTGCAGGAATCTAAAGGGCATAGCTTCAACCCATTTGTGAAATACTCAGTGCCAGTTACGATGAATTTGTGTCCATCAGATGACACAGGGTTTATTTTTCCAATGATGTCTAAGCCCCATTTTGAAAAGGGCCAAGGAGATGAAATAGCCTACAGTTCTTATGCAGGCACATGGACAAGGTCAGCGTGTTTTGGGCACTTGTCGCAATGGCACACATAATCATGTGCATCATTCTCCATGGTAGGCCAAAAATATCCTATCCTAAGGAGCTTCTTAGCAATGGTGCTACCACTAAAATGCCCCCCCACAAGATCCATTGTCGGCTTCACTCAAATCTTATTTAGATTTTGCTAGATTCAAACATCTTAGTAAGATGCCTTCAAAATATCTCCTATACAAGGTATTACCAATAATTACAAAGCAACTTGCTCATCTACGTAATAACCGACATTGGTTGCTATTACAACCTTTAGGGAAGGTCCCATTTTGTAGAAAATTAAATAAATTAGTGTACCATGGTTTAGGAGTAGTTTCATTGATTAGAAACACATCCAAAGGTTCTAAGCATGATTTGCTTGAAGTGGGTTCTTGGAGTCAACGAATAATGATGGTAGCATATTCATCATCTAACTACAATGGCAAAAGAAATGCAGCTGCAGCCATAGCGTCAGTCGCACGGTTGCTAGTTCGAGGAATAGCTTCCAAGGTAACATGATAAAATAAAGATAGTAATTGTAATACATACGCTTTATATGGGCATAATTTATCATCTCTGGTCTGATAAACATCATTGATTTTATTTATGACAAGCTGAGAATCACCGAAAACCAATAAATTTTTAATTTTCAATGCCAAGGCAGCTCGTAATCCAAGGATTGGAGCCTCATATTTAGCAGTATTATTAGTGCAAGCAAATTTTAATTTGAAGGATAGAGGTATAAGGTGTTTCTGCAAAGATATTAAAATAATACCTGCACCAGCCCCACTCATGTATCGGGCTCCGTCAAAGTATAGGGACCATTGCTCAAGATGGTCTGCCTCTAATCTAAGGCATTCGTCAAGAAACTCAATGATGAGGGGATGGGTAGAGGTGCAACAACTAATTGGTCTGCTATGATTTGACCTTTAACAAACTTTTGTCCTATAAACATGAGTTCAAACTCGCTTAGTGCAAGAACCCACTTGGCTGTGCGACCAGATAAGTATGATCAACTCATGAGATACCGCAAAGGATCAAATTTAGCAATAACATACGTTTTCTAACTGAGCATATGATGGCATAGTTTCTGTGTAGAAAATATGACTGCAAGATATAACTTCTCTAATACCTTTTAATGAGTTTCATAACTGATTAAGGTTCTGCTGATGTAATAATTAGCACGTTCTTTCTTCTCATCGTCAAGTTGAGCTAACATAGCTCCTAAGGCACAATCTGAAGCAAAAATGTACAAGATAAATGGATGATCAGATCTAGGTGGGGAAAGCACCGGTGGTTGAAGGAGATATTGTTTGAGGAGTTTGAATGCTTCCTGAAATTTGTCATCCCAATGAAAAGAGACATCTTTTTTAAGAATCTTAAGAAAGGGTCCAGTTTTATCTACCAACTTGTCGATGAAGCGACGAATATCTTGAAGTTTACCTTGTAGACTTCGTAATTCAGATATATTTGTGGGTGCGGGCATATCAGTGATAGTCGTGATCTTGAGAGGGTCAATTTCAATGCCACGTAAAGAAACTATAACCCCCAATAATTTACCGGACTTAACTCCGAATATACATTTGGTTGGATTTAGTCGGATAAGATATTCCCTTAACCGGTCAAAAACTTTTCTCAAGTCATCTAAATGATCATCTTCTTTTATGGAATGATCTATAATATCATCTACATAATCATGTAGACTATCATGCATCATATCGTGAAAAATATAAGTCATAGCTCATTGATAGGTTGCACCTGCATTCTTCAAACTGAATGGCATCACTTTCCAACAAAAGGTTCCCCAAGGGGTAATAAAGGTTGTTTTAGCCTGGTCTTCGAGGAGCTATCCCGATCTGATTATAACCATAGAATCCATCCATTAGGGATATCATTCCGCTCCTAGCGATAAAATCAATGATCTGATCCATGTTGGGAAGAGGAAAATCATCTTTAGGGCATGCAACATTAATATCTCTAAAGTCTATGCAAATCCTAACTTTGGTAGCTTCTTTCTTAGTTACTGGAACGACATTTGAGATCCATTTAGCATAATCAATGGCTTGTATACAAATAACCTCTTTAAATGATTTACTCTACATTTCTCATGTGGTTTATTTCTTAGGATCAGATTCCAATGGTCTTCATCTCTTTCCATATGTGAATTCCATGCCTTGCCATTCATTGGCAGCTGGCTGGAATTTACATGGGAAAAACCATTTTTTGTTGCATAGTAATAGTTTATTTGCACTGTTGCCCAATTTAGGTCAAATAAATGCTTGAGACATATCAAAACATGATTAGTGAAATGCTACTATCAACCTAAGCATATCTCATTTAGCAAGTCATAACAAAACAACATAAAACTTATGCAAAAAAGCTGTAAAAATCAGAATATAGCATTTCAGATACATTTATCATGCAAATAGTTAATACACAACATATTGAATTAATTTAACTAGCATATTAGATTAAACATAAGAGTTTGTAGGCAATTTTAGTGTTCAAAACATGTTATGATTGAGGTATTTCTAGGCCTCATCATTTTCCCCCCAACTTATATTAATGCATGTCCTCATGCATTCTGTTGGGCTATGGAATCACATATGTCCATGTTCAAATTCCATGACCTGTAGAACAACTTCTTGCCTATATAATACCCCATGTTCTCCTGAAGGTTCCTGAGCCATTCTTCAAACTGTTCATTAGGTTGGGCATCTTCTTCAAAGTAGAATGAAACTGGAGTGATGATGGTTGGAGGCCTAAATATGAGACCTATCCAATGATGTTGCATGATTTCAATCAACTGTATTACTCCTTCTGCCCTTATTTTGGACCATTCTAAGTTGATGGGGGAGATGGGTTCTCTTTTTTGCAAAGACATGGAAAGTTCAACCCATCTATTTCTACAGACTAATAATGCTGGCACAAAATTATCATTACAAAATTTTTGGAATCTAGTCACAAAGTCCCTCAAGTTTGTCAAGTACATTCTCTTTACATCATCCTTGTTCATCATGGTGAAGTGTTGTCTGGTGATAATTGGGTGATTGGGCTGAATTGCTCTGACTAACAATTCAACTCTTGTTTCAATTTCTTTATTCTACATTTTCTCTCGGTCCCAATAAAATTGATTCTGCAAGGTGGACATGAATGCCCTCAATTGAACATCTCCAATGTAGATTTGAGGATGAAATTCTACTTCTTCTAAAATAAAGAAGTTGTGTAAAAAAAGTTCACATAGGAGATTTTTCTGTTCAATAGGGTTGTCAAAATATGCTTCCAAGAAATCTACAGTTGTGTCCAATTTATATGGGAGACCTGAGCTAATCCTCATGACCTGCCATCTGAGGTATTTCTCCTTCAAAATAAGACTATAAAATCTGGTCGGTCGTCTGAATTGGACTAAAAATTCAGCAATTTGACATAAATCAGACACTTTTTATTTTAATGCCCGAATCTCTGTTTCCTTTGCCTCTAGCTATTTTCCTTCCAATTTGAATTTTTTAGTCTTAGTGGCAAGCTTCTCATATCTAATCACCCAACTGGCTATGTTTGCATTGTATTGTTCTAGGGACACAATATTAGGTGGTCTAACTACAGGTGGAACTCTAGGTAGCAGATCTACCTGAACCCCTTTTTTTGCCACTTCTACTGGTTGATCATCTGTCAATAATTCTACCTGTACCCCCTTATCTGCTATTTCTATTGGGTTGTCATCAGACAGTAATTCCACTTGCACCCCCTTATCTGCTATTTCTACTGAAGGTGTAACAGTTTGAAATACAAGGACATCAATAGAAGGAGTACTTACTTGAACAGTTTCATGCTACTACTTGGACTGTTCCTATGCTGGTGACTCATCTCCAATATTTTTTGCTATGCTTTTTGCCAATTCTGAAGCATCTTCAGAATGAGAAGGTAATGCTTCAGAATGAGAAGGCATTTCTTTAGAATGAAAGGGTGCTACTTCAAAATGAGCACCTATGTTTGCCTCAACAGAGTCATCTGCCCTAGATAAATTCACAAGCAATTGAGCCAAATCGTCCTCATCAATGGATATAGTTGGCTGTTTTTCAGACTGTGACAACCTTTTTCTCAATTCTGCCACTTCCTGTTGTAACTCTGTAATTTTTCTTTCTTGCATCTCAATGATGTTTTCTCTCTCTTCAATCCATCTGGTTTGTGTTTTGACAACACTCCTTGCTGCTCTCAACTGCTCTGTGATGTCTTCCTCCTCTATTTCTGCTTCAAAATCTGATGCAGACAAGTCAGCTGTAGTTGGCTGCTCAACAACTATCTCTTCCTCTGCAACATCTATCTGCTCTTGTTCAGGAGGCTCTATGAAACTGTCTATAATTGCATCTACCATTTATGTGGCCTATTGAACTGTAGCCACCTCCAAGCTATCCTACCCAACCTCTTCCTCAATTATCTGTTCAGGCAATTCTGGAAAGTTTTTAGGGGCTGGTTGTATTTCTGTGACATCTGGACTACTTTGTCCACCTTCTTCTTCTATGACCTGTTCTGTCATTTCCCTCAAGTGGAGTCTTGTAGACCTCCTAGTTCCAGATGCAAACTTCTTCTTTTTGCTTTGTTTTTTGGTGATAGTAGGGGTTGTGGGGACAGTTTTAGATGCTTCTGTTTCCCTTGTTGTTTCTTCCCCTGTTGGGCTAGGTGCTTCACTTCCTTGTTCTGATAAATCAGTAACAACTTCAAAAAAATGGACCTTCTTCTATTTTTTTGTTCTGCTGCCAGTTTTAGACCTTCTTTTCTTTTGTTTCTTGGCTCGTGAGGTTGAAGGTTCTGGAGCAAGGTGTTCTGTTGTTGCTGCTGGGTGTGTTTCTTCCTCTGCAACAACCTCTACAACAATTTTTGTTTCTTCTTCTACAATAGTCTCTACAACAACTGTTTCTTCTTCTACAATAGCATCAACAACATTTGTTTCTTCCTCCTCATCCTCATCTCCAAAAATTACATCATTTAGGGTAGAGTAAAACCTATCAAAGCTCCTAGGGTTTCCTCTAAAATGGTGCTGGCAAACTAGTTTGATGAGACCATGGTGGTGAAGGCTCCCTTTTCCTTCCTGATATCTTTTTGCCATGTTTTTCAATTCCTGGTGCAGGTATAGGGGAAGATTTACCCTAGCTTTTGGTTGTTGCCTACCATGTCTGAGATGGTTTAAAATTTTTAGATGATGCCCTGATAACAATACATACTGCCCTTCACAGGTTAGAAATTTGATTACCCATGTGGCCACTTCATCCCAGGGTTCCTGCAAGTTGGCCCTTTTTACCCCCTTGCATGTGTTGTTATGTATTAAATATTCTGGCTCCCTATCATTTTCTTCCAGAAATTGATTAACTATATTTACCAATGTATTTTTGCCAGACCTAGAAATTGGAAGACCTTCTAATGGCAGCTCAGTAATTTGACTCAAAAATTCAGGGGTTACCTCAATGGTCATGTCGTTAATGTGTGCTCTAGTTTTTTTGAATGTGTGGGTGAACATGCCAACCAAATCTTCAGAGGACCCATTAAACTTATCCAAAAATGGCATAAGCCCTCCATCTTCAAAAATTTGCAACACTTCTGGATTTTCTCGGAGGTGGGTGGTATCCGCTGGTTCCATTTTCATTTTTTGCCCCATTTTCCTATCTTGGTACATTACAAACCGCTCACTTCTACTGCTATTCCTTTGCTGGATCTCTGGTTTCTGGTGTTTGCAAATTTGTAGGGTTTGGTTCCAAGTTTTCAATTGCCCTATTTTTGTTCTTCGAAATGAACCGTAATCTGAGCACTGTACCTCGTAATCATTTTGCGTTAGCAAATATGTCTTCAAAAAGAAGGGTGGCACGCATTTCTATTTTTGCTCCGAACACATGTCCATCAATGGTTGCGTAGATGTCCTTGCCGTCAGATCCACCTTACTCATTTTTTAGTTTTTCTGTTTTGCCTACGGACTTTCACGTGCATGTTTATTAGTATCAAAAAATGGTGGCATACTATTGGTCACGTCCCCCATGATTCTGGTACTTTCTAAATGGGTGCAAAAACAAACCACATCCTAACTGACACGTGTTCATTTATCGTATGCAGCCAAAAGAATTTTTACTTGATCGTATTTCTTTTTTTCCTTAGATGCCACGTGGAGATGTTATATTGAATGCTCTTTTCGAAGATTATGATCTATTGCAAAAACAAAACCTCATTTCGAAGATTATGATTTCATTTTGAAGACAAGTCTTCATTTCGAAGATCATGCTTTTTTTGAAGTCAAATCCTCATTCCGAAGATAAATCCTCATTCCGAAGACAAATCCTCTTTCCGAAGATAAATCCTTATTTCAAAGACAAATCCTCTTTCCGAAGATAAATCCTCATTCTAAAGACAAATCCTGCTGCATTTCGAAGACAAATCCTGCTTCATTCTGAAGACAAAGCTTCATTCCAAAGATGATGCTTCATTGTGAAGGCAAATCGTCATTCCAAAGACAAAGCTTCATTCCAAAGACAAATCGTCATTCCGAAGACAAAGCTTCATTCCGAAGACAAAGTGCAACATTCATTCTATTGTCATTCCGAAGACAATTTCAATCCGAAGACAATACAACAATTAATCTGAAGAAGATAGCAGGCACTATTTTTGGCATTCTTGTTCCGAAGATTAGGTAGAAATCAATATTCTCATGCTCAAAACATGTTTTAAGTATGCCAACTCTTATGGATACCTTTTATGCTAATGGTTAATTTATATACTATATACCAATCATTTACAATGAAGAAATGTAAGAAATATATACCTGATTAAAACAAGTTAATGCAAGTTTTGAAGAATGACTGCCTTTGTTGATGTTCTACTGAGATTTTCTGCAATATTTCAAAACAAGTGTAGTTGGTGAATTTGTACAATGATGGTTCAGAAATTTTCAAGGTTATGCATGCCAGAAAACTGGTTTTCATGCATACCAACCTAGTAGTGCCTTAGAAAAGGTTTTCACTACTGAGTTATTCATTTTTCTCTCTTTTTTTATTTTTTTATTTTACCTCTCCTTTTCTCTCTTTTTTCTTGATTTTTTTTTCTTGATTCTGACTATGCCCATGAAGGAATTCATGATTTCCCTAAAATCATGCCCATGAAGGAATTCATAATCAGAATTTATTCATCTTTTTGTTTTCTGCTTTTTCTAATTTTTTTGTATTTTTCTATTTTTTTCTTGAAATCCATGATCATGTTGATTGTTTTGAAGTGGAAGAGGAAATTTCTTCCACCTGTTGTGTATCCAAACTTTCAAGCTGTTGCAAGAATTCCTCTTTAGTCAGAGGTGTATGGTACACCCTAAGGCGATGTCCATTCACTACCAACTTTCTCTGTGACCCATCAATAGGAGATAAACGAGTTGCTCCATTGTCAAATACCTCTTCAATCCGGTAAGGTCCAAGCCATCTAGTTCTCAGCTTTCCAAGGAAGTCCTCATAGCGAGAATCAAACAGTAAAGCCCAATCTCCTTGTTGAAGTTTCCTCTGCTGAATGTGACTGTCATGCCACAACTTCCTCTGCTCCTGAATTACTTCAGTTTGGTGCAGAGCATCCAACCTAAGTTCATCCAATGCATTCAGCTGCAAAATCCTGTCTGTTTGTGCCTGTGACAATTCAATTCCAATTTCCAATGTTGTGCGCAGTGTTAGTAGCTCAAATTCAATAGGTAAGAGGGGCTTTTTACCAAAGACTAGTTCATAAGGTGTGAATCCAGTAGTGGATTTCCAAGTAGTATTGTAAGCCCACACCGCTTGTGTAATTTATCTAGCCAGTTTCTCCTATGAAAAGCTACTATTTTTGTTAAGATTCGTTCTAGTTCCTTGTTTGTTACTTCAACCTGGCCATTTTATTGTGGGTGATAAGGTGATGATTTTCTATGTTTGATTTCATATAATTCTGTGAATGCCTCAATGACTTTAGATGCAAATTGGGGTCCTTGGTCTGTGGTGATAGACCGAGGAGCTCCAAATCTCTAAAAAATTTGAGTATACAAGAAATCAACGACCTTCTCTTCACGAGCATGTTTGAAAGCACGCACTTCTACCCACTTTGTCAAGTAATCAGTGCATACTAGAATATGCACCTTTCCTTGAGAAGGTGGATCAATAGGTCCTACAAAATCAAGCCCCCACCTCTCAAATGGCTCTAAAACCAATTGAGGTTGCAGTGGCATTTCATTTGTATGAGTGGGTTTCCCCATTCTTTGGCATGCATCACAATGCCTGATGTACTTTTTCACATCCTTGTGAAGAGATGGCCAATAATATCCTGTCCCTAAGATTTTCCTAATTGTGCTTTTTATAGAGTAGTGTCCACCTGAGGGTTCATCATGACAAGCCCTAAGGATATCATACACCTCATCCTTTCGGATGCACCTACGTAATACATGGTCAGGACTGCACTTAAAAAGTATACCCTTAATCCATTCAAAAGAAGAACTTTGTTTGATCAATTGTTTTTTCTGTTTTGAAGTGAAATGTGGAGGAACTTTCCTTGTGACCAAGTAATTGGCTATATCTGCAAACCAAGGTGATTGGACTGATATAGCAAATAATTTTTCATCAGGAAAGGTGTCTTCAACTAATTCCCCTTCATCTGTGTTCTGTAATCTGGACAAGAAATCTGCTACAACATTAGCTTTTCCTGGTTTGTTGATTATAGTGATATCAAATTCTTGTAGCAACAGTAACCAACGAATAATTCTTGCACTTACCATAGGCTTATTCATCAAATACTTAATGGCTGTGTGATCTGTGTGAATAAATATTTGATAACCTATGATGTAATGCCTGAATTTGTTGATGGCATAAATTACTGCCAAGAATTCTTTCTCAGTTGTGGTATAATTTTTCTTAGCTCCTGTCAAATTCTTGCTAATGTAGTAGATGGCATAGTGTTCACCATTGTCAATTTGTCCTAATGCTGCTCCAATTGCAGTATTGGAAGCATCAGCCTGTATGTGAAATGGTAATGTCCAATTAGGTCCTCTTAACACAGGTGGAGTTACTAATTTCTCTTTCGGAGCTTCAAATGATTCCTGACACCTTGCAGTCCAGGAAAATTCAGAATCTTTAGTCAATAGGGCAAACATGGGATTGGCTATTGTGCTAAATTTGGGAATAAACCTACGGTAAAAACCAATGTGTCCTAGGAAGCTTCTGACATCAGTCTGAGTTTTTGGAGGAAGAAGGTTCTTGATAATTTCCACCTTCTTTGGATCAACCCGGATCCCTTGAAGAGAGATGTGATGACCAAGAACTATTCCTTCCTTCATCATCATAAAACATTTTTCTAGATTCAAGGATAACTGGTATGTTTCACAGCGAGTTAAAACTTTGTCAAGGTTTTCTAATGTAAAGTCAAAAGTCTGTCCACATACCGTGAAATCATCCATGTATATCTCAACACTGTTGGTAGTCGCATCAGAAAAAATTGCTAAGACTGCTCGCTGAAATGTTGTTGGGGCATTACACAAACCAAAAGGTAAAACCCTATAGGCAAATGTTCCCCATGGACAGGTAAAGGTTGTTTTCTCTTGATCTTCAGGTGCAATCTGGATTTGATTATATCCACTAAATCCATCAAGAAAACAAAAGTATTTTTTTCCAGTAAGGGTATCTAACACCTGATCTATGAAAGGTAATGGAAAATGGTCTTTGTATGTTACTTTATTCAGCTCTCTATAGTCTACACATACTCTCATTTTTCCATTTTTCTTAGGAACTATAACCAATGGAGAGACCCACCGGCTATCAAAAATTGGGTAAATGAATCCTACCTCCAGAAGTTTTTCAATTTCTTCTTTTACAATATCCCTTAGGGTAGGATTCAGTCTTCTCTAGGGTTGTCTTACTGGCTTGACTTCTTTAGTATAAATTTTGTGGGTGCATATATCAGGGTGAACTCCTGACATATCTTTATAGTCCCAAGCAAAAGCATGAACATGCTTCTGCAAGACAACTATCAATTTTTCTTCCTCTTCCCTAGTAAGCCAGTTGTAAATGTTCAAAAATTTGCCTGGCTGGACTTCTATTTGTTTTGTATTTGGAAGGACTGAATTCACTTCTTCATACCTGGTGATTAGGGAATTAAGAGGACACTACTGAGATGGGAGGAAATAAGAGGTTTTTGTTTCATTACTTCCTTATGGAAGCATATCCTGTATGGAACAATGAGAAGGAAAAATCAGGTGATGGTGCCACCCATGTGGTAGTGAAATAGAGTTTTCCTGTGATAGTACAGATGGTTCACCTTCAGAATTTTGGTTCTCCTCATTCCTTAACAACTGACGGATATTTACTGCTTCCTCTTCTAACCTTTGTTCATGCAGAACATTCATTAGGATATTTTCATTTTCTAAATTTTCTGTGTCTTGGAGGTCTTCTGTGTGTTCTCTTACTACCAAGGTGGCTAGTGTGGAAATAACCTCCTCCGATTCTTCATCTGAATCAGGAAACCATAACTGACCTAAAAAATTGCTAGAGGGTCTTGCAGGAGGATACAGAGAGATCTATTTTAGATCAATACCATTTGAAATAGTCATTTTTCCAGATCTGTAGTCTATGAAGGCTGCTGCAGTTGCAAGCCAAGGTCTTCCCAAAATGATGGGATATCCATGTGCTGAATTTCTTGGCTGTAAAACCAAAAAATCTGCAGGGAATTCCCAAGAAGAAACTTCTATAGGAACATCTTCAATGATACCTTCAGGTTTTGCAACTGACCTATCAGCCATTTCTAAAACTATAAATGTGGGGTTGAGATGTTTGAGCTGTAATTATTTCATTATATCCTTGGTCATGACATTTATTGCAGCTCCTAGATCTACTAAGACATTTGATATTGGTACTCAACCTATGGTAACTGTGATAACTGGACTTCTTGGGTCACTATACTTTGGAGGTACTAGTTTTCCAAACAAGAGATCAGCTATCTTTCCTTCAACCTGAAAAGTCTTAGGAAATGCTTTCTTTTTTCTTCCTGCTCTTTTAATGCACAAATATCGGATAGTACTTTTAATCATTGGTATATCCTTAATGGCTTGCAATAAGGGCAATGATATAGTTAACTTTTTAAGTTCCTTGACCAGGTCTGACTCAGAATTTTCTGTTGTGGTGTTGAATCTTTCAGGATATGGAATTATCTTTGATGAAGGTAATTGTTTTGCCTGTGGTTCTATTTTTTCTTCTTCTTTCTCTATTGTTGGTTTAACTGGTTCCAAAGGTTCTTGCTCTTCATTTTCCTTGATTTTAATTGAAGCAGGTTCAGGTATAACTTTTCCTAAACGAAGTTGGATGTTACTACAATCAATAACATTTATTTCAACATTTTCTTCAGCTTCAGCCACATAGACAGGGGATGCCTATCTCATGCTATTTGGATTAGTGACTGATTGAGCTAGAAGTTGAGGTTGTTTCACCTGTTGTGTTTGTTGTGGTTGGTTCTATTTTTCTTGAAAACTTTGATTAGGTGCAGGCAGTAAATGTTGATTTTGACCTTGATTTCTTTGTTGCCTTGGATAGGACTGGTATTGCTGATTCCACTATGGTTGATTTTGCATCCAATGTGGATTAGTCTAATTCTGATTCCAAGATGGGTTGTTTTGATTCCATGATGGGTTATTCTAATTCTGATTCTAGGCTGAATTACTCCAATTTGTTTGTGGCCATTCTTGGGAATTTGTCCATTGAGGATAATTCCAAGGACGTTGGGGTGGTTCTGATTGTCCCCAAGGCATAGTCCAGGGATTATGCCCCCAATTTGTAGGAAAACAAGGGGGATTTTGGTATTGAGAGAAATTTCCCCCTTGTTTTGGTCCAACATAGTTGAGTTCCTCAGTCTGATTTTCTAACACAGTTTTGAGTTGTGGTAGCAGGTTGCATTTATCAGTTGAATGCTTCTTTGAACAGATACTACAAATGGTTGAGATAGATGTTTTATTCAAAGGAAATTCCTGCAAAGCATGTTTATTTCTACATCTTGGGCAATAAATTGCCAAAGGTTCTATGTTTTTTGCTTTTGTAGACATTTCCCCCAAAGTTGTGTTTAATTGTACTAGAATATCAGTTTTAAAATTTGTAAGTTCCTCTATTAGGTCCTTCACATCAGTGCCATTTGTACTCTTTTTTCTTCTTCCCTACTTATTGTGAGAGTAATTCCTACAGAGATCCACAATTTCCTCATTACTGAGAGTATTTACATCCCCTTTTCCCATCAAATCCAATACTTCTCTGGATTCATCTTGTAATCCTCTTAAAAATATGGTTTTACATAACTCTGGTTCTACAAGCCCACATCTCCTTTGAACAAAGGAGAACCTATCAAGATAGTCTTCTAATGTTTCATCATCTTCTTGTTTAATCCTGAATAACTCATCTTTCCTGTTCCTTACATGACAATACTCCTGATATTTGTCTAAAAACATAGTTTCCATTTGATCCCAAGTTCGGATGGAATTTGGCTCTAAGCTCATGAACCGACGTAATGCTGAGTCCTTGAGTGTTGAGGGAAAAACCTTAAGTTTTTGATTGTCATTTACATAGTCATAGGTTTGACACACTACTTTGAATTCAAACAAAAACTGATCAGGATCTTCGGATACAACACCTCGAAAGGTTGGAAGTACTGAAGGTGAAATGGTTTTCATGGGAGAGTTTTGTGTTGGATTCAAATGGATAGGATATTCAAATGTTCTGGAAGGTTGGGGCATATCCTGATCATCTCCTTCATTATGGACATAGCCATGTTGGCCATCTCTATCTAGATTACCTCCCTCTGCCATCGTTTCTGGTTCCTTAGTTAAACCTATCCAAATTTCTCTCTCAAGAGGTCCAAGATCCTCTGTTGATAATGAGTCTGCTGATTCTTCTTTCTTAGGATGTTCTAATGATGATGAGACTGGTGATTTTTCTTTCTCAGAATGTTCTAATGATGGTGAGACTGGTGATTTTTCTTTCAATATTTTTGGTAATTCAAACATAGGTGATTCACCCCTTAGGCGTGAAGATCTCCTTAATGGAACAAGCCAAGGATCCCTTTGGGTAATTCTACCTTTTTCATCCCTAGACTTACTCATTCATGTTTACTCTTAAATGACATAAATTATAGGTCAATAGTTGTTACTTTAACTAGCTTTTCTATTCAGATTTTATCCTGAATCTTCACAGCTCAATCTAATTAACAACTATTGGACTGTTGTCACCTTCTAGCAACATAATTCCCTGACAACGGTGCCAAAATGATGCATTGTCATTATACACATCATTAATTCTCAATGAATTTGTCAATCCAGGGCAGTGTACAAGGCTATCTATGGAAGAAGGGGTGAATAGGGTTATAACTTAGGTCAATTTGGAGCAACATGTCTTATTGGTGAAACCGATTGTGTGGGGGATTTAGGACATTCCTATCTCTAAATTGCATAAATTAAACCTTAATATAAGTTGCAAAAATGGAAAATAATCATTAACTATAGAAATGAAATCCTAATTACAATTGCAGAATGAGACCTAATTATGTTGCAGAAATAATAGTTGCAGAATTAGAAGTCTGATTATAATTGCAAAAAGGAAATCTATTTACTTTTGCAGCAATGGAAACCTAATTATAGCATAGAAATGAAACCCTGTCAAGGCTCTGTAATAGAAGGTTGTCAATCTTCTATGCAGGGGTTGACAACAAAACATAAAATGCAGGAAATTACAGAAAATAGTAAATTCTAGAAATGACAGTCTGCAATAAATTGAAAGCTTTGTTGAAAGTGGAGATTACAACCAAACCATTAATCACAAGATTAATCTAAACATAAAATAAGCTAAGATTGCAAATACCATTAGTTGTTTACAAAGGAATGAAATGACAAGTTCTACAACTCATTCTACTGCAACAAAATTAGGATAAAAACCTATTGTTAGTCCTCCTCCTAGGTCTGGAAGTGGCCAACCTCCTTGTCCAGAAGAAGGTATGAGTCTCTCTTTCTCTAGATCTTACTCACACTCATTTACAAGCAATATGAAATGGAAATAGTACACTTTATTGATTCAAGCACATGATTACAATAATTCTGTTGAAAACCTGTTACAAGACTATAACAGTCACTTTTTTTATTATTGCCTATTTTCTCCTATATTTCTCTACTCTCTACTTTCTCTATCCTCTACTAGCTCAACCTGAATGGGAGCCATATTTATAGATGTCCTAAGATCTACTAACAAGCTGAGAATATCTCAAAAGATCTAATCCTATTATGCTGCAACAATTCCTGGTTTTATCCTAGAAGAAGATCAAACTTGATCTTTCCATAAATGGTGGCTTTGGTCGACAAGGACGACAAAGTCAGATGGGAGATATTTTCCCTTACCCTTTTCAATCTTTATTTCCCTTTTTCCAGCGTCAAAAATCGGTCAACAAGTCAAAAAGCACATTATGTTTTCATTCTGAAGATAAGTGGCTCATTCCGAAGAGACTGCAATTCTCATTCCGAAGATCCGCTCATTCTGAAGACACTGTGTTTTCTCATTCTGAAGATATCTGTTCATTTCAAAGAGACTTCAGAATGAACAAATGTGTGCTCTTTAAATGATTTCCTCTGCATTTCTCATGTGGGTTATTTCTCAGGATCAGATTCCAATGGTCTTCATCTCTTTCCATATGTGAATTCCATGCCTTGCCATTCATTGGCAGCTGGCTAGAATTTACATGGGAAAAACTAGTTTTTGCTGCACAGTAACAATTTACTTGCACTGTTGCCAAATTTAGGTCAAATAAATGCTTGAGACATATCAAAACATGATTAGTGAAATGTTGCTATCAACCTAAGCATATCTCATTTAGCAAGTCATAACAAAACAACATAAAACTTATGCAAAAAAGTTGTAAAAATTAGAATATAGTATTTCAGATACATTTATCATGCAAATAGTTAATACACAACATATTGAATTAACTTAACTAGCATATTAGATTAAACATAAGAGTTTGTAGGCAATTTCAATGTTCAAAACATGTTATGATTGAGGCATTTCCAGGCCTCATCACATGCACTTATATATACTCATTGAACAAAGAGTAAACTCCTAACAACTCACACTTTCTTCTAATAGGAGCATTGAAACAACTCAATACCTACTCTTGATAAATTCATAATGCTAAAACAAAATCAAACCCCTTCTTCTATTCACAATGGATACTAAGCCAATAATTATATTTTCTTATAGTGCACGAAAAACTAAAACACTAACTAACAAGAGTTTTAATCCTCAA
This sequence comes from Wollemia nobilis, assembly GCA_028583015.1. Taxonomy (NCBI): domain Eukaryota; kingdom Viridiplantae; phylum Streptophyta; class Pinopsida; order Araucariales; family Araucariaceae; genus Wollemia; species Wollemia nobilis. Next base: position 3,337,513 of record JAQPPZ010013509.1, on the reverse strand, counting down.
CCAAGACAAAGTTTTAAAAATCAATTTTCTCTTTTAAAAAATATCCTATTATGAAAATATTCAAAACACTCTTACCATTTTAGGCTAAACAATATTCTTTTGATGTATAGTCCCACTCTTCTTCATTTCTAGTGATTCCACTCTCGAAAAACCATGCGAAAGATCTTTCTTTCCCCTCCTCTCTCTCTTTTTCCTCGAATAACCAAGCCCCTAGTATGGATTCCTCCCATTTATTTTCTCTCAATTGAAGTTACTCCCCCACTTCTCCTTGCACATTCTCTCCTCTCCTTTCAATCATGAAGGAGTATGGCCGACCAACCGGATATTGTCATTACTTCTATTTGAAAATATTCTCAAACCTTACGAAATCTTACCAAAGAAATCGTTGAAAATAATAACATCCTCTATAATTATTAACTAAATTAGCAACGTGTCCCTCACAAGGTTATTTTAGTTGTCCTCCAAAAATCCATGAGTTTCTACTGAATAAAACCATCCACCATGTGGTGCTTCCTTGATTAATAAAATCAAACAATAATACTTACCAGAATGTACACAAAACTTTAAAAGAATATATCCTTTTTACATCAATTAAAGCTTTACCCAAAGCTAAGATAATTAACAACAATAAGCTTCATCTCTAATTGGTATATTTCTTTATCCAATACAAGGTGACCAATCTTATGAAATATCCATTATTTATAATGCTCTTTAGTTGTTCTATGTACAAGTAACATGCAAAAGCACAAACACATTAGTAACTTCTTATTATTTCATACCATGAGTACATCTCCCTAAATCTTAACATGAAATAACCAATCATTTCATCAACTTGATACATTATATTATTCTATTTAGCAAATATTATACAGAAACTAAACATATCCTAGTCAAATATTCCATCTAAAGACAACATAGCTAATGATTCTATCTATAGAAATGTATTCCAAGGGAGGGTCATGACATCCTCCCCCCCTTAGGCTTAATATAGTCCGTTGTGTAACAACAAGGTTTAAACATAAACAAAAATTTCTACAAAGCATTTTCAAATAGGAATGGAAAGTATTTCTACATGTCTACCACTTTTTCCCAAGTGGTATTTATTTCATAGTAATGGTCCCATTGGACCTTGCATTGCTCTAGAGTCCCTTTCCTCATCGATTTGGAATGAAACTCAAGGATTCTTACTGGTCGAACCTCTATAGCCTTCGGATCCACCATCTATAAATTAGAAAAGTCCCACACATGATCAAGATTAGCTATATATTTTCTAAGCAATGAGATGTGAAAGGTGTCATGAATATTTGATAGACTGGGTGGTAAGGCAAGTTGGTATGCCATAGGACTGATATTTTCTATAATTTCAAAGGGTCCAACAAAATATGGATCAAGTTTTATGGATTTAATAGCACTCTTCTTTGGTCTCACCCTAAAAAATACTCTATCACCTATAGTAAACTCTCTTGGTGACCTCTTCAAGTCAGCATAACTCTTATGATGATCCATAGCTTCTTTAAGCTTTTCTCTGATCATTCTCAATTGTTGCTCCATTTCTTTGACCATATTGGGTCTAAGCACAATTCTATCCTTTGGATTATCCTAAGACAATGGTGTCCTACACCATCTTCCATATAAAGCTTCAAATAGAGCCATGCCTAGGGTCGAATGGTGACCATTGTTGTAGGTAAATTCTACCAAGTGTAGGTAATCTTCCCATTGGATTTTTGATCCATACAATACATGCAAAGCATGTCCTCTAAAACCTGATTTACCCTTTCATTTTACCCATCGGTTTTTGGGTGATATGCATAACTAATGTTTAATCTAGTGCCAATGGCTCGGTGTAAAGCTTACCAAAACTTGGATGTGAATCTCGAGTCCCTATATGAAATGATCACTTTCAAAAAACCATGAATCTTGAATATTTCTTTGGAAAATATGTTAGCCACAATCACAACATCATCCTTGGTATTTCTAGGTATAAAGTGCATAACCTTGGTCAGTATGTCAACCACAACTAGGATTGCATCATGCTAGAATATGGTCTTTGGAAAACCTACAATAAAATCCATCGAAATCACCTACCATTTTTATGTTGGTACATCATGAGGGTACAATAGTCTTACAAGATGTCTATTTTCTACCTTTACTTTCTAGCATTCAAGACATTGGGTGACAAATTTAGTTATGTCCCTCTTCATTCCTGGCTAGTAGAAAGTTTTCTTCATATTCTCTCTCATTTTTTCTCCTCCTAGATGAGCAGAATATGGAGATCTATGAGCTTCATTCATGATAATTTTCTTCAAATTACCAGCCTTCAAAACTACTACCCTATCCTTAAAACACAAGAAACCATCCTTGATGCTGAAATCCTTACTATCATTGGATTTCCTTTCCATCCTTTCTTGGATTTGATTGTAAAACACATCCTATTGTTGCATTTCCTTAACATGTTCCATCAAGTCCACATGGATGCGAGACAAGACAACTATGTGTCTTCTCCTACTAAGTGCATCAACAACCTTATTTTCTTTCCCTTTGATGTATTCAATACCAAAATCATATTCAGCGAGAAATTCCATCCATATTATCTACTTGGCATTTAGAAAAGGTTGAGTAAATATATACTTCAGACTTTGATGGTTTGTTCTCAACTCAAAGGATCTCCCTATCAAATAGTGTCACCAAATTTTGAGAGCAAAAACCACTGCTACTAATTCTAGATCATGGGTTGCATAATTGACCTCATGTCATTTCAATTTCCTGGATCCGTAAGCTATCACTGCTTCATCTTGTGAGAGCACTCCTCCCAAACCTTCCAATGATGCATTTGTACACACAGAAAAGCTACCCTGAGGGTCTGGTATCTTTAGTATGGGAGATGTAGTGAGATTTTGTTTGAGCAAATCAAAATCTACCTCACATTTATCCGTCCACTTGAACTCCTTTCCCTTCCTTTGAAGGTTAGTTATTGGAGTAGTTATCTTGGCGTAGTCCTTCACATAATGCCTGTAATATCCAGTCAAACCCATGAAAATTTGGACTTCCATCATATTTGTTGGTGGTGGCCAATTTAGTATAGCTTCTATTTTCTTAGGATCCACCGTGATCCCTTATGTTGATACAATATGCCCTAAATATTGCACTTTTGACACATAAAATTCACATTTTGACAAATTCCCATACAATTGATTCTTCCTTAGTAGCTCCAACATGATCTCAAGGTGTCTGTCATGCTCAACCTTATTTCAAGAATATATCAAAATATCATCCAAGAATACAAGAATGAATTGGTCCAAAAGCTTCCTAAAAATATTGTTCATTAAATTCATAAATATTGTTGGAGCATTTGATAGACCAAAAGGCAAGACAATAAAATCATAATTTCCATACCGAGTTTTGAAGGTTGTCTTATGGGTATCCTCTTCTCGAATCCTCAATTGGTGGTATCCCGACTTTAGATCAATCTTTGAAAAGATAGTGGCATATTTAAGTTGATCAAAGAGGTCTTTGATTCTAGGTAGAGGATATTTGTTCTTAATGGTTGCCTTGTTTAACATCTTATAGTCTATACATAGTCACAAGGAACCATCCTTTTTCTTGACAAACAATACTAGTGCACCCCACGGTGACACACTTGGTCTAATCAATCCCTTTTCTAGAAATCCTTGCAACTGCACTTTTAGTTCTTGCATCTCAATCGGATTCATTCTATAAGGAGCTCTATGAATAGGTTCTGTTCTAGGTTGAAGTTCAATTGTGAAATAAAATTCATGTTTAGGGGGTAATCCAGGTAAATCCTTTGGAAATACATCTCTGAAATTTTGAAGTATTGGGTGTTTCTCAAACACCTCTTCCTTTCTTTCATCTTCTATATCATTTAACTTCACTACATAAATTGTTCCTCCTATCTTCATTCCCTTCTTAAGTTGCATTGCAGAGAGAATCTGGGATTGAAAAGCCCCTTGCAGGCTATACACCCTCTATAATTTCCTACCATATTTCGAGTACTCAATCCATCTATCATGGAAATTGATTACAACCTTATGTGCTTGCAACCAATCCATTCCTAACACTACATCAAAAGCATGTAGCAATGCTACATAAAGGTAACCTACAATTGTGCCACTAGGTAAGATAATTTTAGCCATAGGGTAACACTAATCTATAGAGTAGGTCTATCCTGAGCCATACTCAACCTTCCACCCATGTTCCAAGATTCTTGGCCTTTCTAGTATATCTTTAATTAAGCTAGTGGAAACAAAGCTATCTATGGCACCACTATCAATCAAAATTCTAACATTTCTACCAAATATCTTACCTTTTATTAGTAGTGGAGTGGCTTGTCCTTCCAGATTCTGACTCCCTATTACTACATAAATCTTGTGTGTAGGTTATTTATAGGATGCTTCCTTTCCTTACAAACTTTATCCTACTTTAAGTGGATATTTATTAGCATAATTAAGACCACCACATTCATAACATCCTACTTCGGGTCTTGGTTATGTTTTCTGCTTCTTTCCATCTTCTATTTTTATTGCCTATGAGGGATTGGCTTGTTCCTGTACTAGTGATCGATTATCACCATTGTTGTGATTTTTTTGAAATTTTGGTTCTTTCCTTTGAACCTTTTCTTAAAATTTCCTTGTTTCCTATCATTCCTTTTGTCTTGTCTAAGGGGACTCTTGCCTACATGTTCACTTTTCCATTTCATGAATCATACATTATTACTTTTTCTTAGTGCCTTTTTGTCTTGCTTAGATGCCTCTTCATAATTGAAGTAAGGATTGAGATAATTTTTAGCTTTCCATGCCATATCATAGGCATTTTTAAGAGTACTAGGTTATTTCATGTTCACTTCATACCCTATTCTAGGATCCGCTCCTAGTATAAACTTATGTACCTTAATTTTCTCATTATACATGGGCATGTACTTTAGTAGCTTGACAAATTTTTGATAGTATACCTCCATAGTCCTAGTCCCTTGTCTAAGTTTGGTGAACTCTTAAAATTTCTTGGTGTAGAAGTGTTCAATGAGGAATATTTCTTTGAAATTTATCATAAAGTTCTCCCATTTTAAATCAACTGTAGCCTCAATCTCTTTTTTTCCACTATATGTTTCCCACCAATCCAAACCAACTCCCTACATATGCAAAGTAGAATAGTATGTTTGGGTGTCGGTGGAGTAGTTCTTCATGTTACAGAAAGTCTCTATCTCATTCAACCAAGCTTTGGCTTTATCACCATCTTCTTTTCCATTGAACTTGGAGTATTTTAGGTGTTTCATGTCCTTGCCCAATTCTATCTCAATTCAAATTCTAGCTTGTTGAGCCTCAAAGTGAATTTTATTCTCTTCCCATCCTCGAATTTCTATGTTGTAAATCTCATTTCATTATAGCTTCCAACAACTACTTTTATTTTTTCATTTGTTCTCTTAGTAGGGCAACTATTTCAGCAAGATACTCCCTCTCATTATTAGGAGTATTTGATTTTAATTGGTGCACTATTTTATAGGTATAGTCTCTACATAGTACACATCCTATTTTACTCTATCTAATCTTTCTCAAGGAAACTTACATCCCTATGAACTCTGCTCTAATACCAAATATCACAACCCAAAATTTCCCATTATTTTTTTCTAGTATATATATACATCATTACCAAGGTTTCTAGAAACTAAGCTTTGGAATAACTACTAATGTCACAACACCAGTTTCCCTATCTAGATATTCTTTGAGGCACACCCATATTTACACCTTACATAAATCCAACTATGTAAGAGCACTAGGTATTTTACTTAATGGGTCAAAACTATCCATCTCATGGATCCAATGAGCTAGCATTGACCTTCCCTTCATTATTTTGAAAGGTGCATGCCAAATTTATACTCTACATAAATATTTCTATGTAGAGAGTAGGTGCATGTGAGGGGATTGACTATCCATCTCGTATCCATATGAGCTAGACATCCCAATAGCCTCATTCCTAAAACCTTCTTTGTGTAAACCATGACTTGGTAACCTTATTAATCAATATTTTATTAAGATTATCCTTACACAAAGCAAACAAGCTACATCAAGAGGCTCTTCTTCCTCAAATATTTTTTCATACTTATCTATTTGCAAAACCCATCAAACTCCCTTGAGTTTGGTGTCGTCTAATTAGAACACAATATTTTTCATTATAAATTGTGCATTACCAAGTTTGTCTCAACTATCCATATGCCACATACAAGCATTAATGTTTAGACCAAAGGTATATTCCATGATAAGGAGCCCACATAATCAAGAATATAATTAACCTTCTTAACATTATTAATATTACTTTTATTCTAGTTTGGGATCCAACCATTCCCCATGCACTAATAAGGTCCAACAAAGAGGACTCATAATTGTTGATGTATACTAAATGACAAGAACCATTCATTGGAACATAACCATAAGAATCATATTCATCCACATAAGCATTTTAAATTAATAAACATTATAATAATTCCTTATTAGAATTCAATACATTAAAAACCAACAATAATTATACTCAGAATGATCATTACATAATGCACCATACATTATCAAAACTATAAAATAATAGCACCATAAAGAAAGATCACCACAATAATCAAACAATAATATTTTATCTTGGAAAACCCCCTTGTGGGGAAAAACTAGCTTAAATCATTTCTCTTTCATTATATCCAAAAGATGATTCGATCATTACATAATGTCAAAGACATTCCAATCTGTCTTTATGACCTCCTAGGGATATTCCATTAATCCCTAAGTTCTATGAACTAAATTGGTCAATCAATTTAGACTTACATTTGTCTCCTCTCCTTGGAGTAAAGCTCCAAAATAGTCGTTCAATTACATAGATGTCATTTTGGCTTCCTTTACACTGTACACTTTCCATGATACATGAAATGATATGGCTCCATACCTAGAGTCATTCTTTATGATATCAAATTCATACATTATTATTATTTAGAACTCACCTTCAATAGAAGGGTCTTTCATAGCAACAACCAACCCAACTACATCTAGAATTCTATCATTCAAGATCTCTACATTGCAATTCTATAACATTAAGCAAGATTATTGACCATTCATATTCTAGGATTACTAGAATCATATCACTAGAATGTAGCAATGTAGAAACCTACAATCAACACCAAACATACTAATATAAAGCCATTCACTCTGGTTTACAATACCTATGCACCCTTTTCACCAAGGTTGGGTTACAATAATAACATCCCAGGCTCAAATATCTTATCCTGATACAATCGCTAAGAGAGATTAGCTCGACTTAAAAATTATACACATATATCATGACTTTAAATATCTAAGATATTTTAACTCCTCTCATAAAAAGTCATATATTTTTTTCTTTTGTTTTTCCAAAATCACTTGTTGTAATGAAATGGTATAACAGGTTCACGTCAGCCCTTGATTACAATGATTGCATCAAATCTCTACTTGGATATGATACTAAATTACCACTCCCTTCAATATTCATTATGGATTGAGTTGTAATTATCTAGGTACTCTCTAAAATGCCCTTGTCTTCTTTCCTACTCATGAGAAATAGTCATTGGCGTATCCCTCAATGCCACTCTTGAAGATAGAATATCGTACGAGGATAAATTAAATGACTAAGTCAATTACAGACTTCATAACCACTTAAAAAAACTATAAGTATAATAGCATAAATGTAAGTGATCCCTATATTACAGTATTCAATGGAGAAAGATGTTGTTGTGGAGGAAAAACACTCTAGTTGCTTCAGCTATGCATTATCCAATCAAGGGGTGATAGTTTAGTGACATACAATTACACAAGTAGTCATTCCATCCCAAATGAGAGTTTAAACACCCTTAAATCCCTCTAGTATAATAACCAAGAAATATTTCATCAATATATGAGATTATCAAGCCATATCTTCTATGTCAATACAACATAAAATTAAGACATGCACTTATATATACTCGTCAAAAAAAGAGTAAAGTCTTGGCAACTCACACTTTCTTCTAATAGGAGCACCGAAACAACTCAGTATGTACTCTTGGTAAATTTAGAACGTTAAAACAAAATCAAACACCTTCTTCTATTCACTATGAAGACTATATTAATAACTATATTTTCTTATAGTACGTGAAAAACCAAAACACTCATGAACATGAGTTTTAATCCTCAAGAAAGACAAAGTTTTTGAAATCAATTTTCTCTTTTAAAAGATATCCTGTTATCAAAATATTCAAAGCACTCTTATAATTTTAGGCTGAGCAATATTATTTTTATGTATATTCCAACTCTTCTTCATTTCCAGCGATTCCACTCCCAAAAAACCATGCAAAAGCTCTTTCTTCCCCCTCCTCTCTTTCTTTTTCCTCGAATAATCAAACCCCTTAGTTCGTATTCCTCCTTTTGATTTTATCTCAATAAAAGTTACTCCCCCACTTCTCCTTGCACGTTATCACCTCTCCTTTCAGTCATAAATGATTATAGCCGACCAAAAAAATACTATCATTACTTCTTATTTGAAAATATTCTCAAACCTTACGAAATCTTGCCAAAGAGATCGCTGAAAATAATAACATCCTTTGTCATTATTAACTAAATTAGAAATGTGTCCCTCAAAAGGGTAGTTCAGTTGCCCTACGAGAATCCATGAGTTTTTACTAAATAAAGTCATCCACCATGTGGTGCTTCCTTGATTAAGAAAATCAAACAATAATACTTACCAAAACGTACACAAAACTTTAAAAGAATATATCCTTTTTACATCAATTAAATCTTTACCCAAAGCTAAGATAATTAACAATAATAAGCTTCATCTCTAATTGGTATATTTCTTTATCTAATTCAAGGAGAGAAATCATAAAAAATATCTATTATTTAGACCACTATTTAGCTATTCTATATACAAGTAACCTGCAAAAGCACAATTTTGTTAGAAACGTCTTATTCTTTCATATCATGAGTACATATCCCTAAAGCTTAACATGAAATGACCAATCATTTAATCAACTTGATACATTATATTATTTCATTTAGAAAATATTATACATAAACTAAACATATCCCAGTCAAACACTCCATCTAAAGATAACATAACCAATCATGAGACTGTCTATAGAAATATCTTCCAAGGGAGGGTCATGATAAGAAGCTACTTGCAAACTTTTTTCAACCATTTTTTTGATAGTAGTAAAATTATATTCACAACTTTAAAAATGTTAAAATTGGTTTCCTATTGGTGGATGTCCACTACTAGTATATCAAATATGAAGGACACACTATCATCACCTAGATAATATTTTTAATGATTGTTCATGGTTTTTTCTCCCCACTTTACCATTATACATATTATTTATAGGTGTTTGCAACAATTGTACTAACATAAACATTGATTTTTCTAGCTACACGATGACAATTTCAATTAACTTCTTAGTCATATTAATATAAATATTAATTAGAAGCATTGGATATTGAATATTTTTAGTGGGCTTCACTACCACATACATTAAAAATTTGAGTTCCTTTTAATTGATTCCTTGGCACAAGCATTTTTATTTGCATGAAATAATATAAGTCATGAGTAAATTAAAAAGGTTTTTTTATTGATAACATATATGATGCCACTAACACCAAAGTCCAAACAATCTATTGAAAGACCACCTTAATGACAATTGCCAAGGGCCCCTTAGTACCATCTAAGCTTAAAATTCCAACAATAATGTATGATACAAGTAAATTAGAAGATGAGAAATAAATGGTGCAACCATAATGAGAATTATATTCATATCAAGTTTAAAATTTAGAATTCTATAAGCGTAAACAAAGTTCAATGGTTTCACATTTTTAGTAAAAATATTTAATAGTAAAGAAGAGGTCAATTACACATGCTTAGTGATCTAAAAATAGCAAGCTAGTCGCACATCAACCTCAAAGGATTCTAAAGATTGGAAGTTCTTGTTCCACACTCAGTGTTGGGGTAAAATTCAAGCCTCTCCACATCATCATTGGTATTGGAATTTTAAAAAATACAATTTCTCATGACACAATAAAATAACTTGGATTCCAAATGATTATGATTTTACAACCTTACTCACTAGGTTGGATTCACCCATAGAAAGGAGTAGAGGTTTGGAAAAACTATGTTCTTGAGTATTGTATCACGTTAGTCCACAACTTAGTCACCTATGACATAACATAATTAGACATATATGATATCCTTATTAAGAGGGCATGTCTCTTTAAATAGAAAGTGATCTACCAAGCTATTATACAGTGATGGTTAATGTATGTTAAAGGTATGACATCACATACGAGAGTGAATCCCCAAGAATAAGATAGCACTAGTATCAAAAAATTAGTGTAATAAGTTAATTTCTCATGCATAAAAGTTATTTTTTTAATATTTTGTTAAGAATATAAAATATATTTGCATACTATGATTAACTTTTGCATTGTTGTGATAGAAGTATATATACATGTAAAATCAAGAAGGTATGAGGTTAGGAGTCACATCTACTTTATATATTCCCCTAACCTCCATAACTATAAGGTGAGTACATATTCACAATATTACCCCCTTATTACATCAATGCTCAATCAAAGTACATACAAGAAAATTTCTAATTTTTTTTAACTTTACACATGCAAGACACTTTGTCAAAATATTTGAACATTGCTCCTCTATGGGATAAAATTGAATACATATATGGTTTTATTGAACACATTCACATATTAAATGGAATTGAATCTCAATATATTTTGTGTGCTCATGAAAACTTGGATTACGAACAAGCTTTAGAACTTCTTGATTGTCACAACACAAGATTGTTGGTTTCTTTTATGGGATGTCAATTCTTTATAATATGTGATGTAACCATATCACCTTGCAAAAAAATATTCCTATGGCATGATATTCAGTCTCGATGGAAGAATGAGCAACAATATGTTTCTTGTTACTTCCTAAGAAATCATACTAGATCCTAGAAATAATATATATCTAGAAGTGGATCTCTTATCATAAATGGATGCTACATAGTCTATATTTGTGAAACTTGTCAAGAAGAATTGATCATTCTTCTTGTACTTTGAACCATACTTACTCATACCACATATATACTTGAGTATCTACATTGTTGCTTTTCAATGACACACCTTTGTTTCTTGCATAAACTATGAAATATAGCTCAAAGCATAACTAATTTAAGGTGTAATGTATATCGGATAAATGAGATTCTTAATCAATTGGAAAAAGAGAGTTTCATTCAACTATGAAGATGGACCATAACATATTGTAACTCTATTTTGGTTGGAGTGTCTATGGGCTTGCAATGTGTCATAAAATTTACAAGCAATGTCTTGGTATACTTAATTTGTGACATGAATAAATGGTTCTTAGTTTTCCACACCTCCAAGCTAAGATAATAGTGTATTATCCTAAGATCAGTCATGTCAAATGAATGCTTCAATAATTTTTTGGTCTCTTTAATCAGTTTCATCAAACTCCTAGTGATGACTAGTTTATTAATATACATAATTGTGAGTATCATACTACTTTCATATTTTTAAGTATAATTTTAGATCATATGGACTATGATGAAATCCATTTCCTAGTAGATGCTCATCAATCTTCATGTACTAGGATCTGGATGCTTATTTTAGACCATAGAGATATTTTATGAGCTTACATACCTTGTTCTCTTTACTAGGTATGAAAACCCTATTTGGATATGTCTTATCAACTTATTCATTAAGGTCATCATTGAGAAATGTACTCTTCACATACATTTCATGAAAATTTTATCTAAACTATGCAACCATTGTGGAAACCATATGAATAGTCTTGATCTTCATTATTGGTGTAAAAGTTTCATATAGTCAATTTATTACTTATATGCATAGCCCTTTGTAACAAGTCTTGCTTTGTATTTTTTATGCTCTTATCAGCTTTGCATTTGATCTTGAATACCCACTTGCAAACAATGGGTTTCTTTTCAGATGTATGATCAAGAAGTTTGTCATAAACCCCCCTGGTAGAAATTTTTCTTAATAGACTATGCTTTGATAAAGGAGGATTAATACTTAGTTATGATGCATTTAATTGATTGAATTAATTAATTAGGAACTATTATATATATTAATGCTTCAAGGTTCTAGTTAAATTCATTCTTTTACCTTTTTGATTAAATAAGGTAACAATTGGTTTCTATTTTAAATAATGGACTTTTATTTAAATAGAAAAGAATGTTTCTATTTTAAATAATGAGGGACTTTTATTTAAATAGAAAAGAATGTTTTCTTTAAATAGAAAAGAAATGTTTATTCATTTTTATAATGAAATACCATTATTTTAAATAGAAATGAATGTTTATTCATTTGTATAATGAAAGACCATTATTTTAAATAAGAGAGGCATGTAAAGGAACATCTCTTTATTTTTTATAAGGAAGGATTATTATTTTAGATAGAAAATAATTTATATTAAATCAAAGGAATCTTATTCTAAAATAACAATGGACTCCATTTAATGGATATATTATGAAGATTTTGGAAATAATGGAAGAGGGAATTAAAAACTCAAACATCCTCCTTGGCTTCCTCAAGAGGTAAGCTCGTAGTAAATTGGAGTGGTTGAAATTTATGATGAAAAAGGACTTTTGGTTCATAGGAGGATGGGCCACCTTGTGATAATAATGGAGCATCCCTTGGAAAAGGGATCATCATATTCTGCACAAGAAATGAGGAAGGATAGAAGTGGGTGATGAAGCAACATAAGGGAGGCCATGTCGGTTATGGAAGAGGAGGGTTTGAATGAAGGGTGAGGTATTTCTTGTGAGGGATCTTGAAAGACTTTCCTGAGAAGGAACTAGGGTGACTAAGAGAAATTTTTGTGCCGAGGACCTGCATCCACCACCAGAATACCAGGTTGGGTTCTCATCCGTAATTGCTTGTAAAATGGTTTCATACTTTTTAAGCAATATGGTTTGTAATCGTAGGTAGACTTGCATACTAACAAACCTTTGTTGATTGGTAGTTTTAAGTAAGCTCTTCGTAATTTTCTCTCACTGTCACACTTTGTGTGCTATAAATATTTGGAACCTCCTCTTTGGATGACTTGAGTTGGTTTTGTCTAGGTTAATTCTACCTAGCCCTATTGCCTACCTCTCATAAAAACCTCCCTTACAACAAGAAAGCCAGTTGCAATGGGGTGTTGATGCTTATCATCTTACTTGATTGACATCTTAATTAAATCCAACCTATTCAATCTTGGAGTTTTATTTTTTCCTATAGATCGTCAATAACATCCCTGTATACAAATCATATAGAGTACGATTTTACCAACTGAAATCTTGATCCTTCACTATTGTTGAAGGCTATGTGCCTTAGATTTTATCCTTGTGGTGGCTTTGTTAACAATGAAATATCCTCTCTACAATATCTACTGTGGTTGAGCGAATCCCTATTGCCTTGGTGACACTGCTGGATGCATTTCTTTCATTGTCGCTTGAATAAATGAAAATGAGATTTTTTTAATTAAGATATGGAGAGATGGACCACCACTTGATTAAATGGAAATAGATTTTTCATTAAATTAGATTAGGTTTATATTTAAATGAAAATGGGATTTGGTTTATATTTTGTTTAAATAATAGACTCGTTATATTTAAATAAAAATAGGGTTTTAAATAAAAGAATATATTTTATTTTTATTGAAGGAAGGATTTAATGAAATATGGATTTCATTAAATAAAATAATGTGCTTTATTTTTATTGAAAGAATAAGACTCCATTATTGAAAGAATGATTTAATAAAGCTTTTATATATTGAAAGAATAAGACTCCATTTATTGAAAGAATGATTTAATAGAATTTTTATTATTTGAAAGAATAAGACCCCATTTATTGAAAGAATGATTTAATAGAGTTTTTATTATTTGAAAGAATAAGACTCCATTTATTGAAAGAATAATTTAACAGAGTTTTTATTATTTGAAATAATAAGACTCCATTTATTGAAAGAATGATTTAATAGAGTTTTTATTTATTGAAAGAATAAGACTCCATTTATTGAAAGAATGATTTAATAGAGTTTTTATTTATTGAAAGAATAAGACTCCATTTATTGAAGAATGATTTAATAGAGCTTTTATTTATTGAAAGAATAATACTTCATTTATTGAAAGAATGATTTAATAGAGCTTTTATTTATTGAAAGAATAAACTCCATTTATTGAAGAACGATTTAATAGAGCTTTAATTTATTGAAAGAATAAGACTTCATTTGTTGAAAGAATGATTTAATAAAGTTTTTATTTATTGAAAGAATTATTTAATGAAAGTTAGACTTTTCATTAAAGGAATAGACTTTATTTTATTGAAATAATGAATAAATAAAAATAGGGTTTTCATTAAATTAAAATTGGATATATAGATTTGCAAAGAAAAATTTAAATAATATGTTTATTTAAATTAGATATATAGATTTGCAAAGAAGAATTTAAATAATATGTTTATTTAAATTGGATATATAGATTTGCAAAGAAGAATTTAAATAATATGTTTATTTAAATTGGATATATAGATTTGCAAAGATGAATTTAAATAGTTTGTTTATTTAAATTGGATATATAGATTTGCAAAGATGAATTTAAATAATATGTTTATTTAAATTGAATATATAGATTTACAAAGAAAAATGTAAATAATATATTTATCTAAATTGGATATATAGATTTTCAAAGATGAATTTAAATAGTATGTTTATTTAGATTGGATATATATTTGCAAATATGAATTTAAATAGTATGTTTTTTTTTTTGGTAAGTAAGAGAATATTATAATTAACACCGGGTTTTAACTGGTTGACCCAAAACCATTTTACAAAATAGGGTCCATCGACCAACTGGACAAAGGCCAAGCCCTAAAAGTTTAAACTGACAACAAAAATGGCCAAGACCTACTCTTCCATTAGAATACAGCCAAACTAAACTATGGAAGCCTAATATTATGGCCATCAGAAAAGAAAAATTTAAATAATATGTTTATTTAAATTGGGTGTATATATTTGCAAAGAAAAATTTAAATAATATGTTTATTTAAATTGGATATATAGATTTGCAAATATGGATTTAAATATGTTTATTTAAACTGGATTTATAGACTTGCAAAAAGGGATTTAAATAATAGGTTTATTTAAATTGAATGCATGGAATGTCAAAGTGAGATTTAAATAGAATGAATTATTTAAATGAGACTTTGGACTTTGAAAGAATGTTTTATATGAAAGAACCATTTATATTAAATATGAACACTATATGAAGGTGTTAAGACCAAAGATAATTTGGGACTGAAAGATTCAAATTAAGGATAGACTTATGAAGTAGTGATCCAAAACAAATATGGACTTGGAAAGAGGAATGACTTGAATGCTAGGTTATATTTAAGTTGTTTTGATAAGTATTCAATTGATTAGGAGTATGGGCTCCTATTTAGTTGAAGAAAGTGGTTTTGATAAGTATTCGATTAATTAGGAGTATGGGATCCTATTTAATTCAAGAACGTGGTTTTAAAAATATTTTGTCAATTAGGATTATGGGCTCCTATTTAGTTGAAGAAAATTATTTTGAAAGTATTCGATTAATTAGGAGTATGGGATCCTATTTAGTTGAAGAAATTTGTTTTGAAAGTATTCGATTTATTAGTAGTATGGGCTCTTAATTGGTCAAAGGAAATTGGTTTGATAATTACTTGATTGATTAAGAGTATGGGATCTTAATTGGTTAAGAAAAATGGCTTGATAAATGGTTGATTTATTAAGAGTGAGGGCTCTTAACCAATTAAATAAGATGATTCTTATGTATTATTTGGAATTTATGTTATGAACACATTAGACCTTTAGAAGGATGTTATTCCTCTAAATTATTAGAAGGAAGAAACTATCCTTTGAAGAACGAATGTGGAATTTGTTCAAGGGAATTATGGGATTCCCTCATTGTTTATGTAATATGGATTAAAAGAACAATCCATGGTGGAGACTTGAGAACTATGGGGTTCTTATGCATTTGTATTGGCATATGTTTGGAAAAGGAATTATGGGATTCCTTTGTATTAGAAAAACTAAACTTATGCAATAAAGAAATATTTGAGGTTGGGTTTTCCTGTAAGGGTTTTTCCCAGGATATATGAGGTATTATGTGTGTTTAAATGTCTTCCTCTTTAATTTTGCATTTAATGTATCCTATATAAATGTAATATATCTTTTACTTGTCAATAAAATATCTATGATGTTATGGTTTTGTAAATTATCATGTTTGGTGATGAGATTAAATAGGGATTATATCTTAATTATGTGACTTCTTATTAATGAAATCTATAGAAATTATTTGATTTATCAGTTTTAAATAGATAGGCTTACTACATCCCTATTAAAGAAAGAAATATCAAGTGATCATATGAAGGGTCTAATGAATATTATATGATTAAAGAATAACATCTATCAATGTATACTTATGGAGTAGAAGTATCATACTAATATGTGAGGTGTTTACACATGCTAGTGATACTTGGAATCTTCTCCTAGTTAGTAAGTACTTTTATTCACTAGAGTTAGAGAGAGATTTGAATAAGGAATTATGGGGTCCCTTTGAGAAGGAAAATTTGGGTGAACCTAGTTTCACAACTTCTCCTTAATAACCTCACCTTAGATAGTTACGATAAGGCAATAATCAGGTGATGATGTCAATAAATGAACTATAGCGAAATAATTGATGGTTAGATTGGCTATTCATTCAAAGGAAACCTTATATGGCCTATGAGCAATATGCTTAGTGTACCTACATAGACGAACTTATGTATGGTGTAGAGATGGGCGTACCCTTTTGATAAACTAAAAGGGGTAATTTAACTCATCATGGAGATGAGATAGATAGCTTATTTGCAATTATGCTTAGTACACTTACATAGATGGACTTATGTATGGTGTGGGGATGGGCATATCATTTTGATGGATTAAAAGGGAAATGTTAGCTCATCATGGATATAGTATGGATAAAACAATAATAAGGCATTAAGTTAATAGATACCTTCATAGAATGACATATATAAGGTGAGGATATGTAGATCCCTAGTGATTTAAAAATATATATCTCTCGAGTTGTTTGGTTTTTGGGTTGTTACATTTGATATCAAAGTTGTAGGTTGTAGGACTAGACACTTTTATAAATAATTTCTAGGTATGATGGACTAGATACTTCCGTGCTAGGGATTTAGGTATCTTCTTATTCAGGCCCTTTCTTAGTTTAAGCTAAATTTGAGAAGACCTTGAACTTCCATTGCTTTGAAATTAGAGCACATGGTCATAGGACTATAAGATTTCCTAGATAAGATCTAGGTATGATGGACTAGAAGCTTCCTTGGATAAGCTAAGGATTGCTTAAGAATTGATCCTAGGAAAGGTAGATTTACTTTGGTATGGCATCTTGCATAGAGTAAGTATGACCATCATCACTATCAGGTGATTAATAATGAGTAAGCACACCTAGGAATAGTATCTTGCATAAAGCAAGTATAACCTTAGCCATTATATAATGAATGACAATGAGATTAGTTCTTAAGGATAAAGAACTAACTATAAGTAACTAAACTCAACTCCTTTATGGATAAGGAGAATGGCACCTTATGGTGAGATAAATGTGACCCAAATTATTACCAGAAAAGTAATAATGGTTGTAGTTGAGATGACACTTTGTGTGAATACAAGTGTCATCGTGACCATTATTTATCTAATTTAGTTTATAGGAAGATATAACTAACCTTGTGTGAATACAAGTGTTATGGTGAATATTATTGATCTAATTTAGTTTATAGGAAGTACAGTTGGAAGTAATTGTAACTCATCCAACTCCTTGATATGGAAAAGAGAAATGGCATCAAGATAAGGAGGAGAAGAAGAGGATCTTATCAAAAAATCTAGGGCTAACTAGGCATGATAAAACTAAATCTAGACACTAAAGGAAAATTTTGGAATAAATTTCAATAGAGGTAGAAAACCTCACAATTGTAGTTTAGTTACTACAAGAACAATTGATTAATAGAGGGAATAGATGAACCAACAAAAGCAATGATTGGAAATTATTAAGTTCCCATAATAAAAATTCTAAGGTAGATAGGAGGAAGATATCATTATTAAGGATCATTATGGTGAAAGCTTGTATAGAGGTAGAGCTATCCAAGGATTTGAAGAATATAAAGGTACCAAAATTGGTAAAAATCAACTAAGATATGATTGTATAAATTGAAAATATATCTTTTCCTTGAGGAATTATTCATTAGTAACCCAAATAATGAGGTTACTCTTCATGTGCATGAAATGGCTTTCGAATGATGGAATGAATTCAAATCCAACAACAAAACTTTAAGTGGAATGGTTTTTCTCAATCCTTAAACAACAACCAATATGGACTTCTATATTGTTATGTAAGTTTTCCTTGTTATCAAGTATAATTCATTCTTGAGGTTTATAATTGAATAAGAGATTTTTAATGTTCTTTATAACCACATTGAAGGATGGTAGGTCTTGGAAAGGTTATAAGAAGTGTAGCTTGGACTGTGATAGATACATATAGTGGTGTTTTGAACATTAAATTGTGCTATTTACTTATTATGAACACTAATCATAGATCTTTGTGAACTTGTACTGTGAATATATCATATAGTAGAAATTTTAAAAGCTTGGACATACTTGTTGGTAATAAACAAAAGTTTAAAAAAATAGGCAAGGAATCTATTCTTGAGGGGATTATGGGATCCTCTCACAAGCCAACTATTCTTTTTTAAGTTTTGATCATACATGATGAGAAGGAATAGAAGGGAAATTATATTATTAGTTAGGTGGATAAGAAGATTAGGTAGGAAATCTATTCTTAAGAGGAGTATGAGATCCTCTCTCTAAGTTTATACAAAAATATGGGATTATTAAAATTTTAACAGAACATAAATCCATCTTGAGAGTGGATCTTAAGATAAAGAACAAGGTAAATCTACTCAATCCCAAGACCTTGGAGAGGGCATATAGCAGTTTGATCGAAAATCACATGGATTTAATGGATCAAGTCAAGGAAGTGCAATCTTGAGATGAGTGTTGCAATGAATTTCAGGCCAAAAATAAAGGAAATATTGAAGAAAATAAGATTTTAGCATTCATATGGACTCTTATGCTTTAAATATTGGGTATTATTACACAAAATTTATAACCTAAGGAGATGCATTATGTGAAAAGTGCATAGTTTTCTTCTTTGTGTTGCCTTGCAGGTACAAATATGAGGGAAAATATGAAAAGGACCTTCTTCTGGGAAGGTATGAAGAAGGGTGTTGTTGATTTTGTTGCTCAAATGTTTAGAATTACATCTCACAAAGTGAGTGTGGTATTGATGTTATCATGGGATGATAATAGTTTGTTTAACTTAATGAAATAAAATAGATATTTTTCTTGTTTTGGAATAATATTTTTGTTGCAGGGAAAGATATGGGGATTGTGTTTAGCCCAAGGGGGTAGTATGTCATAACCCCCCTTGGCAAGACTTTTGCTTGATAGACTGCACATTGATAAAGGAGGATTAATACTTAGTTATGATGCATTTAATTGATTGAATTAATTAATTAGGAACTATTATATATTAATGCTTCAAGGTTTTAGTTAAATTTGTTCTTTTACTTTTTTTATTAAATAAGGTAACAATTGGTTTCTATTTTAATAATGAGGGACTTTTATTTAAATAGAAAAAGAATGTTTATTCATTTTTATAATGAAAGATCATTTTTAAAAATAAAGGAATGTTTTTTCATTTGTATAATGAAAGACCCTTATGTTAAATAAGAGAGGCATGTAAAGGAACATCTCTTTATTTTTTATAAGGATTATTATTTTAGATAGAAAATAATTTACATTAAACCAAAGGACTCTTATTTTAAACTAATAATGAAGGACTCCATTTAATGGAGATATTATGGAGATTTTGGAAAGAAGGGAAGAGGGAATTAAAAACTCAAACATCCTCCTTGGTTGCCTAAAGAGGTAACCTCATAGTAAATTGGAGTGGTTGGCATTTATGATGGAAAAGGACTTTTGGCTCAAAGGAGAATGGGCCTCCATGTGATAAGTATGGAATGTCCCTTGGGAAAGGTATCATCATCTTCTCTATAATGAGGAAGGATAGAATTGGGTGGTGAAGGAACATAAGGGAGGCCATGGTGATTATGGAGGAGGATGGTTTGAATGAAGGGTGAGGTCTTTCTTGCAAGGGATATTGGAATGCTTTCCTAATAAGAAACCATGACAACTAAGAGAAATATTTTGGCTAAGGGCCTGCATCCACCACTAGAAACTAGGTTGAGTTCTCACGTGTAATTGCTTCTTAAATGATTTCATATTTTTTAAGTAGGATGGTTTGCAATCGTAGATAGACTTGCATATTGATAAGCCCCTATTGATTAGTAGTTTTAAGAAGGATATTGGTGTTTTAATCTCGCTATCATGCTTTGTGCACTATAAATCTTTGTAACCTCCCCTTTGGATAACCTGAGTTGGTTTTGTCTAGGTTACTTCTACTTGGTATTGTTGCTTGCCTCTCATAGAAACATCCCTTACAACAAGAAATTCGGTTGCAGTGGGGCATTGATACATATCATCTTACTTGTTTGGCATCTTAATTAAACCTAGCTCATCCAATATTGGAGTTTTATTTCTACCTGTAGATCATTAATAACATCCCTATGTGCAAATCATCTGGAGTATGGTTTTACCAACTAAAATCTTGGCCCTTCACTGTTGTTGAAGATCCTATGCCTTGGGTTTTATCCTTGTGATGGCTCTGTTAACCAATAAATCTCCCCTCTACAATGTCTTTTTGTGGTTGAGCTAACTCCCACTACCTTGGCGACGTTTTCGGATGCATTACTTCTACCATTGCTTGAATAAATGAAAATAATATTTGTTTAATTAAGAGATGGACCAATGCTTGAATAAATGTAAATATGGTTTTCATTAAATTAGATTGGGTTTATATTTAAATGAAAATGGGGTTTGGTTTATATTTTGTTTAAATAATAGATTTGGTTATATTTAAATAAAAATGGGGTTTTAAATAAAACAATATGTTTTATTTTTATTGAAGGAAGTATTTAATGAAAGACGAGGTTTCATTAAAAAAAAAGAATATGCTTTATTTTTATTAAAATAATGATTTAATAGAGATTTTATTTATTTAAAGAATAAGACTCCATTTATTTATTTTTTCTGGATAATAAGGAGTTGTACTCGGGTCCCCCACCCTTGAAAAATTACATCTCTCTTCTTTAGAGCTTGAGAGTTTACAAATAGATACACTTCTCATCTCAATTGATATGCTATAGCTAGAAACCTACATCATTTTACATAAAATGTTTGAATTCTTGATTTTCATTTTTTGGATATTTTCAAATTTTTGTATGAATACAATTAATCCATAATTTAGCATCTTTCTTGACATTTTTCTATAGTAGCCTTCACAATGCCAAAACTTCACCTCTACTATCTATGCATTGCATCTTAGTAGAGTAATATTTCCAAAACATCGCACTATCATAGTCCACTTTACCAAATTTGGATTGCTAGTTTCCTTCCTGAAACACAAGTGCAACCACAAAATTTATAATAAATGGTCTTAAATGAAAATACATAATTGTTACAAAATAAAGAAGATATTACCAATGGAAAACATTAAAGTAAATCTTAATCATTAATTGATTTAGGCAATCAAAATTTTTTGCCAACTTCAACTAAACTTTCTACTTCCTCTAACCATGGAAAGGAGAATTTAACTTCATGATCCTCAATCAAAACCCCTCTATTGGCTAGTTTATCTGCACATTTTTTTCCTTCTCTTAATAAATGTGTAAGCTTGATTTCTTCAAACCCTTTAGCAAGATATTTAATTTCCACAATTATCTCTTGTATGTTCTATGGAGCCTTTGCTTTCCTCAAAATTACATTTATTACTATGATATAATCGCCTTCCATCCATACTCTATTCCATTTCATTTGTTTACATATTTTTAACCCTTCTAAATTTTCCCAAGCTTCAACTTTATTATTTGTCTTAAATCCATATTGAAATCATAATGATACAAAATTGTTCCTCTATTATTTCTAATTATTCCTCCTCCTCTTGTTGGTCCTGGATTTCCTTTATATGCTCCATCAAAATAAAATTTAACCCACTTCACATCTGGTGGTTTCCACTTTATATTCTTTGCCTTCTTTTAACTTCTCTTGTACCCAACATAATAATTCCATTTAATGAATTGAATCCATCTATCAAGACTCTTTGCTTCCAAATTAGGCACTGGGTGAGTTGATAGGATTGGTTTAGACTTCTCTATGGCTAAACATATCTTCTTTTCATTACCTCTAAATTTTTTTCCTTTCCTTTAAATATTATTCTATTCTTTTCTAGCCATATAGTCCAAATTATTGTATCTTTTGATATATCACATATTGTTTTTAAAGCCTCAATTTTATAAGTGCTCTTCCATTGCTGTAACCAATCTTCAATTCTACTATTTATCACCATGCATTTACCAAACATATTAATAATCCAATGCCATAGATTCCAGACTATTGATCAATGTCCCAAAATATGGTCTATACTCTCCTCCTTATTATAGAAAACACATTGAGAGGGGCCATGAAAACCCCTTTTCATAAGGTTATCCCAGGATAAAAAATTTCTATGACCCACTATCCAAACAAAAAAATTAACTATAGGAATGCTTGGGCTATCCTAAATATCTCTCCATATCCTAGTGACGTTATTATTATGTTTGTTTTGAACATTATATCCACTTCTTGTTGTGTATTGTCTTGAGCTGTTCAAATCCTAAATCAATTTATCCTTAGCACCCCTCAAAAAAATCGTAGTTGTTATCTTTCTACTTAATTACCTCCTAGCGTCAATGTCTTGTATACTTGTAAATAAATATTCTTTCCATTTGTATCTTACTTATCGATCCTTGTACAAAAACTTTGAAACCCTATCACCATATTTGACTTGAAGTAATCTCATGTAAGGTTTCAAAACTTGATCTAAATTTAGTGGTTTTATATCATACCAACTATCCATCCAAATAGATTTTTTTTTCTCCAGTTCCCACCACCCATATTAAACATTTAATCATAAGATCAATATATTTTTTTTAAACTATTCCAAAGAGTAGAACCATTTGGAAGGGATAATGTAGTAAATATTAAACTTAGGTCAATGGGATAAACATACTTAGGAGAATTCTTTCCCATTGTCTTTGACTCTCTTTGTACAATCTTCAAATAACATTTTCCTAAGAGCTAATTTTGCATCTGTAAGAACTCTTAAACCAAGATCTCCCCTAGTTTTATCATCACACAACTTACTCAATTTCACCAAAGGAAATTTTATTTTATCATGTAAACATGACCATAAAAATTATCACATAATATATTAAACTTTTTTCAACTGATTTTTGCATAGAATACAATGACATATAATATGTTGGAATGGCTTGTAATACTGACTTAATTAACTGCACTCTTCCTACTAATGATAACCATCTACCTTTCCAAGCTAGAAGTTTATTTTAAACTTTACTAATAATTGGATTCCATAAATCTATCCTCATTCTCCCCTCAAATAAAGGCATCCCTAGATAATTTTTTGGTAAATTTACCTCCTCCATTTGAAGCAACCTATAAATTATTACTTTGATATTAGCAAGAGTATTAAGGAAATAAATTTTGGATTTAGTCCTATTAACTTTTTGCCCTGAAGCTCTTTCATACTCTTTTAAACAATTATTCAAATCTCTGACCTCGTTTATCTTTGCCCTTCCAAAAAGGGTTGTATCATCTACAAATTGTTGATGGGTGATGTTATCGATGTTATTACTAGCCTTAAGTCCGCTTATAAGCCCATCTTTGTAAGCCTTCTTTAAGTTCCTACTCAAAAATTCTGCGATAATAATGAACAAATAAGGAGATAGAGGATCTTGTTGTCTAAGGCCTCTCTTGTCTTTAAAATACTTTGTCACTAACCCATTGACCAACATTGAATAAGAAACTATAGAGACATAAGCTTTAATCCATCTAACCCATTTCTTTCCAAAACCAAACTTATTTAAAACTGCAAAAATAAAATCCCATTTACCCTATCATAGGCTTTACTCATATCATGTTTTAAGATCATAGTTGTTGGGATCCAAATTGACATCAAGCAAAACTTGATATTGTAACTGTCTATTTTCTAGATTTCTGATTAGGCTTGCACTTGCTAGTCACAAATAATATTACAATATTATATGGGCTAAATATTGTTCTAATCCAACCTCCAGAGTAGGTTGGTTCCTTATCAACTAACAAGATGTTGACTCAATTAAGTTCAGTAATGTTTTAAAATATAGGGTTAGAAAGGGGTTTAGGGTTAATAAATTATGACTAAAATAGTGGTCAGATAGAGCTAAAAACATAAGCATCCATAGGTAAAACCTTTCAACAAATAATTTTTTAGTGTCCCACACTCAAGATTAACAGTACCCAAAAATAGAGTACTCTTCATCAAGAAACACAAAAGAGAGATATACTCCAAAAAGCCATTTCAATATCTGCAATACTAATAATACAATTTAGTAGAATAAGATCAGTATCTAGATTTGATATAAATGAACTTCTTGCAAGCATAGATTCAATTATGAAAAGGTTTCAATTGCTCTAAATCTAGTAATTCAAAATTAGAGTAAACTAACCATAGCAACATCCACATAAAAGCAATTCATAGCTTGAAAATCTCAAAAAAATATTGAAGTAACCAATTCTCGAGTCAAAAATCCAAGTAATACTCCTTCCATTGATTTGAAAAATATATTACACAGTAGGGCAAGCAAACACTCTAGATCCAACCCTAAAAATTGAGGGTTCAACCTCTATTAACAGTTTTTACAATGAAATGAGAAGATGGAACATTACAAATATTGAATCATGCTAGATCAAAAGAATGCTATGGTGGCATTATCTCATTCACCTTTGAAGTCTAGGAAATCTGTGCATTGTCACTTACCACAATAGTTCGGCTCTACAACTTCCTCACTCTGTAATGGTAGTTAGGCTCTTGAATGTTAGATTCTAGATCTAAGCCATATATCTTTCTTGGGGACTTCATTTGGCCATCGATCTATAATTTCTTGAGTTCTTGGTTCTTGGCTCCATGGACGCTTCGCATGCCTGTTTGAATAAACTAGTTCTTATATACAAAAACCTCGCTTTTGTATCCTTGATAAAACATTAGTATGATATTAACTATTGATTCACCCATGAATGACTATGATCAAATCTTGGCAATGCTTGGAGGTGAACGACGAGGAACATATTGCTAGGTCGCTCTTTGTAGAAGCTTGTGTATCGAATTGACAGTGTTGACTAACGGTGTGGAGCACATCAAGAAATACACTATAATATGAGTGGAATAGAGCATGTTTCTAGGCCACTCCCTTTTATTCTTAAATTACTTTAATCTACTTTCACATCCATGGTGTAGAAAAATTTGTTTGTAGCCCACTCCTCAAAAAAATTTCCTTTGAGTTTTGACCAAATTTGATTGTTGAATAAAGCATATCACCAGAACGCTTGAGAAAGAGTGTCAAATAATGTTTCATGGGAATATGCATTGTGATGCTCCCTTATATTCCATTTTGGGCATCTTGACCTTTTTGACCAGTGGCATAGAGCATGTGTTTTGATCTGCTTTAAAATGAACTTGGACCTCAGTAGTGTGGAACACATTAAGACTTAGCCACTTATATGTACGGATATGAACTAGGCTTCTCTTCAGAGAACACTAATGTTAGTTTTGACTTGAATTGATAGTGGCATAGAACATGCGCTATGCTGCTAGAAAATATATGAAGTGTTGAGCGACTGGGAAAATCTACATTATGTTACTACAAAATACACTAATTGTTGAGTGGTTGGTATTATCTTCACTACCTTAGCAAAAAATACCTTATTCCGCTCTGTCGAAGTGGTCGCAATGCAAATTGGCTGCTCTGTTAGTGGTGTGGAGCATCCTACGCTGTGCTGCTTAAAAATACACTATGTTTTGATCAGCTAGGAGCATCTTCATGCCTTAGAAAAAATTTCAAATTTTTTCTAAGGATGTGACCATTTTTGGCCTATATTCTAGCGCCTCCTGGGTGGATTTGCTCGAAAATCCAGCGAACTCATAGTCTTATCCATTGGGCATCAGGAGTAATCTAGTTCATGAGAAATGCTTCATAGGATAATTTCTATATGATCATTACCCTCTTTAACATTATGTGAAGACATTTAGAGGGTAAAGGCTCATATGGAGATCATACTATAAATAATGATATTCATCACCCCTTTGATTAAAAACTACTCTATGTCAAGCAAAAATAGAGCTATGCTCTCCATTATAAGCCCAACAAAAATGATCAAAAGATCTTCATGAAATATTCATTTTTGCTCTTTTGTTTCATTCTTTTATTATTATCATCTGATAGTGTTAGGATCAAAAACAATATACAACACTTTTTACATGAATACAAATTTTTCAAAATAAGAAACTCTACACTTGAGCCTCTTGAGGATCTTCAACAACCCTATATGATTCTTCCCCTACCGAGCTTCTTCCTCATCATTGCCTTCCTGCTCTTGGTTGGCTTCCTCCTCTTCTAGTGAGTCTTGTTGTTTATCCTTTTGCTCAACATCATTTCATGTAGACACCTAAATCGCGTAAATCAGATAAGACTATTAGTGCATCACATATGCCACTCTTATCAACATCATATGGCCCCATTGGGCACCCCTCTAGGCTTGCATAAGGTTCCAAAACATATTTTGGAGGCTTCCTAGCAGTTTAGGGCAGTTTTGGGACACTTCCTTATGACCGTCCCACCAAGGGACGATCACAATTGGTGACCATCCCACCCAGGGACGACCATCCATAACCGTCCCTGGGTGGGATGGTCCCTAAATAGACCCTTGAAAAAGTCAAGGGATGCATGAAATGGCAATCAAAGACTTTAATTACCATGTCCAATCATCCCAAATTTATTGGGGACGTACCATTAGAGTCAGGGATAGAATATTGGGAGCCCCAAGTGGGCAATCTTCCCTCACCTATGCATGTTAGCAAATTGGACAAGTGGTGGCACCTGCCTTGCATGGCAAGACTTGCACCTTTGCCCTAAATGCCCTTTTGGGCTATAAAAAGAGGTGAATTAACCCATTTCAAAAGAGGATATTTGTAGCATTTTTATAATGAAGTGTTTCCCAATTCTACCCTCGCTTACCCTCACCTTTTGCAAACCAAACTTCACTCCCCATTTGACCTTGAAACCCTCTTCATTCGAAGGTGCTTTCAGGGGTAATAGGAATCGATCCAACTATCCCAAACCAAAAAAATTGAAGGTAAATTTAGCCCCATCTATTGAAAATACCCCTAAACCAGTTTTGGACCAAATCCCAATAGCATTGGTGACAAAAATAGACCAAAATTGTAACCGCCCCACTTGGGGACAGTCAGCAGTCAGTAGGTGTCACACCTAGGGATGGTTAGAAAAAAGCATGGAACTTGGTTAAAATTCCTCCATAGACCCCTTAGGAATTCTTAGGTGAACCCTTGGTCTAAATTTTGTGAATTTTGGAGCATATTTGATGGCAGATTTGAGGTCTCCAATGTTGCAGGTTTAGGTGTCCCTATCAGGGATGGCCACTATTTTTGCACACTTTTACATAGAATATTGTGTTTAAATCTTACCAAAAGCATTTATAGTAGATTATATTGCATTTATATATCATCTAAAACAATTTCCATGTGTTATAGATTAGTTTTGATGTTTCTATATTAATTAATTTTCTATGTTTTCAAGGCTTTTATTCTATAATGCATGTGCTACTAACTCCTTTTCAATCCCTTGTGTGTAGGTGCAGGTATTCTAGACAGAAGGAAGGAGCTAAAGAGGCAAGGAAAAGAATCCCAAGACTAGCTCTCGATTGTGGGAACGCAATATTCACACCTTAGAACATCACTTTAAGTCCCTTTAAAGGGATTAGATCCCTTGCATATTGTAATGTTGAGATGCATCACATTTATAAAATCCCTTGAGGGGATGTATTGTAATCATGTTTGAAGCTATAAATGAATGAATAGAAGGAGAAATCCACCTCTTTATTACATACTTTGTTTCATTTGATAGATTACATGTTTATGCTCTTTTCCCTTTGAATGCTTTCAAACTGCTTTACATTGCAATAAAATGCCCTTAAAGTGATGTTGTAAATTTCACTTCTTCAATGGCGATCACGGTGGGACTGAAGAAGCAAAATTTACATCACCTTAAGGGCATTTTAAGGCAATGTAAAGCAGTTTGAAAGCATTCAAAGGAAAAAGAGCATAAACATGTAATCTATCAAATGAAACAAAGTATGTAATAAAGAGGTGGATTTCTCCTTCTATTCATTCATTTATA
This sequence comes from Wollemia nobilis, assembly GCA_028583015.1. Lineage (NCBI taxonomy): Eukaryota > Viridiplantae > Streptophyta > Pinopsida > Araucariales > Araucariaceae > Wollemia > Wollemia nobilis. The sequence continues at coordinate 3,308,948 of JAQPPZ010013509.1, read as the reverse complement.
GCTTCAAACATGATTACAATACATCCCCTCAAGGGATTTTATAAATGTGATACATCTCAACATTACAATATGCAAGGGATCTAATCCCTTGAAAGGGACTTAAAGCGATGTTCTAAGGTGTGAATCTCGCATTCCCACAATTGAGAGCTAGTCTTGGGCTTCTTTTCCTTGCCTCTTTAGCTCCTCCCTTCTATATAGAATACCTGCACCTACACACAAGGTATTGAAAAGGAGTTAGTAGCACATGCGTTATAGAATAAAAGCCTTGAAAACATAGAAAAGCATTTAATCTAGCAACATCAAAACTAATCTATAAAACATGGAAATTATTCTAGATGATATATAAATGCAATATAATCTAATATAAATTCTTTTGGAGAGATTTAAACACAAGATTCAAGGTAAAAGTGTGCAGAAACAATGGTCATCCCTGATAGGGACACCTAAACCTGCAACATTGGAGACCTCAAATATACCAGGGGTTCACCTAAGCATTCCTAAGGGATCTATGGAGGAATTTTACGCAAATTCCATGTTGTTTTCTGACCATCCCTAGTGTGACACCTACTAACTGTTGATCATCCCTAAGTGGGGTGGTTAAAAATCTAGTCTATTTTTGAATGCTATTGGGCTTTGGTCCAAAACTGGTTTAGGGGTATTGTCGACAGATGGTGCCAAATTTACCTTCAATTTGGATGGTTTGGGATAGTTGGATCGATTCTTATTACCCCTGAAAGAACCTTCGAATGAAGAGGGTTTCAAGGTCAAATGGGGGGTGAAGTTTGGTTTGCAAAAGGTGAGGATAAGTAAGGGTAGAATTGGGAAACACTTCATTTTCAAAATGCTACAACTCTTCTCTTTTGAAATGGGTGAATTCACCTCTTTTTATAGCCCAAAAGGGCATCTAGGGCAAAGGAGAAAGTCTTGCCATGTGAGGCAAGTGCCTCCACTTGTCCAATTTGCTAACATGCATAGGTGAGGAAAGGTTGCCCACTTGGGGCTCCCAATATTCTATCCCTGACTCTAATGGTAGGTTCTCAATCAATTTGGGGTGATTGGATGCAGTAATGGTAGCCTTTGATTGCCATTTAATGCATCCCTTGAATTTTTCAAGGGTGTGTTTAGGTACCATCCCACCCAGGGACGGTTATGGATGGTTGTCCCTGGATGAGACGGTCACCAATTATGACCATCCCTTGGTGGGACAGTCATAAGGAAGTGTCCCAAAACTCCCCTAAACTGCTAGGAAGCCTCCAAAATGTGTTTTAGAGCCTTAAGAAAGCCTATAGGGGTGCCCAATGGGGCCATATGATGTCGATAAGAGTGGCACATATGATGCACTGATAGTATTATCTGATTTACATGATTTAGGTGTCTATAGATGCCCCTTTTTGGGATACGCTATGTGCAACAAAGCGTTGAGCAAAAATAGATCACTAAATCATAAAATGATTAAGGTTGTTCATTAACCTAATCAACTCTTGATGCCTCCATTGTGGAAAGGGCATACATTCTTGGAATCCTTGCTATTGACATAGTCGAAGGATCAATTTCGGGTATACCTTTCAACCGTGTTGTAGTAACAGTATTATGGGGTTTAGAGTATACTATATTTTGGTGCCTTGTGTTATTGTAAACCTTTACATGGGTTAATTCTTGAGGTTTCAAGGAGGTCAAGCCTATATTTTTGTTTCTTATGCTGATTATTTTCCCCAGCATGGGCTTGAAAATTTATTTTTAGCCAATATTCTTTTGAATGCATGGAATTTACACTTCTGAGTGTTTTAATGTTGATTTGATATTTGAATTAATTATTATGACTACTCCCTCAAGATATGAGTCAATGAGGGCATGACAAATGATGAAGTTATGAGTCGCTTGACACATATGACTTAATTGGGGTAACTCTTTGTTTTACCCATGGTACTATATACCTATTTGAAGGGGATTTTTGACTGTTTTGATGAATATTTTTGGAAGCAAAAGGCTAAAATTTTCATTCTCGTGGAGCAGTCCAGACATGGAGGCCTTCTTGGGGAGTAAAATAAATACTTTTTATGGATCCAAAATATTATAGGTTCAATATTGATCCCTGCTAATTTGGTGACCTTTTTGCCTTGTTTTTGGTGGGTTTTTAACCCTTTTTTTGATATTTTTAAGCTTTTTTAATGCAATTTTATTTTGACCATCCTAGGGTGGGATAGCCAGCAAAATATGCACTTGTTCCACCTAGGTGTGGTCAGCTTTTTTTATCTATATAAGCCCAAAATGAGGCATATGAGCTCATTTTTTTCATTCTTCTTGGAGAATTTGGAGATGAGAGAGGTAGGAGAGTGATATTATGAAGTGGAGAACTATCAAAATATCAACCTACAACATGAACCAGCCAACGGATGCAACAGGCGATGGAGCCGGTGCGAAATGGGTATGAACCACATGTCTTTCTCTACCTTATTTTATTGTGTTTTTATGATTTTTATTGCAATTTTCATACTAGACCTATGATAATGGTTAATAAACCCTATGAGTAGTTAAATTAATTAAATTTATCTTTTATTTATTTTTTAGATGCAAAAAATTAGGGTTAAATGCCAAATTTTTAGTGATTTTTAGGGTTTTTTAGGGTAATTTTAGGGGTCAAATTAACCATATTTTACCCATTTTTGGGGGCCATCCCTATAAGAGACAATCATGGGTGGCCATACCTAGGTGGTATGGCCACCAAATTGGGGGTCGTACCTAGGTGGGACGGCCAAAAACTGCTCCAAAAAGGGCCTATTTTTAGGTATTTTTTGGTATTTGTTTTGGTATTTTTAAGGTTATTTTATGCATTTTTAGGGCATTTTTGACACCCTATTTTACATGAGCAGATAGTTAGGAGTCGGTACAGAGTTTTGACTCTATTTCAGGTAACTAGAGACCATTTTACTACTGTATACTGGTGATGGCTTGATGTCATTGGCCTATAACATGTTACACGGTTAGATCCCGTGGTGGGCGATCGTGCCTATCTGACTGCATTGATAGATCTATGGGACCCTTGTACTAATACTTTCAATTTAGCTATAGGGGATATGATAGTGACATTAGACGATGTATATTGGCTACTACGTATTCCTATAGATGGGTTCCTGATAGTGTCTACTCCTATAGAGCAGCGAGAGGTCGTAGTGCGGAGGTACTTTAGGGCGCACTGGGAGAATACAGTGATTGATCTTCTCAACGGAGGGATATTAGTGGCATCATGGTATCAGGATAGTGTGCTTGGTATTAAGCATGCCCTTTTTATGACCTTGATCAGCAATATGTTGCTTCCCAATTATTCAGGTGCTAGGTTCCCATGGAACCTACTAGAGCTGGTGTTCACTCTTATGGATTGTACAAAGGATGAGCCCATAGTGATGGCTTGGGGTCCTACTTTATTATCATAGCTATATGATGAGCTATATGAGATCCACTCTCATGGATAGAAGGATTTTGGTAGTATCTTTCTACTACAGGATTGGGCTTAGCAGCATATTACTATGGAGATACCATGGGGACTACCATGGACTACTCAAGCAGAGCTGCTAGACAAGGATATTGGCTATGGAGAGCTATGTAAGAGGTCACATGAGGTAGGCTAGATCCAATGACATGTTGGGGAGGTTGAGCACTACATAGATGATTTTGCATGGCTCAGGGTGATAGACATTGAGTGGAGGCCCTACAAGGATTTTCTTTACTAGAGGGAGGCTAAGACACAGCTATGCCAAGTTTAGTGAGGTAGATGGTTGATAGGTCGACATGGGACAATGTAAGAGTACTTCTCTTATAATCATGTGCTACAATATTTTAGGCTATGCCAGGGGTTACCTAGGGAGCTGAATGTCTACCATCATCATGGGGATGAGAAGACTCTATCATGGCCAGTTGTAGAGGCATTGGGAGAGGAGTCAGATCCTGAGATGGCAGTTTCTAATTTGGATGATGTACGAACTATAGAGTATTACACATGGTGGGTCATACAACGGTGGCAAGGGGAGGGACCACTAGGTATGGATGTAGCTACAAGGGTAGTGTATGTAGCTAGGGATGCTCTAGTTAAGGAAGGTTTTGGTGAGTCTTCCTATGATGAGGAGGCAGAAATAGGTGAGTGATTTGTGTGGTAGAGTGTGTCAGTGGATAGGGTGGAGTTTATTGATGTGCAGGATCTAGTAGGCTTTGATGAGGATGACCTTGGAGATCAGGATGTTCAGGCACAATTAGCAACACAAGATGATACAATGGTAGATCTATAGAGTGATCAAGATTTACTACAGGTACAGGTGCAGAGTGCATAGCTTGATATGGAGAGGTAGGTAGCATTGATAGCTACATTTCATATGTAGGTTCACATAAAGGGTCCTAGTCATGGGGAGTCTAGCAGTGGTAAGTTAGCCGCAATGTGGGAGGAGATGGTACATGTCCAAGGTTTGGTGGTGACATATCAAAATTAGTATCGAGAGGAGCTCACCTACATGGATATGATGGAGGATGAGATAGTGCATATTAAGGGGTGCATACCGTATCGGGCATTAGCTATTGGACCACAACATAGCCAAAGGAGCGATATGGGAAATTTGTATGGTCATATGAGGGCTATGAGCTCTGCATAGAGGATGGAGGTTTCTAGAGGTAACAGGTCAGGGGGTAGTAGGTCTGGGAGCTCATGATAGACTCACACTAAGGGTAGAGGAGAGATTTGAGGTACCGATCCTGTGTGACCATGGCTAGCAGACTCTAATGGTGCTTTGTTTTGACTTTTTGAGTTGTGAAGTTTGATTACTCACTTTTATTGTAGCCTACGAGTATTTTATGAACTATGATGTAGATTTTAGCTTTTACATATGGACATATATGTGTATGACTTTGCTTTGATAATTATGTCATATTTTACTGCTTTGTGATATGTATGTTTATTCTATGATTTATGATGCTTTTGATAAATGTCTACCATGGATGCATGTATTTATCAGATGATGTGAGTTGATGATATGTAGATGTGTAAGCTTTCTCTACATGTTTTCATAAATTAAAATATATGCAAAAAATAGTCAGTGGTCATCTAAATATTATTGCTAATATTTACCCAATATCTATCCTATTTCATGAACATCACTTAAGAAACAAAATTTTATAAGGAAAAAATGTGTATGATTTGATGTAAATATTGATGTGATTTAATTTTGTATGATGGATTTATGATGACTATTTGACACATTATATGCTAGCACCATAGACTATACAAAATGTATCTTTGTTACTTTCATGTTATTATAACACTTATGTAATGGATTTTATAACTTTGACAAACATGTGACAACATGATGTAAAATGAAATGGGTAATGTAATATTATAAGATGTTATTTGAAAGTTTTGAAGAGACTCAAATACTCTAGTTACCTAATCAAAAGTCATATAATAACTATAAAATATCTTTTGACAAAGTATGAACCTACTAAGATAACCAAGATAATCAATATCCTTGTGTGTGCATGTTAATTCATTACCATGATAATGCATAACATTGCCCTAGTGCAAACGGGATTCACTCAGCCCATCTAAACTAGAGATCACTCTACGAGTCTCATTATCTTGAGTTTTGTACTTAGTTGGATTATACTACTAGGTAATCTAGGTTACAACAAGATAGCTCATCCACATTCAAACATTGGTCTATACCTAAGCAAGTTGCTTAAGTGATATATATATCGTCATGCGGGAGGCTACCACCATTGACAAGTAGGCTATCCACCAAACCTGTAATGATGATCACCTTATGGTTCTATAATGCTGAGAATTCTAGGGATTCAAGTTCAAGACTCCCTTATTTTCTTTTAACTTTGACTTTCTCAAGGTATTATATTATTTTTTTTGTTGATCAAGGTATTTTAGTAGTGGTGAGGACCACTGTTTCTTTTTACTTTTTCTAGAGTGATAATAATCACTATTTTTTTTTGCATATTTTTGAAGTGATAATAATCACTATTTTAATTTTTCTCTTTGGGATACTTGCCCTAGTGTAGGGTAAAGTATTTTTGGTAAGGAGGAACTTTTCCTTTTTTCAATTCTCAGCATCTTTGAACCATTCACACAAGGGGATGAGCAATATAACATTTTTTCTTGAAAGTAACCTAGACCACTTTTATAGTTTTCATATTTCCTTGTGCTAGAATTGGATTTATTAATATGAAAATATGTTGGGATTTTGATGTATACCAAGCATTATCCAAGTAGGATTCTACCTACTGAAAATCATGATAGATTTTTGCAAAATCTGAGAAGGCAACTAGATATGGTTGAGTGACCAAAAAATTTAACTATGTTTTACCAACAATGGCTAAGTGATGGGAAATAGACATATAATATGGAATGTGAATGCACATGGTATATGTAATGTAAACATGTGGTAATATTGACTCATAATAACAATGATTTTAATATATGCCTAGTGTACAGACCTGGTGCTATACATGTATGATCAATTTGGAATGATGCATAATGCAATGATGAGTATGCCCAATGTAATTTAGATGAAGTGCAACAAAGCAATATTTTTGTATTTTGATGATTTTAATGATATTTTTGAATTTTTGATATATGTATATATAGGTTGACCAATGGGCTTAATGAATTCCATTGGGGCTTTTGGGTGACCAAAGGACTTATAGACACCTTTGAAGCATTTCGAGATGACCTAAATAATTGTATATTGCCTAGGAATGTTTAAGTTTGACCTAGACGGTCAATAGACCACCTAGGGATGTTTTATGGGGACCAAAGGGCTTATAGATGCCTTTGGAGCTTTTTATATTGACCTAGATGATCATAGATATTCTAGGAATATTTTCTTTTGACCTAGACGATCATCGACCGCCTAGGGGTATTTTAGGTGACCTAGACGGTCATCGGTACTAAGGAAATGCCATAGATTACCTAGGGGCATTTTGTTGTGACCAAAGGGCATATAGATGCTTTTGGAGATTTTAGGGTTGACCTAGATGATCGTAGATAATCTAGGAACATTTTCTTTTGACCTAGATAGTCATAGACCGTCCAGGGGTATTTTAGGTGACCTAGACGGTCATTAACACTAAGGAAGTGTCATAGACTACCTAGGGTAATTTGGGTGTGACTAAAGCACTTATAGATACCTTTGGAGCATTTAGGATTGACCTAGATTATCGTAGATAGTCTAGGTACATTTTTATTTGACCTATATGATCGTAGACTACCTAGGAGTGTTTTAGGTGACCTAGACGGTCATCGACACTAAGGAAGTGTCATAGACTGCCTAGGGGCATTTGGTTGTGACCAAAGGGCTTATAGATGCCTTTGGAGAATTTAGGGTTAACCTAGATAATGGTAGATAGTCTAGGAATATTTTTATTTGACCTAGATGGTCATCGACTGCCTAAGAGCATTTTAGGTGACCGAGACGGTCATCGACACTAAGTAAGTGTCATAGACTACCTAGGGGCATTTGGTCATGAAAAATGGGCTTATAGATGCCTTTGGAGCATTTAGGGTTGACCTGGATGATGGTATATAGTCTAGGAACATTTTTATTTGACCTAGATGGTCGTCGACCGCCTAGGAGCATTTTAGGTGACCTAGACGGTCATCGACACTAAGGAAGTGTCATAGACTATCTAGGGGTATTTTAGGGTGACCAAAGGTCTTATAGATACCTTTGGAATTTTTTGTATTGACCTATATGATCATAGATAGTCTAGGGATATTTTTATTTGACCTAGGCGGTCATAGACCGCCTAGGAGCATTTTAGGTGACCTAGACAGTCATTGACACTAAGGAAGTGTCATAGACTAACTAGGAGCATTTGGTTGTGACCAAAGGGCTTATAGATGTCTTTGGAGCATTTAAGGTTGACCTAGATGATCGTAGATAGTCTAGGAGAAGTTTTATTTGACCTAGATGGTCATAGACTACTGAGGAGCATTTTAGGTGACCTAGACGGTCATCGACACTAAGGAAATGTCATAGACTACCTAGGGGTATTTTAGGGTGACCAAAGGGCTTATATATGCCTTTGGGGATTTTTGTAACTTTTATTACTTTGTTATTCTAGGAGGAAGGTGCAATACCTTGTGTACCCCCAACATTTGTGGTGATAAAAGGAAGCGAGGAAGGTGCAATACCTTTATGATACTCAATTTGCTTCATTTCTTGTGATTTAAATAGTGGGGAAGGTATGACACCTTGGACACCCCCAACATATTCTATTTTTGATGCCTTATTATTGGCTTGAGGGCATTTTATTGCAATTTACAACATCGCCTTAAGGGCATTTTATTGCAATGTAAAGCAATTTGAAAGCATTCAAAGGGAAAAGAGCATAAACATGTAATCTATTAAATGAAACAAAGTATGTAATAAAGAGGTGGATTTATCCTTCTATTAATTCATTTATAGCTTCAAACATGATTACAATACATCCCCTTGAGGGCTTTTATAAATATGATACATCTCAACATTACAATATGCAAGGGATCTAATCCCTTGAAAGGGACTTAAAGTGATGTTCTATGGTGTGAATCTCGTGTTCCCACAATCGAGAGCTAGTATTGGGCTTCTTTTCCTTACCTCTTTAGCTCCTCCCTTCTATCTAGAATACCTACACCTACACACAAGGGATTGAAAAGGAGTTAGTAGCACATGCGTTATAGAATAAAAGCCTTGAAAACATAGAAAAGCAATTAATCTAGCAACATCAAAACTAATCTATAACACATGGAAATTGTTCTAAATGATATATAAATGTAATATAATCTAATCTAAATGCTTTTGGAGATATTTAAACACAAGATTCAAGGTAAAAGTGTGAAAAAAAGTGGTCATACATGATACGGACACCTAAACCTGCAACATTAGAGACCTCAAATATGCCATCAAATCTGCTCCAAACTTCACCAAATTAGTCCATGTAGTCTTTGCAAATCTAGAGCCCTTCAAATACTGCAATATGGTGCAATAAATTCTAGATTCGACATTACCTTCGACTCATGTAGAATTCTGACTGAATACATCTATTCAGGGTCTACCCACTCCATCATCACCTTCCATTCCACCATCTACATCTTCATCCATCCCATCCTCATCATCGATAGCCATAGAGATGCCTTCAACATCATTAGATCCTCCATTGAAGAACATGTCAAAAAGGCCCATTGATGAGAGTCTATATTTAGTTTTTGCCATATCCACTGATGATATTCCTTGTTTAGTAGACAAGGAATCATCTCTAGAGGTTCACATCGAGTCACCTCAAACCTCACTTCCATATCATTCACCTTTGCCATCCCAGACCACAGTGCATATATCTAATACAGGGATAGAAGAATATCTAGTAAGAAATGTCACAATGGTTCCATCCGTAGAGAAAATGCAAGATATGGGCAACCTCATTTTCCCATAGGTGGCATTGTGCCTCTTGTTTTACCTCCCAATAACACTAATTTCATATATTGAGGTTTATAATATGGAGCTCTACCAATTCCTTCGAAAGTAGAAGATTATGAACCTTTTTCAAAGGATGTAAACTATTTTTTGAGTCCATATTATGCATTGTGATACTTAGATCACTATAATTGGCATGGTTTTGGTTTAGGCCTATATTATTAGGGTACTCGTATCCCATCTCAACCCCAATATCAGCTACCTTATGATAAATCTAGGTTGGGACACAATAAGATAGTACCGTTAGACGTCCTCATAGATAGTCTAGAACATCTATATCTAGGTTATTAGGATAAGCTTGCACACAATCCATACGTCAATCCGAATCACATTCATTCCTAGGGTGATTATTTCCCCATAGATATGACATATCAAGGACTATCTAGTGATGTTGCCCAACCCCATGAAGTAGGGGAAAGCTCACATACCTTGAAATCTGATAATGAGGAAGAGGATCAAGGTCCTCCTCACGAATGGACGAGTGATGATGAAGATGACTATGGTGTCACACCAATGAACTATCCTAGCTCAGATGATGAACATGAGAGAGTGTTCCACTTGGATGATGAGGATGAATATTATATTCATATGTTATTCCTTGTCTAAGGCCCCATATGATGCCAGCTCTTACCACGTGAATATCAAGCTCGTCCTATTTTGCATAGGCTACCGCTATTTATTCCACTTCCACCAGATCCACCCTCATGAGTTATGAGACTACATCAAGTCTCTAGACCCACTAACCCTAGAACAGGAGATCATGTATCCATAAAAATGATTTCCATAGATTTAACTACACCACTGATAGATCTAAATAACCCATCAAAGTCATTGCATATCGACATTGAGTCAATTTACTTTGATCGGGAAGATTCCACCCCATCACCATCAGAGTATTGGCCTTGCACGGAAATGTTACAGTCATTTCAATTTTCTCCAAGAACTACTTAGAATATTTTTCAAACCAAGGTTTATCCTAAATTTCCTATGGATGAAGCAAACCCAGCTGATGACATTCACTTGATTCCCACTCCACATCAGTTGGAATATGGGTCTCATATGTCAATTGAGACAACAATTGACAAGGATATCGGTACAGATCCTGATACTCCCTGCATTATCAAACTAGGGGAAGGTCTATCCCCAGTTGAACAAGATGATTTCATATAAGCATTAAAATAAAGTATGAATCCTTTTGCTTGGTCTTATAAAGACATGCCAGGACTGGACCCAAATGTAGTCATGCATAATCTTACATTGGACCCAAAGATAAAACCATTCAAGCAAAAGTTGTGTAAGATGCACCCAAAAGTAGCCTTAATGGTGAAAGATGAATTACAAAATTTGTTGGACACTGATTTCATCATTTCAGTAGACTATCCACCATGGGTTTCAAACATGGTTCTCATAAAGAAGCTTGATGGGAGGACTTGAATTTACACTGACTTCAGATATCTCAAAAAAGTGAGTCCTAAGGATGAATTTCCCTTACCAAACATTGATGTGTTGGTAGACGCTATAGCAAGACATGAAATGCTATCTCTCATGGATGGTTTCTCTGGATATAATCAAATCCATATTAATCCTAAAGACCAAATCAAAATGGTGTTTACAACACCTTGGGGGACATTCTATTATAAGGTCATGCCTTTTTGCCTTAAGAACACTAGCACCACCTATCAATAAGCCATGATGTATATCTTCCATGAATACATGTATAAGATTTTTGAAGATTACATGGATGACTTATTGGCAAAATATCTATTGTGCCATGAGCATATCGATGTATTATGTAAGGTTCTAGATCGTCTCATTGAGCACAACATTAGTCTTAATCCTAAAACGTGTGTATTTGGTGTCACATATGGTAAAATTTTGGGATTCATAGTCTTCAAGCAAGGCATAGAGTTATATCCAAACAAGGTCAAGGAAATATTAGAAATGCCTCCCCCCACAACCATTAAGTAGCTAAGTAGCTTGCAAGGAAAGGTCACATCCATAAAATGTTTTATAGCGCAATTATTGGATAAGTTTTGATCCATGAATAGGTTGCTACACAAGGGGGTCTCATTTCATTGGGATGAAGAATATCAAAATGCTTTTGATGATATTAAGCAATACCTAGCTTCATCACCCGTATTGGCTCCTCCACGACCAGGATTTTTATTCTATTTATAAATATCAGCTACTAATTTGGCATTGGGTACCATGTTGTCCCAAAAGAATGAATTTCATAAAGAATGGACCACCTATTACATCAGCCGCACACTGGTCAGCTATGAAATCAAGTATGCATACATTGAGAAGCTATGCTTAGTAGTGGTCTTTACCACTAAAAAGCTATTCCATTATATGCTCAATCATACCATGTATGCCATATCTAAAGAAAATCCATTGTGATATATGATGAGTCGAACATATCACAATAGTCGCACGGTGAAATGGATAATATTGTTGATAGAATTTGACCTAGAGTTCATTGGAAAAAAATCAATCAAATGACAGGTCATAGTCGATAAACTAGTAGAGGCTCCTCTCCAATATGACAAGCCTCTAAATTTATATCTTCCCAATGATGGAGTGTTTCATATCTCGTAATTGCTTGATTCTATAGAGCCTGATTCATAGCCAGACATAACTCTATTCTTTGATGGGTCTAAATGCGAGCAAGGGTGTTGTGCAGGTATCATGTTTTTCACACTGCAAGGGACTCCAATACCTCTTTTGTTTAAACTCGATATCCTATGTACCAAAAACAATTTCGAGTATGAATGCCTCATCATTGATCTTCAAATGGAATTGCCATAAAAATTATAAAGTTAAACATTTTTGGTGATTCCTTGCTCATAATTAATCAGGTTAAAGGGATATTCCAGTGTAGATGTCCTGTCTTGCAAGCCTACAAATACCTAGTGGACAAACTTATAGAAAAATTTGAATGGTATGATATAGAGGCACTCCCTCATTCATCTAATTTTTTTGCAAATACAATGGCTTCCTTAGGGTCGCTAATCTCGCAAAAACCTTCAGATGATATTATAACTATTTAAGTAAAAATGCTAGCACAATCTGTGACTGAGCGTGATGAGCATAACGCCACACCAAACATTCACATGATTCAAATTAATCCTTCACATGAAAGGTTAGCTCAACTATACAATTATTTGAATAACGCCCAATGGGGGACTCTATTCCCTTAGAATTATTTTGATACTAGCATAACACTATATCTTCAAGTTCATTCTCAATCAGCATTCACATGAGACGAATGTCAAAAGGATTGCACGATTCATAATATTGAGGCTTCTTCAAGGCAATATTGGGTCGCATAGATTAAATATTATCTTAAACTAGGTAATATTCCACATGGATTATCATATGTCGTAAAGTGAGCATATAAAAAAAAGGTGGCAAAATATGTCTTATTAGGAGACATAATATATCATTGGAGTTATGAAGGTATCCTCCTTCGTTGCTTAGACTCACAGGAGTTGGCTTAGGCCATTACCCAAGAACACGATGGTACATGTGTTGGCCACTTTAGTGGCATGGCCATCGCTAAGCGCATTCTTCACATGGGCTATTATTGGAAAACTTTATAGTAATATTGTTGCACTTATGTAAAGAAGTGCGTGAAGTGTCAACATCATGCAAATTTGACATACGTACCTTCATAGGCCTTACAACCTATTCAATTAGTCTAGCCATTTGCACAATGGAGGTTTGATTTAATGGGGAAAATCTCACCTACATCTTCGGTCCGTCACATGTTTATCATAACAGCAACCGAGTACTTCATAAAATGGGTGGAAGAAATTCTCCTTACCACGACGATTGGACCTCGCATTGCGGAGTTCATGCTACATAATATCATATGTCATTTTGGTATTCCATCCAAAATAATATTGGATAATGGAACACCCTTAAAATATAAGGATGTGCATGCATTAACAACAAATTATAACATAAAGCATAGCTTTTCCACGCCCTATTATCCGTAGGCCAATGGGCAAGTAGAGGAATCAAATAAGACAGTAGTAGCCATCTTGAAGAAAATCATTCAAGAAAATCATCAAGATTGGCATAATAATTTACCTATCACCCTTTGGGCCTATCGCACTAGCATCAGATGCCCACTGGGGCAACTCCATTTTCACTAGTGTATGGTTTTGGAGCCATCATGCCTCTAGAATTAGATATCTCGTCGCTATGCATCTTCATGCAGGAATTCATCGATGATGATACAGCTAGGCAAGCTTGTTTAGATCAGTTAACGTTACTTGATGAATGATGTGTAAATACCCTCGAGCATCTACATTTTTATCAAGAACGTCTTAAGAGATCTTACAACTTGAAACTACACCAGAGATATTTTCAAGTTGGTGATTTAGTTCTAAAAGAGAACCAACAAAACTCAAATTTGTCCTCTAACTTGCAGGACAAATTTACAACAAATTGGTTAGGTCCATTCATCATTACAAGACATATTGGACCTAGAACTTATCGTCTACCATCCATAAAAGGAATTGAAGAGCCTAAATCAATGAATATTAGTCATTTTTTGTCATTTCATGCTTAGAGCACCAATAAAATGCCCTAGGCAGTCTATGACACTTTCGTAGTGTCGATGACCATCTAGGTCACCTAAAATACTCCTAGGCGGATGGCCACCATGTAGGTCAAATAAAAATATTCCTAGACTATCTACCATCATCTAGGTCAACCCTAAATTCTCCAAATGCATATATAAGCCCTTTGGTTACAACCAAATTCCCCTAGGTAGTCTATGACACTTCCTTAGTTTTGATGACCGTCTAGGTCACCTAAAATGCTCCTAGGCAGTCTATGACCGCCTAGGTCAAATAAAAATATCCCTAGACTGTCTACGATCATCTAGGTAAATCCAAAAATCTCTAAAGGCATAAATAAGACCTTTGGTCACCCTAAAATACCCCTAGGCAGTCTATGACACTTCCTTAGTGTCGATGATCGTCTAGGTCACCTAAAACACTCCTAGGTAGTCGATGATCGTCTAGGTCAAATATAAATGTTCCTAGACTATCTACCATTGTCTAGGTCAACCCTAAATTCTCCAAAAGGATCTATAATCCCTTTGGTCAAAAAAAAATACCCCTAGGCAGTCTATGACACTTCCTTAGTGTCGATGATCGTCTAGGTCACCTAAAATGCTCCTAGGCGGTCGATGACTATCTAGGTCAAATAAAAATGTTCCTAGACTATCTACCATTGTCTAGGTCAACCCTAAATGCTCCAAATGCATCTATAATCTATTTGGTCACAACCAAATACCCCTAGGTATTCTATGACACTTCCTTAGTGTCGATGACCATCTAGGTCATCTAAAACGCTCCTAGGTAGTCTACGACCGTCTAGGTCAAATAAAAATATTCCTAGACTATCTATCATCATATAGGTCAACTCTAGATGCTCCAAAGGCATATATAATATCTTTGGTCACAACCAAATACCCCTAGGTATTATATAACACTTCCTTAGTGTCGATGACTGTCTAGGTCACCTAAAATGCTTCTAGGTAGTCTATGATCACCTAGGTCAAATAAAAATGTCCCTAGAATATCTACGATCATCTAGGTCAATACAAAAATCTTCAAATGCATCTATAAGCCCTTTGGTCACCCTAAAATGACCCTAGGTAGTCTATAATACTTCCTTAGTGTCGATGACCATCTAGGTCACCTAAAATGCTCCTAGGCAGTCAACAATCATCTAGGTCAAATAAAAATGTTCCTAGACTATATAGCATTATCTAGGTCAACCCTAAATACTCCAAAGGCATCTATAAGCCCTTTGGTCATACCAAATGCCCCTAGGTAGTCTATGACACTTCCTTAGTTTCGATGACTATCTAGGTCACCTAAAACACTCCTAGGTGGTTGACGATTGTCTAGGTCAAATAAAAACATTTCTAGACTATCTATCATCTTCTAGGTCAACCCTAAATGCTCCAAAGACATATATAAGTCCTTTGGTCACAACCAAATTTCCCTAGGTAGTCTATGACACTTCCTTAGTGTCTATTACCATCTAGGGCACCTAAAATTCTCCTAGGCGATCTACGACCATCTAGGTCAAATAAAAATATCCCTACACTATCTACGATCATCTACATCAACCCTAAATGCTCCAAAGAAATCTATAAGCCCTTTGGTCACAACCAAATACCCCTAGGTATTCTATAATACTTCCTTAGTGTTAATGATCGTCTAAGTTACCTTAAACATCCCTAGGCGGTCTATGATCGTCTAGGTCAAAATAAAATATTCCTAGATTATCTACGATCATCTAGGTCAACCCTAAAATCCCCAAAGGCATTTATAAGCACTTTGGTCACAACCAAATGCCCATAAGTAGTCTATGGCATTTCCTTAGTGTCGATGACTATCTAGATCACCTAAAATACCCCTAGGTGGTCGATGATAGTCTAGGTCAAAATAAAATGTTCCTAGACTATCTATGATTTTATAGGTCAATAAAAAAAGCTCCAAAGGTATCGATAAGCCTTTTGGTCCCTATCAAACGTCCCTAGGCGGTCTATTGATAGTCTAGGTCAAACTTAAATGTTCCTAGGTGATCTATGATCATTTAGGTCATCCTGAAATGCTCCAAAGGCATCTATAAACCCTTTGGTAACCCAAAAGTCCCAATGAATTAATTAAGCCCATTGGTCAACCTATATATACATATATATCAAAAACTTAAAAATATCATTAAAATCATCAAAATACAAAAATATTGCTTCATTGCACTTCATCTAAATTGCATTAGGCATACTCATCATTGCATTATGCATCATTCCAAATTGATCATACATGTCTAGCACCAGGTCTGTACACTAGCCATCTATTAAAATCATTGTTATTATGAGTCAATATTACCACCTGTTTACATTACATATACCATGTACATTCACATTCCATATTATATGTCTGTTTTCCGTCACTTAGCCATTGTTAGTAAAACATAGTTAAAGTTTTTGGTCACTCAACCATATCTAGTTGTCTTCTCAAATTTTGTAGAAAGATATCATGATTTTTAAAAGGTAGAATCCTACTTGGATAATGCTTGGTATACATAAAAATCCCAACACATTTTCATATTAATAAATCCAAGTCTAGCGCAAGGAAATATGAAAACTATAAAAGTGGTCTAGGTTACTTTCAAGTGAAAATGTTATCTTGATCATCCCTTGTGCAAATGGTTCAAATATGCTAAGAATTTAAAAAAGGACAAGTTCCTCCTTATCCAAAATATCTTGTCGTACACTGGGGCAAGTATCTTAAAGAGAAAAATTAAAATAGTGATTAATATCACTTCAAAAATATGCAAAAACAAACAGTGATTATTGTCACTCCAGAAAAAGCAAAAAGAAACAGTGGTCTTCACCACTACTAAAATCCCTTGCTCAATAAACAAAAATGAACAACTCCCTTGAGAAAGTCAAAGTTAAAAGAAAATAAGGGAGTCTTGAACTTGAATCCCTAGAATTATCAGCATTAGAGAACCATAAGGTGATCCTCATTACAGGTTTGGTGGATAGCCTACTTGTCAATGGTGGATAGCCTACTTGTCAATGGTGGTAGCCTCTCGAATGACAACATGTTTGTCACTTAAGCAACTTGCTTAGGTATAGACAAATGTTTGAATGTGGATGATCTATCTTGTTGTAACCTAGATTACCTAGTAGTCTAATCCAACTAAGTACAAAACTTAGGATAATGAGACTCACAGAGTGATCTCTAGTCTAGATGGGCTGAGTGAATCCTGTTTGCACTAGGGCAATGTTATGCGTCATCATGGTAATGAATTAACATGCACACACAAGGATATTGATTATCTTGGTTATCTTAGTAGGTTCATACTTTGTCAAAAGATATTTTATAGTTATTATATGACTTTTGATTAGGTAACTAGAGTATTTGAGTCTCTTCAAAACTTTCAAATAACATCTTATAATATTACATTACCCATTTCATTTTACATCATGTTGTCACATGTTTGTCAAAGTTATAAAATCCATTACATAAGTGTTATAATAACATGAAAATAACAAAGATACATTTTGTATAGTCTATGGTGCTAGCATATAATGTGTCAAATAGTCATCATAAATCCATCATACAAAATTAAATCACATCAATCATTACATCAAATCATACACAATTTTTCCCTATAAAATTTGATTTCTTAAGTGATGTTCATGAAATAGGATAGATACTGGGTAAATATTAGCAATAATATTTAGATGACCACTGACTATTTTTTGCATATCTTTTAATTTATGAAAGCATGTAGAGAAATCTTACACATCTACATATCATCAACTCACATCATCTGATAAATACATGCATCCATGGTAGACATTTATCAAAAGCATCATAAAGCATAGAATAAGCATACATATCACAAAGCAGTAAAAGATGACATAATGATAAAAATAAATTCATACACATAAATGTCCATATGTAAAAGCAAAAATCTACATCATAGTCCATAAATTGCCCGTAGGCTACAATAAAAGTGAGTCATCAAAATTCACAACTCAAAAAGTCTAAAAAACACACTATCATAATCTAGTATCCATGGTCACGCAAGATCGGTACCTTGACTCTCTCCTCTAACCTTAGTTTTAGTCTATTATGAGCTCCTAGACCTACTCCCCCCTGACCTACTACCTCCAGACACCTCCATTATCCATGCAGATTTTAGAGTCCTCATCTGACCAAATGACTATCTCATCTCGCTCCTCTGGCTATGCTGTGATCCAATAGCTAATTCCTGATTTGGTATGCATCCCTTAAAGTGCACTATCTCATCCTCCATAATATCCATGTAGGTGTGCTCCTCTCAACATTGATTCTTATAGGTTGTCACCTATAGACACCTAAAATGCATCATGTCGAGGACGACTACTCATATGGACATGCTACAAGACCATATGGAGGATCTTGGACAGACTCCAAGATAGAGCAGTGGTTCTAACAACTAAATTTTGGCACCTTGGCCTAATCAATCTAAATCGTAACCTAGACCTATGGTTTATAGGCTGAACCACAATTGAGACCTACAGTTTACAGTCTAGACTACAGTTGTGACCTTTGGTCTTAACTGAAGTTTAGTTGGCCTTCAATCCTAGCCAAATCTATTGGAACAACCATTTGATCTAGAAGAAGGTGGTTAGAGGATGGAAGCTTCCAATACAACTGTCCTAACCACCCGTTCGTGATCTTGGATTCTCCATGAAGCCACCCCTAGCCCTTGGGTAGTCTTATAAGTACCCCTCAGAATTAGGGTAAAGAATTAGAGAGCATTGGAGATTTGAGCAGCGAAGACCTATCAAATTGTATACTCAATTGAGTATACTAAGAGAGATCTATTGCACTTATCCCCTACCTACTTGTCAAAATTCATGACAAATTGTATTATGGATGCCCTAGGAGCCTAGAAGAGCCAAGAAATGCATATTCGGGCAAACAAAGGCCCTTCACAGTGAATCAACCGCAAAATCAGTCTGAGGACACTAAATGCGACCATTGAACATCAATTTGGACAAGGAGGTCAATCCCATTGCCCTTGGAATTGAGGGTAAACCTATCAGATTGCTAACCGTGGCTTTCAGTCATGGTTTATAGTGCATATTGCTCATCAAATCTACGGTTTGTAGCAGAGGTATCACCACCTTACCCTTTTCATTTTAGTCCTATTAATTAGCTTAGATTAGCTATTTTTATGGTTTAACTGCAGTTTAGTAGACTTATAACCGGTAGAATAAGGTTAGATTAGTTTCTTTATGTTAATCATCAAATAGGACATTAATGGATTCTTTATGCATTTTCATGCTTTATTTTATATAATTGATCCATGCATCGTGTAGTTGTTGTTTTTATTTATGGAATTCTATGAATCTTGATTCAATTTACATAGTTTAGAAGCATTTTTCATGTTTTCTTGATTATATATGCTTCATGGTATCTTTATGCAATTTTCCTAAAAGGGCATCATCATGAGAGGTTGCCTATATTTTTGACACTCTTATGTTGTTTCTTTATCGCAGGGAAGTGATTCAAAGGAGAATTTAACCATCAACTTTCGTCCTCAATGTGAAGAAGAGGGCAACTCCACCCTAGAGCATTTTGTGACCAAATGAAAAGCACTATTAGTGCTCATACCCTATTGAGGGCTTTGGCATTGTATTAATCGTATCATAATTTGGGTGACCCTAAGAGGGGCATGATTGTAATCAATATTCTTTGCAATTATTAACACAAGAAAAGTCTATTTTGTTGAATATATGCAATCTTGTCAATTTTATGCTTTGAATGAATGAATACGACATAGTATAGTATATGGCTGCATGCTTTTTGGTTGCATCCGAAGGCAAACACGACGAAACTCCATAATTCTAGCATCTGACTGTATTTTGTGGTTTTTGTGACTTGTAGGTATAAACCGCAGTTACCAACTATGGGCCAACAATTGAACCGCAGGTTCAACCCATGAGCCACAGTTAGAACCGCAACCCAAACCTGGGGTTTCCAACAGACATAGCAAATAATAGAGGGATAAAGCTCAATCGGATGAGTATTTGAGTTAGGACCTATTGCTCACTCTCTATTATTTTCTCAATCTCTATGTTTTTCTAGAAAGCTAAATTTTGAATGCAATTAAGAATTAAGAATTAAAATGGAAATGAATTAGGTCTTAGTTGCATTTATCTTTCGTGTCATTAGAAAGGTGCTGCTAGAAATAGCAGATCTCTAATTTTAATTCGCCCTAGAATCCAACGTGCTTGATAGAATTTGTGTGAATGGTTTGCATGTGTGAGGCCCAATTAGTGGCCAATTATCATCGTAATGTGCATAGTCTCAAAGAGCATCTAGAATAGATTGCATTTTATGAATTTAAAACATTATTTCATTTGCATAGCATTTAGAAAATGAGTATTAATGCTATATGATGCATTTATTTTGTGTAAATTAAAAGGAACTACACACACCACTTGGCACTTAAATGCTAGTGATTTGGGCTTGACATCCAACCACTAGTAGTTTTTAATTACGATGGATGTAACTTCCATCTGTTGACCCAAATCCCATGAACCTTTTGGATACTAGACCAATACTGGATCCAAGAACCTTTTGTACCCTAAAAAATTTACATTTATTCTCTTCAAAAGGTATAACACTGACTGGGGTAAAATGGGTGAGGATCTGGGAGGATCTGTGCTCCCTGACCATGTGTCGGATTCATTACCACACATTATAGGTTGGATTACGTGACTTGGAGTTCATAGCCAAGTTGTCAAGCTATGAGCGTACAGGTGAAATCCATTAAACTGAGAATAAAATCCAACAAGTTTTGCAAAATATGATAAGATTTTCTACACTGATATAACAAATATTGAAAACACATCAAACAGTTTAGGACTCACTTTAAAAATTTAAAATGAGATAAATATTATTGTATACCTTGTTTGCTTAATAATAATACATCTAGATGCTAGGTACACAATGGTGGATACACGGGGTGGTCAAAAAATGTCCAAACCTAACACCGATGACCAACCCCTAACCAATTCATAATAGTACATGTCAATTCCTCAACCACATGAGCGAACCAAACGTTGTTTGGCTAGCATTCGAGGAGATAACTCGACATGAGGGGAGCTTGTAGAGCATACCCCAGATAGATAAGCTTCAATACACTCCTCTAAGAACTGGATAGAATAGTAAGCCTTCCAACATGAGAGCCATTACCAATACTGTAATGCATGTGCATCCATGAGATTGGCCAAAGAGTTTGTTGTGCAAGGGATCAGGTTGGTGCCCCTACATACTAAGTCCACTGGAGGACCTATGTCTCCACCTTCTAAGTATAGAAGTACTAGAGATATACCCATTCAGGGGTAGGCATATAGGCTCACTACCGAGCATAGGTCTAACCATACTCCCATGCGTGGTCTACCATGTAAGATCACCATTGATATATCAAAGGTGGGAGATAATGTCACACCATCGCATGAGTGATGGCTCTCTAGGTAGTTAGAGGGTTTAGGTAGTGTTTTAGAGTAGCTAGGTTGCAAGCCTTCCGCTCCACCCACTTGTGCCCTGAGTGAGCGTAGCGTGAGTGTTGTTAGGACTACTAGAGAAAATGGAGAAGCTTATAAGCACCCTCATGTCACACACCCACTATCTGCGCATGGTGGTTCATAGTATAGGATATAGCAGGAGACCAATGTCATATTCACATATAGAGGTAAATGCAGAGCACATCAGTCTAATGGGTACAGAACCCACAAGGTCACTCGTATAGAGAAAGGATACCAGAGGCCTCCCACAGCCGATCAGATCGATAGGCCACATCGACTGGTATCGAAGCAAAAATGCCAACTCCTCCAAGATTAATTGGAGGATGCTCGCCTAGAGAGGTAATGCATTAAAGATAAAAATATTCAAGTGCATAGGCTCATTAGATATAGGTTATATGAGCATTGCATGTGCAAAGATCGTATCCTTTCCCAGAAGGAACGTATGGAAAAGGAGGATAGGTTAGCTAGGACTAGCCTATATCTTCAATATGACCATAAAGAGCATGTATATAGAAAGGCTTTGTCATAAGTCGATATGCATCAAGAGAAAATATATGCTCATACTCATGCTAGTGTCGAATAAAGGGAGTGGCCATCTTTGCTTATTAATCAAAGGCAGAGGCAGCATGAAGAAGCAATGGGAGACAGATACAAGCAAGAATATCCTAAGAGCTCTTGAGCTGAGGAGGAGGAAGAGCAATGCCCTCCATCTCGTACAAGGAAGACGGTACCTCCTAATCCACCTCCACATAAACTTAGGGAGGAGAACTTTATATCTTTAGAGGCCTATAAGGCCTTATTCAAGAAGATCAAAGCCATCGAGAGACAAGGCACGACTATTCAAAAGTCAAAATTAAGGAAAATCTATAACGACCCTTTAGATCCTTCGGTACCTACTCTGGCTTACCTTGAGCATTTTGATATGCCTAGGTTGGACAAGTTTAATGGTGATGAAGACGCACAGGAACATGTCACAATCTTTCTGGATGCTTGTTTTCAAATAGCAAGCAATGATGCATTGTTGTTGCATACTTTATCATGACACTTTTTGATCTAGACCAAGAGTGGTTCAATCAGCTAAAGAAACATAGCATAACTAGTTTTGAGCTATTATCTAATGCCTTTATTGAATTTTATTCCTTTGGAATCAAGAAATAGGCCAATATTTCTGATCTGGTTGTGCTAGCACAGCACGATGATGATCCAATAGAGCAATACAAAAAGAGATGGACAAGACTAATGGTGAAGTTGCCATTCCCTATTCCTGGCACAAAGTTAACCCAAATTTTTATGAATAATTGTGCCAAGCACATCTCGTTACCACTACAGCTGCAATAGTATCCTACATTCGAAGAGGCTTTGGTGCAAGCCAAAGTTATTGAGAACATCAAGTTGCAGGAAGGCAACTTGAAGCTCAAGAACAGGAGAGAGGGACAAAATAGGAGAGCCACAAAACAACAAGGCAAGAAGGCCCATGTGAATCAAGTGGTGTTTAATATTCAGAGGGAGAACAAGGGACAACATAAATAGAATTATCAGGCCAAACCTCCCCATACGCAATATGACAATTGCAAAAACAATTATAAGTACAAGAACAAATATCAATGCCCACCTCGCCAGTTCACACCATTGACGGAATTGCTGACGTCAATTTTTCATCAGCTATGTGAGGCGAAGACGATTAGAGTACCCAAAGTCAATATGATAGACCCCAATCAACCCAAACCAAAGGGGTACCAAGAGGATCTATTTTGTATTTTTATCAAATGAAAGGCCATGACATTGAGGTGTGCTAGACTTTCAAACACATGGTGCAAAATATGATTGAAAAAGGTGAGCTTGTAGTGCCACACAACCCGTAGGTTCCCTATAATTAGAATATGGGGATTTACAAAAACCCCTTGCCAAATCATGAGGTGCCTCGAAACAACATTGGCCAAGTCAACCAAGTGCGAGTCAAACCACCTACCTAGGGGTTCGTAGGCATGGTGAACATTGTCACTAGGCACGAGAGATATGAACAACAGAATCAACCTTATGCTCCCATTCAAATAAAAGCGACCGATGCAAAATATTCCAAGCCCACCAACAAGACTGATGGTGACCATAAGGAGCAATTTGGTCCAAAACCTATAGACAACTCCTGCAAAGTTGTCGATATATGAGGTAATATAGTAGTCCCCAAGGTACAGGGAGACTCTTATGAACATGTTGAGGTCCATTGAAGTACAGTCCTAGGATGCACAGGAATTTACTAATTGGTGAGCAGAAATTATGTCCTGAAAAACATTCATTTCTCTTCCATAAATTATCAATCCGGTAAGTTCGTAAACTTATGAGTGTCACGCACAGTATATGCCTGCAGTGTTGGGGAATAAATCTGATTGTACCTTATTTAGTTTGGTGGGGAGGTTTGTGTAATTGGATTCCAGCCAAACCAAATAAACTAAGTGCGGGAAATGAAATAAATAAATTATAAACAAAAAGTAAAGTGCTGGAAATAAAATGTGGAAATAAAATGCGAGGAAATAAACACACACAACTGAAATTAAATAAAGCAGTAAACTAATCTACCGAAAGAAAATGCACAAATTAAATAGGGGAGGACTACTGCAGGGAGTGGGCCCAAGCTCCCGCAAATAGTCCGCCCGGCTAGCTACGTAGAGCTAGCTCGAATAAGATGAGTTGCACTCTTAATTAATTAAACATTAAAACAAAATAAGTTTTGTGTAAAATTAATCATTGATCTCCTCTTGTTCATCTAGCCTGCGTCTTTATATAAAGCGCAGCCAGATCTCATTACAATAACAAATCAGTTTATTTTAATCACGTGATGTGATTTAGTTACAATTGATTCTACACATATTTTATTCTTCTATTTTAAAGTATGTTCATTCACCAAAAGGATAAATATAAACATCCTTAGGTGTACGTAACAACAAATCCTAAAAATAATAATATGCTTTAAGAGCTTTACAAGGTCAACTGGCCAATCGGTTGATAATAATAACAAATACTTTATTCTATTTAATAAATGCATGATTAAAATAGATCTCCTTTGTCTTCACGTGCAACCTCCTCCATAGTCCTTGGTCAACCAGTCAAAGTTGACTTGGTAAATCTTGCAAAGTATGAAGGCATGGAGGCGCCTTCCGTATGAGGAAGGTGCCTACTTTTGTTGGGTGCCTTCCTTATAAGGAAGGCACCTACTTCTGTTGGGGGCACCTTCCTTATAAGGAAGGCACCTACTTCTACTGGGTGCCTTCCTTGAAGAGGAAGGCACCTACTTCTGCTTGGTACCTTCCTTGAAGAGGAAGGCACATACTTCTGCTGGGCACCTTCCTTGAAGAGGAAGGTACCTGCTCTCATGCCTTAGTCTCTGAAAGCAGAAGTATGTCAGGTCTAAGTGGATGTAGACTAGAAAACACCATATCAATAATAAAACCTGCATTTATATATATTTCCCACTAAAAACACCAATCAAGCATAATACCGGATTTTCTATCAATTATATGCATAAGTTATATAAAAATGCATCTCACATGCTAATTAAACCAGTAATGATTCTCCTTAACCGTGTATATAAAATGAGCATTTTTGGTGCTCATCATCCCCCCATGCCTAACATGTGCCACGCCCTCGTGGCACCAAAAGGTGAAGTTATCCCTCTCGCAGGCTAACCATGCCAAAAATTTTGTCATGTCTTCGTGACAACCCCTGGGATATATATTTTTTCCCTCTTTTTATTCATTTTTTTTAATGGCCTTCAACATCTTTGTTTCTCTGTCGTTGAGTGCTGCTATTTTTCATCCATCGAGTGTTGTGGCACCAACAAAAAGTCAGAAACACTTCCTGACTAATCACTGTGGATAAATAGTTAAATTGTGACCACACTGTTCAGGGCAAATGACCATTGCACTTTTTTATATAAATGTTGGCATCTTCCAATGTTGCTCATTGGTCATATTTGGTGAGACCAAATTGGTTTAAAATAAGTGCAGTCACCAGCTACTACTTTTACCCACATCTGAAACATATTTGGCATCTCCAGAACCTCCTTTGTGGTAGAGAGTAGCATCATTTATATGTGTTCACTCAAGATGACTACCATTGTTAGGAGGCAACAATGAAAATGATGCCAAATTTATTCATGTAGATGCCATAGCCTCTCCTTTTTTTTTCAATTATATTTTTTTTCAATGCACATCATGTGTTTGAATTCTAATGGGAGATTTTGAAAAACTATGGAGGCGTCAACTAGTATTAGCATAGAAATGATTTTAAAATAACTATACACATAATTAACAAGAAAATCAGTACATACCCAGGTGAATTTCATAGAATCTGATATATATGATGCTAGTGGTGTGAGACGTCTTCACGTTGGTGCTCCTGGAGATTTTATTTATTTATTTATATGTATCTTTATCTGTTTTGCCATGAACAGAATAGATCTTGACTCTCTCCCCTTTTTTTTTTTTCATCCTCTGACATGTGTGCATCCAAAATGATCTCCCCTCTAAATTATTTCTTTTGCATGCATAATTGGAACAACACTACATTCATTTGTTTTCTAGAGTGAAGAAAAATAATATTTATTTCATCATTCACGGCATCTGTCAGGTGCATTGCTAAGATGTATGTGATGTATGTATTGGCATTGGTAGGATGTTCTCATCCATTGGTATGAGCCCAAAATTAACCTACATGACGTAGAGTTGGAACTGCACCAATTTTTGTTGCCCACGTCATGCTTTTCTAGTCAATGGGCGAAGAACATGGGTGCCTTCCCTATGAGGAAGGTGCTTGCCTTCTAGTGGCACCTTCCTGTCGGTGCCTTCCTGTGAGAGGAAGGTGCTTGCCTTCTAGTGGCACCTTCCTATGGTGCCTTCCTATTGGCACCTTCCTGTGGGCACCTTCCTGTGGCACCTTCCTAATGGCGCCTTCCTGTGGCGCCTTCCTGTCGGCGCCTTTCGGTGAGAGGAAGGTGCTTGCATTCTTTTGGTGCCTTCCTGGAAGAGGAAGGCGCTGGCCTTCTATTGGCGCCTTCCTGGAAGAGGAAGGCGCTTATCTTTTCTTGGTGCCTTCCTGGAAGAGGAAGGTGTTGGCCTTCTATTGGTGCCTTCTTGGAAGAGGAAGGCACTTATCTTTTCTTGGTGCCTTCTTGGAAGAGGAAGGTGCCTACCTTCTTCTGGCACCTTCCTTGAAGAGGAAGGTGCCTACTTACCATGTGTTGATTCCGAAGGAAACAAATATTTGACATATATTTTTTTTCAAACTCCTCCCCCATTTTATTTAGCTACCAGTTGGAGGTTTCTCATTTCCCTTCGAGACCAGGCTGGTCCTTAGGAAATAGGATACTCTCTTCCAACAGGCAGCAAAAATAAAACTTTTCTTCTGATTTGCATTTCATCGTGGAGCTATTTCAACAAAAGGGTTTTTTTTTTTTTTTTTAATAGGAGTAAGTTAGGCGATGACAATAAGGCGTCTTTCCCCCCATGTCTAAAAATTGTCACGTCCTCGTGACAACAGCCTTCCGAACTCCCCCATTTTTTTTTTTTTAGGCTGAGCCTTCTTCTGTTGGTTTTCCTGTACAAGCTTTGTTTCTAATTTGCATTTCAATTAGGAGTCAAACAACAGAAGTTTTTTTTTTCTTTTTTACGAGAGGTTCTGGTTCACCCACATCTTCCCCCACTTAAATTGGTGATGCCCTTGTCACCAGTGTCAGGTCCCTCTGTACAATAGGTCTGCAGCCCTCTAAACATCAGGTCCCACACTGAGCAATAGGAACCTCCATCAAAATAGAACATTGCTTATTGGTACCTTCCTCCAAATGGAAAATGGCACTACTGTATTGGGCTGATTGTAGGCACTCTTCCTAGTGGGAAGTAAGTGCCTTTTTCGCTTTACCGTGCTCCTAATTGTAAGGCACGGGATGTCACATCTGTTAGGCCTAGTTTAAGCCGGCTCTGCCTACATATTGTGTTCACGACCATGTCCTGTGAAACTATACACACAAAAACAAGAAAATAGGGGTCATGACTCCGTGCCTATTAGGCCCTGGCTCTCAGGATGCCTGCAACTTGCATTCGGTTCATGATTCCCTGCAAAGCAATAAGAAAGCAAATTTTTATGCTAAGCAAGACATGTTCTATGTGATTTTTTTTTTTTTTTACTTGGAGGACTTTTTTTTTTTTTTTGATGAAGGCACCTTTACTATATGCCATCAAGGTGCCTCATCACTTTTTGTATTTTTTTTTCTTTTTTTTTTTTGTGCCATCGAACCACCCAGAAATGGATCAAGGCACCTGTTGGTCACGAATCTGCCACAGGAAAGGATTTTTACAATTGCGCCCTAGACCCGGCCAACATTGAAAGGCTGGAAGCAAGAAATGGCTCCCAGACCAATCTCCAGAGTGGGGCTGGTTCCCTCTACTATTCTAAAATTGGGTTTAAGATAGGGTTGCTTTGGAAAGAGATTTAAAAGGTTGCGAGAAAGAAATGGGAAATATGGCCACGAGGCCGAAGTGATGGGATCGAGAAAAATAATAGCGAGAAACTACAAACGCAACAACGGCAAGTAACATAAGAAATCAGCTTCATCCTCGCACAATCACATGCCGCAAATCCCTCCAAACCCACATTCCAGGGAATTGTACCACGACCGCATGATATTTAAATCCAAGTATGCAGAATTTAAATGTAATAGCAATGCAAGAGTACGAATGCTATTAGAAATGCAGAAAATAGAAAGAAAATTCATCCATGCGACGCTTGAAAAATTAGAAGTCGATCCTTGTATTCCCGCAAATACAATTCCAGTTTCTAGCAGCAAGTTTTTCCAACCTTTGCAAATGAAAATTACATTGGTTTTTATAGAGGTCCGTCCTCTTTGCAGCATTAAAAACGTAAAACCAACTTCCTCGTGATCTACAATAATATTTTGAAAATCAGGAACACGACCCCTTAATAGCGGCCTCGAGGAAATAAAAATTAAATGCCATGAAACGCTTGCGGCCCTTCATTAAATTCGATTCTTTGAATATGTGCATGAAAAACCGTTGAATTAATCCACGAACGACAACTTCAAACCAATAAACCCTTTAATTTTGGTAGCCTGGGCACTCTTTGACCTTAACCGCATTGGAAATCCGCAAATTATTAAATTCAGGTCAGCATTAAATCATCGAAAATCGAAAAAACCCTCTCGGCCGTTCATACTGCACTTGGCGGGAAAACTGCGCAGGTCGCGAAAACGCGACGGGTCGCGAAATCGCGACGGGTAGCGAAATCGCGATGTCTTATAATGCCGTATGCTTTGACCACCGTTGACCCGCGAAAATGGCACATGTAGCGATTTCGCTACGTCTCCGGCTTCCTCTTCGCCATCGCAAGCTTGCTCCGCGAAAACGGAACATGTAGCGATTTCGCTACATGTTTCGTCGTTAGCTCCTCCCTGCGCTCTGCCCCGCGAAAACGGAACATGTAGCGATTTCGCTACATGTTTCCGTCGCCGTACCAATCGCCATTTTTGGTCGTGATTCGCTGACATGTCAGCGACGCGCTGCAAGATATTAACTTTATGCCTCTGCCGCCGACCGACCCGCGATTCCGGAACACGTCGCGATATCGCGACGGGTCGCCCAACCTGCCTGCGTTGACTGCGTTGACCGCGATTCTGCGACATGTCAGCGCATCGGCTGCGATTTTCGGACTTAGTCATTTTTTGCTCTTTTTTCTCCTTTTTTCGCCCAAGCTGCATCAAAGCTGAAGTCAAAGATCAGATTTCCAACAATACACTAATGCATTAATCAATGAGAATCAATGTGGCAAAAATGCCAACAAGACCCTATATGTCAAGGCAGCTACTTTCTGTGGAAGGCACCTGCTTGTCGTGGAAGGTGCCTTCAATGTATGGCGCCTTCTTGATGCGGAAGGCACCTCCAATGTATGGCGCCTTCTTCATGCGGAAGGTGTCTTTTATTTTTTTTATTTTTTATTTTTTTGTGTGGAAGTAATAAGGGAAAAGTTTTATTATTATAAAACTTTATAATAATAAAGTTTTACAAGGGAAAAGTTTTATTATTATTTATAATTTTCTTTTGGAGAAAAATATTATGAAAAGGTTTTTAAAATTTATTGTGTGTAGTAATAAGGATCTTTGATAAATATTTTATGAATGTGTTTAAAATTGAGAGGGAGTTAAAAGGTTTTTTTTTTTTTTTATATATAAATTTGTGTGGAATGCACCTTCAATGTATGGCGCCTTCTTGATGCGGAAGGTGCCTCCAATGTATGGCACCTTCTTGATGCGAAAGGTGCCTCTAATGTATGGTGCCTTCTTCCTATGGAAGGCACCTCCAATGTATGGCGCCTTCTTCATGCGAAAGGCACCTTCTTGATAAACAAGGCGTCTTTCACTTCATTTTTTTTTTCACGCATCCTCCCTTTTTTTCTTCCTCTTTTTTTTTCTCTTTTTTTTTATAAACGAATGATTGAGCATTCATCCCAGCTACTAGTATGGTATGGGGTTTCCCCCATGCTGATGTCTAATCCACTCTCGCAAATGTGAGGCGATTGTTAATGGAGCTCGTTGACCATTACTCGAACATTTTCTCAACACTCTTCTCTTGTACGTGGTGTAGCATCTTTGACTCTGTTCGTCATTTAATCAGGTTGTAACAGTCACACACCTTGCAGCAAAAATTTCCCAAAGTTTCACAAGCACCTTGGACTGGAAGCCTTTCGCTTGATCAGGGTTACTTAGCCTATCTTCCAGTGCTAATGTTGCCAAGGTAAAACTCTGCTAGCTTTCACCTGCTAGATTGGATGCTACATGATTAGGTACACGAGATAGTTTGTATAGTGTTATTACGAACTCCATGTATAAATCTCAATTCACAAAATCTTCACAGACACCTCCTTATTTGTCTACATCGCACTTCATGCTGTCCTGCAAAACATAAAAGAAAAATCTAAACTAAAGGCATTAAAATAAAATTTTGATTACTTCTGGGCTCCTCGCTTGCTTTATTTAGCAACCGGTTGGATATTTCTCATTTCCCTTCTATACCAAATTATTCCTAGGGAAAGAGTGTACTTTCTTCCAACAAGTAACAAAAATAAAGCTTATATATATTTTTTTATCTGTTGCTTTATTTAGCTACTGGTTGGGGATTTCTCATTTCCCTTTTGGACCAAGCTAGTCCTCGGGAAAGAGGATACTCTCTTCCAACAAGTAGCAAAATAAAACTCTATTTTTCTCTTAACTTGGAGCTTTTTCAGTAGAAGATATATTTTTCTCATTTTTTTTTTAGACAATGCTTATTGTGTTGTTGGTGGCAATGATGAAGGTGGGGTCTCCCCCATGCCTACATCTGAACTAGTCTTCTAAAAAATTATCAATTTCATTATCAACTAGTTTGATGTGTTGTAGCATGAGAAGAGCAATTTCCCCCTTTGACCTCAAAATCAATTTTTTTTTTTTTAACATAATGGCAAAATGTGCTTGCTGGAAAATGACTATCTACGGGTTGGCAACTTGGAAAAAAACATGGCATAGCAGTATTTTAAAAACACATGCTAGTTTCTGATTCACCAGGTCGCCTTAAGTGCAAGTGAAGAGCATACTCCATAACAAGGCATTCTCTTTAAATTATGCTCTATCATTTTCCCTGCATTATTAATTTCATCATAAAAAAAACATTTACCAATACGTTGCAAAAATTTCAAGCCTGTAAAAATTTTTAATTTAAAACCAAGCTTCTAGAGGCACAATTTTTTTCAATGGTCTCTATATAGAAACACATCCCTAAAAATTTTCGATCAGACCTGGGTTGTGCTTATTTCTTTTGATTTCTTGGAGCCATTGAAAATATGATGGAAATCCTTCAATGCCAGATTTTTCTAATTTTTTTTTTCAACAACACGTTTTATTCCTACTTCTACACTTAATTTGGTACATTAGGTTCATTCCCACGTTTACCTGAGAAGCTAAAAAATATATAAATAATTGCCTATGGGATTTGGCTCTGACTGTGTCGACAACTATTTTTGGCCTTATAAAAAGGCCCTTGGTGGACTCACACTTCTCAGGTAAAATATCTACAAGTAATTTTAAATAGGCTTTTTATCTGACCTATAAATCAGAACACTACAATTTAGACACTCCTCGACAACGGTGCCAAAATGGTGAGCAGAAATTATGTCCCAAAAAACATTCATTTCTCTTCCATAAATTATCAATCCAGTAAGTTCGTAAATTTATGAGTGTCACGCATAGTATATGCCTACAGTTTTGGGGAATAAATCTAATTGTACCTTATTTAGTTTGGTGGGGAGGTTTGTGTAATTGGATTCCAGCCAAACCAAATAAACTAAGTGCGGGAAATGAAATAAATAAATTATAAACAAAAAGTAAAGTGTTGGAAATAAAATGCGAGGAAATAAACACACACAACTAAAATTAAATAAAGTAGTAAACTAATCTACAAAAAGCAAATGCACAAATTAAATAGGGGAGGACTACTGCAGGGAGTGGGCCCAAGCTCCCGTAGATAGTTCGCTCGGCTAGCTACGTAGAGCTTGCTCGAATAAGAGGAGTTGCACTCTTAATTAATTAAACAATAAAATAAAATAAGTTTTGTGTAAAATTAATCATTGATCTCCTCTGTTCATCTAGTCTGCGTCTTTATATAAAGCACAGCCAGATCTCATTACAATAACAAATCAATCTATTTTAATCACGTGATGTGATTTAGTTACAATTGATTCTACACATATTTTATTCTTCTATTTTAAAGTATGTTCGTTCACTAGAAGGATAAATATAAACATCCTTAGGTGTACATAACAAAAAATCCTAAACTAATGCATCCTAAAAATAATAATATGCTTTAAGAGCTTTACAAGGTCAACCAGCCAATCGGTTGATAATAATAACAAATGCTTTATTCTATTTAATAAATGTATTGATTAAAATAGATCTCCTTTGTCTTCATGTGCAACCTCCTCCATAGTCCTTGGTCAACCAGTCAAAGTTGACTTGGTAAATCTTGCAAAGTATGAAGGCATGGAGGCGCCTTCCGTATGAGGAAGGTGCCTACTTTTGTTGGGTGCCTTCCTTATAAGGAAGGCGCCTACTTCTATTTGGGGGTCCTTCCTTATAAGGAAGGCACCTACTTCTACTGGGCACCTTCCTTGAAGAGGAAGGTGCCTACTTCTGCTTGGTACCTTCCTTGAAGAGGAAGGTGCATACTTCTGTTGGGCACCTTCCTTGAAGAGGAAGGCACCTGCTCTCATGCCTTAGTCTCCGAAAGTAGAAGTATGTCAGGTCCAAGTTGATGTAGACTAGAAAACACCATATTAGTAATAAAACCTGTATTTATACACATTTCCCACTAAAAACACCAATCAAGCATAATACCGGATTTTCTATCAATTATATGCATAAGTTATATAAAAATGCATCTCACATGCTAATTAAACCAGTAATGATTCTCCTTAACCGTGTATATAAAATGAGAATTTTTGGTGCTCATCACTAATTTTGTGGGACATGTACAACAGTGTCAGGAACCGATGATCCAATTTTATGATCATGAGATAAGGACGGTTTCTACAACTATGGCCGACCCACCATTGCACATAATTGCATGTGTTAATCACATGCCATTTAAAAGGGTCTTGATCGATATCGGCTCATCGATCAACATAATAATGACCAAGGCATTGAGTCATTTGAAGCTACCTAAATCACACATTGTGCCAACTACATTTACATTGAGAGCATTTAACGATGCACTATGTTTGTGTTTTCCTCCCGTAGGTAGGTTTGAAGACCATTTCAATAATGTGTCATGTGATAGAAGGGGCCATGCAGTACAACATATTACTCGGTAGGCCTTGGATTCATGAAATGCGTTGCGTTCCCTCGATATTGCATCAGTGCATGAAATATATTCATGAGGGATAGGTTCACGTAGTGGCATCGAACGAAGAGCCATTTAAGTTCGTGAACCTAGCAGATTTTCCTGGGGGTTTCATACTCCCATCAATGCACCTGGATGTTCGGTCGTCATCACCAATAAAGAAACCAGGAGGTAAACCAGTAGTACGTGCTCAACCAATGCCATCTATGTCACATAGATCGGAGCACACCACTGCCACTTCCTTGAAACCCTCAGCATCAGTCATGCATCGGGATGACAGGAAGTTGAAGGTGAAAGTGGGAAAGAAAGAGAAAGAGCATGAGCCCGAGCCAATCATCGAGGAGGTTCCCATTCCCATGGAAGTTGAGGAACCCCAAGACAAAGCCGAGGAGGCACCTCAACCTGCCTCGCCTGCATCTTCAGTAGGGTCATCCGCACCACGGGTGATGGTACATCTCGCTAACATCGGATTAGGCGAGTACCTTGTGCAGAATGTGACCTTCGAACCGATTTTGAAGACTGCGCAAGATATGGGCCGACCATCCGCTCATCGTTACCCGGTTGGATCGGTGGTTCCATTGGGAGAGCCACCTAACCAGACTAACTTCATCTATGCAGGGCTAGACCAACTTCCAACGTGAGAGCCCATGGATGAAGATGACGAGGAACCTTTCATGGTAAATATTCATTATCTATCCAATCTAGAGTATGCCATGCGTATTTTTGAGCTATATCATTGGCATGGATACGACCTTGGTCTCTTTGAACAAGGATGGAGGACTCCGCTGGAACCTCGTTATCAGTTAGTCACTGATAGGTTTGGCTTAGGGTTATAGATATGGGGGTAGGATGATTTGCTCGTAGCATCCCTAGATCATCTGTACCTTAGTATGGTGGATGATGTGGATTTTAATCCATATCATCCGGATCCTTCCAAATTTTGGAGGAATCACCCTATGATATCTATCATCACCGTTGAGCCACTCGAAGATCATCGTGAAGGGCTCCTTGAGCAGATCGAGATAGAAATGAACCCTAGAGATCACCTGGGACACCAAACCCATGATGCAGTCGATGACATAGATATGCAGGGGCATAACCCCATTACTACATGTGATCTCGAGCTAGGAGATCTTTGTAATGAAGATGGAGCGGAGTCCACCTCCGATATGAGTGGACCAGGCTATGACGTAGATGAAGAATCCTCAAACGATGATGAATCTAGGGATGAAGTCGAAGGTGCCTATGAGAGGCCCTGGCATGCACATCATCTATTGCCTATTGAGTCGGTATAGGTTACCGAAGAGATCCTTCCCAATATTGATCATTCAGGGGAAGAGAGCGGAGCTATATTTCTTGGCTATGTCACACTTACGATATAATTATCCAGTTTTTCTGGATAGTGATGACAACATACAAGAAGTAAGATTCATGGGGCCTCATTTGGAGGAGCACCCTCCAGGAGTGGGGGTGAATGAAGGATTCTATTATGATAGTGATGAAGAAGATGAGCTAGAGAGGGCCTACCTTGGTCCTCCTTATTTGTGTTACCATCATCAACCCATCGACATTGATGAGGTCTATCGATAGCTACATGTTGGTCCGCATCTGAGAGCAAGACGGTTAAACTTGGATCAAATTCATCGGTTGGTTAATCCCCTTCCACCAACCTACATGGAGCTCCATGAGCCAAATGATCCTATTTTGCATTTAGTGCATAGGGAGGATCCAGTTATTCATAGTCCTCATAGGGAAGACCCTTTTGTGCCTGTGCCATTAGAGCCAGATCGTGGGTATGAGGACTATGCAAATTTTGTAGAGGTTAGTCCATGTGGTCCTGGAGATCAATTCCATTCCATAAACATGGTCTCCATTGATTTGACCACTCCACTCCACAATCCAGCAGATCCATCCAAACCGTTGTATCTTAACAAAGATGCTATCGACTGGGATCACGCTGATTCACCCGTTGAGCCTGAGGATTTCTTCCCCAATGAAGAAATGTTGCAACCTTTCCATTTTGCACCAGGCTATGCATATGATGTTTATCATGCTAAAAATACTTCCAACGTGGAACCAATCAACCCGATTGATGACATCCATCTGATTCCTATGCCTCACCATCTTGAGGAGGGATCGCATATGTCGGTAGAGGAAACCTTTGAGGTGGATATCAGTAATGATCCCGCCAGTACAAAGAAGGTTAAATTTGGAGAGAGTCTCACTCTAGATGAGCGGGCCACCCTCATCCCTCTATTGAAAGAGAGACCAAATTTGTTTGCTTGGACGTACAAGGATATGCCAGGTCTAGACCCAAAATTGGTTACGCATAACCTTTCGCTAGATCTAACGAAGAAGCCGGTCAAGCAAAAGCTTAGAAAAATGCACCCAATAGTAGCCTTAATGGTGAAATATGAGCTACAAAAGTTGTTGGATGTGGAATTTGTGATCTCCATCGATTATCCAGAATGGGTGTCCAATATGGTACCCATGGGAAAACCCGATGGAAGAATCCATATTTGCATGGATTTCAGAGACCTAAATAAGGCAACACCCAAAGATTCATTTTCGTTGCCCAATATTGATGCTCTCGTAGATGCAACTGCAGGTCATGAAATGCTCTCCTTAATGGATGGTTTTTTTGGTTACAATCAAATTTGGATAAAACCCAAAGACCAGCATAAAACCACATTTATAACGCCATGGGGAATGTTTTGCTACAAAGTTATGCCATTTGGCCTCAAAAATATTGGTGCCACATATCAGCGGGCCATGACATACATTTTTCATGACTATATGCACAAAATTCTAGAAGATTATATCGATGACTTGTTAGCCAAGTCATTGCTGCGAGAAGAGCATGCAGAGGTCTTAAGGAAAGTCTTCGATCGCTTGATAGAGCACAATGTCAGGCTGAATCCTAAGAAGTGCGTATTTGGCATAACTTCTAGAAAATTACTAGGGTTCATCATCTCTAAGAGAGGCATCGAAGTAGACCCAACGAAGGTCAAGGCCATTTTGGAAATGCATCCTCCCACCAATATTAAGGAATTAAGGAGCCTTCAGGGCAAGGTAGCCTTGATAAAGTGATTTATCACCCAACTATCAGATAAATGTCGACCCATGAATCGACTGCTACATAAGGGGGTCCCATTCAACTGGGATGAGGACTGCAAGGTAGCCTTCACTGAAATAAAGCAATACCTGGTGACACCGCCAATGCTAGCTCCACCAAGGCCAGAGGTGCCTTTTCTACTATATATATCGACAACTAACTTTGCACTGGGAACCATGTTAGCCCAAAAGAACATGCAAGGCAAAGAATAGGCCATATATTATATTAGTCGAACCTTGGTGAGCTATGAGCTCGGGTATGCATATGTGGAAAAATTATGTTTAGCAGTAGTGTTCGCTACAAAGAAATTATGACATTATATGTTAAGTCATACGACGTATGTTATATCCAAATAGAATCCTTTGCAGTACATGATGAGTAAGACTTATCACAATACGCATACTACGAAGTGGATCATGCTATTGATAAAATTTGATCTAGAATTCATAAGCCAAAAGTCCATTAAGGGATAGGTCATAGCAGATCAATTAGCTGAGGCACCACTATCAAATAGTAGGCCTCTAACAATCGAGCTTTCGGATGATGCAGTCTTCATCATATCTGAAGCTCCCAAACCTAAAGAACTAGAGAACAATGTTGATATGACTCTGTTCTTCGATGGTTCGAAGTGCGAACAAGGAGGTGGTGCCGAAATAGTGTTCTTCACGCCACAAGGAGCTCCAATGCCCTTGTCATTCAAGTTGGATTTTTCATGCACCAACAACAATGCTGAGTATGAAGCCCTACTACTGGGCCTCCACATAGCCATCACCATGAATATTAAGAGATTGAACATCTTTGGTGACTCCTTGCTCATAGTAAATCAAGTCAAGGGGCTTTTTCAGTGTCGATGTCCCATACTGAAAGCCTATAAAGATCTAGTTGACACATATTTGGCCAAATTTGAATGGTATGACATTGAGGCAATCCCTCGATCATCAAATAGGTTTGTAGACACCATGGCATCTTTGGGATATTTAATCCCTTAGAATCCATCTACTGATTTCACTACCATCCATGTCAAGATGCTCTCGCATCCAGCAGCAGAGCGTGCAACCTATGATAACAAAGAATCGGTCAACATGATCAGTGTAGAACCAAAAGTTGAATGGTTCTGCAAAGCTAAAGACTTTCTTAAGAAGGCACCCTAGGGGTCATTAACCTCTCAGAGTCCTATGGGGAGTGGTACTACCATTCACCATAGGGTTTTTTCTGAGTCTACATTTGCAAAGGTAAATACGTAGGGGGAGCAAGTCATCTTAGCAATCGAAGCTAAGATTTATCAAAATTGGATGTCACAAATTAAAGACTTCCTAAAGCTTAGTATAATCCTAGAGGGATTACCATGTATCATGAAGCACACATTTAAATAGAAAGTGGCCAAATATGTCTTAATAGGAGACATCTTGTACCGACGAGGCTACGATGGAGTTCTCCTTCATTGCTTAGAGCCCCAAGAGGCATCATGGGCGATTTTGCAAGCCCATGATGGTACATGCGATGGCCATTTCAACGGCATGGCCATCATCAAGTGCATCCTTCGAATGGGCTACTATTGGCCCACTATGGAGAAGGAGTGCAATGTGTATGTCAAGAAATGCATTAAATGCCAACATCATGCTAATCTTACGCACTTGCCATCGTAGGCCTTACAACCCATTCAAGCGGCTTGGCCATTTGCTCAGTGGGGACTAGATCTTATAGGCAAGATCTCTCCTCCGTCATCGGGTCGACATACATTCATAATCATGGCTACTGAGTATTTTACAAAGTGGGTGGAAGCAATACCCTTAACAATGACAACTGGAGCTCGTATAGCAGAGTTTATACTAGAGCATATCATAAGTCATTTTGGGATTCCATCCAAAATAATATCGGATAATGGAACATCTTTCAAGAACAAAACTATGAGAGCTTTGACATCTAAATATAGAATCAAACATAGTTTTGTGACTCCATACTATCCGCAAGAAAACGGGTAGGTTGAGGCTTCAAATAAGATAGTGGTGGCCATCTTGAAAAATATGGTACAAGAAAACCACAAATACTGGCATATCCAGCTGCCCCTTGCGTTATGGGCTTATAGGACTAGTATTCGGATGCCCACTGGGGCAACACCATTCTCACTAGTATATGGCATTGAGGCCATTATGCCCTTGGAATTAGAAATTCCAATGCTGTGCATCGCATTGAAAGAGTTCATCGATGATGACACTGCATGACAAGCTCGACTGGATCAACTGATGCTACTTGATGAACATCACGTGAATGCCCTGGAGCATCTTCACGTTTATCAGGAGTGACTAAAATGAGCTTACAATATCAAAGTCCACCAGAGAGACTTTGAAGTTGGGGATCTTGTCTTGAAAGAGAACCAATAGAACTCTAATTTACTGCTAGATATGCGAGACAAATTTATGGCTAATTGGCTAGGACCCTACATCATATCTAAAAATATTGGTCCAGGTACCTATCACCTAACATCGCTAGGGGGTGTTGAAGAGCCTGAACCTCTCAACATCATCCATATTAAGGCGTTTTATGCTTGAAGAGCATAGTAAAAGGCTTCGAGAGTTGCTTGTAACTGCTCGGTCATCCTAAAAAGCTCCAAACACTCTCATCAGTGGTTTGGTCAATCAAAAAGCTCCAAAGGCATCTGTAAGCCCTTTGGTCAACCTCAAAAGCTCTAAGGGTTTGGTTAAAACCGCTTGGTCATCCCAAAAGGCTCCAAGGGTTCCTAAAACCGCTTGGTCATGTTAGTTAAAAGCCTCGAGGATTTGCTTATAATCGCTTGGTCATCCTAAAAAGCTCCAAAGGCATCTATAAGCCCTTTGGTCAAATTCAAAAGGCACCAAGAGTTTTTGAAAAACTGCTTGGTCAACCCAAAGGCTCCAAGGATTCTCAAAATCACTTGGTCATCCCAAAATGCCCCAAAGGTACCCATAATCCCTTTGGTCAATCCTAAAAGCTCCAAGGATTCTTAAAAATTGCTTGGTCAATCTAAAGGCTCCAGAGGCATGTACTCACCGTTTGGTCAATTATGAGGCTCAAAACCCATAAAAATTATAAAATCAATAAAATCCAAAAAAATTGGTAAAGCATAAAATCCAAAAACATTTGCATTTGCATTTGAATTCATTTTGCATTTACACATGCATTCGTTGCATTACTGCATTGCATATAGGCATTCATCATCCATTGCATTCCGTAGTAGGAGGGATTATGTTTGTCAGTCTTACAAATGACACCATGTTTGTGTTTAAATCATGCATCTCTGCATTTATCATGATCCATCATTCATGTGAGTAATTATGTTTTTCAACACAACTTGTAATGTTGCTATGGAGATATACTAGGGTTTTTCGGTCATTCAGCCATACCTAGTGGTCTTATCAAGAGTTGGTAGAAAGCTTGCTTTGCTTTTGTAGCTAAGGTTCAGTTAGTATAGCCCTTAGCATATCAGAAGCCTATCACTAATCAACAAATTTAAACAATCCTAATAAGGACTAGGGGAAGATGAAAGTCGTGAAGCAGGACCGGGTATCCTGAAGCGAAAAGAGTTATTCTTGCTTATCCCTCTATGCGGATGGTATGGGAAATGTTGGTAGTTGGCAAAAGGATAGGTTAGTTCCCTATTCATAATCCCTTGCTTATGATAAAATGAGCAATATCCCATAGTGATATCCCACATCAATCCTCATGATTGATACCCTAGATCGATATCATAGATCGACTCCCTAGAGTGATATCCCATATTGATATCATAAGATCGATATTCTCAATCGATATACTAAAAATAGTTTTCCCAAGTAAATCCCCCCAAAGGAAAGTTTTTGAAGAAAATTATCAAATGTAAATGCTAAAAAGTGAAGATCAAAAAATAGGCTTAAATCAAAGTTCAAAGTGAAGATCAAATGAAGATCATAAATCAAAGTTTGAGCGGAGATCAAATGAAGATCCAAAATCTAGTTCGAAGAGAGATCAAATGAAGATCCAAAGATAGTTCAAAATGAAGATGGAATCGACTCCCTTGCTTCACTACATATGAGCAAGTATCCCAAAAATTGAAGGATAGAAAGGAATGAGCCTGAATCCCTAGAATTGTCGGCACTACTATACCTTACGCATGATGATATGTCTGACGCATTAGCACCTCGCTTATGAACAAGACCAATGTTTGAATGTGGAAGAGCTAGCTTCAGGTGTCCTGCATTGCCTAGTGGCTTAGTCCAACTAAAATCTAAACTTGGGATTGGATAAGACATTTGTGGAACCCCTATCTTAGCAATGGGCTGAAAGAATCCCACCTGACATCGGGGAACGCTCGTGTCTTATCTTAAAATAATCATGTGCACACACAGGGATAATGAATAGTTAGGGCCTATCCTAGCAAAAGCCTTTTATCTCAAAAGTCTAGTGTGGTTAGTATGCAACTTTTGATAAGTCTATTAGGGTGTTTGAGTCTCATGGAAAACCTCAAAAATTTCTCCCATAGCAACAAAATGTCAAATATCGCAACCATATAAATCATCAAATTGCAAAGTATCGAATCCATGATACATCATTATATAAAGCACAATCAACATATAGGATAGATACCGGATGGATATTAGAAATAATATTTAGATGACCACTGACTATATCATGCATATTTTTCAAATTTTGCAAAAGAAAATCGAATGACACATTATATCATTCGCATCATAACATCGCATACCATTGCATTTCATATATGGGTGATTAATTGATTAAATTCTTATCTTAAGGATTTTCAATTACATTCATGATTTTTATACATTCTGTGGTGTCATCCATTAGATTGATAAACATATCTGCATTTATTCCTTATGTTTTAAGTGATTAAAGCATACAGGTTCATTTACATTAGATTAGCATCATGTAAATAAATCATTACATACATTAATGCATACAATAAAGCAATATCAAATATGCGTTAAGAAAAAAACATTGCATCCATATGCATCCATCATAAAAAGCACATCTAAGCATCTAGATCACTGCATATAATCATCATCATAAATTAAATAGCTATCTAGTGCATGACATCCATACATCACATCATATAGCATCAACATAACATAAGCATTGCATCCATGTGCATCACATAAACATAAAATCAAAAATAAATGAGTACACAATAATGAGCCATAAAATGATCAATCATATCATATATAAATATGTGTCTCAGAGTACATCGGGAGTACAAAAATACTCATAGGCTACAACTATGTAGGTCCTCGACCTTACACTCAAAAATGGTACAATACATATATCAAAAAATGTGTACTAAGGAGGGCCTACGCCCTAGCCTATGAATCACCCTCGTATCCCTGTGGCTCCTATGAGAGTTGGCTCCGTGTGTGCTAGAAGATCGATGAGTCCACTCGGTCCTATGAGTTCGATGGTTGGAACTCATTGAGGACTACCCTGTAGTCCTGGTCTTGGTCCTCTATGACCTCGTAGCCTACCTGTCCTCTGGAACCTGTAAACCCCTCAGCTCGATGAAGCCCTCTAGCTGAGAGATGTGAGCTACCCTCACATCCAATCGATCATTTCTCTCCTCTATGAGAGAAGTGAGCTACCTGATCTCTACCATAGGATCCACACCTATGACTAGTGGAGTGGTTGGAGGTCCCATGACAACCTGAGAGGATGGAGGGTCTCCCCTCTGTAGCCTAAGTAGGTCCCTCTCTACAACTGCCTCACCCCGTTGTGCCACTGCTACATCATGGGCACTAGTGAGCTCCTAGACTCGAGCCTCTACTATTGTAGCTCACTCTGTGAGACTAGTGATCTCCTCCTACACCTTAGCTAGCTGCCTATCTCGATCAGCTAGCTTCACCTCTAGAGTGGTGATAGTAGTGTCTCACTCACACTACTGAGTCTGATATCTACCAAGCTGACTCTACAAGTCAACAACCTGAGCTAAGAGCAGCCCCTCTACGTTGTCAGGAGGAACCTCACCCTCCTCTGGAGCCTCATCATCTGGGTCATCCTTGGGAGCCTCCTCGATGGTGGCCTCTATGCCCCATCCACCCTCTATCCGTTGGTGCACCCTACGCCCATCAGGATCCACCATTACCTCTGCCTGGTCATCAACTCTACCTAGAGGCCCTGATCCATGCCACCATAGCATCGACCACCATCCATCGTATGCTGGAGTGGTAGCAGCCTTATCAACTCCAGTCTCCTAGAAATCATCTAGCTCATCCCCTAGAGTCGAAGGCTAGATCCATGGTAGATGTGTCTCTAAAGCCAAGTGCCTATAGACAAAGGGGATCTCTGGAATGTCTTGCACTAGGCCGAACTACCGTAGGATGCGAGAATAAAATTGGTACTCTCTAATCTCGGCCTTTCGACCGAGTAGCCATCTATCTCGATGAGCCTATCGAAGCCACTCACTAGCCTCAGTCCAGTTAGGGCACTCCATGTAAGGCCACCACTCGATATCATCTGAGCCGAGTCCTACAAACTATGTGATATAATGTTGGATGTCACCAGCATGGGTCCTACTCCTGAACCCCTCCTCCTCTCGAGGCCAGTAGGTGGCATAACACTGGTGGGCATCATCGACCTCTATGATATGTAGTGGCAGCTCCCTAGGATGCTCTATCCTGATGTGCTGCCAACCCCAAATCTGAAGAAGTAAGCTACAGCTGATACCCCAGTGGCTCTGATCAGTGATCTGGTAGAGCTCTCTATACAACTGGTAGAGCAGGGTGCTCCCCAGGCTAGTCATAGTGGTCGATGGATGGAGCTCTAAACCACTCTACGGATAGTGGCTAGGAGGTTCTAGGGAATCCTCATGCCCGAGGAGTCTAGAAGGACAACTTGCACCACCAGGTGCATAAATATGGCCTCACGTACGGAGAAGACATTCTTCCCCTACCAATAGCCGATATGGACCCCTCCATGATCAATACCATGTTGAGCCTCCTCACTCTGGCATCGAAGATAGCATCA
This sequence comes from Wollemia nobilis, assembly GCA_028583015.1. Classification (NCBI taxonomy): domain Eukaryota; kingdom Viridiplantae; phylum Streptophyta; class Pinopsida; order Araucariales; family Araucariaceae; genus Wollemia; species Wollemia nobilis. Next base: position 3,265,292 of record JAQPPZ010013509.1, on the reverse strand, counting down.
AAAATGGACTCCTTAGCCCTAGAAGTAGAAGAGATGATGGCCTCACCATCAATGGGGATCCTAAAGATCCTATAGACATCCTCTAGGGTCACCATCATTTCACCTGTAGGTAGGTGAAATGTGTTGGTCCACGCATTCCAGCATCGGGCCAACGTAGTCAAGTAGGCTTGATCTACCCTGATAGTGGGTAGATCCAGTACATAGCTAAAGTCGATAGCTCTAAACCATTCTCGCTCCTCGGGAGTGAGCTCTCCATGAAGAGTCTTAAGGATGTTGGGCTCTCGAGCTCTAGAGGTCAATCTCTAAAATAGAAAGCATAATATAAGAAAAATTCTAACTAAAAACAAGCAAAAACATTTAAAAATGACCTAAAAATCATCAAAAATATCTAAAAATTGATAAAATTACAAAAACATGTCATCATGCAGGCCTAAAAATAAAAAATGTCACTCAAATAGGTCAAAAATGCATTAAATGACATTAATTGCCTATTAAAACTTAGAAAAATTAAAAAATTTGATAATTTTTTTCTAAAGTTTGCGAACCGCGGGTCAACCCTACGGTCCGCATGCGGTCAAAAATTGACCATTGGGATTTTAAATGTTGACCGTAGTTGGTAGCTGTGGTCCCCAATTGATCAATTGGGAACCATATCTAGTACCTACGGTCTCCAACTGAGATCCCATCAGGTACTTTACCATGGCTAAAAATGAAAAAAAATAAAAATAAAATCCTAAGCTACCCTAGCCTAAGGTGTGGTTCATTGCCAACAATTTAGTGTGATTGATTAACCAATTACTTAATTTGGTTCATTTTATTGGTAATGGATGCGAGGTCTTGGTTTCGAATTACCTTGCCCTCGCCTCGATCCATCGTGGCTAGAAGAAGCTTGCCCGCGCTCTGCCATCGTGCGGTGTGTAGGGTGTAGGTGTAGTTTGGTAGGGTTTCAGGTGAGTTCTCAGCTATCACTATCAGAGCTCCAAATTGCAAGTCATTGTCAAGGAATAATGAGAGAAATTTGAAAATTGGGCTTTTTATAAGCTTTTCATATTTCGCGCGGACCGTAGGCCCTAGCCATGGTTCCCAAAATTGCAAATGGGAACCGCAGACCCTAGCCATGGTTTGCAACTGGCAAGCAATTTAATAAAATCCCACCATGGGAAGGTTTAAAATGATAAATCAATGACTCCCATGGGATCAGAATTCAATAAAAGCAATCAATTTGGAAATTTGGTGATAATAAAGCATCAGGATCCAATTAAAAATCAAATATCTGGTTGAGATTATAAAGTACATTCAACCGAGGTCATCGCTATGACAATCCTTTCATGGAGCGATGCACCTCCTAGCCAAATAAATAAACTCAATTCATAATTCAAAACATTCAAAAAAATCAAATAATTAAAAACACCAAATGCGCCTCGTATTCAGTAATTTACCCTATACACTTGGCGGTTGCAGCGACTTGCGATCCATGCAATCCGACAAGATGAGTAAATTACCATAAGGACATTTGGGGCAAAATTGTCATCGTTGATCTGATATGCTTCTTTTCAATCCCTAAGAAGGCCTTCGAGGCTGGACTGCTCCACGGGAATGAGGCGTTTCATGTCATTTCTTCTATGACATCTTTTCAGCAAATCATCGATAATTTGATTCAACACAAATCTAATTGGATTTGTATCAATTTGATTCCCTAAGATGACTATTGTAGCCTGACTGCTCCATGGGATAGAAATGTGCAAATACTATTAACAGTTGGAATCAAAAGTTGAACTAGGCCTAGCCAAGGCATTAATTTGCTCAAATCTAAATTTGTTCAGATCATCCATGGTGGTCAAGCGACATCATCACTTTAATCATTGTCATTACCCTCATCGACTCATCGCTTGAGGGGGTAGTCATAATATCAAATCATAATCAAAATCAATAGAAGATCCCTGAAATCGTAGATCCCTTGATCTTGTCAAAATTGCGTTCGTCCTTGCGAATCATTGTCAACAACTATCATAAGCTTACCCCTTTGCTTGGGGAAAATAGCAAATATGATAATTGCTTGTTGTTCTCTGCCTTTCGGATCTATGGGTCAAAAGATACCTATGGAATGCATAGCTGCACCGAATGAGATGAGAAGAGCACAAGCTTTTCAAATTTAAGCCTTTCACCCAAAGAGTTGGAAGCAATGATTCTAGGATGCGCATCCTTTTGCAGGACCTGGGGCATCTAATGTTGATCTGACTAATGATCATCATAGAACCTTCGACATCATTTTAGGAGGTCTATTTTTTCTCAACGTTGTTCGATCTCACAATGCATCTCAAAAGGGGCATCTGTAGACACCTAAAATGCGTCATGTCGAGGGCGACTACTCATATGGACATGCTACAAGACCATATGGAGGATCTTGGATAGACTCCAAGATAGAGCAATGGTTCTAACCACTCAATTTGGGCTCCTTGGCCTAATCAGTCTGAACCGTAGCCCAGACCTATGGTTTATAGGCTGAACCATGGCTGAGACCTATGGTTTATAGTCTAGACCATAGTTGTGACCTACGGTCTTAACTGAAGTTCAGTTGGCCTTCAATCCGAGCCAAATTGGTTGGAACGACCATTTGATCTAGAAGAAGGTGGTTAGAGGATGAAAGCTTCCAATCCAACTATCCTAACCACCCCTTCTTGATCTTGGCTTCTCCATGAAGCCACCCCTAGCCCTTGGGTAGTCCTATAAGTACCCCTCAAAATTAGGGCAAATTATCAGAGAGAGCATTGGATATTTGAGCAGCGAAGCCCTATCGAATTGTACACTCAATTGAGTATACTAAGAGAGAGCTATTGCACTTATCCCCTACCTACTTGCCAAGATTCATGATGAATTGCATTATGGATGCCCTAGGAGCCTAGGAGAGCCAAGAAATGCATATTCAGGCAAACGAAGGCCCTTCATAATGAATCAACCACCAAATCAGTCTGAGGACACTAAAGGCGACCATTGAACATCAATTTGGACAAGGAGGTCAAGCCCACTGCCCTTGGAATTGAGGGTAAACCTATCAGATTGCTAACCATGGCTTTCAGCCATGGTTTATAGTGCAGACCGCTCACCAGAGCTACGGTTTGCAGCAGAGGTATCACCACCTTCCCCTTTTCATTTCTGTCCAGTTAATTAGCTTAGATTAGCTATTTTCATGGTTTAATTATAGTTTAGTAGACTTTTGACCGATAGAATTAGGTTAGATTAGTTTCTTTATGTTAAGCATCAATTAGGACATAAATGGATTCTTTATGCATGTTTATGCTTTATTTTACACAATTGATCCATGCATAGTGTAGTTGTTATCTTTCTTTATGCTATTATATGAATCTTGATGCAATTAACATAGTTTAGAAGCACTTTTCATGTTTTCTTGATTATGCATGCTTAATGGTGTCTTTATGCAATTTTCCTAAAAGGGCCTCATCATGAGAGGTTGCCTATATTTTTGACACTCTTATGTTGTTTCTTGACTACAGGGAATAGATTCAAAGGAGACTTAACCATCAACTTCCTTCCTCAATGCGAAGAAGAGGGCACCTCCACCCTAGAGCAGTTTGTGACCAAGTGAAAAGCACTATTAGTGCGCCTACCTTGTTGAGGGCTTTGGCATTGTATTAATCGTATCATCATTTGGGTGACCCTAAGAGGGGCATGATTGTAATCGAGATTCTTTATAATTATTAATACAAGAAAAGTCTATTTTATTGAATCTATGCAATCTTGTCAATTTTATGCTTTGAATGAATGAATACAACATAGTACAGTAGATGGGTGCACGCTTTTTGGTTGGATCACCACCGAACCCTTGAGATGTACCATCTCCTCCCACATCATGGCTGACTCGCCACTGTTGGACTCCCCATGACTAGGACCCTGTCAGTGAACCTGCACCTGAATTATAGCTATCAACACTGGTTGCATCTCCATATCAAGTTGTGCACCTTACACCTGTGCCTATAGTAAGGCCCAATCACTCCGTAATCATAGCATCTCATGCTACTAACTATACCTAATAATCCTAATCTCCAAGGTCATCCTCATCAAAGATTGCTAGATTTTGTACATCAATCAACTCCACCCTATCCACTGATACATGCTGCTACACAAATCGCTCACATGTGTCTGTCTCCTCATCATTTGGAGACTCACCAAAACCCTCTTCATATTGAGCACCCTTAGCTACATATATTGCCCTGGTAGCTACATCCCCACCTAGTGATATCTCCCCTCACTACTGTCTTATGATCCACCATGCATCATACTCCTCTGTAGTGCCTGCATCATCCAAATCAAAAACTACCACCTCAATATCTGACTCCTCTCCTAGTGCCTCTACACTTGGCCATGCTAGAGTCTTCTCATCCCCATGATGATGATAGACCATTAGCTCCCTAGGGAACCCTTGGCATAGCCTAAACTATCATAGTACACAATCATAATAGAAGTACTCTCGCTCTTTCCCATGTCGACCTATCAACCATCTACCTCACCGAACTTGGCATAGTTGTGTCTCAGCCTCCCTCTAGTCAAGACAATCCTTGTAGGGCCTCCACTTGATGTCTATCACCCTAAGCCATGCAAAAGCCTCTATGTAGTGCTCAACCTCTCTTGCATGTCATTGGCTCTGGCCTTCCTCATGTGACCTCTTCCATAGCTCTCCATAGCCAATATCCCTGTCTAGTAGCTCTGCTCGAGTGGTCCATGGTAGTCCCCATGGTCTCTCCATAATAATTTTTTGCTAAGCCCAAACCTATAGTAGAAAGTTGCAGTAAAAACCCTTCTTCCCACAAGAATGGATCTCATATAGCTCCTCATATAGCTATGATAATAAATTAGGATCCCAAGCCATCAATATGGGCTCATCCTATGTACAATCCACAAGAGTGAACACTAGCTCTAGTAGGTTCCATGGGAACCTAGCACCTAAAGAATCAGGAAGCAACATGTTTTCGATCAAGTTCATCATTAGGGCATGCTTAATACTAAGCACACCATCTTGATACCATGATGCCACTAATATCCCTCCATTGAGAAGATCAACCACTGCATCCTCCCAATGCGCCCTGAAGTACCTCCACACTATGGTCTCTCGTCACTCTGTAGAAGTAGACACTATCAGGCACCCCTCTATAGGAATACACAGTAGACAATATACATCCTCTAATATCACTATCATATCTCTTGTAGCTAAATGGAAAGTATTAGGATGAGGGTCCCATAGATCTATCAGTGTAGTCAAATAGGCGTGGTTGCCCACCATGGGATCTAATCGCATAACATGTTTTAGGCCAATGGAATCAAGCCATCGCCATTTTGCAGTAGTAAAATGGTCTCTAGTGACCTAAAAGAGATTTTGAAATCTATACCAACTCCTAACTATCTTCTCATGTAAAATAGGGTGTCAAACATGCCCTAAAAATGCATAAAATAACCTTTAAAATACCTAAAAATAGGCCCTTTTTGACCCAATTTTTGGCCGTCCCACGCAAGTACGGCCCCAAATTTGGTAGTCGTCCCACCTAGGGATGGCCACCAATGACCGTACCCTATAGGGACGGTCCCCAAAAATGGGTAAAATAGGGTCAATTTGAACCCTAAAATTACCCTAAAAAATCCTAAAAATCGTTAAAAATTTGGCATTTAACCCTAATTGTTTGCATCTAAAACACAAATAAAAGCTCAATCTCATAAATTTCAATAATCCTAGGGTTCTTAACCATTCACACAGGTGTAGTATGAAAATTGTAGCAGAAATCATAAAAACATATTAAAATAGGGCAAAGAACGACATGTGATTCATACCCGTTTTGCACCTGCTCCACCGCCTGTTGCATCCTTTGGCTAGATCATGTTATAGGTTGATCTTTTGACATTGCTTCTCTTTATAATATCACTCTCCTACCTCTCTCCTCTCCAAATTCTCCAAGCAGAATGAAAAAATGAGATCATATACCCCATTTTGGGCTTATATAGCTCCAAAATAATCCGACCACCCCTAGGTGGTATGAGCGCATATTTTGCCAGCCATCCCACCCTAGGATAGTCATAAATATTGTACTCATCCCCCCTAGGATGGCAACCAAAAAATTACATAAAAAAGCTTTAAAATATCAAAAACAATATAAAAAAACCCACCAAAAACAAGGCAGAAAGGTCACCAAATTAGCAAGGATCAAGATTGAACCTATAATATTTTTTGAACCATAAAAAGTATTTATTTTACTCCCCAAGAAGGCCTCCATGGCTGGACCACTCTACAGGAATGAAAATTGTAGTCATTTTCTTCCTGAAAAACTCATCAAAACAGTCAAAAATCCCTTTCAAACAGGTATATAGTACAATGGGTAAAATAGAGAGCTACCCCAATTAATTCATATGTGTCAAGTGACTCATTTCTTCATCATTGGTCATGCCCTCATAGACTCAACCCTTGAGGGGGTAGTCATAATAGCGAATTCAAAAATTGAATCAACATTAAAACACTTAGAAGTGTAAATTCCATGCATTCAAAGAATCTTGGCTATAGATAAATTTTCAAGCCCATGCTGGGGAAAAGAATCAGCATAAGAAACAAACAGATAGGCTTGAACTCCTTGAAACCTTAGTAATTGACCCATGTAAAGGTTTACAAGGACACAAGGCACCAAGACCTAGTATACTCTAAACCCCATATGACTGTTACTACAGCACAGTTGAAAGGTATGCTTGAAATTGATCCTTTGACTATGTCAATAGCAAGGATTCCAAGAATGTATGCCCTTTCCATAATGGAGGCATCAATATTTGATTAGGTTAATGAAAAACATTAATCATTTGATTATTTAGTGATCTATTTTTTGCTCAGCTCTTTGTTGCACATAGTGCATCCCAAAAAGGGGCATCTGTAGACACCTAAATCATGGGGCACCCCTCTAGGATTTCATAAGGCTCCAAAACACTTTTGGAGGCTTCCTAGAAGTTTATGATAGTTTTGGAACACTTCCTTATGATCGTCCCACCAAGGGACGGTCATAGTTGGTGACCGTCCCACCTAGGGACGGCCATCCATAACCGTCCTTGGGTGGGACAGTCCCTAAAAATACCCTTAAAAAATTCAAGGGATGCATGAAATGGCAATCAAATACTACCATTATAGTGTCCAATCACCCCAAATTTATTGGGTACCTACCATTAGATTCAGGGATAGAATATTGGGAGCCCCAAGTGGGCAACCTTCCCTCACCTATGCATGTTAGCAAATTGGACAAGTGGCGGCACCTACCTCACATGGAAATACTTACCCATTTACCCTAGATGCCCTTTTGGGCTATAAAAGGAGGTGAATTAACCCATTTCAAAAGAGGAGAGTTGTAGAATTTTGACAATGAAGTGCTGCCCAATTCTACCCTTGCTTATCCTCACCTTTTGCAAACCAAAATTTGCCCCCCATTTGACCTTGAAACCCTCTTCATTCGAAGGCACTTTTAGGGGCAATAGGAATCAATCCAACCATCCCAAACTAGCAAAATTGAAGGTAAATTTAGCCCCATATTTCGACAACACCCCTAAACTAGTTTTGAACCAAATCCCAATAGCATTGGTGACAAAAATAGGCCAGATTTGTAACTGCCCCACCTAGGTACGATCAGTAGTCAGTAGGTGTCACACCTAGGGACGATTAGAAAACGACATGGAATTTGGGTAAAATTCCTCCATAATCCCCTTAGGAATGCTTAGGTGAACCCCTAGTCCAAATTTGGTGAAGTTTGGAGCAAATTTGGTAAATTTTGGAGTAGATTTGATGGCAGATTTGAGGTCTCCAATGTAGCAAGTTTAGGTGTCCCTTTCAGGTATGACCACTATTTCTGCACACTTTTACCTTGGATATTGTGTTTAAATATCTCCAAAAGCATTTATATTAGACTATATTGCATTTATATATCATCTAGAACAATTTCCATGTGTTACAAATTAGTTTTGATGTTGCTAGATTAATTGTTTTTCTACATTTTCAAGGCTTTTATTCTATAATATATGTGCTACTAACTCCTTTTCAATCCCTTGTGTGTAGGTGTAGGTATTATAGACATAAGGGAGGAGCTAAAGAGGTAAGTAAAAGAAGCCCAATACTAGCTCTCAATTGTGGGAATGTGAGATTCACACCATAGAACATTGCTTTAAGTCCCTTTCAAGGGATTAGATCCCTTGCATATTGTAATGTTGAGATGTATCACATTTATAAAATCCCTCGAGGGGATGTATTGTAATAATATTTGAAGCTATAAATAAATAAATAGGAGGAGAAATCCAACTCTTTATTACATACTTTGTTTCATTTGATAGATTACATGTTTATGCTATTTTCCCTTTGAATACTTTCAAACTGCTTTACATTGCAATAAAATACCCTTAAGGTGATGTAAATTTTGCTTCTTCAGTTCCAAACAGTTGAATCATCAGTTTTAGAGTCTGCAAAACTTGACTCCAAACTAACTTAGAAGGTTTGGAAGTCTCCTTAAGTTGTTTATGAATAAACTCCAACTCGAAGGTATCCTCATAGGTTGCAGAGCTTCCCTTGTTCACTAGGTCCTCCATCAAATCCTTGAGCCTGGTTAAATATCATCTGAGAGACCTGTTCTTGATCAATTTTCTCCTCCCAAGCATATTTCTTAGATTCATATTGGATAATTGAATCCACACTCTTACTGGTCTCCTCCTTTGATAGTAGAGTATTATTCTCCAACCATAGTATACCACATCTTGAATTGTATTTTCAATCTTGTATGATAATAACCAAGCCAGTTATTCTTCTTTACCACAATTCTAGCAACCATTATAGACACATTCCATGCCTTATTGGGGATAGGCTTAGCAGTTTCATTAAATCTACCATCAGATAACTTGTACATTTGTTCAGTCGGTATCACCATAGGCTACAACTCCTGAGTGAACTTATGTAGCTCTTCTTTGGTATTTTGGATCAAATGGCTAGCATCATCCATATAATCAATTATAGGTTGTAGTTTAGAGCATTTATCTAAGACTTTAGACCAACGCTCTTTTTTTACCTTCTTCACTCCTGCTTTTGAGAAGCCTAAGGACTTGGCCTTCTCAATTTGAAGCTGATGCTTCAAATCTAAAATTTCTTTAGAATGTTCTTCATTCCTCTTTTTCTGCTCTTCAACTTGGTCCTTAAACTTGATGACCTCTTAATATTTACTGTACCAGTTCTTAACTTCATTTCTAATAGCCTTTTCTATCTGCTTTTGATTGTTGACTTTTTTCTCTAGTTTCTCTATATGTTGCTCTAACTTTTCAACTTTCTCCTTGTAGATATCAATTTTGACATAGAAATTCTTTAGGTGAGCTTTTACTATGACCAATTCATCTTCTTCAGGTGGTTGTGGTTGTTCAATGTCTTCCACATGCTCCTTGAGTTGGTAATCTTGAACAATCATCTTCTCTTCAGGTTTGTTTACCAATGGAATGATAGATTTGTATGTCCTTTACCTTTTAACTGGATCAATAGACATTGTGTTCCTCTTCATGGCCATTCTCTTTGAAGGCTTGGATAGCTTCTTTGCCTAAAAATCTTGAATCTTCTGAGAAACATCCTTTTTTTCCTCAAGGAAGCCAACATGGGATGACTTGTAGGAGGAGGGGAAGCTATGAGATATGGAAGGGTGGACTCAGAGACTGATGTTAGCAGAGTAGTGACCACAGTTGATTATGTGTTTATTGTTGAGGTTGCAATATGGAAAGACATAGGAACTAAAATAAAATTCTTGGAAGCATGAGCTTGTGAATATGAAACAACTGGTGCTTCATATGATACTAGGGGTGGTGAAGGTGAAGGCAAAATGATAGGAGAAGATGTGATTGGGATTTTGAATGAACATAGAGGAGATGAAATGACTTGACCCTTTATACCAACTGATGAAATGGGTGGTAAATTATGGAGGGGAGAGGGTACCCTTTTATCCAAATTTTCTTGTGAATGGGAAGGTTATTTCTTATAAGAAGTAGAAGGAGAAGAAGGGATAGAAATCATACCTTATCCTATAGAAGTAGGGTGATCATGAGTCTCATTTGCACTTTGGTGTTGCACCTGTTGTAGAGACTGCTTTGTAACTAAAACATGAATTTTTTCAAAACTTTGTCCTTTTTCCATTTTCAATTTCTTGCATATCTTCCTCTGGGTTTCTTTCAGCTTGTCTTTAGCTTTTCTCTTAACAACTTGAAATACCATAGGCCTATCACTTTTTGTATCATATTTGGATTGCTCCTCTTATAATACATCCTCAGTGATAGGTACCAAATTAGTTAAAACTACAGTAGTGAAACTCATAGGCATGAATACAAATTCTTTATCCTTTTTATTCCAATCTATCTTGGCCTCGGGAGGCTCTCCACCCAGGGCTATACGTTTGGGTCTACTAGCCGTCTAAATGACTTCTATGTTTACTACCCTATCATCACAGTAATGTATTTTACTTATAAGCTGAGCTCCTACATGATACTTCTCCAGTTGCTCTAATGAGGGCTCAAATATTTTAGGAGCTTCTATAGTAACTATTTGAGCGTTAGTCTTGGCCTCCTGTGCTTTCTCTTGTGAAGGTGGGGAAGGAGAATATGTCCCTACCTGAGTCTTATTATAAATCAATACCAGATTCATAGGGTCTTTGGATTTCTAGGTTTTAATATGCTTGTCATATCGCTCATAAAACTCATCATCTATTACTCGACTGAGTCTGGACTTTTTTGTACCATTTTCTACTCTCATTCTCCACCAATCTACAATTTTACCTTCATCGCACTTTTTATTTTCAACATCCTTAATTTTAGACTCCTTTAAACAATGGCCTTCATTGTTAGCTGAATTAAAATCCACTATCTGCTCATAGAAGTCTAACCATAGGGGTAGTTGTTCCATTTTAGCAACATTCCATTCTAATGGAGCATTTTCTTTGTTATTCCTCCCCTTCTCAAAATGAGACCTCGAAGTCTTCTCAAATTTGAGGGATTTTTCTCTATTAAGTTTGGTACTCTTCTTTGTGAATTTATCATTAGGGTTATACCTCCACCTCTATTGGATGTAAAACAGGCCCAACCTATCCAAATATTTGATGATTTATTCACCTTGACCCCTTCTGACAATTTTTGTCATCGACGTTACAAAAGTTGACAAACATTTCCTTCATTTTCCAGATTCATAATTCATGTTGATAAAATCTACTTGCCTCAAGTATTCTAGAGCCAACAATCTAGTAGTCACAAAATGAGGCAGCAAAAAAGGCTTTCCAGTGAAACCATAGATCCTGATGATAGTGCCCTCTATGAGTACATTCCAGTATCCTTCTTCGGTGCTTGGTACTCTTAAAAATTATTTGGTCAGAGATGGTAACCTAGGGTATTTTCCATACATAATTTTCAAAGAAGACCCTAAAAATTTCAAATTAAATCTGTAAAATGACTCTATGCTCCTCAAATGAGTAGTCCAATAATACACAAATCACCCAAATTGTTAACTTACTCTCATAACATCCATACCTAATTATCTTGTTCATGTGCTCGATAATGTTATTTTATTGAGGTGTGTTTGGTATTATCAATTGATGTTTGATCCTATGTGAGGATAAGTACTATGTGGATTAATTTGAGCGGTACTCACTATCATTGTCACTCTTGAAGGTCTTGACTCTACAACTTGATTCTTGTTTTGTATGAGCCTTGAATTCTTTGAAAATTTCAAAAGCTTCAGACTTCTTCTGCAAAGAGCTAATACATAGCTTCTTTGATAAGTCATATACGAAGGTGATGTAATACCTTTTACCTTTTAATGAGGGAATAGGTATTGACCTACAAATGTTTGAATGACCTAGCTCCATTTTTTGTGTGTATTTCCACTGACTCTTTGGAAAAGATTATAGAGAGGATTTGGTAATGATGCATGATTCACATTTTATGGGTTTGGAAGAGAAGTGTGGTAGTTCCCTAACAGTGGAATACATTTATCTCAATCGATCAAGTTTGACATGACCCATGTGAGCATGCCATAATGCATCAATAGAAAATTTCTTGGTAATCAGGGTGGCATTAAGTGCCATATCAACTTTAGCAATGTGAACTTTAAAAGCAATATGTCTAGCAAGTCTAATGAGTTTGCCATCTAAGGAATCGATCATGACCACTATTTATAGGGTGGATAAATGACTCGAAGAGTTTTATCTTTGGCAGTGACACTCAGATCAAATCCATGATAGATGAGTGTGGATAGTAACAACAAATTTTTCTTTAGAGGCCAAAATCTGGGTAATTCAAGAAGTTTCAATCGAATAGTTCTAGCTCCTTCATCTTGTTGAGAGGATTAGTTAGCCATGTGGACTACACCAAGTATTTTTTAGTTGAATTCTTCAAAGAAGTCCTTTTTGGAAGTCATTTGTTGGGTGGCTCTAATATCCATGATATACAAACTACTGGTGGAGACTACATTGTGGGAAACTCCAATGGATTGCAATGTGGGATGAGAAATGTTATAGCCAACATATTCTAAATGTGCCTTAATGAATGTTTTAGTATGGTCAACAGATGGTGATATAGGTGTTCATGTGTGTTGATGATCTAGGTATGCACAAATTGAGCACGTTGGAAGATGTCTAGATCATAATCATCTTCATTTATATTATGCGCACTGTGCTTTTGAAACTACTTGATCTTGTATGTGGTAGTTCAACAATTAGTGGCATAGTGCCTTTTTTGTTACAATGTTTGCACATGATATTTGAGTTACCAGTTCCTTGAGAGGTACTAGGTTGTTTTATTTGTCCTTGACTAGTTTGATGTCATGAGTGTTCATGTTGACCATTGTTATAACCTTGTCCTTGTCCTTTTCCTTTACCTCAACCATAGCTTTGACCATGACTTTTGTTACCTTGATTGTTTGAAAAAGTTGCATCTTCATCCACCTGAAAGGATGATTTGCTAGGGTCATAACTAGTGAATTTTGTGTCAAAGACTTTTTCAAGTTCAATGAAATTTTCTACTAAGGTTTTAAAGTTGAAATTTTTTAAGGTTCTACTAGCTGATAAATTGGCAAGCAAGTTCTTGTAGTCTGGAATGTGAAGACATGACTGAATGAGGAAATCCCATGTGATACATTAATTTTTGAAGTATTTATCAATAACCTGTTTAATAGGGAAAAGGAAGTTGATGGTGGAACTAGAGTGTCCTTTTTGCATCTTTATTTGATTCATCTTGAGGACAAGATGAAAAAATTCTAGGTCAGATTTGGTGTCAAAGTTTTTCTTGAAGACTTCGAGAACTAGCCATGATGTGTCATGCTTGGATTCATCAATCAAATTATAAAGGTGATATTTTGTGACAAATAGGATGCCAACACAATTTTATCATCGTCTATCTACCATTTTTCTAGGGATGTAGCATCTATGGGTGGTGTGGGATTTGCATCCATATGGTTGTGCCATAGGTTCTCATATTTTGTAGTTTTCCTAAGGCCTGTGAACCATTGATCCCAACTATCCTTACCTTTGAGGGTACATCCAACATTTTGTTTGAAGTTGGAGTTCATTATGACCTGTGACACTACAAAGACCTAAAAGAGGTGTGAACAAGGAATATATGACTAAGTGAGGCAAAATGTGCTAGTAAATAATGATCCAAGTGATGATAATAAATGAATGCAATCCACTAGATCTTTCTCACCATACAAGTGGATTATCTTTTACAAATGATGAATTGTACAAGTGGCTATGAGTCTTGATGCAATAGGATGATGTGGCTAAATATGAAGTACTAAAAAAAAGTGTATCCCAAATTTAAATACTATAAATGAATTTAAAAGCTAATATCTCCAATAAATAAATGTGTAGGCCAATATTTCCAAAACTAGATTACACAATTGAATACCAAAGTGTAGGATGTGCAAGAATAGTAACCTCAATCTTATGACTACAAGTAGGTGAGGTGCTAAAAGTTGGAGAGGTATAATGGGCTTATCTTAAATTAAGGCTTTCACTTGGATGCCCTCATATAGATGCTCGATGTTGAAATCCAAGTCATGATGGGGCCCAAGCCCTACAAGTCCTCACCTAGTTTACTATGGTCAATGATATACTCTTTGAATAGAAGTACATGCTCTATTCCACAACTATGATGGATATTGGACCGACTTAATTTTAATCTTGATTAAGAGTTTTTTTATTTTTTGAGTATAGGTGAAAGGATGATCCCTTTCCAAAGGTTTGTGGGTATGGCTAACCCCCTTCACTATGCATTCTCATTAAGTCCAATTCAGCTTTGACTCATAGGGCCTTTAATGTGGATTTTCCACCACCAAGGAAATGGCACCCTATCATGAGGCTAGGCTATGAAATGAGTTGTCAGATGTATTCCTTTTAGAAATTATGCAAATATATATACCGATTTGTAATGAAAGAAATTAAATGAAAACTAAAAATAGATTTGAAGTGCAGATGGAGTGCTACTACAGTGCTAATGTGGCAGTATGTATGTTAGGTGTGATCCACTAGATATTGCTCACTATCCAAGCAGAATCACTTTTACAAATGAGTGTTATAAGTTAGCCAAAAGCAATGTGGAAAATTTTGTAAGCCACTTATACAAGTACAATGGAGAGGCTAGAAACCTATTGTGCTATAAAAAACACAATTAGTTTACACAATGGTTGATATAATTGTATGGTTATGCAAAATGAACATAGTTAGTTTACATAGAGGTCGTTGAACTCCATCATATCCAAATTTTGGATATGTATGGTTGTGTAAAACAATGAACATGATCAGTTTACACAAAGGCTATCGAACTCGATCCTATTTAGATTTTGGATATTGTATGGCTGTGTAAATATAAGCATGATCAGTTTACATAGAGACCTTCGAACTCGATCAAATTTAGATTTTGGATACTATATAACTATGTAAAAATGAACACGATCAATTTACACAGAGGTCACCAAACTTAGTCAGATCTAGATTTTGGATACTTGCAAACATAGGTACAAGCTAATAGTTGTAATAAAAATAAAATCTTTGGAGGTTTTATGAAAACTCATGCAACATCCTCATGCTCTCCTTCAACTCAATACATAAATTTGTGGAGGATGAGAGGAGGAGAATGCAATGCTTATCCAAGCTTTATTGTGGTAGGGGTAAGCATCCAAGCTCTAACACCACTTTTAGCAAGGATAAATGCTATGTGCCCAAGCTCAACCACATGAAACAAGAAAAAAAGAGGAGAATATTTTGGACAATGGAGAGAATGAAAAATCACATCTCTCCCTTTGTGTTATGAAATTATATATTGAGAAAAATGATATTAGGGATAGGGTTCTCAAATCCATATTACATGAAATGACATTACACATTAAAATAACCTATTCTAATGAGGTCTAATTAAAGCCTCATAAAAATTAATTAGGAATCTAACTAATAAACATAACCTTGTAGCATTTACATATCTTCAATTTAACTAGTATCTATGCAAGTAATAGCCAAGGTGTTTTACAACCCTCTAGTTTAAAGCATCGGTTGCTTTCTCACTTAAAATAGTAGGTATCTAGACCAATAACAATTAGAAATATGCATACACATGTTCATTCATCAATTACTTACTTTTAGAGGTAGGTAATTGGACCAATAATAATTAGAAGTTCACATAACATAACTCATTCATCAAACACTTGAATCATATAAAACATATCAATAACTAGGTTCTAAATTAGCATCATTAAATCCCATTCATTGAGGGTTTACTTTAGAATTCTTGTAGATGGAAAAAATTTACATTCATGAAACAAAGAAAACACCTCACAAAAAAAACTAAACATGATCTTGGTTGAGCTTGAATAAGAATTACAGCTATAAATATGCAAGAAAAGATAATAGCATTCAAATATTTTTTTCTTTCAATTTTTTTAAAGTAAAAAAATTCTAAATAAAACTATGAATTATTCTATCTTTCTCCCTACAATAGAGAGACTAAAAGGTAGTTAAACAACTACTGAGTTAGTTAAGATGTTGACTACCTCCATCTAACGGAAGGACTTTGGAATCAAATCATTGTCATAAATTGAAATGCATTAGAAATCGGTGATGGTTGTGAACTTTCCCTTAAGTGATGACTCAATGGAGATAAACCTGTTGAGATAGCCATGCATATTTTCAGTGTTGAACGTTGGTTCTATGAACCATTTTAAAATATTTTGAAGAAATTTTCTTCATAGATTTAATCACCTAAGTCATCTTGTCGAAAGCACTATATGTGTTTGTTTTGCATTTTTTTCTTTAATTAAAACCTCGTCACTATCATATGGTTCTTCGACTTAGATTTTTGCTACTTTGATATCCATTTCTCTAACATCTGCTTCCATAAGATCTACTTGAGCAACATTATATTTTAGCATAAGTCTCCTTTATCGGTAAGTTTATTCCTGTTCGAATAATCTCTTCTAATAGAATTTTTTTCCTAAAGATGATACCTTCCCCTTCAAATCTCTCTTGTTTATAGGATTGAATTCTTCTATAAAATAGACTTTGTCTAATAAAAGTTTAAAGTCCTTGCAGATATTTTCCTCTTCAAACTTTTCACTATCAATACTTTAGTAATTTTTTTAAAATCATCATTTAAATAAAAGTTTCCTCCATGTATGAATGGCTAGACTTTATAAAAATTTCAAAATTGCTTTGGGGTTTTTTTATTTTAAAAAATAATGAAACATAAAACATAAAAATAAGATATAAGAGAAAAAATAAAGGGCAATGTGGAGCCCATTATTAAAAATATATATAATGGATTTAATGTTATGAGCCTCAATTCTTATTAATAGAAATTATTCATCATTTATGCAAAAATATTAAAAATCCATCCATAATTAATTACACATAATAACAATCCACAGAAATAGACACATATATAGGTAATACCCTTGAGGTAGGACAACACCAATAATATTTTTTAAGGAAGGAAATAACTCTATATCCACTCCACAAGCCAATACCGTTACAATATAATACTTAATATGACTTGTTTAGTTACAATGATGATATCCCTTCTTTATATACCCATTTTCTTAAACCCTTACCCCATATTATAATATAGCCAACCTTGGGTTATGTGGTCCATGCCAACTATCTATAATACCCATACAATATCATATTATATTTCTATATTTCTCTCCCTAGGTATCTAACATTCCACCCTTTTACAAATGTCTCATCCTTAAAATATAAGAAAAAACTAAATAATATGATTTACTAAGTGTTGGAACAAAATCTGCCTTAGGTTATTATTTGCACCAAGGACTTCGTTAACATTGAAATACCAGGCTCAAACAGAGTATGCCTGGTTCAGTCTCCAGAGAAGGTTGGTTCCTTATTTTTTATGGGAAAATGGGAGAGAGAAAGGAATGCTTAAAGAGAGGGAAATATAGCCAATGCTAGGAGATAGTAAGGTACATATTAAGCAACAACATAGAACTACTTCAAGCTTTTGCAAAAAAGCATAATGAGAACCAAAGAATAGAAATTAATATCGTTCAGTGTATATCTCTATAGCAGTTTATTCATGAAGTAAATTGCAGATCTTATGGAACGTTTAACACATAAATTCAGCTCAAGAATTAATGCATGATACGTTCAGCAAAGATTAAATTAGCAATAGACAAACACATACATACTTGCACACCAAATGAGCCCAGAACCATGATGAATGATCTCTATTAATATTTTAGAAGTCTGAATACATAGTCTTGTAAACACCTAAGAGTCGACCTTGAAATTAGGTTTCTCATCCTATATATAGAGTTTTACATAACAAAAAACTGAAAGTTATTACAACATACTGCCCACAGTCTTATTCTAGCAAAGGAGTGGATAAATATCAAGATATTTCTTGTTACAGAGATATTATTTTAGCCACGACATCTCTTAACCAAAAAGGTTATGATATTCTTGTTACAGAGATCTTCTCCACTTCCTTTTAGAGATCATGGTTTGCTTGTTCTTCAAAATGTCGCACTATTGCAACTTTTCTTCTTAGCTCATGTTTGGCTCTCCAAAATTTTGTGCCATCGTGACTCTTCTTATTTGTTGGCTATTGGCTCTCCAAAATATCGTGCTATCATGACTCTTCTTCTTTGCTGGGTGCTGGCTCTCCAAAATGTCGCGTTATCACGACTCTTCTTCTTTTCTGGTTGTTGGCTCTCCAAAACGTCATGCTATCATGACTCTTCTTCTTTGCTAGTTTTTGGCTCTCAAAAATGTCATGCTATCATGACTCTTATTCTTTGTTGGTTGTTGGCTCTCCAAAATGTCGTGCTATCATGACTCTTCTTCTTTGTTGGCTTCTGGCTCTCCAAAATGTTGCGCTATCACAACTCTTCTTCTTTGTTGGATACTGGCTCTCCAAAATGTCATGCTATCATGACTCTTCTTCCTTGCTTGGTCCTGGCTGGGAAAAATATTGTGCTATCACGACTCCTCTTCCTTAGCAAAATTCGAGGAGAGTACCTTTATTTCCTTGGGTGTTGTCATTTTGACGAATATTCTTGGTGCCTCCTGGCGTAATTCTGTTAACTGAATTTTAGAACTTAGAGCCTTTATCCATTGGGCAATGGAGTCAAAAAAGAGAATTAAAAAATATAAAAGAAAATGAGGGGAAATAAAGGGAATGATACCAAGTAAAAAACAAAAAATAAATTTCAAGCTTGGGAGTGATTATTCCCCTAGGGGCTCTTCCTCAAAAATTTTCATTTCTCCTTACCCTGAAGATGTCGTATTGCTTGCTATGACTTTCTTAACCTGCTTGTCCCTGGACTGAATGGCCTCATTATATGCGGCATAGGTATTTTTCCAAGTCTCTTCATCAGTATCCACCTTTTCTTTGAAAGTAACATATAAGTACTCTAGTTCTTCTACCTTATCGTAAGATAGATTTTTCGACTTTAGGTACAGCTCATTTAGACTGGAATTCATTTGAGTGATATTTTGAGCCATACCAAAAATATGATCTTCATGCACCGGCTCTTCCTAGCTATTAATTTATGATGTATCTTCGTAGAAATTCAGCCAATTATCTTTTACCTGATCCTCTATTCTGAGATTGGAATGAGAATCCCAAAAGCTAGGCATACCATAGTCCTCAACCATACTAACATGCTTTGAAATTGACTTTACCTCTGCCTTCAGCTCTTGCATTATCCTCACAACTATTATCACCAATTTATACCTCTTGAAAAAGTTCCTGGCAATTAATTTAGCTTAAGACCAATTTTCATCTTGGGCTTTGTAGCCAGCTATTGCTTGTGTACTGTTTTCCAAGACTTGGATTTTATTAGTCACAGATACTCTTGGTGTCAGGAGCTTGATTGAAGCTTATAATTCTTTTTCCACCCAAATTAGCGTATTATTTACCTTGGAGAGGTAGGCCAGAGTAGGTCTAACTTTGAGGACTAGCTTTCTAACTATCGCCAGCTTTTCTTTTCGAACTGTTATCGCAATTTTCTTTGGAGAAGCCTTGAGTATTCTTTGAAGTTGCCAATAACTGTTGATTCAGGTCTTCTATTTGTTGCAGCAGTGCTTGTACTTTTTCCTCTGCCTTAGCTACCTTTTCTTGAAAAGGGGTGACCTCACTAAACTTCTGCTCCCATTTTTTGGCATCGTTCTTGAGGGTCTTCTCAGTGATTTTCTATTGATTGAAGGCCTCCTCTAACTATTATCTGGCTTGTTCTGCCCTGAGGAATTTTTCCTTGTAATGCTCTACATTCAGATAATTCATTCCCATGCTAGCCTGGGCCTTGTTCCACTCATCCTCCATTGGTAGTTGGGTTATATCATTTGTAATTATTTTATTTTGATAATCATCTAGAGTCATTTGTTTCTCTAGCTTCAATACCAGAGGAGTCATCTTCATGATAGACATTTGCATGCTGATTGGGTCCAATATTGTCTCTTCTCGCACTTGGTCCATATCAGTAGCACTTGGAGAACTTCATGATTTTAGCCATGTTGCGGCATTTATGGTGGATTTTTTCATTTCTTAAATTTTGGTGATAGTATATTTACTGGCAGAGGAGGTGCTTTGTAGGGACTAGAGGCTCAAAAAACTGGTGGAAAGGGGAAAAGGAGTGTGTGCAAGATCTGATCGATTTGCGGGAGAGGGTAATGATCCTTGAGTGAAGCTTTGTTCAGATTGTGAAAGTCAACACATAGTCGAATATCTCCATTCTTCTTTCTTACTGGTACCAAATTAGTGACCCATGTAGAGTGTTTTATTGGGTATACAATATTAGCCTCTAGTAGTTTCAACAACTCTTGTTTCATCAATGCCTCTATTTTTGGATTTACTGGCCGTTGCTTTTGGCGGAAAGGTTTAGTGCCTTCTTGAAGCTCAATTGTATGTTGGATTATTTCTTTTGAGTACACCCTTAGATCACCATAGGTCCAATAAATTGTGTCTAGAAATTCCTTACACAATTCTCTGATTTCATCCAGTTCTTTGTTTGTAGTTTTTACCCCTAATTTTATGGCTTTATCAGGTCCCATTTTCGCTTCCTTATATCTGTGTTTGTCTACTTTCATCTTGTGACCTATTGACCTATCGATATTATCAAATAAAGACTCAAGTGTGACCAAACCCTTAGGGATGTGATTATTTTTCAACTGGATGACATTTGCCTCTTCCTCGTCTTTATTTACTCTATCATTAAAATAATTCATATGATGAACTAGGAAGTCTACTATATGCTGATCATTCTCAAAAACCTACCAGAAGGTATCCTTATCAGGTACAGAAGGCCTGTATATCAATCTAACTATTTTTTATTTTTGAATAATGTTGCTTATAGGATAGAAGTTTATTCCTACTAAAGCCAACAAATCTACATGCGTATTTTTCTCTCTAGGGATTGCTTTCATGTTCAAGGATTCAAAATATTCTAGCAAATCCCAGACTTTATTCTTATAAGCTTTAATATAATGTTGTTTGCTTACACATTCTTTGTCACTTGATTTACTATTAGCTCAGAATCGCCAAAAATTTGCAATTGTTTAATACCCATATTTTTTGCCTTTTTTAGACCTAAATAGAGTGCCTCGTATTCTGTTGCGTTATTGGTGCAACTCTAGGTTAATCTATAAGAGAAGACCTTCTCTTCACCAGTTGGAGTGATTAGGACAATTCCTGCTCTCGCTCCATTCTTGCATCTAGTGCCATCAAAGAAGAGTTTCCACAATTGATTAGTAGATATATCAGGTAGCAGGGAAGAAGTAGATTTGCTTTTCTCGGGCTTCTAAATGGTGTAACTTCCCAGATCTATTTCAATCATGGCATTGAAATCTAAGAGGGAAAACTAGTCTTCTTCTTGCAACTCATTAAGGGCTTCTTCCATGAGACTCAAATCTATCAGTTCTTCAGTCATCATGTTCACAGTAGCAGAGCTTTTCTCTTCTTCTCCAAGCTTCTCGACATGGAAGGTGGAGGGTTTTTCATTGAATATCTTCAACCTCCTGCCTTTGAATGGAATTTTGAGGTGTGAAAAATCAAGAGATAGATATCCTCCTATTTTAGCGATAAATTCTCTAGACGGGCACATGCCAAAATAAGGTTCCAAATCAACTACTACCACTTCTTGTATAACTGTAAGCTGAGGGAGTCTATGAAGAACAATAGGAATATCTTTAATCACACCTACTATTTTTACAAGAGTTCCATCAAGTTGCAAGACTCCTGGAGTACTCCTGGTATATTCCATCCCCATAATATCGCATACTGCTTTAGGCATAATAGTAGTTGCGACTCCAGAGTTGATCATACAATTATGGACTACCCATCCTTCCATTTGGAGAGACAAATAGAAGGGAGGAGGCCTATTATTTCTTGAGGTGGAAGTGAGACTCGCTTGGGCAGAGCTCAATTTAACTGGATCTTTATCTTTGTTTTTCATAGATTTCAATGATTCCTGTGGTAAGTCTATCTATCCTAGGATCCATAGGGCTCCATACATATTGGATTTGGAAGGAGTTTTCTTCATTTCTTCAACAATATTGAATGGAAGATAATCAACATTTTTTTATTTTTCTATCGTATCAAAGTTGTTCATGTACCCCTAAGTAGCATCAACTCTTTGACGTTTAGTTAATGAAGGGTACCTCAAATTTTCCTTGGCTTGCTCTTGAGTTTCTATCTCTTTAATCGAAGGTGTTTCTTTTCGGATCTCTCCTCCTTTTGGATCTAAATTTTGTGGAGGTCTCTTCTCAATAGGACTCTTTGCAGGCATAGGTACCTTTAAAGGATTAAGGTCCTTAGGATCAACCTGAAAAGGTTTCTTTCCTAATCTAGTTAGAACTGAGACTTGTTCTAGAGAGGGCATCATAAAATTCTAATCATCTTCTCTGATTATGTTTACTTGACCTTTGAGGGACATTTCTGCCTTTTCTGTAGCTACTTTCTAGACCTGATGTTGATGAATCATGCAAGCAGTTTCACCGTGAGGATCATTGCATGTAGAACACTAGAAGGATGATTCTGGCAAAGCATTACTGGGTCCACCTTCTTCATTGGCATAAAATATATTTATTTTTCATAGTTTCACCCACTGGTGGAGGCTTGATCTTTGGTTACTTGTGGATAACATCTCAGCTGAGAGTTTCTTTTTGCTTCTCTTCACTCCATAGATATGAATTTGTTTGATAGAGTCTTGTACGAGGCTTGCAAGTATTACAAGATTTCTAGTTGGGTGTCTTGAGTAAACGTGTTTTCTTCTAGGGAATGTTCAGGGGTAGAAGGGAGCATCGAAAGGGGAGGGGGTGCTAGTAGGAGCGGGATGCTCGGTTGTCCATTCCACTTGGGAAGACTAGAATTAGGATTTTTAGGGAGAACTAGAGAAGCAACACTTGAAATTTTAGGGAAATTTGGAAATATGGGTGGAATTATCTTGGAAGGAAATATCCCTATGGCGATCAAGTCCTTTTTTGCTTTATGTGCTTCTCGATAGATTTTAGGAAAAGTTATTACTCGAGACTGCCTAATAGCCATACTTATCTCTAAATTGAAAGCTCTCAAATAGTAGTATATAGCTCCTTCTTGCACTGGTCTCAGACCATCAGAGACTCTCTTCCAGGTTCGACTGAACCATGTATTAAAATCTATGATCTCTTCTTGAGGGTGTTTTTGAATGGCATTAAATTGATTCAGCAAGGAAAAGGGATTAGTATGCTCATTAAATTATTCCACCAATTTACCGGTGAGCTGAGCCCAAGTAGATATTGACTAGTTTTCAAGGGCTTTGTACCAGTAGAGCATTTTTCCTTTTAAGGAAATAATCAACAACCTGATCATCACGTCTTCCTTTGTGATGTCATATATTGGCACCAATGCAGCCACATCCAAACAATGTTCATATGTTGTCTTTCTAGTACCATCATACTGGGGTAGTGCTTTCAGAGCTACTGTTGGTATTGGGTGTTGGATCCCAAGATTTAAAGGGCCTGTATGATTCCATAAAGGGTAAGGCAGAACTGGCAGGTTTCTAGCCATTGTAGTTGTGTTGGTAACTAGAGCTGGGGTTTTGATAGCAGTAGTGCTAGGGAAGATTATACATGAAGTATTTGCTTGCCTTGGATTGCTATCATGAGCAGGAACTATTCTAGCAACCAAAACTGGGTTAGCTCGAAGGCTACCAAGGTGTAATTCAAAAAACTCTATGGGCTCTTTTGAATTTTTTGCTTTATATCTAGTTATCATAAAGATGGTTCATAACCATATATTGGGTAAGGATTTTTTCGTCAAGGTTCCTTTCCTGCATGGAGTCGTCAGGTGATAATAATGGTTAACAAGACAAAGGCTTCAATAGGGCTTTGACTGTATATATGTGTGGGATTTGGGTCCCACCGGGCATGCCAAAAACTGTTGGAACAAAATTTGCCTTAGGTTATGATTTGCACCAAGGACTTCATTAACATTGAAATACCAAGCTCAAATAGAGTATGTCTGGTTCAGTCTCCAGAGAAGGCTAGTTCCTTGCTTTTTATGGGAAAAGGGGAGAGAGAAAGGAATGCTTAAAGAGAGGGAAATATAGCCAATGCTAGGAGATAGTAAGGTACATATTAAGCAACAACATAGAACTACTTCAAGCTTTTGCAAAAAAACATAATGAGAACCAAAGCATAGAAATTAATATCGTTCAGTGTATATCTCTATAGCAGTTTATTTGTGAAGTAAATTGTAGATCTTATGGAACGTTTAACACAAAAATTCAGCTCAATAATTAATGCATGATACATTCAACAAAGATTAAATTAGCAATAGACAAACACATACATACTTGCACACCAAATGAGCCCATAACCATGATGAATGATCTCTATTAATCTTTCAAAAGTCTGAATACATAGTCTTGTAAACACCTAAGAGCCGACCTTAAAATTTGGTCGCTCATCCTATATATAGAGTTTTACATAACAAAAAACTAAAATTTGTTACAACAAACTACCCACGGGATTATTCTAGCAAAGGAGTGGTTAAAGATCAAGATCTTTCTTGTTACAGAGATATTATTTTAGCCATGACGTCTCTTAACCAAAAATGTTATGATATTCTTGTTACAGAGATCTTCTCCACTTCCTTTTAGAGATCATGGTTTGCTTGTTCTTCAAAATATCATGCTATCGCTACTTTTCTCCTTCGCTCGTGCTTGGACCTCCAAAATATCATGCCATCATGACTCTTCTTTGTTGGTTGTTGGCTCTCCAAAATATCATGTTATCATGACTCTTCTTCTTTGCTGGCTGCTGACTCTCCAAAATAACGTGCTATCATGACTCTTCTTCTTTGCTAGTTGCTTGCTCTCTAAAATATCGTGCTATCACGGCTCTTCTTCTTTGTTGGTTTTTGGCTCTCCAAAATGTCATGCTATCACAACTCTTCTTCTTTTTCGTTTTTTGGCTCTCCAAAATGCGTGCTATCGTGACTCTTCTTCCTTGCTTGGTCCTGGCCGAGAAAAATGTCGCGCTATCGCGACTCCTCTTCCTTAGAAAAATTTGAGGAGAGTACCTTTATTTCCCTGTATGTTGTCATTTTGACCAAAACTAAGCAATGTTAGCAACTGATACCAATCTTGATCATCCATCCATCCTAATGAAACTTTGATTGGTGGTCTTCTTCGTTGAATTTGGTATACCATTTTGCCACTTGAGTATTCAGAGTTTTTTTGTTGGCTCCATGATTTTGCTGCTTTACTCTAGTTATTCAAATGATGGGTTTATTTGTTGTTGCACCACTCTAAAAACTAGAATCATATGCTTTCTCTAAAAAATATTGCCACACTTGGTCCCTTTCTAACTCCATGTAGATCCATAATATCGTCACCCTAAGCCATAAATCTAAGATTATTGTCGCTCCTAGTGGTGTCAATGGCAATATGATGTAACCTTAACTTGTTGTTCTATTACCTTTGAATCTTCAATATTTTGTGCCTCTATTTTATGCTCTTCTCTCTTACTCCCCTCTTTTGGTTCATTCTTGGAATTTGCTTTAGCTTCTTCTTTGATCTCTACTACTGCCTCCTTAGATTCTATTTCAGGTTCTTCTACTTGTTCTTCACTTTCTTTCTCTATAATAGCTTCATATTTTTCCTCAGTTTCTATTTTAGGTTCTTTTGTTTGTTCTTCACTTTGTTTCTCTATAATAGCTTCATGTTTTTCCTCAGGTCCTTACCTCTTACATTGAGAAATATCTTGTAGCATTATCTTATTTTTTTGATACCATAACTTCATGAAATTATTTTGCACATTTATGTTAATTGTACCTAAAGAATCCAACAAAGGATAACTAAGAACAATTTCTACATCATCCCTCTCAAAGACATAGAAATTTGAATTTAAAATATATTTTGCCATCATGATCTTCAAATATTGAAAAATCTAGACATTCTTACCCTCAAATTTTATGTCCTTGATTTTCTATGATTTTCTTAATTGAATTTGTAACCTCTTAGCCAAAGAAATATTAATAAAATTATATATGTTGCTAGTGTTTATGGAAAAATGACCTTTTTCCCTCTAGATGTAGCCATAAACTTACAAAATAGATTTTTTAGACTCAAACTCTTCCTGATCACTGCTTGGCTTATTTGACACCAAATATGTACTTCTTCCTATCAATTATGTACACATTATCTTCCTGTTTATTTCTTCTACATAGTTTTTGGTGGTCTGTAACAAGTTTCTCGTTTGTTCATTTAATTACTCTAAGATTCTTCCTCTTTAGAAAAACTCTTCCAATTCCATGACCTCAACCTAGAAAATTTTTCTAAAGCAACTAGAGTTTTGATAAACTTGTCTACCACTTATTCAGAATTGGTCTACATGGGACAAAGTTAATCCTTTAGTCTAGAAAAATGACGCCCTTCATTCAGACTCAACATAGAAATATTAAGTCTCTAGTGGAACATAATGATTTATATAGCCAAAAACTATTCGCTCTAGCCTCTAACATGAAGACTTAGCATTTTAAAGAGGGGCTTAAACATCATTCTAGACTTCTAGGATCATACAACTTGTACCTTGATCTTACACAGTCTATCCAAAGCTTCTCATGATTGAAGTCAACCTTTGACTATGTTTGTGCACTAATTATTGATTTAAGTTATTATTAAACTATAAACCTTTGATACAAATATTTTATGAGATTATAATTGGCCTAATGGCTCTCCTATCCAAGATTACAAATCTCATTTTATTTATCCTAAGTTGCTTACACCTTTCCCACTCTCTTCCAAGATTAACTCTATATGATAAAGTTAGTCTCAAAAAATGAATGCGTTAAACTTATAACATAGATCTGGAAAAATAAAGTAGAAGCAAAATTCTAGGAGTTGGGAATCTGCCTTCGTCCTTGTAATGGTTGTCGCTCAGACGACAACTTCAACTTATGTTGAAGCTGCCGGAGTAAGGAATGGCGCCAGGGAAGAGACCCCGCAAGTTCATGCCAAAAGTTTTCCACGAGGTAACAATGTCAATCCTGTTGTTGAAATTCCTGTTATTGAGTTTGATAATGCATGTAAGTGGCTAGAAGAGCATACCCTGATAGGATATTTCTTGGGTCGTATCCCGAATGATACTCTGATCCGATCTTGGATTCAGCAGTATTGGCAACCTTATGGCATTAAGATAGAGAATATCCAAAATTTGTCAAAAGGGTTTTTCTTTTTTCGCTTTGTTGATGCTCAACATGCGCAAGAAGTTTTTAGTCGGGGTCCCTGGTATGTCCGAAGCTCTTTGCTTGTCTTTCAACAGTGGTCCAAAGATTTCTCTGTCAATGATGAGGCTTCTCTGGAAGTGCCTATTTGGGCTGAGTTCCCTGGTCTTCCGACGACCTTTTGGCCATTCCTACAAAGTATTGCTTCCACCCTTGGGAAGGTGGTCTGCTTAGAACCAAATAAATTCTATAATGTCCGCCCTAACAGGCGTGTGTGTCAAAGTCGATCTTTCCAAGGACCTTACTGAGTCTATTGACCTGAATATTGGTGACAAGGTTTTTACGCAGCGTGTTGTGTACATTAATCTACCCAACACCTGCTACCGTTGTCAATCCATAGAGCACAAAATTAAATATTGTCCACTTATGGCTGATAAATTCAAATCATGCAATGTTGTTGTTCCTCCCCTTGCTTCGACAGCTCCAGCTCTAGGAGCCAAGAATCATCCAGATGAATGGACTATCGTGATAAATAGGAAAAACCATCAACCTAAGCAATCGGTGTTGCAGGGAGGTTCTAGTTCCAACCCGCCGGTGCAACAACCCTCGACACCACGCATGCTAGCCCTTTCGGCTCCCACTACTCCGGTGCAGCCGTCTCCCTCAGCACCAGGAGGGTCCTCTTCTGTACCTACTTCAGATGGAGTTTCACCACCTCTAGTATCTTCTTCTTTTGATGATTTTGCTACTTCCATTCTTAAGCAAGCGTTACCTGAGGATGTGTCATTCTCCAGGTCCCACCGTTCACGTAGTCCGGCTCGTGATGGGTTACATCAAGAAAAGAGACATCAAACTGACTTTCTTAGGGAAAATCATGAACGATTTCTCATCAATTCGTTCACTTCCCTAGGAGAGTTGGGAGATACTGAAGATGTTCTCGAGGGAATGAACCTTGATCATCCTCAATGATTTTTTTGTCCTGGAATGTAAGAGGACTGACGGACCCAGTCCAAAAATATCAGGTCCGTAGAGAGATTCAGAATGTTGCTCGCTTGCATGGCAGTTTGGATTTTCTGTGTTTGCAAGAAGTTAAAGTTGTTGACTTCATTTTGGATAGTACCTGTACCTTTTTATGGTCGACAAGTAAGTTTTTATTTCCCCATCATACTCCTGGTAGAGGAGGAGCTGTCACTTTCATTTCTCCTAGGTGGCATTCTCATATTGTCACATGGGGGGTGGACCCCTCAAATCAAGCAGTTTGGATTCTTTTTGAAGTTGGTGGTATCCCTTTTGGTTTGATTAATGTGTATGCTTCTAATAATGCATCGAAAAGGTGTGCTTTATGGTGATGGCTTGCTCTTTCCTTGCCTGAAGCGGTTTGGGTGGTGTGTGGTGACTTCAATATGGTGGAGAAATCGGTTGACAAACTTGGTTTGCTCCCTATGCATTGGAATATTGGAGAGCGGGAAGCATGGTTTTTTTCAAGAATAAGCTTGGGCTGAGTGACCCTAATTCCTGCTTTATACCCTCTAATTTTCTTGAGTCGGTGTGGTATACCTGGTCCAACTTTCAAGCTGGAAATGCCCATATTTTGAAGCGGCTTGATAGAGCTATGCTATCTGAACATTCTCATTTTCATTTCCATCACTTGTCGGCTTCTCTGCCCTTTGTTTCAACTGTTCCTGATACCACCCTTTCTGATCATGCTCCCATTGTGTTTTCCATTTCTTGTTCTCTGCCTCTGCCTCATCAATTCAAGTCTCAGTTCTATCTGAATGTTTCTTTTTTGAAACATCAAACTATGTCTGCTCATATTCATAGGATTTGGAATCTAGTTCCCAGACCAGCTGGAATTCATGGTAGAATTTCTTGGTGGAATGCAACTATCTCCAAAACAATTGTTCTTCTCAGGAATTTAGGAGTTGAAGTTGCCAAGTGGAGATGAATCTCTAATGCAGCCCTTAAATCTGAACTAGCTCGAGCTTCTATTAGACTAGAAGTGAGCCCTCTAAGCTCTATTCTTCAAGCCCAAGTTGCAAGTCTTAGGCATGAGCTTAAAAAATTGAGCTTTATGAAGCAAGGGGAGCTCAGCTTCGTGCTCGGCTTCACTGGCTGAAAATTGGTGATAGGGTTTCAAAAGATTTTTTCAAAAAATAAAGCCCTTGAGACAAGTCATTCAGTTCAATGCTATTCAGGATGCAGGGGTTCATTGGACATCGCTTCCTGATATTATTAAAGTTTTTGTCAAGCATTATCAAAAAGTTTTTGCTTCTCAGGAGTTAACTCTTGAACGACAGGCTGCAATTCAAGCTTGTTGTGCAGTTGTTCCTGAGAAGCTTTCAGCTCTTCAAAAGGAAGCTTGTGAATGCCCTTTGTCATTGGATGATCTTGTTGAAGCCCTATCCAGGATGGCTAATGATAAAGCTCCAGGATTAGATGGATTTCCTTGTGAATTTTATAAGGAGTATTGGGATATGGTTGGCCCAGATTTATTGTATGTTTATCAGGAAGTAGTGGCTTCTGGCTCTTTAGGTTCTATAATTAATAAGGGCAATATTAAATTCATTCCTAAGCAGGGGGATCCAGAAGTGCTCACCAACTGGAGGCCTATTACTTTACTCAATGTGAGTTACAAAATTATTGCTAAGGCTTTGGCCTTACGCCTTAGACCTCTGTTGCCACTTATTATCCGCCCTGAGCAGACTGGGTTTGTGTAGAGTAGATACATTCTGGATAATGTAATTGTTGTTTGGGAGGGCATGGAATGGGCTAGAGCCACTCAACAAAATACTCTTTTCATCAAGATTGATTTTGAGAAAGCCTATGATAGGATTGAATGGAATTTCATCCTTACCATGCTTCGAGCTCTTGGTTTCGGGCCACATTTTTTGAGCTCGGTTAGTATGCTTTTTGTGGATGCTTCAATTGTGCTTACTTTGAACAATTGTCAGTCTGAATCAATTGGATTGTTCAGATCTATCAGATAGGGTTGTCCTTTGGCTCCTTCTCTTTTCATATTGGCAGCTGAAGCTTTTGGATACCTTCTTGCTAACCAAGTGAGTCAAGGTAATATTAAGGGTATTTCTTTACCTGGAGAATATTCTCAACTCATAAATGGACATTTTGTAGATGATTCTTTTTTGACACTTCATGAGGATGAACACTCTATCAAACAAGCACTAGATTGCCTGGATATTTTTTGCAAAGCATCAGGATCTAGCATTCAATGGAGGAAGACCTCATGCTATAGGCAATCCTCTTTGGACCTTCCAAGCTGGCTTGAAAGCTTCCAGTGGCATTGGATCCAACCAGGGGAGATGTTTAAATTCCTTGGCATCCCATTTGCTTTCCAGAGTTCCCCTATTGTCTTGTGGAATTATGTTTTACAAAAAGTAGAGAAAAAATTTCCTTTTGGATCACTAAAAAACTTACTCTAGCTGGTAAGTTTCAGGT
Source organism: Wollemia nobilis (assembly GCA_028583015.1). Classification (NCBI taxonomy): domain Eukaryota; kingdom Viridiplantae; phylum Streptophyta; class Pinopsida; order Araucariales; family Araucariaceae; genus Wollemia; species Wollemia nobilis. The sequence continues at coordinate 3,234,593 of JAQPPZ010013509.1, read as the reverse complement.
GTGTTCCAAAATTATTGCTACTACTCATGTGTATTATTCATCATGTTGGGTCCCTTCTCAAGCTTGCTATAAAAATTTGGAAAAGCTTTTAAGGGATTTTATTTGGGCTAACTCATCACATAAACAAGGGTTTCATCGAGTTGCCTAGGAGATTTGTTGTCTTCCCAAAAAATCAGGAGGTATGGGACTACATGATTGTCAAAGACAAGGTTTTGCTTTGTCTGCTAAATGGATTCTTCGAGCCTTAAGTGGTTCTGAAGCTTGGAAAGTTCTAATTCGGCACTGCATTTCCACTGGTTTACCTCTTGGTAGGAAGGCTTGGAAAGGCATGAATTTTCAATCCCTCCTGGTTGCTCCTATCCTAGTTAAAATTCAAGGCTCTTTTGTCATTCAGAGCATATGGAGGGCTTGGGAGAAAATTAAGCCCTGGTTGTGTTGGCAAGGGGATGGGCATCGGAAAGGTGCTTCTATTTCCACTTATAATGTTTGGTGGTCACCTTTTATTACTTTTCAAGGTTCCCCTCTTGCTTCCGTGCAATGGATTCATGCTCAACGGTTCTTCAGGAAAGGGATTTCAATAGTGGTAGATTTTTTCAAGATATTCCAGGGATTGGATCCCATGGGATGATTTCAGGAGATTGTTTGGTCTACGACCAGATGATAAGAATACTTATGACACTATTTTGGATTGTATCCCTTTTTCTCTTTGGCCCATGATCTGTAGACATTCTCAAAAGCCTTGGTGGTCTGATTGGGGATGGTTTAAGAAAACCTCACTTCTTACTTACAAACCTAAGTTAGGGTATGCTTGGCTTACTCCCAATGTCCCTATAGTTCAAAGACTCAATGAGCGGTGGGATCTTCTTTCCACTCAGACTCGTTGGAGTCTAAGATTTAAAATGGCTTGGGCAGGATATATTGAACCCAAACAAGCTTTCTTTGCCTAGAGCTTATTATCCTATGGTCTTCCTCTTGGACAAAGATTAAAATATCTTGGAATAGAGAATCCTTCCTACCATTTTTGTGGTGCTCTAGAGGATCCCCTTCATATTTTTTGGTAGTGCAAGAAAGCTCGAATGGCCTGGGATTGGCTTGAGTCCTTCTTTCGGCCTCATATGGCCAGTTCATTCACCTGGCATCATGCTTTGCTTGGCGACCCACCAGATTTTTCCTTGCCCTTGTTGGAAGTGTGGAACATTCTTCGCATCAGTGTGCTCTTTCATATTTGGAAAACTCGTAACAAAGTTCTCTTTTCTCAACAACATAGTTCAGATGAATTTTCAATTGTTGATAAGTGCACAGTTTATTCTGATTTTTGGCTCCAGATTTCAGTTCAAGTGGAGAAAGTTCATATGGAGGTGGAGCATCTTCGCGCTCTTATGCAGCACTGGGGTAATGCCCCATGTACGGTCAATCGAATGCCTTCTACAGAGCCTTCTCGGTCTCGCAAAGTTTCTCGATCGTGCTCTCATCGATGACTTCCCTCCCGATCTGCAGAAAGACATTGGTCTCAATCGTCTCCTGTTCGCCAACCCCAAGGCAACATTGGCAATAATACATCTCATCATGGCAGTGGCTGGGAGGTTTTCCAGGTGGAGCCAGACCCAGTTGTTGGTTGGGGAGATCCCATTCCCACGTGCCCAGTCGCTCCAGCTAATGTGGTGGGTTGGGGTGTATCTGATGGCATTGATGGCTCTGATACAGGTGATAATGTTCGCACGCCTAGGGAGGATGGGTGGCTCATTTCCATTCCTTCTAATACCGGTTGGCAGCATATGGAGGGTGAGGGACATTCACCTCGTGAGCATACCCCCCATGATTGACATGATTTAATGCATGCTTTTTGGTGATGTGGTTGGTGATGGGTTTAACCCTATTTTTGTTGTTTTGAGTAACCGCTTCCTAACTCAACCTGAGTTAGTGTGACTACCTATTGGGGTGTGCCTATCCACCCTTTTTTTTTGTTGTAAAGACTTGTATTTTTAAATTAATTAAAAGTTAGGCCTTTACATTAAAAATCCCAAGTTTTAAGCTATAGGCTCCTTCAATTTAACTTGGCCACCTCTATTGTCCTAGCTCCCATCATGGGTTGTTCTCCAGGTTGTGCTTCTTGCCCTAAAGATAAAATTATTCCACATCCTTTCTCGTATTGTTTGTTTGCTCAAATGATCTAGTCCATTATAGGCTTGATATTTCCCACCCTATAAATCTCTTAGAAAATTGTTCACCTAGGTAGATCCAATAATTATGGTGATAGTCATTTGTGGGAAGCTTATAGGTTTATCGTCCTTAAACATACATGGAAGCAGAGATGTAAAAGGGCGTTTAGTAGTTTGACTTATTCTTGGGGTGTTTATGTCATGGTTGCAAGATTCTAACATTCATGTACATTAAACAATACATCCAACATACTTGCCATGGCAATAGAAAAACTCAAATATCTTCACCTTCAAGTCCATCATCATATGCATTAGCAATGTAAAGCTAGTAAACAACTAACTGACCAGATGGCTCGATGCAAAGCCAATGAACAATTAACTAACCAAATGGTCTGATTTTCAACATCAACTACAAGCTCTCTCTCTTTTGTAAAATAAATTTTGTAACAATATATATCTTTTTATCTACCTATTTACATTCATCTATTAATGGACATAAAAGATTGATCTATTAAAAATTATCTTATCAACTCCCTATACAAGACAACATGAAATCTTTTTTGGATTTTATGTAATATAATAAATTTATTCTTTCTTAAAATAAAATCCTATGCATAAATAAAAATAATAGATTAATCAAATGGCATTAGCTCAATAAGTTAAATTCCTCAACTTGGAAAAAGATCCAATCTTGCTAAAAAATACATGCATAACAATCAAACTAATACAATACCAATATATAAACATGAATGTGATCATTTAAACTCCATATAATACCAATCAATTTTTAAAAAAAAATATATATTTTTATTTATGAAAAACATAAATTTAAATAATAAAACTCAACTTGTTTGTTTTTTTTAATTTCTAATACAAATTCTCCATGATATTTTATCCCATTATGGAGCAAATTCAGGCCATTTCGAAAATCAAACAAAATAACTTAATAAAAAAAACCCCAAAAGATGCACTCAAAATATTCCCCCAACGAATTTGAATATTCCTTTTTGTTTGCATTTTCCCATAAAACAAATCTCTAATGTTTTTTAAATATTGGCCCCTCAAATCCGTTGAACTTTGTTAGACCCATAGAATTAGCCTAATAAAAAAAATTTATGGGACCCGGGTTTCAAATTTTTTTACGCTAAGGAATAATTTTTGACTGGTGCTTGCCATGCCTAATGGCATTTAAATTTTTTTTACATCGGCCAAATCCTTATCATGTACTATATCTTTTTTAAATTTAGGGTTTGAAAAGTTTTTACACGAAGGAATAGTTTTTGACATTTGACCGGTTGATATCAACCAGGTGTTTTCCACCGGTTGATATCAATCAGTTACTTATCATGCCTAGTGATATAGGCTAAATGCTTGTCATATGTGCTCTTTTTTTTTTTAAATTTAGGTTTTAAAATTTTTTACTCAAAAGAATAGTTTTTGGCAGACTGGTATCGCCTTATGCTGAATTTTTTTTTGGTTATATAGGAGAGTTGGCTACAACCACTATTTTTAGTAACTGGTAGCGCAAGGTTCAAACCACAACCACCAAATTTATTCTTCGTCCCGTTAATTGTTGACCCAGCATGAGATGGGGGCCATCGGTCGCTTAGGGTTCGTATCGTCGTCATCAGAGAATTCAGAACAGACTGTTTCTTTTACAAACTGGCACCACCAAGGTTTGAACCCAAGTCTCTTCTCAGCAAGTGCCCATCCAGACTAGCACTTACCAATCCACCTAGCCCTTGGGACTTATGTTGATTTTATCTTTACTTTAACCTGTAAAGTTTATAAAATTTATATAGAGATATTAATGTAAAACGAAATTTCATAGAATCATATCATTAGATTTGCATTATCACATTAACCGGTTAAATGCCAAACTAGATGTTAATAAAGATGATGAATCCAAAAAAAATGGAACCAAATACTTACAACTTTAAACCTGCTACTTTTTCAAAATCAACCAACCTATAATTTATAAAAGTTATAAAAACGATTAAAGTACCATTAACTTATCTAAGTTAAAAAACAAATCATATGCTTCCTAGGGTCCACCTAACTTAGTAACCACATATATTTCCGGTGGGTCCACCTAACTTAGCAACCACATGTATTTCCGGTCCCATCATGGCCATGTCAACGTGCACATGCCAGCAAGAACGCGTCAGACTATTCTGACGCGTTTTGACCGACATGTGAATGGCTCTGACATTCGCCCCCAAAAAAAACCACAATGCCAGACAAGCACAAAACACCACACCTCATTCCCATCTGACAACACGCAGTGTGCTAACAACTTTAGAATTGTGCCACCTGGAAATTAAAAAAGCAAAAAAAAAATAAAAAATAATTTATTACCACCTTTACGAATCTAAGCGCACGGCAGACGAAGCTCCGAACTCCCCGGAGATGTCATATGAAGGAAACAACGGATCACTAAAATGCTGGGAATCTTATTCTTCTTCAAGTCGGCATGCCGCTAAGATTCTCTCATACTGAAAAAAAATAATACGTAATTTGTCTTTTATTCCAAATCCTCTCCTTCACGCAAATTACACCTATATATACCATAACGGATTTATACATATATCAAGGGGTGGTTATCTAACGTCTAACTTAATCCTCTAATTCGAAACGGAACAAGATATAAAATCCAGAACCAGCTAGGAGGGTGGGAACTTAGATTCCCATCCATAATAAAACATTTTAATTAAATATTCCTTTGTCATCTTCCCAATCAGGCGGGTGCACACGTGGCATTGACGTCCTTGTTGGACCTGTTGTACTTCATGTGACTCCTCACCAGCTGGCCGGCTGCGAGGGCGGACATGAGGGACAGCTCGCCGGCCAAAACAGCTCCCGCCACAATTCTCGCCAAGGTCTGGGCGTTCGCCCCCGCTGACGTGGCATTGGCTCCTTTCACCCCAAGCAAGTTCAGGCATGCCGACTGCGAGGCCAACTGGGTTCCCCCTCCCACTGTTCCAACCTGCATTCACAGAAATAACTTTAGATCTTGTGATATAAATAAATTATATGCACATTGTTAACTTCATTTTTTTTTTTACAAAAGTTAAATTCAAATGTGATGATCTCTTTCTTCAAGATGTGCAGAGGCCACTACATTTTATCTCTTTCTTCAAGATGTGCAGAGGCCACTATTTTTCTCTAACTATTACCTAATGAAGCAGCAGCCCACACCTGTACATTATTATAGGTTTTTTTTGACAAGTCTAAGTTTCAAATTACATGCACTGCAACCCATTGTTATAGTCTTTACATGCACTGCAACCCATTGTTATAGTCTTCCTCTTACCTCCTCTTACCTAATAAAACATTATAGTCTTCCTGTTACCTAATAAAAAATTATAGTCTTACAACCTTGTTTATAGATGACACAACTCACACCAAAATTTATAAGTTTAATCTTAATAAGAAACCAAATCATTAATAGATGACACAACTCACACCCAGGTTTATAAATTTAATCTTAATAACAAACCAAACCATTAATCTTAACCAAAGTTGAGGCAACTCTGTTTATAGATGACACAACTCACACCAAAATTTATAAGTTTAATCTTAATAACAAACCAAATCATTAATAGATGACACAACTCACACCGAGGTTTATAAATTTAATCTTAATAACAAACCAAACCATTAATCTTAACCAAAGTTGAGGCAACTCACACCAAAGTTTATAAGTTTAATCTTAATGAAACCTTGCTTACAGGTGATGCGACTTACATCAAAGTTTATAGCTTTAATCTTAATAATTAAAGCTTACTTATAAGTAACACAACTCACACCAAAGTTTATAAGTTTAATCTTAATAATAAACCAAAGTTGACCCAACTCACACCCAAGTTTATAGGTTTAATCTTAATGAAGCCCTATAAGCAACTCACACCAAGGTAGGTTTATAAGTTTAATCTTAACAAGAAACCAAAGTTTATAGGTTTAATATAATGACATAAAAACTATATAATGTTTATAGGTTTAATATAATGACATAAAAACTATATAATTTAGGTGATCAACTCACAACAACTTTTATAGTTTAATAAGAAACCAAAGTTTATAGGTTTTACATGATGACATCAAAAACTGTATAATTTACCCAACACCAAAGACGGTAAAACTAATTGAGATGTGAAGTGTTATCCTTACTTTCCTTTTTTAAGAAAGGATGGTTGTCTACCGTTGCAAATTATTCGTCTCGCACAAATTGTAGGGAACAGTAATTAGTAATTACTTTAGAAAGCAAAGTAGAAAATTTTGTAGATGTTTTTGTTCAATTAGACTAAGCAAAAATGAGTGGAAGTCAATTCCAACTACTAAATAAGGTTAACATTATTTCCGTTTGTCATATTCCTTTAAGTGCGGAACATCCGACGGTGCAGACTCATACCGCAGACGTCGGAATGGATCTGACAAGTTCGTTACGTGAAAACTTTTTAAACTAGTGGACCCAAAAAAAATTCAATGTACCTTGACCTTTATTTTATTTTATTTGTGCGCTTACCTCAATGCACGGCATGGTGACGGAGACGTGCAGGTCCTTCCCACCGTTGGTGGGTTCCATCATGGTGATGCAGTGGGAGCTCTCAACGTTCTGGGCAGGATCTTGGCCGGTTGCAATGAAAACGGCGGACACAACGTTGGCCGCATGGGCATTGAATCCTCCGACGGCGCCTGCCATGGCAGAACCCACCAAGTTCTTGAGCATGTTCAGCTCCAACAATGCCGGAACTGTTGTCTTCAACACCTTGTTCACAACTTCCTCCGTGATGACGGCCTCACAAACCACCGATTTCCCACGCCCTTCGATCCAGTTCACGGCTGTGGGCTTCTTATCTGCACAGAAATTTCCTACACAAAAAAAAAAAAAAAAAAACCCAAAAAGGATAGAGCGTCAGAAAGAAATACCCACAAGAGGATAGTACAGCAGCATGAAATCTGCATGAGAGTTTACCAGAAATGCTGATGACATCCATGTCAGGGAACTCGGCCTGAAGGTAATCCAAGACATTCTGGACCCCCTTAGAGACCATGTTCATCCCCATAGCATCTCCGGTGGAGCATGAGAATCTCAGGTACAGGTTCTTCCCTGCAATTGCACAATGTATGCCTTGTAGCCTGGCAAATCTGCTGGTCCTGTTGGGCACCCAAAACCTTGTCAGATCTTGAAATCATGGATTCATGGATTGGTCACAACAATACCCACTAACTAAGATACACTTGTTGTGCATGCAAAAGAGGGAGATTAAAAGGGAAAAAAACTACCCACCTGTTGAAGATGACAGCCAAGTCCTCAGAATTTTTAGGATCTTCAATATAGTATTTGAGATCTGCAGCCCTCTTAGCACTCTGAAACCTAACTACAGGAGCTCTGGTCATGCCATCTCTGAGGAGAATGCTAGTGGCACCACCAGACATGTGGATGGCCTTGCAGCCTCTGTTGGTGCTTGCTACCAGGCACCCCTCTGTGGTTGCCATGGGGACCATGTACTCAAACCCATTGAGGAGGAGAGGCCCTACAACTCCCACAGGGATCTGGACATAACCCACAGGCATTTCACAGCACTGCCCAAGGATGGAGTCATAATCAAACCCCTCCAAGGGAAGCCCATCAAGAGATCTCTGGGTCAAGATCTCCATGGCCCTTCTTCTCACAGAGGCAGCCCTCTTGCAGTCCCCAAGGGAGTTCTCCAAAGAATAGGAGGCCACAGTGCCACTGCACACTGCAGCTGCAATGTCCTCGTCCTCATTTTCACCAAGGGAGATCCCCTTGAGCTGGACCTCTGGTTTCTTCACAATCTCTTCCTTGGGCAAGGAAGGAGGAGGATGAGGATGGCTGAGCCTCAAATCCTGCTCCTCCTCCTCCTCTCTCTCATCAAAATCCCATGATTCATCATTGCTCTTGCTGATGAAGTTCTGCACATAATCAATGCCAAAGAAGCCCAACAAGTATATGAAAGAAGCCAGCTGAGACACAATGGCCACCAGCTCCCCAAAGCTCACCACATGGAGGGGTGTTGAGGTCCTGATCTTCTCCCTCCATCTCCTCATAAGGAAATAAGATGCAGTGAAGAAAAGCACAAAGAACACTTTGTTGGTCAGCCCCACAGGAAGAGGCAGAGCATCAGATGCCATTAATTTGGGATTTCCATGCCCACTACTGCCCTTGACATTGCCATTGTTGCTGCTCTTCCTCTTTTGACCATTGCAACAATCAGATTCTCCTCCATTCTTGGCACCCATCTTGGATTTTCTCAATCCAACATCCATTTTGCACTAACAGTCAGAGGCTATCTAATGGGAGATGGGCTTCCCTACTTCAAAATGCAGGCAGCCTTTGGAAGAGCCCCAGGGCGACGGAGGACCTTAGGGAGTGTTATAATGAGGCCAATGCACACTGAAAGCAAGTTAATATTTATAACATTTTTACAACTCTATTGATGTTGAGTTGCCCTCGTTTTTTAAATTTCCCTTGTCAATAAAAAACAATACAATTGTCAAGGAAGTGCCCTAGCCTTAGTCCTCGCTCTGCCATATGCCACCACAATTCCATGGGGACCCCTGAATATTGTCCGCTCTGGCTTGTAATTTCCCACCTTTGTCGACTCAAAACTTTATTGAGGCGATCTGTTCCATCCGAATTCTTCGCATGCACCTTTAAAATAAAAAAATCTAAGGAGCTGAACCATTGGATTCTTCCCAGAGAAAAAAGAGACCCGGTGGAAAGCTAGATATTGACATGGGCCACAGGGCGAAAAAAAAAAAAACGAACAAATAGAAACTTCAAGAGAGGGTTAGTCTCGCGGTATTATTATACCGTTTTAACTTGAAGAGAGGGTTAGTCTCGCGGTATTATTATATATATATATATTTTTTTTTGGTTTATGGACTATCTTAGTTTTCTTAAAAGCTAAATTTATTTATAATTTATACATGCATAGTTTTAAGAGAGCTAAATTTATCGATAACTTTATACATGCATAGTTGGGCTGTACCCTAAAACTTATAATTATAAATTATCATTAATATTAAAATTATAGTTACATGTTACAATCATACATAAAAGAGATTAGGTAAAAGAATTCATTGAAAAGAAATAAGTTTAAATACATTTACATTAAAACTTTACAATGATTTTAATTATATTTATATTAAATTTTAGTTGAAATAAAATGTTTGTCAAGTTGTTATAATGTAACATGAGTAATAAAAAATTTAAAAACATTAATTATATATTTTTAAATAAGTTAGTTATAGTTACACATTACAATTAAAGATCATAAAGTTTATTTTAAAAATTTATTAAAATAAAATGAGTTATTATATTTACATTAAAACTTATGTATTGAAATGAAATGATGGGAGACTTTCTAATCTTATATAACAAAATTATAAAAGTGAGTTATAGTTATCAAGTGGCATTAGCTCAACTGATTAGATTCCTCAACATTTCAAGGAGGAGACTCGGGTTTGAATCTTGCCAAGTGATATATGAATAATATCCAAGCGTTGTTGTAATACCACTATGTGGTGATGATGTAATACGATGGGGCCGTTCCGTTTTAATCCCATATAATCAATTGAAAAAAATAAATGAATTATAATTAGGTGAATTCTATGTTACAATCACACATAAAAGAGATTAGGTAAAAGAATTCATTGAAACGAAATAAGTTTAAATACATTTTCATTAGAAATGTACAATGAAATAAAATGATTATAATGTAATTCAATTCATATAATAAATTAAAAAAAAAAATTAATTATATATATATATATATATATATATATAATTTTTTTTTGGTAATTATTATAGTAGATTAAAAAAGGGTTTTTATAGAGGATCCCAAAACCTTATGTACAAAATCATCCTTGCATCATGCCTCCTGGCTTTATGTATAAGCCTATTACAGAAAACGTAACCCCTAAAAAAACCTGATTACATAAGCAATGGGCCTAGGGCATCAATCCCTTGAAACCGAACACCAAAGCAAATCCCGCCCAGCTGTAACAGTAAGCATGAAACAATCCCTGTCAGCGGGAAACAGACAAATAAGAAAGGAAGTAGTTTTGGAGATCCCGCCCAGCGGGGAGTAGCCAAAAACCACCATCGAGAAGATCTCGCCCAACAGGAAGCAAAGAAAAATCGTTACAATAAAATCCCGCCTCACGGGAAGTAGTCAAAACCACCACAAACAGTCCCGCCTAGCGGGAAGCAACGAGGAAATCCCGCCATCCGGAAACCAGCAGAAAAGAAAGGATCCCGCCTCACGGGAAAACTGGAGGATTTGGCAGATCCCGCCCTGTGGAGAAACCATCCCGCCCACCGGGAAAACATTCCGTTCAGCGAGAGCCATCCTGCAGGAAGCCGACAGCCAGCACAGAGAGGATCCAACCCATCAGGAAGTGACCAAAGAGTTGCACCACAAAGAACCCGCCTCGAGAAAACAGAAGAGGATCCCAGCAGCAGGGACCAAGAATCCCATCCAAGCACAGAGCCCGCCGAGGATTCACAAGAAAAAGGGGAAGTTGTCCAAACCCTAAACCATCACCTCCACCGCACCGAGAAACGCAAGGGACCAGATCCATGCGAATAACCTGCAAAAAACCCCAGGGGGAAGCCTGAGGGAAAAGGGAAGGGATCCCCAACCAAACAGGGATCCCTGGGAAGCACCAGTCCGAAAAAACAACCAAGGAAACCCTAGCCGGCCGGGAGGGGCACAGATAGTGGAGAAGGATCTCCCCCAGGAGATCATCTGCAAACAACCACTCCCCGGGAGGGATGACCTGGGTTGAGCCAGGAACTGGGCAGGAACCAGGAGCCATGGGAGGGGGAGCAGGGGAGGGACCAGAGCCCTCATATATATATATATATATATATAATTTAGTTATAATTACACATTACAATTAAAAATCATAAAATTTAGTTAAAAATTTATTATAATAACATGAGTTATTATATTTACATTAAAATGAAATTATTTTAATTACATTCGTGTGACTAAAAGAGTTTATGAGACCACAAGCTTTCACAACATCAAAAGTAAAATAAATAAGTAAAAATATAATTAGGTGCTCATTTCTTTCTATATCTAATTTTTTTAAAAAGTTCCTTTAAAAAATTCATTTTGAAAGTATTTTCAAATGATTTTAATTACATCCACCGGACCAAAAGACTTTATGAGACCACAAGCTTTCAAAACATTAAAAATTAAAAATAAAAATAACGACATAATTGAAAGTTCCTTTTCTTTCTAATTCTTCAAAAAGTTCCATCGCCAAGCCCATTTTGAAAGTTCTTTCAAGGAATTAAATTAAAATTGTTATTTTTCTATATCATTCATTATAAAAGATAAGTTTTGTCATTTATAATAATAATAATAATAAATTAATTAATTAATTATACCTATATATTTTTTAATAAGTTAATTATAGTTGCATGTTACAATCACATCAAAAAGTTTAGTTGAAAAAAATTGGTGAAATGACTTATTATAATTATATTAAAACTTTGCATTGAAATAAAATGATTTTAATTATATTCACAAGACCAAAAAAATTTATAACACCACAAACTTTCACAATATTAAAAAATAACAATATAATTAAATCCATTTGAAAAGTGTCTTTAAAAAGCTATCCAATAAACTTATTATATTTACATTTAAACTTTAGATTAAATAAAATGATTTTCATTATTTTATATTCAACTGTTCGTTGAAATAAAATGTTTTTTTTACTGCATCCACTCTAATATACTAACAATATAATTAGAAGTTTTTTTCTTTCAACAAGTCCTTTTGAAAAGTGTTTTGAAAAACTAGCCAATTAACTTATTATATTTACATTTAAACTTTGAATTAAAATAAAATGATTTCCATTATTTTTATACTCAACAGTTAGTTGAAATAAAATGTTTTTTTACTGCATCCACTGTAATAAGAAGTCCATGGACCATAAGCTCCCACAACATTAATTAATTAATTAATATATAATGATTTTTATTGTGTTAGTTGAAATAAAATGATTTTTATTATATCTACTGTACCAAAAAAGTTTATGGAATTTTACAACATTAAAAAATAATGATGTAATTAGAATTCTTTTTTCTTTTTATATCTAATTTTTTAAAAAATTTCATCCACAAGTTCATTTTAAAAGTGTTTTTGCAAACATATATTTTATTTTCCATATCAAGTAATTAAATTAAAATTATTATTTTTATATCATTTGTTATAAAAGATAAGTTTTATAGTTTATAATCAATTTTAATATAATTTAATAAATTATAAAATAAAATTATACAAGCAATTATGAATAAATATGTATTAGAAGAAAAACCTAAGCTGAGGGATGGTAGGAGGGCGTGAAGGCGCAAGAGAAGATTCAGAGCAAAAGGATATTTGTAGAAGAGGATATTTGCGGAAGTGGAGATTACCAGCAAAGAGAAGTAAATTGAAGATTAACGATAAAGAGAAGCAATTTGAGTTTTAACTGCGATATCTTGTTTATTGGTGAAATGATTTTCTAGTATTATTGTCGTCACCATCTAAAAGAACTATACCACCATCAAAGTCGTCCACACTTCTTTGCAACAAGTAGCAGTCTACACAACAGTGTTGAACCCTTTGGAGGAGAAGCTTGGTAATGGATTAATGCAAAGTCGTAATGGACAACTACATTTCTTTTCTTATGTCAATTAAATTGTTAACAAGGATTAGATTAGATTAGAAAAATATTTGAAAATCCTTAGTTTTTTTCCAAAGCCCTAGCTGTTTTTGGAATTTTTGGGGTTGAGATCATGGAGTTATCAATTTTCACTGGAAAGGATGACATTCATTCTCGAGAATGGTGGATGAAGTTTAGATCTGTATATTCTAGTGACCATTTATGGATATGTAAACTTTGCTATTTTTTTAAAAGAGGAAGCTTATGATTGGTGGGAAAATCGTCCTACAAAAAGAGAGTTCACCTGGGATGAAATGGAGTACGTATTTTTGAGTCACTGGAACTCATAAAAATATAGCTAATTTGAAGGTCACCATCAAAGGATATGAAGAGGAAATAAAAAGGCTTCAAAAGGAACTAAAAGAAAAGAACAAGGATTATATAATAGAAGGAAAAAGTAAAGATGACAATGTGCAAGTTCATGGTCGCATTTAGAAATAAAATCTTAAGAATCAAAGATCCAAGGAGAAGCAAGAAGTAGTTATGGAAAAGGGAATAAGTTTAAGAATCATTTAAAAATTAAAAGTTGAATTTATAGTAGCAGCAACAATAGAATCTATGGATCCGCCTTTGTAGTGCAAGTGGTGAGGAGAAGGCGAGCTTGGCCCTGTTGAACAGGAGGTCCACGGTTTGAACCTCGACGATACAAAGGGGGTATACGGTTGGATTAAAACCCAAATAAAAACTCCCTGATGAAGTTGTTGTAACAGGTTGGGGGATTCCTGGTCAAAACCCCCACTTAATATTAGATAAATTTGGTCCGTGGGTTTAGGTGGATTGGTAAGTTGGGGCGCTTATCGAGAAGAGACCTAGGTTCCAATCCCACGGGCGTGCCCATGCATAGCCAGTAGCCCGATTCGACTCCTTTGCGTGTTGCACCTGACTGATAACGGTAATCTGTTTCCTTATTTTTTTGTGGTCCCCCTTCATGCCACGTGTTGAACCATACTGATGAAGACGGTGTGAACCCTGTGCGTCCGGCGGTCCCCATATCACATCGAGTTACCATTAACGAGACGGTGGGTGTGTTGGAAGCCTTCGCTGATAGTTTGAACCCTGCCAGCTACGCTGACAGTTACTAAAAATTGTGATTGTAACCAATTCATCTATGTAACAAAAAAAAACAATAGAATCTATGAAAAAGCAACAACAAAGTCCAAGGAAGCCTTGTCAAAAGTACACAAGGGTGTACCAAAAGAAAGGTATAAGAGAGAATATTATGAAGAAGTATATATATATTGTTGATGAATAAAAGGAAACAAAATATCAAATAGATGTAAGCTTACTACAATGGTAAGGGCTTTGTCGTCTCTTTAAGAGATCCAAGGTTCAAACCCCACTAGTATGAGGGGACCAGGATCCCTCATAAAAACCTATGTGAACTTATTGAAGAAAAGGAAATAAAGTGTCAAGTTAAGGTTGCAACATATCGATACCTACACAACAATAATATTAGAGGTATGGCTTAAGGCATCAATATGTTAGATCTAAATAGAGTTAGAAAGGCATCAGGTATAGAATTTTTTGGAAAAAAAACATAATGTTTATGGATTTCAAAGAGGTACAACAACATCAAGGAACAACATGATCAACCGTTCAAAATATCATAGTAAAGCAACAAAAGCATGGAGTCAACATAGCAATTATGGATATTCAAGTGGCATAATGGTAGTTTGGCATCATCAAAGACCATCACTAATTAATATTTCCCTTATATGGATGGCTAAACAAGATTAGAAATTGTCAAGAAAAATGATGTTGAATATTTGTATTTACAAAAAAAAATTGAAGATCTAGAAAATGAATATCATAAATTTAGACTTTTTGTGAAAAATATGTAGGTATCTAGTTATAGCATCTCAATTAATATGATAATTGAATATGTTTATAAACTCTCAAGCTTTACAGATGAGAGTTGTGATTTATCAAGGGTGGGAGACCTAAGTGCAATCCCTTTTTCTCAAGGAAAAAAAGAATATATATATATATATATATATATATATATATATATATATATATATATATATATATATATATATATATATATATATATATATATATATATATATATATATATATATATATATATATATATATATATATATATATATATATAAAGTATATATAAGTAATAAATGAGTCTTATATTTTTGTTTCATATCTTTTAAGAAGAACAAGGAGTAAGTATAACCAAGGCACAAGCCTTAGCTTTTTTGGTTCCGGATATTCGAAAAAAAAAATAAAGGATTTTTATGAGGAAAAGATAGGTAGCTTAAATGTAAAGTTATTAATAAAATTCCTAATTGAAAGTAAGGATTCCAAAGCTACAAGAATAGATGCCTCATAATAAGAGGAAGAAAGAATCCATGGTAATATATATCCATGTAGTAAATCTTACACCATAAGTGATTATCAAGGATGAGATGATCAAACATGATATGATGGTGCTTAAAAGCAAAAGATTAATATGTAATTTCCATGAATACTAGCCAAGATTTTGGAAATATAAAATTGGATTGAAGTCAAGCTATTCTTTGAGTTTTCTTTGAACAAAATTTTTCATCATCATCTTATCTAGTTTGGAATTTAAAGATAAATTAATGAATGGCAATCCATGGTTTGGGGAAGAGATGGCCTATATTTAAGACCATGGAAAGAAATTTTCTATGGAGATGCATGACATCATTATAGAACAAGAAGGGAAAAAAGCTACTTGATTGTTATAATTTAATGATATTCTTCACAGCTTAATGAATTCCAGGATCAATAAATCAATCATAGATCAATATCAATATCAAATTTCATAAATATCATAAATATTATGCATCTATCCAATGAACATAAATCACATTAAAAATATTATTGATAAAACCTCAAGCAATGCATAAAGCAAAGCTTATGAGAGTTACAAATAATATAGTTTTGTCTCAATATAAAGATACATGAGATTTTTCATATTACATGACTCTGGACTTTTTCTCTCCTCAAACTCACAAGAGAACTTGACTCTTCATATTCCTTTCTTACATAATAAGTCCCACATATTACATAAAGATAAAGTATCTCATGATTACATATAACTCCCTACTTCTAAACTAGACACATCACTCAAAGACTCTTCACTTCCTAACTAGATACCTCACACACTTAATTACATGACACATGCACACTCCTACTAACTTGACACATACTTTATACATAAAATCAAACTCACACTCTAATATAAATATTTACAATGGGATCAAATAATGTAATACCTACAACACCCCCCGTATTATGTTATTTGGTATAAATATTTTCAATCTTTAATCTCTGATTCTTGTATTCATTCTTCTGCTCTGAATTTCATACTGGCCTTTTTTTATTAACCTATTTTCTACAATGTTTGTTAGAACTTTTTTCTCATAAAAATATTTTAATATGTCCATGATTTTATTTCATTTTGACTTGTTAATCCATCCATAATGTATTTTGATTTTATTTTCTTGACGTATCTTTGGCGTACACTTCTAAAGCACTCTTTGTTTTGGTCCATGTCTTATATTTTTTATTAACAATACTTTCTTTATTGTCTATAATTTGTCCCATAAGGCCTCGTATTTCATCATCTTCTTCATTTTTTATTTCTTTAATTTCTTGAACCAAGTTTTCTTTTTTATTTTCTCCTTTTGGATGTTGTTGCACTGATGGATATTGAGACTGATATTGTCTTGACTGGAATCTTTAAATATGTTTATTCCATTTATTCAATGCATTGTATTTACAATAGCTTGTGGTATGTCCTTCCTTATTGTAGATGTGACAATATCTCTTCCTCCATTGAGGTTGAGATTGAGATGATGCAACAATCTTATTTGATATTTGTTTCTTTGACATTAGAGCATTATTAATCATTTTATCTTGGGCTAAATTTTCTATTTCATACTCTTGAATAATGTTGACTAATTCATGGAAAGATATGGTTTTGTTTAGTACTTGAATAAAAGTAACCAATTTTTTTAATGTATCTAGTAATGCTTTTAATGTTACTTGAACAAGAAATTTTTGTTCTACTTTTTCCTCCAAAATTTGTAATTTGGCTTTTTATTCTTCTACTTTTCTAAGAAATTGTTCTACACTCTCTCCATCATGAACCTTCAAAGAATACAATTGTGATTGCAAGTGCAAAATAGTTGCTTCATTCCTCCCCTCAAATATTTTACATAATTTTTCCATGCAATTTTTGAAGTCTTTGCTTCACTTATGTGTGCTTGAATTTTTTTTTGGAGTAATACTTCTTACACACATCCACCATGGGGATTGAATCCGGGTCACATCACCGATAATACAAGTGGCGTCCTTGCCGATAGACCACACTCACGGGGATGTGTGCTTGAATTTTTTTAGATATGCCAAATGTAAAGAGTTTTTTTAATCATCATTAAGTTTTTATCTTCCAATTGCATCATCTTCTACTAGAAATTTTCTTTTTTTCATTTACTACATCCCAAAGTTTTTTAACAATAAGTATTGATTTCAATTTGTTCTTCCATGGGGTAAAATGTGGTCTTTTCAAAATTTGTGATTCAAAAATAATTTTTTTTATATTTGCCATAATTTCTCAATCTTCAATAAATTTAATCTGTCTCATCAAATTCAATTCCTCCAATCAATTAATTTCATCAAATAATTAATTCATTCTCCAATCATTCAAATTTCAATTTATTTGATTAGAGAATGAATAAATTATTTGATGAAAACAACTCCAATTGGGAATTTGTCCAACATCTATTTTTGGAATGCCCCTTTTTCCAATTTTATCTTAAATGCCCTCTTTGAGATTGTCAATGTTGCTTGGGTCCAACCGCCTTCCATTCCTCTCCTATTTGAGCAATGGCCCAATCCATTTGTCAAATCCCAACTCAAGTTCCTTTGGTCTATTTGCCTCCATCATTACCTTTGGCAATTCTTGTTGGAACGTAATAACAAAATTTTTAATGTTTGTAGTAGAGACCATAAGTTAGTTTTTTTTTGTATCATTTCCTTTGTGTCAAATAATGCTCAAATGGTGTCATGTGAAGAGTGTCCCAAACCTGGTCTTGAAACCTGTCTATGTGCTTTTTTTAAACTCAGTCACATTTTAGATAGGTCCTCCAAATCCCAAGTGGATAGATCAAGCATCAAATGGACCTCCCCTCCTCCTGGTTGGACAAAACTCAATTTTTATGGCACAATGAAAGTAAACCCATGTAGGGCAGGCAGTGGAGGTATTATCAGAAATGATAGAGGAGAAATTCTCATGGCATTTGTAGAGAATGTTAGAATCTAGACGAATAATATGGTTGAGGTGAGAGCTCTCCACCAAGGACTGATGGTGTTAAGTGATATTGATATTGACCAACTCATTATTGAAGGAGACTCCTTGCTTGCCATTAACTGGCTTAAGGAAAATCAACATCTACCATGGAACATCAGCAACATCATCGATGAATGCAATAGAATGCTAGAAAAATATTTAAATGTGACCATTCAACATGTGTACAGGGAAGGTAATAAGACAACTAACCTGCTAGATAACAAATATGTCATGGAGCAATCCTTCCGTGTGTGGCAAATCAACTTTCCACTGGGGCTCACGGATGATAGCAGTGGAGGTAAAATCTATCTTCTTTAATATGGTTAATAATCTTGGTCAGTTATTTAGGTTCACCAGCCATGCAAATATGTTTCATGTCTGTTCCTTACCTCTTGGAAGGTGTGGTATCTTGGATTTTTTTGGCAGTTTCCAGAATCGAAAAACAACCGTCTTGGTGGCAGCGATGAAGAGGTAAATGTTAACCCTGATTAGATGGTGTAAGTAACCTGTATCTTGCTTTCAAATCTCTTCGTATTTTAATGTCTACTTAGTTTATGGTTGTCTATATCTAGGAGGGTACACTGGGAGTGCTTTTCCTTTGTTTGTTTATTGTTCAATTGTGCCAGTTTCCAACTTGTTGGTTTCTATTTCTTTTGGTGATCCTTTTTGGGTTTCTGGTTTAGCTCTATAAAAGGTTTTGGGTCCTTTCAAAGCCCCTCCATAAATAAAAAATTAATTTATTCTTCTTATTATTACATGCCCCAGTAATCCAAATGCTTTCATAGTCAAGCCTATACCAAATGCTTTCGTAGTCATTCAAATTTCAATTTTTTATTTTTTTTGGTTTAGGTACTATGATCGGCGTTTAGGATGAATATTTTTATCTTAGTTTCACGTTTAATATTGAGAGCTAAATTTATTGACAATTTTATACATGCATAGTTATGTTGAGAGCTAAACTTATCGACAACTTTATATATGTATAGTTACACTGAGATCGACAACTTTATACATGCATAGTTATGCTGAGAGCTAAAATTATCGAAAAATTTATACATGCATAATTATGTTGTTTCCTAAAACTTATAGTTGTAAATTATCATTATCAGTAATTATACATTTTTTGATGTCCAAATGATGTCTATTCAATTTATCACTTTTTAGTGTATGTAGGTGATGGTTCTATTGCTTGGAATGGATCTTATGGTGGCTCCTCCAAACTTCGGTGGCTCCCTAAAACTTACACCTGAAAGCACGAGATTCCGGGCAAAGGAAACACTAGTTATGCAACATAAGATGAAAATGTAACGCTTTGATCTTATGCACTAAAACAGAGAAAGGAGACAACTTGGAAACGAAAGACAAGATGTAAAGAAATCACAGCCCTCTTTATTCAAATATCTTATCCTCGGTTACATAGACGTCTCCTCCCCTTTTGGGGGCTAGGAGCGTTAAATTTGTCTTCATTACAATGTGTGACCTAGTCTTCCTCTTCCCGCGTGCCCACGATTGCAATGGGCGGGCCAAGATGCTGTCGCCGCTGATGTGGATAAGTTCTTCACCTCTGATTGCTTTTCCTGCAGTCAAAGAAACAATGAAAATGTCAGTAGCACCTGCTGCAAATGAAAGGGGTTCGTTCTCTAAAATCAACGAAATATGCATGTAAACATCTGCCTGAAACAGTAAATACAGTGAGTCCAAATGGCTTGAAAACTTGACAGAAGACAAAAAATGTTACCAAAAGGCCATTGCCCCTGAGACAGCCGGCCAATCTGCTTTCACCTGGTAATCGTCCCTGGTAAGGACGATTGCTACTGTTAATCGTCCCTTAGCAGGACGATTGCTGCTGTTAATCGTCCCTCGGAAGGACGATTGCTGTTGTTAATCGTCCCCTGCAGGGACGATTGATACTGTGTTGAAGAAGCCGACCTGCCGCTGCTCCAATGTCGATTCTCGAGACCTGCAAAATGCCTGCAAACAAGGGGGTTATGTAATTGGGGCCATTTTGGGACGACCCAGATGGTCGGATTCTCCCAATTTGGCCTCCATCATCGAGAAATTGGACGTTGTTACCTGCAAGTCAGTGGGACAACCAAAATAACAAAAGCATGATAATATTCGATGAAAACCTTTTGAAATCAAGATTCAAGATTCTGAACTATTGAACAGCAGAGAATAACATGGAATATGAACAAATGCAAGAAAATGAACTACAACTAAATCCAAAAGGTGCGGGGTGCCCAAGTGGGCAGCCCACCGATGGAACTTGATTTTGGCACCAATCCACTTGGGATGGGCCCAAAATCTCTTAGGAGTGGGGGGTCGGCGAATTGGTTGGTTCAGGTGTCCATGTGTTGGAATTGGGTCGGATTCAAGCTTCCAAAAGCCAACCAACAACCTCCCTTGCAAAAGAGATTGGTGGATGTGGGAAGATGAATCAAAGGGGATGCAAGTGGGTCTCCAATTCGGCAGCACTTCGTTGCTTGAAAACTCCTTCCACCTCTCTCCTTTGGGTGAGAAAAGTCTCACCTTTTATAGACCCAAGGGGTCTCTTTTGGGAAGGAAGCACAAACGCCATGTGTTGGTCATAGGCGCCATGTGGCAGTCTTGTCTCCTCATGAGGGAGGGTAGTCCTCCATTGACTTGTGTTTTCATAATTGCTTCTTGTGACAGTCCTCTAACGGCCCTTCTGTCCACCTACACACGCGTGCAAGGCAGGAGTCATCAACTGACTGTTCTGGGCTGCCACTTGGCGTCGTTTGTCATTTTGCCCGTTAAACTTGGTAATCGTCCCTGGGTGGGACGATTACAACAATCGTCCCTGGGTGAGACGATTGCAAGTTAGTAATCGTCCCTGGGTGAGACGAGTACTGGGCAAAGTGTCTAAATGTACCAAATTGCTTCTTGACCTTACAAAATTGCTATGGAAGTGGTTAGGACCACTGTTTGACCTCTGAGGGCTGCCCTAGGGGCTGTGTTTGTCAAAGCGATCAGTGTTTGCAGTCACATAATCGGATTGGTGCTGTTTTGGTGTCTACAAGATGCCCCTTTTTGGGAAGCGCTACGGGTGACGCGAGTCTTTGAGCAAAAATAGATAACCAAAGCACTAATGATTAGGGTTTCTTGGTAACCTAACCAACTTTTGATGCCCCAAGTATGGAAAGGGCATGCATTCTTGAATCCTTGCTTCTGACGAGCTAAGGAATTTGATTTCAAGTGTTAACCTATTTTGGTGAGGTGTGACTTGAACTTAGACATTGATCAATCATGAATAGGCGAAGGGCGTTTTTACCTCAGGGGAACCTTGTATTCATGATTCACGAAATGCCAAGTGTTTGATTGATTTGATTGTTGCTTGTTTACTTCCCCAAGCAGGAGCGTGATTGTCTTTGTCAATGATTCTTTGAATGCATGTCCTTTTCCTTAATTGGGTATGTGATTGTTGGTTGGTGACTAAGTGTGACTACCCCCTCAAGCGACGAATCGATGAGGGAATGACCTTCGTGAGAGAAGCGACGAGTCGCTTGACCCAAGATGACTTGTGCAAGGGTGCCTTTAGAGGGTTTACCGTTAAGCATGTGCAATTTTTCCAACATATGGACCTATTTTTGGTGGGTGTTAACCCTTTTGGTGATGTCATAATGAGGTGAAATCATCGAAAACCTATTTCCCGTGGAGCGGTCCGGCTATGATAGCCTTCTTGGGGAATTAGGAGAGTGATAATTTGAACCTCGACATCTATTTTTCTATGCCAAGAGGTTAAGTGCAAAAGCACTTGTGTCTGGCAATGTTTATTGCTATGTTTTTGTGTTGCTTTTTTGTGATGTTTTTGTTGTTTTGTGACACCATTTGGGGATTAAATTGTCTGAAATCCGTTTTCCCGTGGAGCGGTCCGGCTATGGTAGCCTTCTTAGGGAGTAGGATAGTGACAATGTAAACCTCGATATCAGTTTTGCTATGCCAAGAGGTTAAGTGCAAGAGCACTTGTGTCTGGCAATGTTTATTGCTTTTTGTTTTTGTGTTGCATTTATTTGTTGTTTTTGTTGTTTTGATTTTCTTTGATCTTGTGCATGATGGTTGATGAATATGGATGTATTATGTTGATTTATTTTGATGGATGCATATGCTATGATGAATGCAAATGTTTTTGATTTATATGTGATATGCGAGAGATGAAATGGATGAATGGGATTTGTGATGTTTGGCTATGGCACCATAGATTGTTTAGAACTCTGTTATTTTGTTTTTAGGCGATTGTTGTGATGCATGAATTTGTATGTATACATGTGGTTTTCCTTTTTTTTTTTTGTATTTTCTGATGGTATTGCAAAGACGAAAAGTAGCGCAGTTGGTTTAGAAATGTAGCTAAGTTTTTCTGAGACTCAGACAGTTCTAGCTCTCTAGCCATGGACTGTACTTTATCTTACATGATTTTTGAACAAGGTATGAATCAGACCTGTTTTTGACCAAGCTATTTCACATCCCTGTGTGTGCAATTGAGTTCATTTATGTGGTATTTATCAGGATACCGCCAGTGCCAGATGGGCTTTCAACCGAACTTGTACTGAGGATCACCTAACTAGCTCCACTAACTCCTTTGTTATGTTTAGTTAGATTAATCCGCGATGTTTTCTAGGATGTCATAAGCTAGCTTATCCACATGCAAACATTGATCCGTACGCAAGTTAATGTGACAGATATATCGTCATGCGAGAAGACCTTTAGAATGTTGAGAGTTCCAGGGATTCAAGTTCAACTCCCTTCTTTTCTTCAATTGTAATAGGATACTTGCTCGTTTGTAGTGATGAGATCATTGTTTATTTTGATTTGTTTTTTTTTTTTTTTTTTGAGCAAGGGATTGGAGTGATAAAAATCACTGTTTCTTAGTGCATTTTGATGTGTGCACTGTAGGATGTCAAATCTTGATGTTTTGACGTTTTGCAAATTTTTTGATTTTTTTGCAACTATTGAGAATTAGGGATTTTTGGGAATTGGGTAGGGGTGATGCTTGTCCTTTTGCCAACTCTCAGCATTCTTTGGGTCATCCGCACAGGGGGATGAGCAAGATAACCGTTTCGCTTATGGTGACCTAGATTACTGTGCGGGTTTCATCTTTCTTTCACATAACTCTGGAATTGTTAATGTGTTTAGTTTGTGTTGGGATGTTACGTATCAAGGTGTATTTCAAGTATGACTCTACCTTCGTAAAATCTGTTCGACTTGATACATTACATGGCTAAAGAGGAAAATTTTGGCTGAACTACGAAAACTCTTGATACATTAAAAGACCACTGACTCTAGTGTGGTGGAAGCAATGCATGGTGTGTCTGTTGTTTTTATGAAATGGAACAGTGGGGAACAAGATGGACTGTCAGAGCTACTACAACCTATGGTGCCTTTGACCTACACGACCACAAATATGCATGTATGAATGCAATGCTTAATGCAGCTACATATTTTTGTATTTTTGATGAATTGAGTTTGGCGAGTATGAAGATGAGATGTGAGAAAACTCTCAATTGATGAATTTGAGAATGCGTAGAAATGAGATGCAAATTTTTGTTGTTTTTGATGTATTTTGTTGTTTTTGATGTATTTTTGTTGGTTTTTGACCAAGTGATTGCGATAATCCTTGGAGCTTTTTGGGTTTGACCAAGTGATTGCGATAATCCTTGGAGCTTTTGGATTGACCAAGAGATTGCGATAATCCTTGGAGCTTTTTGGATTGACCAAGAGATTGCGATAATCCTTGGAGCTTTTTGGATTTGACCAAGAGATTGCGATAATCCTTGGAGCTTTTTGGATTTGACCAAGAGATTGTGATAATCCTTGGAGCTTTTTGGGTTTGACCAAGAGATTGCGATAATCCTTGGAGTTTTTTTTTTTGGGATATGGCTTTCTTAGATATGAAATGGTCGTAAGTGACTGATATTCAAGGGTTCTGTTTCCTTGATACCATCAAGAGAAGCTAGCCGGTATGTCCCGGGTCCTATTTTGCTATCAATGACATAAGGACCTAACCAATTTGCCATGAATTTATCCCTCAGGTGGGGCGGCAAATTAGAATTCTGTTGGTTTTCCTTCAAAACCAAATCACCAACCCGAAAGTCCCTTAGGTGAACCTTCATGTTGTAAGCTTTCTTAAGTCGCTCTTGATAGATACGTAAGTGCTCAAGAGCATTAACGCGTCGTTCGTCAAGCAACGTAAGTTGGTCTAACCGGGCCTGCCGTGCAGTGTCATCATCGATGAATTCCTGCATTGATATGCGGAGGGAAGGAATTTCCAACTCGAGAGGCATTACTGCCTCTGAGCCATACACTAGTGAAAACGGAGTTGCCCCAGTTGGCGTCCGAATGCTAGTGCGATAAGCCCAAAGTGCAAGTGGGATTTGTATGTGCCAATCCTTATGACTGTCTGCGACGGTCTTTTTAAGGATGGCAACTAGTGTCTTGTTTGATGCCTCTGCTTGCCCATTTGCTTGCGGATAATAGGGTGTTGAAAAGCTATGCTGAATTTTGTACTTTGTGGTCAAAGCACGCACGTCTTTGTTCTTGAATGATGGCCCATTATCCGAGATTATTTTGGATGGAATACCAAAATGACATATGATGTGATGCAAGATGAACTCCGCAATGCGGGGTCCTGTCGTAGAGGTTAACGGAATTGCTTCCACCCATTTGGTAAAGTATTCTGTGGCCGTTATGATAAACGTGTGACGGCTTTGACGATGCAGGGAGATCTTTCCGATTAGATCGAGGCCCCACTTGCAAAAATGGCCAAGCGATCTGGACTGTCCGTAAGGCCTAGGAAGGTACGTGCATCAGATTGG
The DNA here is from genome assembly GCA_028583015.1 of Wollemia nobilis. Classification (NCBI taxonomy): domain Eukaryota; kingdom Viridiplantae; phylum Streptophyta; class Pinopsida; order Araucariales; family Araucariaceae; genus Wollemia; species Wollemia nobilis. The sequence continues at coordinate 3,209,520 of JAQPPZ010013509.1, read as the reverse complement.
CATGATGTTGACATTTTACGCACCTCTTGACATACTCGCAACAATCTCGCTCTAAAGATGGCCAATAATAGCCCATGCGAAGAATGCGCTTTGCAATGGCCATACCACTAAAGTGGCCACCACATGTACCGTCATGCGCTTGGGCGACTGCCCAAGTGGACTCTTGCTGGTCCAAGCAACGAAGAAGAATTCCGTCATAGCTTCGACGATACAAAATGTCTCCTATCAAGACATATTTTGCCGCTTTCTATTTGAATGTTCGTTTTGCGGCGTGCGTCAATCCAAAGGGAAGATTACCTAACTTGAGGTAGTCTCTTATGGGTAAATACCAGTCCTGTTGATCGAATACCTCGACAGTTTGAACAGCCAATCCCTTTTGAAGTTCTTCCCTAACAAATGCTGATTGGGATAGAACTTGTAAGAATAGCGTTGTGTTGCTATTAATGGGAGTGGGTGAAAACAAAGACCCCTAGTTGGCACGTTTCAAATAGTCTCGGATTCGAAAGAACTTATCCGAAGATGGTTCGATCTGGATCATGTGGACTCCTGGCGTCAAGTCTGAGCTTGCGCGCTCCATCGCGGGTTGCGATAAGGTTTTGACCTGAATGGTTGTTATATCACCGGAAAGGTCTTGCGGGATTAGTGACCCCAAGGAGGCCATTGTGTCCGCAAAATGATTCGATGATCGAGGGAGTGCCTCGATGTCATACCACTCAAGTTTTGCCAAGAATTTGTCCACGAGGGCTTTATAGGCCTTCAGAACTGGGCATTTGCATTGATATACCCCTTTGACTTGATTGACGATTAACAGCGAATCACCAAAGATGTTCAGTCTTTTGATGTTCATGGCGATTGTTGTTTGAAGACCTAGGAGCAAGGCTTCATATTCTGCATTGTTGTTGGTGCACTGGAAGTTTAATTTAAATGACAGGGGCATTGGAGCGCCTTGCGGTGTGAAGAATACAATTCCTGCGCCACCACCTTGCTCGCATTTAGAACCATCAAAAAATAAGGTTATGTCGGCTCGAGACTCGGGCTCATCGGAATCCGGCGATTCTGAGACATGGAAGACCCCATCATCGGGTAGTTCTATGACTAGAGGCTGATCGTCTTCAAGAGGAGCCTCTGCTAGTTGATCGGCTATGACTTGTCCTTTTATAGATTTTTGCCCAATAAACTCAATGTCAAATTCCGTCAACAACATGATCCATTTCGCCGTGCGACTACTATGATAAGTACGACTCATCATGTATCGCAATGGATTCTCCTTAGACACAACATACGTAGTGTTGCTCGAGCATGTAGTGGCGTAGCCTCTTGGTAGCAAACACCACCTGCCAAGCGAGTTTCTCAACGTATGCATAGTTAAGTTCGTAATCGACCGAGGTGCGGCTAAGATAGTAAGTAGCCTGTTCTTTGTGATGTTCATTCTTACGGGCTAGCATTGCGCCCGGTGCCACCTCGATAGCTGAGATGTATAAGTAGAACGGCACACCTGGTCTAGGTGGTGCCAATACTTGCGAGCGAAGCCAAGTATTGTTTGATTTCGTCAAAGGCTAATTGGCACTCGTCATCCCAATGAAATGTGACCCCCTTGTGCAATAATTTGTTCATTGGTCGGCATTTGTCAGATAATTGCGCTATGAAGCGTTTAATCGACGCGACCTTTCCTTGCAGACTTCTAAGCTGCTTGATAGTGGTTGGGGGAGCCATTTCAAGGATTGCCTTGACTTTGTTTGGGTCCACTTCGATGCCTCTCTTTGAGACTATAAAACCCAAGAGTTTTCCGGATGTGACGCCGAACACGCACTTCTTGGGATTCGATCGACCTTATGCTCTATGAGGCGATCGAGAATCTTGCTTAAGTCACCGAGATGATCTGAGCGCAAGAGAGACTTGGCTAACAAATCATCCATGTAATCTTCCAAAGTTTTGTGCATGTAATCATGGAAGATATAAGTCATAGCACGTTGGTATGTAGCGCCGGCGTTTTTAAGGCCAAAAGGCATGACCTTATAGCAAAATGTCCCCCAAGGCGTTGTGAATGCCGTTTTGAGTTGGTCTTCAGGATTGATACGAATTTGATTGTATCCTGAGAAACCGTCCATTAGGGAGAGCATTTCGTGACCTGTTGTAGCGTCTACCAATGCGTCGATGCTTGGCAAGGGGAAATCATCCTTAGGACTCGCTTTGTTTAGGTCTCGAAAGTCGGTGCATATGCGAATCCTCCCGTCGGGCTTCTTGACGGGAACCATGTTGGACAACCATGGCGGATAATCCACGCGAGATGACAAATTGTGCATCCAACGGCTTTTGCAATTCGTCTTTGACCATCAAGGCCACTTGTTGGGTGCATCTTTCTTAGTTTTTTCTTTACAGGCTTGATTTTTGGATCAAGCGTTAAATTGTGCATGACTAGCTGCGGGTCTAGTCCTGGCATATCTTTGTACGACCATGCAAAAACCTCCTTCTTTTCTTTAAGAAGGGCAATGTAATCGGCTTGCTCTTCGGGGGAAAGGCTTACCCCCGACTTGAGAATCCGTGGATTCATTGGATCTGTGCCGATGTCTACGTCAGTCGTCTCTTCGACTGACATGTGGGATCTGTCCTCCAACTGATGTGGAGTTGGGATCAAATGGATATCATCAGCTGAGTTAAGATCTACGTTTGGAACCTCGGGTCCCTCTTCAGCTTGAAAAATATCTTGAGTTGTCCTTGGGGTAAAATGAAGCATTTCATCGAAAGGCCAGTACTCTGATGGTGACAATGGTGAATTGACGCGATCCCAATCGATGGCATCCATGTCTAGATGCAATGACCGTGATGGATCGGTCGGATTGCGGATGGGTGCGGTCAAATCAATGGAGATCATGTGGATGGAATGAATTTGGTCTCCAGACCCGCGGGTGTGATGACTTGATTCTTTTAGATGTTCCCTATACTCTGGATCTGGCTCTACGGGAACAGGCACGAATGGATCCTCTCTAGGTGCAAATTCATCTCTATGTGTGAAAAGGAAGGCGGGGTCTTCCCTCGGTACTGCTGTCATGATGGGATCTCGAGGTGGACGATGCTCATCTTGAATTTGGAGCCATAGGTCTAACACTTGGTCCCACCTCGTTGGGTCTACGTGCCATTCATGTCCTAACCGTATACCCATTTGTCCCATTAGATCTTCATGAGTTAGAGCGCGGTGATGTCGTCGTGCATGTCTGAGATAGTCCATCTCAGTCTCGTCTTCTGACTCACTTTCATAGATCCAAAATTGTTCATCCTCTTCAGCATCTGTTGCTTGTGACGTTGAGGACTCTTCTTGTTCCAGTGAATTAATCCGGTCCCATTGTGGTTGTTCCACTCTTGGTGGAGGGACCTGATTCTCTTGAAATTGTGTCGTTTCATCTAGAATCTCTAGGGGAAACAACTTCAGAAAAATGTCCGGAAGCCGTTGTTGTTCTCTTTGAGGATTGCTCTCTGAACTTTCACCTCTCTCTAGCAAAGGAGAGGGATTATTGCTATTTCCAAGGGTGTTTGTAGACCATGGGAGATAGTCCCCCAATGTGTATTCTGTGTTTGGATTGGCGTACGGGTCTTGTGCCAATCCCCCCTTGTTGCCTATTTCTAGGCCTTGCATATTTTCAACCAAGATGTCTAATGGCAGGGGATGGTTGAACCCTACCCCGACTTGTCATATGGCATCTGATATCTTGGTTGGCAAAGGATCCGCATCCCTTGCTCATATCTGCCTAGCCCATACCCATGCCAATTGCATTGTTCGAGATATTTTAGGGCAAATTTTGGGTTCGACAGATAATTGATGTTTTCGACAAAAGGCTCTTCATCTGTTTCCTTTTGTTCGCATGGTTCAGAACCATGATCAAGGCCCCCATACACAAAATTTGTCTGGTTGGGAGGGTAGCCTAGTGGAACAATTGTCCCTATGGGAAGGCGAGGTCTTCCCATGTCTTGTACTGACTCCAATGTGGGGGTTGCCACAACATTTTGCACTAAGTACTCCCCCGAGGCCCGTACTGGCCATCTCAACAGTGATTGTTGATGATTGGGTAGGAGGAAACGGTAGTCCTTCTTGAGTCCATTCCATGTTTGGTTGTTCGGGAGTCTTGGTTTGTGTTGTGTTGGGTGTTTCCTCTGTTGATATCATTGAAATCGTGGGCAACCCCTCTTCTAGAGGCTTAACCTCTTCCATGATTTGCTTTCCCTTGTCCTTCTGTTGGGCCACGATAGGTGGCGTTGATGATGAAGGAGTAGGTGATGAAGTCTCACCTGGCTGGGATTTTGCCTTGTTGGCCACCGGTGGTGCCTGCGGTATCGGACACTGTTTAGATGGATTTAATTGAAAATCCAAATGCGTTGATGGGAGGGTCGATTGAGGTATGAATTGTACCGCATTGCAATACTTGAAGGGCTCTAAGTCCATTGGGACTACATGTATTTGCCCTTCATAGGCATACTTCAAGCACTGGTGTGCGATCGAGGGGACACACTTCATGTCCCTGATCCAAGGCCGCCCTAGCAGTATATTATAAGCCATTTCGCCTTCCAGCACATGGCACAGTGTGGGTATTGACTTTTGTCCTACCTGGATAGGCAGAACAACTGTGCCGACTGTCGAGCAAATTGCATCGTTAAAAGCTCGCAGTGTGTACGTGGAAGCGGTGATGTGAGAGGCTGGCAATTTTAAATGTTTTAACGCTGCAGGTGGTTATAATGTTACTTGGACGAGCCAGTATTTATCAGCACTCTCTTGTACGGGATCCCGTTGACCCGCGCGATAACGTGCGGGGGTGGATCCGGCATGTCATTTGATATCGTTTTGACCTCGTCTTCTCCGAATGTGATGACGGGCTCCGTACATTGTTTCACATGTCCCACGAAGGCGTTGAAAGAATTTGCTTCGTGGGGTTGTACTTCAATGGCTTTTAAAATGTCCATAAGAGCTTCTCTATGGGGAGCTGATTGTTGGATAAGCTCGTAGATGGACAGCCTAGCCGATGTGGTCCGCAGACTCTGCGTGAGTTTGGTTCGTATCGTGACCTCGGGTCTAGGCGGAGGCAACTGCGTTGGGCGTTGTTGAGGCTGCGATGTCGACGGAACTTCCCTCGCAGCTACCTCGGGGGCAACTGCTGGGTATCTTATGTTCCTTGTTACAATGCTAATCATTCCCACAAATCCTTGCGCGGGAAGATCTTGTCACACCTCGTTAATCTGGAGCGGTTTTGTATGTGCCTCGTGGGCAGGCAAGGGGTCCTTGAATACCCCCATTTGTTGGTTGTTTGGTGCGATGGGGTTGTCCACGACCAATGTTCTATTGTCGATCAAATCCTGGACTAGTTCTTTGAATTTCCAGCACCCATTTAGGTCATGTCCTCTGCGCCTATGGAATCTGCAATACAATTCCTCCCTATACCCCCTAGGCTTGGGAATGTTAGGGTCAAAAATTTGGATTTACGGCGAGTAACTAAATTTGCCGCTGACAAGCGGTCAAATAAGGAGTCCCTAGACTCCGCATACGGGGTGAATTGTCGCCTAGGGCGACGCTGCTGATACTGCTCCTGTCTTCTATTATCTCTTTCGTAAGCAGGAGGCACTGCCTGGTAATTAGCCCTTTGGGGCTGCGTCTCTTGCACAGGCGCGGGAACATTTATCGCAACTTGATTGACTGCCAGCGTGTTGTGGTTGCGTTGTCCCGGTTTTAGTGGTTTTGTTCCACTCTTTCTTCTTAGGCTTGGCAATTGCGCCTTCGCCTATCTTAATCTCTTCTATAAGTCTGGCTTGGGCCAAAGCTTCTTCTAGGCTGTCGTATTGTCGCAGCAACAATAGACCAGAGATTGATTTTAAGCAACTTTTTGCGAACATTTGCGTGAGATCCGACATGGGAGGACGGTAGGGTAACTTAGAAAGCAAAGCTCTCCATCGGTTCCCGTACGCTGCCATTGTTTCCTCCTCAAATTGTTTAAGGCTAGCAAGATCACTAAGTGATGCCTTCTTCCTTGTGTTGAAGGCGAAGCGTTCAAGAAACGCATCTACTAGGTGATCTAAGTTGCTTATCCTTGTGTTTGGGCAGTTGTGTGAACCAATCCGAGGCGGGGCCTACGAATGTGGTTATGAATGTTCTAAGCAGCAACGCGTCATTATCTTGGATTGCGAAGCACTGGCTTAGAAATCTTGTAACGTGCTCTTGTGCGTCCTCCTCACCTTTAAAAACTGCCAATTGAGGCAACTTGAAGTGTTCGGGGTAAAGAGGCGTAGGCACTGAGGGATGCACCGGATTACTGCGGAGTAGACGTAATGTGGGTTTTTGATGCCCAGCAGCTTTTGTCTCCACAGACTCCAAACGCTCCAATAGCGCTTGGTATGCATCGGAAGATTTTATTTCTTCCTCTCTTGTTCGCTCTTGTTGCAAGTTATGGTAAACTGGAGGCCTATGGAGGGGTGGCCGAATGGCATCCTTCCTGCCTTGATGGGGAGTTTCAACATATTCTATCTCTGGTTCATACTCCTCATAAAATTCTTGAGGAGTTTCTGGGTGAAACCTCTGACCTTGATCGAGTCCCCGCTGAAGGTACCCATCATCGTTTCGGGGAGTAGCCTCCCTCTCATGTCTATGAGGTCTCGGAGGCAAAGCTTGACGAGGTCGTGGAGACCCGTCCTGCGTTAAAGGGTTATGCCTCTCATGTTGTTCGGCTCTTTGGACGCGAGGGGTTGGCCCTCTCTCAAGTATTTCATATTGTAACTCATCCGCTTCACGTTGCATGCGTTCTTTATCCAAGCGGTATTGATACTCTATCTCTTGCTGACTTTGTTTAAGCCGCATGATTTGGGCTTGACGGGTGGTATATCTAGCGACAGTCGGGTCAATTTGATCTACCCTATTTTGTTCAGAAGGTTCAAATGTTCCTCCTATGGGTTTACCTCGGTTTTGATGCTCTAAAATCTCAAGGGGTCGCTTCCCTCTGTCGAGGTAGGCGGTATGTGCTCGAGGTTTCGGCCTCAAGGGGTGATCATGATATTTGGTGGTGCAGAAGCATAAGGTTCCCGCGTTGTATGTTGTTGTCCTTGAGGAATGCGATGATCTTCCTCATATTCTCTCTCATAGGTGCGTAAGGGGCAGGCGGAGTTAGGTCACCCTGTGTAAGGAGCCCTACGCTCTGGATTTGGTCTCTCTGTTCTGATGAGAGGTAAAGAAGGGACGCCATATCCACGTTGTCCCTCCAAATGGACAGTGTGCCCTGTTAGCGCTTCATCGCGCTGTGGCCACTCATGTCTAGCTTGAGAGGGCGATTCTCTGTTTACATTAAGGTCTGCATGTAGGGCATCTTTTCGAGAGGGGCTGCTTTGAATGGGCATACCCCATCGAGGATTTTGAATTGGATTCTTTTGTAGGTTAGACCGATAAGGCGGTATGACCAAATCCTCAGGATTGAAGCGAAGGCGACTTGTGCCTGCTTCTTGTGTACCTTCCGGAGCTGCTGCCCTTGATTGGGCTTGGCTGCGGGTGTACACCATTGCGGTGCGTCCACACTATCTAAGTAGATTTTTATCTTGTTTTTAATGATTTTTTTTTTGTCTACACTAAACAGAATTAAACACACACATTCACAAAACCGTGATTATCTCTTTTAAGGATTCTTGGTGTGCCCTAGACTGGTTTAGTGTATTTTGGTGTTTTGTTTTGTTTTTGTAGGTTTTGTAGAACGTTTAAATGCATCATGTAGGCTCTTATAACTCCCAAAAGGTCGCCCCTTCAATATACCAGCCAGGCCGATATACCAACCTCTCTATATACCCGCCCTTACGAGAGGGAGACTATAGGTACGTGAGAGCAGAAGGTACATGGTACGTAGGCGGTACGGAAGGGGGATTGTCCTGTTAATGGCACCTACCATAGAAAACTTATCCTCGCGCGCATGGGAATCACCCCAGCTACGCTCGGTCTGTCTTCGTCAGGATTTACGCCTAACAACAGTTGACAATCAGGAAATGTATGCAAATCAAGCCAAGGTGGTGATTAAATCCACCAATGGTCTTGATCAAGGGCTGGGGTCTTACGACCGGCTCCTTGGTTTAAAATTGTTTCGTGGAGTGTGTGAGGTTCATTTTATCCAACGAAAATGAAACATGCATGAATGACTTTTCCTAAGCAATGCAAGCTAAAATGAAAACAGTCAAAGAAACAGAAACAGAAACAGAAAATTTCAACGAGAGATGATGAAAATCCCTACCTCTTCTCTGCCTGCTCCAGTTGCCTCTGAATTTTTGCTCCGAAAAGTTGCGAGACGAGAAAATCGTCCCTTGGTGAGACGATTAACGGAACGAAATCGTCCCTTGCGAATATTTTAAAAAATATTTAAGACGATTTTACAATCGTCCCAGGGTGAGACGATTTCCAGAATAGAAATCGTCCCTTGCAGAGACGATTTTACAATCGTCCCAGGGTGAGACGATTTCCAGAATAGAAATCGTCCCTTGCAGAGACGATTAACAGTCTGCAAGAAGAAAAATGTACCTGTCAAGCACAAACACAAAAATTCAATCAGTTTCTATGATTTTAAAAATAGGGGACAGGGTCCCACCGTGATCGCCACTGAAAGCACGAGATTCCGGGCAAAGGAAACACTAGTTATGCAACATAAGACGAAAATGTAACGCTTTGATCCTATGCACTAAAACAGAGAAAGGAGACAACTTGGAAACGAAAGACAAGATGTAAAGAAATCACAGCCCTCTTTATTCAAATATCTTATCCTCGGTTACATAGACGTCTCCTCCCCTTTTGGGGGCTAGGAGCGTTAAATTTGTCTTCATTACAATGTGTGACCTAGTCTTCCTCTTCCCGCGTGCCCACGATTGCAATGGGCGGGCCAAGATGCTTCCGCCGCTGATGTGGATAAGTTCTTCACCTCTGATTGCTTTTCCTGCAGTCAAAGAAACAATGAAAATGTCAGTAGCACCTGTTGCAAATGAAAGGGGTTCGTTCTCTAAAATCAACGAAATATGCATGTAAACATCTCGCTCGAAACAGTAAATACAGTGAGTCCAAATGGCTTGAAAACTTGACAGAAGACAAGAAAATGTTACCAAAAGGCCATTGCCCCTGAGACAATCGGCCAATCTGCTTTCACCTGGTAATCGTCCCTGGTAAGGACGATTGCTACTGTTAATCGTCCCTCTGCAGGACGATTGCTGCTGTTAATCGTCCCTCGGAAGGACGATTGCTGCTGTTAATCGTCCCTTGCAGGGACGATTGATACTGTGTTGAAGAAGCCGACCTACCGCTGCTCCAATGTCGATTCTCGAGACCTGCAAAATGCCTGCAAACAAGGGGGTTATGTAATTGGGGCCATTTTGGGATGACCCAGATGGTCGGATTCTCCCAATTTGGCCTCCATCATCGAGAAATTGGACGTTGTTACCTGCAAGTCAGTGGGACAACCAAAATAACAAAAGCATGATAATATTCGATGAAAACCTTTTGAAATCAAGATTCAAGATTATGAACTATTGAACAACAGAGAATAACATGGAATATGAACAAATGACGAGAAAATGAACTACAACTAAATCCAAAAGGTGCGGGGTGCCCAAGTGGGCAGCCCACCGATGGAACTTGATTTTGGCACCAATCCACTTGGGATGGGCCCAAAATCTCTTAGGAGTGGGGGGTCGGCGAATTGGTTGGTTCAGGTGTCCATGTGTTGGAATTGGGTCAGATTCAAGCTTCCAAAAGCCACCCAACAACCTCCCTTGCAAAAGAGATTGGTGGATGTGGGAAGATGAATCAAAAGGGATGCAAGTGGGTCTCCAATTCGGCAGCACTTCGTTGCTTGAAAACTCCTTCCACCTCTCTCCTTTGGGTGAGAAAAGTCTCACCTTTTATAGACCCAAGGGGTCTCTTTTGGGAAGGAAGCACAAATGCCATGTGTTGGTCATAGGCGCCATGTGGCAGTCATGTCTCCTCATGAGGGAGGGGAGTCCTCCATTGACTTGTGTTTTCATAATTGCTTCTTGTGACAGTGTCCTCTAACGGCCCTTCTGTCCACCTACACACGCGTGCAAGGCAGGAGTCATCAGCTGACTGTTTTGGGCTGCCACTTGGCGTCGTTTGTCGTTTTGCCCGTTAAACTTGGTAATCGTCCCTGGGTGGGACGATTACAACAATCGTCCCTGGGTGAGACGATTGCAAGTTAGTAATCGTCCCTGGGTGAGACGAGTATTGGGCAAAGTGTCTAAATGTACCAAATTGCTTCTTGACCTTACAAAATTGCTATGGAAGTGGTTAGGACCACTGTTTGACCTCTGAGGGCTACCCTGGGGGCTGTGTTTGTCAAAGCGATCAGTGTTTGCAGTCACATAATCAGATTGGTGCTGTTTAGGTGTCTACAACACCTTATCCTTGGCTCACTTATTGGCTCTAGAATGTTTCTCCTCATTTGTATGTTTGGTGGCTCCTTCTTTCATCGAGGTGGCTCCTCCTTTGCACGTTTGGTGGCTTCACCTTTCAACATGGTGGCTCCTCCTCCTTTGCAAGGTGGTCTACTCTCAAGCTTGGTGGATCTTGGATGCTTACCCCTTGTGCCTTGATGGTATTATATTGGATCTACCTTGCTATCCTTTGACTTCTAACCAACTTGTTCTCCTCATTGCTTTTTGTCTTCAAACTTTACAAATATGCTTATAATGCTTGATATAAACACTCTCCTTGAATGCTTAAACAAGGCAACTATAAACACTTATTTGCAAACTATTTTCTTCCTTAATTTCTTACCTTTTTTCTTTCTTATCTCATTCACTATTTTGCTGTTAAAATTATTCAAATGTGCAACTATTCTTTTGCTTAAGTTGCTGCTCAAAATATACTCTCTCCTCTTCTTCAACTTGCTCTCCAAAAACTTTCTTTCTCCTTTCAAAATACTATCAAAAAATAGCTTCTATATTCTTCCAAATATGTTATCCAAAACTTCTCCTTTCTCCTTCCAAAATTCTTCCAAGAAACTCTAAAATATGCAACTTTAACTCTTCTTTGAATGTTGTCCAAAAATATCTATACTTTGTAGCTCTAAATTTTTCCAATTCCTCCTTCACTTAGTTATTTAAGTACACTTCAAAAAACTACCCAAATATTATTCAAATCGTAGCTCTATGTCTCCATTTTTTTGTCCTAAAACTCTTCAACTTCTACCCCAAAAAACTGTAATATTCTCCTTCAAACTCAGCCTTTAAAACTTTAAGGGCTGCCTTTAAAAAGTATCAATTTAATGGCCTCTTCAATCCTCTTTCTCCTCTTCAACTCTCGTAGAATTTTTATCTTCAAATTTGGCCTCTATGCTGGCCTACTCTTCAAGAATTTGAATGTCTTGAAGTCTTCAAAAAATACTTTCCAAAATTTGGTAAAATTCTTGCCAAATCCTTCCTCCTTGAATTAGTTTCACAAATCCTTTTGGGATTGTTGTCGGATGGCAAAAATTATCCCAATTTTTGATGTGATTACCTTTTTTCAAGAGTTTCTTCTTCTTGCAATATTCTACCTTGAACTTTATTCAAATCTCCTCCAATGGCCACTTCTACAATTTTTCAATAGGGCTTTTCTATTCTCCTTATTTCTCCTTAAAAATTTTAACGGGACCTTTTCCTAGTCCTCCTCAATATTCTCTCTCAAATATCTTATCTCAAATATCAAATATATAATGTGATCTCTTCTTTCGGGTTTCCTTTTTCTCAATCTTCAATAGAGCTTCTCTAGATTTTTTCTTTCTTCTCTCTTCAATCTACTATGGGACCTCTTTCTTGGGTCTCCTCAATATTCAATATTCAATATCCTATGAGACCTCTTTCTTGGATCTCCTCAATCTTCAATGTCTACTCTTTTGCTGCAATTCCAAAAACAATTCCTATGCGAGGAAAGCACATAGACTTTCAGGAAATCGAAGGTGAAATTCTTCTCTATATGTTGTAGGAAGCTTCTCAACTTTTGAGAACTAATTTTTTGCAACAAAATATTAGACAATAGCAATCAAATACATCCAAAACTCCAAAACCTTGAAATCAACAATCTTCACTAGTTGTTCTTCAATCTAGTGGAAAGAAATCTATGCTAAGTCCTAGTCTTCATGAGTTTTTTGCAACCTTGTGGAAGGAATCTAGCCAATAAAATAAATTCTAAATCCTGTAATAAAATTCTCCCTATCTCCTATCAATCTCCCTTGTGGATTTGATACCACTGTTAGCTTTTGAAGATTAATACTTAATAAAATTACCACAAGAATTAATTATAAGAATGAAATGAAATGCAATATCAAATCAATATATAAATTGTAACAAGAATAATAAAGCAAATCAATATGTTGAATATAAATGAATTCACACATTAATTGCTCAAATATATGCAACTTGTATTCCACTAACTTTTGTTACAAAAACTCTCAAGGAGTATACAATAGATCACAATAGTATCTATAATAGCATCACACTTTATGTTACTCTTCACAAAACTCTTCACATAACTCCTCACATTGATAACATCACATAACTCTAGGCTATAACATGTATATATAGCCTTTCTATGAAGACTCTTGGATGACTATGACTCTTCCATACCTTGTGACTCTTGGCTATCACTTGCACACATATGAAGCTATCTTTGATGTACACTTGTAACTTGACTCTTCACTAACTCTTCCTAATCTAAGGACACATGTGCACACTTACATGAAGGACACTTGTGCACATTTACACTCATCACACTTGCACACTTAACTACATGACACTTGTGCATTTCTTGCACATTATTACATTACATAAAATATTTACTTACACTCTAAACTAAGACACACTTCTAATCTAAATATGTACCCAAGGTGGTACATTAGCATGTACCAAATAATATAATATATTCCAACAATAGGGTCGTCACCCTATGTCTTTGAGAGAGATAAAATCATGTCAAAGTCCTCCAAAAATTCAAAATTTATAATTATGAGTTATTATTATATTAGACATAAATAAACTAAGGCACTAAAAATATCTATATCAAAGAGAAATTGTATTTGGAGTATATATATCTATGATTTCAATTCTCATATTTTCTTCTTTTCTTAGAAAAAACACCAACAAATCGATTACTAAATGCACCAAGCAATTTTTTATCTCATTTTTTATTGTCTTTGATAATAGAATACCTCCAAAAGTTCCCATTGTGAAAATCACCAATACTTTTCCATATTCCACATCCTTTTGAATGAATCATATTTATCACTACCCAATTCTATATCCAATATTAAAACAAATTTGGGATTATGAAAATCTATTAATTTATTTATAAATTTCATTTTGGACATTGTACTTATACCTCAAATATTCCAAGGTGATACCATCTCCATCATTATTTTCTATTCTTATTTATAGGTTTAACCCAATTTTTATATTAGCATTTATGATATATGTTTCTAGTTTCCTAAATCAATCTCTCTTTTAGTTTCCTTTTCTTTTGCTTTTGAAATTATCCTCTCTTCTTACCATTCCCACCAATATTTTCATGATCCTCAATCTCTTTGATTTTTTTATATTGTACCAAATTTTACTTGTAATCAATAAATGATCCTAAAGTGCAAGGGAACATACCCATATTATTTTTTTCTTAATTGCAAAGAGTTGATTTCTACTACTTAAAGAGGACGAAAATGATTTAATCGACTCAAATTCAAGCTTATTTTGCCTTCTCCCCTTGAAAATTTACTCTAAATATTCTTTCACAACTTTTGACTCTTTTGTATTTAAACCATCATATTGCAATTACTTATTCAATGTTTCCTACTTGGTTCTTATTGTAGTTTACTCCAAATAAGCCATAATAGCCTTTGGCTTCTAATGTGACAGAGTGTCTTCCATTAGTATATTTTAGGCACAAAAAATCTTAATCTTGTCTAATCACCTTTCTTCAAATTTTGGATTTTCTAAAGATAAATTTTTTTCACACCTTTCTCAATCATTTTTACTTTGAAATATTTTTATTGTGTTAATTTTTTTTATATTTGTAACAACACAATGCAAAATTTATCATAGCCTATTTGTTGAACTCACTTTTTAATTTAAATTTGATAATGATGGAATTTGATAAGGAGTTTGAAATATCTATGAAACACATATATACACATACATAGCTAGATTATGTTGCATAAAACTTGATGCCACTTACATGAAATTTTTTAAGATATTGATAATATTCCTCAAAACCCTCAACTTAATAAGCTCACATGAAAGTTCAAATAGTCATAACCACACTAGAACCCTTTCTAAAGTTTTTGTCTTTAAATTTAAATTTTCACTTTATAATATTAAATGAATATAACCCTTTCCATAAACCATATACCATTACCCATTACTTTCTCTTTGGATTCAAATAAGATAATATTATGAAAAATGTACTTTAAAAAAGGAAATTGAATACTATGAATTCAATTCATATCTAATTTTAATTGGCCAAGCTGTAAACACCAAGAGTTTTGGATGGATTCCTTGAATGATAAAAACTTCCCCTCGTTAGGGAAAAATGGTGAAATTAGGGATCCATATGGGAGAGCTAGGGATCTAAGGAATGTTGATCAATGTGTAGAAAATGAAATGCCAGATGCAAAAAATGTTCTACAGGAAGTATCAGGAAAGGATTCTTGGGCATTGATTCTCAAAGGAAGAAAGGAAGCGATTAAAGGAGAAGTTGGTACAAATATATCTCATGAAAATGGAAAGGTATGTATTGCTGACTCCCTAATCAAAAAAATATTGAGGGATAATGAGTTTAGCATGGTAGGCAAATTTCTAGGGTCCAGACCAGATTTAGATGTGCTTACGAGATGGCTTCATTCTAAAATTCAAAGGGTTCAATGAATGTTATTGGTCTATCAAAGGGATACTTCTTAATCCAATTTAATATTGAGGAGGATCTGGTGGCAACTTTATCACGAGGTCCATTTTTCTTTGGGAAAATACTAGTTTTCCTAAAACGTTGGCATAAGGGCTTCAACCCTCAAAAGGAAGATTTTTTTTCCGTTCCCATCTAGATTAGGTTCTCAGATTTGCCTATAGAATATTGGGATGATCAAATTATTAAGGGTCTGGCAACACAAATTGGACAATTTATAACCATGGATCCACCCACCCGCAACAAAATAAGAATGTTGTGTGCAAGAGTCTGTGTTAACGTGAAGCTAGAACAAGACAAAGTGGAAAAAATGAGTATCAAATCGATGCTTGGGGAATGGGAACAAAAATTTGAATATGAAAATTTTCCAGTATACTATAAGCAATGTAAAGTGTTTGGAAATGTGGAGGGGAATGTCATCCACAAAGATAAACCAAATTTACTAAAAAGTGGCAACAAAAGGAGAATCAAATAAATCAGAGGACTACAAGCATGGAAAAGGAAACTTCTAGCCCACTTGAAAGGGTACAAGAAAAGGAACAATATCAAGAAATTTACCAGGAGGTAAATGAAGAGGCAAAAAGTGAAATTAGTAATGGATGTTCTATATAGTACAAGGAAGAACAATAGAATCCTAATAATATAATGGAGTATGCAAGTAAATGCACAGAGCTAGACCAAAAAGCAGATGAAGAACATAATTAGAAACAAAACTTGAGTGACTTTGGAAATAACACTAATAAAAAAGAGAATAGTCTCAATAAAGGAAAAATAATAATTATGAAGAAGATAACCATAAGATGAAAATAAATATGATTGAAAATCATATAAATCTAGATACCAAGACACAACAACAAAATTTGATTGCAATTAGCATAGATAATGCATACGGTAATTTGGAAGTTGAAGAAGAAATATTAGTAGATGATGCTAAAATGATAGAGGATACCCCATCCACTCAAATGGACTCAAAACAAGAGAAGGATCAGATTGAAGACGTTTGAGGGTTTAAAATCAAAGAAATAGAGGGATGGAAAGGATTAGATCAAGTTTTAAGTTCAAAGAATGAAACTAAACAATTTAAGTAATAGAAGGATCTAAGCATAATAGAAAAATCAAAGCATTCTAATGAGGGTATGCAAACAAGATTCAACAAAAGACTAGAGTTGGGTAAAACAACTCAATCAACATCAAAAGAATCTCCGATAGGATGTAATCAAATGGGAGAGAATGATCCTCCTGGAAAATATACAAAAAATACAAAGAATACAGGTAATTATGGGAAAATAAAGCAAGGAAGACCCCCCAAAAAAGAAGAACAAAAAGTACCAGAAAATAGGGGACAAGAATTAGATCCAAATGAAGAATGTATGGTTAAGGGTAAAAGCCCATCAAAGAAAAACAGAAAATGAAAATTCTTTCTTGGAATGTGCGGGGGTTAAATTCCCTTGGGAAAAGAAGAATTGTTAGAGATCTACTCATGGAAGTAAAACCTAATATTGTTTGTCTTCAAGAATCTAAAATTGACACAAAAAAACTTGACATTATTCATAAAGAGGTCTGGTCGAATGTTGAATGGATCATAAGCCCAACACAAGGTATTGCTGGAGGTATTTGCATCTTTTGGGATGTAATGAATTTTGAGGCCACTTTAATTGATCAAGAAGAGAGATTCTGCATAGTCAAATTGAAGAACAAAAAACTAACTTTTTTTGGGTAATGACTGGGATTTACGCTCAAAATGATGATCGTGAGAGATTCCATCTATGGAATAAGCTATATTTTTAGAGGAGTCTTTTCATTAATTTTCATTAGATGGTTTTGGGTGACTTCAATATAGTCTTAAGAACAAAGGAAAAAAGTGGAGGGAGGATTAACATCACTCAAGGTATGCAATATTTTAATGATTTTATTCATAATAATAAGTTGATTGACCTAGATATGTGTAAAGGTAAGTTTACGTGGACAAACAAAAGGATGGGGGATAATCACATTCAAAGGCGCTTGGATAGAGTTCTTATTTATGACGGTTGTCTAAGTACGAATAATATTCATAGACTTACATGTATTTCTAGAATTAGATCAGATCACAATCCCCTCTTGTTGGATATGGAAAATAAGGGGAAGCAGGGAGGAGTACCCTTTAGGTATGAGCTCATGTGGAATATGCACCCAGATATTAAAAATAAAATTCAATCTTGGTGGTAGGAGGAGGTTCAAGGATCAACAATGTATATAAAAAGCAAATATAAGTAATAAATGAGTCTTATCTTTTTGTTTCATATCTTTTAAGAAGAACAAGGAGTAAGTATAACCAAGGAACAAGCCTTAGCTTTTTTTGTTCCAGATATTCGAAAAATAAAAAATAAAGGACTTTTATGAGGAAAATATAGGTAGCTTAAATATAAAGTTATTTATAAATTTCCTAATTGAAAGTAAGGATTCACAAGCTACAAGAATAGATGCCTCATAATAAGAGGAAGAATGAATCCATGGTAATTTATATCCATGTAGTAAATGTTACACCATAAGTGATTATCAAGGATGAGATGATCAAACATGATATGATGGTGCTTAAAAGAAAATGATTAATATGCAATTTCTATGGATACTAGCCAAGCTTTTGGAAATATAAAATTGGATTGAAGTCAAAATATTCTATGAGTTTTCTTTGAACAAAATTTTTCATCATCATCTTATCTAGTTTAGAATTTAAAGATAAAATAATGAATGGCAATCCATGGTTTGGGGAAGAGGGCCTATATTTAAGACCATGGAGAGAAATTTTCTATGGAGATGCATGACATCATTATAGAACAAGAAGGGAAAAAGCTACTTGATTGTTATAATTTAATGATATTCTTCATAGCTTAATGAATTCCAGGATCAAGAAATTAATCATAGATCAATATCAATATCAAATCTCATCAATATCATCAATATTATGCATCCATCCAATAAACATAAATCACATTAAAAATATTATTGATAAAAACTCAATCAATGCATAAAGTAAAGTTTATTCGAGTTACAAATAATATAGTTTTATCTCAATATAAAGATACATGAGATTTTTCATATTACATGACTATGGACTTTTTCTCTCCTCAAACTCACTAGAAAACTTGACCCTTCATATTTCTTTCTTACATAATAAGTCCCACATATTACATAAAGATAAAGTATCTCATGATTACATATAACTCCCTACTTCTAAACTAGACACATCACTTAAAGACTCTTCATTTCCTAACTGGATACTTTCATACACTTAATTACATGAAACATGCGCACTCCTACTAACTTTACACATACTTTATACATAAAATCAAACTCACTCTCTAATATAAATAATTACAATGGGACCAAATAATGTAATACCTCCAACACCCCCCGTATTATGTTATTTGGTATAAATATTTTCAGTCTTTAATCTCTGATTCTTGTATTCATTCTTCTGCACTGAATTTCATACTGGGATTTTTTTTATTAACCTATTTTCTACAATGCTTGTTAAAACTTTTTCTCATAAAAATATTTTAATATGTCCATGATTTTATTTCATTTTGACTTGCTAATCCATCCATAATGCATTTTGATTTTATTTTCTTGACGTATCTTTGGCTTACACTTCTAAAGCACTCTTTGTTTTGGTCCATGTCTTATAATTTTATATTTTTAACAATCCTTTCTTTATTGTCTATAATTCATCCCATAAGGGCTCTTATTTCATCCTCTTCTTCATTTTTTATTTCTTTAATTTCTTGAACCAAGTTTTTTTTTTCTCCTTTTGGATGTTGTTGCACTGATGGATATTGAGACTAATATTGTCTCGACTGGAATCTTTAAATATGTTTATTCCATTTACTCTATGCATTGTATTTACAATAGCTTGTGGTATGTCCTTCCTTATTGTAGATGTGACAATATCTCTTCCTCCATTGAGGTTGAGATTGATATGATGCAACAATATTATTTGATATTTGTTTCTTTGACATTAGAGCATTATTAATCATTTCATCTTGGGCTAAATTTTCTATTTCATACTCTTGAATAATGTTGACTAATTCATGGAAAGATATGGTTTTTTTTAGTACTTGAATAGAAGTAACCAATTTTTTTAATGTATGTAATTATACTCTTAATGTCACTTGAACAATAATTTTTTCTTCTACTTTTTCCTCCATAAATTGTAATTTGGCTTTTAATTCTTCTACTCTTCTAAGAAATTGTTCTACACTCTCTCCATCATGAACCTTCAAAGAATACAATTGTGATTGCAAGTGCAAAATATGTGCTTCATTCCTCCCCTCAAATATTTTACATAATTTTTCCATGCAATTTTTGAAGTCTTTGCTTCACTTATGTGTGCTTGAATTTCGTCATATATGCCAAATGTAAAAATTTTTTTTAATCATCTTTAATTTTTTATCTTCCAATTGCATCATCTTCTAGAAATTTTCTTTTTTCCATTTACTACATCCCAAAGTTTTTTAACAATAAGTATTGATTTCATTTTGTTCTTCCATGGGGTAAAATGTGGTCTTTTCAAAATTTGCGATTCAAAAATAATTTTTTTCGTATTTGCCATAATTTCTCAATCTTCAATCAATTCAATTTGTCTCATCAAATCCAATTTCTCCAATCAATTAATTTCATCAAATAATTTATTCATTCTCCAACCATTCAAATTTCACTTTATTTGATTGGAGAATGAATAAATTATTTGATGAAAACAACTCCAATTGGAAATTTGTACAACATCTATTTTTGGAATGCCCTTTTTCCAAGTTTATCTTAAATACCCTTTTTAATATTGTCAATGTTGCTTGGGTCTAACCGCCTTCCATTCCTCTCTTTGAGCAATGGCCCAATCCATTTGTCAACTCCCAGCTCAAGTTCCTTTGGTCTATTTGCCTCCATCATTACCTTTGGCAAGTCTAGTTGGAATGTAATAACAAAATTTTTAATGATTTTAGTAGAGACCATAAGTCATTCTTTCCCCCATCATTTCCTTTGTGTCAAAAAATGCTCAAATGGTGTGACCTGAAGAGCGTCCCAGACCTGGTCTTGAAACCCATCTATGTGCTTTCTTTAAACTCAGTCACATTTTAGGTAGGGCCCCCAGATACCAAGTGGATAGATCAAGCATCAAATGGACCTTCCCTCCTCCTGGCTGGACAAAACTCAATTTTGATGGCACAACAAAAGGAAACTCAGGTAGGGCGGGTAGTGGAGGTATTATCAGAAATGACAAAGGAGAAATTCTCATGGCATTTGCAAAGAATATCGAAATCCAGACGAATAATATGGCTGAGGTGAGAGCTCTCCACCAAGGACTAACGGTGTTAAGTGACATTGATATTGACCAACTCATTGTTGAAGGAGACTCCTTGCTTGTCATTAACTGGCTTAAGGGAAACCAACATCTACCATGGAACATCAGCAACATCATCGGTGAATGCAAGAGAATGCTAGAAAAATATTTGAATGTCACCATTCAACACGTGTACATGGAAGGTAATAAGGCGGCTGACCTACTGGCTAAAAAATATGTCATGGAGAAATCCTTCCGTGTGTGGCAAATCAACTTTCCATCGAGGCTCACGGATGATAGCAGTGGAGGTAAAATTTATCTTCTTTAATATGGTTAGAAATATTGGTCAGTTAATTAGGCCCACCAGCCATGCAAATATGCTCCATGTTTGTTCCTTGCCTCTTGGAAGGTGTGGTATCTTGGGTATTTTTGGTAGTTTCCAGAATTAGAAAACTCCCATATTGGTGGTAGCGATGAAGAGGCAAATGTTAACCCTGATTAGATGGTGTAAGTAACCTGGATATTGCTTTCAAATCTCTTTGTCTTTCAATGTCTGCTTAGTTTGTGATTGTTTTTCTTTAGGAGGGTGGGTTGGGAATGCTTCTCCTTTGTTTATTTGTTGTTCAGTTGTGCTGGTTTCCAAGTTGTTGGTTTTTGTTTCTTTTGGTGATCCCTTTTGGATTCTTGGTTTAGCTCTGTAAAAGGTTTTGGGTCCTTTCAAAACCCCTCCATCAATAAAAAAAAATTCAATTTATTCTTCTTATTATTACATGTCCCGATAATGCAAACACTTTCATAGTCAAGCCTATACCAAATGCTTTCGTAGTCATTCAAATTTCAAATTTTTAATTTTTATGGTTTAGGTACTATGACAAATGTTTAGGATAAACATTTGTATCCTAGTTTTGCGTTTAGGATGAACATTTTTATCTTATTTTCGTGTTTTAGGATTGAGAGCTTAATTTATTGATAATTTTATACATGCATAGTTACGTTGAAAGCTAAACTTATCGACAAATTTATATACGCATAGTTACACTGAGATTGACAACTTTATACATGCATAGTTATGCTGAGAGCTAAACTTATCAACAACTTTATACATGCATAATTACATTGTTCGCTAAAAATTATAGTTGTAAATTATCATTATCAATAATTATATATTTTTATTAATATAATTAATTAATATTTTAAATTTTATTTAATAAATATTATTATAAATTATAAATTTATTATTATGCCGAGCGTCCTACAATCACAGCCAGGAAGGTCAGCCATGTCGTAAACAATATTAATATTTTATTAAAAAATCCGACATTAAGAAAATTATCTGCCCACATTAAGGGTTACGATGAATTTAAAATATTTAAAAAATATTTAAACTATTTAAACTAAAATGGTGCCCAAACTTTCTAATATTATTTTAGAAAATCCTTTAAGTAACGTTGAGAAGTAATAAGTTTGGGATATCTATCACACCCCAAGAAATGAGATAGGCACCTCGAGATTGATAACTCTCGACGTTTATAGATATATATTTTATATATCTAAGCTAGTTTATTTAAGTTTAAATTGATGTTAAATTTATATTTATTTTAAAATTAATTTAAAATTTTGAAATAAATAAAGCAACAAACTCTTTAAAATTTGAATTGATAAATTTGCATTTCCCCTTTTCAATGACTTTATAGTCATTTGAAAAAAAATATGTTTCATAGTAGGAATTTTGAGTTCATCGGGGAAGATCCAATTTATAAAGAATATGTATCTAATCAATTTGAATGCAAGGAGTTTTGGAGCGACATCCCATGTGTCGTCAGTAGGGAGACCCCTGATAATTCGCCTCCTCACCCAGCTTGATCTCGCTCACAACATCCGCCTCCTCGGAGCAGTTCCCGTGACTATGGGGGCACGCTGCATCAACTGAATCGGTATATCTCTTAGCATTTTGCGCCTATGTTCACACAACAATATGTGCCTGTGCCTAATGATGGATGGGGGGCCTTGGGCAGCCACGGGTATCTTTCTGGCTAGTCTCGTCCTTCTTCTCCCATTACTCATGATTTAGGGTGGGGTGAGGAGCGCTTTGATGGGTGGGAGAGAACCACCCACTTCAATGGATAAGGCTCTGTCTGTCAAAGGCTCCCTTCCTTTAGGCCTTTTTGGTTGTAAACTGTTTCTAATTTGGTGTTGATGGTTGTGGTACCTATTTTGTGTAGTTTATTTTTTTATCCGCTGTTAGGATAAGTTAGTATCATCCGGGATGTGATTTTTTCTCCATCCACACTCTTTTTTGAAAGGACTTTTATTTTTATAATTAAAATGACCTTTCAAGAAAAAAAATTTAAATTCAATCTGTAATTTGATTTTTGTTCTATCAACATAATTTTTTACGTAAAAAAAATTAATTTAATTAATAATTTTTTCTTTTAAAGTTAATGGTCTAACAATTTAAAAGTTTCAAATCTTGGCATAGACGAGTGTGTGAGGGGTGGGTATGTGTTTGGCCCCTATTGATAAGCTCAACTCTCACTCTTATCAAAGGTCATGGCTGGGATGGGGATGTCCAACCCTGAGCGTGGTCAGGGCTTCTTACACTAATTTCAATAATAAAAAAATTTAAAAATTAAAATTTAAAATGATAACATTAATTATAATTAAACTTTCAATGATGAAAGGTAGATTTCAATCTTATCAATATGGTGTGGGAGACTTTTTAATCCTATATAACAAAATTATTAAAAATAAATAAATTATAGTTATACGTTTTTAATAAGTGAATTATAGTGGCATTAGGTCGACAGATTAAACATTTCAGGGGAGATCCATGTTTGAATCTTGCCAAGTGATATATGGATGATATCCAAACTTTATTGTAATACCATTATGTGGTGATGATGTAATAAGCCCATTTCAATCCCATATAATCAATTAAAAAATGAATTATAGTTTTTTTGAAAAATTTGAAAAAACTTGTATTAAAACAAAGATCAGTTACAAGTTGGGATGAGACTTTTCCCAACCATAGACAGAGAGAACACAAGATTACAACAGTAAAAGAAGATTTGCATTGGAGCCAAATCTCTTAAACCAAAACCTAGCTAACAGGGGAGTCGGCGAATCCGAGATTCAAGCGTGGAGAGACTCCTTCCCCATTGGCCTAAGGCACGATCCAACGAGTTTCAATGTTTGCACAATGTGAGATGTTGCCGGGGGATCGGTTTGGTCTGTTGATGCAACTTGTCGCGATGTCGCGACACTTTTTCCTTCTTCTCGTTTGGCCGCGAAAATGCAACATGTCGCGATATCGCGACACTTTTCTCTTTTGGCCGCGAAAATGCAACATGTCGCGATATCGCGACACTTTTTCCTCTTTTGGCCGCGACGTTGCAACATGTCGCGATATCGCGACACTTTTTCCTCCTTTGGTCGCGACGATGCAACATGTCGCGATATCGCGACACTTTTTCTCTTTTGGCCGCGATGATGCAACATGTCGCGATATCGCGACACTTTTCTCCTTGGCCACGACATTGCAACATGTCGCGATATCGTGACACTTTTTCTCCTTTGGCCACGACGTTGCAACATGTCATGATATCGCGACACCTTTTCCTCCTTTGGCCGTGACAATGCAACATGTCGCGATATCGCGACACTTTTTCTCCTTTGGCCGCGATGATGCAACATGTCACGATATCATGACACTTTTTCTCTTTTGGCCGCGACGATGCAACATGTCGCGATATCGCGACACTTTTCTCTTTTGGCCGTGACGATGCAACATGTCGCGATATCACGACACTTTTTCTCCTTTGGCCACGATGATGCAACATGTCGCGATATCGCGACACTTTTTCTCCTTTGGCCGTGACGATGCAACATGTCGCGATATCGCGACACTTTTTCTCCTTTGGCCGCGACGATGCAACATGTCACGATATCGTGACACTTTTTCTCTCTTGGCCGCGACGGTGCAACATGTCACGATATCGTGACACTTTTTCTCCTTTGGCCGCGACGGTGCAACATGTCGCGATATCGTGACACTTTTTCTCTCTTGGCCGTGACGGTGCAACATGTCACGATATCGTGACACTTTTTCTCTCTTGGCCGCGATGGTGCAACATGTCATGATATCGTGACACTTTTTCTCTTTTGGCCGTGATGATGCAACATGTCGCGATATCGCGACACTTTTTCTCCTTTGGCCGCGACGATGCAACATGTCGCGATATCGCGACACCTTTTCTCCTTTGGCCGCGAAGATGCAACATGTCGCGATATCGCGACACCTTTTCTCCTTTGGCCATGAAAATGCAACATGTCACGATATCGCGACACCTTTTCTCCTTTGGCCACGAAAATGCAACATGTCGCGATATCGTGACACCTTTTCTCCTTTGGCCGCGAAAATGCAACATGTCACGATATCGCGACACCTTTTCTCCTTTGGCCGTGAAAATGCAACATGTCGCGATATCGCGACACCTTTTCTCCTTTGGCCGTGAAAATGCAACATGTCGCGATATCGTGACACTTTTTCTCCTTTGGCCGCGACGATGCAACATGTCGCGATATCGCGACACTTTTTCTCCTTTGGCCACGACGAAGCAACATGTCATGAAATCGTGACACCTTTTCTCCTTTGGCCTCGTCGAAGCAACATGTCACGATATCGTGACACTTCTTCTCAGCTGGCCGTGACATTGCAACATGTCATGAAATCATGACACCTTCCTGCTGTCTTCAGGTTGTCTCGGTCTGCTGCCCTTTCAACACCCTGCCTAATCACTTCATCCTCAACAACCATGTCACTGTGCCACTGAACCCCTACCTCCTTCTCAGCACCCATCTTAGCCAGGAAGTCTGCCACTTTATTTAGATCTCTACTCACATAAACTGGAATCACATCATCTAATTCCCTCCATAATTCCTTAATTTGAGTGACAAGAATCCTCAGCCTCCATGTTTTCAAAGCAAAGTTCCTCATGCAATCTAGAGCTCCAACCATTATTTGAGAATCTGATTCTAGTATTATCCTCCTGTGGCCTTGTTTTACTGCCCAAATAGAAGCAGATTTGATAGCTAAGGCTTCTGCTTCATTGTTTGTGGCTCTTCCCAAGCCTTGCAGTTCCCAATAGAGCACTTGTTCCAACATGATTCCGGCAAACCACTCCAATTCCAGCTCTACCCGGATTGCCTTTTGCAGCTCCATCAGTATTAATTTTAATCCAACCTTCTGGGGGTGGTTTCCAACTAGCTCTGTCCTGTCCCTCATGCACTTCAACTTCCTTTTCCATTGCCCCAATAACAACCTGAGTTTCCTCTTTAGCATAGACTGCCACAGTTTCTGTGACTTTGCTCCAAATGACTTGCCAAACTCCATCTAAAGAAGAAAAAGTGTCTCTAAAAATTCTAGCATTTCTCTCCAACCACACTTGCCACCAAATAAAGTTTAATCCAAGCTCCCAACCAATACAAAGAGCTTTAGATTTAAATCTACCCCTCTTCCATCTTTCCCAAATATTAATCCGATTCAAATCACCATTAACTTGAATTTTATAGTGTAAAAACCATCTCTCCCAAATCTGGCGCATGAATGGGCACTCAAACATCAAGTGATCAGTTGTTTCCTCGCTCTTGTAGCATAAAACACATTGAGATGGACCAATGATTCCTTTACATCTGAGATTATCAAAAGTAAGAATTCCATTATGCATGAACTGCCAAGCAAAAAAGTTTACTTTCGGCCAACCCTTGGATTGCCAAATCTTTCTCCAATCCTCAACCTGATATGTATGAGGAGGAGGCTCTGGAAGGATCTTATCATATCCGTCCTTCACTGTGTAGACACCAAGGCTCCCATAGCCCCAAGCTAATTCATCCTCCTCGTCTCTACCCGTGAGAAATATTTCTGCCAAGATTTTAGTCATGATGGGTGTCAAATCCGGAGGGATTGAAATTGGCCACTCATCCAACTTCTTAAACTGCTTAAACTTATAATCCCCCAGTTGACTAGTGTTGAAATAACTTTCAATATGGACCCATCCCTTGGTTTCTATGGCTATTTTTATTGGTTGCAATTCAGGAAATTCAACAATGATAGGTGGGTGTTGATCCCATGAATCTGTCCAAAATCGAGCCTTCTCCCCTCTCCCCACTTTCCAAAATAATCTATCTTTTACTACCTGAGATCCTAACTTGAGAGCCTGCCACACTAAGGATCCATTACCATCCAAAGGGAAATGACCCACCTCATTTGGGTTTACATGTCCCAAATATTTACTAGTTAAGACTCTATTGAATAAAGAAGTTGGTTGGGAAATCCACCTCCAGTAAAGCTTTCCAGCCAAAGCTTTATTATTTAACTTTGATCTTCTCAGTCCCAAACCTCCTTTTACCTTGGGCTGGCTTACTTTATCCCAACCAACTAAGGCCCATTTCCTCTCTCCTTTTACTCCTTCCCATAAAAATTTTCTAGCCATCTTGTCCAACTCTTTCCATATAGTATGTGGGGCAACAAGGATAGAAAATTTATAAATTGGCATGGCCTGAATGACTGACTGTAAAAAATTTAATCTACCCCCATAGCTTAACCATTTGTGAGACCAATGATTAATTCTATCCTTGATACAATCCAAAAGATTCCTCCAGATATCTATTTTTAGTTTTTTAAAATGCAAAGGGACCCCCAAGTATACCACTGGGAGATAAGTCCTTGTGAATCCCAAGATCTCTAAAACTCTGTCCTGAAGCCTTTGATCAAGATTGAAAAAGACCACTTTGGATTTTTTATCATTGATGACTTGGTTAGTAGCCCTGAGGTAGACATTAAGTGTATCTCTAATCATTCTTGCTTCCCTAAAGCTGGCCACTCCCACCAATCTTGTGTCATCCACAAACTGAAGGTGAGTCAAAACTTCCTCCCCCACCTTGATACCTGTTAGCAAACCTTGTTGTCTTCTCCTCAAGATAAGTCTACCCAATCCTTCAGCCAATATGAGAAAAATATAGGGAGAGCAAGGATCTCCTTGACGAAGGCCTCGAGTAGCTCCAAACGGTTGCGAGGGAAGACCCTTGATTAACACTGAGTAAGTCGGAGTAGAAACACAACTCATGACCCATTCTATCCAATCTTGAGAGAAACCAAAGGCTGCCATCATCCTTGACAAGAAGCTCCACTCCACCCTATCATAAGCCTTTGACATATCTAATTTTATGAACATACCTCTATTACCAGATGTTTGCATTGAATGGATTGCCTCCTGAGCTAGAACCACACCATCCAAAATCTGCCTACCCTCTACAAAACCCCCTTGCTCTGAGGAGATAATGTTATGTAGAAGAGGTTTTAGCCGCTCAGCCATTACCTTTGTGATTATTTTATATATGACATTGCATAAGGCAATAGGTCTATAATCTGAAATATGTACCCCCTCCTCCCCTTTTGGAATTAAGGTAATGAAAGTATGATTTAATGCTTTAAGCATTCTTTTACTACCTTTGGACTCCTCTATAACAACCATTACATCCTCCTCCAGGTTATCCCAAAAGGCCTGAAAAAACTCAATTGGAAAGCCATCTGGACCTGGAGTTTTTTCGGTGCTCATTCCAAAGACTACATTCTTCAGTTCCTCTCTATCAATGGGTTTAAGTAGGGTCTGATTTTCTTCTTCAGAGATAACAGAGGGTATGACAACAATAACTTCTTTTTGAGCCTCTTCATCTTGCACCATACTTTCCTTAAATAGCTTAGAAAAATAATCCATTGAATGGAAATGCAAACCTGGAAGTGTATCAAAGGAGTGTCCGTTCTCATCTTGAAGGGCTTCCATGTTGTTCATCTGTCTCCTAGCACAAGCAGTCCGATGGAAAAATTTGGTATTTTTATCACCTTCTAATATCCAAGTGGTTCTTGCTCTCTGTTTCCAGTAGGTCTCCTCTTGGTTGTCAATGTCTTCAACCGCTTTACGCAATGCATCATCCTCTTCTTTGAGCTGCTCTATAATTGTTCCTTCCCTAAAGTGTTTTTGAACCTCATCCCATCTGGCCACCAATGGAGCTCTTTGGACCTGGAAGTCTGTCTTGTTAGCTCGCCTCCACTGTTTCAGTTGCACTTTGACATAATGAAGTTGTTTGTGGAATCTAAACATTGTTGTCCCATATGTTGGGCGACCTTCTTCCCACCATCGTGGAATTTTCTTTCGAAGTTCCTCTTTTTGTAACCAAAAGTTTTCAAATTTAAATGGTTTGTGATGTTGCACTGTCTTGATCCCTCCTTCCAACAAAATGAAACTGGACCCTCCAAAATCTGAAATTTTATATTCCATTTTACAAATGCCTCCTCCGAAACCAAAAAATGGTCTAACTTCACCTTCCTCGCTATGTGGCTCCCTCCTCTTATTAGTCCAAGTATAGTTGGTTCCAGGGCATTTAATATCCACCAAGTGTAATACCCGGACTTGGGCAATCATAAGTCGATCCCCTGGGTCCAAAATTGGGGTTCCCCCTTCCTGATCTCTAGAGGATAATTTAGCATTAAAATCCCCAACAATAATCCAGTCTAAATCTTCCTTTGAGACTCTCATGTTATGCACAACTTTCCATTGATGCATCTGACCATCTAGGTTTTGAGCCCCATAAAAATTTGTGATTAAAACATGTTCAACAGTGACATTATTTCTAAAATGTGATGTGAGAACACCCCTCCAAGCTATATGTTCTATTGCAGTCCATTCAAGAGAGTTCCAAAGAGTAACTATCCCCCCTGAGGCACCTTGGGCAGCCACTTCCATATGACCAACACCCCTCCAAATTTTGTTAACTGTTTTACACATAAGATCTAACGACATTTTTGTCTCCTGGATAAGCAAAAAATCTGTTTTACATTTTTCTAAGAGTCTTCGAACAACATATTGATGGGTTCTACTGTTTAAACCCCTAACATTCCATGATTGTATAATCATTGGTTACCTTGAGAGCAGTAAAAATCTATTGGCCTCACCGATCCTCCAATGATCAGTTTGTCTCCTTGAACTGCTATCAATTCCTTATTTGATTTTCTACCCACTCCTTGAGAGTTGCTATTTTTTGATCTCTTTTCCACCTGAGTTATCCCTAAAGTTGGCCTTTCTCTGTTCTTTTCTGCTATTCCCATGCTGACATCCTTAATTATTGGCTGCTCTTGGTTATGCACTATCAATGCCCCTGCACTCTCTGACTGCGGTAACTCACTGTACTCAACTACCTGCTCTATGACCGAGGGAGATGAAAGAGGAGCTTGAACATGGATGTTATTATTTTCATTATTCCCATCCACTCCTTCCATGAATTGTTCTTCTTGGTCCATTAGTGTCTTAAATATCTCATACCTATTGGAGGGCTTGAGTTGGGTTTGCTCTTTACCATATTTTTTCTTTTGCCTTCTCCTTCTTTTGGGTTGTTCAAAACCATCTCTCTGTGATTCTTTACCCTGAGAAATATTGGTTGGTTCTCTGTTTATTGTTGACTTACCCTCCTTAGGAAGATTTGACATTCCTAGAGGAGCCTCCATTTTTATGTTCATATTATTTGGGCAAAATCGGGCCAAATGCCCATGTTTGTGGCAAACTCTGCATCTGAAGGGCAATGCCTCATAATCCAATTGTTGAATCCAAGATAGTCCTGCAAGTTCAAGTTCCACCTCTACTAGTAGAGGTTGGCTAAGATCCATTTCCACACATAATCTTGCATAAATAGTTGTGTTTCCTTCTATTGTGTCTTTGGAAACACCCAGATGTCTTCCAAGGGAATTACCGATAATTTCCAATACTTGCTCACTCCAAAACTCCATTGGAAGTGCATACAAATGGATCCAAATCGGGACAACAGTGGGTTCAATTCGAGGATCAAATCCCACTCTCCAGGGTTGAACAAATAATCTTGTCGGACCATGATTCCTCTTTTCTAATTCGAAAGCCCTATTTCTATCGGCAAGTGAAGAAAAACTAACAATAAAATATCCATTGCTAATAAACCATAAAGAATACTCACCAAGAGGCTCCCAGTTTTTCCGGACCCAGGAATGCAAAAAATTCAGGGTAGGGCGAATACCCATGAATTTACAGATCAAATCATGATTGGCTCTATATAAAACTGTTTCTTCAACCATCCTTTGCTCGATGACAATCTTTGGCCTTGATTCTGACTGTGGCAAGCATCCATTAACTCGTTGAGATGTTGATCTATTTCCAGCAGCCGTAAAGAGCATTTTTAATGCAGTTTTTTGTGCTTCTTCAGTCGTTGATGGAGATTTATCCTTTAACAAATCTGCATAAGAACTATGTCTCTCTAGAAGAGGATCCGGAGGTGTCCCCATTGGACCCTCCTGGGGCAGGAATCTTGTCTTCAAATCCACAGTAACCAGAAATCTCTTCGGCTACCCAACTGATGCCCTAGTTTTTCCCTCGTTCCAACTCCGCTTCAAAAACTTCCCTTTTTAATTCATTTTTAAAAACTAGCAAATATCATTAGATTACCAAAAAAAAAAAATGAATTATAGTTACATGTTACAATCACACATAAAAAAAAAGGTAAAAGAATTCATTGAAAGAGGTATGGGTTTCAAGCCTGACGACCTGCGTCGGATACAAAAAAACCTCGGCTAGCCTAAGGGGTATACTCGGATGGGACAGACCCCATGGAACGGAAAGTCCTGGCCCTCATGGGATATGGGGAATGGTTTTCCTTAACATAAGGTTTTTACCAAGAAGACACCTAGGTTCAAACCTCGGGGACAATCTGTTTTCAAAGGTAGTAGTCTAATCTGAATCCCCTGAGTGTGCTCCAAACTGACCATGGCTATACGAATCCTGAGCAACTAGTGGTTCCCTTCATGCCATGTCAATAATAACAAAGTAGAATATATTTTATGGAAAAACCCCCTATGGTTTGAACCATGTGCTTGTCGCATTACTAAAAATAATGTGGTTGTAACCAACTCTCCTATGTAACCAAAAAAAAAAAGTTTAAATACATTTAAATTAAAAATTTATAATGAAAAAAAATGATTTTAATTATATTTAACCCCCAAGGGCTAGGTGGATTGGTAAGTGCAGGTGTGGTTGGGTACTTACAAAAAGAGACCTAGGTTCAAACTTTAGGCTGGGTACTTACAAGAAGAGACTTAGGTTCAAACATTGGGGGAAGCGAACCTTTTGCAAAGGTAGTAGTTTGCTTTGAATCCTTTGAGTGCACACTAGACCGACAATAACGATACAAAACCAAGCAACTCGTGGTCCCCATCTCACACCGGGTCAACAAGAACAAGATGGATAGGTTTGTTGGGAGCAGTCCCTACATTGGCCAGTTACTAAAAATAGTGGTTTTAACCAACTCTCCTATATAATAAAAAAATATTTATATTAAATTTAGTTGAAATAAAATGATTGCCAGGCTCGTATAATGCAATGTGAGTGGGTCGTTTCAATTCATATAATAAATTAAAAAATAAATATTAATTATATGTTTTTAAAAATAAATTAGTTATAGTTATGCATTACAATTAAAGATCATAAAGTTTAGTTTAAAAATTTATTAAAATGAAATGAGTTATTATATTTGCATTGAAATGAAATGATTTTAATTACATTCATGTGACCAAAAGAGTCTAGAAGACTACAAGTTTTCACAGCATCAAAAAAAAAAAAAAAAAAAATAACAAAATAATTAGGTGTTCATTTTCTTTCTAGATCTATTTTTTTAAAAGTTTCATTAACAAAGCCATTTTGAAAGTGTTTTAAAATGATTTTAATTACATCAACGTGATCGAATGGGGCTTGGGCTCCTCTTTGGAAGGTCTAAGTTCAAACCATGGCGTGGAGGAGTGTGTGAGGGGGTGGGTGTGTGGTGGCTGTGTTAAATTCCCTATTGATAAACATAACTTTCAACTTTGTAGAGGTCATGGTTAGGAGGAGACCACCCAGCCCTATGCGTTGGTTATAGGGGTTTTCACACTAACCAAATAAAAATAATAATAATAATAAAAAGAACGGTATAATTAGAAGTTCCTTTTTTATCTTATTCTTCCAAAAGTTCCATCACCAACCCCATTTTGAAAGTTCTTTCATATCAAGAAATTAAATTAAAATGGTTTGAACCCTGACCTTTCCAGTTACTAAAAATAGTGGCTGTAACCAACTCCCCTATGTAACCAAAAAAAAAAAATTATTATTATTTTTTTATATTATTCATTGTAAAAGATAAGTTTTATCATTTATCAATTATACCTTCTTAGGGAAACAATGCAATGGTTGGGGCTTTGGCTCTTTTTCGGGAAGTCCAAAAGTCCAAGGTTTAAACAACGACTTGGGCGAGTGTGTGAGGGGGTGGGGGTGTTGGTGGTTGTGTGTTAAATTCCTTATTCATAAGCATAGCTCTTGGTTTTAGGAGGGGTCATGGTTGGGGAGCATGCTCAACCTTATGCGTTGGTCGTTGGGGTTTCTCACACTAACCAAATAAAAAAAAATTATACTTATATATTATTTAATAAGTTAATTATAGTTACACATTACAATCACACAACAAAGAGTTTAGTTATAAAAAAATGTTGAAATGAAATAATTTATTATATTTACATTAAAACTTTGCATTGAATATGTGTGATGTGGTCTACCGGAAAGGACGCCACTTGCATTATCATTGATGTGACCCGAGTTCAATCTCCACAACGAATATATATAAAAAGTTTTTCTAAAAAAAAAAAATAATAATTTTAATTACATGTCATATTCACATGATCAAAAGAATCTATAAAACCACAGACTTTCACAACATAAAAAAAAATAACAATATAATTCGAAGTTTCTATTCTTTCACAACATCAAAAAAAAAAATAACAATATAATTAGAAGTTTCTCTTCTTTCAACAAATTCATTTGAAAGGTATCTTTAAAAAACTATCCAATCAACATATTATATTTACATTTAAACTTTAAATTAAAATAAAATGATTTCTATTATTTTTATATTCAACTGTTAGTTGAAATAAAATGTTTTCTTTTATTCTATTATTTTTATTTTTATATTCAACTGTGGGTAGTTAAACCTCTCTAGTTGCTGAGAGGTCCAGGTTCAAATCTCTCGCCTCACATGTTACGGATATGTTATGTAATGGTTCCCTCGTGGTCACAGTCTGTTTACCCCTTGTAGCCACCACCAAAAAAAAAAAAAAAAAAAATTTCTTTTACTGTATCCACTGTACCAAAAGTCCACAAGCTTTCACAACATAAAAAAATAACAGTGTCTTTCAAAAACTATCCAATTAACTTATTATATTTACATTTAAACTTTGGATTGAAATAAAATAAATGTTTTCTGTTATTTTTATATTCAGCTGTTAGTTGAATTAAAACGTTTTTTTTTACTCCATTCACTGTACCAAAAAGTCTATGGGACTATATGCTTTCAGAACATCAAAAAAAATAATAATGGTATTAATAAAATGATTTTTATTGATTTAGTTGTAATAAAATGATTTTTATTATATCTACTGTACTAAAAAGTCTATGGGATCATAAGCTTTTACAATATCAAAAAAAACAATGTTAAAAGTTTTTTTTCTTTTTATATCTAATTTTTTAAAAAGTTTCATCCACAAGTTCATTTTGAAAGTGTTTTTGAAAAACTATCCAACCAACATATATTTTATTTTGGATATCTAGGAATTAAATTAAAATTATTATTTTTATATATCATTTGTTATAAAAGATAAGTTATATAGTTTATAATCAATTTTAATATTATTTAATAAATTATAAAATAAAATTATATAAGTAATTATGAATAAATATGTATTAGAAGAAAAACCTAAGTTGAGGGGTGACACTAGGGCGTGAAGAAGGAAGATAATATTATCAACAAAAAATATTAAGGGCAAGAGGAGATTTGTGGAAGAGGAGATTACCAACAAGATTACTAGCAAAGAGGAGTAAATCGACAAAGAGAAGCAATTTGAGTTTCAATTGTAATATCTTGTTAACCAGTAAAATAATTTTCTAGCATTGTTGTTGTCACCATCAAGAAGAACTGCACCACCATCGAAGTCATCCAAACTTCTTTGTAACAACAACAACAATCTATGCAACAATGTTGAACTCTTTGGAGGAGAAGCTTGGTAATGGATTAATGCAAAGTCGTAATGGACAACTACATTCCTTTTTTATGTCAATTATTTTACATTTAAATTGTTATGCCAGTGATAGCAAGGATTAGAGGAGATTAGAATTAATTTTGAAAAACCCTAGTTGTTTTTGGAATTTTTTGGGTTGAGATCATGGAGTTACCAATTTTCACTAGAAAGGATGACATTGATGCTTGAGAATGGTGGATGAAGTTTAGATCTCTATATTCTAGTGACCATTTTTGGATATGCAAACTTTTCTATGTTTTAAAAGAGGAAGCTTATGATTGGTGGGAAAATCTTCCTACAAAAAGGAATTTCACCTCGAATGAAATGGAGCATGCATTCTTGAGTTAGTGGAACCCATATAAAAAGATAGCTAGTTTGAAGGTCACCATCAAATGATATGAAGAAGAAATAAAAAGGCTTTCGAGGGAATTAAAAGAAATGACTAAGGACGATATAATAGAAGGAAAAATTTAAGATGATAATGTGCAAGTTCATGGTCGCATTTAGAAAGAAAATCTTAAAAAGCAAAGATCCAAGGATAAGCAAGAAGTAGTTATGGAAAGGGAATAAATTGAAGAACCATTAGAAAAATCAAAATTTGAATTTACAATAGGAGCAACAATAGAGTCTATGGAAGAAGTAGTAGAAAATTCCAAAGAAGCCTTGTTAGAAGTGCACAAGGGTGCACCAAAAGAAAGGTACAAGAGAGAAGATTGTGAAGAAGAATATATATAGATATATATAGTTGAAGAATCAAATGAAACAAAATATCAAATAGATGCAAGCTTACTGCAATGGTAAGGGCTTTGTTCTCTCTTCAAGAGATCCAAAGTTCAAACTCCACTTAGTATGAGGGGACCAGGATCCCTCATAAAAACCTATGTAAACTCATTGAAGAAAAGGAAATAAAATGTCAAGTTAAGGTTGCAACATATTTATACTTACACCATCCTAAGCAACAATAATATCATAGGCATGACTTAAGTCATCAATATGTTAGATCTAAATAGAGTTAGAAAGGCATCAGGTATAGAAGTGTTTGGAAAAATATATAATATTTATGGATTTCAAATGGGTGCCAACAACATCAAGGAACAACATGATCAACCATTCAAAATATCATTGCAAAGCAGTAGAAGCATGGAGTCAACATAACAGTTATGGATATTCAAGTAGCATAATGGTAGCTTGGCATCATCAAATACCATAACTAATTAATATTTCCCTTAGATGGATGGATGAACAATATTAGAAATTATCAATAAAAAGGATGCTGAATATTTGAATTTAGAAAAAAATTGAAGATCTAGAAAATGAATATCATAAATTCAGACTTTTTGTGAAAAAAGATGTAGGTATCTAGTTATAGCATCTCAATTGAGATGAGAATTGAATATGTTTATAAACTCTCAAGCTTTATAGAAGAGAGTTATGATTTATCAAGGATAGGGAACTTGAGTACAATCCCTTTTTCTCAAGAAAAAAAAGAATAAATATGTATTAATTGTTCTAATTGAGAATATATATATATATATATATATATATATATATATATATATATATATAAAGAAAATATAAGTAATAAATGAGTCTTATTTTTTTTGTTTCATATATTTTAAGAAGAACAAGAAGTAAGTATAACCAAGGAACAAGCCTTAGCTTTTTGTGTTCCAAATATTCGAAAAAAAATAAAAGACTTTTATGAGGAAAAGATAGGTAGCTTAAATGTAAAGGCATTTATAAAATTCACAATTGAAAGTAAGGATTCACAAGCTACAAGTATAGATGCCTCATAATAAGAGGAAGAATGAATCCATGGTAATATCTATCCAAGTAGTAAATGTTACGCCATACGTGATTATCAAGGATGAGATGATCAAACATAATATAATGGCGCTTAAAAGCAAAGGGTTAATATGTAATTTCTATGGATACTATCCAATCTTTTGGAAATATTAAATTGGATTGAAGTCAAACTATTCTATAAGTTTTATTTGAATAGAAATTTTCATCATCATCTTATCTAGTTTAGAATTTAAAGATAAAATAATGAATGGCAATCCATGGTTTGGGGAAGAGATTGCCTATATTTAAGACCATGGAGACAAATTTTCTATGGAGATGCATGACATTATTATAGAACAATAAGGAAAAAAACTACTTGATTGTTATAATTTAATGATATTCTTCATAGCTTAATAAATTCCAGGATCAATAAATCAATCATATATCAATATCAATATCTATTCTCATTAATATCATCAATATTATGCATCCATCCAATGAACATAAATCACATTAAAATATTATTGATACAAACTCAAGCAATGCAGAAAGCAAAGCTTATTCAAGTTACAAATTACATAGTTTTGTCTCAATATAAAGATACATGAGATTTATTATATTACACTACTCTTGGATTTTGCTCTCCTCAAACTGACGAGAGAACTTGAATCTTCATATTCCTTTCTTACATAATACGAGAGAACTTGAGTTTTTTTTTCTTTTTTGCATTGTTTGTTGATTACTGCTTGTTGGGCTTTAAATACTGAAGGCTCAACATAGGGTTTCAAATTTGTTTGAAGAATTGTGAGGAGAGCTCACTGATGAGAAGTGGGCATGGTTTGAGGTGATTGGCCTCAAATAGGTGACTTGGTTACTAGCAGTCATGTTGGATCAAGCCTACCTGACGGTCTTGGCTTATCGTTGGGACAGTATGACCAACACCTTCCACCTCTTCATCGACGAGATGACGATCACCTTGGAGGATGTATACTGTATATTTCATATTCCCATCAAGGGACATCTGATCATCTTGACTCCCCATCTGCAGTAGGAGAGAGTTCTATAGAGGAATTTTTGTGCTCAGGAAAATATTGCGAGGTAGTGCATGGACCATAGCGAAGTGTTGATCAGAGCTTGGTATGATGCACATGTGTTCAGTAGGAGACATGCAATAGTGATGCACGTTATATCGAACATCCTACTATATGATTCTTCAAGCATGAGGTTTGCATGAAATCTCCTTGACATGGTATAAGATCTCATTGAGTGTGATATCCAATGACCAATTATCATGGTATGGGGGAGTACTTTATTGGTGCACCTATATGATGAGTTGTACGAGATTCAGCATCGGAGTCAACATGGGTTAGGCTATAGCCTCCTCCTTCAGGTATGGGGATGGGAGAATATCTGAGTAGATCGACCATAGGGACTACGAGTACCACAAGTTGAGATAAATGATGCTAATATTGTATATATAGCTCGATGGAGATGAGATTAGAGAGAGGTTAGAGCAAACCACATGTAGGTATACTGTCTCACTATGTAGGATCTTTGGCGGGATTGTAGCCAGATCAGGTGGTTTGGAGACTCTACTTGGATTACCCTCATTAGGTAGAGGTCGTATCATATCTTGGACATGTGAGGTATGGATGATGGCTGGTAGGGTCGCACGATATAGAGCAAGAGTACTTCTAGTATTCTTGCATCAGATAATAGTTTAGCATCTACTAAGATGTTCTAGAGGAGTCCCTCATATATCACCAATGAGGGGATGAGACACAGTTGGTGTGGCCTCAAGTGGAGCCACTAGAGGATGAAGAGGATCCTATGATAGCTGAGATAGTTTTAGCAGATCCAGATACTAGTGTAGAGTATGATACCTAGTGGGTGACTTGGTTGTGGTAGGGAGATGGTCTGATGGGTAGGTTGTTTGAGGCTACAGTAGTAGAGGGTGTGGTAGGTGAGGGCTCTAGGAATGGGGCTACAATGGGAGGATGACGGGTGCATTACTAAATAGAGGGAGAGTGGGGCCAACCCATGGATGAGTTAGAGGAGCCTCAGGATGAGGGGGATGATGGGGATGAGCTTGTAGATGAGTTAAAACAACTAAGGGCATAGGTTCAAACTATATAGGGATAGTTGGTAGAGGAAGAGACTAGCCTCACCATAGTACAGAGCCAGCTAAGCATTGGATAAAAAATAGTGGAGGAAATTCTCTTAGGAGAAAAATATCCTCAAAGTCTAGGTGGAGACTACCTAGGAAGAGATCGACAAGGTGATTGCGAAGTGTGACAGAGTGACAGTTGAGTGGGATTCTCTACAGGTTCTGCTGACTATCAAGATAGTAGAGCGAGATGCTCTATAGACTCAGGTGGGGACTTTGAATACAACTCAAATGTAGATAGGTATAGGTGGAGAGGTTGAGATTAGAAAGTTATAGGGATTTCTAGAGGAGTTTCTATCCCAACATTAGTCTTATGTAGAGTACATAGAGGGTTTGGAGGTTTAGCTCCAGATACTCAACAGTGATTTACCTACACGATCTATAATAGGAGGGTCTCAGAGGAGCCAATGTACAAAGTCAAGGTAGTCATCTGATAGACTGAGTCATAGATCATCGGCTAGGTCCAATCATAGGACATCAACTACACTAGAGATATTAGTGGGCAACGGGTCTAGATATCACCACAGGAATGAGGTCAAGGGTGGAGGCAAATCCGAGGGTGCATGCCCTGCCTGATTTACTTTATGTATCATTTTTTTTTGGGTGTAATATCTGAGGACCTACATAGTTGTAATATACAGGTATTTTTTATACTTATGATGTAGCCTGCGGGTATTAGACACTACCATACATATGTTATCTTTCATTTACGACTCATCATGTGTTATTTTGTTATGATTTATGTGTTATGTGTTATGGATGCATTGATGGATGTAAATATTAGATGACAAATGTATGGATGCATAGATGGATTCTAGATATATATATATATATATATATATATATATATATATATATATATATATATATATATATATATATATATATATATATATATATATATATATATATATGATGTACTATTATTATATGCATGTTTTAGATTTGTTTATTTGATCATGAATATTAACTCATGTTATTGATCTATCAAATATAATGCTTATGAGATGCATTAATTGTTGTATGGATGTTTTTAATGTAAATTATGGATGTATGTTTTAATTGCTTAAAACATAATGAATGAATCTAATTGTGTTTTAACAAACTAATGGAAGACACCATAGAATGTATAAAAATCATGAATTAAAATGTTAATATTATCATAAAAGTTGTACATTTGTATGTGAACGTGTGGGATGAAATATGTGAGATGTAGGAGTTTTCCCTATAATATTTTGTAAACTAAAAGGTGTGCATAAAATAGTCAATGACCATCTAAATATTATTGTTGATATTCATCCGGTATCTATCTATCTTATGAGGACCTTGTTGAGAAGCAACACACCCCCACTGAAAAATGAGATTCCATCCTTAGAAAGCCCTGAACTTCCATTTTTGCAGCAGGGACCCTCTTGATAATTTTCAGGTTTAAATCCAATTTTGCTTGCCTCTTTGTTAAAGTTGTGCCTTTTTCCAAGTCTTTCTAGCATTGTTATTTCAAGCTTAACTTTCTACATGCTAGAATCATTCATGCACAAAGAAAATCTTGCACCGATACGAGAAAAATCCAGAAAACAGATTGCATAAATTCATTGAAAACCAAAACTTTCCATTTTTGGTAGTGTCGCGATATCGCGACACTTCCATTTTCGGAAATGTCGCGATATCGCGACGAATTTTGGCAAAACCAGCCAAGTCGGAAAAGTGTAGCGAAATCGCGACACTTTCCATTTTTGGAAGTGTCGCGATATCGCGACGTTTCCATTTTTGGAAAGCGTCGCAAAATCGCTACCGACCAGAGGAGAGAGAAGAAAGTTGTACGGAAAGGAGCGATTTCGTGACATGTCGCGAAATCGTGACATGTCGCATTATCACGGCAGGAG
The DNA here is from genome assembly GCA_028583015.1 of Wollemia nobilis. NCBI lineage: Eukaryota > Viridiplantae > Streptophyta > Pinopsida > Araucariales > Araucariaceae > Wollemia > Wollemia nobilis. The sequence continues at coordinate 3,169,263 of JAQPPZ010013509.1, read as the reverse complement.
AGAGAAAGTGGGCTGCGGAATGAAAATCGGCTAAGTCGCAAATGTGTCGCAAAATCGCGGTCAACGCGGTCAACGCATGCAGCTACGGGAACTGTCGCGATATCGCGACGTGTTCTATTTTCGTGAGTTGTTGATGGAAAAATGCTTAAGTTACAAAATTTGCAGCGATTCGCTGCATATTGGTTGAGAGGAGAGTTCAGGGCAAGGATTGCAGCGATGCGCTGCATATTTTCGGAGCGTGACGCCAATAGTTGCAAGGAGTTCGGTAGCAAAAAGCCTAAGGGGTAAGATTTGCAGCGATGCGCTGCACCCTTTTTGTGAAAAGGTCTTAAAAGGCAAAAGATGTAAGCATTTTTTTTAAAGTCCAAATTGTACGGAAGGGATTAAAATGCAGGAAATCAAATTTGCATGAAATCGCGACATGCTTGAAAAAGTTGTGCGACAGCTGGCAGGAGGCGCGATTTCGCGACATGTCGCGTGTGGACATGTCACGTTTTCGCGACCGACGGGGGAAGAAGTTGCATGGCGCTGGGGACGTCGCGATTTCGCGACATGTCACGAAATCGTGACATGTCTCAGAATCGCAATAGGAGAGAGAAAGTTGCCCAAAGGGCCAGAAGTGTATTCCAGCTGTAAACAGAAGGCATCCTGGGATAGCGACACGTGTCAAGACACGTATCAGATGAAACAGAGGCCGACATGCAAGAAATATTAGGATTTTAATCTGTTTTAATGATTAAAGTTTTGATTTAATTTTTATTAAATTGCTAATATAATCTTTTTGTCTTTCATGCAGGAATCCATCTGTCACTTGCGGGATAGCGGGAAAATGGCCATAAAGACAAAGTCAAATGCAATTTAATTAAAGGCGGCCATGTTGAAAAGGAGAGGTGCCGAGAGTTGATGTTTCATTCCAGATTTACGGATCTGCCCACAAATGACTAGCAGTGCCAATTTTACCGGTGAAGGCATTCAATGGGGATTTATGGCAGAGTTAATAGCAGGGAGACCTTTTCAACTTCGGGATAGATTTGCAGAGATGGAATAGCGGAGAAGTGGTGACTCATCCGGCTCACCAAAAAAAAATTAATGAAGGCATTTATTTGTAGTTGCGAGTGAATGCAAGTTGCATTCGACTCTATCTTCTCCATTTATGATAGCTGACTGCCCAGATTTGCAGAGGGGTTAATTTCTATCCGGACTTTGATTTTAAAGGGCTTTATATTGTAAAACCCGGTCCTAGGGTTTAAGTGTGATAAGATTTGCAGTTAAGAAAAGATATTTTCTAAAAAGATCAGGATCTGTCCTGAGTCTATAAATACAACTGCAAAATGTAATCGCGGGAGGCGGAGACTTAGAAATAAAAGGCTTATAAGCAATTTCTTGCAAATTTTGTGAAATCCTTTGTTTTCTGGACTGGGAGTTGATGTGCTTTTGCTATTTTCTGTGGTAGCATGGCCAGGAGCCTAATATTTTATAGATCTGTGATAAGTGTATCTTCTTCTGTTATCCGTTCCATTAAAGTTTGTTAGATATATGCTGTAAATCTGCCATTATCAAGTTTAAATATGTTGTTAGGCTTCAGTTGTTCTATTGTCTGCTAGGGGAAATTATAGATTTGAGGTTAAGTTTGTTCTAATTGCTCTGTCTTCACTGTGTGAGCTAGGCTACCGGTGAAAGATACCAGTTTTAACCAGCTGCCCTTGGATTTATAATTTTTTGCTAGATCTGTTCCACTTTGCCTTGTGCTCCTAGTTGAAAGTGATCTTAGAAATCTGGACACTTTCTTCTTGGATTTGTTCTGTTGTGAAGCTAGTAGCATAGATAAAATTGATAGTTTAAGTTTTACAGTTTAAAGTCTGATAAACTTCTCTTTCTGCCCTACCCTACCCTCTCTTTGTTTTCGGTGAAATGATCCATTTTTACTTTCTTTATTTGTCTTTTATTTGAATCTGCTGACCCATGAGAGCTAGATCAAGAATCAAGTTAAATCTGATTGTTAACAAGTAACAACTTCTGCAACTACTGAACAAGTTCAAGAACCCCCTGTAAGGTAACAGACAGTCCATATTGAAATCTATTCCAGAAGCGGAAAAGAGTGAATAGACATTCGACCCGACTCTGTAACTCGCACCTTGGATAACCAACTAGATCCTAAAGTGAGTGGGATTCGTCCCGTGGGTGTCTCCGGAGCTTCCTGCTCATCCTTCGCGGGGTGCGTATGAAAGCCGGACCAACATCTAATTGGCGCTAGAAGGAGGGCCTGTTGAACTCAGTTCAAGTTCAGTAGTCTGTTAAGAACTGTAAAGTTGTATGTGCTGAGTCTGGTATTTTATCTTTTGAATCCTTTTCCCTCCTCCTCAGCTCTTTTAAATTTTGTTGTTAGAGTTTTTGCCTGAACAGCGGGACTTAACACCAACATTTTAAAACTGGCCCAGTGAAATCCGGGCAGTATTGTAAGTTGTCAGTACAGTTTTTAAAATTGCCAGAGAAGACCTCAAGTTAAGAGCAGTTTTATCTCCACTGGCAGTTATCCAATTACAACTCAGAATATCACTGTCAACCAAGTAATAATGGCAAATTGGTTGGGCCCCACTGCTTTGAATATCCCGGGTATAGCCCATGACCTGCCCAGAAGCCCGAAAAGGTATCTCCCCAGATATAAACATGATGGGACAAGAACTGCAGAAGAACATCTGCTAGCTTTCAAAAATGCTTTAAAATTGTTGAATATACAGCATGAAGATGTTGCCTGCAGATTGTTCCCGTTCACTCTCCAGGAGGGAGCTTATGACTGGTTTCTAAATCTCACCAGCAATTCCATTACTAGCTGGGATGACCTAGAGAAAGCTTTTATATCACAATTTGGGGAAGTGATAGACCCCAGTGTGTTATACCAACAATTTTCCAGCATCAAGAGAGAGTCGGGAGAAACTGTCAGGTCTTTCAATATGAGGTTCCAAAGAGCTTACGGTAGAATGATTGGCCATTACATCCCAAATGCAAATCTGGCCTTAGAAATCTACAAGAATGCATTGGATTCGATGACCTCTATTTTCCTCAAGAGAGACATTAATATCACAACCCTGGCAGGGGCTTATAAAGAAGCCTTAATTCTTGAAAGACAGTTAGGGCCTCAAATTCTGAGCAGTCCTTTGATATCCTATGTTACACAGAACATGCCTATTTTGGATCCCATTCCACATCATGAGTTAGTGCCAACATGTCATGCTCTACCCAAGGAGACTCCGTTAACTGTGACATCCACTCAGCATGTGCAAAATATAGAGAAAAGTTCTGACAAGCTCAAAGTGGAAGTGCTTGAAGTAAACAGTTGTGATCTAGCATTACCCAAATCTGAAGTTTTTCCTGGTGAGTTAAATTTTCCTAGAGATCAAAGAAATATTGATATTTCTAGTTCACCCAAAAACAGTACAACCAGGGTTTCAGATTCTTTCACTTTTCCTGAAGAGACAGAAAGTCTTGTACAGACTCCTATGGATGAAATGCAAGATTTTCAACAGTTCAAAATGGACAGTTATAATTTGAGATGTCAGAGTCCAGAACCTAACAATGACCCTTCCTCATCAGAGGATGATGAAAGTGAGACTCAATGTCACTATGCGAAGTAATCGAGAAGAGGATAACATCATTGAGGATATGAGGGAACTTAAAGCTGACATCACCCTCTATGAACTGCCCTAGATTGTTGAACAAAAGGATAGCTTGATTGAGGCTTACTCTGGACCACCTGTTGAATTTCAAGAAAAGGAGGAAAAGATAGTAAATATGAATGTGGTCAGCCAACTTGGAATTGATGAACTGTCTCAACATAAGCCTGCAACTTCTGAACATAATGTCAAAGAAAAGGTTGTAAATCATGTTGATGTAAATATTGGAGTTTATAATTTGGCAACTGAGAAAGTGAGAACGATTCATGACTCTAAACCATCACAACGATGACAGTTGGATATTACACATTGATGAGGTTAAATCTAAGCAAGGCTCAGGTGAAAAGGAAAATTGTAAACATTCTGCTAGAGAGATAAAAATTGAAGTCCTGGATATTGAAGCAATACAGCAACCACAAAATGTTCAAGTTGTTAAGAACCAGGGCATACAGATAAAACATGATTTCTTTCAGTTGTCACATAATTTTGAAGATGTGGTGGTCTGGGTCTATCAAGATTTTAAGGTATTTGATCCTGGGGGTTTTTACATTCGAGTCCTTTTGAAAGAATTCTGCAAACCCTTCAAGTAGAAGCATAAACATGTTATCATATGATTTGTTATTATATGATTTGTTTAATTTGAAGGAGTTGCAGATTTGTTTTTCAAATGGGACAGGGAAGACAGTAAACCCAAGTCTTTCCCAGATAGCAAATTTTTGAAGCATAGTCTGGAGTGCATTTCGTCAACAGGACCTGAAAGGTAATTTTTCTAAATTACTTGCACATGGTCAAAAAAATTTTAAGGCACCATTTCTCTGCTCTTCCATCTGCTACATATTTTGAATGATCAAAGAAGTTGTAACATATGTATACATTGTAAGTAAGCTTTGAAGTTTTTTAGTTTTATTTCTTTGTCAGTTCAGTTTTAATTTTTAAAAGTCTGTACAGTCTTTTGTTTTAGTTTTATTTTATTGTCTGTACAGTTTTTATTTTCTTCCCTGCAATTCATTTTCTGTGCTTTAGTCTGTACAGTCTTTTGTTTTAGTTTTATTTTGTTGCCTGTGCAGTTTTAATTTATTTGCTTCAGTTTTAATTTTAAAAGTCTGTGCAGTTTTATTTTTGTTTTGTTCTTGAGGCCCGTGTTCTTCCTTGGAGGTCTATGCAAAGTTCTTCAACTTTTGAAATCTGTCCTTTAACCTCTGCCTGAGCAATCAATGAAAAGTCAGCCTGCTGAAAATTGTTTTATTCTGAGCTGATCAACCCAGTCTCCACCCAGTGTTCATTATTAAAATTGAGATAGTCTGCTTAAATTGAACAGTGGAACTATTTTGTTAGTCAGAACAAAGGTAGAGAGATGATTGGATTTTGTGTCTTGCTTGCCACAGTTGTTTTAATGATAGAAAAACTGCTATGCTGTTTGGTTGGAGGAACTCCCGGGGAATCCAAGAAAAGCTGGTTATAAGAGGGGACTATGGTTCATGCAATTATTTGGGTGTCACCAGAGGCTATCAGTGCCTAGACTGAAATAGTTCCAGATTGATCAAATGATAAAAGAAAATTGTAATTTCTCTAATGCCTTTCAGGTGTTGATATATAAAAAAAAAAAATAAAAAAGAAAAAAAGAAGAAGAAAAAAAAAAAAAGAGTTATATGAGAGAGAGGCAGCCAGATTCCAAAAGCTATTTTTCTTTTACCAAGTTGAAGATCCTTCCTTACAGTTGTAAATTTGGGTCGTGTAAATCTAAAGGGTAACTCTGTCTAGGCTGTAAAAGGCTAAACTAGTAAACAGAGCTCTACTCGGTTTCCCCTTTTTACAATTTAGAAAAGCTGATCAGTCCAAAGTTCATCATTCAATCCAGTCATCCTTGAAGAAAGTTTTATACCCTTTGTAATTGCACATCAGAAATCTTCCTTGAAGTAATTCAGCCTAGTATGTCCTTGGGAAATTTTAACAGCTAGCAGTTGGCAGTCAATTTATTGTGAAGAATGTCTGTGGCAAGGCATGATGCATGGTCTTTTTGTTTTGAAACTAGAGTCCTGGGTTCTAAAATAGTGCTACTATTTTACCCGCAGATATCGCCATTTGTTGAGAAGCAACACACCCCCACTGAAAAATGAGATTCCATCCTTAGAAAGCCCTGAACTTCCATTTTTGCAGTAGGGACCCTCTTGATAATTTTCAGGTTTAAATCCAATTTTGCTTGCCTCTTTGTTAAAGTTGTGCCTTTTTCCAAGTCTTTCTAGCATTGTTATTTCAAGCTTAACTTTCTACATGCTAGAATCATTCATGCACAAAGAAAATCTTGCACCGATACGAGAAAAATCTAGAAAACAGATTGCATAAATTCATTGAAAACCAAAACTTTCCATTTTTGGCAATGTCGCGATATCGCGACACTTCCATTTTTGGAAATGTCGCGATATCGCGACGAATTTTGGAAAAAGCAGCTAAGTCGGAAATGTGTAGCGAAATCGCGACACTTTCCATTTTTGGAAATGTCGCGATATCGCGACGTTTCCATTTTTGGAAAGCGTCGCAAAATCGCTACCGGCCAGAGGAGAGAGAAGAAAGTTGTACGGAAAGGAGCGATTTCGTGACATGTCGCGAAATCGTGACATGTCGCATTATCGCGATAGGAGAGAGAAAGTGGGCTGCGGAATGAAAATCGGCTAAGTCGCAAATGTGTCACAAAATCGCGGTCAACGCGGTCAACGCATGCAGCTACGGGAACTGTCGCGATATCGCGACGTGTTCTATTTTCGCGAGTTGTTGATGGAAGAAAGCTTAAGTTACAAAAGTTGCAGCGATTCGCTGCATATTGGTTGAGAGGAGAGTTCAGGGCAAGGATTGCAGCGATGCGCTGCATATTTTCGGAGCGTGACGCCAATAGTTGCAAGGAGTTCGGTAGCAAAAAGCCTAAGGGGTAAGATTTGCAGCGATGCGCTGCACCCTTTTTGTGAAAAGGTCTTAAAAGGCAAAAGATGTAGCATTTTTCTTTTAAAGCAAATTGTAGGAAGGATTAAAGTAATTGCATGTCAAAATCGCGACATGCTTGAAAAAAGTTGTGCGACAGCTGGCAGGAGGCACGATTTCGCGACATGTCGCGAAATCGCGACATGTCGCGTTTCGCGGCCGACGGGGGAAGAAGTTGCATGGCGTTGGGACGTCGCGATTTCGCGACATGTCACGAAATCGCGACATGTCTCAGAATCGCAACAGGAGAGAGAAAGTTGCCCAAAGGGCCAGAAGTGTATTCCAGCTGTAAACAGAAGGCATCCTGGGATAGCGACACGTGTCAAGACACGTATCAGATGAAACAGAGGCCGACATGCAAGAAAGATTAGGATTTTAATCTGTTTTAATGTTAAAGTGTTGATTTAATGTTTATTAAATTGCTAATATAATCTTTTTGTCTTTCATGCGGGAATCCATCTGTCACTTGCGGGATAGCGGGAAAATGGCCATAAAGACAAAGTCAAATGCAATTTAATTAAAGGCGGCCATGTTGAAAAGGAAGGTGCCGAGAGTTGATGTTTCATTCCAGTATTTACAGATCTGCCCACAAATGACTAAGCAGCTGCCAGATTTTACCGGTGAAGGCATTCAATGGGGATTTATGGCAGAGTTAATAGCAGGCAGATATTTTCAACTCCGGGATAGATTTGCAGAGATGGAATAGCGGAGAAGTGGTGACTCATCCGGCTCACCAACCGAAATTAATGAAAGCATTTATTTGCGATTGCGGGTGAATGCAAGTGGCATTCGAATTCTATCTTCTCCATTTATGACAGCTGACCGCCCTGATTTGCAGAGGGGTTAAGTTCTATCCGGACTTTGATTTTAAAGTGGCTTTATATTGTAAAACCCGGTCCTAGGGTTTAAGTGTGATAAGATTTAGGGTTTGAGAAAAGATATTTTCTGTAAAGATCAGGATCTGTCCTGAGTCTATAAATATTACTGCAAAATGTAATCGCGGGAGGCGGAGACTTAGAAATAAAAGGCTTATAAGCAATTTCTTGCAAATTTTGTGAAATCCTTTGTTTTCCGGATCGGGAGTTGATGTGCTTTTGCTGTTTTCTGTGGTAGCATGGCCAGGAGCCTAATATTTTACAGATCTGTGATAAGTGTATCTTCTTCTGTTATCCGTTCCATTAAATTTTGTTAGATATATGCTGTAAATCTACCATTATCAAGTTTAAATATGCTGTTAGGCTTCAGTTGTTCCATTGTCTGCTAGGGGAAATTACAGATTTGAGGTTAAGTTTGTTCTAATTGCTCTGTCTTCACTGTGTGAGCTAGGCTGCCGATGAAAGATACCAGTTTTAACCAACTGCCCTTGGATTTATAATTTTCTGCTAGATCTGTTCCACTTTGCCTTGTGCTCCTAGTTGAAAGTGATCTTAGAAATCTGGACACTTTCTTCTTGGATTTGTTCTGTTGTGAAGCTAGTAGCATAGATAAAATTGATAGTTTAGTTTTACAGTTTAAAGTCTAATAAACTTATCTTTATGCCCTACCCTACCCTCTCTTTGTTTTCGATGAAATGATCCATTTTTACTTTCTTTATTTGTCTTTTATTTGAATCTGTTGACCCATGAGAGCTAGATCAAGAATCAAGTTAAATATGATTGTTAACAAGTAACAACTTCTGCAACTACTGAACAAGTTCAAGAACCCCCTATAAGGTAACAGACAGTCCATATTGAAATCTATTCCAGAAGCGAAAAAGAGTGAATAGACATTCGACCCGACTCTGTAACTCGCACCTTGGATAACCAACTAGATCCTAAAGTGAGTGGGATTCGTCCCGTGGGTGTCTCCGGAGCTTCCTGCTCATCCTTCGCGAGGTGTGCATGAAAGCCGGACCAACAGACCTCTTAATAAAAAAAAGCTCATAAGGAAAACTATGAGTAATGATAAGATAATTAGGTTCTATGAGGGGATTTTTAGATTTTTTTTAGATTCAAATACACTAGTTGATTGATCAAAAGTTGTATACTGACTACACAAGAATTTTGAAATATGTAAGTCTGTTAAGAAGACCCAAATATTCAATATCCTTGTGTGTTCAAATTGAATGCATTAGATGGTGCATAAGATCACCTCATTGCCAAGCGAGTTTCATGCAATCCATTGCTATAATGAGGATCCATTTATGATCATCTTATCCTAAGTTTGTATGTAGTTGGACTAGACTACTAGGCAATATAAGCCGCCAAAAGCTAGCTCATCCGTAAGATGATATTGGTTTATACAAAAGCAGGGTAGCTGTGACAGACATATCACAATGCGTAAGGCTCCTCCATTGTTATGTGGGTTTCATTCAACCCATTGCTATAATGGAGATTACCCCATGGCTTCTGAATAACTGAGGATTCCAAGGATTCAATCTCTTTACCCCCTTATTTTATTTTGGTTGCTTGGGATACTTGCTCGTTGCTTAATGGTGAAAACCACTTTTTTTGGAGCAAGGGATTGACTTAGTGATGAAAATCACTGTTTCTTTTGGGAACTTGCTCATTTTATGTAAGATCAAATGGAATTGCTTGGGTAAGGGGGATATTATCATTTTATCAATTCTTAGCATCCTAAACCATGCACATAATAGGATGAGTAAAGGAAACCTTTCGCTTAAGGTGACTAGGATTACTTTGTAGCATTATCCTTCCTTGTTCAAGGCTTAGATTTTAATGTTTAATTTTGTGTTGGGATTTTGATATATGCAAGGTACTATCAAAGCTAAACCTTATCTTCAAGAAGCCAAGATAGCTTTCTGTAAAATTTGAAAAGAAAAATAGGAAAGGCTGAATGACCAAAATCCCTAGTGAACACCCTATAGCAACTTATTACTTATGTTGAAAAAACATAGTTACTCACAAAAGGATATGTAGGTGATAATGATATGTGGTATATGGGGGTTTTTACTATGCTCTTTTATAAACTAAAAGGTGTGCATAAAATAATTAGTGGCCATCTAAATATCATTGCTGATATTCATCTAGTATCTAACCTATCTTATGAGGACCCCTTAATAAGAAAAAGATCATAAGGAAAACTTCAAATGATGATAATGGATAAGGTTGATTTAAAGATTATGATTTACATACAAACATGGTGTCATTAATGAGAATGTAAACACAATTTGTCTTAATGCGAGTGCAATGGATGAAGATGCCTAATGCAACTAACCATTGAATGCAATAAAATGCATGCTTAATATAATATATATGTTTTTGTATTTTTTTGTGTTTTTATGTTTTCTGATGTGTTTGAAATTTTTGATAATTTTTGTTGTTTTTGTAATTTTTATTGTTTCTAATTTTTTTTAGGAGGTAAGGTGCGATAAATTATTCATCCCTAATGTGTGTGGTGATCGATGAATGCGATAAAGGTACTATACCTTAAGAATCACCAATTTGCTTCATTGATTGTGATGTGGATGGTGGGGAAGGTGTGGCATTTTGAGCACCCCTAGTATGAGCAGTGTTAGATGTGATGTGACTGGCTTTGTGGGGAGAAGTGATAAACATAAAATTCCCCTGCTGTGGCAAGGAGTTTTTGCCAACATCACTTTTATAATAAAAGGAGGTAAGCATAATGTCTGTGGGAAAGATCTTCCTATCAATAAGATCTTGGACCACATTTCTAAATGCATAACAATTGTCAATTTCATGGCCCTCTATTCAATGATATTGAAGAACACAAGCTTATACTGAGAGGGGGTGAACAGTATAAGACCACTTTTTACTTTTCTTTCCCAATCAATATTATGCAATGTATAGATAGCAATATCAACAATAGTAATCAAAGCAATGCACAAATCACCACACACAATAGAGACACCAATTTAACGTGGTTCACCCAATGTGGGCTACTCCACGGAGAAAATATTTCACTAAAATTTTCTCAATCAATCTCTTGGGAATCCTTTCCCTATTACAATGTTTATGGACCTCTATCCAAAGGAGACACCAATCCCCTAATCAAGTTCATGGATCTCTATCCATAGGAGAACTCTTTCTCCTTAGCTTTGATTGGTGATCTTCTAGAAGAACTGCTGCCCCCACTACTCTGGCTAATGGATCTCTATCCACTGAAGACACCTATCCTCACTACCCTGGCTAATGGATCTCTATCCACTAGAGACTATCATCCTCTATACTCTATCACCTTCAAAGCTCTATCTCAAATCTACACTAAACATAGTCCTTCGATCTAGCACAAATCTGCTCAATCTCTATCTCTGGTCTGCACAAACCTATCCTCAAATCTACACCAAACTCTATCCTCAAATATGTACTAAACATAGTCCTTCGATCTAGCACAAATCTATCCTCAATATCTATCCTCTGATCTACACTAAACACAGTCCTTCGATCTAGCACAAATCTATCCTCAATATCTATCCTCAAGCCTTAACACAAAGCTTGACTTAATCTCAAATCAACTCTGCTAGATCTACCCCAAACCTTAACCCAAGGTTTGAACAAATCAATCAATCAACTCTGCTCTCAAGTCTTCTCAAAGACTTATCTCAAATCTACCTTGTAAGCTTCCACAAAATCTCACACTAATCTATCTACAAGTCCTCTCTAGAACTTGTCCAAATACTCAATAAGTCCTCACTAGAACTTATCCAAATCTGCTCTCAATATCTATTCTCAAACTGTATTGTAAGCTTCCACAAAAGCTCACACAAATCTATCCACAAGTCTTCTCTAAGACTTACCTCAAATCTACTCAACAAGTCCACACTAGAACTTGTCCAATCTCATAGAAACATAAAGAGAATTGTTAGAGACTCAATATGCTTCACATTCACCACAATGCTCAATCACTTTCAATCACTCTTTTTACCATAGAAACATATAGAGAATTGTTAGAGACTCAATATGCTTCACACTCACAAACTCTCAATCACTTTCAATCTCTATTTTATCATAGAAACATATAGAGAATTGTTAGAGACTCAATATGTTTCACATTCATCAACACTCAATCTCTTTCTCAACTCAATTTAGAATATAGAACAATTTGTTTCATAGAACTTGAACTATCACATCAACACATCCACTTGACTAGGCTCAACCAACTCTACTCAACCAATCACTCAATGAATTAATCCTTGCTTACAAACCCTAGTCCAAGCATATGAACACTCACTCAAATGTTTCCAACAATGCTTATCAATCAATCTCACATAACAATGATACTCATGATCTTTGCAAACCCTAGTTCAAGTTCTTCACTCAACTAATCACTTCAACAACAATGCTTATCAAACAATTCATAACAATGATACTCATGACTTTTCAAACCTAGTAGTAAGTTATAATAACAATGCTTATCAAACAAGTTTATTTATATTATTAAAAAAAACTCAACAATGCTTACCAAACAATCCTTTTCACTCCAACTTTGCATTCACAACATTCAACAATCACTCACTAGGAAGATGTGCCCATACCTTTTTTTTGATGTAGAAGTGGCCTTAGAAAACCTGTCTCAATCACAATTTCCTTCTTTCCAATTTCAATGGTTAGATGACAAAATATCACTCTTAACACTTTCTCAAATATTCCTTAGACACAAAAATAATCAAATCTCAAATATACCTTATTGCTCCTTCTTGGAATTAACATTCATCAAATCATACATGAAAAATAATTATTTGGATACACCTTATAATCTCCAACTTAAAATAATATCCAACACCACAAAAACTCAAACAATCTTCCTAAAACACCTTATTACCCTTTTCAAACACTAAAGCAAATAACACCAAAAAAATTATTTTGCATCAACCTTATAACTCCCCTTAAAACCTTACAAGCCAAATAAATTATGCAAAAATTAATTTTTAATAGCTCAACTAATTCCTCCAAAAATTTTGGTGCTCAACTAATGCATACCTTTGTCTTCTCCCCAAAAGGGTTTCAGTGTGATTCGAACCATCGTCTCCCCAAGCGCCAAGCGCCTTAGCGCTTTGGTGCCCACCGTATGGGCTATAGATACCCATGTGAAGGAAGGAAGACTTCCTTCCTTTTCAACCTTCGTCCACCATCGATTTCAACATAAAAAAAAAAGTCCTCCCATGGATTCGAACCTGCGTCAATCGCTGCCCTCACGTCTTGCTCACTGCGGTTGCCAACTATGCTACCAGTGCTTGGTGACCAAGGCTCCCTCCTTGGTGGGTGAAATCCTTTTGCCTCCTCTAAGCACTTTAATAAAAATGAAATCCTCTTGTTGCACAACATGATTCGCACAAGCTCGCATAGCATTAAATTTAATTCGAAGGCATAAGAGACTTTGGCTAAGGTGGGGTAGTCCCCCTTTTATACACACTTGGTTAATTTGCTCCCCACGTCGGTGCTCGATGTTGAATTCGAATTTTCAAATTTTGACTTAATAACCCACCTTAGGGTTATTTAAAATTAACATAAATTAATTTATAATTAATATTAAAATTAATTAATAATTAATTTAAATAACTATAAGTTAAATTAATTAATAAATTAATTTATAATAAAAATTATATTAATTAATTTATAATTAATTTAAACTTCCTTGTATAATATTATAAAGAAATATTATAATATTATTCACTTGGGCTTTCTTCTTTGCACTTTGGACCACATCTGACTTCCTGGAACCGGGTCTTGATCAACTAAAAATGGACTATCCTTTTGCACTTATTGGAGAACCTAAAACTGATGTTGCCCATTAAAACTACCACTGACTGGTGTTGAAAGCTTGACATCAATGACCACTCACTCTTGACATCAATGACAACTCATCTACTCAAAATGTCCAACAATCTCCCCCTTTGTCATTGATGGCAACCCAAATTATTTTTACCAAAACTTGACCTTTTTCCTGTTCTACTCCCCTTGGGAAATTGCTCCCCCTGACTCAATGCTCTCTCCTTAAATCAAATCTCTCCCCCTTACTCAAATCTCTCCCCCTTTGACATCAATGGCAAAGGGTCACCTTTGGGGCTCGGGGCTAAGAATGAGTCTCTTAGCTTAGCCCCTCCCCCACCTCCTCTTGAGGTGGTTAATTATGGGTGGGAGTATTTCTACTCCCAACAAGCATTGATCTTTACCTTTGTCCTCTTTCCTTCTCATCTGATCCTTCTGATTTCTTTGACTGTTCCTGTTCATGTCCATGTTCTTGTTCCTATCCATATTCTTATTCTTGTTCATGTCCATATTCCTGTTCCTATTCCTATTCATGCTTGATTCTGGAATGTCTGCTCTACACCACTTTGTTGTATGTCCATCATTATTGCACTTATAACACTTAATGTTATTATTCCTTGGAGGTGCAAATATCTTGGGATTTCTCTTGGTGAAGCCATATCTGTTCCTGTCATGAACCCTGCAATTCATTGCCTTGTGACCAAACTGATTACATGAGTAGCAATACCCATGGAAAAGTTGCCTGTTCTTGAAGTTCCCATACTCTTGTCTTTCATGTGTCCTACACTGTGAAGCCATGTGCCCAAATCTGTGACATGAGAAACATCATCCATTGAAATTTCCTTGCCTTGACCTCATTGGTCTCTTAGTCTCTTTTTCTTTGTATTGGTTCCTGTTCCATCTGTTTCTTCTTTGTGCATTGTTCCTTTCCTTGTTGAACTTTCTATTATCCAACTCTTCCTCAGAAGTCTCACTTTCTCTCACACTATCTTCTTCTAAAGTTTCTTCTTCTTCAGAACTTGAGGTTGACTCCTCTTCTTGTTTCTTTTGAGCCTGTTCAAAACCAAGACCTGTCTTGCTTGATGTAGGCTTTTGTGCCTTGATGATCTTATCCAAATTCTTTGAGCTTCTTCCAAACTTATGTAGCTTATCCTTAGACTTCTCTACTTCTTCCCTTAGTAGGGCTACTTCTTGTTCTAACTTTTCACATTCTAAGACCTTTGCTTCTAACTTATCCTTGAACTTCTTTGTCTTAGCCATTGACTTGTTTAGATCCTCTATAAGCTTTCCTCTCTCTTCATCACATTCTTGAAACTGAAACTCAAGTTGGGAGTTTTGCTTTCTTACCTTCTTTAAAGTTTTAAGAGCATAAATAAGCTCTCCCTCAAGATCAACTCCTCCTTTTTCTGATTCTTCCTCTATTTGTTTGCCTTTGAGAACATCTTCATTCTTTTCTGACTTGTCTTCTATAGGATCACCTCCTTCTTCTTCTAGTGCCATTAGAATATTCTCTTCTGGTCCTTCAAGTGTATCTTCATATTCATCATCACTGAAACTAAAACCATTCCTTGTACAACTATCTTCAAGATGTCCAAAATTACCACATCTAAAACACTTGAGAATTATTGGTGACCTTTTCTTAACTTCTTCTTTTTCTTCAATCAGAAATAGGACTTCATATTTATCATTATCTGAGAAACTATTATCACTATCACTTGAGTACTTACTTGCCTTGTCTGCATAGTAGCTCCTCTTTTGTCTTTGAAAGAACTTCTTTCCTTGTTTGCCTTGTCCATCCTTGCCTTTCTTTTGGTACCTGTATTTTTTTGATTCCCTGTTCTTGTGATCCTATTTTTCTTCATCATTGTTATTTTTAGCTTCTTGACAATCAGTTGCATAGTGACCATACTTTCCACAATTGAAACATCTAACAGATTTTGCATCTTTAAATCTTCTTGAATCCTTATTCCTTCTACCATAATTAGCTTCTTCATCATTGGATGACTCATTGCTTGAATCTGACTTTTTGCCCTTTGTCTTCTTAGTAGCTTTGAATGTTGCTTCCTTTCGAATATTAGGTTCCTCTTTTGTTCTTAACTCAAAAGCTGTAAGAATACCAAGTAACATATCTCTTGTCAAAGAATCACCATATTTTGATTCTTCTATAGCAGAAATATTTTCACTAAACCTTTTTGGAAGAGATCTTAAGATCTTATCACAAACATCAGATTCTTCAATCTCAAGTCCAAGTCCTTGCATGGCGTTAACAACCTCATCTACCCAAAGTAGATAAGTACTAATGTTTTCCTCATCCTTCATTCTTAAATCTTCAAATTGTCCTTTGAGATTTCGTATCTTTACCTTTTTGACACTTTTATCTCCTTCATATATGCTTTGCAACTTATCCCAAATTCCTTTTGCATCTTTACAATGCATAACTTTTATGAATTTTGTTCTATGCAAACCTCTCAAAATTGCATTCATTGCTTTTGAATTGTAATGTTGTAGAAGCTTACCTTCCTTATCTGTAGGTGGATCAACTGGTGGTATGTATCCATTTTCAACTGCTTCCCAAATTTCATTGCCAAGTGCCATCAGGTGAATCTTCATTCTCATACTCCAAAATATATAATCACTTCCATAAAATACTAGTGTTGAATTATCTGAGGACCCATTCTTAGAATCCATTGTGTTCTTGAAAGCTTTTCCTTCAAGTTGTTAAACTCTTTCGAAGGAACCCGCTCTGATACCAATTGAAGAACACAAGCTTATACTGAGAGGGGGGTGAATAGTATAAGACCACTTTTTACTTTTCTTTCCCAATCAATATTATGCAATGTATAGATAGCAATATCAATAATAGTAATCAAAGTAATGCATAAATCACCACACACAATAGAGACACCAATTTAACGTGGTTCACCCAATGTGGGCTACTCCATGAAGAAAATATTTCACTAAAATTTTCTCAATCAATCTCTTGGGAATCCTTTCCCTATTACAATGTTTATGGACCTCTATCCAAAGGAGACACCAATACCCTAATCAAGTTTATGGATCTCTATCCATAGGAGAACTCTTTCTCCTTAGCTCTGATTGGTGATCTTCTAGAAGAATTGCTACCCCCACTACTCTAGCTAATGGATCTCTATCCATTGAAGACACCTATCCTCACTACCCTAGCTAATGGATCTCTATCCACTAGAGACTATCATCCTCTATACTCTATCACCTTCAAATATCTATCTCAAATCTGCACTAAACATAGTCCTTCGATCTAGCACAAATCTGCTCAATCTCTATCTCTGGTCTGGCATAAACCTATCCTCAAATTTGCACCAAAATCTATCCTCAAATCTATACTAAACATAGTCCTTTGGTCTAGCACAAATCTATCCTCAATATCTATCCTCTGATCTACACTAAACATAGTCCTTCGGTCTAGCACAAATCTATCCTCAATATCTGTCCTCAAGCCTTAACACAAAGCTTGACTTAATCTCAAATCAACTCTACTAGATCTACCCCAAACCTTAACTCAAGGTTTGAACAAATCAATCAATCAACTCTGCTCTCAAGTCTTCTCAAAGACTTATCTCAAATATGCCTTGTAAGCTTCCACAAAATCTCACACTAATCTATCTACAAGTCCTCTCTAGAACTTGTTCAATAATCTCAATCTTTCTCAAATGTATTGTAAGCTTCCACAAAAGCTCACACAAATCTATCCACAAGTCTTCTCTAAGACTTACCTCAAATATACTCAACAAGTCCACACTAGAACTTGTCCAATCTCATAGAAACATAAAGAGAATTGTTAGAGACTCAATATGCTTCACATTCACCACAATGCTCAATCACTTTCAATCACTCTTTTTACCATAGAAACATATAGAGAATTGTTAGAGACTCAATATGCTTCACACTCACAAAATCTCAATCACTTTCAATCTCTCTTTTATCATAGAAACATATAGAGAATTGTTAGAGACTCAATATGTTTCACATTCATCAACACTCAATCTCTTTCTCAACTCAATTTAGAATATAGAACAATTTGTTTCATAGAACTTGAACTATCACATCAACACATCCACTTGACTAGGCTCAACCAACTCTACTCAACCAATCACTCAATGAATTAATCCTTGCTTACAAACCCTAGTCCAAGCATATGAACACTCACTCAAATGTTTCCAACAATGCTTATCAATCAATCTCACATAACAATGATACTCATGATCTTTGCAAACCCTAGTTCAAGTTCTTCACTCACTTACTTACTTAAACAATGCTTATCAACAATCTTCACATAACAATGATACTCATGATCTTTGCAAACCCTAGTTCAAGTTCACTCAACTAATCACTTCAACAACAATGCTTATCAAACAAGGTTTTATCAACAACTCTTTATTCCAGAAAACCTTGAAGCATTAATTCAAAACACACTCAACAATGCTTACCAA
This sequence comes from Wollemia nobilis, assembly GCA_028583015.1. NCBI lineage: Eukaryota > Viridiplantae > Streptophyta > Pinopsida > Araucariales > Araucariaceae > Wollemia > Wollemia nobilis. The sequence goes on along the minus strand of JAQPPZ010013509.1, from coordinate 3,151,422 downwards.
ACAATCCTTTTCACTCCAACTTTGCATTCACAACATTCAACAATCACTCACTAGGAAGATGTGCCCATACCTTTTTGTTTGATGTAGAAGTGCCCTTAGAAAACCTGTCTCAATCACAATTTCCTTCTTTCCAATTTCAATGGTTAGATGACAAAATATCACTCTTAACACTTTCTCAAAATATTCCTTAGACACAAAAATAATCAAAGCTCAAATACACCTTATTGCTCCTTCTTGGAATTAACATTCATCAAATCATACATGAAAAATAATTATTTGGATACACCTTATAATCTCCAACTTAAAATAATATCCAACACCACAAAACCTCAAACAATCTTCCTAAAACACCTTATTACCCTTTTCAAACACTAAAGCAAATAACACCAAAAATTTATTTTGCATCAACCTTATAACTCCCCTTAAAACCTTACAAGCCAAATAAATTATGCAAAAATTAATTTTTAATAGCTCAACTAATTCCTCTAAAAATTTTGGTGCTCAACTAATGCATACCTTTGTCTTCTCCCCAAAAGGGTTTCGGCGTGATTCGAACCATCTCCCCAAGCGCCAAGCGCCTTAGCGCTTTGGTGCCCACCGTGTGGGCTATAGATACCCACGTGAAGGAAGGAAGACTTCCTTCCTTTTCAACCTTCGTTCACCATCGATTTCAACACAAAAAAAAAAAGTCCTCCAATGGATTTGAACCTGCACCAATCGCTGCCCTCACGTCTTGCTCACCTAGGTTGCCAACTATGCTACCAAGCTTGGTGACCAAGGCTCCCTCCTTGGTGGGTGAAATCCTTTTGCCTCCTCTAAGCACTTTAATAAAAACAAAATCCTCTTGTTGCACAACATGATTCGCACAAGCTCGCATAGCATTAAATTTAATTCGAAGGCATAAGAGACTTTGGCTAAGGTGGGGTAGTCCCCTTTTATACACACTTGGTTAATTTGCTCCCCACGTCGGTGCTCGATGTCGAATTCAAATTTTTGAATTGCGACTTAATAACCCACCTTAGGGTTATTTAAAATTAACATAAATTAATTTATAATTAATATTAAAATTAATTAAATAAATAACTTATAAGTTAAGTAAATTAATTAAGTAAATTAATTTAAATAAAAATTATATTAATTAATTTATAATTAATTTAAACTTCCTTGTATAATATTATAAAGAAATATTATAATATTATTCACTTGGGCTTTCTTCTTTGCACTTTGGACCACATCTGACTTCCTGGAACCGGGTCTTGATCAACTGAAAATGGACTATCCTTTTGCACTTATTGGAGAACCTAAAACTGATGTTGCCCACTGAAACTGCCACTGACTGGTGCTGAAAGCTTGACATCAATGACCACTCACTCTTGACATCAATGACAACTCATCTACTCAAAATGTCCAATAGATATAGGCAAAAGTGATCTTCCCTATAGTTCTCAGGCTTGGACCTATGGGGATGAAGAGGACATATATTAGGTAACACAATTACCCTTCCCTCCTATAACATGGTCGACATGGGTTCGGATAAAGGAGTCTAGGTACAAGGCTTATATATTGAATGATGTAGATAAGATGGATTATTGTGATGAGGTGGTAGGTTTACGTGTGTATCATTCTATAGACATCTAAAGTACATCATGTTTAGGAGGCTACTCATATGGACACCTTTGTAGGCCATATTATTGATCTTGAAACTTACCAAGATCCAACAGTGGTTTTAACCACTCAAATAGGGTATTCTAGTCCTATGTAGCCCCATCCGTTGATGTCATCAATGATGGCTTCCATTGCTTCCAAAAATTAGAGTGGCTACAGGCTAGCCATACCTATTGATAGTGGCTATGGGCTACCTACCCATAGCTGTGCCTATCAATAATAGCTAAGACTATAACCAACTTGGGCTAACAATGCTGAGTGAAATCCTTTGAGCATAACAATTTCTTAAATGGTTATGAAGATTGAAGCTTCTGAAAGTCTTGCCTCAACTGCCCAAGCCTAACCATGTTTTGTTCTTGGCTTCCCTGTGAAGCTAGGATGAGAAATTGGGTGCCTATTTAAGGTCCCAAATTTACAAGCAAACCTTAGGGAAATTGATGTACAAATACCATAACAAAGCTCTACCAGATTTAATAGTGAATAAACATCCCTCTAAGTCATAGCGAAGCCCTGTCGAATTGCACAATGACACCTGCCTTTCCATAAATCGAGACTACCCTAGCTTGAAGATCAACCTTGTTGTTCAATTGCCAAATTGTTGCGGATTGAAGCAAATCCCACCACAAAAATTTGTTTCGAGACACATGCAACCCTTGAACATCAATTCAATAGAATAATTGATCATCATCAAGCCAAAAAATAGAGAACAAAACCCCCATCCCATGGCCGTTGTTTTCGACAACGGACCGCAGGTGCCATTATCGACGTTGATAGGGGTTAATAGAGTTGACTGCTCTGATCATCAACGACTATGGTCTGATAGATATTTTCCTATGTTTAGTCTATAGATTTATCATTTCTTGCATTTCATTTGCTTTCCTAATGTAGACTAGTTGCTTTACTTTTAGTATTTACATATTCTTTATGCTTTCTTTCCATTATTTCATGCATATTTATGTTTCTTTATGCATTTCCTTCATATTTTGCAATAATCATGAAATGGCCTCATCTTGAGAGGCTACACCTTTGCTATTGATTGCTTTGTATGTTTCCTTGTGTGTAGGTTCAGGCTTTATCAAGAGCATCTCACCTTCAAGATCATATTCAATAGCATCACAAAGAGGAGGTTCTAGGGATAATCCCTCCTATAATCAAATTGTGGGGATTCTAAGGATCTGTTGAAGACACCTATCACATGAGTGATTTTATTGTAATATGTATCAAATGGTTAATCCCTCAGAGGGATGTCTTTGTAACCTTCATGTAAAAGAGAATTTATCAATATGAATAAATATGGGCACATTTCTTTTATCTTTGTCTCTTTGCATTTGATTACATGATATATCTTGTTCATTTGATTACATATTGTAGATGTTAGATTTTTAGCATCTTTCAATGGTGATCACTGTGGGACTCTCCCATTTTTTATTTCTAATGCACTTTTCTTTATGTTTTTCATTGTAGATACAGTCGCTCTGAGTGAAAGCATCTAACAGTCATTGTCGCTCTGAGTGATAGCAACTAGCACCATAGTTGCCCTGATCATTAGCAGCTATGGAAAAACATAGAGAAAGTTAGTTTATAGCATTCTTCTTTGGATGAGGATTTATTTGTAAGTGATTCTCTCCCTATTTTTCTATTTTCTATGTGTCTCTATTTCCTATATGCAGTAATTTAAGGATTAATCAAGTCACATAGATTAAATTAAAGGGTTAAATCATTAGATTTTTTGTGTTTATTGTTAGCTAAAACCAGGAACAATGGTTGTTGCTGTTAGCTACCCTAGAATCCAATGACTATGAATTCTAGTTGCTCCTATGCATAGTGGCCATGACTGTGTGTTGCTATTCATAGAGGCAGCTACTATTAGATCTATTTGTAGGTCTGCATGCTTGAATCTTGCTCAAAGGATGTATCATTTTAGTTGCATTTGTATTTTTTGAACCTAAAATGTTCATTACATGGATTAATTTTTGAATTTAAAATGTCACTTTAATGGCATGTAGTCAAAATATCATAGTATGCTATTTGATGCATTTTTACTTTATGCTTAAAATAAAATGAACAAATCACACACCACATTTCAAGTGTAAACATCAATTACATTGGGATCTCACATCCAACCAATTGATCAAGACCAATGATGGATGTCATTACCACTTGTTTGGCTTGCTCATTGAGTTTTTGTTACCCGACCATGGTCAAGGCTGATCCAAGAACCATCCTATCCATAGAAAATAGCATGCACTCTTCTTCGGAGGGTGTATCATTGATAACGGTGTGCTGGGTGAGGATCATTAGTACCTGTGCTCCCTGATCAGAGGGGTTTCATCTCCATATCTTGGTGGGTATGACAACTTAGACTTCATTACTGGGTTTGTCACTACAAGTATACAGGTTAAAACCTTAAACAATTAAGAGTATCATAAATAATTTGCAAACACGATAAGAGAAAGATCTAATTTCCAACAAACCATAACACACAAGATGAGTTTAGGAAACACAAATAATTCATAAGGTTATGGTCACCACACGAGACTATACTTAGTCCATGACTAAGGTGGTACCCAATGCACCAAAGGGTCTAGAACACTCTAGAGGCAATACACCTACTCATAATGCTCCTGAATGATGTTCAGGTAGCCTTAGAGGTGATAAATCTACACACGGGGGATCTCATTGAGAAACCCCAACTATGAGATCAAATCCAAGATATTCTCATGATCTAGATGAGAGTATTTCCATACCTACTTCATCTCATCATACTGAGAGGTCAAATATAACCAATAAGGGGTGAGGTAGAGGGATTGCAACCATTCACATACCCATCATAATACTAAATCCTTTAGAGCATGGAGGGTGTCATCTATCATATCGTAGTATTGGTGAAAGAGGTACGCCTCTTGACCAACCATGGAAAGCCCATCACCTTGATTTCTTAGATCAAGGTGCTGGAAGATAAACACATAGGGCATCTTCTAATACCCATTCATTCTAAGATTATGTGTAGCAAATATGTAGTGCGGAATACTTATGCCCAGGGTGAGTGCTCCAGGTGCCCATATAATCCAGTTGCCCCATCCACACATGATGTACTTGAACATAGGCTAGAACATAATATCAATGCAACTTTGATTAATTGAGGGAAGAGGGTTGCCAACCTTGTTGTAGAGTTTGAGATAAATAAAACCCCTCGTACATAGTTGCGAAGCCATAGACACTACACAATAGACCGATCAGATCAGTTACATAGGTCTCACACACTTCAAAGAGAGCAAATACTCCAAGATCAATTAAAGGACTTATGTATGGAGTGTAAGCATTTAGAGTAGGAAGACACAAAATGACAAAGGTCGCTTCACCAACATTTGTACAAACACCACCAAAGAGAATAATGCATCCTTGATCAAAAGGAGTGAGAAGAGTGATCAAACCGATTAACTCAAGCCAAATTACCTCCACTTAGTGAGTACAGGTAGAAATATAATGAGAGATATGCTATCTCTCACCCTAAGCAGTGTGCTAGACAAGTAGACAATAATAAACACCATACATCACAACATGCTTCTAGGCAGCAATAACACCAAGCACCAAATCTGCCTGAGCATGACCAATATGAAGAATCAAAATGATGTGATTAGGAGTAGCCTTATTATGAGTCATCTTTTGTAGACATGGCCAATGAATGTAATTGGCCCCTCAAACTCAAAGAAACCTACCACCTCCTTCTCCATGAAGATCCCTTCGGAAGGAAGATATCGTCTCTTCTTAGGCTTACAGAGTGCTCACTGAGCAGATCAAATCCCTCAGAGTTCTATTATTTACAAATCATTATATAGTTCTTTCTTAAAAATGGGGGGGGCAGCAGGGTCAAAAGGCTCCCTAATCCTAATTGGACCGTAGCTACGATCCAATCCCTTCCAAGGATCGGTATACGAAGAACTCTGGGGCAAACTCTTCCTATAATTTTTAAGCATAAGCAAGAAGTTGGAACAAGGGGTTTTTCGATGAAGGAACTTCCTTCTCCGAATGGTTTTCAAGCTCCCTTTGGGCTTAAATCGAGTCCTCAATGAGAAAACGTTTCTCATAATATTTCTATCTCCTATCCTCTCACCTCACAAGCCCTAGTGCAAACATGAACTAGGCTCTGATACCAATGAAAAGGATTGAAAATCCAACTAAGAGTTCTATTATTTACAAATCATTATATAGGCACTAATGGCCCAAAATACATAACCAACCCATGAAATCATGGATTTGATTCACACGCTTAACCCAAAAGCTACAAAGGTGCAAAGAAGAATGCACGTAAACTTCTAAGTTAAGATTGCTAACTAGAAGATCCATTTTAGCTAACTTGAAGCTCACACTTCCTACTTTGAGTTCACACTTGCTAACTAACACTCTAAAAGACAACTAGAAGACAACTAGTGCCCACAAGTGCATGTGAGAAAGAGACTCACTTACAATATCAATTTGCTAGAAATAAACTAAGCAAACCTAAGCTAGGAACTACTAGAGGGGTCATATGAAAGATCATACATCAATCCTCATCATGCCTCCCCACAATAGAAGCATTGGACTCCAATGCTTTCAAAAGAATAGGAAAGTCACGGGACATCTGATGAAAAGAAATCCAACGAGCCTGATGCGGCAACTGTCCTCGCCGAGCCACAAGATATGAGGTGGTAGACCCCTGACGAGTCTGCCGAGTCTTCGTGTCATAGATCTGATCTGCATCCAATGGTAATTGTGCTTCAGGAACCATGTCCACAGGATGGCTGATAGTCGGTGCAGTCTCCAATGTAGAGTCAAAGTACAACTTCAAGAGATCCACATTGACGACGTCATGAATTCCCAAGTGGGCGGGAAGACCAAGGCAGAAAGCATTCTCGGACACCCGCTGAAGAATAGTGTAAGGCCCATAGCGAATTGGTTTGATTTTTCTATGAGTCTTATCAATGAAACGCCACTTGTCAAGATGCAACCAAACTTTATCACCAACCCGAAAAGGATGAGGAATTCGATGTCGATCCATGGCCTTTTTCTGCTGTCATTGTGTCTTTTGCAAAATCTCAACCACCTTTGATTGAAGATTGTGCAAGTGTTGAACAAATGAGTGTGCCTTGTCTTGCTCCTTCTGAAGATGTGAAGTGACAGGAGAAGGCAAAGATAAAGGTAACTCATAAGGTGCCAAGGGCTGAAATCCCATACAAACTTCAAAGGGTGAATGACCTGTAGAAGAGTGTAGGGCCCTATTATAGGCATGTTCAATATGCGTGAGACTCAAGTCCCACTTTGCTGGTGAAGCGTGATGATAGATTCGCAAACTTTGCACAAGTGTACGGTTTACCACTTCAGTCTGCCCATCGGACTGCGGATGATAGGCGGTAGAGAAGTTAAGGGAAACTCCCAAAATCTTCCACAAAGAACGCCAAAAGTGACCCACAAAGCGTGAATCACGATCCGAGATAATACTGGTAGGTAGACCAAAGGAACGCCAAATGCTATCAAAGAAAAATTGAGCTAAGTCTGATGCAGAACTTGTCTTGCGGCATGGAATGAACTTAGCCATTTTGCTGGAATTATCAACCACCACGAACACACAATCATGTTGGCGCACTGTCATAGGAAAACCACTAACCAAGTCCATGGAAATGCTTTCCCAAGGATGAGAAGGAATGGGCAAAGGCATGCCTAAGCCAAACTTTCTATTAGCTGGTTTTGAGCGACAACAAACTGCACACTGCTTGAGAAATCTCAACACATCCCTCTGCATTTTTGGCCAATAGAAAAATCGTTGCAAATGATGAAGTGTTTTATGCTTCCCAAAGTGACCACCATAAAGTGTAGAATGAGCTTCCTTAAGAAGCGACACTCTAGGTTCACAAGGAACACAAACCTTGTCCAATTTGTAGAGAAGTCCTTCTTTGATGTAGAAATCTTGGAAAGGACGCAAATTGGAAGAAGAAGGCTTACTCACTTGCTCAAATATTTTTCCAAAATCAGGATCCTGAGAATACTGATTAGGCCAAGTCTGAAATCCCAAGTGTGAAGTGGACATGACTGTTAAGGCAAGAGCGGCTGGAGGCCTACTCAAACAATCAAGAATCGTATTACTCTTCCCCTTTTTGTACTTGATCACCAAGTGAAATTGTTGGAGGTAAGAGGCCCACTTCATATGTCTTGATTCTTCAATTTTACTTTGAGATTGTAAAAACTTGAGAGGCATATGATCAGTGTGTACTACTGTATCTTTTCCCAAAAGATAGTGTCTCCAAGACTTAATGGCTTGAACTAATACATACAACTCCTTGTCATATGTCGAATAGTTCAACTTAGCAATAGAAAAAGTTTCTGAATGATAAGCTACTGGATGACCATTCTGTTTGAGCACAGCTCCTAAGGCAACTTTAGAGGCATCTGTTTCAATCTCAAAAGGTTGAGAAAGGTCAGGTAAAGTTAACACCGGTGCTGTACACAATTTCTTTTTGAGTTTCTCAAAGGCAACTTCTTGGCTTTTCTCCCAATGAAATGGAGTTTTGGACTTAGTGAGATAATGCAATGGAGCCGCATAAGGGTGGAATATTGAGGAATGAACTTGCGATAAAAGTTCGCAAGTCCTAGGAAACTCCTTAACTCAGTGAGAGTTGTAGGAGGGGACCACTTAAGCAAAACATCAACTTTAAGGGGATCTACCTGAATTCCACTCTCACTAATCACATAGCCAAGGTAAGAAACCGAAGTATTGCCAAAAGAACACTTGGAAGAGTTGGCATATAATTGATTCTTCGCAAGAAGATCAAGGGTTTGCTGGATATGCCTAAGGTGTTCCTCCCAAGTTTTTGAGAAAATCAATATATCATCAAGATATATAATGACAAATTTGTCAAGGACTTCACGAAATACATCATTCATCAACCTCATGAAGGTTGCAGGAGCATTAGTAAGACCGAAGGGCATGACCAACCATTCAAAGAGGCCCATCTTCGTCTTGAAAGTAGTCTTCCATGTATCCTCAACTTGGATACGCACTTGATGATATCCACTTTTGAGATCTATTTTTGAAAAGAACTTAGCTCCTTGAAGCTGATCTAATAAATCATCAATGCGGGGTAAGGGATATCTATTCTTCACATAAATTCTGTTCAATGCACGAAAATCAATGCATAATCTCCAAGTGCCATCTTTCTTAAGAACTAACAAAATAGGTGATGCACAAGCAGTACTTTCCTTAATGAAACCCTTAGACAACAAATCTTCTATTTGCTTTTTTATTTCTTCATTTTGCAAAATAGATTGTCTATACATGGGAGCATTAGGAAGAGAAGAACCTGGAACTATTTCAATGCTGTGATTAATTGTGCGAATTGGAGGAAGAGACTTTGGCTCCCGAAATATGTGTGAATAACTTTGCAATATTTTATCCATTGAAGAGTGTTGCTTTGTAATGGATGTAGATGTAGAAGTGTTTTGAGAGCGAATGAAAATTAGAGCAACATCACCACCTTTCTTAATTACTCTTTTCGTTTGCTTGGAACTTAGAATGATATTAGGAGTGTTGGTGCTCTTAATGAGAAAGACCTTACCATATTTTTGAAGTGTGTAGGTTCTTTTAAAAGCATCATAAACAGCTCTCCTATCATACCGAAAAGGTTGTCCAAGCAAAATCCCACAACAATCCATAGGAGTCACATCACAAGTGACTTGATCTATGAAATGTGGGCCAAGTGCAAATTTTAAAGTGCAAGTGTGAGTGATTTCTGAGCCTCTTCCACTATCCTTCCAACCCAAAGAATAAGGTTGAGGATGAGGCTCCATAGGTAAATTCAAACGCTCGACAATGGACCTCGCAATTAGATTTTTCTGCGAGCCATTGTCCACTATACAATCAGTTGCAAAGTTGTGAAGTAAGTGGGCTCGAGTGATGAACAAAGCATCACGAGCTCCATCTCGAAGAACTTACATTTACTAAGGTAACTTCATTAAGCTTACCTCGTAATTCCGTATATACTCTACTCTCTCCTACATACTCAAGGGGACCCTTGGAAGCATCCTCCTCTTGAGTAGTAATCACTAAACTCTTCTTTTTGAGCTTAAAGCAATCAGCTTTCTCATGCCCTTTCTTCTTACAATAATTGCAGAATTTCTTAGAAGAAGAAGATGAAGATTTAGAAGAAGAGGAAGAAGGAGTAGAAGCGGAAGGGGAAGGAGAAGAAGGAGATGGAGAAGACACATTCTTCTTTTGAGCAAAATTCTTCTTTTGAGAGAAAGAATTATTCCCTTTTGATGAGTTTCCAACCACTTGAGTAACAAATGTGGGAATGCCTGCGATTGCGCCTTGAACTTGTCCTCCGCAAGTTGCGCCTGATTGAAAACTTGATCCAATGTTTCCATAGAAACAAACATTAGTTCCCTGTACAAATGTTCTAACAAGCCACTTTGAAACTTGAGAATCAAACCTGGAACATCATCCTCCACATTCACAAGTATTCTGAACTTGTTAAATTGGAAAATATATTCTTGTACAGACATATTAGTACCTTGGCGAAAACGAAACCATTTAATAACCAATTCTCTAGAATAATTTGAAGGATAGAAATTGGTTTTAAGACATTGTACAAGCTCATCCCATGTGGTGAGTTCTTGTCCTCGTTTTCGTTCCACAAGTACTTTGGCTAAGCCAGAAAGTTTAAGCTTAGCATAAGGCACTACATCATCTTCTGAAAGTTGAGAAAAAGCAAACCAAGAACTCATGTCAAGAATCCAACTATTCAAGACATCAGGGTTCCCGGATCCATCATACAATGGGACTTCACAACGAACTCTCAAACGTGAATCATGAGCAGAAGTGGAGGTATTATGCAAAGAAATGTCATTTACCTTCATGGCAAGGTTGCCAAGGACTTCCGCCATTGTAGTGTCATTTGCCTTATCGGCCAAAGTGTTTACAACATGGGCCAATTCTGCCACTTGGGCAGCCAAGTCAGAGGCCATGTGTTCTCGGGTATAAGCCAGAAGTACAGTTTAAGAAAGCACTAAATCAAGGAAATACAATGCAAATTTCCTTGTTACAATGGAGTGCTGCTTAACTGAAAAATTAACTCCTAAGGCTAGCAATTTTGAAAATTTTTAACTAATATAAAGTGCAATTTTAACATTTATTAATTTAAAAATAACTTAATCAAAAATTAAATTTCAATTAATCAAAAGATTAAAGAATTTAATTAAGTCATTAAAAATTAAATTAATAAAATGAAATTTTAACATGCACTCTAAAATAGTAAAAATTTAAAATTTTACAATAAAATTACCCTTTTCTGCTGTTTAGACTGGACAAAAACTACAGTGCATGGAAATTTTGCATGCTCTAAATTTGTCCTCTACACGCTTCCCGAGGCATGGATTTCAGGGAGTGTGGTGCAGGTCCCGACAGAAAAAAAAATCTGATGCGAGCTCCAAAGCTGCGCACCCGTGCGGCTGCCTGTGAGCGCCGTCGTCGGCACTGCCGAAGGACAGCGTAGCCGTGCCTCCCGCTCGGCTACGGCGCTATCTCTTCGACGATCGGTCGGATCGCTTGACCCGACAACGACAATACTGTCGAGCCGCGACATGACTCCGGGCTGTCGGACGGCGATCCGACCGTTGTCGAGAGACAGCGTGGACGAGAGGCCGACGCGGCATCGGCTATGATGCACATACGTCGCGCTATCGAATGTTAGGCATCATCGGATGCTACGATCAAGTGTCGCGGGACAGCCTCGGCGGATCGTGCGACCGACGCGCCTCGGGCCTTGGCCGCGAGCGCTATCGCAGAGACGCCTCGGTCGAAGTGTTATCGCGGGACGACCTCGGCCGTAGTGCGTCTCTCGGACATCCTCGGCTTCGCTCTGACGCTGTCGCGCCGGACAGATGTCGAACGATGACCAAATGTCGTCTGGTTGCCGCACCGTCGGCCGCCTCCCCCCCCGTCGCAAATTCGTGCACCGGGGTGCCGAATCGGGCTGGCCGGCCACCTGTCGAAGGCAGCCGAAGGCTGTCGAGGCTGCCGAACATAGCCGAGGCAAAGGCCGAGTGCTGTAAAAAATAAATAAAAAAAAAAAATTTGCCTTTTTTTTTTTTTTACAATAAATCAGCAATTCAACAAATATATTATTAAAATAATATATTGACCAAATTTGAAAGCTTTCTAACACAAAATTAAAAAAATTTAAAAATTAACCATGGGGGTTAATCTTAAAATTTAAAAAGCTTGAAACTATGCAAATGTGAGCAACCAGCTCCCACCAGTAGCTCTCCTTTCAAGATCCGATCGACACACGACCAGCGTTTGAAAGGCACCCAGCTCTAAGTCGACACACGACCTAGCTTTGGAGTCCTCCTAAAGCTCTTCAATACTCAAAAATGGGGGGGAAGCAGGGTCAAAAGGCTCCCTAATCCTAATTGGACCGTAGCTACGATCCAATCCCTTCCAAGGATCGGTATACGAAGAACTCTGGGGCAAACTCTTCCTATACTTTTTAAGCATAAGCAAGAAGTTGGAACGAGGGGTTTGTCGACGAAGGAACTTCCTTCTCCGAATGGTTTTCAAGCTCCCTTTGGGCTTAAACCGAGTCCTCAATGAGAAAACGTTTCTCATAATAATCCTATCTCCTATCCTCTCACCTCACAAGCCCTAGTGCAAACATGAACTAGGCTCTGATACCAATGAAAAGGATTGAAAATCCAACTAAGAGTTCTATTATTTACAAATCATTATATAGGCACTAATGGCCCAAAATACATAACCAACCCATGAAATCATGGATTTGATTCACACGCTTAACCCAAAAGCTACAAAGGTGCAAAGAAGAATGCACGTAAACTTCTAAGTTAAGATTGCTAACTAGAAGATCCATTTTAGCTAACTTGAAGCTCACACTTCCTACTTTGAGTTCACACTTGCTAACTAACACTCTAAAAGACAACTAGAAGACAACTAGTGCCCACAAGTGCATGTGAGAAAGAGACTCACTTACAATATCAATTTGCTAGAAATAAACTAAGCAAACCTAAGCTAGGAACTACTAGAGGGGTCATATGAAAGATCATACATCAATCCTCATCATCCTTCTCCATGAAGATCCCTTCGGAAGGAAGATATCGTCTCTTCTTAGGCTTATAGAGTGCTCACTGAGCAGATCAAATCCCTCGAGAAACAAGATACGATTTATCAAAAACCTACTTTGAGAAAGATCCATAACCAACCCCTTTGTCCTTTGGTACCGAGTCCAACATATCCTGAACACTTCAAGATGCCCAAGCTGGATAAGTTTCATGGTGATGAGGATGCACAAGAGCACATAACCAGTTTTATGAACCTATGCTTTCAATTGTAAAATAATGATGCCTTGTTGTTATGAACATTTGTGATTACCCTTTTAGGTGCAGCCCTTGAATGGTATAATCAATTACCAAGGCACATCATCACTAGCTTTGAGCAGCTAGCAAATACTTTTCTTGAATACTTCTCATTTAGCATTAAGAAGAAAACAAATCTATTCGACTTGGCTAATTTATGATAGTATGACGATGAGCTAGTGATGGATTATTGAAACAAGTGGCAGAAAATTATGTCAAAACTTTTGTTCATCATCACCACAACATAAATTACTTGGATATTTGCCAAAATTTGTGTGAAACACATATCATTGTTGCTTCAGCTGCAACAGTACACAACATTCAAGGAGGATTTGGTGCAAGCCAGATTTATCAAAGATATTAAAATCCAAGAAGGATATTTAAAGCTTCAAATAAAAAAGGAATGGAATTAAAAGAACACACACAACAAAAAACATCAAGCTAAGCCTGCACCTATCAACCAAGTCATGTTAAATATTCCAAAATTAGAAAAGAGCCAACAACAACCTAACTATCAGGATCAACCTCCCCTAATGCACTACAAATAGTGCAACAAAAACCGGGCATAAAAACAACAACACCAACCACCTCACAACTATACACCATTGCCTGAACCTTTGGCATAACTGTTCAATCGCATACACGAGGCTAAGGCTTTAAATTTACCTAAAATATGCACCATGTATCCTAATCATCCCAAAACTAAGGGGTACAGGGAAGATTTATACTACGTATACCATCGGCAAAATGACCATGATATCTAGGATTACGTTGCATTCAAAAATGTAGTGCAAAATATGTTAGATAAAAATGAATTGCAAATAGATAGCCCCTTGGCTATCGATAATCAAAATATTAAAATATTCAAAGACTCTCTACCCAAGCATGAGGTCAAAAACAATCAAGTTGAGCATGTCAATGAGGTGCACATAGCCCTACTTGATGAGGGTTTTATCGGTATGGTCAATATTATAGCATGAAGCAATAAACACCTTGATCAAACTACCTTAACACAAATTTCAATTATAGTTGATCAAGTGTCATAGTCCTTAGAAACATTGAATTTAGTTCAATCATATAAGGATCCTATGATTACCTTTCACAAACAAGAGATTAACCCAATCCCTAAAGATGAACCTGATCCACCTTTACATATCATAAAAAGCATCAATCAGATTCCCTATAAGCGAGTCTTGATTGACATCGGTTCATCCATAAACATCATCACTGTCATGGCTTTGGAATATATTAATATTCTACCCTCACATATTACAGATTCAACTTTCACAGTAAGAGCTTTTAATGATGCCACTTCCCCTATAGTGGGTACAATTATCCTACCTATCCAGGTGGAGATAAAGACCATGCCTACATTGTATCACATCCTAGAAGATGAGTGGTAGGACAAAATATTATTAGGTAGACCTTGGATGAGGGACATGGAATGTGTGCCATCCATAGTGCACCAACACCTTAAATTTGTGCACCAAGGTGAAGAGTACATGGTTCAAAACGATATCGATCCTTTAAAGTGCTATAAGAAGATCAATGAACCATAGGAATCTCTTGCAACATGCAAGTCATAAAACATTCATTCGAATAAAAGCATAAAATATTCGACTAAAGTGTGCATCAAGTAATCGGTACCTAATCCCATCAGCAAAACTCACGATATCACCTTACCTGATGAGGAGGAGAAAACATCAATTATCATAACTAATATACAATCACCTCAACAAGTTGATGACTCACCCACAACTTGTCTGAAAGCCAAAACACCTCACAAGTTTGTGGGAATGGTCAACATCAAAATAGAGAACCCAGTTTCTCTAAAACAATCAGAACAATGGGTAGTACCATCAAAAAGTGTTGCTATATCAGAAGTGTTACCACCTCTAAAATTAGTTACACCTAACTCATTTCTCATAGCATCTTCAAAAGAGCAAGAACAGGTGTTTCCCCCACATCAAACTGGGGGTACTTAAGCTATCATAGATAAACACTACAAAGTGAAACAAAAATATGAACGGAGTCACAAACATGAGCATGTGGATGCCACTATCAAAATGGATCATCAAGAAGCATCCACATCATCTCAAATTAAGGAGACTGGTGATTTGCATTTACCTAAGGATTTTTTGACACCCACTCTTTCACCTCCTCCAGTTGATGATAGTGATACAAACCTGTCACTAGCAATACACATGAAATCCTTATTAGTTTTGTAATCCATTCTAAATCATCTAGATAGGATGGAGTACCAAATAGAGCAGCAAAATGATGCATTAAAATTTATCATGTACAAGCTTATAAGCCAAGAATTACAAAAGCAACCCATAATCGAGGCTAAATCATCTCCTATGCAACCACACGAAAAGCTTTAGCAAGAGTAAGTGCTAAGTCAGTTGTACCAACAACCTCACAAGTATCCACCGCTACTCGAACCTATGATATCAATTTTAAATTGATTATGCATTGCAAAGGCCATCATATTGCCCGAGGTTCACCCTTTAGATCCAAATTGTTTGAAACCCCATGGATACGAGGAGAAATAATATTGTTTATATCATAGACAAAATGACCATGACATTCAATCATGTTACGATTTCAGAACCATGATACAAAATATACTTGTAAGGAATCAACTTTGGTTTGTTAACCAACAAATAAGCATAGTTAGTAATCCATCCCTTGCATCAAAAAAGCAAGAAGATCCACCTAAGCAAATAATTGATATACCTATGGCTCAACCCTATCATCAAACTAAGCCAATGCGTGCTACACACTCAAAACACCAGCAGTGTATTTGAACTCTATTAAACGAGTCTTTGTCCGTCATTTTTTAGAAGTTGAAAGAAGCTAAGGTCATCACCTTACATGACATAAATCCTTTAGACCAAAATAGAGCTAAACCTAAGGGTTATAGGGAGGATCACATTTGCCTTTATCATTGAATAAAGGGCCATGACATCCACAAATATTATTAATTTAAAAATGTGGTTCAAGACTTGATTGAAAGTGAGGCTTTGCCCATAGATGGTTCACCCATAGAACCTTAGCCTACAAAAATGCAAGCCACATCATCCCATTTGTGATTTTGATGTTAGTCGCACCCTCATAAACCTAATAGGCTACCTCATCGAGTAGTCACATCTTTTATAACTATTGTGGCCTTATTTCAAAAGCTATACGAGGCAAATGGAATCACATTACAAAAAATCAATCCAAGATCACCTAATCCTAGTTCATAGGATGAAAACCTTCATTGTATTTATCATTGTGTACATGGGCATGATATCCATGACTGCTATTCGTTCTATAATGTGGTTGAAGAGATGGTAGAACAAAATGAGCTCCACGTAGACGGTTTGATCATTTTACCTCATCAGAACATTAGCACCTCCTAGAGGTCAGCACCCCAATAGGGAGAGTTTATTTTCATCATTATTCTTCAAAATACCAATTACATTTCAGTGAACGACATGCACAATGGGGGTCTTTAAGGTAGCGCACCTTCCTCAACATCCACATCACAATTAATGAAGCAAATTGAGACTTGTAAAGGTATTACACCTTCCTCACTTTCATTGAGTAGCAAACACAATGGGGGTACCTAAGGTATCGTACCTTCCCCCTAAAAATCTCCAAAAATCCAAAAAAAATCATAAAACATTAAAATTCAAAAATAAAAATAAAAACAATTAAAAACAACAAAAAAAAAAAAAAATTGCATTTACATTTAGCACATGTATTCATTTAATTGTATTGCATTAGGTATTTTCATCCATTGTATTCACATTAGGATGGGTTGTGTTTACAATCTTATGAATGAAACCACATTTGTATGCCAATCATGCATCATTAAATCATCATCATCCATCATCCCCTATGATTAATTGTGTTTTTCAACACAATCCATAAGTTGTCAAAAGGAATATACTAGGGTTTTTTGGTCATTCAGCCATACCTAGTGATCTTTTCATATTTTGTAGAAATCTATCTTCAATTTCCAAGATTAGGTCTAGTTTTGATAGTATCTTGCATATATCAAAATCCCATCACAATTTAAAAATTAATAATCCTAGTTTGAATAAGGAAGGATGACACTACAAAGTGATCCTATTTCACCTTAAGTGAAAGGTTTTCCTTGCAAATCCTATCATGCACATGGTTTAGAGTGTTGATTATTGGCAAAAGGACAAACTCCCCCCTACCCAAATAAATCCCTTGCTTTCATACAAAATAAGCAAATTTTCAAAATAGAGCAAAGAAAAATAAACAACGATTTTCATCACTAAGCATGAGCAAGTATCCCAAACAATGAAAAGAAAATAAGCGGATGAAGAGCTTGAATCCTTGGAATAATTAGTATTCAAACACCATGGGTGATTCTCTTTACAACAATCGGTTGAATGAAACCCACCTAGTAATGGGGTATCCTTACGCATGGCGATATTTCGGTCATATTAGCGACCTTATTTTGTACAGACCAATGTCAGCTTATGGATGAGCTAGCTTTAGGTGACTTGTATTTACCTAGTAGTCTAATCCAACTATGCCCAAACCTAATATCATGATGACCATATGATGATCCTCATTACAGAAATGGGTTGAATGAAACTCACCTGACAATGAGGTAGTCTTATGCCTCATATAATATATTAATTTGCACACATAGGGATAATCAATATCTTGGTCCTATTAACAAAGATTTTATCTTGGGTCTAAGGTGTAGACCAATTGGTTCATCCAAACCCCATAAGGGGGGCAGAGGTCCAAGGTTCAAATCTCAAGCCTCGTAGAACTGAACACTTGTCCCTTTCCTAGTGCTTTTAACGGTGTAAAAGGTTTAAAATGATTGTGGCATGGTGGTTATAGGGGCAGACTGCGTGAATATTTATGTGGTGGCTTTCGTGGTGGACAACACAGAATACTATGGTGGCCATAAAAGCTGGAAAGCCTGCCTGAATTCATGGCGGCTATCGATTCCACCATGAAAATACAAAAAAAAAACAAATCTTTTATATTTCAGAAGTCTTATGTAGTCATTATACATATTTTGATTAATAAACTAGGATGTTTGAGTCTCATGGAAAACCTCAAAAATCCCCTAATAGCAAAAAATCATCTCATCAATCATACACAGTTTTCCTTATGAATTTTTGTTTATTAAAGGGTGTTCATAGAATAGGATAGATATTGGATGGATATCAACAATGATAATTAGACGAAAAATGACTATTTTGTGCATATATTTTAATTTAAAAAAGCTTATAGGGAAATCCCTATACATCTCACATCATTTTATTTCACATATGGATGTTTAAATAATTAATTTTTATGATAAGAGTTACCATTTTCATTCATGATTTTCATACATCCTGTGGTGTCTTCCATTAGTTTTTAGCACATTTTAAATTCATTTCTTATGTTTTCAGTGATTAAAAGCATACAGGTTCATTTACATTAGATCATCCTCATTTAATGAATTTCATAAGCATCATCTATCATATCATATCACATAGATTAAATGCATAAACAATTGAAACAAATTAAACATGCATTTAACATTCACCATTGCATCCATATAAGCATACATAATAGTGCATCTACTCATATAGATCACATACATCTATCATCTAGCTAGTGCATGTCATTAGTACATTGCATACATATAGCATAATCAAATAATCATATAAGCATTGCATCCATAACTGCATCACATAAACATTAAAGCAAAAATATAATGCATGTAATGAGCCATAAATAGAGTATTATATAAATATGTGTGTTAAAGTACAAAGGTACAAAAATACCCATAGGCTACAATGGTGTAGGTCCTCGAACCTTACACTCAAAAATGATAAAGTCATCATGACATATCAAACTGGGCTTGCACCCCCTAATTTGCCTCCACCCTTAGCTCCATATCTACGAGGCTGTCTGGAGTTAGTACCTACCGCTCTCTCAAATAGCACACCTGACCTTTGACTAGACCGCATTAATGACTGTCTAGACTCATTTTGCCTATTTCATTGAGAGCCCCTTTCTATGGACCTAGCTAGCACAACACCATCGTGTATCCTAACCTTAGCCTATAGAAGATCTATGTGTTTTGCATATGATTCATATCACCTCACATCATTTGCTAAGAGACCCTACAGTTTCCTAATCTCTACATCTGCATCTAAGCCTATCGACCCCTAAGTAGTTGGAGAAGCTGATGTAACCTGAGTAATAGGAGAAACTGATAGTTATATCTTTAGATCATCTGCCTCGATGGTTATTAGCCACCAGCTACATCCATAGAGTGTCTATCATGGTCTAACCCAAGTATAACTAAGCCTGTAGAGTGGTCCTCTCCTTTGTATACCTTGCCACTGCTACTGCCCTACATGCAACTGACTCTGAATAGTAGCAAGAGAAGTATCTTACTCCATAATGTGCCTCTACACTGCCTATAGCTATGCCTGTAAGCTATGTACCTGAGCCCATAGTTGGGATACCTCATCATTTAGGGAATCCTCCTCACCCTCCTCCTCATCATGAGGATCATCCATATACCCTGTAGCCTGTACTCACTCATCCTCCACACTACGACGTACTCGCCATACCGCCTCCCTCAGTTGTCACCTCATCTCTAGCTCTACCTAAGCTATAGCCACCTTACCATAGCTGAGTGTTCCACCAAGTATCATACTCTACCATGGTACCAGGATCCTTTGTACCTATATCATATATCATAGGATCTACCTCCTCAGATAATGTTGTAACCTATAACATTGGAAGCTGTGTTTCTACCTATTAGTGTTGATAGAGGATTGGCTCCTATGGCACATCCTATGCAATCCCAAACTACCTAGTCACCCTCACATGACACCCCATGAGCCATATATCATGCCTAACTTGATCCAAGTACCTCCCTGCCTCCTCCCACTCAAGATAACCTAGGTAGGGTCTCCATATAATATAACTAGTCTATAATCCTGTCAAAGACCCGATGTAGTGGTCTACATCCCCTACATGTGGTCAGCTCTAGATAGTCTCCACCAACCGTGGCCATCTCATAGCATATCACTTATCATCCACTACTACAGTCGCTATCCCCAAGGGCAATCCACCAGGTCGATCTATACGTATGTGATCCAATCCCCAGATCTGTAGAAGAAGGTTGCATCCCACTCCCACTCATCCCTACCACATAATATGATATACCTCATCATTGAGCTATGCTAGTAATGCACTCCCTATACCATAACCATAGGCTACCATGAGGTACACTCTAATAGGTCCTACACCATGTCTAGGAGGTTCTAAGGGAACCTCGCTCTTGATGTGTCTAGCAGTAGAACATTACAGATAATGTGCATTAATACAACTTGGCATCGTGAGAAGACATTCACCCTAAACCAATGTTTAGTAGGCACCCCAACATGCTCTATGTCCCCTCGTACCTCCATTGCTCTATCTCAAAAAACTTGAGTAAATATTGTATCCCTATCTATAGTCGAAGAAGAAACAATAGTCCATCCATTGATGGGGATCCTAAAGATATGATAGACGTCCTCTAACGTTACCATCATATCCACTATGGGAAGATGGAAAGTGTTCATCTTGCTATCCCATCAATGGGGTAGGATTGTCAGATAAGACTGGTCCAACATAACTATCAGTAATCAAACAACGTAGCTAAGACCAATCGTCCCAAACCACTCCTAATTCGCATCATATAATAGATGTTAGAGCTCCAAAAGTAGATTAGGATCTCATCCCAATGCTGTCAAGGTCTAATGTGTAGCAAAGATAATCAAATCAATCCCTCATTCAAAAAAAAATAAAAAAATAAAAAATCAAGCAAAAAAATAAAAAAAAATTCCTAAGGTTCTCAGCCGCTCATGTCACCGACAGCCGCCATGGCTGCCGTCGATGTCATCAGTGACTATCGTAAATGGTCAAATTTTTGACCATTAGGATTTGAACCTAGTTGCCCTTAATGATGGTAGCATCCAATTTCTAAATTGGACATCACCCTAAGTGATAGCGACTATAGGATTGACCCCATGCAAGGTCATTTCCTACCCCAAAAATACCCAAAAATACCCAAAAATTAAAAATTCTAACCCACCTAAGCTAACCTAAGCTAAATCCTAAACTAAGATATGAGGTTAATTACTTGCAGTTTAGTGAGGTTCATTTAATTCATTAATTAGTGAGGTTCATTTTAATGCCTAAATCATGAGGATAAGATGGAGAGGTACTTTAGGAGCTCCATATCCGTCGCTCGTTGATGCTTTTGTCTGCTCCACCATCGTGGTCTATTCGAATATCAGTAGTATTATGTGTCAAGTTTTACTTCTCCCTCAAATTTTACTCCTCAATTGCTAGCTAGAAATAATGAATTTGCAAAACCCTAATTTTCCTATTTATATTTTGTATTTTTTGTAGTTGCTCACTTTGATAGCGATCGCATATCAGGTCAGCCTCACCCACCGACGTAGATAACGACTATGAGATTTGCAAATATCCATTGCAATGTTTGACATTGGCTAAGAAATAATAATAAATGTAATCATTTGCTCATCACAAGGAGTTTCACAATGGACATTAAAGCATATCTACCAGTGCATAATCATCAAAAATCACAAAGTTCACAAAAAAATAAAAAAATAAAATTGTCAAGTGTGCCTCTTATCTAGTTATTTACCCTATACACTTGGTGGTTGCAACGACTTACACTCCATGCAATCCGAAAAGATGAGTAAATTACCATAAGGTCATTTGACCCAAATTATTCATTGTCAACTTGAAATGTCTTCACTTCAATCCCAAAGAAGGCCATGACGGCCAAACTGCTCCATGGGAATGAGGCATTTATTTTATTTCTTCTATGAAATTTCATCAAATCATCGAACATAGTGATTTATGACATGCTTAAATTGAATTGCTATCACCTTGATTACCTAAGAAGGCCATGACAACCAAACTACTCCATGGGATATAGATGTACAATTACTATTAATGGTTAAAATCACAACTATACTAGGACCTAACCTCTAACAACTTTAATTATCTTGCATTTTCCAAATCAGTCTTCTTGGTCAATTGACTCATCACTTTCATCACTTGCCATTTTCCTCATCGAATCGTCACTTGAGGGGTAGTCATAATAATAACATTCATAATCAAAATTAACATTTGAATACTTAATCATGTAAATTGCGTTCATCCTATGAATCATTACTAATAGCTATTACAAGCTTACCCTTTTATTGGGAAAAAATATATATGCTGATTTAAACCTTTATCGATCCGTCTATCGGTACTATTGTGGTTTGAACGGTACCCAATTGTATCTAGATATATCAAAGTTTTGCACAATTTAAGCCTTCCATACTATTGGAAGCAATGATTCGGAGATGCATGCCCTTTCCAGGATTGGAACATCTAACATTGACCAGATCAATGAACAAAAATCAACCTATAATATGGCTTTAGGCTATCTATTTTTTCTCAGTTTTGTGTTTTCCCACAACACATCTCAAAAAGGGGCATCTGTAGACACCTAAAACATATCATTTTTAGGAGGCTACTCATATGGAAACCTTTGTAGGCCATATGACTGATCTTGGACCTTGCCAAGATCCAGCAGTGGTTATAACCACTCAAATAGGGTAGTCTAGTCCTATGAAGCCCTAGCAACTGATGTCATCAGTATTGGATTCTATCATCATCAATAATCAGAGTGGCTATGGGATAGCCATGTTTTCAATAATGACAATGGGCTACCTACCCATAGCCACGCTTGTCAATAGTGGCTAATTCTATAACCAACTCAGGCTAATAATACTGAGTGAAATCCATTGAGCGTAATGATTTATTGAATGATTATGAAGATCAAAGCTTCTAGAAGTCTTGCCTCAACTGTCCAAACCTAACCATTTCTTGTTCTTGGCTTCCCTGTGAAGCTAGGATGAAAAATTGGGTGCCTATTTAAGGCCCCAAATTTACAAGCAAACCTTGGAGAAATTGATGTGCAAATGTCATAGCAAAGCTCTACCAGATTAAAGAGTGAATCAACATACCTTTGAGGTGTAGTGAAGCCCTATCGAATTGAACATTGACACCTGCATTTCCATCAATCTAGACTATCCTAGCTTGAAGATCAACCTTGTTCAAGTTCTAAATTGTTGCAGATTGAAGAAAATACCACCACAAAATCATGTTCTGAGACACATGCAACCCTTGAACATCAATTCAATATAATAATTGATCATCATCAGGCCAAAAAATAGAGAGCAGAACCCCCATCCTATGGTTGTTTTTTTGATAGTGGATCACATGTGCTACTGTCGATGTTGATAGGGCCTAACAAAGTTGGCAACTCTGATCATCAGTGACTATGGTATGATAGATATTTTCCTATGTTTGGTCTATAGATTTATCATTTCCTGCATGTCATTTACTTTCCTAATGTAGAATAGTTGCTTTGCTTTTAGTATTTATGTATTCTTTATGCTTTCTTTCCATTATTTCATGCATCTTTATGTTTCTTTAAGCATTTCCTTCATATTTTGCAATAATCACAAAATGGCCTCATATTGAGAGGTTGCACATTTTCTATTGATTGCTTTGTATGTTTCCTTGTGTGCAGGTTCAGGCTTTATCAGGAGCATCTCACCTTCAAGATCATCTTCAATAGCATCACAAAGAGGAGGTTCCAGGGATAATCCCTCCTATAATAAAATTTTGGGGATTCTAAGGATCTGTTGAAGACACCTATCACATGAGTGATTTTATTGTAATATGTATCAAACGGTTAATCCCTTAGAGGGATGTCTTTGTAACCTTCATGTAAAAGATAATTTATCAATATAAATAAATATGGGAACATTTATTTTATCTTTATCTCTTTGCATTTAATTACATGATATATCTTGTTCATTTGATTACATATTGCATTAGGTACAAATTGAATAGGACTAGACTGCCCTATTTTAGTGGTTAGAACCACTGCTAGGTCTTGGAAAGATCCAAGATCAGTCATATGGTGCAAAGGTTTCCATATGAGTAGCCTCCTAAACATGACATGTTTTATATGTCTACACATTCACCTATCTAATTTTATCTACTTTATTAGTAGGAGCTATGTGTACCCTGTGTGTGGGCAAGGGGTCTTGGAAGACTCTTATTGGTTTATCATTTGAAGCAAGAGGATTGCCAATCTAAAGCTCTCATCTTTCAATCATATCCTGTACTAAATATCTAAAGAGGTAATATGTATGGATGTCATGAACTTCTTGTCGATGGTAGGCACAATATAAGTTTTTTCTAAGCTCCTTTGATCTATGCTTGTTAGGTTTCAAAGGATGGATCTTAAGAAGGTTGATTGATCGTGCCTCATATAAGCGGTTGAATATCGATTCCAATGTTTCTTAAAATGGAGTATATCATCATGGTGGTTGATGTTGTTGGCCTTGTTTTTTATCCTATTGCATATGATTTTGGTTAAGTGAAGGTTGATTTTGGTAACTATGTTGCACTGGTAATTGATGTGATGTGGCCTATTTTGAGGATCTAAGGATACTCAAAACAACTTGATTAATTGAGGCCATATTTTTTTGTGTGTGGCCACCCCTAATATTTTTGTTTGACCATTACTTATTGCAGAGTTGAATATCAATCACTTTCTTAGATTGCTTCGTTTGGTTTGCTAACATAGGTAATAGATCTTTGACTATGCCCATTTTTTGATCCTTGGTAGTCATAGGATTATTTGTTTGAAGTTGATTCTTCTCAAGCATATATTATACTATGATTTTAAAAGCATAACATGCTTGAATATCATGACCGTTCTACCTATGATATACACAATATAAATCCTCTCTATATCCCTTAGGCTTAAGGAAGTTTAGACTTGGGAGATGAAGGTTAGGTAAAGTAATGGTCTTCGCCTTGCATAATCGATTGAAGAATGATGCCAAAGGTTCAGGCAATGGTGTATAAGTTCGAGGTGGATGAATTTGTCTATTTTGTATTTGTACTTGTGGGGGATATGGTTTAGTCATGGATGTGATTTGCTACTGGAGCTCCATGTTTGTGAGCCGATGTATGATTTGTTGTAAAGCATTTTTTGGTGGTCCATTTGTATATCAACTTTGGCTAGATGATCCAGGATGTGTTGTAAGACCAATGGGAATGATGATTGAATAGTTGTTGATGAATATGGATGATAAATTCTAGGTGATGGAAGTGGATTGGATGCAAGTGACAACAAATAATTAGGTAGATGAGTCAGGAGTCCTCAACATCTAAGTGAATTTGTGATGATATTATATAGAGAGTACATCCACATGCTTTTGTTTTTGATTTGGCTCATGCTCTTGTTACACCTTAGGGTGCTTAGTTGTGATGGCTTGATTACCCCCATTCCAATGCAGCAGATACACTTATTTTTGCTTTTGTGAATATGTTGGGTGAGACAAGGTAGGAATTACTAGATTCAATGGTGGTAAAATTTGTGATATAGAGGGAATGTTGGATGAAGCCTCCAGTTGTGTAGATTGATTTAAAGATTCCTAGTTCTCTATCATAACATTGATCATTCCCACAAAGTCATGGGTAGATAAATTGGCATTTGGACAAGTCACGCATACCTCATCACCTTGTCTAGGGTGATCTACTTGTCCCCTATGTTTAGGTAAATAATAAAATATGGTATCGATGGGTAGCGATTTGATAGGAGGTCAACATAAATCCTTGATTGACTCGATGATAGGTGTGAATGTAAAATTTTACACTATGTATTCACCTAGTTCAATATTGGTTAAGTGAAATTTGACCTACGACATGGTGGATGAAGATGATATGTTATTATCTGATTCATTCATAACAAAAATGGGTTCTTCTTGGTTGGTAGGAGTGGTAAGGTCCTATACTGACATGTTGGAGATGTATATGGGAATATTCGTGGTTGAAATTTTTGAATCTTCCTTGCTCGAAGAAATTGAGGATTAAGGAGGAGTAGCAGGAGAAACCGATGGTAATGGTAGTGGTGGAGATAGTTCCATGACTAACCATGGGGTTGAGTCTAGACTTTGAATCAGGTCATTGGATTTAGTTTCTAGGTGTGTGGATGGCAGAGGAAACTCCTATGGATGATTTCTCTTATTGTAATACTTTAAGGGGTCTGGGTCAGCATGAACCACATGGACCTTACCTTCATGTATGTATTTGAGATGTTGATGGACTATGGATGGGATGCACTTCATGGCTCTTATCCAAGGTCTTCCAAGCAGTATGTTGTACTATCTGGCACCCTCTAATATGTGGCACAATATCGACATAATATTTTTCCCAACCTAAAAAGGGATGACTATCATGCCAATAGTGGGGGATAAGGTATCGTTAAACACTTATAGGGTAAAAGTGGATGCTACAATGTGAGAAGCTAGAAGGTTGAGATTCCGTAGTGCGATTGTGGTAATAATGTTTATTGTGGATCTTGTGTTGATCAATACCCACTTATAGGGAATCTTGTTGATGCATGCAATGATGTGCAATGGAGGGTTAGGTATATTTGGGGGTACAATTTTGATCTCATGATCCTAAAAGATTATAACAGGATCCTTGTACGTTTGTATATGTACCATAAAATTAGTGAAAACATCAGGATCATGGTATTGTAACTC
Organism: Wollemia nobilis; assembly: GCA_028583015.1. Taxonomy (NCBI): domain Eukaryota; kingdom Viridiplantae; phylum Streptophyta; class Pinopsida; order Araucariales; family Araucariaceae; genus Wollemia; species Wollemia nobilis. Next base: position 3,124,669 of record JAQPPZ010013509.1, on the reverse strand, counting down.
AATCGATCTCAAAGTTTCCATGAGAGTTTCCCAATGCTTAAGGGATTATTGTATTAAATTGCACATGGCCATTTTGCTTGATGGTGTACATGAAATTTGCATAGACCTAATTTGGATCATTACCACTTGTTGAGGTGATGGTCTTTGGATGAGAATTCGAGACGACAAAGGCCATGATGTAGAAGGAATATGGATTTCTCTACTAGGCCTCTCAATGGTCCAATTATGTATGGTAGTGGCTTGGGATATTATTTGACCAAGAGGTTTGTATCCTTGATCATGTCAAGGATTGAAAGATGCCTCAGGGGTTCGAAAATCCTGTTGGTCAGACTCCCTATAGGTAGTTTTTATATTTCAATGAATACCTGGGTACCACCTAGGAATGACTAGGTCTTCTAGACTAAATCAAAGATTTTTGGTGCCCCCTTGTAAGTTTTTTGCCTCATCGGCTCACTATTGAGCTCGACTACACGTAGTTACCATGTTTTTTAGATTACTCAAAAATAGAAAGAAAATAAACAAAGTATACAAGATGTTTATCTCTTTTAAGTTTTTCTTTGTGAGCTCCTACACTGTTTGGTGTGTTTTGATGTGTTTTTATTATTTCTTTTTCATGTTTTACTTTTGTTGATAATGTTGAATCAGTTTTAGGATTTTCACCTGTATGCTCTAACACATTGACTTGGTGATGAAGTCCAAGTCGTGAAACCCACCAAGGTTTGGTGATGAAGTCCAAAATCGATGAGGGAGCCCAGGTACTACCAGTCCTCACTATGATAATTCTTGGATTGACCTTGGCCAAAAGTAGGGTATGAAATAATAATATGCAAGCCAACAAGGCATTTTTTAAACCCACTATCATTGGTCTTGATCGATGGTGATGAAATCCAAATAACAAATGTTTAAGAAAATGTGTAGTGTGTGTGGGTTGATTTTATTTTATGCAAAATTAAATGCAAGCATAGAGCATTCAATGTATTTTTACTAATGTGTAAAATGACGTTTACTTTTCAGATTTCTAAGTAAAAAATATTTCAATTTTAGAAACCTAAAAGTGCAAAAGCCTAATATGATATCAGCCTTTTAGCAGGTAGCAAGCAGACAAACAACACAATAATTAGGTAGAGGCCATCTCTATGTAGGAAAATCTACAATAGATGTCATATGACATAAGGATAGTCAAAAATAGGGGCCGTTTGGGGTTAGGATGACTAGAAACAAGGACCATCTAACCCAAGGGTGACCATAGATAGATTGGATTAAATTTGAAAATATTCTGCAATTTCTCTACTTGTACATGAAATTTTTACATTTCTCTATAGAAAGTAGGAAAATGAGGGCAAATGACTTACAAGCGTAGCCTAAGTCTGATGAAGACCCTATTTTTTGACTTTTTAAGCTTTTGATCTATGGTTGTCTTGGGGTAGGACGATGGGCTTTGTTGGCCATCTCAGGGTAGGATGGTGGGCTCAATTAAAAAATACTAAGAAAAGTAGTAATTAGAAAAAATATTTACAAAAAATGGACAGGGTCCAACCGTCATCACCACTGTGGATATGCAAAAATCATACACTTATGCAATTATTAAACAAACCAGATTAAAAGCATAATCATGTAACCATAAATATAAAGATAAGAAGTAAAGAAATGATGCCCTTCTCATTAATATTGAATCATGTCCTTCAAAGGAGGTTACAATGATATCCCTCTAAGGGATTTAATACCAATTTGATACAATTTTACAATCAAGAAAGAATGGTAGGTGTATCTCATAGAATCTTTGCAATCCCACAAACTGATTTGAGAGGAGTTTCTTGTGACCTCCACAAGGTATGATGTATATGTTATGAATATTTATGTTGATAGCTCCTACGAAGATCTGTAATCTACACATAAGAACACTTTAAAATATATTAGTAGCATTTGAAGAGCCTCTCATGATGAAGCTCATATTCATGATAATGAAATGATAAAGAAATGCATGTAATACAATAAGAAAATGCATAAAACTGAAGAAAATTTGTGCTAGAACAAAATTAAATGTTGCTAATCCTACTAAAAACAAGAAAACATGAAAAAGTAGATCTAGCTGTGAGGCCATCCTCGTGCAGAGCAGCTTGGCCTGCTATATGTCCTTGACCAGGATGGTGGCTCTTGAACCCCATCTCGGGGTGAGACGACTGCTGAAATATGGATAAATTTTATGTACTAATATGGAGTGACACCTGGTTTTGATATACAAAATTGATGTTCAAGGGTTCGCTCAATCTGAACAACTTGATTGTCGTAATTGTCACAAAAACAAAGTTGTTGATGATGCAAGAATTTTGAATTTGGTATTCAAGCTTTGAAATGCTCCATTGTTGCACTTGAAAGCTCCATGGTTAGATTTTGGCAGTACTTCATTACTTATGAGAGTATAATCTCTCTGGTATTCAATTTGATAGCACTTCATTGTGAATAATTGGCAAGATGGTATAATTATGGCAAGGTGTGATTATATAGAATTCCCCAAAGGGAGTCTTGGCTTCCTTGAGAATCCAAGAAATAGTTAAGATCAAGAAGGGCAACAACCCATTCTAGAAGCTTCCTACAACTGATTACAAATGTTGTTAGGATTGGTTGGCCATTAAAACCATTTTTCCCATGGCATTGGATTTGAATTTATTACAGACGTGATCGTACTAGGGTAGGGTGGTCATGATTGTTGGCTATCTCGGGGTAGGACAACCTCTATAGGTCATCCCTTAGTGGGATGGTCTAGGATATAAAGGAATAATCCTTCTTGTTAAAGTGATAAAAATCATTGTTAAGCCCTGAGGCTACCCCAAGTGGGTCATATGGCCTAAAAAGGTGTCCATATAGGTAGTCTCCTCAAAATGATGTGTTTTAGGTGTCTACAATTACATATAACTCCCTACTTCTAAACTAGACACATCACTCAAAGACTCTTCATTTTCTAACCGGATACTTTTACACATTTAATTACATGACACATGCACAATCCTACTAACTTGACACAAACTTTATACATAAAATCAAACTCACAGTCTAATATATATACTTACAATATGACCAAATAATGGAATACCTCCAACACCCCTCGTATTATGTTATTTGGTATAAATATTTTCAATCTTTAATCTCTGATTCTTGTATTCGTTCTTCTGCTTTGAATTTCATACTGGCCTTTTTTATTAACCTGTTTTCTACAATGCTTGTTAGAACTTCTTTTTTCTCATAAAAATATTTTAATATGTCCATGGTTTTGTTTCATTTTGACTTGCTAATCCATCAATAATGTATTTTGTTTTTCCTTTCTTGACGTATCTTTGGCTTAAATTTCTAAAGTACTCTTTGTTTTGGTCCATGTCTTATATTTTTTATTTTTTTATCAATTCCTACTTTATTATCTATAATTCATCCCATAAGGGCTCTTATTTCATCCTCTTCTTCATTTTTCATTTCTTTAATTTCTTGAACCAAGTTTTCTTTTTTATTTTCTCCTTTTGGATGTTGTTGTACTGATGGATATTGAGACTAATATTGTCTTGAATAGAATATTTGAATAGGTTTATTCCATTGACTCAATGTATTGTATTTACAATAGCTTGTGGTATGTCCTTCCTTATTGTATATATGACAATATCTTTTCCTCCATTCAGATTGAGATTGAGATGATGCAATAATATTATTTGATATTTGTTTCTTTGACATTAGAGCATTATTAGTCATTTCATCTTGGGCTAAATTTTCTATTTCATACTCTTGAAGAATGTTGACTAATTCATCAAAAGATATGGTTTTGTTTAGTACTTGAAGAGAAGTAACCAATTTTTTTAATGTATCTAGTAATGCTCTTAATGTCACTTGAAAAAGAAACTTTTCTTCTAATTTTTCCTCCATAATTTGTAATTTGACTTTTAATTCTTCTACTCTTCTAAGAAATTGTTCTACACTCTCTCCATCATGAACCTTCAAAGAATACAATTGTGATTGCAAATGCAAAATAGTTGCTTCAATCCTCCCCTCAAATATTTTACATAATTTTTTCCATGTAATTTTTGAAGTCTTTGCTTCACTTATATGTGATTGAATTTCCTTATATTTGCCAAATGTAAAGAGTTTAAGTATCATCCTTAAGTTTTTATCTTCCAATTGCATCATCTTCTAGAAATTTTCTTTTTCCATTTACAACATCCCAAATTTTTTTAACAATAAGTACTAATTTCATTTTATTCTTCCATTGGGTAAAATTTGGTCTTTTCAAAATTTGTGATTTAGAAAGATATTTTTTCATATTTATCATAATTTCTCAATATTTAATCAATTCAATTTGTCTCATCAAATCCAATTCCTCCAATCTATTAATTTCATCAAATAATTTATTCATTCTCCAATCATTAAAATTTCATTTTATTCTTCTTATCACTACACATTAATTAATTCACTTCCAAAATCAAATTAATCTTTCCCAAAACAAATCAATAATCAAATTATTATCCTTCGTATGACCTCTCAAAATTAGATAATCAAATTATCCTTATAAATATTAAAAAAACAAATCAATTGGTGTTAATTAAAAAGGTATAAAGGTTAAATAAATTACCTTTATTTGAAGTACTTATCCCATGCACTTCAATGCTTTATCAACAATAATTTTTTCTCTATGCTTAGGCTCCCAATTTTAACCTTGCTTTGAAATGCTTTTAAGCTTATGATTATTTTACGTTGTCCTTCTACTTGTCACTCTCTCTATTAGGAAATTCCAGAGTGATTTCAATAAAAATGTTAGATATTTTTCTTCCTAGGGTAGTATAATTTTGTAGGAGTGTTCTCAATAGAGCAGAGTGTTCTCAACAGAGCATCTTATTCAATGTTGATGCAACAAGGTTATCTCAAAATGCTTCTTCTTCATCCATAGTGAGTGCTCAAACATTTGGGATCATCCTCATATTTTCCTTAAATTTATCTCAAGCAACACATCCTCTCAAGCAATATGTCTGCTCATGCAACATGTTTATCCTCTTAGTATGTCAATATTCTCAAGCAACATGTCAATCCTCTCTGGAAGCACACCTAGCCTCTAGTATTCCAATCTCCAAATATTTTATTCTTCCTCCAAAAGAACCACCAATCCTTTCCTCTTGAATCTTTAGCTTAGACCACTAGTCCTTCCCTCCTAGATCTTCAAATGGGATCACCAGTACTTATTTGTTGCTAAGCAACTTTGATACCAATGTTAGTAGTTTAATGATATTCTTCATAGGTTAATGAATTCTAAGATCAATAAATCAAGCATATTTAAATATCAATATCAAGTATCATCAATCTCATCAATATTATGCATCCATACAATGAACATAAATCACACTAAAAATATTATTTATAATAAATCAAGCAATTCATAAAGCAAAGCTTATTCAAGTTATAAATTACATAGTTTTGTCTCAATATAAAGATACATGAGACCTTTCACATTACATGACTCTTGGCTTTTGCTCTCCTCAAAATCACAGGAGAACTTGACTCTTCATATGCATTTCTTACATAATAAGTCCCACATATTACATAAAGATAAAGTATCTCATGATTGCATATAACTCCCTACTTCTAAACTAGACACATCACTCAAAGACTCTTCACTTCCTAACTAGACACCTCACACACTTAATTACATGACACATGCACACTCCTACTAACTTGATACATACTTTAAACATAAAATCAAACTCACACTCTAATATAAATATTTACATTGGGACCAAATAATGTAATACCTCCAACATAGATATGTGGGCCACACCTCAAAGAGGATGGGATGGAGGATCAAATTTAGGGGGCTAGCCTATGCTAGAGTTATGAATATGAATAGGGTTTTGCAAGTGTTTAAATTAGGTTATAATTATGATTCATATAGTGAAAATAAAAATTTTAAGTAATAATAAAGAACTATAAAAGTTGAGAAAGAAAGAAAAGAGTACTCTTTATCTTTATCCTTCAAATGCAAAAAATAATATACAAAGATTTATCTCTTTTCTTTTAAAAAATGAAAAGGTTGAAGAGAGAGGAATGCAACCTAAGTGATTTTTATTCCTTTAAGTGTAAAGTGCAACCTAGATGATACACTACAAATTGCTTTTCACCTTCTTTAATATTTTTTTAATGTTAAATATGTCAATAGTTATTTGAAATACGACTAAGATCTATATAAATGTTTTTTAATTTTACTTTCACAAGATGCTTAGGATGAATTCAGTACTTGATATTTCTCTTTAAATAAAAAATTAACATGCAAAACACGATACCTTTTTATTTTTAAGAGATCATAATACAACAAAAACCTTAAAATGCATTTCTCTACTTGGAATGTTAAAAAAACAACCTTTTATTTAAAACTTTGATGAGGGCAAAGATAACTTATGATATTGCTTCATAAGCCAAGGAAATAGGTGTTTTGTTTTCAAATATTATGATGCAAGAAGTAATGCAATAATAATATTTCTTTGAGCACCTAAAGATTTGTGACATACAAGAATAGTCCCTTTCTTTCAATAATGCAAGATACAACTAAATGCAAAGGATATTTCAAAATTTTCTATAACTAAATCTAAGATGTAATGTACAAATATAGATTTTAACAATACAATTTCAAAGCAAATATTATTTTCAAGCCAAGATGTAATAAAAGATTTTTTGATTTTATCTTTTAGTAGAATGCCTGATGCATGAAAAAAGAGATAAGGGACGCGTGCCTAGTTTTCAATGTATTTTATAGCTTTTTATTCTAATTGCTGATTTTGGATATCTAATCTCATTGATTTTTTGGGTTGTGACCATTGGGTAGTTAAAATTGATGACCATACCCATGATTTGATTCTTGACTTGTAAATCTGCATACAATACACAAAAACTAAAATAAAATAGTTAGTGATTAGTTCAAGGACATGCCTTAGCCAAGCCCATTGTGTAGTTAAGTTGATTCAATAAATAACAAATAACTTTATAAATGGGTGTAAAATAGAGTTTTTTAACGTTTTTTTTGCTTGAAATTGATCATAAATATTGCTTTTGACCTTTTATTATGAGCACAATGACTTGTAGAATGAGTGCATGCTAATGAGTCCCACTTTAGGGCCAAATAGATTTGTTGTGGGTAGGTGTGACAAGGTTAAATTTATTTGTATGAATATTTTTGACATCATATAGTTCATCAAAACATGGTTCAACTAAATACTATTCAACTGAACAAGATTTTAAGTTCAAATTTACAAGTTCACTCAAAAAACCCCATTCCCCACTCAACATGCATTTTTCCTCCCCAACTCAAGTGGTAAATTGGTTGCTATGAAAGTTCTTGTTAGTCCAAATTATCGAAAAAAAATGAAAATTTTCGAAAGAGAGAAAAATATTAGGTAAAGTTGAAAATTGTAATTTATTGAAAGTAATTAGTTCATGCTCAAATCCAAACTTCATAGTGTTGGTATTAGAGTTCATGCCAAAGAGAAGTCTCTACAATTATTTGCATAAAGTAGAAGTTGTTGGTGATGAGGATGATATAGATGAAATTGAGGAATTGAGTTTGAGAAAGCATGAGCTTATTTTGTGTGACATAGCACATGGTATATAACATTTTCAACATAATTACTTTGTCCATTATGCATTACAACCTAAAAACATGGAATGTGATTCTAGACAAAAGCATAAGAGCCCACATAGTATATTTTGGTATTGCATAGCTTGTAAATACTAAAATTGATAAATCAACCTCTTTAATATCCACCTTGAGAGGATTTATTGGGTATATTGCACCTGGTCATTGCTTCTTATCTACTTTGAAGTGGTAACTAATTTATTATACTATTCATTTTATTTCATGTTTCACATCAAAAAATAGAGATAAATTATAATTTTTTGATGATACAAGGTATGGACTAGACAAAAATATTTTGAGAAAAATAGATGTGTATAATTATGATGTCATGATGCTAGAGACTATCATGAAGAAGATGCCAATGGATATAATGTTCACATGCAAATTGAATATTCCAAGATGGTTTTTGGATTCTTTTTATATGATCTAGAAGACGTAGTTGCACAAAGTTTAGTGGGGGTTATTTATGGTTAGAGAGTGAGAGGAGCAACTAATCTAGGTAATAGTCGATATTCTATGATGTTGAGTTTAGCACAAATGAATTTGTGGTCTACATGTAATGTTACAAATCATAGATCAACCCATGGAGGAAGTGCTCAATGCGGTCCTACAAATAATACAAGATTGATAAATTTAGATTTCCATCCTCCATACTAAGTATTGTCTAGGTTGAAAAATGAAGAGATTAAAGTATTGTATTTAGAATTTTACTTCTACTAGGAACACACAATTTCTATAGGGATCATTTCTTGGTATGGTATTTAATGCATTAAATTTGACATTTCAACTATAATTGATATCACTAGTGCTACTTATTTGTATGTAATTCTAGATTTTCAATTACACTATACACACATAAAAACTAGTCAAAAACTTTTAATGAATAATTTTATAATTTGAATTAATATTTATAGTATATAGTTTGTGATGATGAGCTTCAAAATCCTAATAACACATGACTAATTATTGTAATAATATGTCAAGCAATGTAAGAATAATAATAAGCATTCATGACACCACTGATGTAATTCTTACAACCAACTTTAGTTCCTTGGAATTTTCTATTTTTAGTAGTAATATCTAACCACACTAACCTCTAATTAATTAAATATCAAAATAAAATAGTTTTCTTCAATGCACTGGAATTTTGTTGATGTTGTTGAAGCTTGCACCAGGCTATAATATGTGACAATGCAAATGTAGCTGATGGAAAGCAATTTTTTTTTATTGTTAGAAAAAGGGTTTTGAAAGGTACCCTAAACCTTTTACAAAGCAAGCAAAGAGGTAACCTCCATAATTTTACCAACAAAGATCAACAAAAATACAATCTTGCACAAGACCAACTTTGGTAAAAATAGACCAGATAGAAATAAAGCAGGAAACATGATAAAAAATAGTAGAGATCGAAGAGACCCAAGGACCATGAGAAAATAGCAAATAAACTCAGAGTGGATTTGGTTAATCAAACATCTTCTATTCATTTTTGCTTGCAGGTCCTTAATAGCCTTGCCACATTCTTTCTTGTTAGATTTAATTACTTTGGCTATTTTAACCACTTGATGAAAGATGGTACATATTTTGTTAAAATCCATGGATGCATTCTCAAGCATTTCCACTAGAATGACTAAAGGGTCAAGATTGGACTTTGACTAAAAATCATCATCCTTTAGAGAAAGAGCTTTAGATGACCCAACTTCAATATTTGAACTTTTGAGCTTGGTAGAAGAATCATCAGAAGACTCTTTTTCATTGACAAAGAGTTTTTGCTTTGTTGCTGAGGCTTTATATCTAGAAGAGCGATGCTACGATTTGATTTTAATAGAAGGTGAAGTCAAAGTCTCATTTCATTTGGATTTACCAATGTTAGTGGAGAATTTCTCTTCTTCCTCACTCAATTTGATCCTTTGAGAACTATCGTGACTGGACCCAACTTTGAGATTATGAATGGTAGTGATGGTAGCCTTTTGAGCCTCTTTTTGTAGTGTGTGCTTATACAAGATCAGATGAAGACCCTAATGTTTTGGGTGGGTTGAATATCCATCCTTGACACTATCTACAGATAGCTCCATCGATCTCACAAAGTACTCAGGTATATTGATTTCTTTAATGTCCCTCAAATGATTCAAGAAAGCTAAATGAAAGCTTCTTAGAGGGACATTAATTTCATCCACTATAAAATATTACATTATTAGAATCAAAGCTTTGTTCCAAGGCTTTGGAAGCCCATGTTTTATGATTCCCCCCAAGTCTCTCACCAACTTCCTACCCTTATGACCAAAGTGTTTGAGCTCCTCTACCAAAGAATATATGTCATGGTGAATTAAGTCACGATTATTAGGTAACTCTATTACCTCTACAAGAATATGCACATTGACCTTGAATTTTAGCCCCTTGACTATAACATGCCCATTATCCCAAAATATGGTGAAATACTAAGATATTTCATAATCACTCCCACTAAAATTTTGAAGGAATGGCATGAACCCATGGTTTTTTAAGATTACCTCCACATCGACATCCAAATGCAGTGATTTGATTTTGAGCAGAGCCATTGTAGAACTTAGATGATTCACAGGGGAATTAGGGATGGATGTGCAAAGGACATGCCCTTCATGCATGTTTAAATAAGCACAAAATCGAAAAGCCAAAAATATAGAAATATTTTAGATGCACATGTCATCATTCTCGAGGGTCTCATTGCTCCAATGGTGATGATACCAAGGGTACTTAGGCATTTGATCCAAGTTCATTTTGGAACTCCCACTTCCATTGACATAAAAATTTAGATTATCATGATTATACATGGTATAGGGGTTTGAATTATCATGGTTTGTCCATGCCATTGGGGGAAATAGTGTAGCTAGTCACTTTGACGATTAGGAGATAATTGTTAGCACAATTATCCATGAAGAAAACTTGACATGAATGCTTTTGGCATGGGAGATTGGACCAAAAAGTGCAATTTTGGGAATGATTATTGAGCTAGAAGAATCCACAGTCGGTGTTAATATTTATAGATTTGGATTGCCATGCGTGCAACCAGTGATTTGGCAAAATATGACTGGGAGAGATATCTCTTTTATGTCTTCAAAACATACTACTATGACCAAAGGACCTGCTCTTAATGTAATCATTCACAAAGTTGGGTTGCCAAAAATTACTAGGGTGATAAACATGGAGCAATCCGATACCTCTCATGCCTAAGTTCTTGATTTGAATTAACAATATTATTTATGTGGGTGGTTGCTTGTGATTGTTGAAGGACCCATTTAGCTAGTCATTTTTTAATATGGTTTATGTGGCATGAGGAACTTTTCCAAATCTACTAGTTCTCAGGATTGCATTATCGTGAGTGCATGTGGAAGTTTGACTTGGGCTAAGCAAATTTCTTGATACCTAAATTTTAGAGTTGAATCATGCTTTCTTTAAATGGTGATTCGATGATGTTGATGCAACCTAAGTATAAAGTTGATCATGCGCAAAGTAGGAAATGAAATACATTTCTCCATTAGACACTTTGGTTTTAAAATGACACTATAAAAAGGAAATTATGATATCATTGGTAGGAACATGGAGGCTTTGAGGAAAGTCAACATACCACATGTGAAGGGACTACTCAGTCACACCCATATTTGTAAGAAAATTGATGGTTTTGTTTCCTTACCTATACACATGTTGAATAACAATTTTTTTTAATTATAAAGGATCCCTTTGCATTCACAAATAAGATTTCAAACATTCCAGGCCAGAGCTTGGGTTCCTTCGAGATAGTTAATGACATTTAATAATTCACCTTCAATGATGAGATAATCAAAACCAAGCCCGTCCATGATTACGAGGCCTTGATAGAGAGCTCTATATTTGTCTATGTTATTAGACTAAGTACCAATATTTTCAATGAAAGCAAGAATGATTCTTCCATTATTATTTATGAGAATACCTCCACTTCTAGCCTTGCTAGGGTTACCTTTGGATGCACCATCAAATTTGAACTTGAACTAATCGATCAGAGGAAGGTACCAACTGATTATGGATCTATCAATAAGAGGTGAAGAAGGACTAAGAGAGTTTGTCGAAATATTGAAGAAAGCACACAAAATGTTCCTCTAGACCATTTCTAGGGGTATCTAATGAAGGAATAATATGGGCATTTTCAGTGAAGGAATAATATGGGCATTTTCAGTGGAAAAGGTGATGACACAGAGAAATATAGAGTGAGAGTTCTTGAACACATCAAAAAATGCTCTGATATTTTGTTCTAGCCAAATTTGCCAAAGATAGTGGGACAAATAGAAGGACCAAAGGGACTTGAGTTGGGGGTTGAAAAATGGATTGGACCATTGATGAAACATATGGATGATGGATGATGGTTGGAACCATGTGAGACTGATCAAATTAAAGAGAGAGTTCAAGATGGATAGGGAGAAAGGGCACTCCAAGAACAAGTGAAAAACAAACTCCCAATTGGACTTTTAGAGGAAACACCGATTGGGAAGAGACAATTCCCTAATAAGGAGATTATCAATGGTTAAAATATTTTTTAGGATGACAAGGCAGGAGAAAATGACAACCTTGGGAATCAAGTTTTTAAGCCAAATAAATTTGATTGGGGACTGACACAATGAAGTATGATCTAGAATATGATAAGCAATTTTAACAGTGAATTGGCCATCTTCACAAAACATCCAAATATGAGTGTCTTGGGTATGGCTATTCGGGATAACACAAACTCTAAGAATATTTGAGAGTTCTTTGGCTACACAATTTTACTCATTGCTAAGGTTTTTCATGGGAATGAATTTCCATTGGAGACATTGAGAATGTTGGGAAATAAAATTATAAACTTTATCACCAAATATTTAATCTGTGAAAGGCTTCAGGGTGACAAAATTTGGGTCATTGAGTATTGGGTAGTCCTTCAACCATGGGTCTTCCCAAAACATGATGCATTACCATAGCTGAGCCACCATATTAGACCATCTCTAATGATGTTTCTAGTTTAAATTATGGAATTATATAACTAAGACCCACTAGGGAGAGGGTGGTCATCAAGGAAATAATATTGCTATAGATATTTTCCTTTGATGATACCAACCCAAGTAGATTGAATATTTTTGATGATCCTCCATCCCTATTTGGCCATAAGGGCCATATTAATTTTATTCACTCTTTGAAATCCTGAGATTCCTTGATATTTCTAGGTACAAACCTTGTCCCATGCCACCAAAGGAATTATGTTACGATTCTCAGCCCTAAACCATAATAATATCCTTTGTATTTTTTCAATATTTTGGTAAACATAAGCTGAAAATTTGAAAATGAACATGAAAAATATTGGAATGTTTTTTAGGTAAGCTTGAACAAGAGTGGATTTGGCTACTTGGCTCAACATAGCTCTTTTCCATCTAGCAAGATTTTTGAGGATCCGATCAATGATATTGTTCCACATGTTCTCAGACAGATTGCCTTGGAAAAGAGGAAGACCAAAATATGCGGAAGGAAGGATGGAGATGGTGCATCCCAAAATATTAGTAGTTTTGATTTATCTGTAGATAAGAGTATTTAAGAAAAATATTTTGCTTTTTTTAAAATTGACCTTCTGACCGACAGTTCCCTCATAAAAGTTGAGAATAAATTTTATAACTTTGGCTTCTAGAATGGAAGAAAGAGTCACAAATATGGTGTCATTAAAAAATATTGATGGGTAATAGGGTTGGATACAAAAGAAGGCTTGATACCTAAAATAACACCTAAAGAACAGGTAATTTTGAGGAATCTGCCAAGAGATTCAGCAAGAATAATAAAGAGGAATGGCAACTGAGGGTCCCCTTGCCTTAGGCCTCTAGAGGTTTTGAAATACCCTACAACAAATCCATTGATGATGAGAAAGAACCAGGCTGAAGTTATACATTATTTTATTAGAACAATCCAGTCTTCATGAAAGCTAAATTTGGCAAGAACTATAAAAATAAAATTCCAAGAGACTGTCAAAGGCTTTATTCATATCAAGATTAAAAAAGAGGCTAGATTTTTTACTCTTGGATATTGAATGAATGAGCTCATGGATCATGATGATGCCATAAATTATGAGTCTTCCATGAACATAAATTCCTTGACAAGGTTCAATAATGTATTGTAGGGCTTCTTTTAGTATGTTTACAATGACTTCGGAAATAAGCTTATAAAATCATTGCACAGACTAATGGATCTAAAGTCAAAGATGGATTTGCAGATATGATATTTGGGAATGAGATCAAGGAAATTTGAATTGACATCTCTGGGTAAGGATTTAGTCCTTTGAAAATCTTGCATAACTTCATAAATGTCTTGGCCAACGATATCCCAAAAATATTGGAAAAATGAGGTGAAAAACCATTAGGTCCCAAGGCTTTGTCAGGAGATATTGAAAACATGGCTTCTTTAATCTCTTCATGAGTGAAATTTTCTAATAAGCCAACATTGAATTTTTATGTTATGAGACAAGGAATATTTTGGAGGACATTGCAAGTCTAAGAAGAACATGAAGGGTAGGGTCCCAAAATATTTTCAAAGTGAGAAGCTACTTTAGCTTGATCTCAAGAATGTTAGTGGTGGTTGTTTCATCATTTTTGGATAGCTCTCTTATTTTGTTGGTGCTATTGTATTTGAGAGTTGAAGTATGGAAATGTTTGGTGTTGGAGTCACCTTATTTTAGCCACAATGCTCTGGAATTTTACCTCAATTTTACCTCCAGAAGATCTCTTATTTAGCTAGAATATTGCGGTACTTGGACAAGAGGTCTTTTTTATTCTCTTGAAGCTCAGGGTCCAGGTTCCCATTTTGGATATGATCTTCTATGGCTTTCATTTGGCTTGTAATCCTCTATTTATATTTAAAGATATTTATAAATACTTATTTACTCCACACTCTTAGATTAAACTTGATGAATCAAATTTTTTTGGCTATTTGGGATATGAGTGAGCCTGAAAACCCTTTACTCCACCATTCTATGATACGATTTCTGAGATTAGGATGCTGAAGCCACATGGACTCAAATATAAATGGAGTTTTGAAAGAAATAACTTGTTGAAGACTTTCCAGGACCAAAGGGTTGTGATCCGAGCCAATTTTAAGAAGGCAGTGGAGAGTAGCATCGCAAAATAATTGAATAACTTCTTTGGATAGCAAAAATATATCAAGTCTTAGCTAAATGAGTTGATTTCCCAGCCTCCTATTGCTCAATGTGAACTTAGTTTCTTTTAGATGGATGTCTATTAGTTCATTTCCATCAACGAATTCAGCAAATTCTTTGAAGCATCTTGGCATAATAGGAGCCCCTCCATTTTTATTGGATGGATAAAGGAGGGTGTTAAAATCACCTGCAAGCATCCAAGATTCATTCTAAAAATTGCTTCTTATTTGACTTAAGGTATTCCATAAGGCCGTATGTCTAGATGAATTGTTGGATGCATATATGTTTGAAAGGACCCATTGGATTCTATTGTCTTTACTATAGAAATGGATGTTGATGATTCATTCTGAGGAAGATATGAGTTTGCTTTCTATTTTTCTTGGGTCCCACATGTAGAGGAAACCTCCAAAAGTGCCTTGATATGGGCTATAAATGAATTCATTGTTCTTACATAGTGATATTGCAATCCTGTCACTATTTTCTGCACCAGTTTTAGTTTATTGAAGTAAATGATATTGGGTTTGTGTTCATTCCTCATGGACCTAACCAAACTTTACTTGGAAAAACCATTGAGGCCTCTTACGTTCCATGAGAGGATCTTCATATATGATTTTTAGAAGAGGATTTATTTTCCCCTCCCCTACCTTAGGTCGAAGGTGGTTTGGATCGCTTCCCATAATCCTTCAGAAAGTCTATGTTTGTTTGGTCTACGAGAGAGGAGAGAATGGTAGAATGAATGCCATTGGCAATGCCATTCTTGATTTATTTACATCTAATTTCCTAATTGGAAGGTTGGCCCTTCTTCTTGTCATTGCCAACATCGATCGAGGAATTATTCTAAATTTTAGTTACCTATTTGGGGGGACTAGAAAGTTCCTATAAAATAAGGGAATTGGTGATGCTTGTCGGAAAAGCAATGGGTTCTTCCTGAAAAGGTGGGTCATTGAGGAGGTCCAAAGATGAATTAGATAGGGGTAGACCTGTTGGTCCCGACCTAGAAGGGAACTAAGAAAATTTAATGTTATGGTCAATACTTGAAGGGATGGACTTGAGAATCAGTGATAGTGGGATAGTAATAGGAGGTCCAACAACACCAAAAACTTCATTTGATCCATTAGTTCCAGTAGTGATATATTGATTAGATAAAGGTAAAAAGGGATTATATTCATTTGTTTCATTTGCTTCTGACCAAGTACATTCTCTATTTATGGAAAGTAGTTTGGACAAACATAGTTTGACTAAATATTGTTTGTCTAAACTATGTTTAGCTGAACACCTGTCATGATGTCAACATCCTCCACAAGATTTTTTAAAACAAATAGATAACATTTTTTTGATTTTAGGTGCCTTAAAAATGTGCATTTGAACATGATATTTTTTATGTTATAACTATTTCACTAGTTAGATCTTGTAGTCTAGATTTTAAAAATATATTGTTTAATAATTTAACATTGTTAAAATATTTGTACTATTTTATTTTTAAATTATTTTTTTTAAAGACAAACCCCATCAACTTAAAAATTAAAAAAAATTATTATTGCAGAAAACTGTAGAAAAAGATATTTGGATTTTGGACAAAAGAACAATGGAAGAAGAATACTCTACCGATTTTCAATCGTGAATCCTCTGCAACCGATCGGATTATACTGATTGATAGTTCCTACAACCTATAGACAAGTGCCAATCACACATCCTTGCAACCAATAGAATGATGTTGATCGACACGTCCCTGCAACCGATAGAATGATGTCGATTGACACCTCTACAACCAATTAACAAATATCGATCGACATCACTACAATCGATTGACTATGATGATCGACATGATTTTGCAATCGACTGAATACTTTTGATCGACACCTCTACAACCACTAGATAAATGTCGATCGAAAATCCCTACAACCGATCGGCTTATGCCATGGCTCTACAACCGATCAAATTATGTTGATATATACAACTCTACAAATAATCGACTTATGTCGATATACACAACTCTGTAATCGATCGACTTATCCTGAAAGACATGACTCTACAAACGATCGACTTATGTCAACAGACACAACTCTGTAATCGATCGGATTATGTCAACAAACATGACTCTGTAACCAATCAGCTTATATCGATAGACACGACTCTGCAACTGATCAGCTTATATCGACAAACACAACTCTATAACTAATTGGCTTACACCAACAGACATAGCTCTACAATCAATCAACTTACGTCGATAGACATGACTCTACAACCGATTGGCTTATGTCGACAGACACAACTCTGCAACCGATCGGCTTATGTCGACAGACACGACTCTGCAATCGATCGACTTATATTGACAGACATGGCTCTGCAACTGATCGTCTTGCATCGATGGAGACTCCTCTACAACCGATCAGTTTATTTTGATAGTCACTCCTCTACAACCTTCTCAAGTTTTTTGTTGTTTCAGAGCTATTTTCGAGTTAGAGTATTTTCAATATATTTTTATCGATACCCAATACAATATATATACGGGTAGTATATAAGGTGATTTGGGTGGGAAAAATAAAATCATTTATAATTTGAGGCGATTTGGGTAGGAAATATAAAATCATTTATAATTTGAAGGCGAATTGGGTAGGAAAATCAAAATCATATGTAATTTTAGGTCGACGAATTAAAATAAAGTTAGGTTCATGATTATCAATGACGGGCGAATTTACCCCAAAAAAACTTCCACCCCATAAATTTTAGGTGAATGGCCCCTAGTGAAAGGATCCAAAATTAGCCTTTTAACAATTTTAAAAAACCTAAATAGAGCTAATTTACGATATTTCATGCTTATGCATAACCCTGGTTTGATTCGAGATTTAGGTTTATTTACCTTAGGCTAATATTGTAATTTTATGTGGATTGGTTAATAACGTCAAGTTAGTTCATTATATTTTATCAAGAAAGGATTGGTTCCATTTTGGATGTCTACATTTTGCTCTCTTTTTTATATGTTCATTGACAAATGAATGTATAAAAAATTAGCTCATAAATACCCTAACCTTAGCTTAGAATATGTTGAACATCAAAATATTTTTTTTGTTCTTTTCATTGATATTCAAGCTATAAATAAATTTTGGTTTATCCAAAATAGGTTGTAATAAACTAAAAAATTAAATTTCACTTTTAACAACTCACAACTCACACAAGTGCTCCTATGTGAGTGGTTTCAATGACTCACTTTATCTTTAACTTATGATTTACCACATCAAAGATGCAATAAATCCCAACATTCCCTCTTTATTACATTATGATACAAAATGGATATAAATAAGGACACATGGTTAGAGAACAAATAGGGAGACACTCAACTATTCACAACAAACAATAGTGGGAATGACCTCACTATTTTTCTTTAGTGAGAATGGCCTTACTAGGCACTTAACCAAGGATAGGGACAAACTCTTCTATTCATGGTCCTACAACTCGATTGGATAGAGGCCCCCACTCTATCCAACATCAAATTTATAAATAAGGACACACACTACTATTCAAAATAATTGTGATTAGGGTTACACACAATCAATCACAAACAATTACCTAGATTGGGCCTCACTAATTTACATGATATTGTGAATGCAAACAAACACAACCATTCACATTGAGTGTGGCATGGACCTTCACTTGTTCGTATAGATTTCTTTAGCTTTGAACTTTCAACTATTGGCTTTCTTTTCTTCTTCAACATGAGTCTGATCCCATGACTCAATAATGAGTATCCTTATGGTAATATTCTCATCCTATTGGATTACATGGATAACTAATTGATGCAACTACCAGGTGTAATAGGGTAGATCATTGTTTATAAGGTTCAATTGATATTTTTGCATCAACAGGGTAGTTGGATGGTCTTTACTACTACTAAGAAATATTATCTATCTTTGATAGATTGGTGCTTATCGAATACCATCTATACAACATTGAGCACATTAAACATTGAGAAAGATTAATATTTCCTCCTCCCTCAATGTGAAATTCTTATACATAATATTTAGAAGTGTTAAGCACCATAAATAATGCACTCCAAGTACACAACTAATCATAGATAAGTGTGGCATGGGCCTTAAATTAATATATTAAATACAATTTTAGTGAGAGTTATTGCCACATTGAACATCCCCTTGTCAATAGGGACACACAACAATTCACAAAGATCAATATTGAATCAATTCAATAATATAATTGCACCATATTTTTGGCTTGAATTTCATGCAATCTACTCCCCAAATGGTTTCCATCCTACCCATGACATATATGCTATAGTCCAAACTCCATCCTCCTCTCATAACACTCCCATCATGTAAAATATCATCATGTAAAGCAAATTTAGAGTCAAGAAGCATAGGATGATATAGCCATAAAGATTCATACATAGCTAAATGGAGATATTACATCTCTTTCAATTCCTCAAACATAAAATAAAACCCATTTACAATTATTTGGGATTACCAAGTCTTGTCCCTCAACTTTTATTTTGGTTAAGAAATCTATAATTTCATAGTGAATGGTGGATTCTGCTCTAGTATGGGAAGAAATTACCCATAAACACCACATAAATAAAGTAGATATTGTGGTTTTGCTTTCCAACATGATATTTTCTATCATGTCTTTGAAAAATACATCATATTTATCCATCATGGAAGTATTTTTACTAAAGTTGTCAAAAATTATATTCCAATTGATAATAGCTACCATGAATCTAGAATGAAGATTATTTCTAAGGTTACCACTTTATCACTTGGAATCTCAGTGATAAATTTTCTTTTAGAATGAATAATACCCATAAAAAACCCATTCAATGCATGAATTACTTCACATAATTGTTGCTCAAAGATAATGTTAACTATCCGCTTGATCCTCCATAGCAATATGACACTATAGAAGAATATTCCTAAACTTAGATTCATGACATATTCAAAATATTGGGTAAAGGGTAACTCTAGAAGAGAGGGTTCAAGATATCTAGGTCAAATTGGAAGGCAACTATACAAATATTATCAAAGGTAAATTTCTATATAACATCCTATAAGTTTAGAAAAATTCCTTTACTACATGAATGAGAAAATACTGGTAGGAGGTGATCAAGGATCTCCCACTACACTATCTTAATGATGCAATTTATTAGTGACTTGGTGTTGAATTCATAGATGATGGCCTTCTACTACATCTTCCACAACTTTCTGAAGACCTAGGTAGAAATATATTCAATGTTAAAGTATTTTCCATTTGTAGGATAGTCAAGCTTGATTTTTCTATTCTCATGATGAATGGTATGATAAGAGAATTTCTTTAGTTCCTTGTTTAACTCAAACATATTTTGTCCAATGAAGCACTTGATTGAGAAAAAGGTATTTTTAGGGTCTATGACAACCTTATACTTGGCAATGTGGCTAATGAGGATGTTGCCACTTTTAGTGTAGGCCACAACAAATGACATAGTCTATTGTCCCTACATGTTGGTCATGATGGTGGGATTCCATCCTTCCAATATTTTCACTACCAAATTTATGGTCTCAAGATCGATTATCATTGGTGGATGGAGGCACTTCTCTACTACCTTGTCTACCTTGCTTGCCCCTACCATGCTTTCACTTGATCTAGCATTTTTGTATGTTTTCCATATAATTGGGTTGGAGGGAAACCTCACTAGACCATCATGAAATTAGATCAAAACCATATTTTATTTAAATTTATATGATACCAAATGTAGAAAATAATAATGCTGTATTTTATATTTTCATTGATATTCAATATATAAATACATTTTAGTTTGCCGAACATAGGTTGTAACAAACTAAAAACTTAACTTTCACTTCTAGCAACTCATAAATCACAAAAATAATACAAGACTCCTACATGAGTGGTTTTACCCATTCAATTTATATTTACCTTATTATGATTTATCACATCATACGATGTAATAAATCCCAACAAAATATGGAATTAGATTTGGCTTTGTCTTTAATCATTACAATTAGCTTGTTGGATTGATTTTGATTATAGTTTGATTTATTTGATCTTGGTATTGGTTTTTATTTGGACTTAAAATATGAAGGTCATTTAGAATCTTAATGAAGACATGCATGGATGTGTGTACCCTAAAAGTTTTGAAGAGATGAGAATAATAAGAAAAATTAATCGTCATAGCTTACACATAGGAAAAATGATGAAAGATAACTAGATTAAGATGAAGGGTGAGAGAAAAGGGAGAATAAATTGGGAGGGTAGAATTAAATTTATTTTTATTATGAGATATAAAATATTATAGCTCTAACCCCTAATTGTTAGAATATTTGTGATGGCTCATAATTGATGTCTTAGACATCAAAACAGTCTAATTTTCCTGCTCATGTTGGAGGAGCTAAAACTAGACAAATAATAAATTTGAGATTTTGAGAATTTGGATTCTTAATTCAATTTTTAGATGTTTTCTAAATTTACCATGCTTTTGTAGACCATTGATGCCTTTATGTCATATTTGTGAGACATGGTCATCCTTTTGATTCAAAAGGTATTTGTGCTTTTATAGTTGTGTTATGCTTTTGACACCAAGGCTAAAGATTAAATTTTTAGCACAATATCAAAGAGATCTAAGTTGGAATAAGATGAGTTATAATAAGAAATTAATGATTGGTTTAGATTAATTTTTGATTTAGATTAATCAGTAATGATAAATTTGTATTCTTTGGAAGAGATTGATTTATAAATTTCTTGATGGGAATGATAACTAGAGCAAATAAATGTTGAGTGATTTGATTTGATTTATTTAAAAATGATGATACATTGAGATATTGGTTATTTGATTACAACTATGGTTATAGAATTTTGATATGAAAGAGATACAACCCCTCACTCTAGAGTTGCTTTTGCTAACCCTAGATGAATTAGACTATGGGTTGTTAATAATAATTCAGCTTTATTATGTGTCTACCATGCAAAATATAGAGTAAAAAAAAACACTATTTATGGTTCTAGAAGAGTTATGGTATTTAGAGACGAATATATTTTAACGTTCTAAAATATATTTGGTAGTCAAACTAGAGGATGTAAGACAAATACTATGACGATAAATTTATAATGCCATATCTAGGAAAAGTTGGTCACATCAAAGATGCATAGGGAGATTGATAGATAATATAAATTTTCTAGTAGTTAGATTTAGCATTAGTATTAATGTTACCTTCTAGTTTGGATGATTCAAGAGATAATATTATCTATTGATCACATTGATATTTGAAGTGGTATTTCCTAAGAAGTAGGAGGTTTGGTTGGACTCTAATATAAGAATATTTAAGAAGGAAAAGAGAGACTCCTTAAGAATTAGAGAGACGATCCAAGAATCTATAATGGAAAATGTTAAAGTATTGAGCATGAAAGAAATTATGGAATTAGCAGAGGAGGTGAAGATTAGTAAACATTGGAACCTTATCCCAATTGATATGGAGAAATATCCCCAAGATACTCCAAGTATAAAATGGCATCTACCTAGGGAGGGATGGCTAAATATTAATTTTGATGGAGCTTCTAAGGGGAACCCTATGAAGGCAGTGAGAGTAATGATAAGGGATAACAAAGGGATCCTGAAGAACACATGCTTATACTAAGAGGGGGGCTGAATAGTATAATATCAACTTTTACTTTTATTTCCCAAATAATATTATCCAATATTATCAATGGCAATATCAATAGTAGTAAATAAAGCAATGAACAAATAATCACATAAAAGAGAGACACAAATTTAATGTGGTTCGCCCAATATGGGCTAATCCACAGAGAAAATATTTCTTCTAAATTATCTCAACAAATCTCTTGAGAATCAATTCCCTATTACAATGTTTATGGACCTATATCCAAAGGAGACATCAATCCCTTATGCTATGATTTGTGGATCTCTCTCCATAGGAGAACTATATCCCCTTTGCTCTGGTTTATGGAACTTGATCCAAGAGAACTCTATCTCCTCAACTGGTTCATGGATCTCTCTCCACAGAAGAACTCTATCTCCCCAACTAGTTCATGGATCTTACTCCATAGGAGAAATATTTCTCCTTTCTCTGGTTCATGGATCTCTCTCCATAGGAGAACTCTTTTCCCTTGCTTTGATTCATGGATATCTATCCATAGGAGAACTCTTGCTATAGTTTGTGGTTCTCTATCCATAGGAGAACTCTATCCCCTTGCTCTGGTTTATGGATCTCTATCCATAGGATAACTCTATCCCCTCTACTCTGGTTGGTGAAATTATAGAAGACTTCTTCCCCCACTACTCTGGCTTATGGATCTCTATCCACAGGAGACCTCTATCCCCACTACTCTAGATGATGGACCTCTATCCACTGGAGATCTCTGTCCTATCTACTATGTCATATTTAAAGCTTACTCTCAAATTTATCTTAAATATACACCAAAATTTGTCCCAATTCTAGCACAAATATGCTCTAAATTTACTCACATATCTACTCTCAATTTTGTTTCAAATCTGCCTCAAGCCTTAACACAAATATTGAACAAATCAACAATCAAACCTGCTCTCAATTCTATTTCAAGTCTTCACAAGACTTGCTCAAATATACCTTTTTCTCAAAAGACTTGTTCAAATCTACCTTCAAGCCTTCTCAAAATACTTGTTCAAATTTACCTTCAAGTCTTATCAAAAGACTTGTTCAAATATACCTTCAATGTTGCTCAAAAAACCTACTCAAATAACTCCAAATATTGCATACAAAACACAACTTAAATCTCTTTCAAAAATATTTCTTCTCATAGAAAAATTCTACTTAGAATTCATTTAACCTTTGGAAAATATAGATAATGATATGCACTTTCCAATAGCTCAATATGTTCTACTTAATCATTAAGTCTATCGCTTTCACATGTCTCACATTTATTACTCTTTAAAAGTTAGTCTAGTCTAGCACATGATACCTAACCTCCTGATGCACACACTTCCTTCACAAATATGATTTCTAATGCTTGCAAATTCACTTTCAATATCACTCAAAACCAATGCCCAAAATATTCACACATTCATTAAAATAATGGAGCATAATTTTCTCACAAACCCTAACACAAGTATTTCCAATTACTTTCAACAAAGATGCACAATGTAGGTCTCAAACCCTGACTCAAATATTTTAAACAATGCTTATCAAACAACCCTTTTATCTCCACCTTATGTTATAGAAACACTTACTCAACCAAACATCTTAAACAAATAATGATGTGCTCATACCTATTAATTTGTTCTTATGGAGATATGTCTTAAAAACCTGTCTCACAAATAATTATTTTTTCTAATGCCACTTCAAGGGTTAGATTGCAAGATAATTTCTCAAAACATCCACATGAATTTTCACCTTCAATGATCAATGAAATCTAAGTTTGATATTCGATCACTCTTATTTTGTTTTCAAATATGATGCATTAAAACTCAACAAAACCTTTGAAAATTCCTTTTCATAATACAAGAAATACAATAAAATTATCAAGCCACTTTTACACCTTATTACTCCTAATATTACAAAATAATGTTCAATCCAACAAAGCCACAAATTACACATATAAATTTTTCATTTACACCTTATACATCCTTCTTGATACAAATGAATTAAAGCACTTCAAATTTCAAAAAAGACCATTAAAGCATCACTTTATCTCATACCTTATAGCATTAACAAGAAATCCACTTCATATTTTATTCAAAAATTGAACCATCACTTTTTAACCATTTTAATTAAAAATTAAAAGAAAAAATTATTTCTCCTTATGTCTCCCTAAAAAAGCGTGTGGCACATACCTTTGAATTGGGCAAAAATAATTTTCCAAAAACTATTCCCTTGCTAATGCTTGCCGTCGCAATTCAAACATACGCTGCCTACTAGCTAGCACCTTAGCCACCGGCTAGGCCACCACATGGGATAGCCACCCACATAGCACCAAAAGGTGCTCATTGTCCTTTATACCCAAACTCCACCGCAAATCAAGAGGTTTTCCAAACAAAACTTTATCACCTTGCTACCGTCGCATCTCGAACTCGAGACCTCTCTTCTGCCATGCCCTAGCACCACGGGTTCTACCATCTAGGCTACCTGCCCATATGGAACCAAAGCTTGGTCCTCTTCTCCTTATTATACGCTCTGCCTCAATATGCGAAAATGTCTTGTTGTCTTCTCCTTCTCCACCATGAATGAAACAAACTTAGGCGCATCCGTTTTCTCATAAATTTCTCCACCTTGGCTTAGCATTATATATAATAAATTTGACATGGTCCTTGACATTGGTGCATTTGATTTTCAAAAAAAAATTTGGCACTCAATTTTATTTTCTAATTATTATAATTATTTAAATCCTCAAGGATTTATATATTATAATTTTTTCTTTGTACATTTTCTTAGGATAAAAACTTTGCCACCATAAATTATTTTTATTTTTCTTTTGCAAATGCCACCATGGTAAAACCATTTAACCTTTATTTTCCTTGACATAAATGACAACCAATGTCATTAACTTATGCCATTAATTATTTGAAATCAATGACAACAATATACTCAAAATTTCCAATAGATCCTAATTGGTGGTGTTAGTGAATTTCTAGGTTCTATGACAAGTCATCAAGTAGAAGCTAGAGCAGCTTTGGCAAAAGTAAAATTATCAAGGTAGTTATGAGTAAGCAAGTTGATAGTGGAGAGAGATTCTCTCAACATTATCAACTACCTTAACAAGAGGCCTATAAAGAGTTGGAAAGTGTTAAGTATAATAATATAAACTCTAAGGATCCTTAACTCACTGGAGCATGTGGATATGACTCATGTTAACTAGGGGCTCTTTGTGAAGAGGGCTAGAGGTGGATTCTCCTAGAAAATGTTCACCTAGATGTAAAAGAGTTAGTATTGTAGAAACACAAAAATTGACCCACTAGGGTAAGTAATTTTACCTAGATCCCTTGTTTTCTCCTTAGAAAAGTAGGGTCATCTTTGAGCCAATTTCCCCTTGCCAAATCTTCTTCTTTTCCCTAGAATATTATATCGTTGGATCGAGCTCATAAAGATATTTCCAATGATATATAATTTTTCCTTTTCTTATTTTGTTTGACCCTCCAAAATGCATTAAAATTGCATGGGAGTCCAGTAGTTGCAAAATCACGGTTGGCCTTTGTGGGGCGTGATTTCGCATTTTAGGGTTTTCTCTTAAGGAAACTATATTTTTTTATGTTGTCGTATTTTGGTGTCAGTTTTTCTTAGTTTTCCCACCAATTTTACTTTCAAATCCACTTTAAAAGGAGGGTTTGATATCTTATTTCCATACACAAGAGGCAATTCTTAACAACAAATTATTTTTCTCACACACTAACAATTAAGATCTCACATTCTTTTTCTTCTTCTACAAGCAAGATAACTCGCAAGTGTGAGATATAGTCTATTGAAGCTCTATTTGCTACTGCATTAATTTTTTTGTCACTAATTTTAGTGGACAAGTGTTGAAACGCTAAGGAGAGATCAACTATTTCAAATGTCTCAACCCTTCTATTTGAAGAACACAAGCTTATACTGAGAGGGGGGGGTGAACAGTATAAGACCTCTTTTTAATTTTTCCTTTATACTTCAAAACAGTAAAGTAATATACCCAAAGCAATATCAAAACAATGCACAATATCATCCACAAAGTGACACCAATTTTAACGTGGTTCACCCAGAATGGTTGGGCTACGTCCACAAAACTTTTCTCTAAAAGTTATCTCAAAGTTCTTTGGGAATCCTTCCCAATTACAATGTTTATGAGCCTCAGCACAAAGGAGATACCTTCCCCCAATCAGAATTTATGAGCCTCTGCTCAAAGGAGATACCTTCCCCTAATATGAATTTATGAGCCTCTGCTCAAAGGAGATACCTTCCCCTCTACTCTAGAAATGATCCCTCATAAGATCAACTGCCTCTACCTCTTGCCAGCATGTGGAACTCCTTTCCATCGAAGACCTCCTGTCTTCAATGCTTAGTCTAAGAGACCTATTCCTTCTATGATCACGTCCATAGCAGCTCAGCAACCTATACCAATCACAGTCAGTCGGTCTAGTACAAGTCTTCCTCTGTCTGTCAGATCTGTCCAACTCTTGAAAAAATCAATCCTCTACATACAAGCCTTCTTAAAGACTTGCCAAATCTATCCTTAGGTTCTTCTCATAGAACCAGTGCACTCTGTCCTCAATTTCTCTGATAGAACTATCAAACTTATTTCACAAGTCATCTCTGCTCTCTCTGCGCATTCATAGCCGCATTTGGTCGAACTTCAACCTTTGCACTATCTGCGCAATCACAGTGGCACTTAGAACAATTCACCATGACTCTTCGCTCACTTTGCACACTTCGATCGAATTTCACACTCTGATCTCTGTGATCAAAATTCTCACTCTGTGCTCTATCTATGAACGTCGTAAAAAATGATACCCCCAACTCTTCAAAATAGTCCGCCTTTTATAATAACACTTTCAAGATCAAAACTTTAATCTTAGTTAGCTGTAACGCTGATCTTTAGTCACCTACACAACCCTAAACTTCATTAGCTGCAAACCCTAATCTTCGTCGGCTCACATTTAATTTTGTCAGCTTCAACTGCCTTTGTAACTCTTCTGTAGCTTTTTTCACGAAACTACATGTCGTGATATCATGACACCTTTGCAACCGTACACTTTATTTTGGATTTTGTCATGATATTGCGACACTTCAGCCTTTGTCGACTTCAACTAAGCTCTTGTCATGATATCACGACACTTCTGTCTTTGTCAGCATCAACTTTGCTTTTGTCGCGATATCGCAACACTTCTCCCTTAGAAGACTTGCTTTCAGTTTCTGTCGTGAAATTGTGACACTTCTGCTTTCGTCTGCTTTATTTTCTGCCTGTCGCAAAATCGTGACACTTTCTGCATCCGTACGCATTCTTTGCAACCTGTCGTGAAATCATGACGCTTTCAGCTTCCGTACGCTTTCCTTGTAACCCGTTGTGAAATTGCGACATGTCACGATATCGCGACACTTTTCTAACTTGCTTTCTCTCTCCTGCTTAAGTCGTGAAAATGCGACATGTCGTGATATCATGACATTTTTCCTCCTTAGCTCTTTTCTATTCTTCGGGTCATGAAAACTCGACATGTCACGAAATCACGACACTTTTCCAACTTGTTCTCTTTCTTCGAACTTTTCGCGAAATCGTGACACTTCTTCCTGCTTTCAACATGTCACGAAGTCGCGATAGTTTTTCCACTTGTATTTTTCTCTGTCAACATGGGGTTTGCAAAAGACCTTTGAAACTGTCATGCCGTAACCTTCATCAAAACAAATTATTTGACATCAAATCAAATTCCTTCAAAAGCTTCTTGACATCAATGACAACTTATATACTTGAGCAAAGGCAATGTACCCAAAGTACCTAAAATTTCCAAAAATATCCCCCTTTGTCATTGATGGCAAACCTTTACTAAAAACACTTCTCAAGAGCCAAAAATGAAACCAACTGTGCTAACAACTGACCAACTGTGCCCACAACTAAGAATATTACTTTGAAGTTTTGCTCCCCCTGACTTGAAGCTTTCCTCTTCACTTTGAAGCTCTCCCCCTTACTCATATCTCTACCCCTTTGTCATCAATGGCAAAGGGCCACCTTTGGGGCTCAGGACTAAGAAGGAGCCTCTTAGCTTAGTCCCTCCCCCACCTCCTGATGAGGTGATTAATTCCGGGGTGGGAGTAAAAATCCCATTAGGCACTGATCATCATCAGCATCTATAACTTCCTTTTCGGGCCTTCTATTGAACTCTTTGTCCATATTCCTATTATTGTCACTATTATTGTTCTTGTTCTCATCCCTGTTCTTGTCCATGCCTTGATTCTTGGACCTGATCATGCCACTATTCCTATTTCTGTATTCTAGAATTTCAGCTCTACACTGTCTGATTATGTGACCTTCATTGTTGCACTTGAAACACTTGATGATGTTGTTTCTCTAAGGTAAACCTGATCTTTGAATCCACCAGTTCTGACCAAACCTGTTCTAACCAAACCTATTCTGACCAAACCTGATCTAGCCAAACCTGTTCTGACCAAACCTGTTCCTGTTATTTGCCTTGCAATAAACTGCCTTGTGCCCAAACTGTTGACAAGAGTAGCAATACCCTTGAAAGTAACTAGCACTTATGAAACTGTCATTTACCTTCTTCACTTGAGCCATACAATGTGAAGACATGTGACCAAACCTATGACACGCAAAACATCTGCCTTGAAATTTTCCTTTATTTGACCTCTTGGGTCCTGAAAAATTCTTCTTCTCATTCTGAATTCTATTTTCTATTTTTGTGCATCTATCATTCAAGGACTCATGATCTGAAATACTTTCCTCATCATAACTCTCTTCCTTTTGGAGTCTCTTACTAGACTCTCTAACTTGTTCCTTGTGTGGCTTAACAAAACCAAGGCCTGTTTTATCTGTTGTCTTTCTTTGACCTTTGATGAGTGACTTAACCTTTTTAGAGCTATCTTGAAACCTGTAAAGCTTATCCTTGTACTCTTTAGTTTCCTCTTTCAAAGAAGCCATTTTCTGTTCTAACTCACTATACTCAAGAACCTTAGACTCTAACTCATACTTGAGTTCTTGTGTCTTAGCTATAGAGAAATCAAGATTTTCTATAAGATCATCTCTCTCCATACAACATTCATCTAACTTATCCTTGAGTCTAGCATTCTTATTTCTTTCCTTTTTCAAAGCACTAAGAGCACTAATAAGTTCACTTTCAAGATCCTTTATTTGTTTGCTTTCTGAATCATCAAAGCCTTTTTCGGATTTCTTATCACTAGAGGTGCTACCTTTTTCAAAAACCATACATGCATCTTCCTTATAGTTTTATGAAGCATCCTCATACATACCGAAAACCAAATCATTATTTGTACAATCATCCTCAAGGTGACCAAAATTTCCACATCTAAGACATTTCATGATAATGAATCTATGTTTCGGTTCTTCCTCTTTTTCCTGATATGAACAACATCTCATTTTCATTATCACTTGAAGAACTTTCACTATCACTACTAGAACACTTACTTGCTTTGTCTAGATAGAAACTC
This sequence comes from Wollemia nobilis, assembly GCA_028583015.1. NCBI lineage: Eukaryota > Viridiplantae > Streptophyta > Pinopsida > Araucariales > Araucariaceae > Wollemia > Wollemia nobilis. The sequence continues at coordinate 3,094,713 of JAQPPZ010013509.1, read as the reverse complement.
TTCTTGTGCTTGTGATAATACCTCTTTCCTTGATTGTTGTGCTCATCTTTGTTATTTCTGTGATGCTTATACTTTTCAGAAACCTTGCTCATAGAATCCTATTTATCTTCATCACTTTCATTCTTAGGAACAGTACAGTCAGTAGCATAATGACCAAACTTTCCACAATTGAAACATCTTATATTTTTCATGCTTTTGTGCTTTCTAGAGAACTTTGCCTTTCTTGTCTGTAATATACCTCTTCATCACTAGAAGACTCATCACTTTCTTGAAGTCATTTACCCTTGGATTTCTTGGTAGCCTTGAAAGTTGCCTCTTTCTTGACATCAACCTTCACTTGAGTTCTCAACTGAAATGCTGCAAGTATACTATGGAGCTCATCCTTTTTCAACTTATCCAAATATTTAGCTTCCTCAATAGCAGAAATATTTTCACTAAATCTATTAGGAAGAGATCTTAAAATCTTATCACAAAAATCATTTTAAGCAAGCTCAAGACCTAAGTCTTTCATGGAGTTAACGACCTCATCCATACGAAGCATGTAGTCACTAATATTTTCATCATCATTCATCTTGAGTTGTTCAAACATACCTTTGAAGTGTCTCAACTTAGACTTTATGACATTTGTATCACCTGTATGAACCACCTTCAAATGTTTCCACATTTCACTAGTTGTCTTGCAGTGAATCACTTTGGTGAGATCTGCTTTCTTTAAGCCTTTTAGGATTGCATTCATTGCTTTTGAGTTGCTGTGATGCAGGAGCCTTTCTTCTTTAGTATTAGGACTATGTACAGGAATAGTGTACTCATCTTAAATTACTTCCCATACCTCATTACCATGTGCCATTAGATGAACCTTCATCCTTGCACTCTAAAGACCAAAATCTGACCCATCAAGAATAGGTGTTGCATTGCCACTTGAATGATCCATTATGTTCTTTACTAGCTTTTCCTTCAAGCTGTTAAACTTTTCGAAGGCACCCGCTCTGATACCAATTGAATAACACAAGCTTCTATTGAGAGGGGGGGTGAATAATATAATACCTCTTTTTACTTTTTCCTTTATACTTCAAAATAGTAAAGCAATATACCCAAAGCAATATCAAAACAATGCACAATATCATCTACAAAGTGACACCAATTTTAACGTGGTTCACCCAGAATGGTTGGGCTACGTCCACAAAACTTTTCTCTAAAAGTTATTTCAAAGTTCTTTGGGAATCCTTCCCAATTACAATGTTTATGAGCCTCGGCCCAAAGGAGATACCTTCCCCCAATTAGAATTTATGAGCCTCTGCTCAAAGGAGATACCTTCCCCCAATCTGAATTTATGAGCCTCTGCTCAAAGGAGATACCTTCCCCTCTGCTCTGGAAATGATCTCTCAGAAGATCAACTACCTCTACCTCTTGCCAGCACGTGGAACTCCTTTCCATCGAAGACCTCCTGTCTTCAATTCTTAGACTAAGAGACCTCTACCTTCTATGATCACGTCCATAGCAGCTCAGCAACCTGTACCAATCATAGTCAGTCGGTCTAGTACAAGTCTTCCTATGTCTGTTAGATCTATCCAACTCTTAAAAAAATCAATCCTCTGCATACAAGCCTTCTTAAAGACTTGCCAAATCTATCCTTAGGTTCTTATCATAGAACCAGTGCACCTCTGTCCTCAAGTTCTCTGATAGAACTATCAAACTTATTTCACAAGTCCTCTGCTCTCTCTGCGCAATCACAACTGCATTTGGTCGAACTTCAACCTTTGCACTGTCTACGCAATCATAGCAGCACTTAGAACAATTCACCATGACTCTTCGCTCACTTTGCACACTTCGATCGAATTTTGCACTCTGCTCTCGGTGATCGAACTTCTCACTCTGTGCTCTATCTGCGAACGTCGCAACAAACGATACCCCCAACTCTTCAAAACATCCTGCCTTTTATAATAACGCTTTCAAGATCAAAACCTTAATCTTAGTCAGCTGTAACCCTGATCTTTAGTTGGATGCACAACCCTAAAATTCATTGGTTGCAAACCCTAATATTCATCGGTTCACATTTAATTTTGTCGACTTCAACTGCCTCTGTAACTCTTCTGTAGCTTTTGCCACGAAACTACATGTCACGATATCGCGACACCTTTGCAACCATACAATTTCTTTTGGCTTTTGTAATGATATTGCAACACTTCAGCCTTTGTCGACTTCAACTAAGCTCTTGTCACAATATCGTGACACTTCTGTCTTTGTCAGCATCAACTTTGCTTTTGTTGCGATATCGCAAAACTTCTCCCTTAGAAGACCTGCTTTCAGTTTCTGTCGTGAAATCGTGACACTTATGCTTCCGTCTGCTTTATTTTCTGCCTGTCACAAAATCATGACACTTTTTCCATCCGTACGCATTCTTCGCAACCCGTCGCAAAATCACAACGCTTTCAGCTTCCATATGCTTTCCTTGTAACCCGTCGTGAAATTGCGACATGTCGCGATATCGTGACACTTTTCTAACTTGCTTTCTCTCTCTTGCTTAAGTTGTGAAAATGCGACATGTCATGGTATCGTGACACTTTTCCTCCTTAGCTCTTTTCTGTTCTTCGGGTCACGAAAACTTGACATGTCGTGAAATCGCGACACTTTTCCAACTTGTTCTCTTTCTTCAAACTTATCACGAAATCGCGACACTTCTTCCTGCTTTCTCTTTTTCTTCCAACATGTCGCGAAATCGCGACAGTTTTTCCACTTGCCTTTTTCTCTGTCAACATGGGGTTTGCAAAAGACCTTTGAAACTGTCATGCCGTAACCTTCATCAAAAAAAATTATTTGACATCAAATCAAATTCCTTCAAAAGCTTCTTGACATCAATGACAACTTATATACTTGAGCAAAGGCAAAGTACCCAAGTACCCAAAATTTCCAACACTATTTACTTTTGTGCTATCTACCAGGTGTTTTTGCTATGTTTTAAATTTTAATTTTATTTATTGCATCTTTATGTATCTTTCTAGTATTTTTTGCTGCACTTCTATGAAATCACACTCGATATCTGCGGGACATGATTTTTCCAGTCTATGAAATCATGATCACCCCTTGCAGGTCATGATTTTGCATAGATCCAGTTTGGGGGTAAGTTGCTACCCCCAAATCCTAGATCTGCATTTTAGAATGCATATAGGGCATGCTGGTGCATTCTGTGAGCTATTTTATCATTCTGTTCTACTACATTCTATTATTCTTATTCATATTTCAAAGTTCAACTTTCACTTTTGCTTTCAAAGTTAAACTAATATGACCTAGGGGTCTTGAATGCTACACCTACATGCATTATTGTATAGTGGCTTAAGTAGACCTCCTAACACTAATCATATTTTTCAAGTGTTTACCAAATTATTTTACAAGAACATAGATTACTAGATATTGCTGGATAAGAGGTAAAATATAGGATCAAACACCAGATAAGATAAGCACCCTAATTAATATTTAGGTTGTTTTATGAATATTTTTTATTCTTGTTTGAACCCTAGATATGATACAAAAAGAAATATATTTTAATTTTTAGGTATTTGAAAGGACAAAAGCATATAGTGTGCACTTAGGTTTTTTAACTTACTTGTGTATCTTCTCTTGAAACCTTGCTCTAAATAATTTTATTTTACAACCCTAGGGTTAGAAGACATTCAAACAAATAATTATTCTAGGGTTAAATCTTATCTTCCTGCATTTTATATTTTTGCATTGTCCTTTATCTTTTATAACCTAGATCTAGAAAGGCCAAACATAGGTGATTGTGCTCGATGCAACGACAAAGCTATTGGACCAGGATACTCCTCCTTAGGTCCTTGAACTTGGAATGGATGGTGGAGTGTATGTGGGAAGCTATGAGATGGATACGGTGCTTTGCTCTCTGATGCTTCTCTAGATCCCACCAAGAATTAGGAGCTTTGAAAGATAAGGTCGAGTGCCCAAAGGAATTCCCTCGATTGGGCCTCTTTGGGATTTCCTAAATTACCATACCGAGGAATTCTACCCTACTTTGTGCAGCTATGGTCATGAATCCTACAAAGCCTACCTCAAGATTCAGGCCAGATTGTAGAAAGTGGGTGATACATTTTTGTATTTTTCTCATGAGCTCTCTGGTACCCATGATTCCCAATAGGAAGTCATACGCATATCAAGCGTAACAAATCCTAATTAAGTGTATGTCATCGAAGTGAACAAGGAATAGCCCATAATTATGGGTTAGGCATATTTCTAACCCGATCACTAGTAATACCTCCCCACCCAGTTCTATCAGCAGGTATCTTGTACTTTTTGAAGAGGGGTGGTTTTTCATGATTACCCCATTCTTCTTATTGGATAAGGAACACCTTTTCCTATTTATATCAGTGTGTGACAGCAGACTGAGTCCCCAACCTTCATGAATGAGGAAGGTGCTATTATTATTATAAAGACTCGAGGGCTTGTTAAATAAGGTGAGGGGGCTCTCGATGAAGGGAGGGAAACAAAAGGTTTCTGGTCCCCCCTTCGGCTCATGTGTGGGGTGTCATGATGAAACAAGAGAATAAAATCGGCCCTCTTCTCTCTTAAAAGTGGCTCTGTTGTCTCAGGAAGAGTTATTTTTCACCTCTTCCCCAGAGTTTCCTTGGTCATCATCAATACAATCTGTCCCTAATAAAACCAATTTGATGATCCAAACAATCAAAATTTTGTGCTTCTATCGGATCCTCTTTATCTCTTGATTGAGCTTGTGTAGGTGGATGTTGCCTAGTAGGGTCGATAGTAGTACACTATGTGAAACAAAGGAAGGGTGGCCCCCCTAGGCCTCCTTGACCTTCTTATAAAGGTCGAGTGCTCTCCCCTCTCAAGATACCTGATGTCGACCAAGTCCCTCTCCCTATCAGTCAAGTACCATTTTAAAGCTCTCTCCCTTGACCTATCAATCAAGCCCTCTCCCCCCCTCTCTTTAAATTAATGAGGTCAAGCACCTTATACAAGTATTATCCCTCTACCTCCTCCATTAATAGGTTGAGCCCTCTCTCTCCCTCCTAACGCTTAAGAATTTAAATTCGGTCGAGTGCTTGAAAGTACCCCTTGAAAAAAACTCTTGGAGAGCTCCCTTTCGATCGATCTCCTCTTCTCTCAGTCGAGCTGTCATCTATTAGGGCATGGTCGAGCTCTCCCCTCTCCCGTTATAAGGTCATGTGCTTGAAAGTAGCTCTCTCCCTATCTTAAGAGGGTCTCTAAGGTTGAGTCCTCTCCCTATATTTTTAAGGTCCAGTGATCTCCTATATTTTAAGCTATCTTCCTTAGGGTTGATCCCCCTCAAAGTTTGAAAATAGACGGGAGAGGATGTTTTAAGAGCATTTTGAATTAATAAGATAAGTCAAGCATTTTTATCTTCAAAGGTTGAGGGCTTTAAAAGTTTGGCCCTCTCCCTTATTTTTAGCTCTCTATCTATAACCACGGAGTTTGAGTGCCCTTTTAAAGTATTCCTATCACCTCCCTTTGTACAGAGAGGTCATCCTACGAAAAATAGTTTTTGGATGAGGCAAAAGAACAAACTATTATTTCCTGCCCTCCCATCGATCTCCTCCTTCAATATTGAGATGAGTCTTAGTCGATCGATGGTGTGAAAAAACTTTCTAATTCTGAATTCCAAGAACCAACGAGAGGTTCCCCACTCTTTCCTAATCTGCACTAGAGTCGAGTGGCAACCTCAACCCGAGCGGAAGTGCGATGTGTCTAGAAACTTAGGATCATAAATGGATTCGAGTATCACTCTTATCACCATTTTCATGATATTCTATCTTAGCACTACTACTATGAGTGGTCTGAACTTCAATTCCTATTGATTTGAAAAGGGGAGAGAGCAAAGCCTATTTTTTACTCCCTGGAATCTTGAAGGAAGTAGCCCTTCTCAAAATCGAACAAGGCACATGCCTAACATGGCCTTTTTCAGAAGGAACCAGTCAAAATGAGGAAAGGGAATGGGGGAAGAAAGAGATCCCTTTCCCTTGACCTCCTCAACCACCTCCTATAAATGAAATCTTGAGCTTGAGCGAGCAACCTTTATATCTTAAGAGGTCGCTCACTGCACATATATAGCTCCTCGTCCACTACCCCTATCTATTTTAAAAGTAGCTTATTGTAAGAGCGAAAGAGCTGCTGAATCAATTGAACCTCTCCTCTCTAAAATATTTGGGAGGGCTCTCCGCTCTTCTCTATTTTGAAATAAAATCTCTCCCCTTGGCTCTCTATCAAAATTAAATAATTCAAGAAATCTAGGGAGTAGAATCTGTATACTCCCCTTTTTAAAGGGAGTCGATTCTATTATATAACATATTAAAAACCCCCATGTTTTATTTTAAAAAGTCCCTTTTAAAATAAAAGTTTGCCTTTGCATTTTCAATGTGGGGTGGAGGTGGAGGAGCCCTCTTTCGTATTGGAATATTTTAAAAGGGATGGATGCTCCTAGCTCAAAAATATTCCTATCTATATTCCTTATGGATCCAAAGGAATAATTGTACGGATCAATCTCTGTCTTTGAATGACCTGGGAGTGAAAGTCCCGACCAGACCTAAAATGCTAAGGCTAAAATAAAAGGCCTAGATCGATCGGATAATTTAAGTGATTTGAAATGATAGGGACAAGATCAATTAGAATAGAGTGGGAGTCCAAAGGAGGGAATTCCTGACAACCTAAGCTCTTTCGAAGGGAAGGCACTAGATAAAAAACACCAAAAGAAGGAATTGGAGTCGTATCAAGGGCCCAAGTGTACCTGATTGAACCCCCCTTTGGCTACTTCTCATGAAAAGGAAAGAAATATTTTGGGTAATCCATCTGATCCACCGTTTGATCCAAGGGCCAGGGCCATGAATGAGTAATAATAATAGGAGATAACCACCCCTGCAGATAGAGGGACTGAAATGTCTAGTTGAGCTAGGAATCAGTAACTAAGAGGGAATTAGGATACAAGGAAAAAACTATAGTCTAATGGGAAAAGCAATAGGATTTTTTATTTTTGAAATAAAATATTTTTTTAGGGCTCGTGAGTCATGAAATGCGTAAAATCAATCCTTGTTCATACATAGGCTTTTTTGGTTCCTTCGAGAGGCCGATTAGACCATGGACATAAGGGTATTTATAACACAATAAATAACTCTCTCCACTTTGGATTGGATTGGAGCCTTTCTCCACTTTCATCATAAGGGGGTCTTGCTTTAGCTTCCTTAGGAAGTGATTGAAAAAATACATGAAACATTATTAAACCCTCTAACTTGGAGTGAGTCCTTAAACCATTCCTAGTGAACCCTTCCCCCTTCTTCCACATTGAGTGTAGAGAACAATGTACCCTCGTAGTTCACCTCAGCTTCCTTGTAGATCCAATCAAGAATCTTACGTGGTAGGGCAGTTTTCCCCTTCTACATATTTGGTTAACCCGATGTGAACACCTAATTTTCTTTTAAAACTTTAAACAATATCATTAATTCTATGTATTTAGATCATAAAATATAAAGTATTTTGCTTGTTTTCACTGGTCTTAGTTCCTTCCTTCCCACTCTAGCCCTTTTATCCTTCTCCTAATGGCTTTCAACCTTGGCAGTGAGTGAAGGCCTCTAAGGTTTGATGATATTTTCCAATAGAATGATAAAGTTAATAGAGAAAATCACAATATTTTAGAATAAGAGGTTGATAATAGTCTTGATGCTATTAGGGGACCCAATGGGAACCTCACCTTCAAATATTTTGAACATTTTTGGAGCTTTTACAAGCATCATATGCATGCTTTGAATGAATATCTAGAGGAAGAAGCTTAACTTGATGAAGTTAGAGTATCTCATGGTAACTCCTTTAGTGAATCTTTGAATCATGGTAATCTTGTCCATCATCCAACTTATGCCACTACTGTAACCACCAATATTGGAAGGAATCTACAAGTCACTCCAACTAGTAGTGTCTCTCATAATTATTTTCAATTTCCTTCTCAACCTGCTAACATCAACACTTTTGCTTCTACTCCACCAACTGTTAGTTATCCTCTTCAAAAAGATACCACATACCACAATAGTATTAATACTTCCAACACTCCTCCCTTAGGAAATCTAGGGGTATCATATAATAGTAATTCATAAGTGCATAATTTGAAAAATATGGTAAAACAATCGGTTTCAAAAGTGGAGATTATTCAACCTTCAAGTTTCATTTATAGTTATAAAGAGATATGTAACCAACCATTGAATCCTATTATCAATGTAAGACCTTATCCTAAGCATTTTCCTAATCCAGTGTTACCGATATATAAAGGGATAGAAGATCCAATTAAGCACCTACGAATATTTAAGACAACACGTCATGATATCATATATGATGATATGTTATTACTAAAAATATTTCCTAAAAGTCTTGGTGGCATGGCATTAGAGTGGTACTATCAGTTACCTAATTATTCCTTGAAGAATTTTGAAGAGATAGCAAAATTATTTGTTTAGCAGTTTAGTGCTTGTGTTGAGAAGAATGTGACCATGAAAGATGTTTATAATTTGAAACAAGGTAAAGAAGAGAGTTTTTTAGGATTTATATCTCATTGGAGAAGCCTAGTTGGATGCTTGAGATATAATTTACCTCCTAGAAATATGCTTGAGATTTTTGTTGGAAATTTGCAAGAACAATTATCTTATACATTAGAGATAACTACTATCACATATTTTGATCAAGCAATTTAGTTATAAAGGAAAGTGGAACAAGCTCTTATTAGAAGAGGACAACTCAAATTAAAAGAATAAAAATCTACTAAGTCACTGTATAAGAAAAAGCATGTGGTAGGTGATGGTGTAATGGATAGTAGACCTGTTAATAGCATTATTAACACTCTACAAAAGATAATACTTCAAAAACCTCCACAAAGAAATTTTACAAGGCTAGGCATATCTATAGAAGCAGTTTTAAAATAAATTTTGGAAGCCAATGCAATTGAGTTACCTCCCATAAGGTAACCAAATACTATAGCTAATTGGTACAAGGTAGGTCAACATTATGCATATCATAGAGTAGAAGGACATTGGGAAAATTCTTATAAGATATTCAAACATGTGGTTCAAAATTTGATTGATGCAAGTCGTCTTGATGTAGGAAATTATCAACCTTCAAATAGTCAACAAGGATCCATAATTAATCAGAATGTACCTAAGAAAGTATGGTAGGCATCTAATCAAGTATATTATAAGAATGTATTATCTCCTTATGATAACATGATTGGTATGATAATAGCTACATTAGAGCAGCAGGTGCAGAGTCGACAGATCCAACGATCTCAAATAGGAGATGAGTTTTTCAGCAAATATCTCCCTCTTAGAATTATTGTAAACTTCACCTACTCATGGAGAAGCCTTGATAAATTTTCTAAAATAATAATCTGTCCCACCAAATATTTCCCCTACTGATATGGATAATGTTGTAATTTATCTTGGGATATATCATCTCACATTCTAGGATGTCGATATTTCTTCCTCAAACTTGCAAGAAGACTCTTTCCTTTACATGATCACATTTATTGGGGATACTTTATGAAGATATTTATGATTAATAATGTTTCTTCGCTCAATTTATGCACATATCATTTCTTTCAAAAATTTGGATTAAAAGAGGAATATTTAACTAAATATGGTAATATCATTAAAACTTTCATCAACGGGTCCCAAGAAGCTTGAGGCACCATATCTATTCCTCTTAAGGTTGGATCTAAGAATTTATATACATTGTTCTATGTGGTATATTTCCCTTCATATTTTAATCTACTTCTCAGATATCCTTGGATCCATACAATGAATATCATCACTTCAACCTTCATCAATGTTCAAAATTAAAATTTAAAAATAAACTTATTTCTATCTTGGGTAATCCTCATCCATTTGAATATTGCTCACTAGATGATCTAGCTTAGTTTCATTCATCAGATTCCTCATCTAACATAACTAAGCAATTTGAAAATTTTGATAAGGGATCACTAATCGATATCTCATCACATGATCAAGTCAATTCTTCTCATTAAGAGTCTCACTTAAATGAATCTCATCAAGGTTTAGAGTGGAGTGTTGAGGATGAGGGTCCACCCTCTCCTTATTTTTAGGTCATAACCCTAGATCAGTATGCCAAATATGAGGATGTACCTTAGAATGACATCTATTTTGATAGACATGTTCCTCACACTATGAAGGTTGAGTCTTCTAGTTCTCAAGTGGACTTTGGTTCTATGTCTCCCGAGGACATTGAGAAACTAGGAGTGATTCCTATCTCACCTCCTGTTAAGGATGAGTTATCCATTCTTATCGAGGAGACCATAGATGTGAATATAGGTTATGAGGAAGCCCCTAGTTCATGGATGATCAGGAGAAATTGACCAATTTGTTAAAATAATTTCAAGATATTTTTTCTTGGTCATATGTCGACATGCCAGGGCTTTATCCCTCCCTTGTTATGCATCATTTGATATCTAAGCCTAGTGCTAAGCTTGTTAAGTAGAAAATTAGGAATATGCATCCTAAGGTCACCCTTTTAGTCAAGGAGGAGCTACAAAAACTCCTTAATGTTGATTTTATAAAAGCCATTGACTATTCTGATTGGATCTCCAATATCGTTCCTATGGCTAAGAAGGAAGGAACAATCAGAGTATGTACTAACTTTAGGGACATTAACTTAGCATGTCCCAAGGATGATTTTCCATTTCCCAAAATAGATCAGATTATAGATTTCATCGTCAAATGTGGAATGCTTTTGCTCATGGATGATTTCTCAAGATACAATCAGATCTTGATTACCCCTGAAGATCAGGCCAAGACAACATTCACCACTTCATGGGGTACCTTCTATTGCAAAGTCATACACATTTTGGATGGAAAATTTAGGAGCTATCTATCATGGGGCTATGAATTATATTTTCCATGAAATGATGCATGATATTCTCAAATACTATGTAGATGATCTTCTATCTCGCTCCATAGGATAAAAGGATCATATCTGTGATTTGAGAAAAATATTTGAAAGTTTTCGGTAGTTCAAGGTTCATCTTAAACCTGCTAAGTGTGTGTTTGGAGTCACATCTGGCAAGTTATTAGGCTTCATAGTTTCTAGGTGAGGCATTGAGGTGGACCCCACTAAGATAGCAACTATCACTAACATGCCTCCTCCCCACAACTTGACTAAGCTATGTAGCCTGCAAGGCAAGCTTTAGGTCATTCTTTGATTTATTTCCCTATTAACTAATAAGTGTCAACCCTTTATTAATCTTCTTAATAAATATGTGGTCTTCTAGTGGGATTTTGAGTTTCAGAAAGTTTTTATGATCTCAAGCAGTATCTCACTTCCTTTCCTATATTAGTTACCTCTATGCCTAGTAGGCATTTAATGCTTTATATAGAAGCCATTACTCACGCTTTGGGAGCCATGTTGGCTCAACATTATGATCAAAACAAAGAGCAAGCTACATACTATATCAGAAGAACCTTGGTTTCCTAGAAAACCATGTACAATCCCTTAGATAAGCTTTACCTTATCATAGTGTTTTATTCCTAGAAGCTAAGGCACTACATGCTCAGCCATAGGACATTGATAATTGTAAATTTTGATCCTTTTCTCTATTTGATATCTAAGCCCCACCTTTCAGGTTGAGCTTCTAAGTGGGTGTTGGCCCTTAGTGAGTTTGACTTGACTTTCCTAGGTCAAAAGGCTATTAAGGATTAGGTAATCACTGATTAGTTAGCCTCTGCTCCCCTAGAAGCTACCCATACTTTAGTTGTTGAGTTTCCTAATGAGTGCTTCAATGTTGAAGTTGAAGAGATAGAGTCTTTGTCATGACCCTCCCAGATGGACTTTTGAAATGAAAAAACAATGTATTAAAGAATGATGCTTTAATACTTTGTTTTTGTGCAATAAAGCAGTTATGTAATAGTACTAGATAATGAAGAATATGTTACTACTAACAAATTGCCAATGTGTAGGATCAAATGCACTTGTAAGTGGAATAATTTGAGTCCTCCATCGAAGATGAGGGTACTTGAGATTGAGGAAATGATGATATGACAACTCGAAGGTAACAAGGATAGATACCTTCACATAGGTATGCATTTGGTTAGGGATAATCGTAAATATATAGCCACCATGAGCCCCAATGACCTAGTAGCTATCATAAGTTATCAAGGTAGAGACAAGTGACTAAATTTATGGAAATATCTCCCTCTTTGTTTGTGCTCATATTTAATTATCTTTTACTTTAGCACTTCACCTCAACAATGTGGAATTTTAGAATGAATGAACTGTCTTCATAACTTCTTGATAAAAAGGATGTCTTATTTTAGATAGCTATTCATTTAAATAAATGGTAGATTTATTTTAAATGATAAATAGATTTATTCTTAAATGAAAAGAATATATTATGCTATGCTAGATAGTCATTCATTTAAATAAATGGTAGATTTATTTTAAATGATAAATAGATTTATTCTTAAATGAAAAGAATGTCTTATGCTATGCTAGATAGTAATTCATTTAAATAAATGGTAGATTTATTTTAAATGATAAATATATTTATTCTTAAATAAAAAGAATGTCTTATGCTATGCTAGATATTCATTCATTTAAATAAATGGTAGCTTTATTTTAAATGATAAATAGATTTATTATTAAATGAAAATAATATCTTATGCTATGCTGGAAAGTCATTCATTTAAATAAATAGTAAATTTATTTAAATGATAAATAGATTTATTCTTGAATATATAGAATACCTTATTTTAGGTAACCATTCATTTAAATAAAATGGTAAGATTTATGTTAAATAATAGTTGGATGCATTATTAAATAAAAAAAGTAAAGAAGCAATAAAAAAATCTATTTCGCTTACCTCAAATTGGGCAGGCCACCTAGAACAGAGTCTAGCTGGTGTAGAGGGATGACTCCATCAACGTAAGAATGGCTTCGTGAGAGTGAGGGGATGGTTACCTCTATGTGAAGAAAAATACTTCAATGTTGGTGGCAACATGGAAAGGCAGGAGTAACAGACATCTCCTCTACCACCCGATGAAGGGGTACAAAAGTAATGGTAGTGGTTGGTAGATGAAAGTTGAAGATAAAATGAGAGGGGTCCTACGACAAGGTAAGGGGAGAGCTCAAAAATGGAAGAAGAGACAAGAGCAGAGGGGAGAAAGAAAGGCTAGGGAATTGAGAAGGTGGGGTTCTCAAACCCAGTCATATGACCATATAAATCCAGCAGAGCAGACAACAAGATTGGTATTGCAAGCTCATTACCCTGTTAAAGCCTTGATATAGCTTTTTTTATGGTTGAGCATATCTCATTGCCTTTGTTATGGACTTGTGTAGCTCACTACCTTTGTTATGACTGAGCGTAGCTTGCTACCACTATTATGGTTGATAATAGCTCACTACTGTTGTTATGGATGAGAAAATCTTGTTACCTTGTTAAAGCCTTGTTATAGCTCTATTATGGCTGAGCGTAGCTCACAACCACTATTATGGCCAAGAAAAGCTCGTTGCCTTGTTAAATACTTGTTATAGATCTATTATGGCCAAGTGGAGCTTGCTACCTTTATTATGGTTGATCGTAGCTCATTGCCACTGTTATGGTTGAGCGTAGATCACTGCTATTGTTATGGTCAAACAAAGCTCACTACCTTGTTAAAGATTTGTTATAGATATGTTATGGCTGAGAATAGAATGCTGTAGCTATTATGGTTGAGCGAATCTCACTACCTTGTTAAATTTTTATTAAATTTTTTATGGTCGAGTGTAGCTCTTTGTCACTCTTATGGTCGAGTGAAGCTCGTTGTCTTGTTAAAGCCTTATTATAGCTCTGTTATGGCTGAGCGTAGCTCACTACCGCTGTTATGGCCGAGCAAAGCTCACTATCTTGTTAAAGATTTTTTATAGCTTTATTATGGCCGAGCGTAGCTCATTGCATCTGTTATGGTTGAGCGTAGCTCACTATCATTGTTATGGCCGAGCAAAGCTCACTGCCTTGTTAAAACTTTGTTATACCCTTGTTATGGTTGAGCGTAGCTTGCTGCATTTGTTATGGTCAAGCAGAGCTCGCTTTCATTGTTATGGTTGAGAATAGCTCACTGCCTCTATTATGGCCAAGCATAGCTCACTGTCTTGTTATAGTTGAGTGTAGCTCATCGCTGAGCATAGCTCACTATTGTTGTGCACCCAAAGTGAAGGGTTGTATGCATAGCATAGCGGGTTAGAAGCACCATCTTAGGAGATTGTAGGGTGGTAGGTAAGAAATCCCCTATTGGTTCTAGTCAAGTAGGAAGCTCATTTTGAGGGAGAAGGTTCCCTTAGTGGTAGACTTCTAATTTAAATTAATATGTTTATGGTTCATTTTGTAAAATGAGGGTATGGGACCTTGCTTTATGAAATGGAATGGATTTTATATTATGTTTATGATTCATTTTGTAAAATGAGGGTATGGGACCTTGCTTTATGAAATGGAATGGATTTATGGAAATAAATATGTTTATGGTTCATTTTGTAAAATGAGGGTATGGGACCTTGCTTTATGAAATGGTATGGAAATAAATATGTTTATGGTTCATTTTGTAAAATGAGGGTATGGGACCTTGCTTTATGAAATGGAATGGATTTTATGGAATTTGTATTATGTTATGATTCATTTTGTAAAATGAGGGTATGGGACCTTGCTTTATGAAATGGAATGGATTTTATGGGAATTTGTATTATGTTATGGTTCATTTTGTAAAATGAGGGTATGGGACCTTGCTTTATGAAATGGAATGGAATTTGTATTATGTTATGGTTCATTTTGTAAAATGAGGGTATGGGACCTTGCTTTATGAAATGGAATGGAAATTATATTATGTTATGGTTCATTTTGTAAAATGAGGGTATGGGACCTTGCTTTATGAAATGATGAGAAATATTTGTGGTACAAACTAAAATATGGTTGCTTGATTTAAATAAGATGAAAGAACCCAATGCATTAAATAGTTAAGGGTATGGGACTTTAATTTTTAAGTGAGGGTTAGATCATTTATTGCAAATAAAGCATAATGTGGGATGCATGGTAGGATGACTCTCATAAGTGGGTGAGAGGGGTCATAGAGAGGGAAGCTCTATGATAATAACTATGCATTAGAAATTTGAATTGCTTGGGTTAATTGTATAGTTGCAATTTGGCAAATAAATGAGTAAATGCATTAGAAGCATGTCTATCCGGATCCATGAGTGTCCTGATCCCCTACTATCCTCACTTGATTGATGGAAGAGTAGGAGGACCAAAGTTAGGAGATGGACTACTTCACAAGTTTTCTCTCTACCTTATTTCTTGCTTGATTATGCAGTAGATTAGATTTACGGGGAGATTTCCCCAATGGATTAAATGAAAGTAATTATTGAAAGCATGGGGTTTTGCCATATTTGCCTATGGATTAAATGAGCATTATTTATTATTGTATTTTGTTATCCTTTTTGATTGAAATGCTATTTAATTATTATCGCATGTTTCCCTTAAATGAATGTTTCTTGCTTGTTTAAATTCGCTTGTTTTGTTAGATTTAGTATCTAGATTTCTCCTTGGTATTCTTATGTGTTTTTTAAAAAAAAAGAATTAAAAGTTGTAAGTTCTAGGTGAACTTAGAGGATGACCTAAGGGCTTAAGACCCCCTTAGGGAGATAGGTTATCTAGGTTTAGAAGTTTGTACCAAGAGTTAAGATAGCTTGTCAGAGGATGAGATTGATAGCTTAACTCATAATGCACGTAGCATGCCCACACATAATGGTTTGTGTGTAGTATGGAGATGCATGTATACCTTCCAATGATTGAGGGTGGTAAGTCTAGCTCATCAAGAATGATGATATGGATGGACTTACATGCATGACATGAGATAGGCCTACATAGAATGAACTTGCGTGAGGGGAATATCATGTGGTATGGTTCTTGAGAAACTTAGGGGATGTCAAACATTAAGTTGGTCTAAGGTTGGGTAGGGATTTATGAATCCTTCTCCTTGATCAATATATATATATATAAACCTTTTTCTTTATTTGTGTGTTTTCTTGTTTTCTTGTGGGTTGTTACATTTGGTATCAGAGCTCTAGGTTCGAGGGTATAGAGCTTCTTATGTGCAAAAAGGAATTCGGGTATGTCCAATGAAATCCTGCTTAGGGTTAAGCAAAAAGGGCTTGGGATAACCTAGAGTCTCTGCTCATTTAGAATCTAAGTGGAATCGGTCCTAAGGAGAGATGAACATTGTGATACCTTAGTATGGGATTTGGTGTCAATGTTACATCATAAACTTGGAACCTTGTCCTAATTAGATTTCTAATGATTGGCAAGAAAGAACTCTGTAATGTGGTTGGGAATTAGTGAATCAACAAATAAACTAGGATCTAATTCTCTTCTTGGTTGGAACCAGATCAAGATGCCACCTAAGGCCAGGATAGAGAGGCCTCCACCTAGATAGACTCGACAAAGTAATGTCAAAGAAGAGATCCAGAATGAGGATCCAAGAAATCCCAATATGGAAATAGAAGAACTTACTACTACAATTGCTGAATTACAAGACCAGTTAAGACAAGTGCTAGAAACTATGGTGAATCAAAATTTGTAGGCTAGAGATTCAAAAGTCAACCAAGTTGAGGGACTGATAGTAGAACAAAATCAAGCAAGAACCCTCTTAGAAAAGGAGATGGTAAGAGACCTAAATAATGTTTGTATCTCCAAATTTTATGGAGAAGGAGAGGGGGATGCAATTGAGGCTTGGTTAAGGGAACTAGAAGTTTTATTTATAGTAAAGGGATATTCCTCAGGAACCCAAATGGTTTGGGCCACTATCTACCTTGAAGGAGCTACCCTAGATTGGTGGGAGACTTATTATGAAGAAACCAAAATAGAGCCGGTAGACATTCCATGGAAATAATTTGTAGACATATTCAAGAAGAGGTTCCTCACGGAGCATTTCTATGCTCTAAAATTTGAGGAGTTCACCAGTCTAAGGCAAGGAACCAACTCAGTGGAGATATACTACAGGAAGCTAGTAAAGTTGCTAAAATATGTACCCGCCTATAACAAGAAAATGTGGATTCATAAGTTTACCCATGGATTGCAATCAAGGTTGAAGCATGATGTAGAGATGCAAGAACCTAAGTCATTGCAAAAGGTATATGACCTGGAAAAGAAAGTAGAGTCACATTTTCGTTACAAATATGAAACCTTGACTGATCAGGAATGATAGGAATTAAAGAAGAGGAATAGCAATGGGTTTATAAAATGGGAGGCCGAGCAAGAATGGAAGGCTAAGAATCCCCAGAATCTAGAGAAGAAATTCAATGGAGGCCAAAATAAGTTTAAAAAGAACTTTTATAAGAAAGGCCACAAACCCAATAATGCTAAACCCCCTTCACAGAAGCCACCAGGCCCCATTCTAGAAATTAAGGATGAAGAGCAGAAGATGAAAAAGAAACAAGGACCCAAGGATGGATGCTATCATTGTCGAGGAGCACACTTTGCTAACCAGTGCCCATATCAACCAGGGCCAAGCACACCTAGCACTAAAGGAAAGGAACCGATGCATAAGATCTATGTTGCAACTGGGAATCAAAAACTTGAAGGATAGACCACTCCACTGATCATAAAAGGTAATATTTTTGACAAACAAGTAAATATATTAATAGATAGTGGAGCTACTAATAGTTTCATTTCTTGTAAGTTAGCCAAAGATATGCTGGAAAGGCCAGGGTATTTGGCTCATGGATGGAAGGTTGAGTATGGATCTAGATAGACCTACTCCGTAAACCAATGTTTCCCAATGATGGAAATTACATTAGTTGATGGAACTATGGAAGGATGCTTATATGTAGCCCCACTTCATGCCTTTGATGTAATTTTGGGAATGGATTGGCTACAGGCCCATAAAGTCATAGTCAACTTCCAAGATAGATGGATCGAGTATTCCAAGGAAGGTGAGGCAATATGGTGAATTCATAGCAAACAAGGGGTATTTAAACCCTAGATGTTGTCAGCTATGCAATTAAAGAAAGCCCTCAAGAAAGGAGGGATTGTCTATGTGGTAAAGATGAATGAAGTCAAAAAGAACTTGAAGGGAGAAATGTCTGAGACTTACCCAATTTTGCAAGAATTCTAGGATGTGTTTCTTGAGGATCTACCTAGGCTCCCTCCAATATGAGAATTTGAATTCACCATTTATCTTATACCAGGAGTGAAACCGATTTACCAATATTCGTATAGGATATCACCCATTGAGATGTAAGAGTTGAAAGTGCAATTGCAAGAACTATTAAATAAGGGGTTGATAAAACCGAGTGTGTCACCTTGGGGTGCAGCTAATCTATTTGTAAATAAGAAGGATGCGTATTTAATATTATGTATCAACTATAGAATGTTTAATAAAGCTAAAATCAAGAACCGATACCCCCTACCCAGGATCAAAGATTTATTCGACCAACTAGGATATGCCATGATATTTACCAAGATAGATTTAAGATCAAGATATCACCAATTGAGGATACATGAGGAGGACACTCACAAAATAATATTTAAGACAAGGTATGAACATTATGATTTCATCGTACTACCTTTTGGTCTGACTAATACCCCCGCTACCTACTCGTTGGACATTTTGAGTCAAAGTTGTCATTGATGTCAAGGAACGAAGTTGTCATTGATGTCAAGGAATAAGCTACAGTTGATGTCAAAAGGTCAAAAGGAATAATGCGAGAGGTTGATTGAAAATATGTCATAATATTATTTTTATATTATGTGAGGCAAAAATAAAGGGTTTTTTTCATAAGGTTTTTATTAAAACCATGGTGGCAAAATGATTTTTTATTAAATCATTATGAGCAACAAAAAATTTTTATTTAACCCCCAAGGAGGCTTTAATTTTTATAAAGCCAAAGGTTACAAAGTTAATTTATAAAATTTAAATTCTAAATAGAATTTAAATGATTTATAAATTAATTATGCATATTATAAAGGCGTCGACGTCCAAGTTTAATACACCACCGACGTGCAATATTTGGAAGGCAAAAGGTATTTAAACCTTTGCCTAAGTTCAAAACCAAGCATTCGAATTTCCTCCGATTATTTCCACGCCAAAAATCATGCTAAGATTCATGGAGAAAGTGCCAAGGAGCAGCGAACAAAAGGCTCATGCATTCAGTGAGAAAGGAATGCATCGAACACGCTACATGGCAAGAGGAGAAGGGAGCCAAGGGCTCTAAAGGATTCGACAAAATATTAAAGCACCTTCTATGCTTTTAGTGGGCACGTGAGCGCTTGGCTCACATGGCTAGCAAGCCATGGCCAAGGTGCTAGCAAGGGAGAGAGTGCAAGATCAAATCCCACGAAACATGGAGCGGGAGATATAAAAAGGTTTTTATATTTTTGATTTAATTTTTTAATTAAGTTGCTAAGGTTGTGGAGAGATAAGGGTTGTTAATAGAAATAAAAATTATTCTTTGCTTTGCTAAGGCTAGGGAGAGATAAGGGGTAAATTGGTTATGATATTTACCTAAGTGGTAAATGGAAATTTTCTAGGGTAATATTGTTTTTACCTTAGGGAATTAAAAATTTGATTTATTGCATATATTTGGTAAAGTGACTTAATCAATTATTGCAATATTGAGAAGAGTAAGGTGTGTTTGGTCAATTATTGTTGATGGATGATTTCTTTAAGATGGAGTAATAAGGTGTATGTAAGTTTTGATATTTACATTGTATCTTTGAGAGAGTTTATCACCTTATAACTTCTTTGAGCTTGGCAAAGAAGTGTTTGTGGTTGTGGCAGATTTTTGAGGTTCCTTCATCATCAAGAAAAAGGTATGGGCACATTCTTCCATAGTTGAGTTGATTGGTTGGTTTTCTGGAAAACAAGTTTGGAGTGAAAAGGACTTAAGTAGGTCTCCTTATTGAGTGTGTTGAGTTAATGCTTCAAGGTTTTCTGGAATAAAGAGTTGTTGTTAAAACCTTGTTTTATAAGCATTGTTGTTGAAGCCATTGGTTGAGTGAAGAACTTGAACTAGGGTTTGAAAAGAACATGAGTATCATTGTTATGTGAGATTGTTTTATAAGCATTGTTGTTGAAGCCATTGGTTGAGTGAAGAACTTGAACTAGGGTTTGAAAAGAACATGAGTATCATTGTTATGTGAGATTGGTTGATAAGCATTGTTGGAAACATTTTGAGTGAAGGTTCATATGCTTGGACTAGGGTTTGTAAGCAAGGATTGTTTCATTGAGTGATTGGTTGAGTAGAGTTGGTTGAGCCTAGTCAAGTGGATGTGTGAAGTGATTGTTCAAGTTCTATAAAACAAACTATTCTATATTCTAAATTGATTTGAGGAAGTGATTGAACATTGAGGTGATTGTGAAGCATATTGAGTCTCTAACAATTCTCTGTATGTTTTTGAAAGAGTGATTGAAAGTGATTGAGCATTGAGGTGATTGTGAAGCATATTGAGTCTCTAAAAATTCTTTGTATGTTTTTGAAAGAGTGATTGAAAGTGATTGAGCATTGAGGTGAATGTGAAGCATATTGAGTCTCTAAAAATTCTCTGTATGTTTCTAAAAGAGTGATTGAAAGTAATTGAGCATTGTGATGAGTATAGAGCATATTGAGTCTCTAATAATTCTCTTTATGTTTCTATGAGTTTGGACAAGTTCTAGTGTGGACTTGTTGAGTAGATTTGAGGTAAGTTTTTGCCATACCAGAGACAGATATTGAGGATAGATTTGTGCTAGATCGAAGGAATGTGTTTAGTATAGATTTGAGGATAGAGTTTTGGTGCAGATTTGAGGACAGGTTTATGCTAGACTAGATACAGATATTGAGGATAGATTTGTGCTAGACCGAAGGACTATGTTTAGTATAGATTCAAGGATAGAGTTTGGTGTAGATTTGAGGATAGGTTTGTGCCAGACCAGAGACAGAGATTGAGGATAGATTTGTGCTAGACCGAAGGACTATGTTTAGTACATATTTGAGATAGAGCTTTGGAGGTGATAGAGTTGAGGACAGAGATCTCCAGCCAGAGTAGGGAAGACATGTGTCTTCTATGGATAGAGTTCCATTTGCTAAGGGTAGTGGAGGTAGAGGTCTTCTAGAGGATCACCATCCAGAGAGGAGTTAGGAGATTGGTGTCTCCTGTGGATAGAGATCCATGAAATTTGATTAGGGGATTGGTGTCTCCTTTGGATAGAGATCCATAAACATTGTAATAGGGAAAGGATTCCCAAGAGATTGATTGAGAAAATTTTAGTGAAATATTTTCTCCATGGAGTAGCCCACATTGGGTGAACCACGTAAATTTTGGTGTCTCTATTGTGTGTGGTGATTTGTGCATTGCTTTGATTATTGCTATTGATATTGCTATCTATACATTGCATAATATTGATTGGGAAAGAAAAGTAAAAAGTGGTCTTATACTGTTCACCCCCTCCTCTCAGTATAAGCTTGTGTTCTTCAATTGGTATCATAGAGGGTTCCTTCGGAAGAGTTTAATAACTTGAAGGAAAATCTAACAAGAACACAATGGATTCTAAGAATGGATCATCAGATAATTCAGCACCAGTATTTTATGGAAGTGACTACATATATTGGAGTATGAGAATGAAGATTTACCTGATGGCACTTGGCAATGAGATTTGGGAAGCAGTTGAAAATGGATACATACCACTAGTTGATCCACCTATAGATAAGGAAGGTAAGCTTCTACATCATTACAATTCAAAAGAAATGAATGCAATTTTGAGAGGTTTGCATAGAATAGAGTCCATAAAAGTTATGCATTGTCAAGATGCAAAAGGAATGTGGGATAAATTGCAAAGTATATATGAAGGAGATAAAGGTGTCAAGAAAGCAAAGATACAAAATCTCAAAGGACAATTTGAAGAGTTAAGAATGAAGGATGAGGAAAACATTAGTACTTATCTACTTTGAGTCGATGAGGTTGTTAATGCTATGCAAGGACTTGGACTTAAGGTTGAAGAATCAGATGTTTGTGATAAGGTCTTAAGATCTCTTCCAAAAATATTTAGTGAAAATATTTTTGCTATAGAAGAATCAAAGGATGGTGATTCTTTGACAAGAGATATGTTTCTTGGTATTCTTACAGCTTTTGAGTTGAGAACAAAATAACCTAATCCCTAGAAGGAAGCAACCTTCAAAGCAATCAAGAAGACAAAGGGTAAGAAGTTAGAATCAAGCAATGAGTCATCCAATGATGAAGAAGCTAATTATAGTAGAAGGAATAAGGATTCAAGAAGATCTAGAGATGCAAAATCTGTTAGATGTTTCAATTGTGGAAAGTATGGTCATTATGCAACTGATTGTCAAGAAGCTAAGAATAACAATGATGAAGAAAAATAGGATCACAGAAATAGGGAATCAAAAAGATACATGTATCAAAAGAAAAGCAAGGATGGACAAAGTAGACAAGGAAAGAAGTTCTTCCAAAGGCAAAAGAGGAGCTACTATGCAGACAAGGCAAGTAAGTACTCAAGTGATAGTGATAATAGTTTTTTAGATAATGATAATGATGAAGTCCTATTTATGATTGAAGAAAAAGAAGTCAAGAAAAGGTCACCAATAATTCTCAAGTGTTTTAGATGTGGTAACTTTGGACATCTTGAAGATAGTTGTACAAGAAATGGTTTCAATTTTAGTGATGATGAATATGAAGATACACTTGAAGGACCAGAAGAGAATATTCTAATGGCTCTAGAGAAATAAGAAAGTGATCCTATAGAAGACAAGTCAAAAGAAAATGAAGATGTGGACAAAGGTAAACAAATAGAGGAAGAATCAGATAAATAAGGATATGATCTCAAGGGAGAACTTATTTATGCTCTTGACATAAGTAAAGAAGGTAAGAAAGCAAAACTCTAAACTTGAGTTTCAGTTTCAAGAATGTGATGAAGAGAGAAAAATGCTTATAGAGGATCTAGACAAATCAAAGGCTAAGACAAAGAAGTTCAAGGATAAGTTAGAAGCAAAGGTCTTAGAATGTGAAAGGCTAGAACAAGAGGTAGCTTCATTAAAGATGGAAGTCAAAAACTCCAAAGTCAAGCTACAAGGGTTCAAAAATAGCTCAAAGAACTTAGATAAGTTCATCAAGATACAAAAGCCTACATCAAGCAAGATAGGTCTTGGATTTGAATAGGAACAAAAGAAATGGGAAGAGAAGTCAACCTCAAGCTCTGAAGGAGAAGAAACTTCAGAAGAAGATAGTGTAAGAGAAAGTGAGACATCTGAGGATGAGTTGGACAATAGAAAGTTCAACAAGGATAGGAACAATGCACAAAGAAGAAATAGATGGAACAACAATCAGAATAGGTCAAGAGAGACTAAGAGACCAATGAGGTCAAGACAAGGAAATTTCAATGGAAGATGTTTCTCATGTCACAAGTTTGGACACATGGCTTCACAGTGCAGGACACATGAAAGATAAGAATATGGAAATTTTAGAAACATACAACTTTTCCATGGGTATTGCTACTCATGTAATCCGTTTGGTCACAAGGCAATGAATTGCAGGGTTCATGATAGAAAAGGATATGGCCTCACTAGGAGAAATCCTAAGACATTTGCACCTCCAAGGAATAATAACATTAAGTGTTATAAGTGCAATAATGATGGACACACAACAAAGTGGTGTAGAGCAGACATTCCAGAATCAAGTATGAACAGGAACAGGAATAGGAACAAGAAAAGGGATATGGATATGAACAAGAATAGGAATAGGAACATGGATATGAACATGAACAAGAACAAGAATAGGAATAGGAACAGGAACAAGAAAATGGACATGGATAGGAACATGGACATGGAAAGGAATAGTCAGAGGAATCAGAAGGATCAGATAAGAAGAAAAGAGGATAAAGGTAAAGACCAGTGCTTGCTAGGAGTAGAAATACTCCCACCCCAGAATTAACCACCTCAAGAGGAGGTGGGGGAGGGGCTAAGCTAAGAGGCTCATTCTTAGCCCCGAGCCCCAAAGGTGACCCTTTGCCATTGATGTCAAAGGGGGGAGAGATTTGAAGAGAGCATTGAGCCAGGGGGAGCAATGTCCCAGGGGGAGCAGAACAAAGAAAAGGTTAAGTTTTTGGTAAAAATAATTTGGGTTGCCATCAATGACAAAGGGGGATATTGTTGGACATTTTGAGTCAAAGTTGTCATTGATGTCAAGGAATAAGCTACAGTTGATGTCAAAAGGTCAAAAGGAATAATGCGAGAGGTTGATTGAAAAGATGTCATAATATTATTTTTATATTATGTGAGGCAAAAATAAAGGGTTTTTGAAACCATGATAAGGGTTTTTATTAAAACCATGGTGGCAAAATGATTTTTTATTAAATCATTATGAGCAACAAAAAGTTTTTATTTAACCCCCAAGGAGGCTTTAATTTTTATAAAGCCAAAGGTTACAAAGTTAATTTATAAAATTTAAATTCTAAATAGAATTTAAATGATTTATAAATTAATTATGCATATTATAAAGGCACCGACGTCCAAGTTTAATACACCATCGACGTGCAAGATTTGGAAGGCAAAAGGTATTTAAACCTTTGCCTAAGTTCAAAACCAAGCATTCGAATTTCCTCCGATTATTTTCATGCCAAAAATCATGCTAAGATTCATGGAGAAAGTGCCAAGGAGCAACGAACAAAAAGGCTCATGCATTCAGTGAGAAAGGAACGCATCGAACACGCTACGTGGCAAGAGGAGAAGGGAGCCAAGGGCTCTAAAGGATTCGGTAAAATATTAAAGCACCTTCTACGCTTTTAGTGGGCACGTGAGCGCTTGGCTCACATGGCTAGCAAGCCATGGCCAAGGTGCTAGCAAGGGAGAGAGTGCAAGATCGAATCCCGTGAAATGCGGAGCGGGAGATATAAAAAGGTTTTTATATTTTTGATTTAATTTTTAATTAAGTTGCTAAGGTTGTGGAGAGATAAGGGTTGTTAATAGAAATAAAAATTATTCTTTGCTTTGCTAAGGCTAGGGAGAGATAAGGGGTAAATTGGTTATGATATTTACCTAAGTGGTAAATGGAAATTTACTAGGGTAATATTATTTTTACCTTAGGGAATTAAAAATTGATTTATTGCATATATTTGGTAAAGTGACTTAATCAATTATTGCAATATTGAGAAGAGTAAGGTGTGTTTGGTCAATTATTGTTGATGGATGATTTCTTTAAGATGGAGTAATAAGGTGTATGTAAGTTTTGATATTTACATTGTATCTTTGAGAGAGTTTATCACCTTATAACTTCTTTGAGCTTGGCAAAGAAGTGTTTGTGGTTGTGGCAGATTTTTGAGGTTCCTTCATCATCAAGAAAAAGGTATGGGCACATTCTTCCATAGTTGAGTTGATTGGTTGGTTTTCTGGAAAACAAGTTTGGAGTGAAAAGGACTTAATTAGGTCTCCTTATTGAGTGTGTTGAGTTAATGCTTCAAGGTTTTCTGGAATAAAGAGTTGTTGTTAAAACCTTGTTTTATAAGCATTGTTGTTGAAGCCATTGGTTGAGTGAAGAACTTGAACTAGGGTTTGAAAAGAACATGAGTATCATTGTTATGTGAGATTGTTTTATAAGCATTGTTGTTGAAGCCATTGGTTGAGTGAAGAACTTGAACTAGGGTTTGAAAAGAACATGAGTATCATTGTTATGTGAGATTGGTTGATAAGCATTGTTGGAAATATTTTGAGTGAAGGTTCATATGCTTGGACTAGGGTTTGTAAGCAAGGATTGTTTCATTGAGTGATTGGTTGAGTAGATTTGGTTGAGCCTAGTCAAGTGGATGTGTGAAGTGATTGTTCAAGTTCTATAAAACAAACTATTCTATATTCTGAATTGATTTGAGGAAGTGATTGAACATTGAGGTGATTGTGAAGCATATTGAGTCTCTAACAATTCTCTGTATGTTTTTGAAAGAGTGATTGAAAGTGATTGAGCATTGAGGTGATTGTGAAGCATATTGAGTCTCTAACAATTCTTTGTATGTTTTTGAAAGAGTGATTGAAAGTGATTGAGCATTGAGGTGAATGTGAAGCATATTGAGTCTCTAACAATTCTCTGTATGTTTCTAAAAGAGTGATTGAAAGTAATTGAGCATTGTGATGAGTATAGAGCATATTGAGTCTCTAACAATTCTCTTTATGTTTCTATGAGATTGGACAAGTTCTAGTGTGGACTTGTTGAGTAGATTTGAGGATAGGTTTATGCCTAACCAGAGACAAATATTGAGGATAGATTTGTGCTAGATCGAAGGACTATGTTTAGTATAGATTTGAGAATAAATTTTGGTGTATATTTGAGGATAGGTTTGTGGCAGACTGAAGATAAATATTGAGGATAGATTTGTGCTAGACCAAAGGACTATGTTTAGTATAGATTCAAGGATAGAGTTTGTGTAGATTTGAGGATAGGTTTGTGCTAGACCAGAGATAGATATTGAGGATAGATTTGTGCTAGACCGAAGGACTGTGTTTAGTATATATTTGAGATAGATCTTTGGAGGTGACAGAGTTGAGGATAGAGATCTCCAACCAGAGTAGGGAAGATATGTGTCTTCTATGGATAGAGTTCCATTTTCTAAGGGTAGTGGAGGCAGAGGTCTTCTAGAGGATCACCATCTAGAGTAGAGTTAGGAGATTGGTGTCTCCTGTGGATAGAGATCCATGAACTTTGATTAGGGGATTGGTGTCTCCTTTGGATAGAGATCCATAAACATTGTAATAGGGAAAGGATTCCCAAGAGATTGATTGAGAAAATTTTAGTGAAATATTTTCTCCGTGGAGTAGCCCACATTGGGTGAACCACGTAAATTTTGGTGTCTCTATTGTGTGTGGTGATTTGTGCATTGCTTTGATTATTGCTATTGATATTGCTATCTATACATTGCATAATATTGATTGGGAAAGAAAAGTAAAAAGTGGTCTTATACTGTTCACCCCCTCTTAGTATAAGCTTGTGTTCTTCAATTGGTATCAGAGTGGGTTCCTTCGGAAGAGTTTAACAGCTTGAAGGAAAATCTAACAAGAACACAATGGATTCTAAGAATGGATCATCAGATAATTCAGCACCAGTATTTGATGGAAGTGACTACATATATTGGAGTATGAGAATGAATATTTACCTGATGGCACTTGGCAATGAGATTTGGGAAGCAGTTGAAAATGGATACATACCACCAGTTGATCCACCTACAGATAAGGAAGGTAAGCTTCTACAACATTACAATTCAAAAGCAATGAATGCAATTTTGAGAGGTTTGCATAGAACAGAGTCCATAAAAGTTATGCATTGTCAAGATGCAAAAGGAATGTGGGATAAATTGCAAAGTATATATGAAGGAGATAAAGGTGTCAAGAAAGCAAAGATACGAAATCTCAAAGGACAATTTGAAGAGTTAAGAATGAAGGATGAGGAAAACATTAGTACTTATCTACTTCGAGTCGATGAGGTTGTTAATGCTATGCAAGGACTTGGACTTAAGGTTGAAGAATCAAATGTTTGTGATAAGGTCTTAAGATCTCTTCCAAAAATATTTAGTGAAAATATTTCTGCTATAGAAGAATCAAAGGATGGTGATTCTTTGACAAGAGATATGTTGCTTGGTATTCTTACATCTTTTGAGTTGAGAACAAAATAACCTAATCCCTAGAAGGAAGCAGCCTTCAAAGCAATCAAGAAGACAAAGGGTAAGAAGTCAGAATCAAGCAATGAGTCATCCAATGATGAAGAAGCTAATTATGGTAGAAGGAATAAGGATTCAAGAAGATCTAGAGATGCAAAATCTATTAGATGTTTCAATTGTGGAAAGTATGGTCATTATGCAACTGATTGTCAAGAAGCTAAGAATAACAATGATGAAGAAAAATAGGATCACAAAAATAGGGAATCAGAAAGATACAAGCATCAAAATAAAAGCAAGGATGGACAAAGCAGACAAGGAAAGAAGTTCTTCCAAAGGTAAAAGAGGAGCTACTATGCAGACAAGGCAAGTAAGTACTCAAGTGATAGTGATAACAGTTTTTTAGATAATGATAATGATGAAGTCCTATTTATGATTGAAGAAAAAGAAGTCAAGAAAAGGTCACCAATAATTCTCAAGTGTTTTAGATGTGGTAACTTTGGACATCTTGAAGATAGTTGTACAAGAAATGGTTTCAGTTTTAGTGATGATGAATATGAAGATACACTTGAAGGACCAGAAGAGAATATTCTAATGGCTCTAGAGAAAGAAGAAAGTGATCCTATAGAAGACAAGTCAAAAGAAAATGAATATGTGGACAAAGGCAAACAAATAGAGGAAGAATCAGATAAATAAGGATATGATCTCAAGGGAGAACTTATTTATGCTCTTGACACAGTAAAGAAGGTAAGAAAGCAAAACTCTAAACTTGAGTTTCAGTTTCAAGAATGTGATGAAGAGAGAAAAATGCTTATAGAGGATCTAGACAAATCAAAGGCTAAGACAAAGAAGTTCAAGGATAAGTTAGAAGCAAAGGTCTTAGAATGTGAAAGGCTAGAACAAGAGGTAGCTTCATTAAATATGGAAGTCAAAAACTCCAAATTCAAGCTACAAGGGTTCAAAAATAGCTCAAAGAACTTAGATAAGTTCATCAAGATACAAAAGCCTACATCAAGCAAGATAGGTCTTGGATTTGAACAGGAACAAAAGAAATGGGAAGAGAAGTCAACCTCAAGCTCTAAAGGAGAAGAAAATTTAGAAGAAGAAACTTTAGAAGAAGATAGTGTAAGAGAAAGTGAGACATCTGAGGATGAGTTGGACAATAGAAAGTTCAACAAGGATAGGAATAATGCACAAAGAAGAAATAGATGGAACAACAATCAGAATAGGTCAAGAGAGACTAAGAGACCAATGAGGTCAAGACAAGGAAATTTCAATGGAAGGTGTTTCTCATGTCACAGGTTTGGACACATGGCTTCACAGTGCAGGACACATGAAAGACAGGAAAATGGAAATTTTAGAAACATACAACTTTTCCATGGGTATTGCTACTCATGTAATCAGTTTGGTCACAAGGCAATGAATTGCAGGGTTCATGATAGAAAAGGATATGGCCTCACTAGGAGAAATCCTAAGACATTTGCACCTCCAAGGAATAATAACATTAAGTGTTATAAGTGCAATAATGATGGACACACAACAAAGTGGTGTAGAGCAGACATTCCAGAATCAAGTATGAACAGGAACAGGAACAGAATAGGAAAAGGGATATGGATATGAACAGGAATAGGAATAGGAACAAGGATATGAACATGAATAAGAATAGGAATAGGAACAAGGAACAAGAAAATGGACATGGATAGGAACATGGACATGGAAAGGAATAGTCAGAGGAATCAAAAGGATCAGATAAGAAGAAAAGAGGATAAAGGTAAAGACCAGTGCTTGCTGGGAGTAGAAATACTCCCACCCCAGAATTAACCACCTCAAGAGGAGGTGGGGGAGGGGCTAAGCTAAGAGACTCATTCTTAGCCCCGAGCCCCAAAGGTGACCCTTTGCCATTGATGTCAAAGGGGGAGAGATTTGAGTAAGGGGGAGAGATTTGGTATTTGAGTAAAGAGGAGAGATTTGAAGAGAGCATTGAGCCAGGGGGAGCAATGTCCCAGGGGGAGCAAAACAAAGAAAAGGTTAAGTTTTTGGTAAAAATAATTTGGGTTGCCATCAATGACAAAGGGGGAGATTGTTGGACATTTTGAGTCAAATTTGTCATTGATGTCAAGGAACGAAGTTGTCATTGATGTCAAGGAATAAGCTACAGTTGATGTCAAAAGGTCAAAAGGAATAATGCGAGAGGTTGATTGAAAAGATGTCATAATATTATTTTTATATTATGTGAGGCAAAAATAAAGGGTTTTTAGTGAGAAGGGTTTTTATTAAAACCATGGTGGCAAAATGATTTTTTATTAAATCATTATGAGCAACAAAAAGTTTTTATTTAACCCCCAAGGAGGCTTTAATTTTTATAAAGCCAAAGGTTACAAAGTTAATTTATAAAATTTAAATTCTAAATAGAATTTAAATGATTTATAAATTAATTATGCATACTATAAAGGCACCGACGTCCAAGTTTAATACACCATCGACGTGCAATATTTGGAAGGCAAAAGGTATTTAAACCTTTGCCTAAGTTCAAAACCAAGCATTCGAATTTCCTCCGATTATTTCCACACCAAAAATCATGCTAAGATTCATGGAGAAAGTGCCAAGGAGCAGCGAACAAAAGGCTCATGCATTCATTGAGAAAGGAGCGCATCGAACACGCTACGTGGCAAGAGGAGAAGGGAGCCAAGGGCTCTAAAGGATTCAATGAAATATTAAAGCACCTTCTACGCTTTTAGTGGGCACGTGAGCGCTTGGCTCACATGGCTAGCAAGCCACAACCAAGGCGCTAGCAAGGGAGAGAGTGCAAGATCGAATCCTGTGAAACGCAGAGCGGGAGATATAAAAAGGTTTTTATATTTTTTATTTAATTTTTAATTAAGTTGCTAAGGTTGTGGAGAGATAAGGGTTGTTAATAGAAATAAAAATTATTCTTTGCTTTGCTAAGGCTAGGGAGAGATAAGGGGTAAATTGGTTATGATATTTACCTAAGTGGTAAATGGAAATTTACTAGGGTAATATTGTTTTTACCTTAGGGAATTAAAAATTGATTTATTGCATATATTTGGTAAAGTGACTTAATCAATTATTGCAATATTGAGAAGAGTAAGGTGTGTTTGGTCAATTATTGTTGATGGATGATTTCTTTAAGATGGAGTAATAAGGTGTATGTAAGTTTTGATATTTACATTGTATCTTTGAGAGAGTTTATCATCTTATAACTTCTTTGAGCTTGGCAAAGAAGTGTTTGTGGTTGTGGCAGATTTTTGAGGTTCCTTCATCATCAAGAAAAAGGTATGGGCACATTCTTCCATAGTTGAGTTGATTGGTTGGTTTTCTTGAAAACAAGTTTGGAGTGAAAAGGACTTAAGTAGGTCTCCTTATTGAGTGTGTTGAGTTAATGCTTCAAGGTTTTCTGGAATAAAGAGTTGTTGTTAAAACCTTGTTTTATAAGCATTGTTGTTGAAGCTGGTGTGAAAACTTGAACTATTGAAAAGAAAGGTAGATTGTTTTATAAGATTGTTGTTGAAGCCATTGGTTGAGTGAAGAACTTGAACTAGGGTTTGAAAAGAACATGAGTATCATTGTTATGTGAGATTGGTTGATAAGCATTGTTGGAAATATTTTGAGTGAAGGTTCATATGCTTGGACTAGGGTTTGTAAGCAAGGATTGTTTCATTGAGTGATTGGTTGAGTAGAGTTGGTTGAGCCTAGTCAAGTGGATGTGTGAAGTGATTGTTCAAGTTCTATAAAATAAACTATTCTATATTCTGAATTGATTTGAGGAAGTGATTGAACATTGAGGTGATTGTGAAGCATATTGAGTCTCTAACAATTCTTTGTATGTTTCTGAAAGAGTGATTGAAAGTGATTGAGAATTGAGGTGATTGTGAAGCATATTGAGTCTCTAAAAATTCTCTGTATGTTTTTGAAAGAGTGATTGAAAGTGATTGAGCATTGAGGTGAATGTGAAGCATATTGAGTCTCTAACAATTCTCTGTATGTTTCTAAAAGAGTGATTGAAAGTAATTGAGCATTGTGATGAGTATAGAGCATATTGAGTCTCTAACAATTCTCTTTATGTTTCTATGAGATTGGACAAGTTCTAGTGTGGACTTGTTGAGCAGATTTGAGGACAGGTTTATGCCAAACCAGAGACAAGTATTGAGGATATATTTGTGCTAGATTTAAGGATTGTGTTTAGTACAGATTCAAGGATAGATTTGGTGCAGATTTGAGGATAGGTTTGTGCCATACCAGAGATAGAGATTGAGGATAGATTTGTGCTAGATCGAAGGACTATGTTTAGTACAGATTTGAGGATAGATTTTGGTGTAGATTTGAGGATATGTTTGTGCTAGACTAGAGATAGATATTGAGGATAGATTTGTGCTAGACTGAAGGACTGTGTTTAGTACATATTTGAGATAGAGCTTTGGAGGTGACAGAGTTGAGGATAGAGATCTCCATCCAGAGCAGGGAAGATAGGTGTCTTCTATGGATAGAGTTCCATTTTCTAAGGGTAGTGGAGGTAGAGGTCTTCTAGAGGATCACCAGCTAGAGCAGAGTTAGGATATTGGTGTCTCCTATGGATAGAGATCCATGAAATTTGATTAGGGGATTGGTGTCTCCTTTGGATAGAGATCCATAAACATTGTAATAGGGAAAGGATTCCCAAGAGATTGATTGAGAAAATTTTAGTGAAATATTTTCTTCGTGGAGTAGCCCACATTGGGTGAACCACGTAAATTTTGGTGTCTCTATTGTGTGTGGTGATTTGTGCATTGCTTTGATTACTGCTATTGATATTGCTATCTATACATTGCATAATATTGATTGGGAAAGAAAAGTAAAAAGTGGTCTTATACTGTTCACCCCCCTCTCAGTATAAGCTTGTGTTCTTCACCTTCATGAATTTAGTGAACAATATGTTCAAAAGGTATCTCAACCAGTTTGTCCTTGCGTTCTTGGATTATATCCTAATATATTCTTGGAGAAATGAAGAGCACGTCAAGCATCTGATTCTTGAGGGATAATCAGAAAAGATAGAAGCCATGTTAAACTAGCCACATCCTACCAATGTTATAGAAGTAAGGATCTTCATGGGCTTAGCAAGCTATTACCGACATCACATAAAATATTTCTCAAAGATTACTTTGGTAATAAGAACCTTTGAAAGAAAGGAAATAAATTCAAATGGACAAAAAAGTGTGAAGTTGCTTTTGCACCGTTGAAGCAAAAACTCACTATTGCACAATGCTGAAGATTCTAGACCCCTAAGGAGATTTTACAGTGTGCATGAATGCATCATTGGAAGGATTAGGGGAAGTACTCATGCAAAGGGAGTCTATAGTAGCTTATACTTCAAGGAAGCTCAAGAAGCACAAAGTCAACTACGCTACTCATGATTTGGAATTAGCCACTATAGTACATGCCCTGAAGGTCTAGCACCACTATCTAGTAGGAAGACCCTTTGAATTAAAAATAGATCATCAAATTCTTAAGTACATATTCACCCAACCAATACTCAATGCAAGGCAAAGAAGGTGGGTCGAGTTTCTTGCTGAGTATGACTTTGAAATTGAGTACATAAAATAGAAATAAAATAGGGTGGAATATGCTCTAAGTAGAAGAAGATATATAGCAATCCTAACCAAAATTCATGTAAAGCTCATGGACCAAGTAAAGCAGGAGCAAAAATGGGATGAGTATTGCTAATAAATTCAAGAAAGAATGAGCAAAGATCCTGAAACCAAGGAGTTTGGGGTAATAAATGAACTTTTGTGCTATAAAGGAAGAGTCATCATACCAAAGTTAGGATATTTAAAGAGGTTAATAATGCAAGAAGCTCATATATCTCCTTATACATCTCACCTCGAAGGGGTAAAAATGAGGGAAAACTTGAAGAGGACCTTATTCTGGGTAGGAATGAAGGATATTACAATTTTTTTAGCCCGATACCTTGAATTTTAGAAGTTCAAAGCAAAATACAAGCATCCCATAGTACTATTCCCTCATAGTATACCTACTTAGAAATGGCAGGTCATGTCGATGGACTTCATAGTGGATCTACTAAAAATTAGGTACCAACATGATACAATTTTTGTGGTGGTTAACAAATTAACCAAGGTCACACACAACATACCTAGGACCACCAATGACGATGCTCAAATAGTGGCTAACAATTTTTTCAAGGAAGTGTTCTAATTACATGTATTTTTAGAGGTAACCATATCGGATAGGGATTCCAAGTTCACTTTTTAATTCTAGAGAGCCCTTCACCAGGTTATAGGCACAAAATTGCATATGAGTTTAGCATACCACCTTGAAATGAACGGTTAGATGGAGTGGGTAAACCAAGTATTAGAATACATGCTCTGTATGTATTGCATGAACCACAAGACTCGATGGGAATATTTTCTACCATTGGTAGAATTTTCCTACAATAATGGATATCACTCTTCCCTAGGGATGACCCACTTTGATGCTTTGTACAGATGAAAGTGTAGAATGAAACTATCTTGGGACAACTCTAAATATAGAACTCTGATTGGGCCAAAGATGGTCAAGGAAATGGAAGAACAAATTAGAGTAATCAGGCAAAGGCTAAAGGAAGCTTTTGATAGGTAAAAGTGCTATGTCAATCTAAAGAAGAATCCCCAAGAGTACTCAGTAGGAGATAAAGTGTTCCTACGAGTCAAACCAATGAAAAGTATGATCAAATCCACAAAATTAGATCCAATATTTGTAGGACCCTTTGAGATCACTGAGAAAATTAGTTTTGTTGCATACCAAATCGCCTTACCTCCTAATTTATCAAAAATCCATGACACTTTCCACATATATTTGCTTAGAAAATATGTTGCTGATCTTGACCATGTATGGGATGTTTCTAATTTATAGATGGTAAACCCAGAAGCAATTGAAGTGATGCCAGTGAGAATTCTTGAATTTTTTTCTAAGGCTATGCGAAATTAGACCCTTGAGCAATGTAAGGTCTAATGGGACTGTTTCTCTGAAAGGAATGCCACTCTAGAAAAGGTGGCGTATATGAAAAAGCATTTTCCTTTTCTGTTTGATGAACTCTAAAGTCAATTTTCTTTTTTTGTAATAATTTGTACCTTGGCTACAATTACCTATGTTAAAAAAAAACACCGAGGATGATGTTAGTCCTAGTAAGGGAGGATTTCATGACCCTCTCATATGGACTTTTGAAATGAAGAAACAATGTATTAAAGAATGATGCTTCAATACTTGATTTTTGTGCAATAAAGTAGTTATGTAATATTACTAGATAATGAAGAATATGTTATTGCTAACAAATTACCAATGTGTAGGATCAGGTGCACTTATAAGTGGAAGAATTTGAGTCCTCCAATGAAGACGAGGGTACTTGAGGTTGGGGAAATTATGAAATGACAACTCAAAGGTAATAAAGATAGATACCTTCATGTAGGCATGCATTCAGTTAGGGATAATCGTCAATAGATAGCCACCTTGAACCCCAGACTGATGTCCTAGTAGCTATTATAAGTTCTCAATGCAGAGATAGGTGACTAAATTGATGGAAATATCTCCCTCTTTGTTTGTGCTCATATTTAATTGTCTTTTACTTAAGCACCTTACCTCAACAATGTGGATTTTTAGAATGAACGAACCTTATTCATAACTTCTTGATAAAAAGGATGTCTCATTTTAGATAGCTATTCATTTAAATAAATGGTAGATTTATTTTAAATGATAAATAGATTTATTATTAAATGAAAAGAATGTCTTATGCTATGCTAGATAGTCATTCATTTAAATAAATGGTAGATTTATTTTAAATGATAAATAGATTTATTCTTAAATGAAAAGAATATCTTATGCTATGCTAGATAGTCATTCATTTAAATAAATGGTAAATTTAATTAAATGATAAATAGATTTATTCTTAAATGAAAATAATATCTTATGCTATGCTAGATAGTCATTCATTTAAATAAATGGTAAATTTAATTAAATGATAAATAGATTTATTCTTGAATAGAAAGAATACCTTATTTTAGGTAGCCATTCATTTAAATAAAATGGTAAGATTTATGTTAAATAATAAGTGGACGTATTCTTAAATAAAAGAAAGGTAAAGAAGCAATAAAAAATATATTTGGCTTACCTCAAATGGGTGGGCCACCTAGAGCAAAGTCTAGCTGATGCGGAGGTATTGCTCTATTAATGCAAGAATGGCTCCACCAGAGTGAGGGGATGGTTCCCTATACATGAAGAAAAATACTTCAATGTTGGTAACACTATGGAAATACGGGAGGAAGGTATGCCTCCTCTACCACCTGATGAAGGGGTATAGAAGTAATGGCAGTGGTTGGCAAATAGAATTCAAGGAGAAAAGGAGAGGGGTGCTAAGGTAAGGTAAGGGGAGAGATCAAAAATAGAAGAAGAGATGAGAGTAGAGGGGAGAAAGAAATTCTAGGGAAATGAGAAGGTGAAGTGCTCAAAATTGGTTGGGTGACCATTAGAATCTAGTAGAGTAGGCAACCAGGTTGGTATTGCAAGCTCGGTACATTGTTTTTTTTGAAAAATTTGAAAAAACTTGTATTAAAACAAAGATCAATTACAATATGGGAAGAGACTCTTCCCAGCCGAATTCAGAGAGAACACAAGCTTACAATAGTAGAAGAAGATTTGCAATGGAGCCAAATCTCCTGAACCATTAACTAGCTAGCAGGGGGGTCGGCATGGACAGTTGATGCGACTTGTCACGAAATCGTGACACTATTCTTCTCCTTAGGCCGCGAACATGCAACATGTCGCGATATCGCGACACCTTTCCCCTTTGGCCATGAAAAAGCAACATGTCACGATATCGCGACATTTTCCTCCTTTGGCCGTGAAAATTCAACAAGTCGCGATATCGCGACACTTTTCTCCTTTGGGCACGAAAGTGCAACATGTCGCGATATCGTGACACTTTTTCTCTCTCGGCCATGATGAAGCAACATGTCGCGATATCGTGACACCTTTTCTCCTTTGGCCATGAAAATGCAACATGTCGCGATATCGCGACACCATTTCTCCTTTGGTCGCGAAAATGCAACATGTCGCGATATCGCGACACCTTTTCTCCTTTGGCCAAGAAAATGCAACATGTCGCGATATCGCGACACCTTTTCTCTCTTGGCATGAAAATGCAACATGTCGCGATATCGCGACACCTTTTCTCCTTTGGCATGAAAATGCAACATGTCGCGATATCGCGACACCTTTTCTCCCTTGGCGTGAAAATGCAACATGTCGCGATATCGTGACACCTTTTCTCCCTTAGCCATGAAAATGCAACATGTCGCGATATCGTGACACCTTTCCTCCCTTGGCCGTGACGAAGCAACATGTCGCGATATCGTGACAACTTTCCTCCCTTGGCCGACGAAGCAACATGTCACGATATCGCGACAACTTTCCACCCTTGGCCATGATGAAGCAACATGTCACGATATCATGACAACTTTCCACCCTTGGCCACGATGAAGCAACATGTCATGATATCGTGACAACTTTCCACCCTTGGCCGTGACGAAGCAACATGTCGCGATATCGTGACAACTTTCCTCCCTTGGCCGTGATGAAGCAACATGTCGCGATATCATGACAACTTTCCTCCCTTGGCCGTGATGAAGCAACATGTCGTGATATCATGACAACTTTCCTCCCTTGACCACGATGATGCAACATGTCGCGATATCGCGACAACTTTCCTCCAGTGACCGCGACGGCGCAACATGTCGCGATATCGCGACAACTTTCCTCCAGTGACCGTGACGGCGCAACATGTCGCGATATCGCGACAACTTTCCTCCCTTTGCTTTTTCTTTGATCATTGGCTCAAGGACCTTTCCAGACCCTGTCTAATCACCTCATCCTCAATATCCATGTCACTGTGCAACTGAACTCCAACCTCCTTTTCCGCACCCATCTTAGCCAGAAAGTCAGCCGCTTTGTTCAAATCTCTACTCGCATAAACTGGGATCACGTCCTCCAATTCCTTCCATAATTCTTTAATTTGGGTAACAAGAGCCCTCAACCTCCAAGCTTTCGGATCAAAGTTCCTCATGCAGTCTAGAGCTCCAACCATTATTTGCGAGTCTGATTCAAGAATAATCCTGCGGTGGCCATGTTTCATTGCCCAAACAAAAGCAGACTTGATGGCAATGGCTTCGGCTTCATTGTTAGTGGATCTTCCCGGGCCTTGCAATTCCCAATAGAGCACAGTCCCAGCATGGTTCCGGCACACCACTCCAATTCTGGCTCTACCGGATTGCCTTTTGCAGCTCCATCAGTATTGATTTTAATCCAACCTTCAAGGGGAGGTTTCCAAAAAATTTTGTCCTGTCCCTCTTGCAGTTCAAGGCGTTCTTCCATAGCTCCAATGTCAATTTGAGCTTCCTCCTCAGCATGAACAGCCACGGTTTCGGTAACCTTGCTCCAAATGGTCCGCCAAACCCCGTCTAGAGCAATAAAAGTTTCTCTAAAAATTTTGGCATTTCTTTCCAGCCATACTTGCCACGGAGATAAAGCTTAAACCGAGCTCCCAGCCAAAATGAAGAGCTTTAGATTTGAATCTACCTTTCTACCATTTTGCCCGGATATTCATCCGGTTCGGGTCACCACTTACTTGAATTTTAAAGTATGCAAACCAACGTAGCCAAATCTATCGGGTGAAAGGGCAACCAAACAACAAATGGTCAACGGTTTCCTCGCTCTTGTAGCATAGTACACATTGAGAAGGGCCGATGATACCTTTTGATCCGAGATTATCAAAAGTGAGGATTCCATTGTGCATGCACTTGCCAGGCAAAAAAGTTAACTTTCGGCCAGCCTTTAGAGTGCCAGATTTTCCTCCAGTCCTCAACCTAAAAAGTATGAGGGGGGCTCTGGGAGAATGTTGTCATATCCGTCCTTTACTGTATAGACGCCAAGACTCCCAAAGCCCCAGGCTAATTCATCCTCCACGTCTCCCCCTGTAAGAAATATTTCTGTCAGAATTTTAGTCATGATGGGAGTCAAATCCGGAGGGATTGAAATGGGCCACTCATCCAACTTCTTGAACTGCTTAAACTTACACTCCCCCAGTTGAGTAGTTGTGAAATAACTTTCAATACGGATCCATCCCTTGGCTTCAATGGCTGCTTTTATTGGTTGTAATTCTAGAAATTCAGCAATGATGGGTGGGAGGTGATCCCAAGAATCTATCCAAAAATGAGCCTTCTCCCCTCTTCCCACTTTCCAAAATAAGCGGTCTTTAACAACCTGAGACCCTAACTTGAGAGCCTACCAAACTAGGGACCCAGTACCATCCAAGGGGATGCGAGCTACATCGATTGGGTTGGCCTGTCCCAGGTATTTGCTAGTTAGGATTCTATTGAAAAGGGAGGTGGGTTGGGAGATCCATCTCCAGTACGACTTTCCAGCCAAAGCTTTATTATTCGGCTTAGATTTTCTCAAACCCGGACCTCCTTTAACCTTGGGCTGGGTAACTTTGTCCCAGCCCACTAAGGCCCACTTTCTCTCTCCCTTTGCTCCTTCCCATAAAAACTTTCTAGCCATCTGTCCAACTCTTTCCATATTGTAATCGGGGCAGCCAGGATAGAGAATTTGTAAATTGGCATGGCTTGAATGACTGACTGTAAGAACGTTAATCTGCCACCATAACTTAACCACTTGTGAGACCGGTGATTAATTCTGTCCTTGATACACTCCAGCAGATTCCTCCATGTGTCTAATTTTAGCTTCTTAAAGTGCAAGGGGACCCCCAAGTAAACCACTGGGAGAGAAGTCCTTGTGAATCCCAGGATTTCTAAAATTCTATTATGAAGCCTTTGCTCCAGGTTAAAAAAAACCACTTTGGATTTCTTGTCATTAATGACCTGTTGAGTAGCCCTGAGATAGACATTAAGAGTATCCCTAATCATTCTTGCTTCCCTGAAGCTGGCCACTCCCCACCAAACCGAGTGTCATCCACAAGCTGCGGGTGCGTTAAAACTTCGTCACCCACCTCGATACCCAATAATCTACCTTGTTGTCTTCTCCTCAAGAAAAGTCTGCCAAGACCTTCAGCCAAAATGAGAAAAAGATAAGGAGAACATGGATCCCCCTGGCGCAGTCCCCGAGTAGCTCCAAATGGTTGCGAAGGAAGGCCCTTGATTAGCACAGAGTAAGTCGGGGTAGAGACACAGCTCATGACCCACTCTATCCAGTCCTGAGAGAAACCAAAGGCTGCCATCATTTTAGCCAGGAAACTCCATTCAACCCTGTCATAAGCCTTTGACATGTCCAGTTTTATGAACATCCCTTTATTACCAGAAGTGTGCATTGAATGGATTGTTTCTCGGGCCACAACCACCCCATCCAGAATCTGTCGTCCCTCAACAAAACCCCCTTGCTCAGAGGAGACAATGTTGTGAAGAAGAGGTTTTAGGCGCTCGGCCATTACCTTTGTGATTATTTTGTACAACACATTACATAAGGCAATAGGCCTATAATCTGAAATATGAACCCCCTCCTCCCCTTTTGGAATTAAGGTAATGAAAGTGTGGTTTATAGCTTTAAGCATTCTCTTATTTTCTCTGGACTCTTCTACAACAGCCCTTACATCTTCCTCTAAGTAGTCCCAGAAAGCCTGAAAAAACTCAATTGGGAAGCCGTCTGGACCTGGAGTTTTACCAGTGCTCATTCCAAAGACCACAGTTTTCAATTCATCTCTATCAATGGGTTTGAGGAGGGCCTGATTTTCA
Organism: Wollemia nobilis; assembly: GCA_028583015.1. Classification (NCBI taxonomy): domain Eukaryota; kingdom Viridiplantae; phylum Streptophyta; class Pinopsida; order Araucariales; family Araucariaceae; genus Wollemia; species Wollemia nobilis. The sequence goes on along the minus strand of JAQPPZ010013509.1, from coordinate 3,054,254 downwards.
TCCTCAAAAATAACAGCAGGTATGACAGAAATAACTTCATTTTGGGCCTCTACATCTTGTACCACACTTTCCTTAAAAATCTTAGAAAAATAATCCATAGCATGGGAATGCATACCTGGAAGTGTATCAAAGGAATGACCGTTCTCATCTTGAAGGGCCTCCATCTTATTCATCTGTCTTCGAGCACAAGCGATCCGATGAAAGAATTTTGTATTTTGTCCCCTTCTAATAACCAGGTGGTTCTTGCTCTCTGCTTCCAATAGGTCTCCTCCTGGTTGTCAATGTCCTCAACCATCGTACGCAAGGCATCATCCTCGGCTTTGAGCTGGTCTGTAATTACTCCTTCTCTGAACTATTTTTGGACCTCATCCCATCGGCCACCAATGGAGCTCTTTGGGCCTGGAAGTCTATTTTATTAGCACGCCTCCAATACTTCAACCGAGTTTTGACATATTGTAGTTGTTTGTGGATTACGAACATTGCTCTCCCATAAGTTGGGCGGCCTTCTTCCCACCACTATGGAATTTTCTCCCGAAGTTCTTCTTTCTGAAGCCAAAAATTCTCAAATCCGAAAGGTTTGTGATCTTGCCCCATCCTAGTCCCGCCTTCCAACAGAATGGGACGGTGATCTGAAACTGGGCCTTCTAAAATCTAAAAATTTATATTCCATTTTACAAACGCCTCCTCTGAAACCAGAAAATGATCTAGCTTAACCTTCCTGCTATGTGGCTCCCCCTTTTATTAGTCCAAGTGTAGTTAATGCCAGGACATTTAATGTCCACTAAGTGCAAAGCTTGGACTTGGGCAATCATGAAACGGTCCCCTGGGTCCAAAAATGGTGTTCCCCCTTCCTGGTCTCTAGAAGATAATTTAGCGTTAAAGTCCCCCGCTATAATCCAGTCTAGATCTTCCCTTGAGGTTCGCATGTTATGCACAACCTTCCACTGCCGCCTCGACCATCTAGGTTTTGAGACCCATAAAAGTTTGTGATTACAACGTGTTTCGCAGTGACATTATTCCTAAAAGGAGAAGTGAGAACACCCCTCCAGGCAAGATGTTCTATTGCAGACCATTCAAGAGAGTTCCACAGAGTAACAATTCCCCCTGAGGCACCTTGGGCAGCCACATCCATATGACCAACACCCCTCCAAATTCTGTTGACTGTTTTGGACATAAGATCTAATGACATCTTAGTCTCCTGTAAAAGCAAAAAATCAGTATTACGATTCTCTAAAAGTCTTCGAACAACAGATTGATGGGTTCTGCTGTTTAAACCCCTCACATTCCATGATTGTATAATCATTGGTTACCCTAGGAGCAATAAGAGTCTATTGTCCTCACCGATCCTCCCGTGATCAGTTTGTCTCCTTGGGCTGCTAGCAACTCCTTATTGGATCTTCTACCTACTCCCTGAGAATTGTTATTTTTTGATCTTTTTTCTACAGGGTTATCCCCAAAGTTGGCCTTTCCCTGTTCTTCTCTGCTATTCCCATGCTGACATCCTGAGATCTTTCTGCTCCGGTTATGCACTACTAAAGCCCCTGAACACACTGGCTTGTGATACCTCACGAGTTCAACTACTGTTGTATGACGGGAGGAGATGAGAGAGGGAGTTGCACGGGAATATTAGAATTTTCCTTATTACCCTCCATGCCCTCCATAAATTGTTCCTCTTCGTCAACCGGTGACTTAAATATCTCATACCTATTGGCAGGTCTGAGATGGGATTGCTCCTTTCCCTCTTTTTTCTTTGTCCGTATTTTTCTTAAGGGTTTTCAAAACCCTCTCTCTGAGCTTCCTGGCCCTGAACAGTGCTATTAGAATCTTTATTAAGTGTTGCCTTATCCTCTTTAGGCAGGTTTGGCATTCCTAAAGGGGCCTCCATTTTAGCATTCATATTATTAGGGCAAAAATGGGCCAAATGTCCATGTTTGTGACAAACCCTACATCTAAAGGGTAGGGCCTCATAGTCCAATTGTTGAATCCAGGAGAGTCCTGCCAATTCAATTTCCATCTCTCTCGGCAAAGGCTGGCTGAGATCCATCTCCACACATATTCTTGCATACACCGCCATGCTCCCTTCAATTGTGTCTCTGGCAACACCCAGATGTCTTCCAATAGAATTGCCAATCCTTGCCAACACCTGCTCACTCCAGAATTCCATTGGAAGAGCATATAGTCGGATCCATACTAGGACAGCAGTAGGTTCAACTCGAGGATCGAATCCCACTCTCCATGGTTGAACAAATAGCCCTGTCGGGCCATGATTTTTCTTCTCTGACTCGAAAGCCCTATTTCTATCGGCCAAAGATGAAAAGCTAACAATAAAATATCCATTGCTAATAAACCACAATGAATACTCACCGTGAGGCTCCCAGTTTTGGCGGATCCAAGAGTGCAAAAAATTCAGGGAAGGACGTATACCCATGAACTTGCAGATTAAATCGTGATTAGCTCTGTAAATGACTGATTCTTCAACCATACTTGGCTCGATGACAATTTTTGACCTGGTTTCGGCCTGCGACAAACATCCATTCACACGATGTGCTGTCGACCTATTCCCAGCAGTCGTGAAGAGCATTTTATATGCCATTTTTGAGCTTCGTCGTTCTTTGGAGGAGAATTTTCTTTAAACAAATCTGCGTATGAGCTGCTACTCCCTGGAAAAGGAGCCGGAGAAGTCCCCATTGGACCCTCCTGGGGCACCAATCTAGCCTTCAGATCCACCGTACCCCGAAGGCACTTCTGCAATCCAGCTGATGCCCTAGATTTTTTAAAGTTCCAGAAACCCTAGTTCAGAGGAAAAAATTGCCAAAGCTCATTTCTCACCTTTCTAAACCCTACCAAGGTTGACCCAAGCTCGGTACATTGTTAAAGCCTTGTTTTAGCTCTATTATTTTTGAGCGTATCTCACTGCCTTTGTTATGGACAAGTTTAGCTCATTGCCTTTGTTATGGTCGAGCATAGCTTACTACTATTGTTATGGCCGAGCATAGTTCACTAATACTATTATGGATGAACGTAGCTCATTGTCGCTATTATGTCCGAGTGAATCTCGTTGCCTTGTTAAAGCCTTGTTATAGCTCTATTATGGCTGAGCGTAGCTCACTACCACTGTTATGGCCGAGTGAAGCTTGTTGCCTTGTTAAAGCCTTATTATAGCTCTGTTATGGTTGAGCGTAGCTCGTTGCCTCTATTATGGCCAAGCATAGCTCACTACCACTATTATGGCCGAGCATAGCTCACTACCATTGTTATGGTTGAGTGAAGCTCACTACCTTGTTAAAGCTTTGTTATAGCTCTATTATGGCCAAGCATAGCTCGCTACCTCTATTATGGTTGAGCATAGCTCACTACCACTGTTATGGCCGAATGAAGCTCATTACCTTGTTAAAGTTTTTTTTAAATTTTTATGGTTGAGTGTAGATTGTTTCCGCTATTATGGCCGAGTGAAGCCCGTTGCCTTGTTATAGATTTGTTATGGTCGAGCGTAGTTCGATGCCATTGTTATGGCCGAGCGAAGCCCGTTACCTTGTTAAAGATTTGTTATAGCTCTGTTATGGCTAAGCATAGGTCGCTACCTCTATTATGGCCAAGCATAGATCACTACTGTTGTTATGGCCAAGCAAAGCTCGTTGTCTTGTTAAAGCTTTGTTATACCCTTATTATGGTCGAGCGTAGCTCATTGCTTTTGTTATTACCAAGTGTAGCTCACTACCACTATTATGGATGATCATAGCTCACTACCACTATTATGGTTGAGTGTAGCTTGCTGCCTTGTTATAGCCAAGTGTAGCTCATTGCTGAGCATAGCTTCTTGTTGTTGTACACCCAAAGTGAAGGGTTGTATGCATAGCGTAGCGAGTTAGAAGCACCATATTAGGAGATTATAGGGTGGTAGGTAAGAAATCCCCTATTGGTTCTAGTCGACTAGGAAGCTCATTTTGAGGGAGAAGGTTCCCTTGGTGGTAGAATTATAATTTAAATTAAAATGTTTATGATTCATTTTGTAAAATGAGGGTATGGGACCTTGCTTTATAAAATGGTATGGATTTTATGGGAATTTGTATCATGGTATGATTCATTTTGTAAAATGAGGGTATGGGACCTTGCTTTATGAAATGGAATGGATGTTATGGGAATAAATATGTTTATGGTTCATTTTGTAAAATGAGGGTATGGGACCTTGCTTTATGAAATGGTGTGGAAATAAATATGTTTATGATTAATTTTGTAAAATAAGGTTATGGGACCTTGCTTTATGAAATGGATTGGATTTTATGGGAATTTATATTATGTTATGATTCATTTTGTAAAATGAGGGTATGGGACCTTGCTTCATAAAATGGAGTGGATTTTATGGGAATTTGTATCATGTTATGATTTATTTTATTAAATGAGGGTATGGGAACTTGCTTTATGAAATGGAATAGATTTTATGGGAATTTGTATCATGTTATGGTTCATTTTGTAAAATGAGGGTATGGGACCTTGCTTTATGAAATGGAATGGAAAATATATTATGTTATGGTTCATTTTGTAAAATGAGGGTATGGGACCTTGCTTTATGAAATGATGAGAAATGTTTGTGGTACAAACTAAAAGTTGGTTGCTTGATTTAAATAAGATGAAAGAACCCAGTGCATTAAATAGTTAAAGGTATGGGAATTTAATTGTTAAGTGAGGGTTAGATCATTTATTGTGATTAAATCATAATGTGGGATGCATGGTAGGATGACTCTCATAAATGGGTGAGAGGGGTCATAGAGAAGGAAGCTCTATGATAATACCTATGCATTAGAAATTTGAATTTCTTGGGTTAATTGTATAGTTGCAATTTGGAAAATAAATGATTAAATGCATTAGAAGCATATCTATCTAGATCCATGAGTGTCTTGATCCCCTACTATCCTCACTTTTTCGATGGAAGAGCAGGAGGACAAAAGTTAGGAGATGGAATACTTTGCAAGTTTGCTCTCTACCTTATTTCTTGCTTGATTATGTAGTAGATTAGATTTGCGGGGAGATTTCCCCAAGGGATTAAATGAGCATTATTTATTATTATATTTTGTTATCCTTTCTGATTGAAATGTTATTTAATTGTTATCACATGTTTCCCTTAAATGAATGTTTCTTGCTTGTTTAAATTCACTTGTTTTGTTAGATTTAGTATCTAGATTTCTCCTTGGTATTCTTATGCATTTAAAAAAAGAAAAAAATTATAAGTTGTAATTTCTAGGTGAACTTAGAGGATGACCTAAGGGATTAAGACCCCCTTAGGGAGATAGGTTATCTAGGTTTAGAAGTTCCTACAAATAATTAATATAGCTCGTCAGACGACGAGATTGATAGCTTAACTCACAATGCACGTAGCATGCCCACACATAATGGTTTATGTGTAGTATGGAGATGTGTGTATACTTTCCAATGGTTGAGGGTGGTAAGTCTAGCTCATCAAGAATAATGATATGGATGAATGTACGTGCATGACATGAGATAGGCCTACGTAAAATCAACTTACGTGAGGGAAATATCATGTGGTATGGTTCTTGAGAAACTTAGGGGATGTCAAACATTAAGTTGGTCTAAGGTTGGGTAGGGATTTATGAATCCTTATCCTTGATCTATATATATATAAACCATTTTTCTAGTTCATGTGCTTTCTTGTTTTCTTGTTTATGGGTTGTTACAGTCTTGGAATTTTTTTTTGATGGATCCTGATGCATGAAGGGAGTTGGTGCTGGAGTAATTCTAGTTACCCCACAAAAGCAACCCATCTCCTCATACTTCAAACTCTATTTCTATTACACAAACAATACTGTAGAGTACTAAGCTTTGATTCTTTGTCTTAGAACAACCTTAGCTTTGTAGGTTAGAGTCCTCTCAATATTTAGTGACTCTCAACTCATAGTCAACTAGATTAACGATGTTTATCAAAATTGAGATAATAAAATTAAGCCTTACAAGGATATTATCACCAAGTTGTTGTCCTCATTCGATCGAGTAACCATAGATTCTATCTCTAGATTCTCAAACCACCATGCGAATGCCATGGCTATTGCTACATCCTTTTTCCTTTAGATTTGGAAGATGATCAAGTATAGATTATCATTAGATAGCTTTGGGAGCCCACATAACTTGGTTCTTGTCTTGTTTTGTTACATTTTTTGACCATCGGATATTCCCCATCCGAGCCATGTTATACCGACATATTTAATTTCCTTAAGGATGGTTTGGTACTTAATGTTTTATATTTAAGAGCATGTCAATTTGTTATAATAAAAAATACTTTGTATCGACATTATTTTGAAGTATCCTCTTGCGATGTATTGAATTTGATGAATCTCAACTTGCTCTTAGTGATGCTCATGAAGATTCATGTGGAGGCCATTTTAGTGGTAATGTTATTGCCAAAAATATCCTTCGAATGGGGAACTATTGGCGTTCCATGTAGAAATATGTATGTGACTATGTTCAGTACTACAACAAGTGGCATTACCATGACCATCTTACTCATGCTCCTTCTCAAGACCTTTAGGTTATCTCTTTCCCTTGGCCATTTTCCATGTGGGGATTGGAAATTATAGGGAAGGTTAGCCAAGTGTCATTTGACGGTCATAAATTTATCATTACAATAATTGAGTACTTTAATAAATAGATCAAAGCCATATCCCTAGCTATGGTGATTGGAGCTCAAGTTTCTGAAGAACACAAGCTTATACTGAGAGGGGGGGTGAACAGTATAAGACCACTTTTAACTTTTTCTTTCAAAACAGCTTTCAAATCAATAACATGCAGAATAAAGATAGTAGTAATAACAGTAAAAATCAAAACAATGCACAAAATATCATCCACAAAGTGACACAACAATTTACGTGGTTCACCCAAGGTGGGCTACTCCACGGATAAAACTTTTCTTCTAAAAGTTATATCAAAGTCCTCTGGGAATCCTTCCCGATTACAATGTTTATGAGCCTCAGCTCAAAGGAGATACCTTCCCCTAATTCTGCTTTGGTTGGTGATCCTCTAGAAGACCTCTACCTCCTTCGCCCTTAGCAAGTGGAACTCTATCCACAGAAGACACCTGTCTTCCCTACTCTGGCTAGATATCTTTGTCCTCAACTCTGTCACTGCAAAGTTGGTCCTCGAATTTGCACTAAATGCAGTCCTTCGGTCTAGCACAAATGTCCTCTTCTGCCTCAATTTTTGTCCTCAATCTGGTCCTCAAAAATGGGTTAAAGAAGAATGGTTCACAAGCTTTCAAATGCTTGCTCAAAGCTATCCCCAAGTCTTTACTATTCTGTCACAACTGTATTTTGTCAAAACTAACTCTCTCACAGTTCTGCGCAGTCACAGCAGTACACAACACTTTGGCTGTCGAACGCTTCACTTCTACATGTTGTCTCTGAATGTCGCAACACCAACAGCTTTTGATCCTTTGCGCATCCACCGTAGTACAGTATTCACACTTTGCGCAACCACAACAGTATAGACTTTGCACACTTAGCTTCTTGATGATCGAACTTCTCCCCCGCACTTTACTTGCGTAGATCGCACTATGAATGCACACTTCGATCGATAATTAAAACTCTCCAAATAGCCCTCCTTTTATACTCACAATCTCAAGATTGGAACCTTGATCTTAGTCGATTGCTCATCCCTAAAATAATGTCGATGCAAAACCCTATGCTGCGTCGGCCCAGATTTAACTCTGTCGGCTCCACTGCCTCCTTGAAGCTTCTGGCACAAAACTTCAACATGTCGCGATATCATGACACCTTTGCAGCCGTACACCTTCTATAGCTTCTTGTCATGAAATCGTGACACCTTGGCCTTTGTCAACGTCCTTTTGTGCTTCTGTCATGAAATCGCGACACCTTTGCCTTTTGCTGACGTCATCTCACTTCTGTCATGAAATCGTGACACTTTAGTCTTCATGACCTTCCTCTCCACTTTTGTCGTGAAATCATGACACTCCTTCCTTTTGCTGACGTCATCATCATTCTTGTCGCAAAATCGTGACACTTTTGTCTTCATGGCCTTCCTCTCCGCTTTTGTCACAAAATTGTGACACTCCTTCCTTTTGTTGACGTCATCATCATTCCTGTCACGAAATCACGATGCTTCTTCTAATGAAGACTTGCTATCAGTTTCTATCATGAAATCATGACATTTCTGCCAACTGAAAGCTACCAACTCAACCTGTCATGAAATCATGATACTTTCTGCATCTGTACAACTTCTTTGTAGCCTGTCATGAAATCGTGACACTTTCAGCTTTCAAAATATTTTTCTACTGTCTGTTACAAAATCACGACACTTCTGGCTTTCAGCTCTTCTCTTTGCTGCATGTCGCAAAATCGTGACACTTCTGGCTTCCATATGCTTTCTTCACTGCCTGTCGCGAAATCGCGACGCTGCTCCTTTTAGACTCTCTTCTTTGCTGCATGTCGTGAAATCATGACAGTCCTCAACTTGACTTATGAAGCATGACACAAAAATGCGACAGCCCTTACTTAGAACTTTGCATCATGTCGCGAAATCGCGACAGTTCCTAAAACACTTTCTCTCTCTTCAATCTTATCGTGAAATCGTGACAGATCATGCTGCGGACTTCCTCTTCTGCAACATGTCACGAAATTGTGACACTTTCTTGTCCGTACAGCCTCCTTTGTAGAATGTCACGAAATCGTGACACTTTTCTTTCTCTGCCTTCCTGCGCTTCCGAGTCGCAAAAATGCGACATGTCACGAAATCGTGATAGTTTTGCCCGCTTTGCCTCTGCCTTCTAGCATGTCACGAAATCATGACACTTTTGCCCAAACTTTCTCTCTCCTCAAACATGTCACGAAATCGTGACAGTTTTTCTAGCCGCCTGCATACTTTTTCTTACTTGTCTTTTTCTTGAACTTTTTGCAACTGGGCTACCCTGATCTTCTTGGCAACTCACTGTCCATGCTGAAACCTTCACCAAGACACATACTTTGACATCAAACCAAATTGCTTCAAGACCTTCTTGACATCAATGACAACAACTACACTTAGAGCAAGAGCAATGTACCCAAGGTACCCAAAATTGCCAACAATCTCCCCCTTTGTCATTGATGGCAAACCTTAACTAAAAACACTACTCAAGAGCCAAAACTAAAAACAACTGAGAATCTGCCTTTGAAGTTTTTGCTCCCCCTGACTTGAAGCTCTCCTCTTCACTATGAAGCTCTCCCCCTTACTCATATCTCTCCCCTTTTGTCATCAATGGCAAAGGGTCACCTTTGGGGCTTGGGACTAAGAATGAGCCTCTTAGCTTAGTCCCTCCCCCACCTCCTGATGAGGTGATTAATTCTGGGGTGGGAGTACAACTCCCAATTTCTCCCTTAGATACTCAAATGTATCTTTCGAAAGAGGTTTTGTGAAGATATCTGCAATCTGCTCTTTAGTAGACACATATTCTACCTTGACCTGTTTATCTTGCACTTTCTCCCTTAGAAAGTGATACTTGATGGAAATATGCTTTGTCCTTGAGTGCATTACCGGATTTTTGGAAATACTTATGGCACTAGTATTATCACAAAATATGGAGATGGGTTGTTCATGCTTGACTTTGAAATCCTCCAAGGTGGTTTTCATCCATAGAACTTGTGTACACCCAACCACTGCTGCTATATATTCAGCTTCTATTGTAGATAAAGAAACTAAAGGTTGTTTCTTACTTAGCCAAGAAACCAAACTCTTTCCTAGAAAGAATGCTCCACCACTGGTGCTTTTCCTATCATCATTACTGCCTGCCCAATCTGCATCTATATAGGTTGTGAGAGTGAAATCATCACCTTTGGGATACCAAAGCCCAAAGTCCATAGTTCCCTTCAGATATCTGAATATCCTTTTAACTGCTATAACATGAGAATATTTCGGAGCAACCTAAAATCTGGCTACTAACCCAACAGCTTGCATGATATCTGGTCTGGTAGCTGTAACATATAGTAAACTGCCAATCATCGATCTATACAATTTTTGATCTTCCGTTGGAGATTCATCATCTTTACTCATCTTGCACCCCGTAGTCATTGGAGTACATACAGGTTTGTTGTCCATCATCTCGAATTTTTTTTAACATTTCTTTGATATACTTTCCTTGAGAGAGAAATATACCGTCTTTTGATTGAGCAATCTGAAGACCCAAAAAGAATGACAACTCTCCAATCATAGACATCTCAAATTCCTTTTGCATGGTGTTAGCAAAATCTTTGCACATCTGGGTATTATTTCCCCCAAAAATGATATCATCAACATAGACAACTACAATAAGCATATCATTACCTTTATCTTTTATATACAAATTGCTATCTGCCACACCTTTCCTGAAACCTTGCTCATGAAGGTACTTGTCAAATCTTGAATACCAAGCCCTAGGTGCTTGCTTTAACCCATACAAGGCATTTTTAAGTTTGCACACATAGTCCGATTGATCTGAGAGAGACACGCCTTCTGGCTGTTCTACGTAGACTTCTTCATCCAAAACTCCATTTAAAAATGCTGATTTCACATCCATTTGATACACCTTGAATGCTTTGAAGCTTGAAAGGGCCAAAAACATTCCGATGGCTTCGAGACGAGCAACAGGAGCGAACGTCTCTTCAAAGTCAACACCTTCTACTTGAGCATAACCTTTGCAAACCAACCTGGCTTTGTTTCTGACAATATTTCCATCCTCATTGAGTTTATTTCTGAAAATCCATTTTGTGCCAATGACATTCTTGTTTTTAGGTCTTGGAACTAAATCCCAAGTTTCACTTTTCTCTATTTGATTTAGCTCTTCATCCATTGCTTTTACCCAAAATTTATCTGCACATGCTTCACTGAAATCTCTTGGCTCAATCTGAGATAATAAAGAAATATTTGTAGAATCGTGTGCTGGAATGACTCTTCTTCTAGTTTGTCTGCTGTTTGGATCACCAATGATCAAATCTTTGGGATGATGTTTCTGAACATATCGTGACGGAGTTTTGGGAAGTAGCTGCTATTTTTCTTCTTCTTCATCTGAGACCTCTCTGAATTCTTCTTGACATATTTCATCACTGATTCCCTTGACAGGTTCTCTTATCCCTGTCTTTTCATCAACTGTTACATTTATGCTCTCTACGACTGTATGCGTTCTTTTGTTGAAGCATCTGTAAGCTTTGCTTCTGCTGGAATAACCAAGAAAAATTCCCTCATCACACCTAGGATCAAACTTTCCCAAGTTCTGATCTTCCCTTCTGATGAAGCACTTACTCCCAAACACTTTGAAATGTTTTACTGTAGCTGGTCTTCCTTTCCACAACTCATAAGGAGTTTTATGATGATTTACTCTAAGTTGGGCCCTGGTGATAATGTAGACTATTGTACTGACTACCTCTTTCCAGAAACCATCTGAAAGTTTTGACTCATTTAACATAGCTCTAGCCATATTTTCAATAGTTCTATTTTTTCTTTCAACTACTCCATTTTGTTGAGGAGTTCTAGCTGCTGAATATTCTCTTTTAATTCCCTATTGCTCACAGTATTCCACAAATTCATTAGATGTGAACTCTCCTCCTCTGTCCGATCTCAAGCATTTGATTCTCTTTTCAGTCTCATTCTCAATCATTTCTTTGAAAGCTTTGAATTTTTCAAAAGCTTTAGATTTTTCTTTGAGAAAGGTCACCCAAGTCATTCTAGAGTAATCATCTATAAATAGCATGAAGTAGCTTTCTCCCTGAATGCTCTGAGTTCTGGTGGGGCCACATAAATCAGTATGAATGAGATCTAATGGTTTTGAAGAAGTGTACCCTTTTGATTTAAAACTGGTTCTGGTCTGTTTTCCATGTTGACAAGGACCGCAAACGGTGTTATGGGGCCTTTTTATTTTTGGCAAGTCTCTAACTGCTTCCTTGTTACTAATGTTGACAAGATTATCAAAGCTCAAATGCCCCAATATTTTATGCCATAACCAACTCTCATCTTCTTGAGTTAGAAAACATTTTTCCTTTTTTATCTCACTTAGCATGTAAAGATTGTTTGGAGTCCTTGTAGCACTAGCAATGAGTTTTCCATTTTTTTCTTTACGAATCTCACATCTATCTGAAAAGAAAGATACTATGTGTCCTTGATCACAAAGTTGACTCACACTTAGAATATTATGTCTTAAACCTTCTACATAAAGCACATTTTCAGTTTTAGATTTCCCATCCAAGCTAAGAGTCCCTTTACCACAGATTTTAGCAGACCTGTTATCTCCAAAACTAACTGTTCCTCTGTTTGTGTTTTTTAAGACCAAAAACTTATCTTTTTCACTAGTCATATGTTTTGAACAACCACTATCAAGATACCATTTCTCTGCTTTGTCTTGAGCATGAAAAGCAGTTTGAACTATCATAGACTTAGATTTGATCTCATTTCTCTTTTTAGCAGACTTTAGGCTAGGTCTATTCAAACTGCACATCCTTGCTATATGCCCAACATTCTTGCAATTGTAACATATGAAATTTTTATCCAAAAGAGGTGCAAAAGAGTTAACATTTTCCTTACTATGGCTATTCACGGATTTAATGCAATGTATAGCTTTGTGACCAAATTTCTTGCAAGAAAAACAGTAGCCATGGAAAGTATTATGTAACCTGTTTTGATGCCTAGGATGATTGTTCTTTTTGTGACCAACTGGAATCCATCGATCTTCAGGCTGAAGATTGATCTTGCTATCTCTTATTCCTGTCATGATTCTTGAGAACATAACTCTCTTCCCTAAAATTTTCAAAGCCCAGAAGAATTCACTTTAGAGATCGAACTTAACCTCTTCATCCTTTTCTGAAACTGTATGTTCTTCCGAAAGATCCTTCTCCAAGATGTTATGCTTTTTCTGGAGAGACCCGCTCTGATACCAATTGAAGAACACAAGCTTATACTGAGAGGGGGGGTGAACAGTATAAGACCACTTTTAACTTTTTCTTTCAAAGCAGCTTTCAAATCAATAATATGCAGAATAAAGATAGCAATAATAACAGCAGTAATCAAAACAATGCACAAAACACCATCCACAAAGTGACACAGCAATTTACGTGGTTCACCCAAGGTGGGCTACTCCACGGATAAAACTTTTCTTCTAAAAGTTATATCAAAGTCCTCTGGGAATCCTTCCCGATTACAATGTTTATGAGCCTCAGCTCAAAGGAGATACCTTCCCCTAATTCTGGCTTTGGTTGGTGATCCTCTAGAAGACCTCTACCTCCTCTGCCCTTAGCAAGTGGAACTCTATCCATAGAAGACACCTGTCTTCCCTACTCTGGCTGGAGATCTCTATCCTCAACTCTGTCACCGCAAAGCTGGTCCTCGAATTTGCACTAAACGCAGTCCTTTGGTCTAGCACAAATGTCCTCTTCTGCCTCAATTTCTGTCCTCAATCTGGTCCTCAAAAACTGGTTAAAGAAGAATGGTTCACAAGCTTTCAAATGCTTGCTCAATGCTATCCCCAAGTCTTTACTATTCTGTCACAACTGTATTTGGTCAAAACCAACTCTCGCACAGTTCTACATAGTCACAGTAGTACACAGCACTTCGACTATCGAACTCTTCACTTCTGCGCTGTCTTCGAATGTCGCAACACCAATAGCTTCTGCTCCTTTGCGCATCCACCATAGTACAGTCTTCACACTCTACACAACCACAGTAGCACAGACTTTGCACACTCAGCTTCTTGACGATCGAACTTCTCCCCCACACTTTACTTGCATAGATCGCACTACGAACACACACTTCGATCGATAATTAAAACTCTCCAAATAGCCCTCCTTTTATACTACCAATATCAAGATTGAAACCTTGATCTTAGTCGGCTGATCATCCCTAAAACAACGTTGATGCAAAACCCTATGCTGCGTCGGCCCAGATTTAACTCTGTCGGCTCCACTGCCTCCTTGAAGTTTCTGGTGCGAAACTTCAACATGTCGCGATATCATGACACTTTTACAGCCATACCCCTTCTATAGCCTGCTGTCATGAAATCGTGACACCTTGGCATTTGTCGATGTCCTTTTGTGCTTCTGTCATGAAATCGTGACACCTTTGTCTTTTGCTGATGTCATCTAACTTCTGTCGCGAAATTGCAACACTTTAGTCTTCCTGACCTTCCTCTCCGCTTTTGTCACAAAATCGTGACACTTCTTCCTTTTGTTGATGTCATCATCATTCCTGTCGTGAAATCATGACACTTCTGTATTCATGGCCTTCCTCTTCGCTTTTGTCATGAAATCGTGACACTCTTTCCTTTTACTGACGTCATCATCATTCTTGTCGCGAAATCGCGATGCTTCTTCTGATGAAGACTTGCTATCAATTTCTGTCATGAAATCACGACATTTCTACCAACTGAAAGCTACCAACTCAACTTGTCATGAAATCGTGACACTTTCTGCATCCGTACAACTTCTTTGTAGCCTATCGTGAAATCGTGACGCTTTCAGCTTTCGAACGCTTTTTCTACTACCTATCACGAAATCATGACACTTCTCCTTTCAGGCTCTTCTCTTTGCTACATGTCGCGAAATCGCGACAGTCCTCAACTTGACTTATGCAGCATGTCGCAAAAATGCGATAGCCCTTCCTTAGAACTTTGCTTCATGTCGTGAAACTATGACAGTTCCTGAAACACTTTCTCTCTCTTCAATCTTATCATGAAATCGTGACAGATCATGCTTTGGACTTCCTCTTCTGCAACATGTCATGAAATCGTGACACTTTCTTGTCCGTACAACCTCCTTTGTAGAATGTCGCGAAATCGTGACACTTTTCTTTCTCTGCCTTCCTGCACTGTCCGAGTCGCGAAAATGCGACATGTCGTGAAATCGCAACAGTTTTGCCCGCTTTGCCTCTGCCTTCCAGCATGTCGTGAAATCATGACACTTTTGCCCGAACTTTCTCTCTCCTCAAACATGTCACGAAATCGCGATGAGTTTTTCCAATCGCCTGCATACTTTTTCTTACTTGTCTTTTTCTTGAACTTTTTGCAACTGGGCTACCCTGATCTTCTTGGCAACTCACTGTCCATGCTGAAACCTTCACCAAGACACATACTTTGACATCAAACCAAATTGCTTCAAGACCTTCTTGACATCAATGACAACAACTACACTTAGAGCAAGAGCAATGTACCCAAGGTACCCAAAATTGCCAACAGTTTCCAAGTTCATCTTCAACTAGATTCTTTGTAGGTTTAGGATTCCTTCGATGATTGTTTCTGATAACGAAACTCTTTTGAAGAATAAGTATGTCCATAATATTTTTTCTAAGTACAATATTCAACATAGGTGGTCAACTCATTATTACCCTCAGGGTAATGGATAAGCTGAAGCATCCAATAAGTCTTTGATCAGAATCTTGAAAAATTTGGTTAGTAAGACCGATCATGGTTGGCATATCCAACTTTATCCTACCCTATGGGCCTATTGTACTATTGTGTGTACTCCCATAAGTGCCTCACTATATATATTGGTATATGGATCTGATGTAGTATTTCATTTAAAGCTTAAGGTTCCCTCATTGCGCATCTTGTTGCAAGATGCCTCGGTTGGAGATGAGTATCACATAGATTGTTTGCTCCAATTGGAGTTGTAGGATGAAAAACATATTCATTCTTTAGAGCATTTGCGAGCATATTAAGATAGGCTTTGACGATCTCATTATAATAAATTTCATAATATTTATTTTGAGGTTGGGAACTTTGTCCTCAAGGAAAATCAAAAGAACACCAATGCTCATGTTGATCTTCGAGGCAAGTTTTAGCCTAATTAATTAGGGCCCTTTTTCATAATGGCCAAGTTTGTCTCAAGTGCCTATATTTTGGCTTCTCTGGATGTAAATAACTTAAAGAACCAATGAATATAATACATTTAAAAATATGTTATTCTTGATCCATCATCTACATTGCATTTTGCATTTAGCGTAGATCATATTGCATTCGCTTGCCTAATCATACTACACAATTATCTATCATACTTTGCAGTGTTGCTTGACATTCTGTTTCTCATACATTTCTACTTTTCATAACTACATGGCTACTTGTTCATGACTACTTGATCATATATATTTTCAAGGATTCATGAAAATGGCAAGTGATGACACCTAGTTAAATTATAGCTCACATGCATTGCACTCTCACTAGGGCTCTAATGTCTAGCGAAGCTCCAACCTAGGTTCATTGCATTTTCATCACTTCTTCTCTGCTTTTATTCCTTTGCTCTTTTCGTCTTTTATATCTTCAACTTGTATTCCTTGACTTTAAAAGTTTTTACAACAACCATAATTTCTCTCCAAAGTCAAGGAATACAAAAATATTTTGGTATATCCTTGTATTTTGTATATTTCCTCTTCCTCCTCTAATTTTCTTTATTTCAACAAGGTTATATGTTCTCTTATCTTCTTTGTTCCCACACTTCCCCTGTATTGAATTTTAAATAGCTAAAAATTTATGCTAGGGGTACACACACGTAATTTGTTGCTCTTTATTTTCTTCCTCTCTTTTCTTCTAGCACATGCACACACTTACATTATGTTATGCTCATATTTCTTGGTCTATATACATTCTTACACATCCCTATCAGGTAGTACTTGCTAATACATCATACACATCAACAATGACATATCACCCCTATTGGGTTACACTTCTTTTGACTCATCAGGTGCTAAACCCCATTATAGGATAAGCTCCATGGCCATTTTAGTAGGTCATGAAATACATCCTAGAGGGTAATCACCCCACAATAGTCACTAGTGAGTAATCACCCATAGCGGGTTACACTCCATAATTTTAGTGAGCAATCACCCATAGTAGGTTACACTCCATATTTGGCCCATATATCCATCTTAGCAAGTACTACACCCATAATGGGTTTTTCACTCCAAATTTGGACCATCCTTTTGGGCATAACACCCTTGCTACAGGGTTATTGATTAGATTCTCTCAATTTCTATTTCATTGACCTTCTTTGGAGATGTTTTTGTTGTTTTTGTTTTTCTTCTTATTCTCTTCTCTTCCCTTCTTGTTTCTTCCTCTTTTTTCTATTCATCCATGTATTTCATGTTAGCTGCATTAGATTCATGTTGTGTCCAATGATCCTTGCCATTTTATCTATTTAATTGCTCTATTTTTTGTATTCTTCTATTTTATTTTTCTTTTCCTTTTTTGAGTTTCTTAAGGAATTGTTATTCCTTCCAAAAATTGAGGGGGCACCCTAGCCATAAAGGCATTAATGGAAGTAACGTCTCGACTTATGTGCAAAAGTCTAAAGTATTCGTTGTGATACCCCTATTGCACCACCCCTTTGCCCAAAACTCGCCACCCATTTTTGTGTGTTTGTTTATTTATTTGATGAATTTAGTTGACCTTAAATGTATCAAAGAGGGGGTAAAATGTAGACACAAAAAACTGACCCACTAAGGTGAGTAATTTTCCCTAGACCCCTTGTTTTCTCCATGGAAAATTAGGTTCATATTTGAGCTCAAATTTCCCCTAAAAATTCTTCTTATTTCCCCAAAAATATTATATAATTGGATGGGTCTTGGAAAGAGCTTTCCAATGGTATATGATTTATCCCATTCTGACTCTATTTGACCCTCCAAAATGCATTAAAACTGCATAGGGGTCCAGCAGTTGCGAAATCGCGGTCCACTTTTGAGGGGCATGATTTTGCATTAGGAAATCATTGTCGACCTTTGTAGGGTGTGATTTCACATTTTAGCGGTTTCTCTTAAAGAAAATCTAGTTTTTGAAGTTGGCATATTTTGGCATCAACTTTTCTTAGTTTTCCTATCCATTCTGCTTTCAACTTTACTATAAAAGGAGGGTTTGAAATATTCTTTCCGCACACAAGAAGCAATTCTTAACAAAAAATGATTTTGATCACATGATAACAATTAAACTCTCATATTATTCTTCTTCTTCTACAAGCAAGCTAACTTGCAAGTGTAAAATATAGTCTATTGAAGCTCTATTTTCTATTGTATTGATTTATTTGTCATTGACTTTGGTGGACAATTGTTGAAGCCCTAAAGAGAGATATACTATTTTGAAGGTCTCAACCCTTCTATCTACTTTCACACTATCTATTAAGTGTTCTCGTTGCATTTTAGATTTTAATTTTCTTTATTGCATATTTATGTATCTTTCTAGTATTTTTCATCACACTTCTACAAAATTGTGCCTGGTCTCTGCGGGACACGATTTTTCCAATTTGTAAAATCGCGATCACCCCTTGTAGGGTGTGATTTCAAACAGATCCAAATTGGAGGAAATTTTCTACCCTCAAACCTAGATCTACATTTATATTACATACAGGACATGTTGGTGCATTTTGTAATCTATTTTATTGTTTTGTTTTGCTACATTCTATTATGTTTGTTCATCTTTGAAAGGTCAAATTTCACTTTTTATTTCAAAGTTCAACTAAATGGACCTAAGGGGATTGACTACTATGCCTCCAAGTATTATTGTATAGCAGCCTAAGTAGACTCCCTAACACTGATCATATTTTTCAAGTGTTTACTAGGTTATTTTACAGGAACAAAGATTACTAGATATTGCTAGATAAGAGACAAAAGATAGGATCAAACACTAGATAAGATAAGTTCTCTAATTAATATTTAGGTTGTTTGATGAATATTTGTTATTCCAGTTTGAACCCTAGATCTGATACAAAAAGAAAGATATTTTAATTTTTAGGCATTTGAAAGTACAAAAGCATATAGTGCACACTTAGGGTTTTTAACTTACTTGTGCATCTTCTCTTGAACCCTTCATCTAAAGGATTTCATTTTTCAATCCTAGGGTTAGAAGGCATTTAAAAAAATAATCATTCTAGGGTTACCTCTTGTATTCTTGCATTATGTATTTCTACATTGTCCTTTATATTTCATAGCCTACATCTAGAAAGGCCAAACATAGGTGATAAATGAATACATAAAAAATTATTAAACCCTCAAACTTGGAGAGAGTCCTTAAACTATTCCTAGTGAACCCTTCCTCCTTCTTCCAAATCAAGTGTAGAGAACAACATACCCCTATGGTTTACCTTAGCTTCCTTGCGAATCCAGTCAAGAATCGTACGTGGTAGGGTGGTTTTCCCCTTCTACAAGTATAAAGGTAAGGGGCATAAATAGGTTGTTTATGATATAGTTAAATATTTATCCAATGGCTTGCATTTTTCACAAGCCAAAAAAGTAGACTCCTAGTAGTAAGCCCCATCATTGGTAGATATGGGGTCGTATGACAATGCATCAGGACATATTTTTTTGATCTAGTTGATATATGGTCTACACAAATATGAAAGCCTAGTGATATATTTTCTACCAAAAAGTCCCACCATTGGTTGTCATTTACAATGTGGCAGGTATATTATTAGTCTACTTAAGATACCACTCACAAGTGTGGTCCAAAGATAGTTTTGATTGAGGGATAGATCAATGGTATGTGGATAAGGTTTGAAACCCTTTTTACCTTTAGGTAAGGCCCAAGAGACATGTCAAATACATTTTTGAAGTTAGGATGGTAGTCTAAAGTAAGTAAATAATGTTTAAAAACTTATGAAAATAACCCCAAATTATGTAACCCTATAAGGAGAAGTTTTGAGCAATAAAACTAATGCTTCTATTTGAAAAGTGTAAAAATGTTTGAACCCTTTTAAAAATATAACTTTTAGCATAATAAAAAAATGTTTGAACCCTTTTTCCCACTCCTTTCCTTAGTCTCCTTCTCAGGTCTCTTTGGGCCTTCTATCTCCTGCACTTTCTTTGGAAATTTTGGCTAGAAAGAAACACAAGGACCTTTAACAATGTTTCCAGGGACCCCTCTTAGTTGGCAATTGGGTGCTTGTTGTTGCCATTGAAAAATCCAACCTGGTTCCCTCCTCTAAGCCCCTCAGTTCTACTCTTGAGTATAGGCTTATTGCTTCTTTGAATCTCATTTTTTACTTCCCATTCCCTCTTTGTGTTTTGTTGTTAGATCTTTTATAAGTTGGTATCCTCATCCAACTAGTTGAATTAAGCTTAATTTTGATAGAGCTATGAAAGAAAATCCCAGACAGATAGGATGTCATGACCCACCTTGGTAGGAATTTTTATACAAGATAGACTATGTATTGATATTTGATGTCTAATGCTTAGATTTGTTTCTTTTGATGAATATATGCTTCTATTTTGTGTCTATTTCACATAAGGATATGATATTGTTGATTATTTGCATGGTTACAGGATCAGGTGCTCTCATGGATGAGCAAGATAATTGGCCATGAGGAACGAGAGACTATATTAAAAGGGAAATTATGACAATGAACTATTCATCAAACAACTTAGGGTAACATGGATAAATACCCTTCATGTAGGTGCATCACATTTTTGCTTATGACTCATGATTGCACCATTGGACCAAGAATTTTCTTACAATGAGTCTCCTTAATATGAGTTAGTGATAACTTAGTCTATCTTAATGAAGAGGTCACCCACTTAGGGATAAAACAATGGTGTGAAACATTGAGGAAATACATTGCATTTATTATGGCATGTTGGTTTTGGAATGATTCCTTCCTTATTTTGTTGGAGTTATTTTTAATGCTAATATTTATAGATTAAATGTGGACTTTGGTCTATGCTTTTACCACATTGAGGTTGTCTTCCTCTTTTGGTTGTTATTGCTTTTCTTAGCATTGGTGGAGCCACCTTGACTTTAATAAGATGCTTAATGTTGCCCTTCATGCTATGTGAGTAGAACTTGATTGAATATGGTTATGGGTATTGGAAATGCTCTTGGTGTTACTCCATAGCTCCATGCATGATGGCACTTAGTCTTTCTATTTCCCCATACTTACCTTTAAAAGCAAACCTTTGTGCTATTATTTGGGTATATCAGAAGGATTAGGAGCAAGGAGGATAGAAAGGATGGAGCCAAACAATGTTGTACAACATAGGGTGGTAGAAGATGACAGAGTGACAGCAATGAATATCACTTTTATATGGTTCTAGGTAATACCCATAGCATTCGTTAAATTTTTAGCTAGTTTTGTTGTTGGATTGATGTGTTGTTAATTACCCTGTGTGGCCTATTGATGCTCTTGTTTTCCTCTAGCTCTTGCTAAATAGTATGATGGCTTATCCCTATTCTTGAGTTTTTATTTTATTGTTACTTGGGATTGCATGCTTGATCTCCACCCACTTGAAACTTGTTCTCCTTGAACAGTGACAGAGCACAGTGAAGGGGCAGTGCTTGGTTTGAATGTGCAACATTTTTTTGCTCACCTTCATTGACTAGCCCTGCATTGTTACCTTTGCTTGGCATGGTTTTGAAATCCCTGTTGGCCTATTGAGCATATTATTGTGTTCTTTAGATGTCTGAGTCTCTTGTGCAAAGGTACCCTCCAAGTATTTTCCTTAAGCGGGGTTTGCGTAGTGATGCTTTGGTGTGCATCGTAGCTTGATTTATGTCTATAACTTAAGCATAGAGTTAGTTTTAATTAATCTTTCAGACTGCATCAAAGCTAATGCTATATTTAGAAATTCTAATCCCTTTTTATTTAGTGTTAGATTAATTTTTTTAATCTTTCAACTTTTTTAAAGCTTAATGATGAATTTATTTAAGTTAGTCCTTATATTTTCTATTAATCTAAAGATAGATTAATTAGATTTAATATTTAGAATCTAGATTAACTTAATGAAGGATTTATTTGAATTAATCTAAGGATAGATTAATTTAATGAAATATTTGATTTGGAATTAGTCTAATGATAGATTAATTTAATGCAAAATCTAGACTCTATATTAACTTAATGAGGGATTATTTTAATTAATCCTTGATTTGGAATTAATATAAGGATAGATTAATTTAATGCAATATTTTATTTGAAATTAATCTAATGATAGATTTAAATATTGCATTAAATTAATCTAAGGATAGATCAAAGCTTTAAATAGGAGGATGAGGGAGGATCCCACCCTAACAGGTTGGCACTGCCCAACAGGATGGTCCTACTCCATTTACATGCTCCCCCTGTTCCTAGCCTACATTCCAAGCTCATTGGAGGCTCTCACCTAGATATTTTATGTTTTTTTCTAATGCATGACTAATTTTTTGTAGCCTTTTAGATCATCCTAGTGACTTAGTCCCATATGCCCTTGGTTTTGATGGTTTCTAGCTAGCCCAGATGGGGGGCTATGGCTTCTAAAAGGGGTTTGGATTTGTTTTCCTATCTTGTTTGCTCGAGATATCTATTTGCATCTTTCGTTGCTTCAAGGGTACCCTATGTTTAACATCTACAAATAGCCATCCCTTTCAGCTCCAGATCTGCGTTTGCAGTGCCTTTAGAATCTCTCTGTAAATCTAGCATTTATCTATTTTTTGATATTCTAGTGGTTGATCTTGCTATAGTCTATCTTTTCAGTTTTTGGTGAGGACCCTACGCTTCATGTATTTGTGGCTCTGGCTCCCATGGTTTCATACCTAAATGGTCCTTGGTGGAACTAGGTTCTCTTTTGATATGGTTGGTTGTTTTTTGGTTCGGTGTTATAGTATTTAAGGTCTTGGGATGGGGACCTTGTGATTCATCATTTACTATAATTATTAGGCTATGATCAATGATCTCTATGTTTAATTTTGCTCCAGTCATGGGTCATTGTGGTGATTGGTATCTCTATTTTTCCCTTAAACTTATATTTTTAGTCTCATTCACAGGGAGATCTTGTGGCATTTCAAGATCTTTGATGATTGTTGATCCACATTTTGGACCATTTTTTATTTTTGCTATTCACAGGATTCCCATTTCAGTTCATCTCAACTGAATGATCCTCTCTACTGGTCTTTTTTGTGATGGCCCCATGCCTTCCTATATGGGATTATCCTTTGCTGCAATTGTTCCCATATATGCTTTCTTGGTGGTTTTATCTTCTTGTTTCTCTCAGGTGGGAAACGGTGTTATGGTTTTCCCCTTGGGTGAGATCTCCATTTTTTATTTTTTTACAGGTTCCTTGTATCTCGGGCCCTTTTGTCGAGATTCATCATTTCAAATACTAGACCCGTTTGACAAGATTTTTTAATTTTGATTTTAGTTTCGTATGGGATGATCCCACGTCCCAGTTTGAATATGGTCCCTCTGGGACTGTCTTCCAGTGCACTGTTTTATAAAAAATTAAAAGTTCCACCTTTTGTCATGTTGTTTGATCTATTGACATGGTTTCATCTCTCTTCATTTGTAAAATGTTTTGGACCCCTTTCAAAACCCATTTTTTAATACAAACTACCAAAACAAATCTAAGGATAGATTAATTTAATGCAATATTTATTTGATTTGGAATTAGTCTAATGATAGATTAATTTAATACAATATTTGTCTTGGAATTAATCTAAGGATAGATTAATTTAATGTTTTGGAATTAATCTAATGATAGATTAATTTAATGCAATCTTTGATTTGGAATTAATCTAAGGATAGATTAATTTAATACAATATTTGATTTGGAATTAATATAATGATAGATTAATTTAATGCAATCTTGATTTGGAATTAATCTAATAATGAACTAAAGTAATCTTTAGATTTGTAATTAATCTAATGAAAGATTAATATTAAAGTAATCTTTATATTTACAATTAATATAATGATAGCTTTAGTTTTGGATTCCTTGCAATTAGTCTAATGATAACTTGAGTTTTGGATTAATTTAATTCCTTACAATTAACCTAATGATGGATAAATTTAAATCCTTGGTTTTGCAATTAATCTGTTGATATATTAATTTATTGCAATCTTAGATTTGAAATTAATCTAATTTTAGATTGGTTCAATGAAAACTTAGAATTTGTATTAATCTAATGTTGGATTTATTTGATCTAATATTTAGTTTGGGAATTAATCCAATGATAGATTTAATGGATTACTCATGAGATTAATCTGTGTTGGTTTGTTTTAATAGAGTTAACCTTTCAATATTGGTTATTATGCTAATGATAGATTTCATGGATAAAATATTCAATGTTACATTCTTTAGATTGTTGATAATATTTTGAAGAAAAACTAATGTTGCACTAGTGGAAGACAATCTTTAGAGGGTTAACCTTTTAGTTTGAAATATCATGGAGAATTTTTGGAAAGAAGTATAGGATTATTATGCATGTGTTTGTTGTATTGAATTTATTCATATAGAAATGCATGGCTTGGGAATTAAAAGGTATTTAAAATATTTGTGGAAAATATTTTGGAAAGAAGTATGGGCTTCTTATGCATGTGTTTGTTGTATTGAATTGATTCATATAGAAATGCATGGCTTGGGAATAGAAGGTGTTTTAGTATATATGTGGATAATATTTTGGAAAGAAGTATGGGATTATTTGCTTATGGTTGCTATGCAACAAATCATTTATAAATGCATTCATACCTGCATATGAGTTGTCTTGAACCTCACTTTCCTATCCATATACTATTAGCTTTTGATGGGAGGTAGTACAACCACAAGATGTAAGATAACTAATCTGAGATAACTATAAACTAATGGCACAATAATATGTAGGAAAATAATGAGATGAACATTTGCAAATAACTCAAAAATATGCCATTAATGAGAGTGACAAAAATAGTACAATTCTATATAATGGAGGACATGAACACTCCATGAATAAATATGAAAGGACTACATTATACCATACTACTAAACTATACCACACACTCTCTATATTTACTACTACATACTACTACATCTTCTACTACTTCAACTACTTCTACTTCCTAGAAAACACTCACTATGAGGCATTTATATAGGAAGATAGATTCCTTGGCCCTTACCCTACTTATCTACCTGATCTACATGTGGACTACATGCACATTTACAACTTGCACATTGACACTTGTGCATTTATTACAATACTTGAACTAATTACCTAACTTTACTCTAAAGTAGTAACTTTAAAGTAAAATCCTACTCTAGTTATGTACCAAAGGTGGTACATTTACATGATCCAAATGATGTAATATACTCTAACACCCCTTGTATTACATTATTTAGGTATTGAAGACTTTAGTATTCAATATGAATCTCTGTTTTGATCTTGAAGTTTGATCTCTTCTCTCCGAGTTCCTTCATTGTCTTCTTTTTCCGAATTTGAATGAGTATATTTATCTTGTTCAGGTTCTTATTTTCCTTTTACTTATGTTTTCATGTTGTTTCTTCTTGTTATTCTCATTCCACTCCCTTTTATTGTTTTTGAATATGAGTCTTTGATATTGTAATATTCTTGGTATCTTTGATGAACTAGTGATCTCATAATTTGGTAAGTTACAAGTGGATCATAGTTGCTTCCCTTTTTATTCTGTGGTTTTCTGTATGTCATATTTCCTTTATCTTCAAAGAAGTCAAGCTTGAGCTCATTGTTAATGGATGTTTCTGGAATAAGAACTTGGAAGAAGAAATCTATATGAATATTAATTTCTCCTAAAATATTTTATAGTACTTGTGTTTGTTGTAACATCAGTAGGATGGATGATATTTTCTTCCATAATATTTACATGGATGGAAACTCCAGCAATTAACCTTCACATGACTAGATTTTCCACAGTAGGTGCATAGTAAATATATCCCAATATATTTGTAATATGTTATGGAAATATCATGTTTATCTATTTCCTTGATGAAATAGTCAAACCATGTGTGTACAATTTATGAAATTCTATCTTTAATATTCTCATAGATATGTATGAAATATTTTTGATTATGATGATATTCATTTTCTTCATTAGTATAGTTATCATTAATTCCCTTTACTATCTCACTAGAAGATGTTCCTGAAGAATCTACTTTCACCAAACTATTAATTTGTGAGTTTTCAAAAATCCCTTTAAATTCTTTTGATTCTACTCTGCCATTTGTATCTTCCTTATTATCCATTGAATTCTTTGAATCATCAATCATGCTTTTAATCCATATTGATATTTTTCTTATTCCTTTTCTAATTGCATTATTTAGTGTGTTCTTTGGAGTAGACATCCTTATATATCCCTAGTGATATCTATATATATATACATGTGTGTGTGTGTGTGTGTGTGTGTGTGTGTGTGTGTGTGTAGATATATATATATATATATATATATATATATATATATAGAGAGAGAGAGAGAGAGAGAGAGAGAGAGTAGAACCTTTGATGTGGTTTATCTTATGAACCACTAGTTTAAAGTTTGTGAACCAATTTTCAAACTTAGGTTTTGTAGAACTCATTATGTCTCCCTAGTGATTGGAATGTGCTATAAGTTTAATAAATTTCTTATTAATTAATAGTTCACCTTTTGGGTTGATTTTGTAATGTTTTGTAAATAACAATAATAAATTCCTATTTCACATTATCTCTCCCAATGAACTATGCACTTATTAATTTGAAGTTCTATATGGTTGGATTTATTTTGTCCCAAGTGTAAGTAAATAATTCCAACTCCTTTAAGTAAATCATGAACTTATTTTTATAGCCCTTAATATCCAATAGTTTTATTTTTCTAAATTCCAATAATCTATGTTTGATGTAGTATACCTTATATCTCCCTAATTTGGAATTTTAGAAAATAATAATAATATTTGCAAATTGATATTCTAATTTACCAAGGTTGACAACCTTATATCTCCTACTTGGTTATTTGCAAATATCTTAATGTAAGCAATTTTATAATTTCTTCAACCTTTACTAAAATTGCTTCCTTGCTTCCTAAGGTTGATGCTTCAATGAAATAATAATAATCAACCTTATACTTAACACCTTATAACTCCTAATTAGAGGAAAGTAAATGATTATAAGATATAAGAATTTACCTCCCTTCAATGTATAGCTAATGATATGATTGGATGACGATGAGTATTCCAAATTTGGGTGCTGATGAGCATTCAATGCTCTTACTGAATGATGCTACTCTTAATCTCATAAACCTGAGCATTCAATGCTCTTTCTCCTCTTGAATGCATTGGTCTCCACCTTAATATTTGAGCATTCAATGCTCTTTCTTGAAGGTTCTCGTATATGACAGTCTTTCACTGCTCTTTGACTCTGGATGTTATGTGTTTTCAATTCCCTTTGCTTCATTGTTACCTCATTGGGACTTCACTTAGACTTCGCTTAGACTCCGCTTGGACTTCACTATTTTCTTTAGCTTGGTTGGGTGCTTAATTAGCTTCTATGCTCCTTGGAGTTGCACCCACATGTCATTAAAGTCTTGAAAGGTGTTATGTTCTTGTATAAAACTTTTTAATACTCTACCTTCTTCAACTAATGAATTATAATGAGTATGCTCAAATGATATCTTTCAACACCCAAGAAATAGATGTTACCTTGAGGGTTTCCTTTCTACATGAGTGTTATGGAACATAGGATGCTCTTTTCAATTATGATAAGTGGAACCCTTCTTGCTTGCATGTAAGCTTCCTTCAAAATCCATTAAACCA
Organism: Wollemia nobilis; assembly: GCA_028583015.1. Classification (NCBI taxonomy): domain Eukaryota; kingdom Viridiplantae; phylum Streptophyta; class Pinopsida; order Araucariales; family Araucariaceae; genus Wollemia; species Wollemia nobilis. The sequence continues at coordinate 3,026,789 of JAQPPZ010013509.1, read as the reverse complement.
TATATCTTGCCAAAAAATGCACTGCTATTTCTTATCTTCAAAACTTAGGTAGAAGTTGGATGAAGTTGTGAGGTACCAAGGGTGATGGAGTGGCAATTCTCTGGAGCTCCAATGGTAGAATGTGGTGCTTTCGCTTATCCTAATTATTAGGTATTGCACCTCCATTTTCTCCTTTTCTATACCGCTTGCTATATGCTACCCTTACCTTTATCCTTACATAGGTATTGATAGATCCTTTTATGTAGGTCCTTGTGTTGTAGGTTGATGCAATCATAGGCACTAGATAAGGTGCTTAAAATGATATCTCTATACACTTGAAACAACACTTATGTGCCCTCAATCGACTGACCTTTTCTACCAAAATTTTGCACCTTCTATCTTCAACGATTCAACCAATTATGGATGTAGGATACTTGTTGCCTTATAAGGGATATGGTGCACCACTATAATATATATAAGATACTCTATTTCACCAAAGTTTTAAGAGTTTATTATCTCTTTTTTATGCTATTTTTCTCCTTTGATATGGCAACTCCTCGCTGTATAGATTGAGGGCAAATGAAGATATATTTAATGGTGATTACTTGCTCTAATCCTTGAGAGTAATGTATTATTGCCTTTCTTATTAGACAACACTAATATCTAACTCCTTCACTTGGATAATTTAGTAACAATGAATCCAAGCTAATAATCATGCAGCTAATATGCCCTATAGAATGGTTAATCTTGCACTAAATTTTATTTTTACTAAAATCCTTAGTGCACTTTAAATAAGCTTTAAGAGATGTTAATATAGTGCAACTGCAATCTCCTTATTACTCCTTAAAAATAACTTGTAATATGCACTAATGATAACTCTTAAAGAACTCTCAAAAGTTGTATAACCTAATGTAGTCTTCTTTGTTGTAACTTGATAATAGGAATATGATATATTCCTTTCTATCAAAATATATCTAACTCCTATTTTAATGTGTAGGTAATAACCTTTAAAATAACCTCCCTTCTGCACTCTCTTGAAGAATTTAAAATGAATCCACTTCTTGCAAATTTTAAACTAATATGGTGCTTAACAAATCTTAATAAACCAAAAAACTAAAGTTCAACTAATGAACCTTTTGCACCCAAGTTGCTTACCTTTAAGGCGTTTGAAGATGATGGATGTCTTGGTGATTTGATTCACCAAATTGCTGCCCTTATCTGGATGAACTTGCAGTTATTATTAGTTGTTGTAAAAAACTCTTTAACTCACCTTTTTGCAGCTTTGAACCCCTCTAACTTGTTTCCCTTTAACTATGTAGAGGGGGAAAACTTCCCTACCGCATACGATTATTGGATGGATCCACAAGATAAAGATAAGGTGACCACGAGGGTATATTTTTCTCTACACTCAATGTAAAAGAGGGGGGAAGGGTTCACTAGGAACGGTTTAAGGACTCACTCCAAGTCCTCTAGTTTTCAAGAATGTTTGATGTATTCAATTCAAGACAATCACCTATGTTTGGTCTTTCTAGATTTATGCTATGAAAGATAAAGGAAAATACATAAATATAGTATGCAAGAATATAAGAGCTAACCCTATAATGATTCTTTATTTGAATGCTTTCTAACCCTAGGGCTTTAATATAGAAAAACCTTTAAACAAGGGCTCAAGAGAATATGCACAAACAATATTAACCCTAAATGCACACTATATGTTGTTTATCTTTTAAATGCTTAGAAATAAATTAAATGTATTTCCTTTTAAATAAGATATAGGGTTTATGATAAAAATAGGAGGCACTCAACAAATAATCTAAAGAATAATCAGGACACTTATCTTATCCTATGGTTGATCCAAAATTTTATCCTTTGTCCAACGATATCAACAATTCTTATTCCTACAAGATAACTTGGCAAACACTTGGAAAATATAATCAGCATTAGGGGGCCTACTTAGGCCATTGTACAATAATTCTTGGAGGTGCAACAGTTAATCCCCCTAGGTCATTTTATCTAACCTTTGAAAACAAAAGTGAAAGTTGACCTTCAGAAGATGAACAAGCATAACAAAATAGTAAAACATAGTACAAAATTTTCTAATATGGACTAAATGCAGTCTATAACATAGATCTAGGGTTTGGGAGTAGCATATTACTCCTAAATGTGGTATGTGAAAAATTGTACCCTATAAGGAGCAACCATGATTTTGTAGACCGGTGAAATTGCACCCTGAAATGACCGGGTGTGATTTTGTAGAAGCGAGGAGAAAACTCAGAAAATACGAATTGATAGATGCATAATCAAAACCTAACTAATATGCAAAATATAGAAGAGTGAAAACAACCTGGAAATAGTGAAGAAATAATCAAAATGTATGGAGACCTCCAAGTAGTAGATTCCTCCTTAGTTAGGGTTTCAAAAATTTTCCACCAAGAACACACAATCCAATGCAGTAGAAAAAAAACTCCAATAGATCACACTTCACACTTGCGAGTTAGCTTGCTTGTGTAATAAGAAGACCTAAAGAAATAGAAATTAGAAATTGATTTTATTGTGTTGTTAGAAATGAACTTCAAACCCTCCTTTTATAGTGGATTTGAAAGAAGAATGGGTGGGAAAAACTAAGAAAAGCCAACCTCAAAAGAAATCAACTTTGAAAATTAGGGTTTCCTTAAGAGAAAACCCTAAAATGTAAAATCACGCCCCATAAAGGCCGATCATGATTTCACAATTCTAAATCATGCCTTAAAAAGTGGGTCATGATTTCATAACTATTGGACCCCATGAGATTTTAATGCATTTTGGAGGGTCAAACAGAGTCAAAATAGGTCATATCATATACCGTTGGAAATATCTTTTTGATCCCGATCTAATGGTATAGGATTTATGAGGAATAGAGAATATTTGGTAGGGTAAAAGTAGGCTCAAAGATAAACCTACTTTTCCAAGGAGAAAATAAGGGATCTAGGGAAAATTACTCACCTTTGTAGGTCAGTTTTCTATGTCTACAAACTATAGTAGGTGATGGTTTCAATTCTCCTTCAGGATGCTCTCTATAAATTTTGAAGTTTTGTAGCTTAGTAATTCTATCCTAATTGTTGCTCTCTCATTGTCAATTTTTGTACTGAAATGGTGTTCTTCAAACTCAAACATTTGGTAGGGAATTCCTCCAAATCACATTTGAGTTTTTCTTCAAGAATCCTTTCAGTATTCTATAGTAAATTCAACAAACCCCTATCTTTAGATGAACCTTCTAGCCTTCAATAACAATATTCAAACCTTTCAGGTTTGGTAGTAATATTAGGCTCCTTTCTCCTTCAACCTCCTTGTTGAATTCTAAATTTATTATAGGCCTTCTTCTCAAGAATATTAAAGTCTTAAGATATTCACCAATATCCTCCATTATTTGGCAAACTTCTTGCCAAATCTATTTCAATTTGGGCTTGTTATCGTATGGTGATAATTATCCCAAAATTTTCCTTTATCAGGAACTTCTCCTTGGTGGTAAATTTATCTACTGAGTTATCCTAGGAACTCCTTTAATGGCCTTTTTTGAATCCTAAAATAAGGCTCTCCAAGCCTTCTACTTGTTTCTCCTTAAGACCTCACCAAGGTCTTCAATATTATAGCTCTTATGGTCTTCCAAATGAGACCTTTCCTTCAACATTATATTGCGGAGGTGTTAGTAATGATATCTACCTCCTAGATGTTTGAAATCTACTACTTCTAGAATTTGGAACATGACCTTGATAGTCCTTATTCACTTCTACAATATGTAGGCTTTAATGGATATCACCATCCTCCAATCTTCTAGAACTATAATTGGACCTTCTAAGGGTCTCTTTAACTTCAAGTTGATTTCTTCAATTTGTTATCTACAGTATTTCATGGAGATCACCAACGTTGAATATTCTTTTAGACTCTTCTCTAGAGTCTCTTGAATCATTAGTAAAGTTGCTATGGCCTTTTATTCTTCTACACTCTATAGTGATAGTTTCTACACTATTCTATCTACTTAAGAATCATAGAGAAAAAATAGAGGAAATAAGATCTTCATGAATATAAATTGTAATATTATATAGTAGAATGATATAAACTGAATGTAACTGAGTCCATTATATAGAATAATAGGTTTCTTGTTCCTCATTCTACCTATGACACTTGGTACAACTTGCATGACACTTGCCATGATTACAATACTTGAAGCAACTAACTTTACTTTGAAGTAAACTCCTACTCTATCTATGTACCAATGGTGGTACATTTACATGACCCAAATAATTTAATATACTCTAACACCCTTCTGTATTACATTATTTGGTATGAAGTTCCCTTGAATTACATAAATGATCCATGAATATTTGAAACTTGGTTTTCCCAAGTGCCTTTGTAAAATTATATGCTAGCTAATATTTTGTTGGAACATGCTTCAGGATGTTATGATGGTCCTAAAAATGATCTCTGATAAAGTGATATTATGCCTTAATATGTTTAGTTCTTTCATGTAAAATCGAATTTTTGATCAAGTTGAGTACTCCTTGATTGTCATAAAATATCAATTTTGGAGTTTGTATGATGCCCATATGTGATAATATATATTGTAATCACAATGATTTATAGATTGTATCTCTTACTGCTTGATATTCTCCTTCAGTAGATGATTGTGCCATTGTATTTTATATCTTACTATGCCAAGATATAGGACCTAACCCAAGATAGAATACATACCTTAAAGTAGATTTTCTATCGTCAATAGAACCTGCATAATCTAAATGTAACCTTGTAGGCAAAAATATTTAACATTATTCATATAGGTTAGTCCATAATAAGTAGTCTTCTTGATATATTGTAGTATTATTTTTGTAGCTTTCCAATGAATTTCTCTTGGTTCTTGCATAAAACGTGAAAGATAGTTTACAACAAAGGCTAAATCGGGTCGGCTATTTGTTAAGTACAGAAAACTTCTAATTAACTATCGATACATAGTTGCTAAAACCAAAGGTGTTTCATATTTTTTGGATAACTAAATTCCATGTTCCTTTGGTGTATCCTTTAGCTTACAATACTTCATTCTATATTTTTCAAGTAAGGCTTCTGCATATTTTGTTTAAGTAATAGTGATCTTATCCTCACTTTGTTGGATCTCTAGAACAAGACAATAATTCATCAGACCTAGATCTTTCATCTCAAATGCATTTTCTAGATATATTTTTATATCACTAATTAGTTTTTCATAACTTCTAGTAATTACTATATCATCAATATATACTATGAGAATTAGTATACTCTTTCCAATTTTCTTTGTATACAAATTGGGATCGAATGTACTTATTTTGAAACTATATTGTAATAAGTGATTGTTGATCTCTATATTCCATGCTCTGTGAGCTTGCTTTATACCATATAGTTATTTTTTTAATTTGCACACTTTATTTTCTTGTCCTTTAATAAGAAACCATTCTAGTTGTGATATATAGACTTCTTCTTCCAAGTCACCATTAAGAAAAACACTATTTACATCCATTTGATGAAGCTTCTACCCCTAATTACTATTGTTTTTCTGTGTTAGTTTTAAAATTTTCATAAAATATTACATCTCTTCTTAAGTAAACCTTTTTGTATGCGGATCTAATATTTGTATCTATAGACTCATTATCATAATTGTAAGATTTGATGCTCTGTGTCCTTCATGAGACTTAATGCTCCATGTCCTTTGTGTAGCTTGATGCTCTATGTACTTTGTGAGACTCTATGTTCTCTGTGAGGCTCTACATCCTTTGTGAGCTCTACATACTTTGTGAAGCTTGATGCTTCTACGTCCTTTGTGTGACTTGATACACTACGTATCTCCACATATTTTGATAGTGGCTTGGTGGATATTTCGATGATGTATGACTAATTCTTTGACCTATTGTAAAGTAAGCAGATTTAATTTATCTTTGTAAGGTTTGATTCTCTGCATCCTTCATGAGACTTAATGCTCCATGTCATTTTTGTAGCTTGATGCTCTATGTCCTTTGTGAGACTCTATGTTTTCTATGAGGCTCTACATACTTTGTGATCTCTATGTACTTTGTGAATCTTGATGCTTCTACATACTTTCTATGACTTGATACACTACATATCTCCATGTATTTTGATAGTGTCTTGGTGCATATTTCGGTTTTGTATGACTAATACTTTGATCTCTATGTTCAATAAGATGACCTGTGTATTCCTTCTTCTATATCTGCACTATCATAGTACCTATTTTAGCCCAGTCTTCTCCTCAATGGGTGCTTATCATTGCAAGAATTGAATTCTAGTTTATGAGAGTCCTTGCTACGTTCTTTGACTCTCATTTTAGTGTGCTATTACTCACTCAAACATTGTAACTTTGCTTTAATTTTCCTTCACCTTCTATGCCTTGGAGTTGAACATTTATGTAGCTATGTGGCACATGCATCTTGAGTAACATCTGAGGCATTTCTTATTCCTTCCTTGAGAGATTTCCAAGTGGCTTATGTGTTCCAACATGCATGGGATTATTTTTTAAATGCTTATGGATGAATCTAACCTCTTCTCCAAATGAATTATGGGATCCAATTTTGAATGACAATACTGTAATGTATGTACCTATCACAACCGTTGTGTAATTTCCTTTTGCTCTAACGTCATCCCATTTTCTTATGAAATAAGCACCTATTGTCAATGATGACAAATGGTAGATGCATGTATTCTTCCTTCCAATGCTTCTCTTCTCCTACACATTCCTTTCTCCAATGTACATCCAGTTGTTTCTTATCTCTCAATGCTTCTTCCAGGTGAATATGAGTTGTCTCTTCGATGGAGGTTTTGGGTGCTTGGTGCTAGTTCTATGTTGGTCCAATTTGAGCACTTCTATGATGAACATATTATCTAAGCAATAGCTCTAGGTATTGCTTCTATATTTCTTTCCCTTTGATTCTAATGTGCTGGTTCGACTCTTCCCTTTTTAATGATCGATGGATGACAACAAACGTATATGATTAAAAATATTTTTCTATAATTTGTGCTTCATATTGGTTACTAGGAACTCCTACTTTTGTGGTTGTAAGGGTTTTTTTAAACACTATAATGGGAGCTCTTTGTTATCTCTTCTCACTTGCTTTGGATTACTCCTTCTACGACCACATGTATGATAGTCCTCGCTTGCAGAGGATTTGTCTCTAAGACATTTATATTCTATCCTATTTCCTACATAGGACAAAATGCTATGGTGTAGAATAATGTAAATAGAATTATAATAGAATACCTTGATTTGCACCTTCTCTTCTAAGATTATTTTTTTGGTTCTAATTACATCTCCTCTATATTATATTTTTTAGGCAAGGGTTGATTGAAGTTGTCTTCTCTACTAGAAAACTCTCTCCTTTGCTTGGTTGATTGAAGTAATGAAATCAAGATAATAATCATGTAGATAATATGCCCTTTAACAGAGTAATTACTACACTAAATTTTTCCTGTAATGATATCTTTAGTGCACCTTGAATTTGAGACACCAATTCTCAATTTTGGCTTCTACCACTAATTAATGGATTCTTTTTCTCCACTCCTTGGAGAAATTTGGTGGCTTCTATAGGCAACAATACCTTGCAGGTATTGAGTTCTAAATAGTGTCTTTAGACACTTTGATTATTTGTAGATTTTTGTGCCCTTGATTTTAGCAATCAATACACAAAATAATTCTTTGAGAGTAACTAGTTTAATGAACAACTAGTATAGTGCAATGAACCAATATTATTTCTAGTATTAATGCACTTTAATAATATCATATTATCACTCTTATTAATATGCTCTCAAAGTAGTTTCTAATGCACTAATAATCACTACAAATTCCTTAATGTGGTCCTCTTTTCAATAATCAAATAATAGAAAGAATGTATCTAAATCCTATTATTGTGCAGGTAATGAACCTTAACAAAAATGATCTTTTACACTTTCTTTGAGGACTTAAAACAGAACCTTATATTTTTCAACTTCCAAATTGTAATAAGGTGCTCAGTGAAGTTAAGTATTAATCTAAATAAGTTTTCAAGTAATGAACCCATTTTGCACCTAAGTTACTTACCTTTAATGATGAATATCTTAATGAGCTGATTCACCAAGTCTCTTGTTTGGAATGGTGGTTACCCACAGTTGTGAATGCTTATAGTATATTGCTATAGAGTAGATGATTTCCAACTTCTCCTTCAGGATTTGGCCTAGAAATTTTGAAGTCTTCTAGCTAGTAATGCTATCTTTATTGTTTACCTGTAGTAGTCAATCTATTAACTAAAATATCGTCCTTTACAAAATATTTCAATATTTTTCTATGAATCCAACAAATCTCTATCTATGCGTTCTTTAGCTATGAAGGGAAATCTCCAAATATTCTTGGATTTGGAAGGTATCTTCTGTTTGAGTTTTTATTCAACCTTCTTGTTGATTTCTAACTTCAAACATGATTTTCTTCTCAATAATATGAATCTCTTGAAGTCTTCAATATTCTTCTTCAGGATTTGGCACTCCTGGCCAAATTCTTCTTCTTTTGGGATTGTTGTTGGATGGCAATAAATTTTCCAAATATTTCACTATCTTCTGTAGTAAATTTCTCCAATTATTTATCCTAGGAACTTCTTTTATGGCTTTTCCAATTTATAGAATGAGGCTCTCCAAGACTTCTCCTTGAGACATCTCCAAGGCCTTCAATCTTGCAGCTTTTTTGGTCTTCTTGATGAGACCTTTCCTTCAACCTTTAGCTCTGAAAGTGTTGATAATGAGATCTCTTTAGTGGATCTCTAAAGTCTTTTACTTTTGAAATTAGTTATAGGACCTTGATAGTCCTTCTTCAATCTTCCAAGGATGGAAGTTATTTCAATGTAACCTTTGATGGGTATTTTCAGCTTCTTCTAGAGGAAGTCTTCAATCAGTAAAGGAGATCATCAATCTCCTATATTTCATGGATTCTTCTATGAATTTTTCTTTAGGTTCAAGGCTTCTATGGCCTTTTATTCAATAATATTGTTATGGACTTCTCTTTTACAATAAGGTTTTTTGCAGCCTTTTCTTCAATAAGGCTTCTATGGTATTTTCTCAGCAATAAGACTTCTATGGTATTTTCTTTAGAAATAAGGCTTTTACGGCCTTTTCTCAGTAATAATGCTTCTATGGCCTTTTTCAGCAATGAGGCTTCTATGGCATTTTTTAGTAATGAGGATTCTATGGCATTTTTCAACAATGAGGCTTTTGTGGCCTTTTTTAGAAATTTGCAAGTTTGCAACAGGGCTTCCTTCAGTTTCCTTTTTCTACAAAAATATGTTAGTAAGTTGATCCTAAATCGTGTCAATAATTAATCTTCACTAGTTGATTTGTGAATCTACTAGAATGGAATACTGATTCCTAGTCTTCACTAGTTTTTATAAAACTCTGTGGAAAGACTATAGGCATATGCAATATTGGAAATTTTGGAACTATTATTAGCTTCTCCTCTCAATATTTCTTGTGACTTTCCTATTTATAGTAACCTATTGTGGCTCTTCTTATACAAAAAACCCTTACAGCTACATTTGCATGTAGCAGCACACAATGGTTGATTTAGTTTATAAAAACATAGAAAGGTTTAGACCTATAGTGGCAACGATGCTTTCTTATGGCTCTCCCTATTCTTATTGATCTACTATGGCTCTAATACCACTATTGGATTTTGATCCAATGATCCAAGGGAGAATGCTATCACAGGATATAGAATATGCAAAAATGTAATATGTTGAAATATGCTATTAATGGTAAGTGATGAAAATGATACAATGCTATATGGAGGAAATGAATACTCTAGAACAGATGATAATAACTACATTGTATCCATCACCAATCTATATGGTGATCTTGTAGAGTATATCTACTACTACCTACAGCTATATGTAAACACTCACTATGAGACCCTTCGAACACTCTTCCTAACATACACATAGAAATTTGTGCATTTATTACAATACTTGAAGTAACTTGCTAACTACCCTCTAAAGTAATATCCTACTCTAGTTATGTACCAAAGGTGGTATATTTACATGATCCAAATGATGTAATATACTCTAACAAAAAGTTATGCATGGTTTTATGTTTCCATTTCATCTACTTTACATCTAGTTTACTTGTTCATATTACACGACTGTTTTTCATACCTTGCATGGTATTCCTAATTTTTTATTCCACTTGTATTTCTACTTGTCATACAATTGCATTATTGCTTGTTCATATTTGCTTGGCTACTTGATCATATAGATTCTTGGGGAGTTTGCAACAATGGTAAGTGATGACACCTACTTAGGTTGTAGCTCACATGCATTGCACTCTCACTAGAGCTCTAATGCCTAGAAAATGCCCAACCTAGGACCCTTCATGCATTTCCATCATTGCATTCACTCATGCCATTCTATATCTCTTGACCTTGAAAGTTCTTATTGCTTACATCTCTCCAAGTCAATGGATATAGTTCCTATTTTTCTCCTTTGATCTTGACTATACACTTTATTGCACACACCACACCCCTATTGGGTAAAAAAACTTTGGTAATATCATTCCCATCATCTCAGAACCCCATAGAAGATAGCTTAATGGCAACAAGTGAGGGGTAGCCTCCATTTGACCATTTATGAGCATACATCCCAATAGGTATATATCTTATTTTATCTAGCCATTAGTGAGCACTACATCCATAGCAGGTTCAAATCCACCTTGTCCATCTTTGCAAGCAACCAACCCTCATAGGATAGCTTCATGGCCACATGCAAGGGGTAAGCTCTATCTCGATCATTTTAGAGCATACATTATCATAGGATTTTGTTCTTTTAATTTTTTTCTTTAGCCTTTTGGAGCTTTATTTTCATTCACCCATGCATTTTATTTAGGTTTGTATTTTAGATGGATTGCACTTAGTTAGATTCCTACCATTCCATCTCATTAATTTAGGATTCATTCATTACATCCATTATGTATGTGTTCATTATGAATACACAAAATAATAAAAACATATAAAAATCAATCACACACAAACACACATATTTTAATTATACAGTAGTACATAAATAAACTATAGCTAGTATTGCTCGATAGCACTAAGTGTGTGCCTATCGATAGGTGTACCATAATAGAGAGATTAGCATAGTTGACCATCCCCAAGGGTGCATGCCATAATTAAAATTGATATATCATCTTGATCCTAACCCTAGCCATGCAAGCTTGTCCTCTCTACTCCACCTACTAGAGGTGGTGGGGGAGTCATGTTCACAGATAATGAACTAGATTGTGCTTGTGACTATGAATAACTCTATTATCATTAAGATGATGGTTCTGGAACCCTAAGATCAGTTGGGATGGCATGGTAATAGGAAATTTGGTAGTATGTCACCCTTCATACTATTATCTCATATGACTCCCTCATCCTCTATAGTTCCATAAATAGTAGGTGGTCTCCCTCACCCTATTGGCTTCCTGCCATTACAACCATCCCCTCTACCTAGGCCTATCAACCCATATTCTCTCTGAGGTGCTTTGTCTTAGCCTGTGCCACATCTTGATCTACTCGAACTTGGTCTAGTGCATTACATATGGACTCCTTATCTACCTACATTATTGCCACCATGGCTTGTAGCCCCTCTACCTTACTTGGACCTATCACCTCAAGTATTACTTATTCCATAATGGGGGAAATCATTATGGCCCCCTCTATACCTAATCTAGATATCATGATGGCCCCCTCATGGTTATCACTATCTCCACTTAAACCTATGCATGTAATGGTCTAGATGAGACCGTGCCTCTCTACTACCTCTTTATGGTACATCGAGTGGCCTATCAAAGTACCAACTGCACTCATAAACTCATCATCTGGCATCTCTACATTGGTATTGGAGGAGAGATCCTCAGGGGTATAATGATCCTATACCATCTCTTGTATCTGAGGACCACCCCAATGTCATCCACCTCTAGATCCATGTACAGTGGATCATCCAAGTCCTCCACCCACCTTGCCACATCAAGAGTACCTCTACATCTTGGTGGATCCCTCCTCACCCCATATTCTTTAGTGTCTCCCTCTCTATCACTATGAGAACTCTCATAGCATCCTTAAGTGTGATCGACCACCACTCTATGCTCTCAAGTACATCTAGATACATAATCACAAAATTTTATCATCAGTTTATTATTTACCACATATAAAAGTCTATAAAAATTATAAAAAAATAAAAACTAAAAAATAAAGGTCATTTTTGTGCAAAATTCATTAAATTTGCATCCTAGAATGATCAAGCATGAATTTGGCAAAGGTTCCCAACCAAATTCATGCCTCATTTGTATAGGGCATAAATTTGGTTTGGGAAGCCTTTCAAATTCATGCCTCGTTCATACAGGGCATGAATTTGGCTTGGGAAACCTACCAAATTCATGCTCCATGACCAAATTCACACCCCACAATAAATTTTACCAACATTTGATTAAAAAAATTAAAAATACAAAAATTACAATTTTTTATGTGTAGGCATAAAATAAAAAAAGAATAAGTGGATCTCAATCTATACATTTTTATGGTTAGCATCAGAACTTGCCTTACCCCTCGCCATGATAGCTTAGTGAGTTGGTAGCACCATTTCTCCTCTTTCTTCTATAGATCTCTTTTCTCCTCACACAATGAAAATGAGCCAAAAAAATGATATTTCTTGTATTGATTATGAATGAATCTCTAATGAAAAGGGATCCCCTCGTGTCGAGTTGTCTCCTCTAATGCTCATCGAATGACGTTCGGTTTGCTCGTGTGGTTGAGGACTAGACATGTGTATTTGTGAATCGGTTGGGGCTTGGTCATTGGCTTCATGCTTGTGCATTTGCTGCTGAGCAAGGTGCAGCAACAATATTGTCATTGTTGTCAACACAGTCAGAAAGATCGGTTGATGCAGTGGACAGGAGTTCAGAGGTTACTCAGAGTATGTAAAGTGAAGTTAAATGCTTATGAGGATGTTTTTGATGTTTGGGTGAAGTTGTTACAGGTTGTCCAAGAAGACCGAAGTGGCCCATATGCAAAAGATAAAAGAGAAGCGAAAAAAAAAGCAAAAGAAAAAAGTGTCGCGATATCGCGACATGTTGCATTTTCGCGGCCAAAAGAGAAGAGAAAATGCAAGGAGAAAAAGTGTCGCGATATCGCGACATGTTGCATTTTCGCGGCCAAAAGAGAAGAGAAAATGCAAGGAGAAAAAGTGTCGCGATATCGCGACATGTTGCATTTTCGCGGCCAAAAGAGAAGAGAAAATGCAAGGAGGAAAAAGTGTCACGATATCGCGACATGTTGCATTTTCACGGGCCAAAGCAAAGAGAAAGGACAAGAAAGAAAAAGTGTCGCGATATCGCGACATGTTGTATTTTCACGGGCCAAAGCAAAGAGAAAGAGCAAGGAGAAAAAGTGTCGCGATATCGCGACATGTTGCATTTTCACGGGCCAAAGCAAAGAGAAAAAGCAAGGAGAAAAAGTGTCGCGATATCGCGACATGTTGCATTTTCACGGTCCAAAGCGAAGAGAAAATGCGAGGAAAAAGTGTCACGATATCGCGACATGTCGCATTTTCGTGATCAAAAGGGAAGAGAAGGAAGAGAAAGAAAAAGTGTCGCGATATCGTGACATGTCGCATTTTCGTGACTCGAAAAGGAAGGAAGGAAGAGAAAGAAAAAGTGTCGCGATATCGCGACATGTCACATTTTCATGACTCGAAAGGGCAGGAAGGAAGAGAAAGAAAAAGTGTCACGATATCGCGACATGTCACATTTTCGTGACTCAAAAAGGGTAGAAGGAAGAGAAAGAAAAGTGTCACGATATCGTGACATGTCACATTTTCGTGACTCAAAAAGGGCAGGAAGGAAGAGAAAAAAGTGTCACGATATCGCGACATGTCACATTTTTGTGACTCAAGAAGGGCAGGCAGGCAGAGTAACAAAAGTGTCATGATATCGCGACATGTCGCATTTTTGTGACTCAAAAAGGCCAGGCAGGCAGAGTAACAAAAGTGTCACGATATCGCGACATGTCACATTTTCGTGACTCAAGAAAAGCCTCAAAATAGAAATGAACAGTAATGGAAAAGAAAACGAATAGTCATCGAAGGAGAAAACAAATGCATGCACAAGGGAGAAAACGAACAATCGAAGAAGGAGAAAATGAATAGTCATCAAAATAGAAATGAAAAGCGAAAACCAAAATGCATGCATGCACAAAGGAGAAAATGAATAGTCATGACCGAGAAGACGAACAATCATGGTAGGAGAATATGGTGTCAATTATTTGCATGTAACGTGTTTGACGAAATGCCTATCTATATATACAAAAGGAGTTACATAAAGAAGGCATTACAATTGACAAGTGGCGTATGAGAATATGAAAGGAGTTACAACTGGAGTTACAAAGAGAAAGGATGGTTATAAAAGGAGTGTTGCTTGGAGAATTAATTGTGTGAATTTATTCAGTGAAGTGCGAGAGAGGAGTGCGAGAGGAGAGCGAGAGGTGAGCGAGAAGGGTGTGTGTTTTGTGAATTGTGGGAGATGTTGAGTAAGCAATAGACCAGTCAGGGTCTTGTAAAAGTGAAGGCATTTATATGTCAATCTTCTAGTTTTAGAATTGAAGTCCAAGTTGGTGCTTGGCATCAGGGGTTGGTGCTCCTTCCAGTTGGTGCTGGTAAATCAGGGGTTGGTGCTCCTTTTTGTTGGTGTAGATAAATCAGGGGTTGGTGCTCCTTTCTATTGGTGCAGATAAATCATGGGTTGGTGCTCCTTCCAGTGGGTGCTGGTAAATTGATTGTAAAGTTGTGCTTTGCAAAGGCTAGATTTGGATGGTAGTCCAAACAGTAATTTTTGAGGAGTAGCCAAATCGGTGAACCTCGTTACATCTTGTGTTGTGTGATGCTCTCTTGTTATACTTGCTTTATTTGGTTTTAAGTTTTCATTATTTTGGCTTTAAGAGTTGAAGATTTAAGTTTTAAAGAGCTACACTGATTCACCCCCCTCTCAGTGTCATAGTGAGACTAACAATTGGTATCAGAGCCAAGGTTCCTAAACAAGCTTAATCAGCTAGGGTGATCTTGGAAGTGACACAATGGCAGGTGGTGAAGGCTTCTCATCAAACAAAGCACCATTGTTTGAGGAAACTAATTACGCATTTTGGAGACTCAGGATGCAGACATATCTTTGTGCTTTGGGATACGACATTTGGGATTCAGTAGATAGTGGATACACAATACCCACCACTTCTCCAACCGATGTTGTCGGTAAGAAACTATTTGAGAATAACTCAAAAGCAAAGAATGCTATCATGTGCGGATTAGTGGACCGTGAACTAGTAAAAATTATGAGTTGTAAAATGACAAAAGAAATATGGGACAAACTGAGGAGCATTCATGAAGGAGACGCTAAGATCAAGGAGGCCAAGTTACAAACACATCGAGCTCAGTTCGAAGTATTAAAGATGAATGACAATGAGAACATAGAGGCATATATGCTGAGAGTTAATGAAGTCATTAATGCGATTAGAGGACTCGACGAGGAAATCGAAGATTCTGTCATCGTGAAAAAGGTATTAAGATCTCTTCCTCAAAGATTTGATTCTAAAGTTTCAGCTATAGAAGAAGCTAAAGATCTAAATACTTTTAGTATGGATGAGATGCATGGTTCTTTGACTGCATATGAGATGAGAATAGGAAAATCTAAACCCATAGACAGAGAAGCTACTTTTAAAGCCCATAAAAATATGAAAGCAAAACAAGAATCCGAGGAAGAAGAGACATCAGATGAAATGGAAGCAAACTTTGTTCGAAAACTAAAAAGGGGAAAAGGAAAATACAGAGGAAAGTTACCGCTTAAATGTTTCAATTGTGGAGGCATTGGGCATTTTGCAGCTAATTGTCCACTTAATGAGAAGAACAAAAGTGATGAAGGATCGCACCAAGAAAGAAGTGACTGGAAGAAAAAAACAAATTTCAGAAAAGGCAACTTCAAGAAGAAAAGTTTCATCTCCAAGAATGTCAGCTCATCAAAATACAGTTGCAAGTGAGGATTCTAAAAAGGAAATAGGTGAAGCTCTTTTCATGGCACTCAAAGAAGAAAAAATAGAAAAAGAATAGGAATGTGATGAAGAAGAAATTGATGCAGAAGTAAATTTGGAAGAGGAACTAATTGCAGCTCTGGATGTATTGAAGATAGAAAGAAAAAGAATAAGAAAATTTCAAGAAAGCTTGAGGATGCAAATGAAATCATAACCAGTTTGAAAGTACAGATAGAAGAATCCAAGAAAATATCTGAAGATCTCGAAGTACAAATAACCATGAAAATAGATTATTGCTGCAAACTAGAAGAAGAGACTGTTGGTTTAAGAATGCAGATAGAAGAGATGAATCGTAAAATTAGTTGTCATCACAAACGTGAAGAAAGTTCTATGAAGTTGGATAAGATCATAAATATCCAAAGGACTACAGGCATGAAATTTGGTTTGGGCTTTGTCGAAGGAGAATCATCAAATGGATCAAAGAATGAAGATAAGAAACAAGTTGATCAAGAAAAATTGACTCATGCAAAAGAAAGCAATAATGCAAGGCATGAAAGGAGAATTGACAATGATGGATTCACCAATGTCACACATCAAAGAAGAAGAAGATTTATGACTCCTACGACAACATGGCAAAGACCATCACCCAGGTTCAATCATCTCTTTTCTGGTTACTATTTTAAATGCAATGGTTATGGACATAAGATTTCAGATTGCAAGTATAACGTAGGACCAAGGAATTTTACCAGTAGAAATGTTTTTTCACCTTTGATGGATTATGCAGTAGAATGTTATAACTGTCATAAGTTTGGGCACATTGCAAGAAATTGTCGAAGTACATTTGCATCAAATCAATTTCAGGGAAGAAAATCTCAACCAAATGGAATGAGACAAAATAGAAAATTTCTCGAAAAACATGCACAAGCTACTGAAAAAGAAAAGTCAAAACAAGAGCCCAAAATTGTAATCAAACCAGAGTGGAAAGAAAAATATCGATCTAAGGAAGAAAAGGAATCCCTGATCGTACAAACAACATTTAAAGCACAGAATAAATCTGCACCATGGATACTTGATAGTGGATGCTCCAGTCATATGACAGGTGACAAACATAAATTTGAGAAGTTATAGCAATATGAAGGTGGTTCAGTAAAATTTGGAAATAATGATGGAGCTAAGATAGTTGGCAAAGGTTCAGTGAAGATTAGTGATGGAAAAATCAAGTCAAAAGAAGTCTTGTTTGTGGTTGGTCTGAAGCATAACTTGTTGAGTGTAAGTCAGATTTGTGATAGAGGTCATGAAGTGATTTTTAAGAAGCAGGGTTGTGAAGTCAGAAAAGCAAACTGTGGAAAGTTGATAGCAATTGGATCGAGGACATCTGGCAACCTGTACACTCTCTCAGAGACTTCAGAAGGAGCTTGCTTGATTGGACAGGAAGAAGAAAATTGGTTGTGGCACAAGAGGCTCGGTCATATCAGTTTTGACAATCTAGTAAAAATTAGCTCAAAAAGGGCAATGAGAGATATTCCCACCATTAGAAAACCATCAAATAGCATTTGTGCTTCATGCCAAAAGGGGAAGCAAACTAGAGTCTCATTTAAAACAAAAGAGTACTACACAAGCAAACCTTTGGAACTAATACATACTGATTTATGTGGACCCATGAGAACGCAAAGTATAAATGGTGACAAATATTTTATGTTGTATATAGATGACTATTCCAGGATGACATGGGTATTTTTTTTGAAGCACAAATCAGAAGCTTTTGAGATGTTCAAGGTTTTCAAAAACCAAGTTGAGAATCAAATAGGAAAAAGGATTAAATGTTTAAGATCAGATAGAGGAGGAGAGTTCATTTCAAAGGATTTTATAGAGTACTATGAAAAATATGGTATTAGAAGACAGTTTTCAGTAGCCAGGACACCTCAGCAGAATGGTGTGGTAGAAAGAAAGAACAGGATAGTGCAGGAAATGGCACGGACTATGTTGACTGAGAGCAAAGTAGCAGATATATTTTGGAAAGAGGCAGTCCATACTATGGTATACATCCAAAATAGGTGCATGTTGAGGATGCATGAAAGCAAAACTCCTTATGAGTTGTGGTTTGGTAAAAAGGCAACAACTAAGATACTTTAAAGTTTTTGGCAGCAAGTGTTACATCAAAAGAACTGAAGAAAACCTTGGTAAGTTTGAAGATAGAGTTGATGAAGGTATTTTTCTTGGCTATTCATCAAAAAGCAAAGCTTACAAATGCTACAACAAGAAGCTAAGGAAAATTGTGGATAGTGTCGATGTTAAAGTTGATGAAGGTAGGGAACGAGTAATTAGCTATGAAGAGAACTACCCAATTTATGAAGAGGTTATTGAAGGAGATGAGGAAAAGGAAATGGAAAAGAAACAAAAAATTGACTCAGATGATTCAAACAATGATTCAGAAGTGGAAGAAAATAAGAAATTCAAAACAGGCAGCTGGCAGAAAGATCATCCTAGAGAGCAAATAATTGGAGACCCCACAGTTGGTGTTCAGACAAGAAGAAGAGTAGTAAGCAACTACTCTCTATTATCCAGCATTGAGCCCAAAAATATTGCTGACGCAAGCAAAGATAAAAGTTGGATGAAGGCAATAAATGAAGAATTAGATCAGATCGAGAAAAACAAAACTTGGGAGTTAGTACCAAGACCTGCAAATAAAAATATAATCGGTACTAAATGGATCTTTCGAAACAAGTTGAATGAAGACGGACAGGTAGTCAAGAATAAAGCAAGATTGGTATGTAAAGGCTATGCACAAGTTGAAGGTATTGACTTTGAGGAAACCTTTGCACCTGTGGCTAGACTAGAGGCAATTAGAATGTTTCTGGCTTTAGTAGTTTACAAGAATTTCAAAGTTTATCAAATGGATGTGAAATCAGCATTTTTGAATGGGAAACTCGAAGAAGAGGTTTATATTGAGCAGCCAGATGGTTTCCAACTTGGTGATGATCCCAACTTGGTTTGCAAGTTGAAGAAAGCATTATATGGCTTAAAACAGGCACCTCGAGCATGGTATGCAAGGCTAGACAACTATCTTACTCAACAAGGGTTCAAGAAAGGTATGGTGGATAGTAATTTGTATGTCAAAATAGAAAATGGCCATCTTATTGTTCTTGTTGTATATGTTGATGATATCATATTTGGCAGTAGCAAAGATGAGTGGTGTAAAGATTTAGCAAATAAGATGAAAAAAGAATTTGAAATGTCAATGATTGGTGAACTTTCGTATTTCCTCGGGTTGCAAGTTAATCAAAATGAGAAGGGCATATTTATTTCTCAAATTAAATATGTGAAAGAGATGCTAAAAAAGTTCACAATGGAGGATTGTAAGCCAGTTAGCACTCCCATGACGACAGGTTGCAAGTTGAGCAAGGATGACAAATCTCCACATGTTGATCAAACCATGTACAGATCTATGATTGGGAGCTTATTGTACTTGACAGCTACTAGACCAGATATTTTGCAGGCAGTATGCATGGTAGCACGATTTCAGGCTAGTCCCAAGGAGACTCATGTGACAAACAGTGAAGAGGATTCTTCGGTATCTCAAGGGTACTATGGAGTATGGGTTATGGTATCCGAAAGGTAAGGACTTCACCCTTATTGCGTATTCAGATGCAGATTGGGCAGGATGTGTAGATGACAGAAAGAGTACCAGTGGAGGTGCATTCTATCTTGGAGACAGGTTGGTCACATGGCACAGTAAGAAACAAGAGTCAGTCTCCTTATCCACAGTAGAGGCAGAATATATTGCA
This sequence comes from Wollemia nobilis, assembly GCA_028583015.1. Classification (NCBI taxonomy): domain Eukaryota; kingdom Viridiplantae; phylum Streptophyta; class Pinopsida; order Araucariales; family Araucariaceae; genus Wollemia; species Wollemia nobilis. The sequence goes on along the minus strand of JAQPPZ010013509.1, from coordinate 3,006,947 downwards.
GCGACAACGTGTTGTACACAGGTATTATGGATGAAACAAACCTTGAAAGATCTTGGTATTAACTTCAGTGAGCCAATTTCAGTTAAGTGTGATAACACCAGTGCCATTAACATCTCAAAGAATCCGGTTATGCATTCTCGCACAAAACATATTGCTATCCGGTATCACTTTTTGAAGGAGAAAGTTGCGAAAGGTGAGGTTAAGTTGGATTTTGTTCCAACAATAGAGCAAGTAGCGGATATCTTCACAAAACCATTGCCCAAGGAAGTCTTTGAGTACCTTCGCAATAAATTGGGAGTGGTCACGCTTCCCAAGAATTGACTAGCTATCGGGACCACATTCTCAGGGGGAGCATTTGTGTATTTGTTTATCTTTTTGCTCATATTTGTGATTTTTGCTAAGTGTAATAATTTTTGCTTGAGAATGTTGTGCATGGACTCGGGGGAGTCTGCAGCAGCCCTTTGATATTGTTGTCAAAGGGGGAGAAGAGTTATAGGAAATTGCACGTGTGTTGCCAACAATTCCAAAGGGGGAGATTGTTGAGCAAGGTGCAACAATAGTATTGTCATTGTTGTCAACACAGTCAGATAGATCGGTTGATGCAGTGGATAGGAGTTCAGAGGTTATTCAGAGTATGTACAATGAAGTTAAATGCTTATGAGGATGTTTTTGATGTTTGGGTGAAGTTGTTACAGGTTTTCCAAGAAGACCGAAGTGGCCCATATGCTAAAGATAAAAGAGAAGCAAAAAAGCAAAGAAAAAAGTGTCACGATATCATGACATGTTGCATTTTCACGGCCAAGAGAGAAGAGAAAATGCAAGGAGAAAAAGTGTCACGATATCGTGACATGTTGCATTTTTGTGGCAAAAAGAGAAGAGGAGAAAAAGTGTCGTGATATCGTGACATGTTGCATTTTCACGGCCAAAAGAGAAGAGAAAATGCAAGGAGAAAAAGTGTCGCGATATCGCGACATGTTGCATTTTCACGGGCCAAAGCAAAGAGAAAGGACAAGAAGAAAAAGTGTCACGATATCACGACATGTTGTATTTTCGCGGGCCAAAGCAAAGAGAAAGAGCAAGGAGAAAAAGTGTCACGATATCGCGACATGTTGCATTTTTGCGGTCCAAAGCAAAGAGAAAGAGCAAGGAGGAAAAAGTGTCACGATATCGCGACATGTTGCATTTTCGCGGTCCAAAGCGAAGAGAAAATGCAAGGAGGAAAAAGTGTCATGATATCGCGACATGTCGCATTTTCATGGTCAAAAGGGAAGAGAAGGAAGAGAAAGAAAAAGTGTCGCGATATCGCGACATGTCGCATTTTCGCGACTCAAAAAGGGCAGGAAGGAAGAGAAAGAAAAAGTGTCACGATATCGCGACATGTCACATTTTCGCGACTCAAAAGGGCAGGAAGGAAGAGAAAGAAAAAGTGTCACGATATCACGACATGTCACATTTTTGCGACTCGAAAAGGGCAGGAAGACAGAGAAAGAAAAGTGTCACGATATCACGACATGTCGCATTTTCGTGACTCAAAAAGGCAGTAGGAAGAGAAAGAAAAGTGTCACGATATCGCGACATGTCGCATTTTCGTGACTCAAGAAGGGCAGGCAGGCAGAGAAAGAAAAGTGTCACGATATCATGACATGTCACATTTTTGTGACTCAAAAAGGAGGAGGAGAGTAACAAAAGTGTCATGATATCGTGACATGTCACATTTTCGTGACTCAAGAAGAGCCTCAAAATAGAAATGAATAGTCTTGGAAAAGAAAACGAATAGTCATCGAAGGAGAAAACAAATGCATGCCCATGTGGAGAAAATGAATAGTCGAAGAAGGAGAAAATGAACAATCATCAAAATAGAAATGAAAAGCTTTGAAAACCAAAATGCATGCATGCACAAAGGAGAAAATGAATAAGTCATGACCGAGAAGATGAACAGTCATGGTAGGAGAATATGGTGTCAATTATTTGCATGTAACGTGTTTGATGAAATGCCTACTCTATATATACAAAAGGAGTTACATAAAGAAGGCGTTACAATTGACAAGTGGCGTATGAGAATATGAAAGGAGGAGTTACAACTGGAGTTACAAAGAGAAAGGATGGTTATAAAAGGAGTGTTGCTTGGAGAATTTATTGTTGATTAAAATCTTGCGAAGAGTGCGAGAGGAGAGCGAGAGGCGAGAGAGGAGTGAGAAGGGTGTGTGTTGTGAATTGTGGGTGATGTTGAGTAAGCAATAGACCAGTCAGGGTCTTGTAAAAGTGAAGGCATTTATATGTCAATCTTCTAGTTTCAGAATTGAAGTCCAAGTTGGTGCTTGGCATCAGGGGTTGGTGCTCCTTCCAGTTGGTGCTGGTAAATCAGGGGTTGGTGCTCCTTTCTGTTGGTGCAGATAAATCAGGGGTTGGTGCTCCTTTCTGTTGGTGTAGATAAATCAGGGGTTGGTGCTCCTTCCAGTGGGTTTTGGTAAATTGATTGTAAAGTTGTGCTTTGCAAAGGCTGGATTTGGATGGTAGTCCAAACAGTCAATTTTTGAGGAGTAGCCAAATCGGTGAACCTCGGTACATCTTGTGTTGTGTGATGCTCTCTTGTTATATTTGTGTTTTATGAATTGTGGGAGATGTTGAGTAAGCAATAGACCAGTCAGGGTCTTGTAAAAGTGAAGGCATTTATATGTCAATCTTCTAGTTTCAGAATTGAAGTCCAAGTTGGTGCTTGGCATCAGGGGTTGGTGCTCCTTCTAGTTGGTGCTGGTAAATTAGGGGTTGGTGCTCCTTTCTATTGGTGTAGATAAATCAGGGGTTGGTGCTCCTTTCTATTGGTGTAGATAAATCAGGGGTTGGTGCTCCTTCCAGTGGATGCTGGTAAATTGATTGTAAATTTGTTGCTTTGCAAAGGCTGGATTTGGATGGGAGTCCAAATAGTCAATTTTTGAGTAGCCAAATTGGTGAACCTCGGTACATCTTGTGTTGTGTGATGCTCTCTTGTTATATTTTCTTTATTAGGTTTTAAATTTTCATTGTTTCAGCTTTAAGAGTTGACGATTTAAGTTTTTAAGAGCTACACCGATTCACCCCCCCCTCTCAGTGTCATTGTGAGACTAACATTTGTCGACCACCCCATGTATCCACCATAGTGTACCTAACATCTAGATGTATCTTGTATTATCAAACAAGGTATAAAATGATGTTTATCTTATTATAAAATTTTAAAATGAGCCCTAAACTATTTGATGTTGTTTCAAAATGTGTTGTATCAGTATGAGAAACTCTCATGTGTTTTGCAAAATCGTTGGATTTTATTCTCAGTTTAATTGGCTTTCACCTACACACTCGCATCTCAATAACTTGGCGATGAACTCCAAGTCACGTAATCCAACCTATAATATGTGGTAATGAAGCCCACACACGGTTAGGGAGCATAGGTCCTCCTAGATCCTCACCTGTTTTCCCCCAGTCAACGTTATACCTTCCAAAGAAAGTACATGCAAAGTTTCCAAGGTATGAAAGGTTATCGGATCCAGTATGGTCTAGTAACAAAGGGTATGTAGGATTTGGGCCAACGGATGGAAATGATGCCCACCATCATTGAACCCTACTAGTGGTTGGATATGAGGCCCAACTCACTAGCATTTAGTTGCATGTGGTGTGTGGGTTTCCTTCTACTTTGCATAAAGACAAATGCATAAAATAGCATTCATATGATAATTCCTACATGATATGCATAAAAATAAAAGGAACATTTCAAATTTAGAAAGGTATGCATGTTATGTCCTACATGATGTTATGACAATATGATTAGGATGACATGGCCTCTAATTGGGCCTCAAGCATGAAAATGACCACTAAATTTTTATCAAGGTCATTTTAGTCTAGGGTGGACTGCAATCAGAGGTCCACTATTCCTAGCAGCACATTTCTAATGGAAGGAATGTGAAAGCAAACTAGGACTATTCATTCACCCTTTTTATTTAGTGTACCTGATTTGCAATCGATTTAACGCTTACTATAAAAATACAGAGAAGAAAATACAGAAAAGAGAATAAAAACAAAGCCTACCTTAGCTCCTGATATGATGCCAAGTGGTTTCTCTGTTGTCTACTACTTCTGCTATAAACCGCAGCTCTGGTCTATGGGCTGTAGTGTGAACCATAGGTGAAATTCATGGGCCAATAAATAATCATAGCTATTAGCTACGGTTAGCACCTGAGATAAGAAAAATTCAAGAATATCAGCACTCAAGGGCTACAAATGCAGAGTTCCACCATGATCACATTTTGACATAACCAAAAAGCATGAACCTATCTACTGTATTAGTCTATAGTCATCATAAAAGCGTAAAATCTTGACATATTGCATAAATTCAACAAAATGATATTTCTTGTATTGATTATGAATGAATCTCTATTATAAATATGCCCTTCTTAGGGTCACTTGAATGATGATATAGTCTATACAATTTCCAATGTCCTCAATAGGGTAGGTGCATTAATATTGCCCTTTGACTAGTCACAAACTACCTTGGGGTGGATTTGACCCCCTTCTTCGCTATGTGGAAGGATTGTGATATAGAATCCTCTTGTACCTGTCTTCCTACGATCAAGAAACAATAGCACACAATCAAAATGATAGATAGCCTCTCATGATGAGGCCCTTTAATGAAACATACATGATAATACCATTAAACTAATGATCAAGAAAACATAAAGAAAAACCTTTAAACTATGCTAAATGAATCAAGATTTGTAATATAGCATAAATGATATCATTAGATAAATAATACATGGATCAAATAACAAAATAGAAGCATAAAGGTGCATAAAATATCCACAAATGTCCTAATTAATGCAAAGCATAAACTATCTATTCTAAGCTAATTCCCATGATCAGAATTCTTCTAAACTGCAATTAAACCTAAGAAATGATTAATCTAACCTATTTAACCGGACATAAATGAAAAGAGTAAGGTGATCTATCACCTATTCCAAACCGTAGCTCTAGTGAGTTATCTACACTGTGAACCATGGTTAGCAACCACGATTTGATCTCTGATAGATTTACCCTCAAAATTAGGGGTAGTGGGTTTGATCTCCTTGTCAAAATTGATGTTCAAGGGTCACCTTTGTTGTCCTCAGACTTATTTGGTGGTCAATTCAATGTGAAGGGCCTTTGTTTACCCGAATTTATGCTTCTTGACTCTCCTAAGAACCTAGGGCATCCATAATGCAATTCATCATGAATGTTGGCAAAAGGGTCGGGGATTAAGTGCAATAGCTCTATCTCTTAGTATACTCAGTTTGAGTGTACAATTCACCAAGGATTTATTGCTCAAATATCCAATGCTTGCTTCTCTCATTCTCCCCATTTGGAGGGGGTATTTATAGCATGCCCCTAGGGCTAGAGGTGGCTTCATGGAGAAGCCAAGACCAAGAAGGGTGGTTAGGACAGTTGGGATGGAAGCCTCTGGAATCTTTCATCCTTCAACTACCTTCTTCTAGATATTTTTGTTGTTCCAACTGATTTGGATCATATGGAAGGCCTAACTGAACTTCAGTTAAGACTGTAGGTCACAGTTGCGGTCCAGACTGCAGACCGCAGGTGTCAACCATGGTTTATACTAGAGACTGTAGGTCTGGGTTGTGGTTCATACTGATTAGGCCAAAATTCCTAAATTGAGTGGTTAGAACCACTGCTATATCTTGGAGTCTATCCAAGATCTTCCATATGGTCTTGTATCATGTCCATATGAGTAGTCACCCTCGACATGACTCATTTTAGGTGTCTACAGATGCCCATTTTGAGATGTGTTGTGAGATCGAACAACGCTGAGCAAAAATATACATCCTAAAATGATGCCTAAGGTTATATGATGATCATTAGTTGGATCAACATTAGATTCTCTAGGTCCAGCAAAAGGACGCACATCTTGGAATCAGCTTCCAACTCGTGAAAGGCTTACATTTTGACAAGTCTGCATTAGATATTCGAATAGCATCAATGCCAAGTATGGGTATCTTCTGACCCATAAATCCGAAGAATGAGAGTTACAAACCAATTATCATATTTATTGTTTACCCCAAGAAAAGGAGGAAGCTTATGATAACTGTTGACAATGATTCGTAAGAACGAATGCAATTTTGACAAGATTAGGGGATCTACGATCTCAAGGATCTTCCTCCTCAAATATGAAATTATTAGGGTAATGAAAATGTATGACTACCCCCTCAAATGACGATTCAATGAGGGTAATGAAAATGTATGAAGCCACGAAATCGCTTGACCATAATGAATGATCTCGAAGAAATTTAGATTCGAGCCTTTTAATGCCTTGGCTAGGCTTAGTTCAGCTTATGATTGCAACTCTTAGTAGTATTTATACATTTCTATCCCATGGAGCAGTCAAGCTACAATAGTCATCTTAAGGAATCAAAATGATACAAATGTAATTAGACTTGTGTTGAATCATATTTGTCGATGATTTGCTGAAATATGTCATAAATGAAATGACAATTTTACCCCAAATGTCCTTACGGTGATTTACTCATCTTGTCGGATTGCATGGATCGCAACTCGCTGCAATCGCCAAGTGTATAGGATAAATCATTGAATACGAGGCACATTTGGTTTTTAATTATTTTATTTTTTTGTTTTAATTTTACATTTATTTGATTGATCCTGGTGCTTTTAACATCACCAAATTTGCAATTTTGATCATTGATTTTGAATTTTTATCTAATGGGAGTCATTAATTTATTTTTTTAGACCTTCCCACAATGGTTTTTGAGTGCATTTAATGCTAGCTATGGATCACAGGTATGGTCTGCAGTTTAATTTTTCAAATTTTGTGAACCGCGAGTCATACCTGCGGGAAAAAAACCCTAGTTTCGAAATCGCAGGTGTCAACTACGGTTCACCGAGACTAGGACCTATAAATTGAATTCCCATTTGAATTTTTTTATTATTTTCTTGCAAGCACTAGCAACTTGAGAGCTCTGAGAGTGAGATAACATTCCCTGACCCGAAATGCTACCACACTCTACCATAATTACACTAGTCTACCTCGATGGCAGATCCTGATTAGCCATATACTAGCCGAAGTCAGGGTGTGGGTAAGGTAACTCGAAACTGAGACATCACACTCAATACCAGTAAAATGAACCACATTAAGTAATGTAGATAATGAACCTCACTAAACCACTGGTAATGAACCTCACTAGTCTAGGTTAGCTTAGGTTTTTAATTTTTTGATTTAATGGACTACGAGGGTACCTAAAATGGGTGCCTCTCCTAAACCGCAGCTAGTAGCTGTAGTTCCAAATTGAAAAATTGGGGACCACAGGTTTCAGCTACGGTTAGGATTCAAAAATCCCAATTATCAAAATTGATCGCATGCGAACCATAGGGTTGACCCACAGTTCAACAACTTTAGAAATTTTTGAATAATTTTGGTAATTTTTTTTACATGTTTTTGTCATTTTTAGCATTGTTTTTAGCTCTGTTTAGCTAGATTCTATATTACATTATGATTTTTATTTTAGAAATTGACTTCTAGAGCCCGAGAGCCTGATATTATGAAGACTCTCCATGAAGCTCTTTATGATGATGACTAAGATTGGTTTTGAGCTATCGAGTTTAGCTATGTCATGGATCTGCCCACTATTAGGGTAGATCAAGGCTACCTAACTATGTTGGCGTGATGCTAGAATGTGCAGACCAACACATTTCACCTGCCTATAGGTGAAATGACTATTACCTTGGAGGATGTCTATAGGATCTTTAGGATCACCTCTTGGCCACTGCTTGGAGGGTTCTTCAGAGTTATATAGAGGAGCCATTACTTTTATCATGGGTGAGCACCCTACTATGTCAGCTCTATAGGGAGTTGTATCAGATTATTGAGCATAGCCGTAAGAGCATCAGTTGTAGTCTTCTATTGTAGATCTGGGGGTGGCGGCAGCATATCTGGATTGAGTGTCTTACAAATATTCCACTGTGCATTATTGAGATATATGCTGATCATTAGTGCTACACTGCATGCTAGCCTTGTGAGGGAGAGGGTACCCATAGCAGGATCCATGCTAGTGACATCGAGCATTACATTACTCTATTTACATCACTCGAGTCGGGGAACGTTGTCTGGCACCCCTACATGGATTGCCTCGGATGGCCTAATACAAATGAGTGGCTTCAATGGGCTCACCGAGATAGGTGGTTTATTGACTGAAAGGCTGAGATTAAGGAGTATCATTTCTACTCTTGTGTCCTACGATAGTTTGGCATGGTGCAGGACATTCCGGAGATCCCTTTTAGATACTGGCACTTGGTTGCAAAGACTAATCTGCAATGGATCATTCTTGAGCCTCTAGAATATGCTTCTAATAACTACCAGGAGACTAGAGTTGAGACTACTGGAACCACTCTAGATTATGATGGGTGGTGGTCCATGTTCAGATGGTATGGGAAAGGGCCTATAGGTGGAGAGCCAGATCAGGTAGAGGCATATTTGGATCTCGACGGGTGTAGGGTGTGCCAATAGACAGAGGGCCACTGAGGAGACTCTCAAGATTGACCCAGATAAGGAGGCTCCAAAGGAGGATGAGGTCCATCCTGACAGCACAAAGGGGCTGCTCTTAGCTCAAGTGGCTAAATTGTAGAGTCAACTTGGACGATTCCATACACAGCAATTGGAGCGAGATATTACTATCACCACTTTGGAGGTGAAGGTAGCTAACAAGGATAGGCACCTGACTGAGGTGCAGGATCAGATACATGATCTCACTACATAGGCCATAGATGTAGAGACCCAGGTTTAGAGACTACAGACTACACTAGAGTTAGCACAGGTACATTGAACTGTAGTAGAGGTGGAGAGGGATCTCCTCTAGGCATCAAGGGGGGATATGCCACCTCCTCAAGTTATTATGGGGTCTCTAATAGCACCAAAAATAGCTTAAGCAGGTGGTCAGGATCCGATGGCTGAGGTAGAGCGACTGCACAGCATGGTCATGAGGACCAATGAGATGCATGCAGTATGACTTGCTTGCATTGATCAGATAGTAGGCTAAATTGAGATGCATGGGCTACAGGTTCTTGAGGATCCTTTCACTTTAGAGTCTTGGTGGACAAATTATAGGACCTATGGATAGTCTATTGTGAGCTTGAGTCATAGGACTCATAGTACTGAGAGGATGCCCATGTCCTCTAGCACATACGGTGCGACATCGCGTGCTAGGACTATATATGCAGGGTAGACTTTAGGGTCCACCGGTCAGAGGACTAGTCTGCTTTAGTTACCAGTTTCTCATGTAGTGGGTACCTTAGGATTTGGAGGTAGGAAAGATCCATAGCAGGACCCACCATGGGTGCCAGAGTAGACAGGAGAGCAGCATATAGATCACAGTGCTGAGGGAGGCAACGAGAGCTCCGATACAGGGGGAGAAGACTAGATCTGGGCTCTGTTAGATTAATACTACATTTTTGATATGCCATATTTATTTTGGTTGTAAGGTCAAGGACCTACATACTTTGTAGCCTACGGGTATTTTGATACACTCCTTATGTACTCTTTTTGACACATATATATGACTTGATCATTTATGGCTCATTATGTGTACCGATATTTATTTTTGATTTTATGTTTATTTGATGCACATGGATGCAATTCTTATGTTGATGCTATGTTTATATGATGTGATGTATGGATGACATGCACTAGATAGCTATCTTATTTATGATGATGTTGATGAGATACAGTGATCTAGATGATTAGATGTGCCATATATGATGTATGCATATGGATGCACTGTTTATTTTTAACGCATATTTGTTTTTGCTTTGTGGTCATGCGTTTATTTTTATGAAGTTATGGTATGCTATGCATTGTATGGTAATGCATTATGTACATAATTGTAATCTAATGGGAATGAACCTGTATTCTTTAATAACTTAAAACATAAAGAATGAATGTAAACTGTGTATATCAATTTTAAAATGCAACACCACATAATGTATAACAATCATGCAAAATAATTGATAATTCTCATTACAAGAACTTAATCAATTAATCACCCATATAAGAAATGTAGTAAAATGGATTGGTATAATGCTAATGAATGAATATGTCATTCTATATATTTTTCTTTGTTGCACTATATAGTCAGTGGTCGTCTAAACATCATTTTTGATATTCATGCGGTATCTATCCTATATGTTTGATTGTGCTTTGTAAAATGCATTATGATAAATGGATGACTCTTTTATTTTTCTTTTTCTTGATATTTTCACTTTTTTTCTAGTGGTAATTGATATTTTGTTGCTATTAGAAATTTTTTTGAGGTTTTCCATGAGACTCAAACACCCTAGGAGACTTCTCCAAAAATCACATACTAATTATACAAGGCTTTTATTGGACAAGGATTTTTCCGTGATAAACCCAACTATTAATTATCCCTATGTGTGCATGTGAGTATTTTCAGATAGACCATAAGCATACCCCATATGTCAGTTGGGACTCTTTCAACCCATATGTGAGATAGGGTTCCTCATACGATCATACCATCCTTGTTTCAGCTTTGGTTAGACTTATACAGCTAGACAAACCTAGGCACCTAAAGCTAACTCATCTTGCAAATTGATCAGGGCTACCCCTCTTAAATCATGTAGGACTCTTTCAAACCATTGGTGTGATTAGGTATCATCCAACATAACTACTACTCCAGAAGCAGGCGGGACTCTTTCAACCCATTGTTGTGATCGGGGTTCACTCTATGGTTTTCGAGATGGTGAACAATCCAGGGATTCAAGTTCTCACCCCGATTTTTTTTTTTTTGATACTTGCTCATATGTAGTGATTATTGTCACTATTTTTTTTTTTACGTTTCATTTACACTTTAATCTGAGCAAGGGATTTTTATATTTGCTTTTGATTCACTATATTACTTGGGATTTTGAACTTTGACCTTTGAGATTTGAAATTTTTCCACTTTTTAACTTGAAATTTAACTTTGTATCTATGTACAAGTAGGGGAAATTCTTGTCCTTTTTCCAAGGTTCACCACTCTAGACAAAGCTATTTGCAAGATAACCAGGTTGTGAAACCCATCTCTCTAGATACCTAAGACCACTTTCACAGCTTTCATCATATCTTTTCTTAGCAGGATTTTATATTGTTTTGCTTAGTGATGGGATCCTGATATGTTGAAGCACTATCCCAACTAATGACCTCATCTATAAAAGAAAAGTAAGATTTCTACAATATCTGAAGAACCCACTAGGTATGTTTGAGTGACTGGAAAACTTAATATACATACATATTTCTCCGTAATACGTATCGTGTATGAATGCAATGAATTATGATAAATGCAAGGGTGCATGATTGAAACACAAACGTGTGATCATTTGTAAGATTTTGATAGAAAAATTACACTCTACTGTGGAATGGAATGGATGAGGTGAATGCATGTATGAAAATGCAAACTACAAAAGCAAATGTTTTTGTATTTTATGCTTTACCAATGTTTTTGGAATTTTATATATTTTCAAATTTTTATGAATTTTTGAGCTTTCATATTTGACCAAATGATGAGTATATATGCCTTTGGAGCTTTTTGGGGTTGACCAAGTGATTTTTAGAAATCCTTGGAGATTTTTTGATTGACCAAAGGACTTACATATGCCTTTGGAACCTTTTAGTTGACCAAACTCTCAACAAGAGAGCTTGGAGTCCTTTTAGGATGACCGAGAAGCTATAGGAACTCTCGAAGCCTTTGGGTTGACCAAGCAATTTTTTAGAAATCCTTGGTGCATTTTTGGGATGACCAAGTGGCTTTAAGTAACCCTTAGAGCCTTTGGGTTGACCAAGCGATTTTTAGAAATCCTTGGTGCCTTTTTGACTGACCAAAGGGCTTACAGATGCCTTTGGAGATTTTTTTGACATGACTAAATCACTCGAATGAGATCTTGGAGCCTTTTGGGATGATCGAGTAGTTTGGAAAAAACTCTCGGAGCCTTTGGGTTGACCAAGCAATTTTTTAGAAATCCTTGGTGCCTTTTTGACTAACCAAAGGGCTTACAGATGCCTTTGGAGCCTTTTCTTCTACACTCTCTAAACATAGAATGCCTTAACATGGATGATGTTGAGAGGTTTAGGCTTTTCAACACCCCCTAGTGATGTCAGGTGATAGGTACCTAGACCAATACTTTTATATATGATATAGGGTCCTAGCCAATTAGCTACAAATTTGTCTTGCATATCGGGTGGCAAATTCGAGTTCTATTGGTTTTCTTTTAGCACAAGATCCCTAAATTCAAAGTCTCTCTAGTGGAATTTGATATTGTAAGCTTATTTTAATCACTCCTGATAGACGTGGAGATGCTCCAGGGCATTCATGCAATGTTCATCCAGTAGCATCAATTGATCTATTCGAGCTTGTCATGCGGTGTCATCATCGATGAACTCTTTCAATGCGACGCGCAACGTTGTAATTTCCAACTCTAAGGGCATAATGGCCTCAATGCCATATACTAGTGAAAATGGAGTTACCATAGTGGGAGTCCGAATGCTAGTCCTATAAGCCCATAATGCAAGGGGCAACTGTATATGCCAATCCTTATGGTGTTATTGCACTATATTTTTCAAGATGGCTACCATAGTCTTGTTTGAGGCCTCAGCTTGCCCATTTTCCTATAGATAATATGGAGTTGCAAAACTATGTTTGATGCGGTACTTAGATGTTAAAGCTCACACAATTTTGTTCTTAAAATAAGTTCCATTATCCAAAACTATTTTGGATGGTATCCCGAAATGACTTATGATATGCTCCATTATGAACTCTGCTATGTGAGCTCTAGTGGTCGTTGTTAAGGGAATGGCTTCCAACCACTTTGTAAAATACTCAGTAGCCATAATAATGAATGTATGTCAGCTCGATGATGGAGGAGAGATCTTGCCAATTAGATAAAACCCCCACTGAGCAAATGGCCAAGCCGCTTAGATGGACTGTATAGCCTGTACGACCTATGATGGCAAGTGCATAAGATTAGCATGATGTTGATATTTGAAATATTTATAGACATACACATTTCAATCCTTCTCCATAGTGGGCCAATAATAACCCATTCGAATGATGCACTTGACAACGACCACACCGCTGAAATGGCCACCACACATATCGTCATGAGCCTCTGAAATTGCCCAAGATGACTCTTGGGGCTCAAGACAATGAATGAGAACTCCATCGTAACTTCAACGATACAAAATGTCTCCTATAAAGAAATATTTAGTCACTTTCTATTTGAATGTGCGCCTTGTGTCTTGGATTTGTAACATCCAGTTATGATAAGCCTCAGCTTTGAATGCTAAGATGACTTGCTCCCACTGCGTATTTATATTTGTAAATGCAAACTAGGAAACAACCTTGTGGTGAATGGTGGTGCCACTCCTCGCGGGACTTTGGGAGGTTAAAGACCCCCAAGGTGCATTCTTGAGAAAGTATTTAGCTTTGTAGAACCAATCAGCTTTTGGCTCCACACTAATCATGTGGACTAATTCTTTGTTACCAAAGGCTGCACTCTTTGCTATAGGATGCAAGAGCGTCTTGACATGGATGGTAGTGAAGTTGAAAGACGCATTCTGAGGGATTAAGGATCCCAAATATGCCATGGTGTTTGCAAAACTATTTAACGAATGAGGGATTGAATTGATGTCATACCATTCTAGTTTAGCCAGATATGTGGCAACAAGATCTTTGTAGGCTTTCAGTATTGGACATCGACACTGAAATAGTCCCTTCACTTGGTTAATTATGAGTAGGGAATCGCCAAAGATGTTTAGTCTCTTGATATTCATGGTGATGGTTGTATGGAGGCCCAAAAGTAGGGCTTCATATTCAAAATTATTTTTGGTGCATGGGAAGTCTAGTTTGAATTATAATGGCATTGGAGCTCCTTGCGACATGAAAAACACTATCCCTACACCAGCTCCTTGCTCGCATTTCAAACCATCAAAGAATAGAGTCATATCAGCATTATTCTCTGGTTCTTTGAGTTCGAGATCTTCGGATACTACAAACACTGCATCATTCGAAAGCTTGATTGTTAGAGGCCTATTGTTGGACAGTGGTGCCTTAGCTAATTGATCTTTTATGACCTATACCTTAATGGATTTTTGGCTTATGAATTCTAGATAAAATTCTATCAATAGCATGATACACTTTGCAGTATGTGTATTATGATATGTCTTGCTCATCATATACTGCAAAGGATTTTGTTTTGATATCACATATGTCGTATGACTCAACATGTAGTGCCACAATTTCTTGGTAGCAAACACTACTGCTAAACATAGTTTTTCTACATATGCATATCCTAGATTGTAACTCACCAAGGTTCAGCTAATGTAATATATGTCTTGCTATTTGCCTTGTATGTTATTTTGGGTGAACATGGTCCCTAATGCAAAGTCTATTGCCGATATATATAGCAGAAAAGGCTCTTCTGGCCTTGGTGGAGCTAATAATGGTGACATCACCAAGTAATGCTTAATCTCAATGAAAGCTGCTTGGCAGTCCTCATCCCAATTGAATGGGACCCCCTTGTGTAGCAGTTGATTCATGGATTGACATTTATCCGATAGTTGAGTGATAAATCACTTTATGGATGCTACTTTTCCCTGAAGGCTTCTTAGTTCCTTAATATTTGTGGGAGGACGCATCTCTAAAATAGCCTTGACCTTCACTGGGTCAACTTTGATGCTTTGCTTTGAACCAATGAATCCTAAAATATTTCTTGAAGTTACACCAAATACATACTTCTTAGGATTCAATCTTACATTATGCTCAATAAGGTGATCGAAAAATTTCCTCAAGACCTCCACATGCTCGGAACACAGTAATGACTTGGCTAGCAAATCATCAATGTAGTCCTCTAAGATCTTATGCATATAGTCATGAAATATGTATGTCATAGCCTATTGATATGTGGCACCAACATTTTTAAGACCAAATGACATAACTTTGTAGCAAAATGTTCCCCATGGTGTTATAAACATGGTTTTGTGCTGGTCTTCGGGCTTAATCCGAATTTGATTGTAACCATAAAAACAATCCATTAAGGAGAGTATTTCGTGACCTACAGTAGCATCTACTAGAGCATAGATATTGGGAAACAGAAATGAATCTTTAGGTGTTTATTTTTTGAGATCTTTAAAATCCTTACAAATACGGATCCTTCCATATGGTTTTCCTACAAGCACCATATTGGATACCCATTTTGGATAGTCGATAGAAATGAAAAATTCTACATCCAAATTTTTTTGCAATTCATATTTCACCATTAAGGCCACTGTTGGATGCATCTTTCTAAGCTTTTGATTGATCGACTTCTTTGATATATCTAGTGAAAGGTTATGGGTAACCAATTTCAGATCTAGACCTGGCATGTCTTTGTATGTTGACACAAAAATTTTAGGTCTCTCTTTCAGTAGAGGGATGATGCTGTCACACTCATCTGGAGTGAGACTCTCTCCAAATTTTACCTTCCTTGGATTGGTGGGATCTTTACTAATATCCACATCGAAGGTTTCCTCTAGTGACATATGTGACCCTTCCTCGAGCTAATGAGGCGGAGGGATCAAATGGATGTCATAGGCTAGGTTTATGGGTTCCTCGTTGGAATCACCCTAAACATTCTAGACATCATAAGTATAGCTTGGTGCTAAATGAAATGGTTGCAACATTTCTTCATTCAAGAAGAAGTATTCAGGCTCTATTGGCGAATCAGTGCGATCCTAATCAATAGCATCCATGTTTAGATGCAATGGTTTGGATGGATATTATGGATTGCAAAGTGGAATGGTCAAATCAATGGATATCATGTTGATGGAATAGAATTGATATCTAGGACCACACAAACTAAACTCTACATCATCTGTGTAGCTTTCGTACCCAAGATCTGGCTCAGATGGTATGGGGATGAACGGGTCCTCCCTATGGGATGCCCAGAAAACTGGATCCTCCTTGTGCCCTAATTGCAAAATGGGATCTCTTGGCTCAAGTAGCTCAACATAAGTATGTATACAGGGAAAGATCCTTTGATATTCCTCTTCCAGATTTACTCTTTTCCTAAGGCGGTGATGGAGATTAATCTCTCAACGCAAGCCCATAGCTGTGATAGGTGGCAGACCTCGAGGTGGATTTTGATTATTTAGGTGATGAGGTCCCAAATAGGCCATATCCAATGAATCCTTGTCATTGCTAGCCAAATACAATCCTTCACTTCCCCCCATATGCAAGGGGTGATCTTCCATATGTGGCCCCATGTATCTGATTCTACGATCACTATCATCACTATCCAAATAAATTGGATAGAATGATCCTATATATGACATCGACACAAAAATTGGCTTTGCTTCCTCTTCAAAGTGAACAGTGTTAAGAGGCACTTCTTCTATAACATAGTCTGACTCTATAGATAATATATGTAGCGGATATACAAGCCTCAGATCGGTCATCTCATCTTCATCGCTATGATTGCTATTATGAGTAGATCACTCTATTGTATCCACAAATATTGGGAGATTAGCTGGATGAGGCCTTAAGTAGGTCTGCTCTATCTTGTCTTCATAATCACTATCGACTATGAAATGCTCTTGTATCTCATCTAATTGCTCTCTAGGTAGTAAATGGCATAGAAATGCTAGAACCATGAAGGCTCAATCAATTTCCTCCTTAGATTGATCATCATTTGAGGACTCACCATCTGCATCATAACTCGATCCACTTATTTTGGAGGTGGACTCCTCTCCATATTCACTACAAAGATCTCCTGAATTGAGATCACCTAGAATGGTGGGGTTGTGCCCCTACATACCTGTATCATCAATTATGGTATGGTTTTGATGACCCAGGTTGCCTTTGGGGTTATGCTCTGAGAAATCTTCATGTTCAAGATATAGTATCTCAATGGTGATGATTGAAACCATTGGGTTGCTACCCCAAAGACTAGACATGTTAGGATGATATGGAGTAAAATCCATGTTGTCCCCCAGACTCAGGTATAACTAATCTAATGATGCAATGAGTAAATCATCATGTCCCTAAATCTACAATCCCAATCTGAACCTATCAGTTGCCAACTGATAACGTAGTTCAATAGGGGTTCTTCATCCTTGCTTGAAAATACCAAGGTCGTAACCATGCCAATGATAGAGCTCAAAAATGTACATGGCATACTTTGGGTTGGACAAGTATCGAACGTTCACCGTGAACTGTTCATCATCATCCACCTCCATGGGCGCTCATGTTGGAACTTGATCCAACCTAGTGTAGATGAAGTTTGTTTGGTTGGGTGGCTCACCCAATTGTACTATGGATCCATATAGATATCGATGAGACTTTGGTCAACCCATGTCTTTTACAGTATCTAAAATAGGACCAAAGGTCACATTTTGCACAAGATACTCACCTAGACCTGTACTGGCTAGGTGAACAGTCACCCGCGGTGTGGATGACCCTGCTGATGATGCAAAGTAGGCTGAGGTGCCTCCTCGACTTGATCCTGGGCTTCCTCCACCTCCATGGGAGTGGCAGCCTAAGTAGTGACTGGTTTTGGTGCATTCTTTTCTTCTTTACTGTCCAATTTTACCTTTAATTTCTCGTCATCCCGATGCATTGTTGATGCACTCGATCTCAGAGAAGTTGTAGTGGTATGTTCAAATATTTTTGATACAGATATTTATGGTTGAACATGCACCACCTTTTTGCCTCTTGGAACCCTTACCAGTGACGTGGGCTGTATTTCCAAGTGCGTTTATGGGGGTACGAAGCCCCCTAGAAAATATGCTAAGTTCACAAACTTGAATGGTTCTTCATCTGATGAAACCACGTGAACTTGTCCCTCGTGTATATACTTGACACATTAATGCAATATCAAGGGAACACAATGCATTTTGAAAATCCAAGGCCTCCCTAGTAGGATGTTATACTGCAAAGCACCCTCTATCATGTGACACATTATGGGAATGGTCTTCAGTCCCACCATAATATGTAGGACAATCGTGCCAACCGTAGAGCATAGTGCATCATTAAATGCTCTTAATGTAAAGGTGGTTGGTACGACGAGTGATTTAGGCAATTTCAAATGGTACAATACCTTAATCATGATTATATTGATCGATAAACCAGTTTCAATCAAGACCCTTTTGAATGACACGTGGTTAACACATGCAATGATATGTAGTGGTGGGTCAGCCACGCTTGCAGAAACCATTTTCACTTCATGATCGTAGAATTGGATCATTGGTTCCTGGCACTATTGTACATGTCCCACGAAGTTCATGAATTCATGTGCATCCTGGGACTATACCTTAATGGACCTTAGAATGTCCATAAGAGTCTCCCTATGCCTAGGGGACTACTATATAAGCTCATATATCGACAACTTCACAGGAGTCATCTGCAAGTTTTGAACCAACCTACTCCTAATGGTCACCACCGGTCTCGTTGGTGGGCCTAGAATATTTTGTGCCTATCGCTGCTGGGGCGTGGCCTGTATTTGAATAGGGGCCTGAGGTTGATTTAGTTTTTTGTACTTCCCATGTCTAGTAACAACATTTACCATGCTAACAAACCCCTAGGTAGGTGGTTTGACTTGCACTTGATTGATGTGGCCAGTGTGGTTACGAGGTGCCTCATGGTTTGGTAACAAACTTTTAAAAATCCCCATGTTTTGGTTGTTCGATGCCTAGGGATTGCCTGGTACCACAACCTCTCCATTTTCTATCATATTTTGCACAATATGTTTGAAAGACCAACATACCTTGATGTCATGGCCTTTCGCTCTATGAAATATGCAAAATAGATCTTCCTGATAGTCTTTGGGCTTGGGTTGATTAGGATCAACCATCTTGACTTTGGGTAATCTTATTGCCTTGGCCTCATAGAGCTGACAAAAAATTGATGTCAATGATTCCGTTAATGGCATAAATATGCGAGGTGGGCATTGCTCTTTGTTCTTGCCCTTATAGTTATTCTTGTATTGGTCGTATTACGCAAGAGGAGGATGGGCTTGATAATTCTGTTTCTTTTGCCCATTATCCTCGTTTTGGAGATTTAGTATCATTTGATTCACATGGGCCTGCTTGCCCTGTTTCTTTGAGGTACTCTTATTATATCCCTCTTTCTTGGTTTTGAGCTTCAAGTTGCCTTCCTGCACCTTGATGTCCTTAATTACCTTGGCTTGCGCCAAAGCTTCTTCAAATGTAGCATACTGCTGTAGCTACAATAGTAGTGAGATGTGCTTGGCACAAATATTTGTAAACATTCAGGTTAATTATGTGGTAGGAATAGGGAATGGCAACTTTACCATTAATCTCCTCCATCTCTTCCCGTACTGTTCTATTGGCTCGTTGTCGCGTTGAGCTAGAGCAGTCAAATCAGAAAGGTTGGCCTGTTTATTGATGCCAAAGGAATAGCATTTAAGAAATGCATCAGATAATTGCTCAAAATTTGTTATGCTATGTTTCTTTAGCTTATTGAACCACTCTTGGGCTAGACCAGAGAGTTTTGTGATAAACGTACACAATAATAGTGCATCATTATTCTCTATCTAGAAGCAAGCATCTAAAAATCTCATGACATGTTCTTGTGCCTCTTCATCACCCTTGAATTTTTCTAACTTGGGCATCTCAAAATGCTCAGGGTATGGGGGCATAGGCACCAAGGTATCTAAAGGTTTATTGTGAATTTTCCTCAGTGTCGGCTTCTGGACAGTCGCACCTTGTTTCCCAATTGCTTTGAACTTCTCAGCCAAAGCTTTGTAAACCTCAGAAGAGATAAATTCCTCCTCCCTAAGTCAGTGTGGATGCATTCTGGGAGGTACAATATTCTTCTATCGAGGTGGAGGGCATTGCTCTTCCTCCTCCTCAACTTGGGAACTCTCAGGATATTCCTGGTTGTATCTGTTCCCCTCTTGTTCATCATAATGTTGTTGCCTCTGATTGTCGACCGAAGGTAGTCACTCTCTCTGATGGTTAATGATATGAGTGTGAATGCTTACGCACTCATGGTGCATGTCAGATTATGAAAGAGCCTTCCTTTGCACCTTCTCTCTACGATCGTCCTGAGAATATAGGCTGACCCTAGCCAACCTATCTTCTTGCTCTACATGCTCCTTCTAGATGAGGATGCACTACTCGCACAAATGCTGCTCATACAGCCTCTACGCCTGAAGATCTTCATCTTCCATGTGTTGCATCTCTAGGCAAGTATCCTCCAATTTATCTTGGAGTAGTTGGCGTTTCTTTTCAGAGGTCAGTCAATATGATATTTCAACCTGGTTAGCCATAGGAGGCCTTTGGTATGCTTGCTCTGTACGAGTGACCTTGTGGGTTCTATACCCATCTAACTGATGTGTTGTGCCTTTGCCTCTATCTGTGAAGATGACATCGACATCATTCTGTGTCTTGTGCTATGTGCCACAATGCATGGATGGTGGACATGAGACATGAGGGTGCTTAGAAGCCTCTCCATTCTCTCTAGTAGTTCTAATGGTGCTCCCTCTATGCTCACTTGGAGCACAAGTGGGCAGAGCTAAAGGCTTGCAGCCTAGCTGCTCTAACACACTACCTAGACCATCTAGTTGTCTAGACCTCCACCTCTCATGGGGTAGTGTTCCATTAGCTCCCACCTTTGATATATCAATGGTGATCTTGTGTGCTATAGTATGCGTGGGAGTATGGGTAGACTTGCACTTAGCAAGGAGCTTGTCTACTTGCCCCTGAATGGGTGGATCTCTATTCCTTCTATACTCAAAATGTGGGGGTATAGTACACCCTATAGACTTAGTGTGAATGGGTACCAATCTGGTCCCCTACATGACATACTCTTTGGTCGATCCCGTGGATGCGCATGCAATGCAGTCTCGATAATGGCTTCCGAGTGGAGCACCCTCAAGCTGAGAAGCTCCATGCTCTAATATACATCTAGCATAATGCACTGATGCTAGTCTATTAGGGGTATGCTCAATGGGATCCCCTTGTGTCAATTTGTCTCCTATAATGCTCACCGAATGACATTCAGTTTACTCATGTGGTTGAGGACTAAACACATGTATTTGTGAATCGGTTGGGGCTTGGTCATTGGATAAGCTTATGCCTTTTCCGACCACCCCGTGTATCCACCATAGTGTACCTAATGTCTATATGTATATTTTATTATCAAACAAGGTATACAATGATGCTTATCTTATTTTTAAATTTTAAAATGAGCCCTAAACTATTTGATGTTATTTCAAAATGTGTCGTATCAGTATGAGAAACTCTCACATTTTTTGCAAAATCGTTGGATTTTATTCTCAGTTTAATTGGCTTTCACTTATACACTCGCCACTCAATAACTTGGTGATGAACTCCAAGTCATGTAATCCAACCTATAATGTGTGGTAATGAAGCCCACACATGGTCAAGGAGCATAGGTCCTCCCAGATCCTCACCCATTTTCCCCTAGTCAGCGTTATACCTTCCAAAGAAAGTACATGCAAATTTTCCAAGGTACAAAATGTTCTTGGATATGGTATGGTCTAGTAACAAAGGGTACATAGGATTTGGGATAACAAATGGAAATGATGCCCACCATCATTGAACCCTACTAGTGGTTGGATATGAGGCCCAACTCACTAGCATTTAGTTGCATGTGGTGTATGTGGTTCCTTTTACTTTGCATAAAGACAAATGCATAAAAGAGCATTCATATGATCATTCCTACATGATATGCATAAAAAGAAAAGGAACATTTCAAATTTAGAAAGGTATGCATGCTATATCCTACATGATGTTATAACAATGTGATTACGATGACATGGCCTCTAATTGGACCTCAAGCATGCAAACGACCACTAAATTTTTATCAAGGTCACTGTATTCTAGGGCGGACTGTAATCAAAGGTTCGTTGTTCCTAGCAGCACCTTTCTAATGGAAGGAATGAGAAAGCAAATTAGGACTATTCATTCACCCTTTTTATTTAGTGTACCTAATTTGCAATCTATTTAAAACTTACTATAAAAACACAGAGAAGAAAATATAGAACAGAGAATAAAAACAGAGCCTACCTCAGCTCCTGATCCGATGCCAAGTGGTTTCTCTATTGTCTGCTACTTTTGTTGTAAACCGTAGCTCTGGTCTATAGGTTGCAGTGTGAACCATGGGTGAAAGTCATAGGACAACAAATAACCATAGCTGTTAGCTATGGTTAGCACCTAAGATAAGAAAAATTCAAGAATGTCAGCACTCAGGGGCTACAAATGTGGAGTTCCACCGTGATCACCTTTTGACATAACCAAAAAGCATACACCTATCTACTGTATTGATCTATAATAATCATAAAAGCGTAAAATCTTGACACATTGCATAAATTCAACAAAATGATATTTCTTGTATTGATTATGAATGAATATCTATTACAAATATGCCCCTCTTAGGGTCACTTGAATGATGATACAATATATACAATTGCCAATGCCCTCAATAGGGTAGGCACATTAATATTGCCCTTTGACTAGTCACAAACTACCTTGGGGTGGATTTGACCCCCTTATTCGTGATGTGGAAGGATTATGATATATAATCCCGATGAGAAAGGTGCAACCAAAGTATTTTCATTGTTGTCAACACAGTCAGATTGATCAGTTGATGCAATGGACATGAGTTCATTGATGAGCAAGGTGCAGCAAAAGTATTGTCATTGTTGTCAACACAGTCAGGGAGATCGATTGATGCAATGGACAATAGATCGGTTGATGCAATGGACAGGAGTTCAGTGGTCATACAGAGCATGCACAGTGAATTTCCAAGAAGACAAAAGTGGCCCATAGGCAAAATCTCAAAGAAAAAGACAAGTAAGAAAACTATCGTGATATTGTGACATATTAGAAGAGAGAGAAAGTGCAAGGAAAACTATCACGATTTTGTGACATGTTGGAAGAGAGAGAAAGCATAAGAAAAACTATCATCATGAACTATCATGATTTCATGACATGTTGGAAGCAAATAAGGCAAGTAAGAAAACTATCATGATTTGACGACATGTTTGAAGAAGCAGCGCATACAGGAAAAATTGTCACGATTTCGTGACATGTTCGAAGAGAAGGCGCAAGCAAAGAAAACTGTCACGATTTTGTGACATGTTCGGAGAAAAGGCGCAAGAAAATAAAACTGTCATGATTTCATGACATGTTTAGGGAGAAGGATCTTGCAAAGAAAAGTGTCACGATTTCGCGACAATTTGCAAGAGAGACAGTACGGACGAAAATGTGTCACAATTTCACGATAGGTTCAAGAGAAAGAGCTCGCAAAGAAAAGTGTCGCAATTTCTCGACAATTTTCAAGAGAGATAGTACAGATGAAAATGTGTCATGATTTCATGATAGGTTCAAGAGAAAGAGCTCACAAATAAAAGTGTCACAATTTCATGACAATTTGCAAGAGAGGCAGTACGAACGAAAATGTGTTGTGATTTCGCGACAGGTTTGAGAGAAAGAGCTTGCAAAGAAAAGTGTCACGATTTTGTGACAATTTGTAAGAGAGGCAGTACGGAAGAAAATATGTCATGATATCATGACATGTCAGGTTTTTGTGACCCGATGAGAAGAAAAGTGCTAAGGAGGAAAAATGTCACGATATCGCGACATGTCGGGTTTTCACGACCCGAAGCAGAGAAAAGCACAAGGCAGCGAAAGTGTCACGATTTCGCGACATGTTTCGTTTTCGCAGGAAAAAGGCAGAGAAAGGCACAAGGCAACGAAAGTGTCATGATTTCATGACATGTTCCATTTTCATGGGCAAAAGGCAGAGAAAGGCACAAGGCAACAAAAGTGTCACGATTTCGTGACATGTCATGTTTTCGCTGGTGCATGCCGAGAAGAGTGCAAAGAAGCGAAAAGTGTCACGATTTCATGACATGTCATGTTTTCACTGGTGCAAGCCAAGAAGAGTGTACGGAGGTGAAAAGTGTCACGATTTCATGACATGTCATGTTTTCGTTGGTGCAAGCCAAGAAGAGTGTACGGAGGTGAAAAGTGTCGCGATATCGCGACATGTTGTGTTTTCACGGGTGCAAGCCGAGAAGAGGACAAGGAGGCGAAAAGTGTCACGATATTGCGGCATGTCATGTTTTCATGGCCAAACGGCAAGAAAAATTCAAAGGGGTAGAAGTGTCACGATTTTACGACAGGTCGCCTTGGCGCGAGCTAAGAAGAGAACTCAGCCGAAACAAAGAAATGTAACAGTGAACTGTAGACAGTACGACAGTAAAAGGGGCAGTTACAGAATACATTCACGCAGCCAAAATAAGAAGAGTTAACTAAAGTTAGTACATCAGTTACAGGAACCGTAATAGAGAAATATCATGCAGCGGTGGTTACTGAAAGTCATCAGACGAAAACCAAGAGATAGACAGAGAGTCGTTTTGAAGAGTCGTAACTATTAATAGGTTGCATGTAAGAATATTGTGTCAGAAAGGAGTTACTTACAGGAGTGGCTATTAATAGGCTGCATGCGGGATAATGGAAGATATAGAAGACTTAGGGTTTCAAAATGAAAAATATTGTTTTAAAATGGCAGTTGCGTGTAGAAGAAAAAAGAGCCGCTCAGAATTGAAAAATGTGCAGCCATAAAGAGGGAAGGTGCCACTGATAAAATAATATATGTGCTAAGAAAAGGTTGTTGAAGAGAGCCGTAAGAATGTGCATATAAGTTAAGAATTAGGGTTGAGCATTGAACTTTGTAAGAGAGCATATAAGAATGTCAGAGCACCGAAATGAGCAAAGAAGGCTGTCAGAGAGCCGTAAATGAGAAGATAAGGCTATCAGATCCGTAAGCGAGTAGAGAAGGATGTCAGAGCACAGAGAAGGTTGTCAAAGCATAGAGAAGGTTGTTAGAGCATAGTAAGAAGAGCGGTAAGAGTGATCCATTAGGTTGAGCTCCATGTGGGAAGAGACTAATAAGAGAAGCCGAAGAGAGAAATTGTGTCTAGAGAGAGCACTACTGAGACAAGAGCGGTGGAGATAGAGCACTACTGAGGGAAGAGCGGTGAAGAAAGAGCACAACTAATAGAGCATGACTGAGAGAGTGTGGCAGCATGTGCGTAGAAGGAATATGTGTTTCATGAATTGAAAGAGAGGTTGGGTGAGCAATAGACCAGTGAGGGTCTTGTAGAAGTGAAGGCATATTTATGTCAATCTAAGATTCAAAATAGAAATCCAAGTTGGTGCTTGGAATCAGGGGTTGGTGCTCCTTCCAGTTGGTGCTGGTAAATTAGGGGTTGGTGCTCCTTCTAGTGGGTGCTGGTAAATTGATTGTAAATTTGGTGCTTTGCAAAGGCTAGATTTGGATGGGATTCCAAGCAGACTATTTTTGAGGAGTAGCCAAAACTGGTGAACCTCATTACATATTATGTTATGTGATGCTCTCTTGTGATATTTGTTATTTTTGGTTTTAAGCTTTCATTTTTATATTTAAGAGTTGTAGATTTGAAATTAAATAGCTACATTGATTCACCCCCCCTCTCAGTGCCATTGTAAGACTAAAAATTGGTATCAGAGCCAAGTTCGTGAATAGGCTAAATCAGCTAAGGTTGATCTTGGATTAGTACGCAATGGGTAAGAAGAATAGATCCTCCTCCAATAAGGCATCTCAGTCAGTTTCAGTTCCTGTAGAAGAGAAAATTGCACTAGAGAAGGTAGAAGAAGTGAACTCTGAAGTATGCAATGAAAACCTAGAGATTGAAGTAGATCTAGAAGGTGAGCTGATCGCCACACTTGAAGAGTTGAGTATAGAACAAAAAAAGAACAAAAGACTGTCCAAGAAGCTGGAAGAATATGGGAATGAGATTGAAGATCTTTTCTTACAATTTCAAAAGGCCAAGAAAACAGAAGAAGCCCTGAAGACACAACTGGATGATAAGGTTGATGTATATAGCAAACGTGAAGAAGAATCTAACAAAGTTGTTAGTAATCTGAAGCTGCAAGTAGAAGAGTCCAAAAGGATTGAAGAAAGTCTCAGGTCATAGATCAATGAGAAAGATATTGTTTGTTGCCAGCAAGAAGGAGATATTGTTTCATTGAAGAAACAACTAGAAGAGGCCAATATAAGTATCAAATTTGAGAAGAGCACAAAGTTGCTAGAGACAATGATACAAAGAAGATCCACGGCTAAGTTTGGTCTTGGATATGAAGCTGAACAACCTTCATCCTCCAAATGTGTCGAGAAGAAGAAGCTCACGGCTGAAGGATCGAGGCAAGGAAAGTGTGAAGCTGAACAACCGTCATCTTCCAAATATGTAGAGAAGAAGAAGTCCACTGTTGAAGGATCGAAGCAAGAAAAGTCTAAATCTGAATCTTCAAAAGGAAGAAAATATCAAAGGAGATCTATAGCAAAGCAACCACAACAAAAGAGGTTCTATCACTCTCACTCTATTCATGATAATACTTTTAATGGCTATTGTTTTAGATGCAACCAGTATGGTCACAAGGCAATGTATTGTGGACTGAATAATAGATCAAAGAGTTATGCTGAT
This sequence comes from Wollemia nobilis, assembly GCA_028583015.1. Classification (NCBI taxonomy): domain Eukaryota; kingdom Viridiplantae; phylum Streptophyta; class Pinopsida; order Araucariales; family Araucariaceae; genus Wollemia; species Wollemia nobilis. The sequence continues at coordinate 2,980,382 of JAQPPZ010013509.1, read as the reverse complement.
AGAAATACATCTATTATTTTGGTTGATCACCATGTGCAATGTTTTCAATGTAATGGTCATGGGCACATAGCAAGGTTTTGTCCAAGCATGTTTGTATCTAATCTAAGGCAAGACAGTAGATTTCATCAAACGCAAAGAATGCAACACAGATAGGGAAGAAATCATGTGCATCAAAGAAAGGAAAATAATCATCCATCAAGGATGTACAAGAGTCAACCACCCAAGAGAAATTTTCAAGTCCACGAAAAGGTTCAAAATAGGGATGCAGTTGAAAAACATAAGCCCAAGTTCAAGAAATCTTGGAGAAAGAAAGAAGAGAGGAAATCGTGTCTCCTTGGACTGAAGGAGATTAATCCTCTATTGCACTGAGCAGCTCCAGGTAGCACATCCTCAAGGAGAGCAATGTTAAATTTTATTTTAATGCTCCTATGTATTTGTGTAATTATCTGAAGATGAAATGAAAGTAGTCGGGGAGTTGTTGTACAGCTGTCAAAGTGTGTTTTCTGTTCATGCAGTTGTTTGTGGTAGTGCCATGAAGGGTGGTGATTAAATTGAGAGTTGTCATTATTGGTAGTATTCCTATATGTCATTGTTGTATTGGTGATGGTTCTTACTGCCACTGTCCAAAGTTAAGGATTATGACAGTTCAGATAATTTGGTTAATGAAATAATGTTGCCCTAAGTCGCATATATGTGTTTCGATAAAAGCAGTGTGTATTTGAACTACACATTGACGTGAAGATTGTTAGATCTATCATGACGCTGTGGTGAAAAAAAATATTGAAGTCTGATTATTGATTCATTTTTAGATCATCAAGATGAGAAAATTTGCGTTGTAAGGTCCAAAAGCATGAGTTTGAGTAAGTTGCACAGAGTTGGCAGTAAAATTGTAGTGTCGATACAGTGTTGGACAAAAGTTGGTACAAGTGTGAGTCACTTGACAATTTTTTTTTGGAGAAGCTTGAAGAAGAAGTTTTCCATGCAACAGCTGATAGGCATTATCTAAGATAGAACATGCAGCACAAGCCGACGAGTCATGGAAGCATAAGCTGGCAGGTGCTGGTTTTGAAGCCTGTAACATTCCCAATCTACAGATAAAATAGAATCCATGTTGTGAGTGGGAAGGCGTGCATTTCTTAACCAAAATACAACACATCATTTGGTATAAGAGAGCATTAATTTTCTCTAAAGAAGCAGCTATTTTCAAAGAGATGCCAGAGTCAAAGCAATCAGTGGCACTAGCACCCAGTTGGTCAAGAGTGCCAAGTGGCATATGCAAGGCAGAGACGTTGAGAGAATAGTGCCCAGGTGGTGAAGCGTCAAGGAGGACAAGATGCCTTTGCATCTAAGAAAGTCTTGCATTATTTGAGAAATACGAGATATTGCCCGAGCAATCCCTTGATCGCAGCAAGGAGAAATTCTCCCTATAATCACATGAATAATGTTTGTCTAAGACATTGAGTAGCCCTAACACATGTCCTAGCAAGAAGCAAAACATCGAGAGTTGATGACTGCACGTAGATTGAGGTTCCAATGCTAGATGTAACGGTCCACTGTCAATACCTACGTAGGCGATAAAACATTCATGGCAGCCGTTAGAAACTAGAGATATTGATTTGCACAACGAACGCGAGGCAAAGTCGTTAGTCGCAGAGGAGGTGGCAATCAAGAGGCCAAAGAAAATTGTGAAGAGTGCCGATGATAAAGTTGATGAAGTGGATTTGATTTGAGATTGCCATTCATTGTTGAGTTCATTTTGAGTACTACTTGAGCATGATTGATTGAGCCTTTGAGAAGGCCTTTGGGAAATAGTTGGTGTACAGTTTTTGATGCTTACACAGAGTTGGTTGATACATGCTTCGACTAATGTCTGTGATAAAGGGATGTTCATTGAGGTGATTGGTTGAGTTGAGATTGAGATTTGAGTATAGAAGATATTGAGTCTCTAAAAATTCTCTTTATGCTTCTATGAGATTTAATTGATATATTGATTGAGCATTAATTATAGAACATATTGAGTCTCTAACAATTCTCTTTATGATTCTATAAGATTGGATAGATTCTATGTGAGCCTATTGATAGGGTACAGAGGACAGAGTCTCAATGGATAGAGATCTAGCAACCAACACAGTTGAAGATAGATCTAAGTGAGGGACCACATTCTCAGGGGGAGCATTTATATATTTGAATATTTTTTTACTCATATTTGTAATTTTTGCTAACTGTCATAACTTCTGCATAAGAATGATGTGCATGGACTCAGGGGGAGTTTTGCAGCTGCCCTTTGGTATTATTGTCAAAGGGGGAGAAGAATTACAGGTAATTGCATGCAATTACATGTGTTGCCAACAATTCCAAAGGGCGAGATTAATGAGCAAGGTGCATCCAAAGTATTGTCATTGTTATCAACACAGTCAAGTTGATTAGTTGATGCAATGGACAGGAGTTCATTGATGAGCAAGGTGCAGCAAAAGTATTTTCATTGTTGTCAACACAGTCAGGGAGATCGGTTGATGCAGTGGACAATAGATCGGTTGATGCAATGGACAGGAGTTCAGTGGTCATACAGAGCATGCACAGTGAATTTCCAAGAAGACAGAAGTGGCCCATAGGCAAAATCTCAAAGAAAAAGACAAGTAAGAAAACTATCACGATATCGCAACATGTTAGAAGAGAGAGAAAGTGCAAGGAAAACTGTCGTGATTTCGCGACATGTTGGAAGAGAGAGAAAACGCAAGAAAAACTATCGTGATTTCATGACATGTTGGAAGAAAAGAAGGCAAGTAAGAAAATTGTCATGATTTCATGACATGTTCGAAGAAGCAGCGCATACAGGAAAAACTGTCACGATTTCGCGACATGTTCGGAGAGAAGGCACAAGCAAAGAAAACTATCGCGATTTCATGACATGTTTGGAGAAAAGGTGCAAGCAAAGAAAACTATTGTGATTTCATGACAATTTTGAGGAGAAGGAGCTCACAAAGAAAAGTGTCGTGATTTCATGACAATTTGCAAGAGAGACAGTACAGATGAAAATGTGTCGCGATTTCGCGACAGGTTCAAGAGAAAGAGCTCGCAAAGAAAATTGTCGTGATTTCATGACAATTTGCAAGAGAGATAGTACAGACAAAAATGTGTCATGATTTCGTGACAAGTTCAAGAGAAAGAGCTTGCAAAGAAAAGTGTCACGATTTCACGACAATTTGCAAGAGAGGTAGTACGGACGAAAATGTGTCACGATTTCATGACAGGTTCGAGAGAAAGAGCTTGCAAAGAAAAGTGTCGCGATTTCACGACAATTTGCAAGAGAGGCAGTATGGAAGAAAATATGTCGCGATATCGTGACATGTCGGATTTTTGCGACCCGATGAGAAGAAAAGTGCTAAGGAGGAAAAATTTTGTGATATCGTGACATGTCAGGTTTTCGCGACCCGAAGCAGAGAAAAGCACAAGGCAGCGAAAGTGTCATGATTTCGCGACATGTTTCATTTTCGTGGGCGAAAGGCAGAGAAAGGCACAAGGCAACAAAAGTGTCACGATTTCACGACATGTTCCGTTTTCGCGGGCGAAAGGCAGAGAAAGGCATAAGGCAGCAAAAGTGTCACGATTTCACGACATGTCATGTTTTCGCTGGTGCATGCCGAGAAGAGTGCAAAGAAGCGAAAAGTGTCATGATTTCGCGACATGTCATGTTTTCGCTGGTGCAAGCCAAGAAGAGTGTACAGAGGTGAAAAGTGTCACAATTTCACAACATGTCATGTTTTCGCTGGTGCAAGCCAAGAAGAGTGTACGGAGGTGAAAAGTGTCACGATATCGCGACATGTTGTGTTTTCGCGAGTGCAAGCCGAGAAGAGGACAAGGAGGTGGAAAGTGTCATGATATTGTGGCATGTCATGTTTTTGCGGTCAAATAGCAAGAAAAAGTCAAAGGGGTAGAAGTGTCATGATTTTGTGATAGGTCGCCTTGGCGCGAGCTAAGAAGAGAACTCAGCCGAAACAAAGAAATGTAACAGTGAACTACAGATAGTACGACAGTAAAAGGGGCAGTTACAGAATACATTCACGCAACCAAAATAAGAAGAGTTAACTGAAGTTAGTACGAGTAGTTATAGGAACCATAACAGAGAAATATCATGCAACGATGGTTACTGAAAGTCATCAGACAAAAACCAAGAGATAGACAGAGAGTCATTTCAAAGAGCCGTAACTATTAATAGGTTGTGTGTAAGAATATTGTGTCAAAAAGGAGTTACTTACAGGAGTGGCTATTAATAGGCTGCATGCAGGATAATGGAATATATAGAAGACTCAGGGTTTCAAAATAAAAAATATTGTTTTAAAATGGCAGTTGCATGTAGAAGAAAAAAGAGCCACTCAAAATTGAAAAATGTGCAGCCATAAAGAGGGAAGGTGCCATTGATAAAATAATATATGTGCTGAGAAAAGGTTGTTGAAGAGAGCCGTAAGAATGTGCATATAAGTTAAGAATTAGGGTTGAGCTCTGAACTATGTAAGAGAGCAGATAAGAATGTCAGAGCACCGAAATGAGCAGAGAAGGCTATCAGAGAGCCGTAAATGAGCAGATAAGGCTGTCAGAGCCGTAAGTGAGTAGAGAAGTCTGTCAGAGCGTAGAGAAGGCTGTCAAAGCACAGAGAAGGCTATCAGAGTGCAGTAAGTAGAGTGGTAAGAGTGATCCATTATGTTGAGCTTCGTGTGGGAAGAGACTAATAAGAGAAGCTGAAGAGAGAAATTGTGTCTAGAGAGAGCACTGCTGAGACAAGAGCGTTGGAGATAGAGTACTATTGAGATAAGAGCTATGAAGAAAGAGCACAGCTGATAGAGCACAATTGAGAGAGTGCGACAGCATGTGCACAGAAGGAATATGTGTTTCCTAAATTGAAAGAGAGGTTGGGTGAGCAATAGACTAGTGAGGGTCTTCTAAAAGTGAAGGCATATTTATGTCAATCTAAGATTCAAAATAGAAATCCAAGTTGGTGCTTGGAATCAGGGGTTGGTGCTCCTTCTAGTTGGTGCTGGTAAATTAGGGGTTGGTGCTCCTTCTAGTGGGTGCTAGTAAATTGATTGTAAAGTTGGTGCTTTGCAAAGGCTAGATTTGGATGGGAGTCCAAGCAGTCTATTTTTGAGGAGTAGCCAAAACTGGTGAACCTCATTACATCTTGTGTTATGTGATGCTCTCTTGTGATATTTGTTGTTTCTGGTTTTAAGCTTTCATTTTCAGATTTAAGAGTTGTAGATTTGAAATTAAATAGCTACATTGATTCACCCCCCCCTCTCAGTGCCATTGTAAGACTAACAAATCCTCTTGTACCTATCTTCCTATGATCAAGAAACAACAACACATGATTAAAAATATAGATAGCCTCTCATGATGAGGCCCTTTAAGGAAACATACATGATAATGCCATTAAACTAATGATCAAGAAAACATAAAGAAAAACCTTTAAACTATGCTAATTGAATCAAGATTTGTAATATAGCATAAAGGAGATCATTAGACAAATAATGCATGGATTAGATAACAAAATAGAAGCATAAAGGTGCATAAAATATCCACAAATATCCTAATTAATACAAAGCATAAACTATCTATTCTAAGCTAATTCCCACGGTCAAAATTCTTCTAAACTACAATTAAACCTAAGAAATGATTAATATAACCTATTTAACTGGACATAAATGAAAAGAGTAATGTGATTTGTCACCTATTGCAAACCGTAGCTCTGGTGAGTGGTCTACACTGTGAACCACGGTTGACAACCGTGGTTTGACCTCTAATAGATTACCCTCAAAATTAGGGGTAATGGGTTTGATCTCCTTGTCCAAATTGATGTTCAAGGGTCACCTTCGTTGTCCTCAGACTAATTTGGTGGTCAATTTGATGTGAAGGGCCTTCGTTTACCCATATTTGTGCTTCTTGACTCTCCTAAGCACCTAGGGCATCCATAATGCAATTCATCATGAATGTTGGCAAAAGGGTCGGGGATTAAGTGCAATAGCTCTATCTCTTAGTATACTCATTTTGAGTGTACAATTCGCTAGGGCTTTGCTGCTCAAATATCCAATGCTTGCTTCTCTCATTCTCCCCATTTGGAGGGGGTATTTATAGCATGCCCCTAGGGCTAGGGGTGGCTTCATGCAGAAGCCTAGACCAAGAAGGGTGGTTAGGATAGTTGGGATGGAAGCCTCTGGAATATTTCGTCCTTCAACTGCCTTCTTCTAGATCTTTTGGCCATTCCAACCAATTTGGCTCGGATGGAAGGCCTAACTAAACTTCAGTTAATACCGTAGGTCACAGTTGCAATCCATACTATAGACCACAGGTTTCAATCATGGTTTAGACTGGAGACCATAGCTCTGGGCTACGGTTTAGACTGATTAGGCCAAAATTCCTAAATTGAGTGGTTATAACCACTACTCTATCTTGGAGTTTGTCCAAGATCCTCCATATGGTATTGTAGCATGTCCATATGAGTAGTCACCCTTGACATGATGCATTTTAGGTGTCTATAGGTTAGCAGCAAAAAAATGCTTACCCCTCGCCATGATAGATCAATGAGTTTGCAAGGAGAAATCTATCCTTTGCACAAATTAATTTATAACCGATCAAATAATATGCAGACACGATAAGAATCGAATACGAAATAATGAAACACAGTGAACGAATTTAATTATCAAGCCACTCGAGGTGGGCACACCCTTGCCGATAGGCAGATTACGAAATGCAAGTGAATAAAATAAAACAAGATGATGGATCCAATAAACTATTGGATCGATATATATATATTAATTAATAACTCTTGGAAGCGTCGGCTCAGCTATGTTTGGACTGCAACATGACTCCCCTCCTCGGAAATCTTTGTCCTCAAAGCTGGAAATGACTGGAATATACTTTCAGGTTCCCATGTGGCATCCTCCTCTGGTAAATCTTGCCATTTAATGAGAAATTCGTGAATCCGACGGGATCTCGCTTTTTGATTCTATGTCGTAGAATATCTTCTCGGTTGGAGATGTATGCGTCCTTCCTCATCAAGCACTGGTAATTCGGATTGACTTTGTACTTTCTGACCAATTACTTTTTTGAGACATGAAACATGAAATACCGGGTGTATTCGTGAAGATGTAGGTAGCTCTAATTGATAGGCTACTTCTCCAATGCGGCGCACAATTTTGTAAGGACCATAGAATCGTGGAGCCAACTTCTCGTCGGACTTTATCTTTAATGAGGCTTGTTTGTAAGGTTGCAACTTGAGGAACACCCAATCTCCTATATTAAAAGTTCTCTCCGATCGGTGCAAGTCTTGTTGTTGTTTCATACGATTCCGTGCTTGGACCAAATTCTCTTTGAGGATGGTAAGCGTAGACTTGCCTTTGTTGGAACCAATCATCCACTTTAGCTACTTGAGATGATCCCTGTACGTAATCTGCAACTTTTGGAGGTTTGGTGCCATACAATGCTTCGAATGGAGACATCTTAATTGAGTAATGGTAAGAAGTGTTGTACCACCATTCCGCTAATGCTAACCAATGGCTCCATTGGTATTGTTTATCTTGAGCAAAACATCTTAAGTATGTACCCAAACATTTGTTAACTACTTCGTTTGACCATCTGTCTGTGGATGGTATGCTAAAGACATGTTCAATTTGGTACCACTAAGTCGAAATAATTCCCGCCAAAAGTTACTAGTGAAAATGGGATCTCTATCACTTACAATATTCTTTGGCATACCATGTAATTTGAAAATTGAATCCATAAATACCTTTGCCACCTTGCTTGTGGAAAATGGATGTTGTAAAGCCTGAAAGTGAGCATATTTGGATAACCGGTCTACGACGACGAAGATTACTGTCCTGCCTTCTGATTTTGGAAGACCTTCAATGAAATCCATGGATATATGTTCCCACTGGCTGCTCAGTGGATGGGTAATGGTTGTAATAATCCCGGTGATTTGATCTGTTTCTCCTTTATTGCACCGGCAAACTTCACATTCTCGCTACCCATTGTTTGACTTCTCGCTTTTAATCCTTTCCAACAAAAGGATTGTTTGACCCTTAAATATGTCTTCAAAAATCTTGAATGTCCCGCTGATGGAGAAGCGTGTGATTCGTCGAGGATCTTTGATTTGAGTTCTGAATTATGTGGAATGTAAATGCGGTTCTTCTTCCGGAGGATGTTATCTTCATAAGAGAACAAAGGGTGTTTGGAAGACCCTATAGATAATTCATGAATTATCTGGGCAGTTTCACTATTGGACAACCATTCACTTTGTAATTGAGTTACCCATTGGGAACAAGGACCTGAAATAGCATTGATGACTACTTCATCTTCATATTTTCTGGACAGCGCATCGGCAGCTATATTTTCCTTCCCTTTCTTATATTCAATAACGAAATCATAGCCCAAAAGTTTGGTTAACCACTTATTTTGTTCTGGATAAGAAAACCTTTGCTCCAAAAAATGCTTGAGGCTACTATGATCTGTTTTGATAATGAAGCGGCTACTGATTAGGTAGTGTCTCCATTTTTCTACTGCATGAAGAATAGCCAACATTTCTTTTTCATATGTTGATCTTCCCAAAAAATTTTCGGAAAGTTGTTTACTTTCAAATGCCAATGGATGACCTTCTTGCATTAATATAGCCCCAATTCCTGTTCCCCGATGCATCACATTCGATAATAAATGGTTTGTGAAAATTGGGAGTTGCTAAGACTGGAGTTGTACACATGGCTTGCTTAAGAGCTTCAAAAGCTAAAGTAGCCTCTTCCGACCAACGAAAAGCATCCTTTTTTGTGAGTGCCGTGAGAGGTGCTGCAATCTTACCATAATTCTGTACAAACTTGCGATAGTAGCCCGTGAGACCCAAAAAACCACGAAGTTTCTTGATGGTTTTAGGTAAAGGCCACTCTTGAATTGCCTTAATTTTATTGGGATCGACTTTGACACCCTCATGTGAAACTATATGACCAAGATACTCGACTTCTTGAACACCAAATGAACATTTGGAGCGTTTAACAAATAATTTTTCTTTGTGTAGGATGTGAAGGGCTTTATCCACATGATGTAAATGGTCCGTCCATGTTTTGTCGTATATGAGAATATCATCAAAAAAAACTAACACAAACTTATGGAGGAGTGGACGAAACACTTGGTTCATGAGACTTTGGAATGTGGATGGAGCGTTAGTGAGACCAAAAGGCATAACCAAAAATTCATAATGACCTTCATGAGTACGAAAGGCCGTTTTGGGAATATCTTCTTCTCTAACACGGATTTGGTGAAAGCCAGAGCGAAGGTCTAATTTTGTAAAAAAATTTGCACCATGCAACTCATCTAATAGGTCATCTATGACAGGGATAGGAAATTTGTCCTTGATAGTGAGTTTATTGAGAGAACGAAAGTCAGGACACATACGCCAAGAGTTATCTTTTCGTCTAGCCAGGACTACAGGTGAGGAATAAGGACTAGTGCTGTGACGAATGACTCCATGATCCAACAAATCCTGAACGATCTGTTCGATTTCTGTCTTTTGTGGCTGAGGATAGCGATAAGGACGACTGTTAGGTGGGACACTTCCTGGCATCAAATGGATGGCATGATCATGAGATCGTTTAGGTGGTAATCCTTGAGGTTCTTGGAAAACCTCGTCGTAATGTGTGATGATATCTTGTAACTCAGGTGCAATAATATCCGAAGTTGCTGACGATTGTTTTTCCAAACAATTAATTTGAGCTATAAACCCATATCCACCCTTTTTTAACATCTTTTCCATACTATGAGAGCTCACCATTTGTGTTGGAGGAGTAGTAATGCCTTGTAAGTGAATGACTCGTCCATTTTCCTTCCATTCCACAAATAATTTTTTGAAGTTGAAGCTAACTGTGTCTAATGTTTCCAACCATTCAACCCCCAAAATGACATCATAATTTCCCAAATTCATGACAAAAAGGGAGCCTAACCAGGTATAAGTTCCCATCTTTATGGAAACTTGAGATGTGCGACCCACGCATTGTGCGTTCACCCCGTTGGCCACTAAAACCTGGAATTTGTCTTTGTTGGAAGAGTTAATGAATAAATTCAAGGCTTTTGCTGTTTTGATGTCGATAAAATTGTGGGTGCTACCATAATCAATTAGCACATTCACCTTTTTCTCGCGAGAGAAAACCCGGTACCTTGATGGTATGGTGGGCGGTTAAACCCATAAGAGCATGCACCGAAATTGCCATTGTATCCTCTTCTTTTTCGTCTATAGTACCTGGTAGGTCTTCTGGCATAGGTTCTTCTGATTGGTAAGGTTCATCCTCTTCCCCTTCACCTTGATCACCTTCAATATGAAAGTTTTGTTTTTGGGCACAAGCTTGTTCCCTGGGGTGATTAGTGCGACATTTATAACAAAAATATCTTGATGTTTGATCATTTCTACGGAAGGAATTGTTGCGGTATGAAGGACGACTATATGTTTCCCGCTGTGCAGACAACTGATGTCTCTTCTCGGCCAACTTGGCTATTCTTATACAACTGTTCAACATGGTTGGATCGTGCATGTCTACCTCCACTCGAATACTTTCTTTCAAACCATTGCGAAAGGCACCTACCACTGTGTCGGGATTAAGGTCTGAAGTGTATGGTAGTAAACTGGTAAACTCTGAAACGAATTCACTAACTGACCCTTTTTGTTTAAGAGATAACAATCTTACTGTGTAGGATGATGTAGCTCCGTCGTCAAATCTTTCTAAAAAAGAGGTAGTGAATTTTCTCCAAGTAATAATAGCTACATTCTCTTTTTTAAGCCATACAAACCATTGGTAGGCCTCAGTGCCTAATTTTGTTGCAACGAAAGGAACTTTATCAATTTCCTTAATTTGATATAAGTCAAGGATGCCTTCCATTTTGGCTAACCAACCACGAGGATCATGACCTTCAAAAGTGGGCATATCAATTCGTGGAAAGTTAATATTAGGGCCTCTTGGTTGGTGATAACCCGTGTCCCTTTCTTGATTTTGGTTATACCGTTGTCATTGATAGGGATCCCTGTAATTATCCGAATCACCTCGTTGTTGTTGCCAATCATCATTAGGATCGACATTTTCTTCATTCTGTTGGGCATGGGAGTGATGTTGGGGATTAGTATTGGGATTAGGTTGTTTTTGTGTTTGCACAAGTTTTTTTAGGGTGATACCCATGTCGTGTAGACTCTCTAGTATGCTTTGAAGAGACTCCCTATCAGACATGGCTGAATTACTTGAGTCTCCTTGTGTGATGTTTTCGGGAGTTGGGGAAGGATTAGTAGCCATAGGATCTACTAGGGGATGATGTGGATTATAACTACCAATTTTAAAAGGAGAAGGAGAATTTTTAGTACCTGGGCTACGGTTAGCTCTTCTTATGTAGGTATTGGTCATTTTCGAGCTTGATAATCGACCGTCAGGACCTTTTTTCCACTGTTTGCTCATGCACTTGTTAACATAGCCCGCTGAGGATTCCGCTTCAACTTTCACAATTTAGCAAAAATTTGGGATCCGCTTTAACTGTCACTCCAACTGTGACGCGGATGTGAGTGTGGATGGCTTCTTTGTGACAGCTTTAGACCACCTTGACTGCAATTTTGACCACTTTGCTTGACCACACTTTGAAGAAATGACCCAGTTAACCTGTAATTAAGACACCAACAAGACCAACGAACGAGCGGAGGACTCAAGGACGAATTAGGAAACCAACAATACCAATGAACGAGCGGAGGGGCTCAGACCAACGAACGAGCGGAGGACTCAAGGACGAATTAGGACACCAACAAGACCAACGACGAGGGACTCAAGGACGACAAGCGAACGGAGGACGCGGTAATGACGACAAGGACACGATAATCGAGATGAGGACACAACGATCGAACGTAAAATGCGGATGATCGACGGAGGACGCGATGACAAGGACGACCGCGGACGGATGACACGTTTCCAACTACACGACGAAAACCAACTGAGAACCCCAAAGACGACACACGCGTGAGAAATCACGGGGAATGTGACCGAAGTCACAAACTATGAAGTGCGCGGAGGACCTTATAAAAACCTGAATCGCTGTCCCACAGCGAATGTGGGATATATATCCCGTAAAAAAAATTTAAAAATTTAGGCGTACCTTAGACAAACTGTTAATTAACCGAAATACTGAGCTGTGATTGGCCGAATTTGATAGGACGACAAGCGCTGGTTTTTATTCGAAATTTCGCTGCGATTTCAATCCTGGATGCGACGACTGTGATTTGTGCAGCACGGAGGGTAACCGGAGAGGTGAAAGGATGAAGCTTGGCGAGGATCGAACGAACCACAATTGGACTGTGAGGACACTGTTGTTAACTCGGCTGGGAGATGAAATGTTGGTGAATGTCGAATGAAATGTTGGCGAAGATCGAACGAAATGTTGGCGAAGATCGAACGAAATGTTGGCGAAGATCGTGTCTTGGATGCTGTTGTGACGTAAATGTGGAGCAGTTTGCGGGTAACCGAACCGAAACTTGATACCACTTGCAAGGAGAAATCTATCCTTTGCACAAATTAATTTATAACCGATCAAATAATATGCAGACACGATAAGAATCGAATACGAAATAATGAAACACAGTGAACGAATTTAATTATCAAGCCACTCGAGGTGGGCACACCCTTGCCGATAGGCAGATTACGAAATGCAAGTGAATAAAATAAAACAAGATGATGGATCCAATAAACTATTGGATCGATATATATATATATTAATTAATAACTCTTGGAAGCGTCGGCTCAGCTATGTTTGGACTGCAACAGAGTTGGTAGCACCATTTCTCCTCTTTCTTCTCTAGAGCTCTTTTCTCCTCACACAATGAAAATGAGCCTCTTTTCCCTCCTTTTCCTCTTTTATTCCCTCCTTTTCCTCTTTTCCTCTTTTCTTCCCTCCCTATTTCTTTTCTCTCCCTTTCTTATCTTTCTTCCTTATCTTCCCCTCCCTTCTCTCTCCTCCCCTTTCTTCCTTTTCTCTCTCCTTGTCTTGTCTTTGTTGGCAATTTTGGGTACCTTGGGTACATTGCCTTTGCTCAAGTATAGAAGTTGTCATTGATGTCAAGAAGCTTTTGAAGGATTCTGATTTGATGTCAAAGAATTTGTTTTAATGAAGGTTACAGCATGGACAGTGAGTTTCCAAGAAGATCAGAGTAGCCCATTTGCAAAAGATCAAAGAAAAAGACAAGTAAGAAAAAGTATGCAGTCGGAAAAACTGTCGTGATTTCGCGACATGTTTGAGGAGAGAGAAAGTGCTGGCAAAACTATCATGATTTCGCGACATGTTTGAGGAGAGAGAAATTTTTGGCAAAACTGTCACGATTTCACGACATGCTGGAAGAAAGAGAAGAAGCTGGCAAAACTGTCGTGATTTCGTGACATGTTGGCAGAGAAGGAAAGCAAGATGGAAAGTGTCACGATTTCGTGACATGCCGCATTTTCACGACTCGAAAAGTGCAGGAAGGCAAAGAAGGAAAGTGTCACGATTTCGTGACATAATGCAAGGAAGGTTGTATGAACGAAAAAGTGTCGCGATTTCACGACATGATGCAGAAGACAGAATCCACAGTGAGGACTGTCACGATTTCGTGACAAGTTCGATGAGAGAGAATGTAACTCGAAAAGAGTCACGATTTTGTGACATGCTGCAAAGGTCGAGGTGAGGACTGTCGTAATTTTGTGACATGCTAAAAATATCTAAGTAAGAACTGTCATGATTTTGTGACATGCAGCTAAGGGAAGAGTTTGGAATGAGAAGCGTCGCGATTTTTGGACAGGTTGCAAAGAAAGCTTTCGAAAGCTAAAAGCATCGTGATTTCATGACAAGATAAAATAAAAGCATACAGATGGAGAAAGTGTCATGATTTCATGACAGAAACTAGAAGTAGGTATTCTATAGGAAAAGTGTCATGATTTCATGACAAAATTAGAGAGGAAGACCATGAAGACAGAAGGGTCACGATTTTGCGATAGAATTGAAGATGACGTCAGCAAAGGCAAAAGTGTCACGATTTCATGACAAAAGCAAAAAAGAAGGCCATGAAGACAAAAGGGTCACGATTTCATGACAGAAGTAAAGATGACGTCAGCAGAGGCAGAAGTGTCATGATTTCATGACAAAATAAAAGTTGTTACTGTCAAAGCGAGAAGTGTCGCGATATCATGACAAGAGCTTAGTCAAAGTCGTCAACGGCTAAAGTGTCACAATTTCATGAAAAAAGCCATAAGGTAGTGTATGGTTGCAAAATATGTCACGATATCGTGACATGTTGTAGTTTCACGATAGAAGCTACAAAAGAGTTGCAGAGTTAAATTTGAGCCGACAAAGTTAAATCTGGGCCGACGAAGATTAGGGTTTGCAGCCGACATTGTTTAGGGTTGTGCAGCCGACTAGGATCAAAGTTTTAATCTTGAAAGTTTTAGTATAAGAGGAGGGCTATTTGAAGAGAAACTAAATCTATCGAAGTGTGCATTTGAAGTGCGATATTTGCAGATAGAGTGTGAGGGAGAAGTTTGATCTTTGAGAAGTAGAGTGTGTGAAGACGGTGCTTCTATGATTGCTTAGAGGTGCATAATTTGATGTTCGATCGAGTGCCACTATGATTGCACAGAGGTGCACAAGTTGATGTTTGATCGAGTGTTGTTGTGTTTGCACAGACAGTGCAAAAGTTGGTTTCGACCAAGTGCGACTATGACATAACAGAAAGAGATTTGAGGACATACTTATGCCAGACTGAAGGACTGTGTTTGGTGCTAATCAAAGAAAAAGATAGAGGACTTTTGTGCTAGACCGAAGGACTGTGTTTAGTGCAAATTCGAGGACCAAGCTTTGAGGTGGTAGAGTTGAGGACAGAGGTATCCAGCCAGAGTAGGGAAGACAGGAGTCTTCTGTGGATAGAGTTCCACTTGATAAGGGTAGAGGAGGTAGAGGTCTTCTAGAGGATCACCAGCCAGAGCAGAGTTAGGGGATTGGTGTCTCATTTGGGTTGGTACCCATAAACATTGTAATCGGGAAAGGTTTCCCATATTTGGTTGATAAAATTTTAGTGAAAATTTTATCCATGGAATATCCCACTTTGGGTGAACCACGTATATTGTTGTGTCTCTATTATGGATGGTGTTTTCTGCATTAATTTGATTTATGCTTGATACTGTTTTCTATACACTGCATAATTTTGAATTAAAAGTTGAATTGAAGGAAAAAGTAAAAAGTGGTCTTATACTGTTCACCCCCCCTTCTTAGTATAAAGCTTGTGTTCTTCAATTGGTATCAGAGTGGGTTTCTTTGGAAAGTTTAACAGCTTGAAGGAAAATCTTGCAAGAACACAATGGACTATTCAAGTGGCAATGCAGCACCTATTCTTGATGGATTAGATTTTGGTCTATGGAGTGCAAGGATGAAGGTTCATCTAATGGCACTTGGTAATGAGGTATGGTAAGTTATTGAAGATGGGTACACTATTCCTGAACATGGTCCATATACTAAAGAAGACAGGCTCCTACATCACAACAATTCAAAAGCAATGAATGCTATCCTGAACGGTTTATAGAAGGCAGATCTTACCAAGGTGATTCACTGCAATACAGCTAGTGAAATGTGGAAACAGCTGCAGGTGGTTCACACGGGTGATGTAAATGTCCTAAAGGCCAAGTTGAGACAATTCAAAGGTATTTTTGAACAACTAAATATGAATGATGATGAAAATATTAGTGACTACATGCTTCGTATGGATGAGGTTGTTAACTCCATGAAAGACTTAGGTCTTGAGCTTGCTGAAAATGATGCTTGTGATAAGATTTTAAGATCTCTTCCTAATAGATTTAGTGAAAATATTTCTGCTATTGAGGAAGCTAAAGATTTGGATAAGTTGAAAAAGGATGAGCTCCATAGTATACTTGCAGCATTTGAGTTGAGAACTCAAGTGAAGGTTGATGTCAAGAAAGAGGCAGCTTTCAAGGCTACCAAGAAATCAAAGGGCAAACAGCTTCAATAGAGTGATGAGTCTTCTAGTGATGAAGAGGTATATTACAGCAAGAAATACAAGTTCTCTAGAAAGCACAAAAGCATGAAAAATATAAGATGTTTCAACTGTGGGAAATTTGGTCATTATGTTACTGACTGTACTGTTTCCAAGAATGAAAGTGATGAAGATATACAGGATTCTAAGAGCAAGGATCTGAAAAGCACAAGCATCACAGGAAAAACAAATATGAGTGCAGCAATCAAGGAAAGAGGTATTCTCACAAGCACAAGAAGAGTTTATACCTAGACAAAGCAAGTAAGTGTTCTAGTAGTGATAGTGAAAGTTCTTCAAGTGATACTGAAAATGAGATGTTGTTCATATCAAAAAAAGATGAAGAACCGAAACATAGATTCATTATCATGAAATGTTTTAGATGTGGAAATTTTGGTCACCTTGAGGATGATTGCACAAATAATGAATTGGTTACTAGTATGTATGAGGATGCTTCAGAAAACTATAAGGAAGATGCATGTATGGTTTTTGAAAAGGGTAGCACCTCTAGTGATAAGAACTCTATAAAAGACTCTGATGATTCAGAAAGCAAACAAATAAAGGATCTTGAAAGTGAACTTACTAATGCTCTTAGTTCTTTGAAAAAGGAAAGAAAGAAGAATGCTAGACTCAAGGATAAGTTAGATGAATGTTTTATGGAGAGAGATGATCTTATAGAAAGTCTTGACGTCTCTATGGCTAAGACACAAGAACTCAAGAATGAGTTAGATTCTAAAGTGCTTGAGTATAGTGAATTAGAACAAAAAATGGCTTCTTTGAAAGAGGAAACTAAAGAGTACAACGATAAGCTGTACAGGTTTCAAGAAAGCTCCAAAAAGGTTAAATCACTTATCAAAGGTCAAAGAAAGACAACAGATAAAACAGGTCTTGGTTTTGTTAAACCACACAAGGAACAAGTTGGGGAATCTAGTAAGAGATTTCAAAAAGAAGAGAACTCTGATGAAGAGAGTATTTCAGAGAAAGAGTCCGTGAGTGATAGATGTGCAGAAATAGAAAATAGAATTCTGAATGCGAAGAAGTTTATCGGACCTAGAAGGTCATTTACAGGAAAGTTTAATGGTAGATGTTTTGTGTGTCACAGGTTTGGCCACATGGCTTCGCATTGCATGACTCAAGTAAGGAAGGTAAATGACAGTTTCAAGGGCCATAATTTCTTTCAAGGGTATTGCTACTCTTGTAAACAGTTCAGGCATAAGGAAATTTTCTACAAGGCTAATTACAGGAACACGGTTAGTCATAACAGGCGGATTCAAATAACAGGTATGCCGAACAGAAATAATATTGTTACTTGTTATAAGTGCAACAATGACAGTCACACAGCTAGACAGTGCAGAGCTGATCTTCCAAAGTATAGGAACAGGAACAGGAACATGAATAGAGGTATAAACAGGTCCAAGGATCAAGGCATGGACAAGAACAGGGATGAGAACAAGAGCAAGAACAATGACAAGAACAGAAATATGGACAAAGAGTTCAAGAGAAGTCCCGGCAAGGAAGTTTTAGATGTTGATGATGATCAGTGCCTAATGGGAGGTTTATTCCCAACCCTATTTTAATCACCTCATCAGGAGGTGGGGGAGGGACTAAGCTAAGAGGCTCATTCTTAGTCCCGAGCCCCAAAGGTGACCCTTTGCCATTGATGACAAAGGGGGAGATATATGAGTAAGGGGGAGAGCTTCAAAGTAAAGAAGAGAGCTTCAATTCAGGGGGAGCAAAACTTCAAAGGCGGATTCTCAAGTTGTTGGCACAGTTGGTTTCAGTTTTGGCTCTTAAGATGCGTCTTAGTAAAGTTTTGCCATCAATGACAAAGGGGGAGATTGTTGGCAATTTTGGGTACCTTGGGTACATTGCCTTTGCTCAAGTATAGAAGTTGTCATTGATGTCAAGAAGCTTTTGAAGGATTTTGATTTGATGTCAAAGAATTTTTTTTAATGAAGGTTACAGCATGGACAGTGAGTTTCCAAGAAGATCAGAGTAGCCCATTTGCAAAAGATCAAAGAAAAAGACAAGTAAGAAAAAGTATGCAGCAGCTGGAAAAACTGTCACGATTTTGCGACATGTTTGAGGAGAGAAAGTGTTGGCAAAACTGTCATGATTTCATGACATGTTTGAGGAGAGAGAAAGTGCTGGCAAAACTGTCACGATTTCATGACATGCTGGAAGAAAGAGAAGAAGCTGGAAAAACTGTCGTGATTTCGTGACATGTTGGCAGAGAAGGAGAGCAAGATGGAAAGTGTCACGATTTTGCGACATGTCGCATTTTTGCGACTTGAAAAGTGCAGGAAGGCAAAGAAGGAAAAGTGTCATGATTTCGTGACATAATGCAAGGAAGGTTGTATGGACAAAAAAGTGTCATGATTTCACGACATGATGCAGAAGAGAGAATCTACAATGTGAACTGTCACGATTTCGCGACAAGTTCGATGAGAGAGAATGTAACTCGAAAAGAGTCATGATTTCGCGACATGCTACAGAGGTCGAGGTGAGGACTGTCATGATTTCATGACATGCTAAAAATATTGAAGTAAGAACTGTCATGATTTCACGACATGCAGCTAAGGGAAGAGTTTGGAATGAGAAGCGTCACGATTTCGCGACAGGTTGCAAAGAAAGCTTTTGGAAGCTGAAAGTGTCACGATTTTGCGACAGGATAAAAGAAAAGCGTACGGATGGAGAAAGTGTCACGATTTCATGATAGAAACTGGAAGCAGGTCTTCTATAGGAAAAGTGTCATGATTTCGTGACAAAAGCAGAGAGGAAGGCCATGAAGACAGAAGGGTCACGATTTCATGACAGAATTGAAGATGATGTTAGTAGAGGCAAAAGTGTCATGATTTTGTGAAAAAAGCAGAAAAGAAGGCCATGAAGATATAAGGGTCACGATTTCGCGATAGAAGTAAAGATGATGTCAGTAGAGGTAGAAGTGTCACGATTTCATGACAAAAGCAAAGTTGTTGCTGTCAAAGCGAGAAGTGTCGCGATATCGCGACAAGAGCTTAGTCAAAGTCGTCAATGGCTAAAGTGTCATGATTTTGCGATAAAAGCCATAAGGTAGTGTATGGTTGCAAAAGATGTCACGATATCGTGACATGTTGTAGTTTCATGGTAGAAGCTATAGAAGAGTTGCAGAGTTAAATTTGAGCCGACAAAGTTAAATCTAGGTCGACGAAGATTAGGGTTTGCAGTCGACGTTGTTTAGGGTTGTGCAACCGACTAGGATCAAAGTTTTAATCTTGAAAGTTTTAGTATAAGAGGAGGGCTTTTTGAAGAGAAACTGAATCTATCGAAGTGTGCGTTTGAAGTGCGATATTCGTAGATAGAGTGCGAGGGAGAAGTTCGATCGTCGAGAAGCAGAGTGTGCGAAGATGGTGCTGCTATG
The DNA here is from genome assembly GCA_028583015.1 of Wollemia nobilis. Classification (NCBI taxonomy): domain Eukaryota; kingdom Viridiplantae; phylum Streptophyta; class Pinopsida; order Araucariales; family Araucariaceae; genus Wollemia; species Wollemia nobilis. The sequence continues at coordinate 2,960,919 of JAQPPZ010013509.1, read as the reverse complement.
ATTGCTCATAGGTGCATAAGTTGATGTTTGATCGAGTGCCACTGTGATTGCACAGAGGTGCACAAGTTGATGTTCGATCGAGTGCTGCTGTGTTTGCATAGACAGTGCAAAAGTTGGTTTTGACCAAGTGCGACTGTGACAAAATAGAAAGAGATTTGAGGATAGACTTGTGCCAGACTAAAGGACTGTGTTTGGTGCAGATCAGAGAAAAATATAGAGGACTTTTGTGCTAAACCGAAGGATTGTGTTTAGTGCAAATTTGAGGACCAAGCTTTGAGGTGGTAGAGTTGAGGACAGAGGTCTCCAGCAAGAGAAGGGAAGACAAGAGTCTTCTATGGATAGAGTTCCACTTGCTAAGGGCAGAGGAGGTAGAGGTCTTCTAGAGGATCACCAGCCAGAGCAAAGTTAGGGGATTGGTGTATCCTTTGGGTTGGTACCCATAAACATTGTAATCGAGAAAGGTTTCTCATATTTGGTTGATAAAATTTTAGTGAAAATTTTATCCATGGAATAGCCCACTTTGGGTGAACCACGTATATTGTTGTGTCTCTATTATGGATGGTGTTTTCTGCATTACTTTGATTTATGCTTGATACTATTTTCTATACACTACATAATTTTGAATTGAAAGTTGAATTGAACGAAAAAGTAAAAAGTGGTCTTATACTGTTCACCCCCCCCCATCTCAGTATAAAGCTTGTGTTCTTTAGTCTTTTGTCCTCTTTTTCAGTTTTTCTCATTTTTTTACCCTTTGTTTACCTTTTTCAAGTTTTTAGCTAGAATTTTGCATTCTTTCTAAAAAATTGAGGGGGCACCTTAGCCTTAGAGGTATTAATAATAGTAATGCCTCATTTTGCATGTAAATTTATGGTGTGCAATTTAACACCCTTTTTTTGCTTCACCCCTCTATCCAAACCTAACCACCCCTTTTTGTGTTTACCCATAGAAGTCTACATATTTCTTTGATGCATTTATTTGGTCGTAAATGCATCAAATAGAGGAAACAATGTAGACATATAAAATTGACCCATCAAAATGAGTCAATTTTTCCTTGACCCCTATCTAACCACCCAAACTTGCTAAGTGTAAATTTTGTGCCCTTTTTCCCTTCCCCTTGGCCTTGTTTCCTTAGCTTTATCAAATTCATGTCTGATCTATACAAGGTGTAAAATTGGCTTACCTGATTCATGCCCTGTAATGATGGAGTATGAATTTAGTATTTTAGGGGTTTTTCTCACTAAAACCCCTCTCCTTTCTGGCCTATTTTGGGGTCAGTCTTTACCCATGGTGAAATTTCATTTTCTTGTTAGAAATAGTTTATATTACATCATTTGGGTTATGTAAATGTATCTTCAAATGTACATACTTAGGACATTATATTAATTTAGGGGGAAGGTATCTAGTTACTTCATCCAATGTAATAAATACACACGTGTCAATGTGCAAGTTGTAAATATGTAAGGTGTCACTTGTATAGTTAGATAGAGTTTTGGCCAAGTATCCTATTTTGCCTATATAAGGATGACCTCATTGTTAGTATAGGAAGCAAGAGGAGTGTTGGTGACACAGTAGCTTAGGGATCTTAGTAGGTAGTTCAGTTCTATGTGGATTACCATCCATTGGTGATGGATGCAATGTAGTCCAATAGTTTTATTGGAGTGTTCATTTCCTCCATAGCTACATTGTATTCATTTATATATCATTTATGTTTATTGCATATCTTAGTCATCTTGTAGATTTACTTTCTTTCATATTATTATGTATCTTATGATTGTTATCTCCTTTGGATATTGTATCAAAACCTAAAATTTGTATTAGAGCTATAGTAGATCTAGTCTGTGCAGGTCTATATCAAAATCACCATCATTATTGAGCCTAAGTATTTTGTCAACTTAACGTGCCATTGGACCAGTAACTTTCAAAAGTTATCAAAAGAATATAGGTGATAGAATCATAGAGAGTCACAAGTGAGGATTGAAGGATATCTCAATCCCAGAAAATACTGAGATTGCATTTGACTAGAGTCTTTCCATAGAGTTATAGAAAAACTCGTGAAGACCAGGATTCAAAACTTAATCCACTAGATTGATAGAGCATCTAGTGAAGATCCAGGATATCTAGAATTTTCTAGACATTTTCTAAAGTTTATTTTGTTGCAGATATTTAATTCTCATAGGATTGGTACTCATCCTATGAAAAATCTAGGATACTCCAACTTTGTTACCCAAAGGTCAACATGTCCTCATAGTACAGAGATTATTTTCTTGTGTAGGAGAAGAACACTATGAAAGAAGACTTCTAAAGCAAATGTATGGTGAAGCTAGGAGACTGAAGATATCCAATGTGGATTAAAAATGCCATAGTAGCCTTGGAGAACATGCCATAGAATCCTAATACAAAAAGGCCATAGTAGCCTCTAATAACAAGCCATGGAAGCCTAATACAAAAAGGTCGTAGTAGTCTTGAAGAACAAGCCATAGAATCCTAATATGAAAAATACCATAGAAGCCTTGAAGCAAAAGCCATAGAATTCTTTATATTTAAAATACCATAGAAGCCTTGATATTGAAAAGGCCACATAAGCCTTTATACTAGAAAAGGCCACATAAGCCTTGATACTAAAATAGGCCACAAAATCCTTGATCATAAAAAGGAATTCAAAAGGAATATATGATTCAAAAACAAATTAAGATTTTAGTATTAACATATTTGTTACAGGGAAAGAATATTTAGTGAGTAGGGAAACTTCCTACAAAATAGTTAGTAAGGGTATCCTCTTTAGAATAAATTTAGAACCTAAAGTAAAGGAGATCAGGATAAGATCTCTTTGAAGAACTTCCAAAATTGGAAGAAGGACTAAGAGAGGCCTGCTTGAATACAAAATAAATAGAATCAAAGATCTAGGAGTAGATCACATCACCAAAACTTCCAGGAGTAGAAGGTTGAAGAGGTCTCAAGTAAATACCATCATAATATGCAAGATCAAAGACCTTTGGAAGGTGTCATTGAGCATCCAAAAAAAGGCTAGGAAAGCCTTACTGAAGAAATCATCAAAGGAGATCCCATTGGAGAAATCCACTACCAAGGAGAAGCCCTTGATAGTGAAGAAATTGGAACAATTATCACCATCTGACAAAAATCCCAATAGAAGGATAATTTGGCAAGGAGTACCAAATTGTAGAAGAAGAATCCAATGAAAGACCTCAACATATTTAGAATATTGAGAGGAATATTTTGCTTGAAATTAGAGTTTGATAAGAAGACTTGAAGATAAAATAATCTCATCAAATCTTGGATATTTGAAGATTACCTCTCACAATAAGAAGGCACCACTTTATATATAGAGACTTCTCCAAATATACAATGGAAGGAGAATATTACAAGAGGAGAACAAGCCACCAAATCCTAGGCTCGTAAAATAAATTTTGAGACCATCATTTGATGAAGATGGGGTTGCTCAAAAATAGTCTACAAAGAGCTGCAAAACCCTACTCAAAGCAACAACTTGGTGATCTTATACACCAAGATCTACATCCTCTATAGAAGTGGAATAAGGAGCTACAAAATATTACAAAAGGTATGCAACTACTAGTGCTAACTAAGTCATTAATTAAGTTTCATTAGAGAACTTTATCTGGATTAAAGTTGCATAAAGAAAAGTAGATTACAACCTTCAAAAGTGCAAATAGAAAGAGGTTCATTTTAAGGTTCATTTGCACATTAATTTAGAGTTGATCCTATCAGCTACTTATAAAATAAAAAATAAGACTAAGTCCTACAATATTAGTTGTAGTGAATTTGCAGAATAACTTCTAAAGATTCATTTTAGGTTATTCTTGAATAGTTGCAGTAGATTAATTAAAGTGCATTATCTTGAGAGTTAAATTAGAGTGATAAGGTGAAATTCATAGTGCATTAAAAAAATTCTATTAGATTTATTATGCACTATTATACTACTCTCAAAATAAATTAGCTTTTATGTTCTTGAAGGGCACAAAATATGATTTGTATCAAGTTTCTAAAGACACTATTGAAGCACAGTTGTGTGGAACTTCCACTTACCCTTTTTAAGATGTGTCACATCATGGAAATCCCAGGGATCACAACCAGTTTGTAGACTCTGGTGGATCTACCTCTTTGACCCAAGAAAATATTATCTATAAGACTCTAGATAGACCATGTCGGTAAGGAAACCCTAGATGATGGGTTTGGATGTTTATCATGTTGATATTATAGCCCATGTTTCACCAGATTAAGTGTTTTTACATTAGTTTTTGTTCTTTTTGACCAAACCATGTAGCATTTAAATTACTCATACTAGACTGGTGCCATGTCCATTGGGTAGTCGTAGCAGATTTATAAACTTCATGAACTAAGAGAGAAACGGGAGAGAGAAACTAGTTTGTTCAAATTTATTCAAATGATGTAATAAACATGAACCATTAAACTAGCGAAGAGAAGGTGCTATTCACACATTTGGATACCACAATATGCAAACAGGCAACACACAAATCATTAACACGGGAGATACCAGGAATAGAGTTGGAATTTATATTCATCAAAATATTACATAAAAGAACCCAGTAGAGTGCTCGGGTCTATATAGCAACAGTTACAATTACACCCCTATTCGAATATCGTAATAGGGGGATGTTCCTCTCCATATTGATTGTAGTGATGTGAGAGTCTCCAAATATTTGCACGTCTGCTAGAAATGATCTCAGTCAAGTTGGACTTCCTGGACAGTTCTTGGGTAATGATAGAAGAAAGGGCGACGTAAGAGATAAAGGAAAAACACACACAGAGGAAAAATATGACTAAATTTGAGACACAACTATACCTGGACCAAAATTTTACTCTCTAAGGCTTGATAAAATCTTTCATTGCAATGCTCCTCTATGTATAGCACCAGGAGGAGATCGGGTCATGTTGTAACTGCTTTCCCATCGATCCTCCATCTGGCCTGATATCCTATCATGTACAAAATCATGGCAAGAACAAAAAGGGATAGGTGGCCCATGTAATTCTTCCTATAATTGCTCATCTTGTGTGCCAACCTCCCCACCACCTGAGAAGGTGGCTCTAGCATACCTTTATCAGTTACATTCTTTGTTGTGTTGGATCCAATTCTACCTTGTTCATTCTTGGGTGCCTCTTCTTGTGGGTCCCCCACCACTCTTTCTCTTCTAAGATTTTGTAGCCTCTGGTCAATGTAGATCCAAGCCTCATTGTGGAAGGACAAGGTGAACTTCAACATGTTGACATCTTGTGTAATCTTATTTACTCATTCCTTGGACCATTCCACAGTGTTCTCAAAGAATACACATAGGCGATCTATTAGCTCGACCAAGGAATTGAACTGCCCAATCAGCTTCATGTTTTGACCAAAGTCAAATTCCTGTATCTTATTAAAGATTAAATATTTAATGTTGGGTGCTTGGAAAAAATCCTCCAATGTGAACCCACAGTCATTGAGTTCATTCTCTAATTATTCTTTGGAGCTTGCTATCTCCTCATCCCACTGAAGCTAGTTGGACCTATTCTACAAGCAGATGAAGACCTTTGTATACTCCTCTGCAAAGAAGCAAATGGATCTATCCCTCAGGGTGACCACCCCCTCACTGAATTCCACATAATTTTCTTTGAATTTCTAAAATATAGGGTATATCAGATTTATCCTTTGATTTTCTTGCTGCAATAGGTCCCTCAAAGCATCCATGGTGTACCTTGTGGCATAGATATTATAAAATACTATTGTTAAATTGGCCATATTCTCCTACACTTTATCTTTCATTTCTTTCTTGAATTATTTGATGAGAGTGGGGTGATAGTCGACCTACGAGGTAGTGCCTTGGGTTATGGATGGTGTTTGCTTTAATTAATCGATCTCTGCTTGCAGTTACTATGCTTTTTGTTGTAATTCTTCTACTTTTGTAGCCTTGGTTTTTAAGCCTATTACTTCCTTCTCTACATCTTCCACCACCTACACTTGGGAGGCTACGTGGGACTTCATCATGTCTACAGGGTCTACTGTGGCCATCATCACTCCTCTATCAAAATCAATCATGGCCTTCTTTAGGCTCGATGGTAGGGGAATGGCAACCATGGAAATGGATACGTTGCAAGTATCTTGTTATGTTGTTCTTCTAGCCCTGCTCACTCCTTCACTAGGAGCTCTCTACTCCTCCATGTCCTGTATTTGATCCTCATCATCGATAGTGAATTGAATCACTTCTCTCACCCTAGGCAGTGTGAAATTATTTGTGTTTGGAGCTGATGATTTAGTCCTAGCCTTATTTCAGGTGGGAGACTATGAGGGGCTCTCTATCTAGACTTCATACTCCCAAAGTATGTTTAACAATTCCCTACTTCTTGTATTTTCTTTAGTACCTTAGGAGGAATTGGATGCTCTTTTCGATTGATCATCAGGGTGGTGGAGACCATAGAATATTGGCCAACCACCAGGTCAATCTAGTTGGATGGAGATATCAATGCCTAGGTTGAGACTATAGCTAAATCTCATGCTTGAGGTGAAGGATGAGCTACTATTTCCTTCCCACTTGACATCATAGTGGATGTAGAAATACTTGCTTATTTCTAGGGGGCTACATCTAAAATTCTCATTGTCACCTCAAAGAATTCTGAATCTTGGTTGACGATTTGAAGGGTAGGGTCCTAGAAATATTTAGGCACTGTAATGGGGACCAAGGGGACCACTTTTCAATTAAAAAATTCTTGTGAAGCCTCAAGTCAATGGTATAATTTCCCACTACTTCTAGCTTGCTATGAGGCCTATCCTACATTTTCTAGACCAACCCTAGTGATAGGTCCTACTTGAGGGCTTTTTGCATTTCATCTTCAAAGTCATCAACCCTGTGTGTAACCTGTAAGAGGGGCAGTTTCCCTATAATAGTCTGCTTATGGAAGCCCAAAGGATCATAAGACATCTAGGTGACCTCTAAGAAATAGTATGTATCCATGTTCCAAATGGCCCTCAATAAACTAAAATGACCCATGTATATGTAAGGGCCCATTATGCAAGGGATGGGTAGCCAAGGAACTCCTCCCTTCTTCCTTATGGATCTGATTTTTACTTCCTCAGCAATTTTCCTAGTTATTTCTAGGATAGCTATGGAAGTAGGACAGTGGAAAGGTAGTGCCTTTGGAGGTAGCTTTGACCCATACAACCTAATATATGTAAATTTTTCTATTATGAAGAAATCACCCATATTAACCTCATGCAAGAATTTTTTCACACCAACCCCAATTATGTCGAGATTTTCTCCATACAATCATTCATGAACAATTGGAAGGACATTCTAAAATAAGGTAGTGTAACTAGAGAAACCCTCATGTATGCAAAGCAGCCAGTCCTAAACTGTTGTGGTGTTCACTCCCCCTATCTAAGTGACCAATGACTACTCCATTTGACCCAAGACCAGGTGAATTAAAAATGAGTAATATGAGAAAGGAGGAAGTTGCTCTTTGTCTACCATAATAGCTTCCTATAATTCTATCAATTCCTGGTCGATATTGTCACTGATAACTTCCTCCCACCTATACATGGGCATCTTATCTCTTTTGTTACACTGAATGATCAAAAACATAACCTCCTTGGTAACCTATTCTAGATCCTTCATCCCTAGCACTAGGTTGATCATATCCACATAATCTTGGGCCCAAGGGTAGAGTATGGATTTGCAAATCAGAAAATTTGGGGGTATGGACCTATTTCTCTTCAAAAGCCTACCCAGGAAGGAGGTCTTGAGCATGAAGTTGGACTGGAGGGTCAACACTTGGAATTCCAATATCAAAGATGCAGTGGAAATCTCGAACACCCTTCTAATTCTATCAGTTGTGAGCCTGAATGCTACCTGGTTGGCATGATGTCTGATAGTCCTATTTCTGGGATTGTATACCACCACCAACCATGCTATGAGATATGATGAGTGGTAGACTTTAGGGCACACCAAATTTTTGATGTTCATGGCCCATTTGATATAGACATGGCTCATCTCATCTCTATCTTTTTGCATCCTCATAAACAATCCTCTGAGAAACATCGAGTGACTTTGGTTATCTTCCTCTATCGGGTCAAAGTTGTATATAGTGATATTCTCTAGTTCCTCTTGTTGGTTTGATGTAATTTCCCTATTTAAAATTGGTTGATCCACTAGGGAACTTGGTTCTTTGGTCCTTCCTATTTTCCTTATCACTGGCCAAGCCCCTATTATTTTCTCAATGCGGGCTTTGACATCCATAACCCTGACTGATGGAGTGCTTGAGGAAGCCATTAGATTAGGAAATCATAGATTGCATTTACCCCCTTCTATCACAAATTTTTTTGGTGTGTAACCAGTTTGAATTTATTCCATTATTAATATTGACAATGGCTTCTAGATATGCTTATTTAATTTCTCTGGTCAAAATTGGGGGGAACTTCACCACATTTCTTTTTAAAGAGCTTCTATTAATGACAGTAGGTGGCATGTTGGATTTTCATTGGCTAAGAGAGTATGATTTGTCATGCCATAGGGGTTCAGTGCATGAATCAATTTTTCATCTACGCTGGAGGGAGGCCTTTTCACTCTACTCGATCGAATCCTCACATCAAATAATCCAAGCCATCCATGTGTCTTTTCCTTATTGGCTCGGATGTGGTGTGCTGGTGTGCCATAAATTTGAGGTATACAACTTTAAGAGGAGGCTCTCAAACCCAAGAGGAGGTGCACAAAATTTGTGCACCTTTAATAGCTTTAAGTGGGTGGGCACGTGACCTTTAAGAAGGGTGCATGAGTTTCATGCACCCTTTGAGCCTTGGTGCACTCCAAAGAGAGGGAGCACATGATTTTAGCAAGGGGTGCATGAGTTATGCACCCCTTTGATTTTTTGTGCACCCCACTTGAAATAAGTGCATGATGCAACAAGGGGGGAGCACACAAACTTTAGAACATGGTGCACTCCCTCTAAAAAATTGGAGCATATGATACATTTTTGTGCACTTTAAAAAAGTGAGCACTGCATTTAAAATTGGGTGCATGACTCTAGAGGTAGGGTGCATGAGTTTCGTGTGCCCTTTACCTTTTCATGTGCCTCATTTAAGATTGGCACATGAAACAAAAGGGAAGTGCATGACCTTTAGATTGAGGTGCACCCTCTTTAAGACTTGAGTGTACAACACATTAGACCCCTCATGCACTCTAAACAAGGTGAGCACTCCATTTAAGAGTGAGCACATGACTTAAGGGAGGGCACACAAGTTTCATGCACTCCATACCTTTTTGTGCACTCAAAACAAAAGACTAGCATGAAATTAAAACACTAAACATTAAACATCAAAGGAGGAGTGCACATAATGCAAGGGGGTGCATGACCTCACAAATTTTGTGCGTCCCTTAAAATTTCATGTACTTAATATAATTTTGAGCACCCAAGAGACAAAAAGGGGTGTTAACCTGATGGAGAAAAATTTAAAACTCATGGTTAAATATTGGGTTTCTCACAAGGCCAACACCGACTCTGACTGGGATAGGAGAATGAGTGATGTTGTGAAACTACATGAATTGGCCTGAGAACACTAGAATATCCGGTTTGACTGGACACTACCTAATAAAAAACAAGGAAAAATGAAAATACAAAGGACTTGATGACAACTTTGTACACACAGAGACATAAAACACTATAGACACACACATTTTTTTTTAGTCATTACCCCCAAGCAGAGGGCCAAATAACTTCAGATGCTGGCCATTGATAGGTATGGGCATTTCTTCTCCTTCCAAGTCCTATAACCTGTAAGTATGCTGACCAATCACCTTAGCAACCTGGTATGGGCCTAACCATTTTGGCTCAAACTTGCCTTTCTCACCTGGTTTTTCATTTTTTGGATCCCAGTAGAGTACTACCTCACCCTTTGAAAAGGACTTTCCTTTTGCTTTCTTATTGAATGACTCAACTATCCTTTTTTTTTGGGAAATCATCTTTGTAACTGCCTCTCTTCTATCTTCTTCCAATTTAACAATCTGATCCATCCTCCTTTGTAGGGCATCAGGCTTTTCATGATCCTGAAGGAGTAAAGAGAGAGTTGTTCACTCCAGTTGAGGTGGCAAAAGTGCACTTTCCCCATAAACCAATTCATATGGTGATCTACCTGTGGCCCTTTTTACTGATAATCTATCTACCCATAAAGCATATTTTAACTCACTATCCCAACTTCTTTTGTTCTTCCCTAGTGACCTCTTGATTCGGGTAATGAGATTTTTATTAGAGGATTCTGCTAACCCATTTCCTTGGGGGTAATAGTTTGTAGAATGAGCTAGATCTATACTGTACTTAGCATAGAAGTCTACCATCTCAAAGGAGGTGAAATATTTGGCATTATCTATAACAAGCTTTCTAGGCACCCCAAACCTGGTCAAGATGTTTTCCTCTAGGAAGATGATGATAACCGTGGTTGTTGATCTCCTAAGGGGAGCTACCTCGACCCACTTGGTAAGGTAATCCATTGTTGTAATTATCCATTTATGGCCTCCCAAGGAGTTTGGGTTGACTTCTCCTATCAGGTCTATTCCCCACTGAGTGAATGGGGCTTCAACAATGATCGATTTCAGTGGCATTGCAGGCAGATTCTTCTTACCTGTAAAAATTTGGTAGCTATAACATCCCTTGACAAATTGGTAGACATATTTAAACATCGAAGGCCAATAGTACCCCACCCTCATTATAGTGTTAGTTGTTGCCTTTGGAGCGAAGTGGCCACCACAAAATCCTACATGGAACTCTTCAATGATCTTGGGGACTTCATCCTTTGATAGACATAATAACAATACCCCACTTGGGTGTCTCCAATAAAGCTGGTCCTCCTTGAGATAATACTTTTGGGCTTGTTGCTTGATGCTTCTTATCTAGATTTGTGATTTCCTTGGTAGGAATGATAGGGTTCACAGGTATAATAGGATGTCTATGTACCAATCACATTCATTGTCACCCATCGGTCTATCATGTTGCAAATCCCCTGCTATGATGGTATTGTTCATATCTTCTCCTCCTTTACTGGCCATGTATTTTTCTAGCCCTTGTCCTTTTATCACTTTGACTACTTTGAACTCGACATCATACTACAATAGTTTGACCATCCATCTTGTTGAGCTTCCCATAGGCTCTGGTTGTGTGAGGACATCTTTCACAGCCATATAAGGGATGCAAGCAATTACTTTGTTGGAACCAAAAATGCTCTTAAAATGTTCCAGGGCTTGTATCAGAGTGAATGCCTATTTCTCCATGAGCTTGTACCTCAATTGAGCTCCTTTCATCCTTGAGCTCATGAATGCTATGGGTATTTCATTTCCTTCCTCATCCTTTTGTGATAAGACTACAACTATGGTGTGTTCTGAAGCAAATGAGTAGATGCTAAAGTCCCTTGAATGGTCTGGGCATGTCAAGATGGGTGCAGTGGTGATGGCATCCTTGATCCATTGGAAAGCCTTCGTGTTCTCTTCATTCCACCTTATGCTTGCATCCTTTTTTATCATATCATTAATAGGTTTAGCAATCTCAACAAAGTTTGGAACAAATATTCTGACGAAGTTTATCTTGCCAAAGAAGGACCTAACCCCCTTTATACTCTTTGGGGGTGTGATTTTTGCAATGGCCTCCATCCTCTGAGGATCAATACTTATTCCCTCTTTAGAGACCACGTGTCCTAACAACTTGCCATGGGTGGCTCCAAACAAGCACTTCTTTGGATTTAGTGATATCCCATACTCCTTGCATCTTTCAAAAACTTGGGATAGATGAGAGAAATGATCACTAGGATTTTTTGAAAAGACTGTAATGTCATCCAAGTATACCACTACGATCTTGAACATCAGCCCTTTGAAGGTGAAGTCCATGGCCCTCTGGAAAGTGGCACCAACATTCATCAACCCAAAAGGTATTCTCTGATATTCGAACGTACCCCATGGTGTGGTAAAGGTAGTTTTATATCGGTCCTCTGGGTTGACTAAGATTTGATTATAACCTAAAAAACCATCCAGTAAGGACATTCTGGCTGACCCCACTACTACCTGTAGAAGTTGTTCCATATTAGGGAGGGGGTAATTATCCTTGAGAGAATTTTTATTCAGGTTCCTAAAGTCAACGCATAATCTTATTTCTCCATTCTTCTTTCTAACAGGGACTAAATTGGCTATCCAGGATGAGAATCTCACTTTCTTGATTATCTTTGCACTCAATAATTTTTGTACCTCTTTCTGCATGATAGGATGAAGTGTGGGATTAAATTTCCTCTGTTTCTACCTAAAAGGTTTAGTGCCTTCCTATAGGGGGATGATGTGGGTCATGACATTAGTATTGAAAGTCCTCAAGTCTTCATAGCTCCAGGCAAAAATTTCCATGTTCTTCTTCAGAAAATCCACGTACTATTTTTTCTTTTCCTAGAGAGTGCCCTATTTATTCTGACTAATTTGGGTTCTTCAACTATTCCAATGTTAACCTCCTCGGCCTCAGATTCCTGAAATACAGGCTTATGTGCTCTATCAAAATCATCAAATAAAGTCTCTAAAGACACTAATCCCTTGGGAATTTTGTTAGTTTTCAATTGTATCACTTTCGTGGGTTCCCCTATGATATGTTTTAGTTTGTTTTCATCTTCCTCATCATAGATCATACCAACAAAATGATTCTGCACAGCCATAAAATCTCTGATATCAACGTCATCCTGAAAAACTTGTAAGTATACCACATTATCTAGGATAGAGGGATGATACACGGAGATGGTGGGAAACCTATCCATATACTCAGTGTCAATCTTAGGACTGTCTACCCCAAATGCATTTACAACCAATAGGTTAGCAATATGGTTTTTCTCCCTGGGGATGTAAGATAGGTTAAAGGCCAGGAATCTATCTATTTCATCTTGCACTGCTTGCCTATACTGCTTCAACCTAGGGTGTTTAGTCTGGTATTTCCCTTTTACTTGTTGTATGATGATTTTAGCATCTCCACTGATGGTGAGGTAATTTATACCAAGTTCCTTAGCTTTTCTCAACCCAAGCAGTAGTGCCTCGTATTTGGCCACATTATTTGTGTAGGGGAACTCTAGGCGGTAAGGTATGCCCAAATAGTTACCTTTTATGTCAGTCAGGTTTATCCTAGCACTAGCCCCAATTTGTGACTTAGCCCCATCAAAGGTCATTGTCCACATTTTGGTAGTCAAAATCCTATCTGATTCTGCATCCACTTCTACCTTTACTTTGGGGTCCATGTTTTCTACATTGGGGATGTCTTTGAGAAAAGGTGTGTGCCATATGGAATAAACACCTAGTTATTTTTCTTCCATGGAGTTGACCAGATTAATTGTCATATTATCAGACCTTCTCAACTCGACAGAATGCTTATTAAAAGGTTCCCTTCTTAGGGTGGCCTGCTCTTTAGCTGAAAGGGGTATAGTGGCATAAGACCAATCCAACTGGATTGAACCACCTAGCTATTCTTCCCAGTGCCTGGACAATAATAGGGAAAATAAGGGATCTACATCTACCACAACCACATCCATTACGATGCCTTTCTTAGGATATTGGTCTAGGAAAACCAAAAGGCCTGTGATTATTCCCATACAAGGTACTTGCCTATTGTCCATAACCGAGATGGGGGGGAATATTTAGTGCACATTAATCCCAATTGGTCAGCTACTTGTTTAGGCATGATGTTATGGGATGCCCCACTATCGAGCATGCAGTTGTGAATCACATACTGATCTCCATAGTCTGATGTATAGTGGAGGGATATATAGAAAGGCCTAACTGAGGAAGGATTCCTGCCTGAAGGATTGGAAGGTGAAGCATTGAGAACATGGTTGTCACATGGTTCAATTAATCCAAAGGCCTTACACACCTGCTCTCTATATTTGGGCACTATCATTAACTCCCCAAAGGTTATGTTTATTTTTTGTTTGGACAACTCAAGGTCGACATCGAACTCTACCTTCTTATTTTCCATGACCTTGTTGGCCTCCTATTGCTTTTGAGTCTCACTCATCGGTTCTATTGTTTTGGGGGCTATAGGGGTGTAGGTTGGTGAATGGTGGTCTACTTTTTTGAGTTATGTTGTCCCCTACTCTCTGCTACATTATTTCTATCAATTTTATTCGATATGGTTCTGTTTCTAAGGTTGGTAGCATGAACCCTTTCTAAAGCTTGCACTTCTTCTATTGTGGGTGCCAACTTGCCTTGTTTCATTCATTCAAAATGGCTATCCTATGGCCTCTTTAAAAATTTTACATTATCAAGGGTGAAGGCTATGGGTTTGCCCTCAGAACTAGGAGACTCATTCACTTCTTCTTCGATTCTTGATCCCTTAACTATTTTATCCCAAGTCTAGCATGCATTCACTCTTATCTCCTCGTCTGATTCTTCTTCAAGGTTAACATTTGAATGCAGACTGAGGTATACCCCACAATCAACTAAATTATGGGGGGCATCACACATAGGATAGAAGAAAGGGAAATCAGAGGCCACATTAGCCGAAGCCATGGGATTGGGGACAACATCTTGATATTTTTGGACTTCTTTCCTTTTCCAATTGTTATTTGCATTTCTTCCCCCTTCATTATTCCAGTTTCTATTGAAGTTTCTCCTAAAAGGAGGTCTATTGTCATTTTGGTTCTGAGAAGGTTACCCATTATCTGTTTTATCCCTTTCTATTTTGGATAATCTATTATTCATCGAATGGAACATCTCTGTCAGCTGGGTTGACAGTTTCTCAATGGGATCAGGTTCTAATTTTTTTAGTATATTGAAACCCACTTTCTTAGGCTTCTTCTCGATTTGGCTTGGGCTGGGATCTACTAAGGATGGCTACATTTTCCCACTATCTATCATATTTCTTTCGATTATGATAGCTCTCTCCATACAGGCATCAATGGTAAGTGTGGGTTCCTATCTGAGTTCATAGTTGAAGTCCCCAGGGAATGCATTTTTATAAAAGCAAATGGATTGGTGGTTGTTCGGCCTTAGAGCTATGGGGATTCTATTTCTCAACTTAGTGAACCACCTATTAAACTCATCCACATTTTTGTTATCCTTCTTCTTCATCATGGCCAACTCGGTTAAAAGTGATTGTTCATTTTTCTTTTCCCTATATTTTTTGAGGAAAGTAGTTTCTAACTCTTGGAAGGTGCCTATAGTATCTACGGTGAGACCATTGAACCACTCTCTAGCATATTTCTCCAAGGTTTGTAGGAATAACCTGAGAACAACATCCTCCTCTTCTACTTCCAAACTATCCATGGCATACAAAAAATCCTTGATGTGGTCTTCCCTAGTTATGGTGTTGTCCCCTAAGAACTTAGGAAGATATTTATGGGCTTTAGGAGGTAGTGGGTTCAGGATAAGGGGTAACATAAAAGGCCTATACCTATTCATGCACCATTTTTTTAAAGGAGGGTTGGCCATTTGTGTAATTGGGCTCCCTAGTATAGGAGGTACAATAGATAGAACAATACTTGTTGGATGGGAACTTTTAGAAAAAGGACTAGCACTGCTATAGTTTTGATTATTTGGAGGAATAGAAAATTAAGGTTCCTTCCTATTTTTACATGATCAGAAAAGTACCTATGGGTTTGGAAGTTTGGGTTAGAGTTATTTTTTACTTCTTCTTACAGTTACAGATCAGCTCCTGCTTCTTGGTTGTGGGTTCTTCAGAGTTTCCAGCACAGTGTGCAAAATAAGAAATACTCTTTGGCCAAGATTGCTCAACCCACTAATCCTAAATCTCATAGGGAATAACCAAGAAAATTTTAAAAATATTAAATAGGAGCTATTCACACATTTGGATACTACAATATGCAAATAGGCAACACATAAATCATTAACATGGGAGATACCAGGAATAGATTTGGAATTTATATTCATCAAAATATTACATAAAAGAACCCAATAGAGTGCTCGGGTCTATATAGTAGTAGTTACAATTACACCCCTATTCGAATATCGTAATAGGGGATGTTCCTCTCCATCTTGATTGTAGTGATGTGAGAGTCTCCAACTCTTTGCACATCCACTAGAAATGATCTCAGTCTGTTGGACTTCCTGGATAGTTCCTAGGTAATGATAGAAGAAAGGGCGATGTAAGAGATAAAGGAAAACACACACACAAAGGGAAAATACGACTAACTTCAAGACACAACTATACCTGGACCAAAATTTTTCTCTCTAAGGCTTGATAAACTCTTTCACTACAATGCTCCTCTATGTATAGCATCGAGAGGAGATCGGGTCATGCTGTAACTACTTTCCCATCGGCCCTCCATCTGGCCTGATCTCCTATCTTGTACAAAATCATGGTAGGAACAAAAAGGGATAGGTGGCCCACGCCATTCTTCCTATAACTTCTCTTCTTGCATGCCAACCTCCCCACCACCTTGAGAAGGTGGCTCTAGCATACCTTGATCAATTACATCCTTTACTATGCTGGACCCCACTCCACCTTGTTTATTATTGGGTGCCTCTTCTTGTGGGTCCCCCACCACTCCTTTTTCGAGATTTTGTAGCCTCTGGTCAATGTAGATCCAAGCCTCATCATGGAAGGACAAGGTGAATTTTAACATGTTGACATCTTGTGTAATCTTATTTACTCATTCCTTGGACCATTCCACGGTGTTCTTGAAGAATACACATAGGCGATCTATTAACTCGACCAAGGAATTGAACTGCCTCATCAGCTTCATGTTTTGACCAAAGTCAAATTCCTGTATCTTATTAAAGATTAAATATTTAGTGTTGGGCACTTGGAAAAACTCCTCCAACATGAACCCATAGTCATTGAGTTCATTCTCTAATTCTTCTTCAGAGCTTGCTATCTCTTCATCCCATTGAAGCCAGTTGGACCTATTCTGCAAGCATATGAAGACCTTCGTGTACTCCTCTACAAAGAAGCAAATGGATCCATCCCCTAGGGTGACCACCCCCTCACTAACTTCCACATAATTTTCTTTGAATTTCTAAAATATAGGGTATATCATATTTATCCTTTGATTTGCTTGTTGCAATAGGTCCCTCAAAGCATCTACGGTGTACCTTGTGGCATAGATATTATAAAATACTATTGTTAAATTGGCCATATTCTCCTACACTTTATCTTTCATTTCTTGCTTGAATTCTTTGATGAGAGTGGGGTGATCATCGGCCTGTGAGGTAGTGCCTTGGGTGGCAGGTGGCATTTTCTTCAATTGATCGATCTCTGCTTGTAGTTGTTGCACTTTCTACTGTAATTCTTCTACTTTTGTAGCCTTGGTTTTTAAGCTTGTTACTTCCTTCTCTACAACTTCCACCACCTACACTTGGGAGGCTACGTGGGACTTCATCATGTCTATGGGGCCTATTGTGGCCATCATCACTCCTCTATCAAAATCAATCATGGCTTCCTTTAGGCTCGGTGGTAGGGAATGGCAACCGTGGCAATGGATACATCACAAGTATCTTGTTCTATTGTTCTCCTGGCCCTACTCACTCCTTTACTAGGAGCTCTCTACTCCTCCATGTCCTGTATTTGATCCTCCTCATTAGTAGTAAATTGAATCACTTCTCTCACCCTGGATAGTGTGAAATTCTTCATGTCTGGAGCTGATGACTCAGTCTTGGCATTTTTTTGAATGGGAGACTGTGAGGGGATATTTATTTGGACTTCATACTCCTGGAGTATGTTTGACAATCCCCCTACTTCTTGTATTTTATTTAGTGCCTTGGGAGGAATTGGATGCTCTTTTTGATTGATCACCAGGGTGGTGGAGACCATAGAATATTGGCCAACCACTAGGTCAGTCTGGCTTGATGGAGATATCAATGCCTGGGTCGATACTGCAACTAAATATCATGCTTGAGGTGAAGGATGAGCTACTATTTCCTTCCCACTTGACATCATAGTGGATGCAGAAATCCTTGCTTGTTTCTAGGGGGCTGCATCTGAAATTCTCATTGTCACCTCAAAGAATTCTGAATCTTGGTTGACGATTTGAAGGGTAGGGTCCTGGAAATCTTTAGGCATTGTAATGGGGACCAAGGGGACCACTTTTTCAATTAAAAAATTCTTTTGAAGCCTCAAGTCAGTGGTATAATCATCCACTGCTTCTAGCTTGCTATGGGGCCTATCCTACATTTGCTAGACCAACCCTAGTGATAGGTCCTACTTGAGGGCTTTCTGCATTTCATCTTCAAAGTCATCAACCCTGTGTGTAACCTACAAGAGGGGCAGTTTCCCTATAACAATATGCTTATGGAAGCCCAAAGGATCATAAGACCTCTAGGTGACCTCTGAGAAACAGTATGTATCCATGTTCCAAATGGCCCTCAATAAACTGAAATGACCCATGTATATGTAAGGGCCCATTATGCAAGGGATGGGCAGCCAAGGAACTCCTCCCTTCTTCCTTATGGATCTGATTTTTACTTCCTCGACAATTTTCCTGGTTATTTCTAGGATAGCTATGGAAGTAGGATAATGGAAAGGTAGTGTCTTTGGAGGTAGCTTTGACCCATACAACCTGATATATGTAAATTGTTCTGTTAGGAAGAAATCACCCGTATTAACCTCGTGCAGGAATTTTTTTACACCAACCCCAATTCTATCGGGCTTTTCTCCATACAATCATTCATGAACAATTGGAAGGACATTCTAAAAGAAGGTAGTGTAACTGGAGCAACCCTCCTGTATGCAAAGTAGTCGATCCTGAACTATGGTGGCGTTCACTCCCCCTATCTGAGTGACCAACGACTGCTCCATTTGACCCAAGACTAGGTGAATTAAGAATGAGTAATATGAGAAAGGAGGAAGCTGCTCTTTGTCTGCCAGAATAGCTTCCTGTAATTCTATCAATTCTCGATTGATATTGTCACTGATAACTTCCTCCCACCTGTACATGGGTGTCTTATCTCTCTTGTTACACTGAATGATAAAAAACATAACCTCCTTGGTAACCTATTCTAAATCCTTCATCCCCAGCACTAGGTTGATCATATTCCGCATAATCCTGGGCCCAAGGGTGGAGTATGGATTTGCGAATCAAAAAATTTGAGGGCATGGACTTATTTCTCTTCAAAATCCTACCCGAGAAGGAGGTCTTGAGCATGAAGTTGGACTGGAGGGTCAACACTTGGAAGTCCAATATCAAAGATGCAGTGGAAAGCCTGAACACCCTTTGAATTCTATCAATCGTGAGCCTAAATGCTACCTGGTTGGCATGATCTCTGATAGTCCTATTTTTGGGATCGTATGCCACCGCCAACCATGCTAGGAGATCTGACGAGTGGTAGACTCTAGGGCAAACCAATTTTCCTAGGTTTATGGCCCATTTGTTACAAATAGGGCTCGACTCATCTCTATATCTCTGCACCCTCATAAACAATCCTCTGAGCAACATCGGGTGGCATTGGTTATCCTCCTCTATCAGGTCGAAGCTGTATATAGTGACGCTCTCTAGTTCCTCCTACTAGTTCGGTGTAATTTTCCTATTTAAAATAGGTTGAGCCACCAGGAAACCTAGTTCTTTGGCCCTTCCTATTTTCCTTATCACCAACCAAGCCCCTATTATTTTACTAATACGAGATTTGACATCCATAACCCCGGTTGACGTAGTGCTTGAGGAAGCCATTAGATTAGGAAATCGTAGGCTACATTTACCCCTTCTATCATAGATTTTTTTGGTCTGTAACCAACTCAAATTTATTCTATGACTGATATTTATGATGGCTTCTGGATGTACCTATTTAATTTCTCTCATCGATGTTGGGGGACGTTGCCACCTTTATTTTTAAAGAGCTTCTATTAATGGTAGTAGGTGGCATGCTGGATTTTCATTGGCTGAGAGAGTCTGATTTGTCGTGCCATGGGGGTTCGATGCATGAATCAATTTTTCATCTATGTTGGAGGGAGGCCTTTTCACTCTACTTGGTCGGATCCTTGCATCGAAGAATCCAAGCCATCCATGTGTCTTTTCCTTATTGGCTTGGATGCGACGTGCTGGCGTGCCATAAATTTGAGGTGCGTGACTTTAAGAGGAGGCACTCGAACCCAAGAGGAGGTGCACGAAATTTGTGCACCTTTAATAGCTTTAAGTGGGTGGGTGCACGACCTTTAAGAAGGGTGCATGAGTTTGATGCACCCTCTAAGCCTTGGTGTGCTCCAAAGATAGGGAGCACATGATTTTAGCAAGGGTAGCATGAGTTATGTGCCCCATTTGCTTTTTCGTGTGCCCCACTTGAAATAAGTGCATGACACAACAAGGGGGGAGCGCACAAACTTTAGAACATGGTGTGCTCCCTCTAAAAAATTAGAGCATGCGATACATTTTTGTGCACTTTAACAAAGTGAGCACTGCATTTAAAATTGGGTGCACGACTCTAGAGGTAGGGCACATGAGTTTCGTGCACCCTTTACCTTTTCACATGCCTCATTTGAGATTGGCACATGAAACAAAAAGGAAATGCACATGACCTTTGGACCGAGGTGCACCCTATTTAAGACTTGAGTGCACAACACATTAGACCCCTCATGCACTCTAAACAAGGTGAGTGCTCCATTTAAGAGTGAGCACATGACTTAAGGGAGGGTACATGAGTTTCACACTCTCCATACCTTTTCGTGCACTCGAAACAAAATACTGGCATGGACTTAAAACACTAAACATTAAACATCAAAGGAGGCACGTGCAGAATACAAAGGGGTGCACGACCTCATGAATTTCGTGCACCCCTTAAAATTTCATGCACCCAATAAAATTTTGAGTGCCCAAGAGACAAAAAGGGTGTTAACCCAATGGAGAAAAATTTAAAACTCATGGTTAAATATTGGGTTGCTCACAAGGCCAACAAGTACTAAAACTTGTAACTTGTAGTGGCCAAAAGAAGCCACCCGAAAAGGTTAGAATCCTCAAAAAACTTGGAGAAGAACATAAAATATAAATAGAAGCTTTATTGAGACTTTGTGAGTCTCATATCCAAAGCATTACAAGAGTGAATGCAAGAAAAGAAAATTCATAATATTACATAAACTAAAAGCTTCTATCTACTATTGTCCAAAGCTTGGATTTAATATAAAAGTGTCCAAGCAAAAAGGGAAGGTGTCTACTTGTAGATCTAAAATTTTCTCACTCCTTTACTTCAAGCTAATGGATCCGTACCTCAAAGGGGAATGGGAAAATTCTAGGTCTACACCTCAGAGGAGAGGCACTTAAGGTCGTGCCTTCTTTGGTGTTTTTTTGACAAATTGTTTAGGGTTCACTAGGAAACATTTACTATGGCAATTTCCATGCCTAGGTTGCAAGTTTGTTTGATGTGTTCTTTTATATTTTCTCACAATCACCTAGTTTGACCAAAATCAAATATTCTATACTAAATGTAATTTATTTTCAGATGAATACAGTATATAGTGGATTACAAAAATAAAATCAATGCAATATTTACTAGTAAAAGAGATTTGACAGTTTTACTCAACGTGGATGTTTGATGTAGATTTTGTTTATTTGCTATAGGTAGGATCAGATGTTGCAGGGTGATATCGAATGCTCGATCAATGATCGTATCCATCGATCAGATATCTTTAGATTTTATCAATGATCGACAGGTCTGATCAGAGCAAAAAAACTTGTAATCTCACAAATAGAGAGTAAAATAAAAACTTATAATGTGTTATAGACCTTGTTAAGTATGTATTAGCACATGTAAAAGCTTATTAAATGTTGTATTGAAAGAAAATAATATGAATATGGATTATGACATGCAACTAAGATAATTGAATGCAAGGATGGTGAACTCCAAGAATGATAACAACAATTTCTATACTACATGCAATGATAAATGATGAATATGATGTAGCCTGCGGGGATGGTAGCAGCTTCGAAAGGAGGTCTAAAAAATTGGAGGAATATCATGATGGCATCGGGTCCGGCACAAAGAGTGCATGCTCGTGATGTTTTTTCATCTAAAAATGATTGGAAGGAACAGGATTTTCTAGTGCATGTCGAGAACTGCTTGTTAAATAACAATGGATGTTTGGAACGATGTGAAGCTAGGCCAGTTCTAGTGGTTCAACCAGACTCGATGGTAGAATATGTGGAGTATCTAACCAAACATGCCCTTATTGGCAAATTTTTTGGCATCCGAATTTCTCTCCCCTTTGTGGAGGCTTGGGTTAGGAAGACTTGGAATCTTGAAGGCAGTGTGGAGGTGATGCTGAGTGTGAACAGCTATTTTATTGTGGTTTTCTCTTGTATTGCAGATAGTAACAAAGCATTTGAAGGGGGTCCTTATTTCTATAACCAAGTGGGACTCTTTATTAAACCCTGGCATGTGGGTTTCAAACCATCAGAGGAGTGGTCATCGTGGGTTCCAGTATGGGTGCGGCTTCCATGGCTCCCGTTGGAATTTTGGAGAACTGATATCTTGCATAAGATTGTCCTTCTGTTTGGGAAGCTGGTTGGACCGTCACAATAGACAATGGATAAAAATTTATTCTATGTTGCTCGTATTTGTGTTGAAATTGACCTAAAAAATCCTATTCTAGATTCTATTGAAATACAATTTGGATCAACTACATGGTTTCAAAAAATTGACTATGAAGCTCTTCCATTTTGTTACCAGATTTACCATGAATATGACCACTTGCAAAGAAAATACCCTAAGTTTGTTCTGCCTGTGGCTTCAAATCCTGGGCCCTCTCAGTCCGGATAAATTTTGGATAAATAAAAAGCCTTGATAAAGGAAGGGGAATGGGATAAGGAAGGTTTTGTTTCGGTAAAATCCTGAAACATAGGACGAAGGGCAAACAAAGACCTTAAGGATAGCCAGCCAGATGCCCTACTCAACCGTTTTGAGATATTATATGATATTGATTAGTGCATGGAGATACCTAAAACGTCACTATCTAATGTAAATATAATGAGGCCAAATTAGATGTCTCTTCTTGAGGGGGAACTTAAGGAATCAGATCTAGGGGGTTTAAATGAAGAACAAAGGGCTTTGGATCTGAGTATAGGGGACATGGTTGGGTCTAGCCCTATAAGGGAAACTATTTTTGAAAGTGGTATAAATTTAATTATGCCCTCTCCTACTCAGGAACTGATGTAGTCATCCTTGGACTGTAAAACTCCTATAGTGTTGGGATTGGAGCAGAAAATAATTAAAAAAAGTTTTTCGGATAAGAATATGAAGGTGGGTCGGAAGAAGGACCAGGATAAAATTAAGTTAATGGGGGAGACTTTTGTGAAGTCAGGCTTGGTGAGAACATTGGACTCCCATTTTTATAACCCCTAAAAATGATTATCCTCTCATGGAATGTAAGGGGGATGAACAACATCCCCAAATAAAAAGTTGTTTGTGATTTGGTTTGTGTGCATTCTTTGGATGTGGTGTTTATTCAGGAGACTAAATTGGCTATTGATAGTATGTTCAATATTGCTCCCAAGTTGTGGATAAGGGGGCAATGCCAATGTATTGGTGCATGTGGATATGCTGGTGGCATCGCTTGTTTATGGGATCTGGTTAAGATATCCCCTCTTACTTGGATTTCCAGCAGATGGTCTATTTCGATGGTCATGCATGATAATGAATCTGGTGAAACCATCCTACTTACAAATGTGTATGCTCCTATTGATTACAATGGTAAAGTGAATTTGTGGGAGCACATTTTCTTTGTGAGAAGTTTGGTTCCCCTATACCCATGGATTTTGGCTGGAGACTTCAACTCTATCACTTGTTTGGAGGAGAAACGTGGTGGGGTGGACCGTCTCAAGCCTTTTTCTTCTGTCTTCAGTGCTCATATCTAGGCCCTAAACTTGGTTGACATAAAGCCAGATAATGGGATCTTTACTTGGCATAATAGAAGGTGTGGGGAAGATTCCATCTCAAAGAGACTAGATAGGTTTTTTATATCCAATTATTGGATGGGTAATAACAGAAGTTCTAGTTCTGTGATTCTGGAGGGTAAGGTATATGATCATTGGCCTATAAAACTCTTTGCTTTGGAGTTAGAGAGAAAAAATAATCCCTCCTTTAAGTTTTTGAAGAACACAAGCTTATACTGAGAGGGGGGGTGAACAGTATAAGACATAACCAATTAACAATTTTAACTTTAAATAACAGAGGCATCAACACAACATTAATCAAGACAGAAAGCATCACACATTGAAGACCCATTTTAACGTGGTTCACCCAGAATGGTTGGGCTACATCCATGGATAAAATATTTCACTAAATTTTATCAATCAATTTCTGGGAAAACCTTTCCCGATTACAAAGTTTATGGGCACCAACCCAAAGGAGACACCAATCCCCTAAACTCGAGTTCATGGGCACCAACCCACAGGAGACACCGATCCCCTAGCTCTCTCTCAGTCGGTGATCCTCTAGAAAACCTCTGCCTCCGCTGCCCTTAGCAAATGGAACTCTATCCACAGAAGACACCTGTCCTCCCTGCTCTGGCTGGAGACCTCTGTCCTCAACTCTATCACCTCCAAAGCTGGTCCTCGAATTTGCACTAAACACAGTCCTTCGGTCTAGTACAAATGTCCTCGTTCGTCTTTGCCTATTGCGCTCACTCTACATGCTTCGACATCATCACGCCACTTCTGCACTCTTGCGCTCTTTCGGCTGCATCTCGCACACTTCGACGCACATTCGACTATCTCACAATTCACACTTAACTCTTCAAAACAATCCTCCTTTTATACTAACACTTTCAAGATCAAAACCTTGATCTTAGTCGGCTGCACAACCCTAAACTACGTCGGCTGCAAACCCTAATTTTTGTCGGCCCAAATTTAACTTTGTCGGCTTCACTGCCTCTGCAACTCTTCTATAGCTTCTACCGCGAAACTACAACATGTCGCGATATCGTGACACTTTTGCCTCCGAACACTTTCTTTTGGCTTTTGTCACGAAATCGTGACACTTCTGCCTCTGCTGACGTCATCTTCACTTTTGTCGTGAAATCATGACATTTCTCGCTTTCTCAACCTCTTCTCGACTTGCACTAGCGAAAATGGAACATGTCACAAAATCGTGACACTTTCGTTCCTTATGCTTTTCTCTGCCTTAGCCCGAAATTGGAACATGTCGCAAAATCATGACGCTTTCACCTTTGAGCTCTTCCTTCTTGAATCGTCGTGAAATCGTGACGCTTCTTCTGTTGAAGACTTGCTTACTGTTTCTGTCACGAAATCGTGACACTTTCTCCAACATCCCATCTCAATCTATCATGAAAATCGTGACACTTTTCTTCGTACGATTCTTTCTGTCATCAAATCATGACGTTCTATTTAACACTCTTCCTTTGTGATGTCATGAAATATATTTTTAGATGTCGAAATCGTGACACTTTATCTTGCTACTTTCTCTCTTTGAACTTGTCATGAAATCATGACAATTCACCTCTGGACTCTTTCTTCTTATGTCTTTAAATCGTGACACTTTTCTTTGGACTCCCTCTCCTACAACATGTCACGAAATCGTGACACTTTTTGTCTGTACAATCTTCTTTGCAATATGTCATGAAATCATGACATTTTACTCAAACATTCTCTCTCCTCTTTGAGTCGTGAAACTCGACATGTCACGATATCGTGACACTTTTCTAAAAGCTTTCTCTCTCCTCTAAAAGACATGTCACGATATCGTGACACTTTTTAAAAGCTTTCTCTCTCCTGCTTCATGTCATGAAAATGCGACATGTCGCGATATCGCGACATTTTTTCAACTTACTTTCTTTCGAACCTGTCATGCCGAAACTTCATCAAAACAAATTATTTTACATCAAATCAAATTCCTTCAACAGCTTCTTGACATCAATGACAACTTATTCACTTGAGCAAATGCAATGTACCCAAGGTACCCAAAATTGCCAACAATCTCCCCCTTTGTCATTGATGGCAAACCTTTACTAAAAACACGTCTCAAGAGCCAAAACTGAAACCAACTGTGCTAACAACTGAGAAACTGCCTTTGAAGTTTTTCTCCCCCTGACTTGAAGCTTTCCTCTTCACTTGAAGCTCTCCCCCTTACTCATATCTCTCCCCCTTTGTCATCAATGGCAAAGGGTCACCTTTGGGGCTCGGGACTAAGAATGAGCCTCTTAGCTTGGTCCCTCCCCCACCTCCTGATGAGGTGATTAATTCTGGGGTGGGAGTACAACTCCCAATTTCTCCCTTAGATACTCAAACGTATCTCTTGGAAGAGGTTTGGTGAAGATATCTGCAATCTGCTCTTTAGTAGGCACATACTCTAGCTTGACCTGCTTGTCTTGCACTTTCTCCCTTAGAAAGTGATACTTGATGGAAATATGCTTTGTCCTTGAGTGCATTACCGGATTTTTGGAAATACTTATGGCACTCGTATTATCGCAAAATATGGAGATGGGTTGTTCATGCTTGACTTTGAAATCCTCCAAGGTGGTTTTCATCCATAAAACCTGTGTACACCCAACCACTGCTGCTATGTATTCAGCCTCTACTGTAGATAAGGAAACTGAAGGTTGTTTCTTACTTAGCCAAGAAACCAAACTCTTTCCCAGAAAGAACGCTCCACCACTAGTGCTCTTCCTGTCATCAGTATTGCCTGCCCAATCTGCATCTGAATAGGCCGTGAGGGTGAAATCATCACCTTTGGGATACCAAAGCCCAAAATCCATAGTGCCCTTCAGATATCTGAATATCCTCTTAACTGCTGTAACATGAGAATCTTTTGGAGCTGCCTAAAATCTTGCTACTAACCCAACTGCCTGCATGATATCTGGTCTGGTAGCCGTAACATATAATAAACTGCCAATCATTGATCTGTACAACCTCCGATCTGCCGCTGGAGATTCATCATCTTTACTCATCTTGCACCCTGTAATCATTGGAGTACATACTGGTTTGCTGTCCATCATCCCAAATTTCTTCAACATTTCTTTGATATACTTTCCTTGAGAGAGAAATACACCGTCTTTTGATTGAGCAATCTGAAGACCTAAAAAGAATGACAGCTCTCCAATCATAGACATCTCAAATTCCTTCTGCATGGTGTTAGCAAAAACTTTGCACATCTGAGTATTATTCCCCCGAAAATAATATCATCAACATAGACAACCATAATCAACATATCATCACCTTCATTCTTAATATACAGATTGCTATCTGCCACGCCTTTCCTGAAGCCTTGCTCATGAAGATAACTGTCAAGTCTTGAGTACCACGCCCTTGGTGCTTGCTTTAACCCATATAAAGCCTTTTTCAGTTTACACACATAGTCTGACTGTTCTGTGAGAGACACTCCTTCTGGCTGTTCTATGTAGACTTCTTCTACCAACACCCCATTTAGAAAAGCTGACTTTACATCCATTTGATATACCTTGAATGATTTGAAGCTTGAAAGGGCCAAAAACATTCTGATAGCTTCAAGACGAGCAACAGGAGCGAACGTCTCTTCGAAATCAACACCTTCTACTTGAGCATAACCTTTGCAGACTAACCTAGCTTTGTTTCTGACAATATTTCCATCCTCATTGAGTTTATTTCTGAATATCCATTTTGTGCCAATGACATTCTTGTCCTTAGGTCTTGGAACCAAATCCCAAGTTTCACTTTTCTCTATTTGATTTAGCTCTTCATCCATCGCTTTTACCCAAAATTTATCTGCACATGCTTCACTGAAATCTTTTGGCTCAATCTGAGATAATAATGAAACATTTGTAGAATCGTGTGAAGGAATGACTCTTCTTCTTGTTTGCCTGCTGTTTGGATCACCAATGATCAAATCTTTGGGATGATGTTTCTGAACATATCGTGAAGGAGTTTTGGGAAGCAGTTGTTGTCTTTCCTCTTCTTCATCTGAAACCTCTCTGAATTCTTCTTGACAAATTTCATCACTGAGTTCCTTGACTGGTTCTCTTATCCCTGTCTTTTCATCAACTGTTACATTTATGCTCTCTACGACTGTATGCGTTCTTTTGTTGAAGCATCTGTAGGCCTTGCTTCTATTGGAATATCCAAGAAATATTCCCTCATCACATCTAGGATCAAACTTACCCAAATTCTGATCTTCCCTTCTGATGAAGCACTTACTCCCAAACACTTTGAAGTATTTTATTGTAGCTGGTCTCCCTTTCCATAACTCATAAGGAGTTTTATGATGATTGACTCTAAGTTGGGCCCTGGTGATAATGTAGACTGTTGTACTGACTGCCTCTTTCCAAAAGCCATCTCGAAAGTTTCGACTCATTTAACATAGCTCTAGCCATATTTTCAATAGTTTTGTTTTTCCTTTCAACTACTCCATTTTGTTGAGGAGTTCTTGCTGCTGAATATTCTCTTTTGATTCCTTGTTGCTCACAGTATTCCACAAATTCATTTGAAGTGAACTCTCCTCCTCTGTCTGATCTTAAGCATTTGATTCTCTTGTCAGTCTCATTTTCAATCATTTCTTTGAAAGCTTTAAATTTTTCAAAAGCTTCAGATTTTTCTTTGAGAAAAGTAACCCACGTCATTCTAGAATAATCATCTATAAACAACATGAAGTAGCTTTCTCCCTGAATGCTCTAAGTTTTGGTGGGGCCACATAAATCAGTATGAATAAGATCCAATGGTTTTGAAGAAGTATACCCTTTTGATTTGAAACTGGTTCTGGTCTGTTTTCCATGTTGACAGGGACCGCAAATGATATTATGGGGCCTTTTTATTTTGGGCAAGTCTCTAACGACTTCCTTGTTACTAATATTGACAAGATTATCAAAGCTCAAATGCCCCAATATTTTATGCCATAGCCAACTCTCATCTTCTTGAGTTAGAAAACACTTTTCCATTTTTATCTCACTCAAGCATGTAAAGATTGTTTGGAGTCCTTGTAGCACTCGCAATGAGTTTTCCATTTTTTTCTTTACTTATCTCACATCTATCCGAAAAGAAAGATACTATGTGCCCTTGATCACAAAGTTGACTCACACTTAGAAGATTATGTCTTAGGCCTTCTACATAAAGCACATTTTCTGTTTTGGATTTCCCATCCAAACTAAGAGTCCCTTTACCACAGATTTTAGCTGACCTATTATCTCCAAAACAGACTGTTCCTCGGTTTGTTTGTTTTAAGACCAAAATTTTTCCTTTTCACCAGTCATATGTTTTGAACAACCACTATCAAGATACCATTTTTCTACTTTGTCTTGAGCATGAAAAGCAGTTTGAACTATCATTGACTTAGATTTGATCTCATTTTTCTTTTTAGTGAACTCAAGGCTAGATCTATCCAAACTGCACATCCTTGTTGTATGCCCAAAATTCTTGCACTTGAAACACATGAAATTTTTATTCATAAGAGGTGCAAAAGAGTTAACATTTTCCTTACTATGGCTATTCAAGGATTTATTGCAATGCATAGCTTTGTGACCAAAATTCTTGCAGGAAAAACAATAGCCATGGAAAGTATTATGTAACCTGTTTTGATGCCTTGGATGATTGTTCTTCTTGTGACCAACTGGAATCCACCGCTCTTCAGGATGAAGATTGGTCTTGCTCGAAGACCCTATTTCATGAATAGTGATACCATCCTTCTTTTGCTTGTCATACGAAGTATTCTATCTGAGAGCCAATTTTTCCAACTTCACTCTAAGAGACATAACCTCTTCTTCTAGTTTCTCGCAATCAGTTTCCTTTCCTTTTAAAGCCTCCGTCAGAACCTGTTCAACCTTCTTTCCTTCTTCAGCTAGAATTTTGAAGTCTATAACTCTTTGAGACAATCTTGATCTTGCAATCTCTTCTTCCTGAATTTGATGCTTGAGAACAAAATTTTCTTCCCTGAATTTCTCAAGCCTTTTTAAAGCCAAGAAGAATTCACCTTTGAGATCGAACCCAACCTCTTCATCTCTTTCTAAATCTGTATGTTCCTCTGATAGATCCTTCTCCAAGTTGTTAGGCTTTTTTTGGAGAAACCCGCTCTGATACCAATTGAAGAACACAAGCTTATACTGAGAGGGGGGGTGAACAGTATAAGACATAACCAATTAACAATTTTAACTTTAAATAACAGAGGCATCAACACAACATTAATCAAGACAGAAAGCATCACACATTGAAGACCCATTTTAACGTGGTTCACCCAAAATGGTTGGGCTACATCCACGGATAAAATCTTTCACTAAAATTTTATCAATCAATTTCTGGGAAAACCTTTCCCGATTACAAAGTTTATGGGCACCAACCCAAAGGAGACACCAATCCCCTAAACTCGAGTTCATGGGCACCAACCCATAGGAGACACCGATCCCCTAGCTCTGCTCTGGCTGGTGATCCTCTAGAAAACCTCTGCCTCCGCTGCCCTTAGCAAATGGAACTCTATCCATAGAAGACACCTGTCCTCCCTACTCTGGCTGGAGACCTCTGTCCTCAACTCTATCACCTCCAAAGCTGGTCCTCGAATTTGCACTAAACACAGTCCTTCGGTCTAGTACAAATGTCCTCGTTCATCTTTGCCTGTTGCGCTCACTCTGCATGCTTCGACATCATCACGCCACTTCTGCACTCTTGCACTCTTTCGACTGCATCTCGCACACTTCGACGCACATTCGACTATCTCACAATTCACACTTAACTCTTCAAAACAATCCTCCTTTTATACTAACACTTTCAAGATCAAAACCTTGATCTTAGTCGGCTGCACAACCCTAAACTACGTCGGCTGCAAACCCTAATTTTTGTCGGCCCAAATTTAACTTTGTCGGCTTCACTACCTCTGCAACTCTTCTGTAGCTTCTATCATGAAACTACAACATGTCGCGATATCGCGACACTTTTGCCTCCGTACACTTTCTTTTGGCTTTTGTCACGATATCGTGACACTTCTGCCTCTGCTGATGTCATCTTCACTTTTGTCATGAAATCATGACACTTCTCGCTTTCTCAACCTCTTCTCGGCTTGCACTAGCGAAAATGGAACATGTCACGAAAATCATGACACTTTCGCCCCTTACGCCCAACTAGAACATGTCACGAAATCGTGACGCTTTCACCTTCGAGCTCTTCCTTCTTGAATTCATCATGAAATCACAACGCTTCTTCCGTATGAAGACTTGCTTCTTCTCTTTCGTGAAATCGTGACACTATCTCCAACTGAATGCCGCCATCTCAATCTGTCGTAAAATCGTGACACTTTATGCATCCGTATGACTTCTTTTTAGCCTGTCGAGAAATCACGACGCTTTCTTATTTCAGAATCTTCCCTTTGCTGTATGTCACGAAATCACGACAGTTCTCACTTTGAGTTCTGCAGCATGTCACGAAATCGTGACAGTTCTCACTTTGACTTCTGTAGCATGTCACGAAATCGTGACACTTTATCTTGCTACTTTCTCTCTCTTCGAACTTGTCGCGAAATCACGACAATTCACACTACGGACTCTCTCTTCTGCATTATGTCACGAAATCGTGACACTTTTTCTTTTGGACTCCTTCTCTTGCAACATGTCATGAAATCGTGACACTTTTTCTTTCGGACTCCCTCCTGCAACATGTCACGAAATCGTGACACTTTTTCGTCCGTACAATCTTCCTTGCAATATGTCACGAAATCGTGACATTTTTGACTCGAACATTCTCTCTCCTCTTTGAGTCACGAAACTGCGACATGTCACGATATCGCGACACTTTTCTAAAAAGCTTTCTCTCTCCTGCCTAAGTCACGAAAATGCGACATGTCGCGATATCGTGACACTTTTCTAAAAAGCTTTCTCTCTCCTGCTCAAGTCGCGAAAATGCGACATGTCGCGATATCGCGACATTTTTCCAACTTACTTTCTTTCGAACTTGTCAAGCCAAACCTTCATCAAAACAAATTATTTTACATCAAATCAAATTCCTTCAACAGCTTCTTGACATCAATGACAACTTATTCACTTGAGCAAATTCAATGTACCCAAGGTACCCAAAATTTCCAATAGTTTCAACTTATGTGGCTTTGTGATCCTAAACTTCATGATTTCACACGAGGCTAGTGGACCACTAGCAAATATCCTCATGGCACCGATATGTATTCCTTTATGAAGCGACTACAATTTGTAAAACATAAATTGAAGAGATGGAATAGATTGAATTTTGGGAACCTTTCCTTGGCTAAGCTAGCAACTCTTAGGAGGATGGAAGAAGCTTCAAGGAAGATTAGAGATCAGGGATTCATGAAGGAGCTTCTTGTTGAGGAATCTGAGGTTGTGAAAGACCTTGTTGAATGGGAACTGAGGGAAGAATTTTTTTGGAAACAAAAAGCTCGAGTAGATTGGCTTCAGGAAGGGGATAGGAACGCAACCTTCTTTTATAACTCAGTTAAGGCTCGTCGTAATGGTAACCTGATTACCTCTCTTGTGAATTCTCAGGGTTCCCTGCTCTCTTATTTCAGGGATATTTTAGAAGAGACTAAGAGGTATTTTTCTTCTCTTCAAGGAGGACTCCGTATCAGATGATGAGAATAAAAAGCTTATTCTAAACTGTATTCCAATGATTGTTTCTAGAGAGATGAATGAGCACTTGATGGGTCCAATTTCCTTTGAGGAGTTGGAAAATGTTGTATTCAAGATGAAAAAAGGAAAATCCCCAAGCCCAGATGGATTCTCGATTGAGTTTTATCAGGAGTTTTGGAATTTAATCAAATTTGATCTTTTGGAGGTGGTCCATGAGTCCCAAAAGAACAAACAGATGCTAAGGGCCCTAAATGCTACCTTCATGGTGCTTATACCCAAAAAATAGGGAGAAAATTCCTTGGATATGTTCAGGCCTATTGCTCTCTGCAATGTTGTGTATAAGATCATCACAAAAATTATTGCTGAGAGGTTGAAGATATGGTTGAGCAAAATCATCTCTAAGGAGCAAGGAGGGTTTTTTGCTAGCCGACAAATCTTGTATGGGGTTGTTATTGCTACAGAAGCTATTCACTCGATGAAAAATTCTAAGGAGAAAACTATGTTCATTAAGTTGGACATTGCCAAAGCCTATGATCGGGTCATATGGTCCTTTCTTCAGAAAGTTCTGGCTACTTTTGGATTTGAGGAGGAATGGATTAGATGGATGATGAGCTATGTTTCTTCTTCCACATTCTTTTTTCTTGTTAATAATGAGCCATCAGAGTTTTTTGAGGCCTCAAGGGGATTAAGGCAAGGAGATACTTTATCTCCTTATTTGTTTATCATTATGGTGGAAGGGTTGGAAATATTGCTCAAGTCTCAAGTCATGCAGGGTCTCATTCAGGGGTGGAAGTGGGATAGTAGTTTGCCACCTCTTTCCCACCTTCAATTTTTTGATGATACTACTTTGTTGGGAGTTGCCACTATCAGGGAAGCTAGAAATATTAGACAGTCTCTTGACATATATCTTGGTGCTTTTGGAAATTTGATTAATGAGGACAAGTCTTCTATTTTCTTCTTCAATACCCCTCCTCTTATTCAAGCCAGGATTTCTCGCATTCTAAGATTCTAGGTTGGTACTCCCCCCTTCATTTATCTTGGTATTCCAATTTCATCTCATCCTCTACCTAGATCTTCTTGGAAGTCTATGCTTGATAAGTTTATAAGGAAGGTGAATCACTGGACTTTCAGATGGCTATCCACTACAGGTAGAGTGTTGCTTTTAAAATCTGTTGTTCAAGCTTTACCCATTTATAGATGTTTTGTACAAATAGCTCCCTCTCACTTCATCAAGGACATGGATGCTTTTTCAAGATAGATATTATGGTCTAGAAAACTTGATCAATCTAAATAGATTTTGGTTAGGTGGTATTCTATATGTAGGCCAATGCAAGAGGGAGGTCTTGGATTGCGATAGACAACTCTTTTTGGGCAGGCTTTGGCTGTAAAACTTTATTGGAGATGGTGTACCTCTCAAGATCATATTTGGGCTAAAATATTATCTTGTAAATACCTGAGAGGTATTTTTGAGGCTGAGATCCCTAGAGTCAGCTTGGTTGGGAAAGGTTTGGTTATATGGGACACTCTAAAAATAGGAGATAATTTAATCAAGCAGGGTTTGTTCTGGATTTACAATCAGGGATCAAATGCTCTTTTTTGGGAGGATTCTTGGGATGGTCACCCTTCTATATTGGATCAATATCCTAGGTTATGTTCCCTAAGCATTTTTTTCTTGGAAGCAAGCTGGTCTCGTGTGGACTTTAAAAAAATCTAGTATTTTGGAAATATGGAGATGTACAGGTGGAAAGATCCACAAGAATGGCCCTAGAGGGGACTATACAAGGAAAAAGAGGTGCTTGATCTTATTATTATGAGGAGGCCTTGTTATTCATTGAGGGGTAAATATATTCTGGCTTGGAAACCTGATCCTAAGGGAACCTACTTGATAGCCTATGGTTATCAGGTTCTTGATAAGCAAAAGTATGGGAGTGTTCCTATCGCTTGGTGGAAAAATATGTGGAACAAATTTGCTTGGCCAAAATGTAACTTCTTTCTCTGGTTGGTAGCTCGTAATAAATGCCTCACTTGGGATAATGTGAGGAAGAGGGGATTTGTGTCCTTTGCAGTAAGAATGAGGATGACTCTTCTCATTTATTTTTCCAATGCTCCTTTCCCAGAGACATTTGGCACCATTGGTGGAGCACTTGGAACCATCCATATTTTCATGTGTTGTCCCCGGTGGAGTTTTGGAGTAGTCTGGGCAAACCTCTAGCCAAGGCCCCCTTCCTTCGGGTGGCTTGGAATTTGAGCCCTTCTTGCATCATTTGGAAAATTTGGCTTGAACAGAACTAACGCATATTTTAGGGCAGTTATTTGGCTATTCAACAGATCTGGCAAAGGATCTTGTATATGGTTCAGGAAACCATCCATAGCAAATGTGATGTGGATCCTCTTTTGGATTATAGGGAGGAGAAGGTTTAATAAGCCCTTGTTCTCTTTGGGGATGGTGTGAACTATTTTAGCCCTAGTAGGGTTCCTCAGCTCAGCAAGAAGGTTAGGAGAGATGGTAGGTGGAGGCCACCCCTAGAGGAGTTTTAAAAATTAATACTGATTGATTGTCCAAGGGTAATACTGGACATGCTAGAATTGGTGGTGTTGGGAGAGATTCTACTGGTGGTTTTAGTTTTTTATTTTCCAATTATAAAGGTGTTCACTCCAAAAATTTTATGGAAGCTCTTGCAATTCTTGAGGCCTTGTAGAGGGGGTTTTCTCTTGGCTGGCATAGGATTATCTGTGAGTCTAACTCTCAAATTGTGGTTAATATTTTAAACAATAAAAGAGTGGAGGAATTTAATTGGTATTTGGCCTCTGTAGCCATTCAGATTATCAGAATGAGTGAAGAGTTTTAATTTATATCCTTTGTGCACATTCCAAGGGAATGGAATGTGGTTTTCGATTACCTAGCCAAAAGGGCTTCTGAGCTGTTGGATCCTTGGAGTATCAATAATTGGGAGAGTCTCCCATATGGGGACTCTCAACACCTTTGGGAGTTGATCCACAAGGATGTACAGAATTAATGTGGTTTGTTCTTGTTGTCTTTTTCGGGTGTCATTCTAGTCTAGTGGTTTTAGCCTGTTTGGCTATTTATTTGAGTCCTAGTTGGAAGCTCAATTGTACTTTGTAATCCAGAATTTTTATCAATAAATTTTTACCCCTTTATTTAAAAATATGAATATGATGCTAGAAATGTAAATCTAAGACCAAAGAATGCAAACCAAATATTGGAGTTACCTCCAAACAACCTGCAAATGAGATCGAATGCAGCAGGGAAAGATCGGATGCTAACCAAATGAGATCAGATGTTCGATCTCAAATCATACCAACAGATGCACAATTATTGTACCTCTGAACCTACAAATATTTGTAAGAACACAAAAAATAATAGATGCAAAAAGTGATAACTTAGAAACTAGAAGTCAGGATTCATCTAGGGAGTCAGGGAGAGCTAGGAGGAATCCAGGGGGGATTCCTGATTAAATAGGCTAGGTAAGTTAGAGGGGTTGGGACAAAAAAATAGAATAGGTTGCACCTCTTCCAATGTAGAGGTGATCGGCAGATCCGAACCCGTAACCACCATGCAATTAGGTAGATAGAGACAAAAGGTGTTGCAATAATTTTATCATTTTTATATTATGGCTTTTCCTATTTTTGGATGAGATTGGATATCTGATATCGTACATTAAATGACTACCATGGATCAGATATCCAATATTGTACATTAAATAGCTATCACATGTCATACATATGATCTCATCAAAATATAGCTGATCTCGCCAAGAGGGCACAAAAATCGAGGTAAAAGGGGTAGGAAGTTCCTCTAATTGATTTTTTTGAATTTTATTGACTTAATGTGAATTAATATGAGTCAATTTTAGGGTGTTACATTTTGCCCCCTCTTTAGTGAATTTTTGGAAAAAAATGTGTTAAAGAAAAGAATGGTACGCTTTACGAGAAAGCAAAAATTTATTGATGTTTGAAGTTTTATTGCAAGTTGCAATAGGTGTGATACCCCCTTCAATTTTTTACATCAAATTCTGCATTTTGGTATAAAACTCAAAATTTTAAAATTGAGGATAAAATGAAATAAAAAGAACTTAGGGTAAAACCCTAATTCATTTTGTTTTTACTATTTTATGGTTTGGAGTTATGAGGAGAAAAATATGACAAAGGCTATCCACTGTGCAGATGAAGTCCAAGTAGGGCCTGAGAGCATAAGAGTAAGTATATTACACCTCCTTATCTTAGTATTTTTATGTTTTTTGCATTTAATTTAGGTTAAATTTGGATTTTTAGGGTATGACTATCGTCACGCATCTGTAGCAAGATCGAATTGATCCAATAATATCGGATCTATTTCGGCAATATCAGATATTTTGATATTGTCAAGATGGGTCTGATCTTGGTCAATATCAGACCCATTTTAGAGATATTAGAGAGTATGATATCATCAAAAGCGATTTGATTTTTAACATTTGAGTATGATTTTGTAAATTTAGGTCCGATCTTCTGATTTTTAATTTCGATCACTAACTTAACAATTTTGCTTTGCTTGTTAACAAAAACTAGCTCTGAAGAATTGGGAGTAGAGATATACTAGTATCTAGGTAGACTTGGGTGCTCTCTCTGATGATGATAGAACCACTCTAGAGGCAATTGGACTTAGACATGTGGTAGAGATGCCACAAATTCTTGTTGATTAGAGAATGCTAACAACATTACCAGAGAGATGGTATCTAAAATCATCTTGTTTTCAGCTACCAACAAGGGAGCTAGCCCCTAATTTAGAGGATATCTAAAGGATCCTCAAGGTACCTATAAGAGGTGTGCATATATCTCCATCTAGAAACAAAGGCTAGGTGCTACAGATATTTATTGGAGACCTAAGTTTTGAGCTCCAGATGGGTGGGATCAACATTGAGAAGCTCAAACAGGTAGATGGAGTTCTCGGTTGACCAGTCTATTGAGTGGTATAGTGGTAGGCCTTCTATTATGCCATATCAGTGGGTGCCACTTACCATGGACTTTGGAAGATGCCATCTACAACATGCGATATTAGATGGTATGGTTGGCTTGGGGTCCATACATTCTCTACAGGCTATATAGGACACTACATAGGGTGGTCTACAAAGGGGGTAAGGCATTGGTACTTACCTCATTTCTATAGGTGTGGTGTTGGGAGCACATGGCTATCAAGAGACCTTTAGAACTACCTTTGACATGGGCAGAGGATGGAAGGCCCAGGGTGGAGGATAACAGACCCAGGGTATACTATTGGTATTTGCAAAGAGGGTGCCATAGGTGGGTTAGCTTTGACATAGCAAGGTGGTTCTTCAATGATCTTCTCACAGAGGAAATCTGATGGAGACCCTAGAGAGCTATATGGGTGGGTAGAGGATGGTTATGAGTTGGCTCACATTAGGTGAGTCATTTGGATATGGATGAAGAAATGGGAGTTGGAGCTACACTGCATGGATCAGATGATGCATCAGTTTAGGTTGCAGTAAGACATTCCTCAGTATAGGAATGTCACATTTTCTAGGGTGACTCAGAATCATACTACCATTAGTGGTTGTATCACCCAAATTTTTCACACCCTTACCTTAAGGTTAAAGGATCCATTCCCAAAAGGGGGATGCGAGAAGGATGGGACAATACCTCGAACGGAGAGGCCCTTTGAAGGTCGTGCCTCTCGAGGAAGGGGTATAAGGGTGAATTTTTTACGGATGGTGGGGTTCACCAGGAAACTTTGAGTGGCAGTTTCCATGCCTAGGTCGATAATGGGTTTGATGTGTTCATTTTATGTTCAATCATTCAGATTCCTAGGTTGGCCAAAATGAATCTAATCTATTCTATATGAAATTTCTGGTTTATATGAAAACAATAAACATAAATGAATCCTAAATATAGAAAATATCTAAAATGGAGAAGAGTGCACTTGCTTTCTAATGTCTGATGAATATTTTGAAGCTTGTAGGAGTCCAAATAATCCTGGATATG
Organism: Wollemia nobilis; assembly: GCA_028583015.1. Lineage (NCBI taxonomy): Eukaryota > Viridiplantae > Streptophyta > Pinopsida > Araucariales > Araucariaceae > Wollemia > Wollemia nobilis. The sequence goes on along the minus strand of JAQPPZ010013509.1, from coordinate 2,922,459 downwards.
ACAGGATCATCTGTAATTGTATAGAATTATCCAGATCACAGGAGATCATCTGAGATCAACCAAGATCGTCAGTGACTTGATGAATTTGTCAAAAACCTGCAATCATGAAAACAAACACCAAAAACAAAAAATACAATTGCAAGAATGATACAAAAATGATAGAAATTAGAATATAAATGCTTAAATGATAAATCCTAATATCAAATCAAATGGGATGCAATTTTTTAATAATTTATTTTGAATTTTATCATGCAAATATGCTAAATGAGGTGAACTCCAAGATGCAGAACATAAGTGAATTAATCTAATGCACATTTAAATAAGAAAAATAGATAGAGAATGCAAACTTAGGGCTCTGATTGCCCCCAATCTGAACTGCAGTCAAAATCATCTACAATCGTACGAGATCATCATCGATCTCGACAGAATCGTTCAAAATTATGGTTGAATTGCCTGCGATGATTCAAGCTTCCTCCGGCTGAAAAATAGTGAGATCCTACAATAAAACTTGAAAACACAAATGCAAATGATGGGGGATAGGATGTTCTAACACAAAAAAAACTAAAGTTGTAGGGAAATGATCAGCCAGGGGGATAAACTGGGAAAATCCCAAGTTTATATAGGATTAGGGGGAGGTTAGGATGTTGGGGATCATCCCAATCTGGGAGATCTCCAACGTAGGAATATCCAACCGCGCAGAAACGCTTCTGCCCGAGTTGGAGAGGTTGAAACAGAAGCTAATTATGAAAATTCTATTTTGGGATGAAATCGTCTGGATGTTCTATTCCATATGAATTCGTCCGATTTGGGACGATATCATCAGATCGACGATGATATCGTCCAATGGTCAAACAACTTCTAAAAATGGCACAAAAAATGAGGTGAGCGGTTAACGAGCGGTTTCGGGGTTAAAATTCAATTTTTTTATCTTTTACTAAGGGTTTAACTATGCCAATTTTAGGGTGCTACATTTTTCCCCCTCTTTAGCGAATTTTCCAAAGAAAATGCGTTAAAGACGAGTTCTTCACACTTTACAAGAAAACAAAAATTTATTCCATTTTTTAAATGACGATTCTAGGTCGAATCGTACAACTGTTTGCTATGGTGCCCCCTCCGAGTTTTTACCCAAATTGAATGTTTGAGGTAAAAGTGCAAAAAAACAAAAATTAAAAAATGTTGTTTTTAAATAAAAATAGGAAAAATAGGGTAAAACCCTAATTCATTTTTACTGTTCACTTTCGCTATTTCAGAGCTCTACAGGCGAAATGGTGGAAATGACACATAGATCGACAGAGGTCCGATGCGGGTTACGGGTAAGGATCTAAACCTAGTGTACTATGTTTTTAGCTTGATTTGTTTAATTTTTTACTTGAATTTTTAATTTTTTTTTGGGCATCGCGGCCGTTTTTAGGCCGTCGATGAAATCGTCCCAATTTCATTGAAATCATCCCTAAATCATCGATTTCGTCTGAGAATGAAATTGAAGAAATAGGGGCAATCTCGTACAATAAGGGGTGATCCCCAAATTGAATAATCGAAGATGATTTCATCCTATTAAGGATGATTTTGCTAAATTTGGTACGATATCATCCAATAATGGGCGATATCATTTTTTTTTATGAGATGAAACTGATTTTAATGATTATGTACTAATGATTTTTCTTGTTTTATTGTTTATTTTGTAGAGGGGATTGCTAAAGAGTCGAGAGTGGAAATACGGGGGTCTCAAGGATGACTTAGCTATGCTCGATCAGGCCAAGCGAGACAGACTAGCAGAGGTCAAGCTGCAACATGTGGCAGAGATGCCACAAATTCCTACAAACATGGGGCTACTGATAGCCCTAGCAGAGAGATGGTATCCAGAGTCATCCTACTTCTTACTATCGATATGGGAGATGACTCCCACTCTAGAGGATTTATGGAGGATCTTGAGGATCCCCATACATGGGCGGTTCATGACTCCTTCGGCCAATCAGGGCCATGCCATGATGAGATTGTGCAGTGACCCAAGCTTCGCCCTAGAGAAGGGCAAAGTGAACATCGAGGCTTTGAGGTAGATGCCTGGGGTGTCTCGGTTGACCCAAGTTTTGGTAGGGGTGGTGGGTGGCCTTCTTCTATGCCACTAGAGTGGATGCAGGTTATCGTGGCTCCTCTCAGATGTGGTCTGTGACATGAGAGACCACGAATACAGGTTTTCTTGGGGTAGCTTTGTATTGTGTCACTTGTATAGGATCCTTTATGGGGTCGTATACAAGGGAGGTCAATGTCTGGTGCTGACATCGCTACTATAGGTTTGGTGCTAGGAGAACATTGTAGTGCGGAGGCCGATAGGGCTTCCATTGATAGGAGTTGACCAGGAGAGACCCTGAGTTTTCTATTGGTGGCTCTAGAGAGGGTCACAACGATGGATAGATCTATCGATGTCCCAAAGGTTGCTAGATGACCTCACCCCAAATCAAATCACCTAGAGATCATGGAGAGAGCATCCAGGGTGGGTGGAGGACAGACAGGAGTTGGCTCGCATCAGGCGAGTCATCTGGTTGAGGATAGAGCGGGGAGAGGTAGAGCTCCACCGCTACGATCGAGTTTTGAGGTAGTTCGGTCTATAATAGGGGATCCCTTCTCTTAGGGATTACGAGTACTCCTAGACTATGCGGGATAACACCACATTGAGTGGGGCTCCAGACATGCAGTGGTTATGGATTCAGGACGTTGATGATGCCCCCATTCAGCCAGTGGATGGGGAAAATGCGAGGGTAGCAGACGGGTATGATGCCTGGTATGCAGGCATCCACCCTCCTCAGATGATGAGGGCACATGGTCTGATGCACACTATAGTGCAACGGATGGAGAGGCAATGCCAGGATTCCATCGGTGCAGCGAGGGGTCACGAAGGGAGGGATCAGCGACGGCCTCCTCAGGAGAGACGTTGAAGAGTACCATAGGCTCTAGAGAGACAACAACAATTAGAGAGGAGGGAGAGACTCCCTTCTCAGTAGAGAGATAGGCCACCATCACCCGATAAGGGCAAGGGTGTCGAGGTGGGGGAGAGCAGCGAGATGGTGGCTCTCCGGGCGGAGAATGCCCGCCTACGAGCTCAGGTGCAGACTCTCCAGGATGAGGCTACACGACTCAGGGCTCGGAGCGGAGGGGCAAGCATTCTGGAGCTGGCGTGAGCTGTTGCACAGACCACATTCTACCAAGGGTTGTACTATCATGTGGTTCCAGAGGGGCAAAGGATACCATTGCCATCCAGCATTGCGAAGCCGATCAGGATGGGGTCATCGAGGACATCATCACGATCGACATCGAGGACCCACGATACAGCACGGACCTCGATGGGACCACCTCCTCCACCTCAGGGCGGGAGAGGAGATGAGGCTGAGAGCTCGAGGGCTTCTCGAGACTAGCTTCTCATTGTACATAGACCATATATTTTTGAGAGGATTGAGTATGCCAGGGTATAGATTGTGGCATACCAATCCATTTTGATATGATGTATAGACTTCTTGATATATATATATATATATATATATATTGTGTTCTTTTTGTGATATGACTTGTGCATATGTTTTATGATGCTTTAATATTTTAATGGTTGATTGATTATTCATGTAATTATGTCGTTGAAAATATTATAATTTTATGTCATGCTATAAAATTAAATGAAATAATCTGATGTAAACAAATTGGTTGTTGTGGTGTGATTTGATGAAAAATAAAGTGACTTCTAACAATAATTTCAAAGGACATTGTCGTTGTTACATGACCATTTCATGGAGTCGCCGCTCGCTAGGTCATCAAGCTAATCCCGGTATGAGAGAAATATTGCTAAAAGTAAAAGGGTGCTTAAGAGACTTTCTTAAGACTTTGTGTTGTGATGATGAAAAATAATGATGGTGATGATTTGTTTTCAGATTTCCATGAAAATATTATGCATGAAATATTAAAAATATGATTTTTGCTAGGCATAAAATTCCTAAGTGTGATAGAATTTTGAACAATTGCCTAGGAATTATACCATCGTCGCAAAACTGAATGTTTGACATAATGAAATGAAATAGAAAATTTTTCGTTCTTTTTAAAGCATAATTGTGTAACATAATGATTTAAGCCATATGCTTTTATGGATTAAATAAATGGGAGATAAAATTATAACGATGGTTTGCGCTAGGCATAGAATTTTAGGTATAGACTTATACCATCATCGCGAAATCCAAAAGAAGAAATTGATGTAATAGTTTTATTGCATAGTTGATTTTTGATTTTGAGATAAAAAATATAAAATGAGGACTTGCACTAGGCATAGATTCCAATTTAGGTTTAGGAACTATACCATCGTTGCGAAAGTCGAAAATATAAATGTGACTTTATTGCTAGATTTTTGAACATGCTTTGAAGGAAATTTTGGATTTTTGAAAAAAATGTATTTAATTGTTTGTACGCTAAGCCAATATTCTCAAGTAAGAAAATCAAATTATTCCAGAAGATTTGCATACATATTTTAAATTATCTCAAAGACAAAATTTAGATTTATAAGGAACCCCATGTGCATATGTGAGTTCATTGTCGATCTTGATCTATCATAATGATACAAAATCTCTCAAACACAAATGTGTGTGCAATTGTATTGTTCATTTACCAATTTTGAGCAAGATAATTTGATACAAGTAATTTGAATTAACCAAATGAGTGTTCGTTGACCATGATTTATATGCATGTAACCGTACCAGACTACTATGTAAGTCGGGTCATCAAGAGCTAGCTGATCCATGAGCGGACATAGGTCTATACAAAATAAGGTCGCTAATGTGATAGACATATCACCATGCTAGGAGTTACCCAAGGCCAAGCAGGTTGGGCACAAACCACCTGTTATGGGGCTTACCTCACAGTTTTTGAATAATTGAGAATTCCAGGGATTCAAGCTCATTCACCCTTCTTTTCTTTCAAAGGGTAGGGGAAGGGATTTATTGCTTTTTGCTTTTTCTTTTCTTTTCTTGACACTGAGATAATGCTGAAATATTGCTGAGATGGTACAAAATGATAATGCTTCTGAATAATTTCTCTTTTTCTCATGATTTTTCTTGCTTTTCTTTTTCTCTTTTTTTTCTTTTTCTTCCTAGACTAGGGATACTTGCTCGGATTGGTTGTAGAGCAAGGGATTTTTATTCTGGGTAGGGGTGAGCTTGTCCTTTTGTCAATTCTCAAATATTCTAGACCATGTGCATGATAGGATAGCGGGGAGACTTTTCGCTCAAGAGACCACTTCTACTGTGTAGCATCACTTTGAATTTGCAATGAAATCATTTTAATGTGAAAAGGTGTACTTGGTTCAAGTAAATAACAAGATCAGTTCTCTATGCTCAAAACTTTATTTAATTCAACTGTGGACTTCGATATAAGAGATATTAATAATCATACCAAATAAGATCAAGATATTTATTCATGTGAGTGTGAAAGTGAGGGATTCCAAATAAATGCTAATTTATCCAAAATAACTAAAAATATAACTGCAATACTTCAAGAATTGACAGGTGCAAAAATAGAAGATGTTTTTTTGATGATTTTGATTTTTTTATATTTTAATTTTAATTGATGAATTAAGATAATACATAATATTATTGTTTTTGAAATTTTTATATGAATTACTAAAATAAGACAATATGTATAATATATACAGTGACGAAATTACCAGATTTATGCATAATAGCGCTTAAGATGCATAATGTTCATAGGTTCTTTAAGATATTTACCATCTAAGGTAGCTAATCTGTATGCTCCCGATCCAAATTTAGCAGTGATAATATATGGCCCAAGCCAGTTAGGCTCAAATTTGCCTTTAAGGTCTTTAGTTGCATTAGTATTTTTTTATTTTCTTTTAAGACGAGGTCGTCGATCTCAAAGGATCGGTGATGAACTTTCTTGAGATATGCTCGTTTGAGCTTGTTCTGGTAGGCACGAAGATGCTCCAAAGCATTAATGCACTTCTCATCTAGGAGTTCCAGCTGACTAAATCTGCCAGCACGGTATTCATCTCCTACTTCAGTATCTTGAAGTAGCAGAGCCAAAGAAGGAACTTCTAATTCAAAGGGAAAAACAACTTCAGCGCCATAAACCAAAACAAAAGGTGAAGTGCCCGTGGGAGTATGAATGCTAGTTCGATAAGCCCACAAAGCAGGATATAATTGAATGTGCCAATCACGGCCAGATTTATTGACCAGTATTTTGAGGATTTTAATTAATGTTTTATTAGATGCTTCTGCTTGGCCATTACCCTGAGGATAATAGGGAGTGGACCAACGATGTTGAATTTTATATTTTTGACATAGTTTCTTTACATATTTGTTTTTAAAACAAGTTCCATTATCCGAGATGAGATTTGCAGGAATTTCGAACCTACAAATAATTTGATTAAAAATAAATTTGGAAACTTGAGTTCCAGTGCAAGAAGCTAAGGGCATAGCTTCAACCCACTTCGTAAAATACTCGGTGGTGGTTATGATGAATTTGTGTCCATCAGATGACACGGGATTGATTTTTCGATGATGTCTAAGCCCCATTTGGAAAAGGGCCAAGGAGATGAAATAGCTTGCAGTTCTTGTGCAGGTGCATGGACAAGGTCAGCGTGTTTCTGGCACTTGTCGCAATGGCGCACGTAATCATGTGCATCATTCTCCATGGTAGGCCAAAAATATCCTATCCTAAGGAGCTTCTTAGCAATGGCGCTACCACTAAAGTGTCCCCCACAAGATCCATCGTGGGCTTCACTCAAAGCTGATCTAGACTCTTCTAGATTCAAACATCTCAGTAGGATACCTTCAAAATATCTCCTATATAAGGTATTGCCAATTATGATGAATCGACTTGCTCGTCTACGTAATAACCGATGCTGGTTTCTATTAAAACCTTCAGGGAAGGTCCCATTTTGAAGAAAATTGAGGATATCAGTGTACCAAAGTTTAGGAGTAGTTTCGTTGATTAGGAACACGTCCAAAGGTTCCAAGCATGATTTAATTGAAGTGGGTTCCTGGAGTCGATGAATAATGATGGTAGCATATTCGTCATCTAACTCCAAGGGTAAAAGAGATGCAGTTGTGGCCATGGCATCAGTCGCACGATTGCTAGTTCTAGGAATAGCTTCCAAGGTAATTTGATCAAATAAAGATATTAATTGTAATACATATGCTTTATATGGGCACAATTTATCATCTCTAGTCTGATAAACATCATTAATTTGATTTATAACAAGTTGAGAATCACCAAAAACTAATAGATTTTTAATTTTTAGTGCCAGGGCTGCTCGTAATCCAAGGATGAGAGCCTCATATTCAGCAGTGTTATTAGTATAGGCAAACATTAATTTAAAGGATAGAGGTATGAGATGTTTCTATGGAGATATCAAAATAATACCTGCACTAGCCCCACTCATGCATCGGGCTCCATCAAAGTATAAGGACCATTGCTCTGAATGATCTGCCTCCAGTTTAAGGCATTCGTCAGGAAACTCAATGACGAGGGGATGGGTGGATTCTAAGGGTGCAGCAGCTAATTGATCTGCTATGATTTGACCCTTAACAGACTTTTGTCCTATAAACATGAGTTCAAACTCACTTAGCGCAAGAACCCACTTTGTTGTGCGACCAGATAAATAAGGTCGACTCATGAGATACCGCAAGGGATCGGATTTAGCAATAACGTATGTTTTCTAACTGAGCATATAATGGCATAGTTTCTGTGTAGAAAATATGATTGCTAGACATAACTTCTCTAATGTTGTGTAGCGGGTTTCATAACTAATTAATGTTCTGCTAATGTAATAATTAGCACGCTCTCTTTTCTCATCATCAAGTTGAGCTAACATAGCTCCTAAAGCAAAATCTGAAGCAAAAATATACAAGATAAATGGGCGATCAGGTTTAGGTGGTGAAAGTACAGGTGGGTTAAGAAGATATTGTTTGAGGAGTTCAAATGCTTCCTGACATTCGTCGTCCCAATGGAAAGAGACATCCTTCTTAAGAAGCTTAAGAAAGGGTCCAGTTTTATCCGCCGACTTATCGATGAAGCGACGGATAGCTTGAAGCTTACCTTGTAGACTCCGTAATTCAGATATATTTGTAGGTGTGGGCATATCAGTGATAGCCGTAATCTTGAGAGGGTCAATTTTGATGCCACGTAAAGAAACTATAACCCCCAATAATTTACCTGACTTAACTCCGAATATACATTTGGCTGGATTCAATCGGATAAGATATTCCCTTAACCGATCAAATACTTTTCTCAAGTCATCTAAATGGTCATCTTCTTCGGTAGAACGAGCTATAATGTCATCTACATAATCGTGTAGTATATCATGCATCATATCATGAAAGATATAAGTCATGGCTCGTTGATAGGTTGCACCTGCATTCTTCAACCCGAATGGCATCACTTTCCAACAGAAAGTCCCCCAAGGGGTAATAAAGGTTGTTTTAGCCTGATCTTCAGGAGCTATCCTGATCTGATTATAACCAAAAAATCCATCCATTAAGGATATCATTCCACTCCCAGCAGTAAAATCAATGATCTGATCCATATTGGGAAGGGGAAAATCATCTTTAGGGCATGCAACATTAATATCTCTAAAGTCTGTACAAACCCTAACCTTAGTAGTTTCTTTCTTAGCTATTGGAACTACATTCGAGATCCATTCAGCATAATCAATGGCTTGTATAAAAATAACATTCAGGAGTTTTTCTAACTCCCCTTTGACTAGTAAGGCCACTTTAGGATGCATTTTCCTAAGTTTTTGTTTAACAGGTTTAGCATCCGGGTGCACTACTAGGTGATGCATAACTACAGAAGGGTCTAAACCTGGCATATCTTCATATGTCCAAGCAAAGACATCTTCATATTCTTTAAGAAATGCAATGTATTTATCCTATTTTTCTTGACTCAATTCTGATCCAATGTTGATTATGTGAGGGTTATCCTCGGTTCCAATGTTAATTTTTATGACATTTTCTACTTCCATATGTAGATCTCTCTCAAAATTAGGTGGGGCGGGTGAAACGCCCAATTCTTGTAATTCTTCCAAGGTTAGCTTGGATAATTCGTCTTGAGGAGTCATGGCCTCAAGCTGGGCTATACTAGGTATAGAGCCATCAAAATAAAATCCATTATGTAATAATTCCTCAATGGAGACATCGTGAAAGATATCTCCCTCCAACTCATCGTCGGATTCAGCGATCATCTCAGGATAAGCTATAGATAGCATATTACATGTGAATGTCTTATTTATTAAATGCAAGGCATCGCGCGCATCTAAATAATCTTGGTAACATATAAGTTGGTCATCATCCTCAAATGGGAATGGCTGACCCTTACTAGGAAATAGGCCCACACCACATCGGGCGGGCCACGCTTCTACCTCAAAAGGTTCTTTCATACCATTCTGGAAAGGTCCCAAACCTTTCCCTTTATATCCCAATTTGAGCATTATAGGTTTGGCTTTAATATATTCATTAGTAAAATAACATCGAGCATATCCATCATAATGAGTTCTGATGTTTTTGGGTATTCTACCCCAGTCATATCCCTTATAAATAAAGGCACAACTCCCGACTTGGTAAATACTTCCCATAGGCTGTGGGAGGCCCAAGGTACGAGGAGATGGTGGCAAATTATTTAAAATAAGGGAATCTTGCATAGAAGTATTCGTTTCTTCTGATATAAGGATTTTAGATAGATCGGGTAAGAGCTCGTCAATAAGAGCATAAGAGGTAGAAGGAACATTCCCTACGTCTTCTGATGCTGAAAATATGACTTTGGTGGATGTAGACGGTGTAGAGGTGTCGATAGATGGGTCTATTATAGGTATGGAAGTTATAGGAGTAGAACAAGAGACATTGGTTGTGAGATTAGGATCTTTCTTAGGTCCTAATGCGGTTTGTTCAGAAGATGGTTGAGCTATATGTGAAGGTGCAACTGATGGAGAAGAAGTAGATGACTTTGTGGGTGTGAGTTTCGCATGTTTAGATGGATAATGAGAATTAGGATGTGTGGATGACAGAGCAAGGAAAAATTGAACTCCAATAGGTTCTGCCAAAGCACACATATCAAAGGGTCTTGGATCACCATGAATGGTAATCAACTGATTCTTAAATTCAAACTTAACACATTGATGTAAGGTTGAGGGAACAGCTCGCATCGCGTTGATCCAGGGATGACCCAAGAGTATATTGTACGATGCAGGGCAATGTACAATAAACACAGTCGTATCCAAGGTTCTCGGACCAACTTGCAATGGAATGGTAATAACTCCACATGTTTCTTGTGTTTCGTCATTGAAAGCTTTTATGATCATATCAGTTCTTTTCATTTCCTCACTTCTAAACCCAAATATTTGGTAGAAGTCAAAAGTGCAAATATTTAAAGATGAACCATTATCAATCAAAACTCGTTTGACTGCTACATCTCCAATTAAAGCAGTAATATACAAGGGGTTATCTTTATGTAAACTATGTTGAGGTATGTCTCTATCCCGGAAGTCAATACAATCAACTTCACGAGTTATTATAGTATTGGCCATGGCTTCGAGGTTGAATGTCTTGTGGTACCATCATCCGGCTTAATGTGAGCATTAATTCATCTCTATGTGTAGGAGAAGATCTTAAAAGGTCCAAGAGGGAAATTCTAGTTGTAATATTTGATAATTGTTCATTAATATTATAAGGAGGTTTAGGTTGAACATTAGGTGCATGATTCCCTTTATTAGGAACCTTCAAAACAAATGGAGTTGATCCACCATTCTGAATTTGATCTTGTTGATAATTTTGAGCCTGTTGTCTAGTAACAGCTCCGATGGTACCCACAATATTATTCTGCGGATGATGAATGGGTCTTGGTCTAGCATTTATAGCTAGCTCATTAGAAAGTAATCGGTGAGACGATGGTCTAGTAGTGACTCTTCTTGGAAATGGCTCTTTTGGAACCATATAACTTGTGATAGGGTGAATAGTATCTGATTCATCTTCAGAACTATTCGATTGATTTGATGTGATTTCCATATCACTCTCAGTCTCGTATTCTGTATCACTAAGATCAGGTATTTGAATATTATATAGAGGCCTGGTTGTAACCACGGATAAAGTCGTGTCGAAGATTTCCAGATCATGAGCGAGGTAAATGCCCGCTAATAGTTCCTACATATCGGGCAGGAGGAGGGACATTATGATGTTCAATTTGATTAGCCACCTCCTTACCATGTTTTGGTAAGGGATGTTGAAAGATGTCCAATGACTGATTGGCATTCTGATTCGGGTTTTGTGGGGTGTTCTTTTGAACATTATTAGGAGGATTTTTCTTAGGTTGAAAGGCTTGCACCTCCATCTCATTGTTATCAATCAAGTCCTGTATTTTATGTTTTAATCTTTTACAAGAGTTGGTAGTGTGTCCAGGTCCTCTATGGAAGTCACAGTGTAAATCTGCTCTGTATCCGGGTATAGTTGGATCAGGTTCCCGGATATTTGGTAATTGAATCAAACCTCGTTCTAATAATTGCGGTAGAATAGTTGATAAAGGTTGATTTAACCTAGTAAATTCTCGAGGAGGTTTATCAGGAGGTTTCAGTACAAACTTCTCCGTTGTCTTTGCAGCATTAACATTAGCAATATTTCGGCTATCGGTGACTCCATCACCCACAACTTGTTTATTCTTGTATTGATTTTTGGATGTTTTCTCATCGTCTTTCTTTTTAAGCTGGCCTCTCCTAATGAGAGCATCTTCCACTCTTCGGGCTAAGTCTATAGCCTGATCGAAGGTGGTCAAGGTAGCGATTGATAATTCGTAAGATAGTTGCTCTTGCAAATTATTAATAAAGATGTCCAACATCTCCCTATAAGGTAACACAAAGTGCAATTTTCCTATCAACTGTCTCCACCTAGCTAGGAAATCAGCAAAGCATTCATCTTTGTCCTGTTTTAAGTTATACAAATCTTTAATGGTCACATGTCTTTCGATGTAGGCACTAAATTGATGAACAAAAGACTCGGCAGTTTCTTCGAAATTCCTCAAAGAATTAGTGGGTAATTGATAATACCACTCTAATGCCATTCCTCCCAAGCTTTTCGGGAACATTTTTAGTAATAACAAGTCATCATGTGATATATCATGACATGCTATCCTAAACATACGAAGATGCTCTATGGGATCTTCGGTTCCTTTATATATGGGAAGAACAGGCATAGGAAAATGTTTAGGATACGGTTGTGCTACGACTATAGGATCTAAAGGCTGACTACACATCTCTCGATAGTTGTACGAGGGACGGTAGGGATCTATCTGGTCCATGCGGGAAACTAGTTGTTTCACCATGGTTTCAAGATTACTAGTTTGTCCACCATATTGGTTCGGTGGGACATAGGTATGGGATCTATGAGTGTATGATGGTGTAACATAAGGATTAGATGCTATATTGCTATTATGCAAAGTGTTGGTAGGAAGAGTATTATGAAGAGGATTTGTAATAGTATTATGTTGTACCCCAGATTGTTGGTAATTGGTGTTTGGTTTTGTTTTGGGTTTTTGTTGATTTGAGGTATGTTGATCAAGAGCTTGGCGAAATAGAGCAGTAAATGATGGTTTCTTTTGTGCGGGAATGTCCCTAGGCTTGTTAACAGGCACTTTAGATTTTTGAGTAGCCTGTTGTTGTTGCATGTTCTGGATCACAGCTGCCATATCCAAATTGGATGGTCCAGCCCGATCACTCTCTTGATCAATAAAGGACAAGGGATTAGTGCGTGTTTGAAATACGTCTTCTAGAGTTGCTTGAGTGTCACTAATTCGATCCTTGTCCATATGGACTGCTCTATTAAAAACACCAATATTAGTGTTAATGAACTTCCAAAATTGTTCCATGTTTTCAAAAGTGATAGCTCCTCCCGGAGACATTTTAGGGGATGAGGATCCTTCCTCTCTATTAGTTTCTTCTTGTTCATTTCCTACAACAAGCTCTTCTTCTTGCTGGTCTAGGATTTCTTCTTCCTGAACTTGGTCCTCAGGAGGGACATTTTGGTCAGTTAATGGTCTTCCTAACCAATCTTCATCTTCTTCGGTTTGTTTTCCATTCCTAAGTCTAGGCATTGTGCTAAACTTAGGTTTTAGCAAATATATATATATATATATATATATATATATATATATATATATATATATATATATATATATATATATATATATATATATATATATATATATGCGGTAGGGTTGAGAGGTATATATTTTAACTATATACCTACTATAATACTTTAAAAGGGAAATGTTTTGTTTTTGTTTTGCTTGTTTTTTTTTGTTTGATTATATTATTATTTTGCGAGAATAAAAATAACAAACAGCATGCTAGTTGCAAGAAATAACAATAGTAAAAAGAATGACTTAGTTTTCTATGAATAGTTTATGGATATCATTGATAGGGTCAAGTTCATCGGGAGTCATGAAATGCTCCTCTTCAAATTGGAAGTGGTTTTTCAAGAATTTGACAAAGTGTGCTATGGTAATATGATCTACTTCAGACTCTGACTTGTAAAAATAAAGTTCATGGCAATACTCTCGATACAACACAGCTCTAGGAATTCTATTCCATATTTTTCTATCCATAAGAACGACTTCTTGATCCTCTATACGAGATAGAAATTTATGTACTACAACTGCGTTCTCAAGGTACTCCTCAAAGGTGTATAATTTTGAAGACACAAGTGCTCTTTTATCTGCTAACCACCTATGGCAAGCTCTCTGAAGTTCATGATACAAAGTCACCTGATCAGGATCCAGGATTCTATCTAGGACAAACCTCTTAATTTGCCTAAGTTCTACAGATCTGGATTCAATAATACCTAATCTCCTATCAAGTTCATCCCACAAATATTGGGCTCTATTTGTTTGAGGTACTCTAAGCACAGAAGTAATCTCTATGGCCGTTAATTGATTTTCAACATTTATGGTGACAGCTCGTCTTCTATTATAATCTACCATCTAAATATGATATGCAAATTTAACTATTTTCTAATGATTCTAGATGTTCTTAATAATGTTTTTTTTTTTGGATTGTTTTCAAAAGGTGTTTTAGTTTCACGTCGGGTTCACCAAAATGTATCGCCCAAATTTTTTGCACCCTTACCTTCAGGCTAAAGGATCCGTGCCCGGAATGGGGATGCGAGAAGGATGGGACAATACCTCGGATGGAGAGGCCCTTTGAAGGTCGCGCCTCTCGGGGGAGGGGTATAAGGGTGAATTTTTGACGGATGGTGGGGTTCACCAGGAAACTTTGAGTGGCAGTTTCCATGCCTAGGTCGAGAATGGGTTTGATGTGTTCATTTTATGTTCAATCATTCATATTCCTAGGTTGGCCAAAATGAATCTAAGCTATTCTATATGAAATTTTTGGTTTATATGAAAACAACAAACATAAATGAATCCTAAATACAGAAAATATCTAAAATGGAGAAGAGTGCACCTGATTTCTGATGTCTGATGAAGATTTTGAAGCTTGTAGGAGTCCAGATCATCCCGGATATGACAGGATCATCTGTAATTGTACAGAATCATCCAGATCATAGGAGATCATCTGAGATCAGCCAAGATCATCAGCGACCTGACGAATTCATCAGAAACCTGCAATCATGAAAATAGACACCAAAAACCAAAAATACAATTGCAAGAATGATACAAAATGATAGAAATAAGAATATAAATGCTTAAATGATAAATCCTGATATCAAATCAAATGGGATGCAATGTTTTAATAATTTATTTTGAATTTTATCATGCAAATATGCTAAATGAGGTGAACTCCAAGATGCAGAACAGAAGTGAATTAATCTAATGCACATTTAAATAAGAAAAAGAGATAGAGAATGCAAACTCAGGGCTCTGATTGCCCCCAATCTGAACTACAGTCAAAATCATCTGCAATCGTACGAGATCATCGCCGATCTCGATAGGATCATCCAAAATTGTGGTTGAATCGCCTACGACGATCCGAGCTTCCTCCGACTGAAACACAGTGAGATCCTGCAATAAAACTTGAAAACACAAATGCAAATGATGGGGGATAGGATGTTCTAACACAGCAAAAACTAAAGTTGCAGGGAAATGATCAGCCAGGGGGATAAACTGGGAAAATCCCAAGTTTATATAGGATTAGGAGGAGGTTAGGAGGTTGGGGATCATCCCAATCTGGGAGATCTCCAACGTAGGAATCTCCAACCGCGTAGACACGCTTCTGCCCGAGTTGGAGAGGTTGTTGAAACAGAAGCTAATTATGAAAATTTGGTTTTGGGATGAAATCGTCTGGACGTTCTGTTCCAGACGAATTCGTCCGATTTGGGATGATATCGTCAGATCGGTGATGATATTGTCTAAAAATGATATGAAAAATGAGGTGAGCGGTTAACGGGCGGTTTCGGGGTTAAAATTCAATTTTTTTATCTTTTACTGAGGGTTTAACTACGCCAATTTTAGGGTGCTACAGTGGTGCTCCCAATATGGCTCAGTTTTTGGACCCTCATCTTGATGATGATGTAGTGGCCATGACAGACGGAGATGATGTTGGAGATACTGACATGTACTAACAATGGTACACCCGCATCCATCTTGTATGGTTGACTAGGCTGAGGACTACAGTACAACAAGTAGTTGAGTAGGTTTTTTGATAGTGGTGCATCATGGCTAGCAACAATCAAGGACACAAGTACTCCCTATGAGAGAGGGGCTTTTTACTAGAGATGAATATCATATTTGGGGGACATCTAGATTAGGGAGGGTTACTGGGATAGAGGAGAGATCTAGGGGTACCAAGGAGGAGAGGAGAGCATCTCCTCAATAGGATAGGATACTTGACTTGCATGGGAAGGGCACCATGATAGATGAGGGGAGAGCAACAAGATGGATGCTCTACAGGCAGAGCTCATTGGTCTGAGGGAGGATAATGTGGCGTAGAAGACTCGGATTGAGTCTCTAGAGGTAAAGTTGGTATAGGCTCGGGCATAGGGATATAGGGTTTCAGCTCCTACATCTTCTCAGTTGACTCACTCGGGGAGGAGTGACTCAGGAATAGTGCTATCTTGGGCTCTTCATCTTATGGGTTTCTATCAAGCTTTATATTTTGTAGTAGTACCGGTGGAGAAGAGACAATTAGAGCTTGTGATGCCTAAGATACCCGTGACTTCAAGTCGCTCGAGATATCGCTTGACTTCTAGGGCTACTACTACAGGAGGGATGGAGTTCTAAGCACTATGACCCCCTAGTGGATATGATGATGCTCAGAATTCTAGGGCTTCTAGAGGATAGGGGTTGACATATGCTATGATTTTGTGACTGAGTATGCTGATATTGGAGATTGTGGCATATCAATCGACTCTATTTTGTATATAGATTTTGAGATATAATATATATATATATATATATATATTGATCTTCTTGTCTTATGTGACTTTGTGTGATTTATTCAGTATTTGATTGTATTTGTTTTTTAATTTCTTGTAATCATATTTTTAATTTTTGAATATGTTGATCATGCTTTTATATAAAAGAAAATGATTTGATTTTTGTAAAATGTGCTTTTGAAAAGGATGTTTTTGTATGATGATAGAACTGATAGATTAGCAATGGACCTCAAAGGATGTTGTGTTGTTATATGACCATTGGTGGATATCAATGCTCACTAGGTCATGAAGCGGATCCTGTTATGAGGAGTTTTAATATTGCTAATAGAAAGGGTTGTGGGCTCAAGAATAATCTTGAGGCTTTATGATGATAAAAGAAAATGTTGATTTTGTTTTTGAGAGAAATTTGATTTTGAGAATTATGTTGATAAATTTTGTGAGAAAATAGAATGATTAAGCATGAAAATTGGGAAGGATGACTTGCGCTAGGCATAAAATTCCTAAGTGTGAAGTTGTATACAATAATTACTTAGGAATTATACCATCATCGCAAAGTCAAAATGCAATGCATGATAATATGAAATTGTTTGTTCTTTAAAATGCAAATTGATGTAAAACAAATCATTGTGTCACATGTTTAAAAATATTGTTTATTTGTGAGAAATATGAAATGATTTAAGCCCTAAAAATTGGGAAGGATGACTTGCGCTAGGCATAGAATTCCTAGTGTGAAATTTGAGAAAAATAATTACTAGGAATCATCGCGAAGTCAAAATGCAATGCATGATAGAATGATTATGTGTAATTTTTGGAATGCAATGATTATTTGAGACAAATCATTATGTTGCATATTTGAATATTTTGAATATGATATAAATATATGTGATTACTAGAATGAAGTGATAGGAATTAATGCAAATGATTATACACTAATTGTTTTCTAACAAAAATTTCAAAGAAATATTTTAAATTATTTCTAAGACAAAGTCAAATTTATCAAGTTCCAATGTGTGATGTGTGAGTTAATTATCCATATTGATTTTTCATAATGATACAAAATATCTCAAGGATCAAATATGTGTGCTTGTGAAATTAATTTACCGATTTTGAGTAAGGTAGTGATACAAGCCAACTTTTATGAACCAATGTGTGTGCAATTGAAATGTTCATTAACCATGATTTTGTGCATGCAATTTGTATTGAACCACTATGTAAGTCAAGTCACAAAAAGCTAGCTAATCCATAAGCAGACATTGGTCTATACAAAATAAGTTTGCTAATGTGACAGACATGTCACCACATGAAAGGCTTATCCAAGGCCATGCGGGTTGGGCAAAAACTACGTGTTATGGGGCTCACCTCATGGCTTTCGAATAACTGAGGAATTCCATGGATTCAAGCTCATTACCCCCTTATTTTCTTCTGATTTATTCGTGTAGGGATTTTTATCCATTTTTTAACAAAGGGATTTTATTGCTCTTCTCTTTTCTTTTTCTTTGCTTTTTCCATTTTATTTGTTTTTTTATTTTTCTTTGCATTTTTTTTTTGCTTTTTTTTTGGGGATACTTGCTCAGATTAGACAAAGGGCAAGGTATTTTATTCTGGTAGGGGGTATATTGTCCTTTTGCCAATTCTCAGTATTCTAGACTATGCGCATAATAGGATAGAAAGGGAAACTTTTTGCTTAAGGAACTAAGAATACGATGTAGTATCATTTTTCAAATTTGCAAAAAATCATTTTAAGATGTGAAAATGTGTTCTTGGTTCAAGAAGTAGCAAGACCAGTTTCCAAAACTCAAAATTTTATTTGGTGAAGTAGTAGAGTTTTTTGGTACAAGGGACATTTATAATCAAAGTGATGAAATCAAAATTTTAGTAAAGATGTGAATTAAGTGATTGGTTCAAGATAACTTATGAGTTTTATCTAAAAGAAAATAAAATTTAATCTTGAATTTTTGGAAAAAAACACACATTGATGCAAAAAATGAGAACTTAACAATTTGAAATATTTTTGGAACTTTTTCATGTTTTTTGATTTTTTTTGTTGTTTTGATGATAGCTGCAAAGCGATGAAGAAGTTATTTACAATTATATACAGAAATGGAAATTTTTCTTTATGCATAATATCTTTTGAGATGCATGATGTTCATTGGCTCTTTGAGATATTTTCCATACAAAGTAGCCAAACGATACGCACCTGATCCAAATTTGGCAATGATGACAAATTGTCCAAGCCAATTAGGTTGAAATTTACCTTTAAGATCTTTTCTAGTATTAGTATTTTTTTATTTTCTATAAGTACTAAATCACCAACTTCAAAAGATTGACTATGAACTTTCTTGGCATATGATCTTTTGAGTTTATCTTGGTAAGAGCAAAGATGCTCTAGAGCGTGAATATGCTTCTCATCTAGAAGTTCCAACTGACTTAGTCTGCTAGCACGATATTCATCCTCTAATTTAGCATCTTGAAGTAGAAGAGCTAGAGAAGGAGCTTCTAATTCAAATGGAAAAATTGCTTCAGCACCATAGACCAAGACAAAAGTTGAAGCACCCATGGGAGTACAAACACTAGTTCGATAGACCCATAAGGCAGGATATAATTTCATATGTCAATCACGACCTAATTTATTAACCAATATTTTTTAAATATTAATTAGGATTTTATTAGAAGCTTCAGCTTGACCATTTCCTTGTGGATAATATGGAGTGGACCATCTATGTTGAATTTTATATTTTTGACAAAACTTTTTAATGTCTTTATTCTTAAAGCATGTTCCATTATCAGAGATGAGAGTTGATGGAATACCAAATATATAAATAATTTGATTAAATATGAATTTAGATACTTGGACTCCTATGCAAGAAGATAATGGCATAGCTTCTACCCATTTCGTAAAATACTCTATTGATGTTATGATGAATTTATGTCCATCATAAGAGATACGATTAATTTTACCAATGATTTCTAAACACATTTAGAGAAGGGCTATTGAGAAGATATATATTGGAGTTCCTGAGCATAAGCATGAACAAGGTCTGTATGTTTTTGAAACTTGTCATAATGATGCACATAATCATTAGCATCTTTTTCCATGGAAGGCCAAAAGTATCCCATTCGAAGGATATTTTTAGAAATGGAACTTCCACTAAAATGTCCTCCACAAGATCCATCATGGGCTTCACTTAATGCTTTCTTAGACTCTTCTAAATTGAGACATATCAAAAGGATACCCTCAAAAGATATTTTATATAGGGTATTTCCAATAATTATGAAGCGAACAGCTCGCTTACGTAATAGTCTACATTTTTTTCTATATAATCCTTCTAAAAAAGTTCATTTTTGGAGAAAATTAAATATGTCTATATACCAAGGTTCTAGAGTTATCTCTTTAATTAAAAACACATCCAATGGTTCTATAAAATACTTATATGAAGCTAGTTCTTGGATTTGGTGAATAATGATTGTAACATATTCATCATCCAAATCCAAAGGTAACAAAGAGGTAGCAACAGCCATGGCATCAACAACACAGTTGCTAGTGCAAAGGATGGCTTCTAAAGTTACTTTCTCAAATAAGGATATAAGTTTATGAATAACACAGGATTATACTGAGAGGGAGGGTGAATATTATAAGACCACTTTTTATTTTTATTTTCCAAATAATATTATGCAATATATCAATGGTAATTTCAATAGTAGTAATTAAAGCAATGCAGAAATCACCACACACAATAGAGACACCAATTTAACGTGGTTCACCCAATGTGGGCTACATCCACAGAAAAAATATTTCACTAAAATTTTCTCAACAAATCTCTTGGAAATCCTTTCCCTATTACAATGTTTATGGACCTCTATCCAAAGGAGACACCAATCCCCTAATCAAGTTCATGGATCTCTATCCATAGGAGACACCAATTCCCTCAGCTAGTTTGTGGATCTCTATCCACATGAGACATTATCCTCTACTCTGGTTGGTGATCCTTTAGAAGACTACTACCTCCACTACACTGGCTTGTGGATCTCTCTCCACTAAAGACTCTATCCTCACTCAAAAAATCTTTGTCCTCACTACCTTGGTTAATGTATCTCTATCCTTTGGAGACTATTATCCTCTGCTTTGTCACCTCCAAAGCTTACTCTCAGCTCTATCTCAAATATGTACTAAACACAGTCCTTTAGTTTAGCACAAATTTGTTCAATATCTATCTTTGATTTGCACTAAACATAGTCCTTCGATCTAGCATAAATCTACTCAATATCTATCTCTAATATGCACTAAACACATTCCTTTATTCTAGCACAAATTTGATCAATTTCTATCTCTGGTCTGGTGTAAAATTTTCCTCAAATATACACCAAAATATATCCTCAAGCCTTAAATCAAAGCTTGACTCAATCACAAATCAACTCTGCTAGATCTGCCCCAAATATTAACTCAAGGTTTGAACAAATAAATCAATCAACTCTGCTCACAAGTCTTCTCAAATACTTGCTCCAAATCTATCCAACAAGTCCTCTCAAGAACTTGTCTAATGTACTCACCAAGTATTCACCGAGACTTCCATCAATTCTACTCAATGAGTCCTCACTAGAACTTGTCCAATCTGCTCCACAAGTCCTCACCAATACTTACCTCTAATCTGCTCAACAAGTCCTCACTAGAACTTGTCCAATCGGCTCAACAAGCCTTCACCAAGACTTACCTTAAATCTTCTTTGTAAGCTTCCACAAAATCTTACTCGACCCAACTCAATATTATCATAGAAAACTTCTTCAATCACTCAAACAAGATTCACACATAATCTTGTTTAATCTCACAAAAATATATAGATAATTGTTAGAGACTCAATATGCTTCATACTCACAACAATTCTCAATCATTTTCAATACTTCCCTTGTTTTTGCCATAGAAACATATAGAGAATTGTTCGAGACTCAATATGTTTCACTCACAACAATGCTCAATCTCTCTCACATAAACATATAGATAATTTTTAGAGACTCAATATGTTTCACACTCACAAAAATGCTCAATCGCTTTCAATATTTCCCTTGTTTTTACCATAGAAACATATAGATAATTGTTAGAGACTCAATATGTTTAACTCTCAACAATGCTCAATAACTTTCAATATCTCCTTCAACTCAATCTAGAAATAAAGAACAATTTGTTTTCTAGAACTTGAACTATCACTCCAACACTTTCAATCAATTATGCTCAATCAACTCTTCCCAACCAAACACTCAATGAAATATTATTTAATAATGCTTATCAAAAAAACTTCACATAACAATGATACTCATAATATTTCACAAACCCTAATCATGCATATGAAGGCTCACTCAATATTTCCAACAATTCTTATCAAACAAGGTTTCTATCATCAACCTTTATTTCAGAAAAACCTTCATAAATCAATATTGAATATCTCAAAATCAAACTCAATAATGCGTATCAAAAAATATTTTTCACTCTAACTTAGCATTCACAATATCCAATCCAACAATATTTAACTCACAAGGAAGATGTACCCATACCTTTTATTTTTATAGAGATATGTCTTCAAAACCTATCTTAACAAAAATCAATTTTTCCTTACCAACACTGGGTTAGGTTACCACAACCTATCTTAAGATCTCCACAAAATAATTTTCTCAAAAATTATTTTTCATACAAGATATCAAATCCTTTTTTACACCTTATGATCTCCAAACTCACAATATTTAACTCAATAATTCCACCATAACAAAACACTTAACAATTTCCCTTACACACCTTATAATCTCCAAACTCACAATATCTAACTCAAAAAATTCATTAAAATAACATGCATAGCAAACTCCCCTTATACACCTTATAAATTTCAATTACCAAAAATCAAAATAAAATACTTTAATTTTCTTTACCTTATAACTCTCCTAAGCACTTAGCATTCACGATAATATCAAAGCACTTAATTTTTAATGCCTTGGAAAATACAATCGAATGGCATACCTTTAATTTGATATGCCCACCAAAAAACTATCTTCGATGGATTCAACCACATGATATTTGCACTCCCAACACCCTAGCTCCAAGCTAGGCCACCAAGTGGGCTGCATACCCACATGAGACACACAACACAGGCTATCCTAAAATTCCACCTCACAAAACATCGAGCAAGTCAAATGAAGGCCTCTTCCTCCAAAACGTCGATCACGTGGATCAAACCGTGATCTCCTCCATGTAATCCTTAACACTCTCCCAACTGCCACTTGTGCTACCACCATCGGTGGTATGTCAAATCACTCAATGGCCTTTATTGCCTCATTTTCCTCCAAGCTCTTTGAAATGCAAATTATCTTCTTCTTAGATGCAGCACTTGATATTCTATTTTCTCGCATTCGAAGGTGTGCCTAATTAAATTTGGGAAATGGAAATCATTTCCCATATAAATGTACATTGTATTTTGATTTCTCACGTCAGCCCATTTTCAAATTTAAAAATTCAAATTTAGTTTTTAAATATTACATTTAAAAACCTTTGCCTCTATTATTATTATTATTTTTTAAGTGAAAAACCCCTTGCGGTGCCACCTTGGTCTGAGATACCATGAACAGGAGTTTCTACACCGTCAAAGTCACCCAGGAGTCGCACCCAACCCTGCCCGCACCAACATTATCAATTGAATTTTGGATACCCAATTCAACTTTTTGGTAGGGTGGAGATTTGAACCTAGGACCTCTCTTGGAGGATTTCCCTCTCCTCTCCAACTCACCTACAACACCTAGGTAAAAACTAATTTATAGTGGAAAACACCCCTTTCGAGGTGCCACTTTCAACAGGTTGGGCATAGGAGGAATGGAGCCTTGTCGGCATCTACCAGCACATAGGACATTCCTATCTATACCATATATCTGCATGATGGAGACAAGGGGAATGGAACCTAGGTCGGCCTCTACCAGCACCCAGGGTATTTACCACTGCACCACAACAAGCAGATTTGGCTCCATTATTAATTTAAATTAAACCTCTTGAAAATATTTTAATTTAAATTAAACCTCTTGAAAATTGCTCATGGGTCTTTTCAAATTGAATTTTGTTTTTCTTCACCTTGTTATTTGGCCCAAAATATTATAATAATAGGATATTATTATTTAATTTAAAATTGCTTCTCCTTTCTTTGGTCTTCATACTTTGGGCCCTTTTTAGGCATATAATATTAAAAATAAATATTATATCCTATTCCTTTCCTAGATCTTCTTGCTTTTGGAAAACCACTTGATGTTCTTAATGACGATGAAATTAAACCAATATTATTTTGACATCAATGACAACAAAACTACTCAAAATTTCCAACAATATCCCCCTTTGTAATTGATGGCAACCCCTTTATTTTTACCATTCCTTTTTATTTTTCAAAAGCTACTTTCCCTGAGAAACTGTTCCCCCTGACTGAATGCTCTCTCCCTAAGTCAAATCTCTCCCTCTTTGTCATCAATGACAAAGGGTCACCTTTGGGGCTTGGGGCTAATAATGAGACTATTAGTCTAGCCTCTCCCCCACCTCCTCTTGAGGTGATTAATTATGGGGTGGGGGTATTTCTACTCCCATAATACACTAATATTTACCTTTGTCTACTTTCTTCCTCAACTGGTTCTTCTGATTCCTCTGACTTTTCCTGTTCATGCTTATATTTGGTATTTTTTCTCTACACCACTTTGTTGTATGCCCATCATTATTGAACTTATAACACTTAATATTTTTATTCCTTAAGGTGCAAATATCTTGGGTTTTCTTCTGGTGAAGCCATATCCATTCCTATCATAAACTCTACAATTTACTACATTATGACCAAATTGATTACAAGAGTAGAAATACCCTTGAAAAGGTTGCTTGTTTCTGAAAATTCCATATTCCTATATTTCATGTGTCTTGCATTGTGTAGCCTTGTTCCCAAACCTATGACATGAGAAGCATCGTCCATTGAAACTACATTTCCTTGACCTCATTGGTCTCCTAGTTTATTTTACCTTGTGTTGGTTCTTGTTCCATTTGTTCCTCATTTGTGCATTGTTCCTTTCCTTATTGAACTTTTTGTTGTCCAAATCATCCTTAGAGGTCTCACTCTCTCTTACACTCTCTTCTTCTGAAGCTTCTTCTTCGGAGCTTGAAATTGACTCCTCTCCTTGTTTTCTTTGTACCTATTCAAAACCAAGATCTATCTTGTTTGATGTAGGTTTTTTTATCTTGATAATCTTATCCAATTTATTTGAGCTTCTACCAAACCTGTGTAACTTGTCCCTAGACTCTTTTACTTCCTTCCTTAGTGAAGCTACCTCATGCTCTAACTTTTCACATTCTAAAACTTTTGCTTCTAACTTCTCTTTGAATCTCCTTATCTTAGTTATTGAGTTAGTTAGATCCTCTATAAGCTTTCCTTTCTCTTCATCACATTATTGAAATTTAAGCTTGAAATTTGAGTTTTGCTTTCTTACATCCCTTAATGCATCAAGGGCATGAATAAGCTCACCCTCAATATCAACTTCTCCTTTCTATGATTCTTCCTCTATTTTTTTGCCATTGGGATTATCTTCATTCCTTTCTGATTTATCTTCAATAGTATTACCTCCTTCTTCTATTGCCAAAAGTAAATTTTCTACTCCTTCTTCTATTGCCAAAAGTAAATTTTCTAAGTTTATCTTCATATTCATCATCACTAAAACTGAGTCCATTCCTTGTACAACTATCTTCAAGATGACCAAAGTTACCACATCTAAAACACTTGAGAATCATTGGTGCCCTTTTTCTAACATCTTTTTTTTTCCATAAATAGTACTTCATCTTTATCATTATCTGAGTAACTTTCATCACTATCACTTGAGCTCTTACTTGCCTTGTTTGCAAAGAAAATCTTCTTATACCTTTGGAAAAACTTCTTTCCTTGCTTGCCTTGTCCATCCCTGCTTTTTTTTTATACCTATGTTTTCCTGTTTCCTTGTTCTTAAGATCCTATTTTTCTTCATCATTTATATTTCTAGCTTCTGGAAAATTAGATGCATAGTGACCATATTATCCACAATTGAAACATCTAATTGATTTCGTACCTTTATATTTTCTTGAGTCCTTATTCCTTCTGCCATATTTTGCTTCTTCATCACTAGATGACTCATTGTTTGAATCTGACTTCTTACCCTTTGCCTTCTTAGTAATTTTGAAGGCTAGTTCCTTCTAGGGAATAGATTCCTCTTTTATCCTCATATCAAAAGCTATGAGAATGCCATGTAATTCATCCCTTGTCAAAATTTCAATATCTTTTACCTCTTCTATAGCTGAAATATTTTCACTGAACCTTTTTGGAAGTGACCTTAAAATCTTATTACAAACATATATTTCCTCAACATTAAGCCCAAGTTCTTGCATGGAGTTAAAATCCTCATCCACACGAAGTAGATATACCATAATATTTTCCTCATATTCCATATTTAGGTCTTCAAATGCTCTCTTGAAATTTTACAACTTTACCCTTTTGACCTTTTTATCCCCTTCATATATGCCTTGCAACTTATCCCAAATTTCCTTTGCTAATGTGCAATGTATAACCTATATAAACTCTATTTCATGCAAACCTCTCAAAATTCTATTTATTGCTCTTGAATTGTGATGATGTAGAAACTTACCATCTTTATCTGTAGGTGGAGTTGTTGGTTGTGTGTAACCATTTTCAACTGCTTCCCATATTTCATTTCCAAGTGCCATTAGATAAAACTTCATCCTTGTGCTTCATAGTGCATAATTGTTCCAATCGAATAATGGTGTTGAATTTCTTGAAGATCTAGTCTGAGAATCCATCTGTGTTCTTGTAAGATTTTTCTTAAAGTTAAACTCTTCTGAAGGAACTCGCTCTGATACCAATTGAAGAACACAAGATTATACTAATATGGGGGGTGAACAATATAAGACCACTTTTTACTTTTCTTTCCCAAACAATATTATGCAATATATCAATGGCAATATCAATAGTAGTAATTAAAGTAATTTATAAATAACCACACACAATAGAGACACCAATTTAACATGGTTTATCCAATGTGGGCTACATCCATGGAGAAAATATTTCACTAAATTTTTCTCAACAAATATCTTGGGAATCCTTTCTCTATTACAATGTTTATGGACCTCTATCCAAAGGAGATACCAATTTTATAATCAAGTTCGTGGATCTCTATTAAAAAGAGACACCAATACCCTCAATTGGTTCATGGATATTTATCCACAAGAAAAATCCTTCTCCTCTGATGTGGTTGGTGATACTCTAGAAGACTATTGCCTCCATTGTATTGGCTTGTGGATCTCTCCACTGAAGACTCTATCCTCACTCAGAATATCTTTATCCTCACTATCCTGGCTAATGAATCCCTATCCACTGGAGACTACTATCCTCTGCTCTGTCACCTCCAAAGCTTACTCTCAGCTTTGTCTCAAATTTGTACTAAACATAGTCCTTCAGTCTAGCACAAATCTATTCAATATCTATATCTGATCTACACTAAACATAGTCCTTCAGTATAGCACAAATATACTCAATATTTATCTTT
This sequence comes from Wollemia nobilis, assembly GCA_028583015.1. Taxonomy (NCBI): domain Eukaryota; kingdom Viridiplantae; phylum Streptophyta; class Pinopsida; order Araucariales; family Araucariaceae; genus Wollemia; species Wollemia nobilis. The sequence continues at coordinate 2,895,454 of JAQPPZ010013509.1, read as the reverse complement.
GATTTGCACTAAACACAGTCATTCAGTCTAGCACAAATATGCTCAATCTCTATCTCTAGTATGGCATAAACCTGTCCTCAAATCTACACCAAACTCTATCCTCAAATCTATCCTCAAGCCTTAACTCAAAGCTTGACTCAATAACAAATCAACTCTCCTAGATCTACCCCAAACCTTAACTCAAGGTTTGAACAAATAAAATCAATCAACTCTACTCACAAGTCTTCTCAAAGACTTACCCCAAATCTATCCAAAAAGTCCTTTCAAAAACTTATCCAATCTGCTCACCAAGTCTTCACCAAGACTTACCTCAATTCTGCTCACCAAGTCCTCACTAGAACTTGTCCAATCTGCTCTACAAGTCTTCACCAATACTTACCTCTAATATGCTCAACAAGTCCTCACTAGAACTTATCCAATATGCTCAACAAGCCTTCACCAAGACTTACCTCAAATCTACTTTGTAAGCTTCCACAAAAGCTTACTCAACTTAACTCAGTATTATCATAGAAAACTTCTTCAATCACTCAAACAAGCTTCACACAGAATCTTGTTTAATCTCATAGAAATATATAGAGAATTTTTAGATACTCAATATGCTTCATACTCACAACAATGCTCAATCACTTTCAATAGTTTCCTTGTTTTTACCACAGAAACATATAGAGAATTGTTAGAGACTCAATATGTTTCACTCACAACAATGCTCAATCTCTCTCATAGAAACATATAGAGAATTGTTAGACTCAATATGTTTCATACTCACAACAATGCTCAATCACTTTCAATGTTTCCCTTGTTTTTACCATATAAACATATAGATAAATTTTAGAGGCTCAATATATTTCACTCACAATAATGCTCAATCACTTTCAATCTCTCCTTCAACTCAATCCAAAAATAACGAACAATTTTTTTTCCAGAACTTGAACTATCACTCCAACACTTTCAATCAATAATGCTCAATCAACTCTTCCCAACCAAACACTCAATGAAAGCTTATTCAATAATTCTTATCAAAAAAACTTCACATAACAATGATACTCATGATCTTTCACAAACCCTAATCATGCATTTGAAGGCTCACTCAATATTTCCAACAATGCTTATCAAACAAGGTTTCTATCATCAACCTTTATTCCAGAAAAACCTTCATAAATCAATATTGGATATCTCAAAACCAAACTCAACAATGCTTATCAAACAATCCTTTTCACTCCAACTTAGCATTCACAACATCCAATCCAATAATATTTTACTCATAAGGAAGATTTATCCATACCTTTTATTTCGATGGAGATATGTCTTCAAAACCTGTCTTAACAACAATCAATTTTTCCTTACCAACACTAGGGTTACGTTACCACAACCTATCTCAAGATCTCCACAAAATAATTTTCTCGATAATTACTTTTCATACAAAATATAAAATCCTTTTGTTGTTAGGATCCTATATCCTAACCCTCAATTCATAATAATAATAATATAATAATTTAATATCCTAAGGGGTAGTATAGTTGATAATATAATAATTAATTATTAATTAATTATTATATTATATTATTAGGCTTAGCATAAGTCATAATAATTAATTATATTAATTATTATGAACCATCATGGTGAAGAGACATGATGGTTAGGGTTAGGTCGGTATATATAATTGTTCAAATCATTCATTCAAAATTGGGCATGAAATATAAAATATATGATATATCAAATCATTGGAGGGACCTCCCGAACAATGCAAAAGAGATTCTTTTAATTTAGGTTTATTTATAAATTTATTACACTAGAACCTTTAGGGTTCTACCATCTGGTATCAGAGCATTATGGATCCAGCCATGCAGGACCAAAAATTTGAGGAAGTTCAGAAATTGAAGGCAGAATTTCGATAATTGGAGAAACCATTCGAAAACATTATAATTTTTTTTTTTAGTAAGTTAAGTGAGGATCTAATGGAAGTAAAAGAAGAAAAAGTTGCAAATGAAAATGAAAAACCTAGAAAAAATTTTGCGGAAGAACCCGAAGCCATAAATTTTCAAAAACTACATAATGTACTTTCGAAAAAAAATATGAATTTTTTGGTCGGAGTGAATGAAAAATTGGAGATATAAGAGGGAGCTGAGGGAGATGACGATGGGCGGGAAGTCCTCTACGGGAGAGCACGAGAGCGGCAACGGTTCAAACCATGGGCACAACGGAGCAGTCGGAGGGCACCCGGGGTCCGGAGGTACGGAGGCGTCCTTGCCAAATGAAGGAGATCGGATTGACGACGGTGTCAGTCGGGGCAAGGACCCACCAGACAAATGGGGAGGAGGGCCACAGAAGTCGTATGCCCAGGCAGCGGCTTCAGAAACCCTAAGCGACTTTTTTACCAAGGAGCTGTTTTCGGTTGGGGATGAGCTGGACATCCCGACGGAAGTCCTCTCAAGCTTTGTGGAGTATGAGAAGTATACCCTCATAGGTAAGTTCATTGGTGGTCGTCCCGACATGGAGACCATTCGCAAGTGGGCGACAAGCAAATGGAGGACCTCTGGGCATATGGAGTTGGCAGCCCTATCCCGAGGTTTTTTCGCTATTAGACTGAACAACAAGGAGGACTACTATAAAATCTTGGTTGGAGGCCCATGGTTTCTAGGCCGTAGAAGCTTGTTTCTTAGGAAGTGGGGCATGGACTTCAATCCTGACACCCAGAACATCAACATTGCCCCAATATGGGTTAGGCTCCCGAGTCTTCCCCTCTTCGGATGGCATGAAAATGTTATAAGAGGTATTGCTCGCTCCATAGGGGAGTTGGTCACCATTGACCCTCCCACCCGAGCTCGTACAAGGTTCGTCCAAGCCCGTTTTTGCGTGTTGACGGATCTGGAGGCGGAGCTCCCAACCTCCATCACTCTCCGGTCTGGAGGTACCATTCTTCACAAACAAGCTATTGTCTATGAGAATAGACCAGCTTTCTACCCCCAGTGTCGTTCTCAAGGGCACCTCCAGTCCAATTGTCCTCTTCAAAAACTGGGTAAGCAGAAGCGTGAAACCTGTAACCCCCTGGAACATGGTGAAGGCCAGGTGAAGCAGTCAAATCTTCCAAATGCGAAGGGCCATGAATCTCCAGGCCCCTCCAAAGACCGCGACGAATTCTCCCAGCCTGAAGAGAATTTCACCCACCAAACGGACCCTGTGCAGTTTGGAGCAAACACTTAGCAAGGAGCAGACTCCCACCTGGAAAGCCATTCATAGGAGGAGAAGGTTCGGACTCCCTCCCAAAATATCACTCAGTCTGATTCACCCAAGTTCCAGGACCAGGGCCATCCCGATTTCAACCATTCACAAACATTGCTAGAAGATTACCTCCTAGGTAGGAGGGGTGAACAGTTCGGTCATATTAGCCCTCGAAATACGAGGAGCCAAAAGCAAAGTGTGGATTTTGGTAGCGAGAGGAAGCAGGGCCGTCCTCCTAACAAAGACAGGCGAGACAAAGAGACAACGATAGACGTTGCAAATGGAACCCAACGTCTGCTGGTTCTGGATGACTCTGATACTCAGACGGACGAAGCGCATGTACCAAAACCTCCCCCCCAACAAGGAAGGGGAGGCAAGAAGAACCTCAAACTGTCCAGATGAAAGTCCTCTCATGGAATGTGAGAGGACTGAATGGAGCAGCCAAACGAAGGTTAGTGGCTGATCTCCGCAAGAGGACTAACCCTTCCATCCTAATTTTGCAAGAGACCAAGACCGATGCTATCTCCTCTGATAAAGTTGCTAAGGCCATTTGGGCCAAGGCAAAATTTATGTCCAGCCCTACAGTGGGAACAGCGGGAGGCCTCATGGTTCTGTGGGATCCAGTGAGTGTTGAGGGCAGCTTGCTGTCAACCTCCAATAGGATTATCAATGTGTTGTTCCATTCCAAAACCACTAATTTTTCTTGGATTCTGTCCAATGTTTATGCTTCGAATTCTGCCACGGAGAGAGCAAAAATGTGGAAAGCTATTTCTCAGATGAGGGAGAATTTTAGTAATTTTCCTTGGGTCTTAGGGGGAGACTTCAACTGTCCCCTTCATCCATCTAAAAAAAAGGAGGGTCCGACCATTCCAGCCGCAGCTTGGAGGACTTCAGAGATTTTGTCTCTAATAATAGCCTGCTTGACATCGAACTCAAAGGGGCATCCTTCACATGGAGCAACAGAAGGATTGGGAGCAGCCTGATTCAAGTCAAGCTCGACAGATTTTTCATTTCCCAAGAAGCTATTCCCATCCTTGGTGGTGCAACTCTCTCGACCCTACCAAGGATTGGGTCTGACCACAACCCTATTTTTTTGGAGGTGAACGACGGGCCTATTTTTAAGACCCCCTTCAGATTTGAATCCATGTGGACTTCTCATAAAGACTTCAAAGGATTGGTTTCAACGTGGTGGCAACAGAAGGTGGGAGGAAACGCTCCTAAGAGAGTGGCTTTAAAACTCAAAATGGTCAAAGAGAAGCTGAAAATATGGAATAAAGAGGTTTTCGACAACATTTTTGAGTCCAAAAGGTCCATCTCGGAGAACCTGAAAGTTTTGGAGGAGAGGATGGAGCTCGAAGGTTACACTGAGGGTCTCAGGGAGGAAGAGCGGAGCCTTTTGGTGGATTACCATTCTATTCTTGCAAGGGAGGAAACCTTCTGGCGCCAGAAATCTAGAGACCTTTGGTTGAAGAATGGAGACTCCAACACGAGGTTTTTCCATGCGTCTACCATGAGGCACAGAGGGGCCAACAAGATCAGAGAAGTGTCTTGCAAGGATGGGCGCGTAACCAGGGAGATAGAGGAAATCAGGAGCGAAGCGGTTGACTTTTTCCAGGACTTGCTTGGCACTCCTCCCGATAGCAACATTCAGGTCCAGAAATCTTTGCTTGCCAACTTTCCGACTAAAGTCCCCCATGAGGTAAGCATCAAGCTTCTGGAACCTTTTTCCTCGTCCGAGATTAAAGAAGCTTTGTTTTCCATGCAACCAGACAAGGCCCCTAGCCCCGACGGTTTTCCCCCCCATTTTTTTCAAGTCATGTGGGATGTTGTGGGTCCGGATGTGTGCGAAGCTATTCGGGATATTCAAGCTTCCAGATCCATTCACCCGAAACTCAATTCCACCTTTCTTGCTCTCATTCCTAAGTCTCCCATCTGCAAAAGTTTCTCTGACTACCGGCCCATCAGCCTGTGCAATGTTTTTTACAAGATCCTCACCAAGTCTATAGCCAATAGACTGAAACCCGTTCTCCCTCTCCTGGTTGATCCTTGTCAGGGAAGCACTGTTAAAGGCAGAAACATTCTTGATGGTGTCATCACTATCCATGAAACTCTTCACTCTGCTTACTGCTCCAAGAATGCTGCTCTTTTTCTTAAGCTAGACATGAACAAAGCCTTTGACCGGGTTGATAGAAGGTTCTTGTGTGCAGTCCTCCTCAAGTTCGGCTTTCATCCTCACTGGATTGACCTTGTCTACAGTTGTATATCCACTCCCTTTTTTTTTGTCCTGGTCAATGGGTCCCCAGCTGGGTATTTCCAAAGCGCCAGAGGCCTCAGACAAGGCGACCCTTTGTCTCCCATCCTCTTCATCCTTCTGGCGGAGGTTCTGAGCTGGTCCATGAAAGAAGCTCTTCGTCAGAACAAGATTTTTGGCATTCTGCCGACTTCTAGAGTTGAACCTGTCACTCATCAACAATTTGTGGATGACACCCTCATCTCCACTAGGGCGTCTGTTGCCCAGGCCAAATCCCTCAAGCGGATCCTTTCCCGTTACGAGCAAGCTGTCGGGCAAAAGGTCAATTACATCAAGAGCAAAATCTACTTTATTAACACTCCCCTGCGTAGGCAACTCCGGATTGCCAGAATTTTAGAATGCACCATTGACTCCCTGCCTACGTCTTATCTGGGGTTGCCCCTGTCTTGCAATGGTCGTGCCAATGGAGGTATGTGGAACATGATCCTGGAACGCCTTCACAAGAAACTCGGCACTTGGAAGGGCAAACTCCTGTCGCAAGCTAGGAAAGCCACCCTTACCAAAGCTTGTCTTCAGGGGATCCCAACCTACTTTATGTCGGTCTTCATGCTTCCAATTTTTGTTCACTCCAAAATCGAGAAGATTCAGAGGACCTTTCTGTGGTCTGGCAATGAAGAGAAATCCAGAATCCCTCTTGTTGCCTGGGACAAGGTTTGCTCGTGGAAAGACCAAGGCGGCTTGGGGATGAGAAGATCAAGACTTATGAACTCAGCTCTGATCGCGAAGCATGCTTGGAGGATCCTAACTAGTGACCCGATGGAGTGGGTTAAGCTGGTCAAAAGGAAGTATCTTGGCTCCAATTCCTTTTTTGACGCTGAGACCACCCCCGTAGCGTCGGCTTTTTGGAAATCTGTGCTCCAAACCCGTCATTTGATCAGCTTGGGAGCCCACTGGATTTTGGGTGATGGCAACCTCATCCTCTTTTGGAAGGACAGGTGGGCGTCTGAAGAAGCCCTTAGCTTGAGGGTGGACCTTGCTGGGCTGAGAAGGCAAACTGACCCAAACTCCCTACTCAGGGTGGTGGATTTCATAGACCGGAGCACCCGTTTCCCTCGGTGGAAACTTCCAGTCGTGGAAGGGTTTAATAATGAGATTACCTTTCTGACAAACATCCTCCAATCGGTTTTAATTCCATCTGTTAGGAGGACTGACAGAATCATCTGGAGTGGTACGGAGGATGGTCTTTTCTTTGTTAGATCAGCCTATGAGTTTCTTACCAGCGAGACTGCCCTGGATTATCGGTGGAAAACTGTCTGGAGGAAAGGGGTCATCCCTAAAGTGAACTTCTTTGCATGGATTGCTTTTCACAACAAAGCCTTAACCATTGACAACCTTCACAAGAGGGGTTTTGCCTTCCCCAACAGGTGTTACATGTGTTTAGCGGAGTGCGAGACGAGGGACCATTTATTCCTGCATTGCCCCTTTTCCCACTCGGTCCTCGGCATTGTCCTATCCTCCTTCCAAATCCTCTGGTGCTCTCCCCGCTCCCTCAGAGATGCTTTCCATCAATGGCCTAATCCTTTCAAGAATCCTAAACTCCGCTTCCTCCTTGAGGCCTCCTTCCACCACTCCATTTGGCAAATTTGGTTAGAGAGGAATGCCAAAGTCTTTGGTAGAGCCCCAAAAGTGCCTCCTTGTGTCGCTCAAAGGGCCTTATCCTATGCCATTGAGAACTCTAATGTTGTTCCCAGTCCCCGTCCCCACCTTCCGAGCGAAGAAGCGATTTTCAAAAGGATGAATCTCTGGCCGCTTCCGAAAGCTGTTACAGGTCCCTGTCGAAGAAAGGTTATATGGACCAAGCCCCCCGTGGGGTGGATTAAATTAAATTTTGACGGAGCGGCAAAGGGTAATCCTGGGCCCGCTGGTTCAGGGGGTGTTGTTAGAGATCATGATGGGAATCTTGTGGTGGCCTACTATGAAGAGTTGGGCTCCCAGACGAATCACTATGCCGAAGCCCGAGGCGCTCTGAAAGGAATCCAGATCCTCTCCGAAGATCCTCGGCCTCTAATTATTGAAGGAGATTCGCTCAACATTGTGAATTACCTCCTAGGCACCAAAGATCCATCCTGGAGGGTCTTCAACATCGTCCTTGAGGCAAGAACGCTTCTTTCCCAACGTGGCAGGTGGAAAGCAAGTCATATCCTTAGAGAAGGCAATCGTGTGGCTGACCACATGGCCAACAAAGGGCTTGCGACCACGTGTCCGGTCGTGTGGCGGTCTCGCTTCCCATCCGAGGTGGAAATATTGGCCAGAGCGGATATCCCTTCATGAGGTGTTCCCCGCACAGATTTCGAAAGGTCCTTCCCGATGAGTATCGGGTTAGGGTGGCAGATCTGAGAGTGATAGGGAGATTCCTCCTGGTAAATCCCTTCTGGACCTGGCTTCAACCATTCTCACTACCATCAATTCCATGATTAAAATTCTGAAGCAGGACCAGAAGCGTCAGAATTCGAAGGATCAGGAGGATCAGGATTAGCAGTTTTTGGTGTTTGGCTGTTTTGCTTCCGCTCTCCATGTTCCAGTTTCTTCGGCTTTTACTTGTTGTTTTCCCGGTTATTTTTCGTTTCGTTATATGGTTTATCAGGCTTAAATGCCCTTTTTGTAGCCTCAAGGCATTTAGTCTAGGGTCTGCTTTTCTTGCAATTAGACTTATATTTCCAGCCAGGAGGCATGATACATCATTAGAAGTTTGGCTAATTTTGTACATAAGGTTTTGGGATCCTCTATAAAAACCCACTGTTATTCTATTAAAATAATTACCAAAAAAAAAAAAGATGGTTTTTTTTATGTAAACCCTAAAAAGGTTAATCTAAGCACAAATGTTTTAGTGGGCAATGCCCTACTAGATAGGTATGCCAAAGGTGGGAAAATAGTGGATACATACCATAAATTTAACAATATGGTATACAAAAATATTAAATCACATAATTATTATGGTGATAAGAAGGGGGAAAAAGATGTATTTGACAAAATAAAGGAATAAAACATATCTTCATTGAATAATATGATTGCACAATATACCCACCTTGACTATGGCAATAAGATATTGAATATCTTCCAAACATTGCAACTGGAAGATGTCAAATCTGACAATATTTTTGAGAGGCCACCTCCTTGGCCTCCTCCCTAGCTCATCAATATCCACCCTTACAAACTTCAATTATGATGGATGTTTTTCATGTAGACTGCAAACAGGTGGATACAAATGTTTACAATGGTAAAGAATTGGACTGGACTCCATAATTTTATATTTGTGCAAAGGGTTCTACCATTATAAAATAACACACACGTAATTGCTTACCATGTTGACCATCAAGGGTGGGTGAGAATTGAAGTGCCACTAAAATTTCCTTGTGTGGCCACCGTTTGTTCACCTCCTTGGCCTTCTCTAGAAGGATCTAATGGAGTAAGTGAATGATAGTCAATAAAACTCGTGATATTGCTTCATGGATATGTTATGCTTTGGAACACTATCTGCTAATGTTTCTATAAAATTGTTAAGAAGGTTTTCGGCCAATATTTTTTCTAACTATTTCGAAATTGTTCCTGAGAGGTGGTTAATTCAATCTATTGGAAATCAAAGCACATCGAACTTTAGAATCTTACTATAGCAATTTAGTTAAGAATTAGGAAGACAAAAATTGTTCCTATTCATTAAATGGTATGTGGAAATTCATTTTCTACCAAATAACTAAAATATCATTGAAGACAAATTAGGTCATAAAAAAAAAAATCAGAATATAATAAAGTAAATGAAATCATAAATCATGAACATATAAAATTCCAAAGATGAATAACAGCTAGGTCCATTAAGATATAAATTTAATGAAGGAAACAAATGAGGATATTGAACTTCCAAATTCAAACTACCATCACCATTAAATTATATTAACACAATCTCAAATCATTTCTCCACATAAACCACCATATCTATAAAGGAGAGTCCATTGGAATAGGATACTTTGCATCCTCACACAGATGTGGGCTACTTTACAATCCTTTCTCTAGGTAACGAAGGAGCCATTAAATATCATTGTAGTCTGCATATTTCTCCGCTACCACGATAAAAATTGCATGATACCATCGCCAACGCTATGCACATAAAGCCAGACAAAGCCCTAATAAAAATTTATATTATTAAAATATTAAAAATCCACTCAGAGGCGGTTATGCTTGGTACATACTATTATCATAGTTTCACTCTCCTATCCTATTATACTTTATATTACTCCAAATGGTGCATGATGACGCTCTGCGATGGGGACTTGTAACTATCTGGAAAGTGTCTTGCGAGTGGTCAGACAACAATTTGTAATAATTTGGATACATTCTTCGTTTCATTTTTGTTTAGTTTTGATCATGTTAATACTTGTAGAATTGTATGTCTTGAAAGCAAAGGTTTATGGATGTCTACACTTAATAATTATGATGAGGAACATTTTGATGATGTGATTAAAGATGATTCCTTTATGGACGAACATATCAGTCTGAATAAAGACTTACTATGGCTTCGTTGGCATGAATACACACATGCAAGCATACCTTATCACTTTCCATGGAAAATTTGAGAGTTTTAGAGCTTATAAAAAGTGTAGTCAATAAATTATGGACTTGTGATGTAAAGCCACCTTGCAAATCGTAGGAGTTGATTATTTTAGAAAATCAATATAAGAGAGATTTAACGATGCCACAAAAATAAAAACAAAATAAAACAAAGCTCAAATGCTTTCATATGAAATTGTCTCTATATGCTTCTCATACAACAATTTTATGAGAAGGGCACACATATCTCATTGCATATCACTTAAGAGAAACTCCACCCCCCCAAAAAGTATAAGACATCTGTGGCATGAACTAGCATACCACATGATGAAATTCCACTCAATGTTTATAGTGAGTGCTTCATGAATTCATGGCGAGAACAAGGAGGAATAAATTTTCCACCAATTTGTTTTACACATTATGTCAAATTCGTTAATGACGGGGATAAAATATGTGGAAAATATGGTATGATGCTATGTTCTTTCATAATTTGTGCAGTGCATATAGTAAGAGCCTATCAATGGAAGATGAAGGATAGAAATATAGCTACTGGAATTGAATATTCCTTGTTTTGTCCCTCAATATTTAAAATATAGTTATCATTTTGTTTATGGTTTGAAAAGGAAGCCAGGGAGGAATGAGATGCCCATTCTCATAAAGGAAATACATGTAAAAATCTACCATTAAAATTTCTCGTTATAAACATGGGAAATGATAACAGCTCAACACACTTTACATTCTATTGTTGGAAAGAAAAATAATACATGATATTTATATATTTACAAAAAGTTTTGTTGGTTTCACTACTCCAAGAGAGAAAAGGAAAAATTTGTATACTTCTATGGGAAAAGTCTATAACACTGTATAACATTGCAGATTCATAATAGGACTTAGTGTTCACCAATTGGACATCAATCCTTGAAGGCCACACACATACCAAATTTCACGTAACTCAAGACTTTCCAAAATTCTTGTAGTTATTCAAGGTTTGAATATTCCATCGTGGATATTTAATTTAAGTAGCTTATTGAGGAAATTGTGTGAATATATTGTCACTTTTTTTTTCTTGATGTTATAATATTTACCCAAAAAGAATGCCTCGGGAGTAATCATAATACATCTTTGTTAGAAGCCATGGTAGGCCTTGCTCATAATATTATTGTTCTTATACAGGTTAAGGGAAGATATAAGTTATTGATAAAAAAAAAAAAAAAACATGCTAGCACAAGCACGCACATGCGCACACTAACTACACCTTCTCGAAACACTTTGAAAATTGTCATCTTGATATGAATTCTGACATATTTTAATTGCCATCTTACCAAATATACAACAATAGGAGAATAAATTTGACCATTTTGGATAAACATAGTTTTTCTGACACGATGTATGGGGAATTGAAAAACATTCAAGACCTACAGTTTTGGCCTCACAAAAAAATTCTTATTGAAAAATATAACTTTAATTGAAGATGCTAATAACCTTCCTGATTTTTTGGTTCCATTATTGGACTTCCCACCAGAGATGAGGCCAATAGCAACAGAATGGGACCAAATCAGAGAGAAGACAGACTACTTTGAATTTAATTAAATTTTTCAAACAAAAAGAGGAAGATAGACATACTGCTTGTACTAGTGGACCTACAAATTGAAAGTGAGACCAGGAAGGTCAAGGAGGATGTTGATAAGGAGCGGATTTATGTCATTGATGTTACCATAGTCAGGATTATGAAGACTAGACAAAATTTAAACTTCAACAACTTAATAGAAGAGTGTGTCCAACAAATTCAAAATAGGTGCAGGCCTAGTATCCTAGTAAAAAAAAACGAGTTGAAGACCTCATACAGCAAGAATTTTTCTACGAGGGTGATACACCATGTTTCACAAAATTATGTACCAATGAAATTTTGGTTGACAGGATGGTATACCAAATCTGAATACACAATTTCAAATGATTTGATGAATAAAGTAGTATGCCAACAAACCTCTGCTTGATATCATACTTGGATGATCAGATGATATACCATACTCTATGTTTTTATAACATAACTAAGTGGTAATATGGTACACATATTCCATATTCTGGAAGGTCAAACTGAAGTGTGGTTGAACTATTCTCCATTTTATGATAACGACTATTTGATTGGAAGAAGGATATGTATCCTCCTTTTCATTGATATTTTTGATAAATCCAACGTAGTTATATTATTGATCGTTGAAGACATCTAAAATCAAGTCGTACAACTAGTATGAAAAATAAAGTAAAAATAAAAAATTGGATGGATAGGTGTGAAGTATTTGAGTGAGATGCACAATGAGTGAGCATGTAAGAGTGCAAGCACAATGAGGTTTAAAGTATTTCTAATGTGCTATGTGTGAAAAGTATTTCTAATGTGAAGCTAGATTCAACTAAGAGAGGACATACTACTGATGAAGACCTTCACAAAACCAATATTATATCGAAGCCGCAACATCTTTTTCAAAATTTCTCAGCTTTGAGGACAAAGTTGTTTTTAGGAGGGGTGGCATGTTAGGATCCTATATCCTAACCCTCAATTCATAATAATAATATAATAATTTAATATCCTAAGGGGTAGTATAGTTGATAATATAATAATTAATTATTATATTATATTATTAGGCTTAGCATAAGTCATAATAATTAATTATATTAATTATTATGAACCATCATGGTGAAGAGACATGATGGTTAGGGTTAGGTCGGTATATATTGCTCAAATAATTCATTCAAAATGGGGTATGAAATATAAAATATATGATATATCAAATCATTGGAGGGACCTCCCAAACAATGCAAAAGCGATTCTCTTAATTTAGGTTTATTTTTTATTTATAAATTTATTATGCTAGAACCCTTAGGGTTCTACCATTTGTACACCTTATAATCTCCAAACTCACAATATTTAACTCAATAATTCCACCATAACAAAACACTTAAAAATTTTCCTTGCACACCTTATAATATCCAAACTCACAATATCTAACTCAACAATTTCATTAAAACAACATGCATAGCAAACTGCCCTTATACACCTTATAAATTTCAATCACCAAAAAATAAAATAAAATATTTTAACTTTTATTTACCTTATAACTCCCCTAAGCACTTAGCATTCATGATAATCTCAAAGCACTTATTTTTCAACAACTTGGAAAATAAAATCGAATGGCATACCTTTAATTTGTTCTACCCACTAAAAAATTGTCTTCGATGGATTCAACCACATGACCTTTACACTCCCAAAACCCTAGCTCCAAGCTAGGCCGCCAAGTGGGTTGCGTAACCACATGAGACACATGGCGCACACTGTCCCAAAAATCCACCTCATGAAAATGTCGAGCAAGTCAAACGAAGGCCTCTTCCTCCAAAATGTCGATCGTGTGGATCGAACCGTGATCTCCTCCATGTAAGCCTTAACACTCTCCCAATTTTTTCCTATGCTACCATCATTGGTGGGATGTCAAATCACTCTGTGGACTTTATTGCCTCATTTCCCTCCAAGCTCTTTAAAATGCAAATTGTCTTCTTCTTAGATGCAACGCTTGATATTCTCTTTTCTCACATTCAAAGGTGTGTCGAATTAACTTTGGGAAATGGAAATCATTTCCTATATAAATGCACATTGTCTTTTTATTTCTCACGTCGACCCATTTTCGAATTTAAAAATTTGAATTTAGTTTTTAAATATTAAATTTAAAAACCTTTGCCTCCATTATTAATTTAAATTAAAATTTTAATCAAAGATTAATTTTTTTTAATTTAAATTAAACCTCTTGAAAATTGCTCATGGGTATTTTCAAATTGAACTTCGTTTTTCTTCACCTTGTTATTTGACCCAAAATATTATAATAATGGAATATTATTATTTAATTTAAACTTGCTTCTCCTTTCTCGGGTCTTCATCCTTTGGTACCTTTTTAGGCATATAATATTAAAAATAAATATTATATCCTATTCATTTCCAAGACCTTCTTGCTTTTGGAAAAACCACTTGATGTCCTTAATGATGACGAAATTAAACCAATATTCTTTTGACATAAATGACAACAAAACTACTCAAAATTTCCAACATTTTAAGGGCATATTCTTTATAGGGAAAAATATTCTCATCTTGTGTCTAATATACTTCATTAATTTGATTTATCAAAAGCTAAGAATATTCGAAGACTAATAAAATTTTAATTTTTAAGGCTAAAGCGACTTGTAACCCAAGGATTAGAGCCTCATATTCTGTAGTATTATTAGTGCAAGTAAATTGAAGTTTAAAATACAATAGGATAAGGTACTTTTATGGAGATATTAATATAATACCTACACCTACACCACTCATACACCTAGCTCCATAAAAATACAAGGACCAAGATTTAGAAAGGTCCTCTTCTAATTTAAGACATTCATCAGGAAATTTAATGGTTATAAGATGAGTAGATTCAAGAGGTGCAACAACAAGTTGATCAGCTACAACTTGGACTTTAATAGATTTTTGGCCAATAAACATGATTTCAAAATCACTTAGAGCAATAATCCATATAGTTGTGTGGCCTAATAAATAAGGCCTACTCATCAAATACCTTAATGGATCATATTTAGCAATAACAAATGTTTTTTTACTGGGCATATAGTGGCGTAATTTTTGTATAGAAAATACAACTACCAAAAAAATCTTTTGTAATGGTGTATACTAGGTTTCATAGCTTATTAATGTTCTACTTATATAATATGTGGCTCATTCTTTCTTATCATCATCAATTTGATCCAACATTGCTCCAAGTGCTAGTTCAAAAATAGAAATATACAAAATAAAAGGACAATCTAGTTTAGGAGGAACAAGCACTGGAGGAGTAAGAAGATACTTTTTAAGGGCTTCAAATTCTTCTTTACATTCATCATCCCATTGAAATGGAATGTTTTTCTTAAGTAATTTAAGAAAATGTCAGGTTTTATCTGCCAACTTGTCAATGAAGCGATGGATAGACTGGAGTTTTCCTTGTAGACTCCTTAATTTTGATATATTTTTAGGTGGTGGCATATCAAGGATAGCTTTAATATTAAGGGGATCTATCTCAATGCCACACATAGAAACAATGACTCCTAACAATTTTCTAGATTTAACTCCAAATACACATTTGTCTGGATTTAAGTGAATCTTATATTCCCTTAGTCTATCAAACACTTTTCTTAGATCATTAATATGATCATCTTCCTTAATTGAATGAGCTATAATATCATCTACATAATCATGTAGAATATTGTACATCATATCATGAAAGATATATGTCATAGCTCTTTGGTAGGTTGCACCTGCATTCTTTAAACCAAAGGACATTACTTTCCAACAAAATGTTCCCCAAGGTGTAATGAAAGCAGTTTTTGGTTGATCTTCAAGAGCTATTCTAATTTTGTTGTATCCTGAAAAACCATCCATAAGGGATAACATCCCACTCCCAGTTGTAAAATCTATAATCTGATCCATATTCGGGAGTGGAAAATCATCCTTAGGGTATGCAAGATTTATGTCTCTAAAATCCATACACACTCTAATTTTAGTGGCCTCTTTCTTGGTTACTGGAACAACATTTGATATCTAATCAACATAATCAATGGCTTGAATAAATTCAACATCCAAACATTTTTGTAATTCATTTTTAACTAGCAATGCTACCTTGGGATGCATTTTTCTAAGTTTTTGCTTTACGGGTTTTGCATCAGGGCGCACTACTAAATGGTGCATGACCACAGAAGAATCTAGTCCTAGCATATCTACGTATGTCCAAGCAAAAACATCAGCATACTCTGTGAGAAATACAATATATTGATTTTATCTCTCTTCACTTAATTCTGCTCCAATTTTAACCAAGCAAGGATTAGCTTCTATCCCAATGTTGACTTGTAGAACATTTTCTACCACAATGTTTAAATCTCTTTCAAAGTTGGGTGGAGTGGGTGACACACCCATTTCTTGTAATTCTTCTAAGGTTAACTTAGCTAGTTCTTCTTGAGGGGTGGTTGTTTGAACGTGGGCTATACATGGTATAGACCCATCAAAGAAGAATCTATTCCTCAAAACTTCATCAAGAGAGATATCATGAAAAATATCTCCCTCTAAACAATCATCTGGTGTAGCAATCATTTCTGGATATGCTATTGATAACATGTTACAAGAATGTATCCTTTTACTTGTTTTAAAATATTCTTGATGTGCTAAGTATTCTTGATATGTTATTAGTTGATCATCATCCTCAAATGGGAATGGTTGGGTTTTTGTAGGAATGTAACCGATACCACATCGGGCAGGCCACTCCTCAATTTCTAAGGGTTCATGTATACCATTTTCGAGAGGTCCCAAACCTCTACCTTTATAACCCATGTTAAACATCATTTTTTTTGGCTTCACATATCCATGGGAAAAATAACATCTAGAAAATCCATTTTTATCAAGTGTGAAACTCATTTTAATATTAATTTTACCAAAATCATACCCTGCATAAATAAAGGTACAACTCCCCACATGATAAATACTTCCCAATATTTTATGGTAAGCCCATCATTCTAGGGGATGGTGGTAATTGGGATAAAACAAGGGAATATTGGGTAGCAAAATTAGTGTGTTCTGAAGTTGTGAGTATTGAGGATAAATCCGATAAGACTTCATCCGAAAGAGGATATGAAGTAGAAGGACTATCCTCTTTAGTTGTAGGTTTAGATGGTGTGGGTTTTGATACTGAAGGAGGACTAGGGTGTGTTGAATACATAGCAGGACAAAATGGGACTCCTATTGGTTCTACCATAGCACACATGTCAAATGGTCTAGGGTCACCATGGATAGTGACCAATTGATTTTTAAACTCAAACTTAACACATTGATGTAATGTAGAAGGTATTGCCCTCATTGCATTGATCCAAGGTCAACCTAGAAGGATGTTGTATGATGTGGGGCAAGATACAACAAACACGATCATATCTAAAATCCTTGGACCAAATTGCAATGGAATCGATAATACTCCACATGTTTCTTGAGTTTCATCATTAAATGCTTTGATAATCATTTCAATTATTTTTAAATCTTCATTTCTAAATCCAAATCTTTGAAAAAATTATATGTGCATATGTTTAATGATGATCCATTATCAATTAGGACTCTTTTAACACCTACATCCCCAATTAATGTTGTAATGTATAGAGGATTATCTCTATACATGCTTTGAGGAGGAATATCCTTATCTTGAAAATCTATATAATTTGTTCCATGAGAAATTACAGCATTTACCACAGCATCAAGTTCTATATTTTGAGGTACCATCATTTTGCTTAAGGTACTCATTAATTCCTCTCTATGTATAGATGAAGTTCTTAGAAGATCCAAAAGAGAAATTCTAGCTGTGATATTTGCTAATTGTTCATTAATGTCATAAGGAGGTTTTTGTTGTGGATTTGATACATTATTTCCCTTTGTAGGTGCTTTTAATACAAATGGAGGTGATTTCTCATTTTGATTTTGAGTTTGTGATTGAGAATTTTGATTTTGGGCTTGTTGTCTAGTGATGGCTCCAATAGTACCCACAATATTATTATTTTGTAAATGACCAAAGTGGGATCTAGCATTTACTACTTGTTCATTTGAAAGTGTTTGTTGAGATGAAGGTCGAGTGGTCATTCTTCTAGGGAATGGTTCTTCTGGAACTAATAAATCTATGATGGGAAGAATTTGATCTGACTCATCTTCAAAACTATTTGAATTATTTGAGGTGATGTCCATTTCACTTTCTGTTTCACTTTCTGTGTCACTTCTTGTATCTTCTAAAGATGAATATTGAAAATATTGTATTGGTCTAGTTGTGACTACAGATAGAGTAGGTACATAGGAGGTTTGCAAATCTTGTTGTGGTAAAAATTTACTAATGGTTCCCACATACCGAGTTGGAGGAGGAACATTATGATGTTCTAATTGATTTACAACCTCTTTACCATGTTTGGGTAAAGGATGTTGAAAAATATCTAGGTTTTGATTTGCATTTTGAGTTGGTTGTTTTTGGGTATTATTTTGAGGATTATTGTTTGAAGGAAATTGTTGTACTTCCATTTTACCTTTATCAATCAAATCTTGTATCATATGTTTCAACCACTTACAATAATTAGTTGAATGTCCATCCACTTGATGAAAGTTACAATGTAGATCAGCCCTATATCCAATAGCAGTGGTATCTGGTTGTCTTATCTCTGGCAACCGTATCAAACCTTGCTCTAATAATTGAGGCAAAATCATGGTTAAGGGTTGATTTAGTTTTGTGAACTCTCTTAGAGGTTTATCAGGAATATTTAACAAAAACTTCTTTACAACTTCTATAGTATTGATGTTTGAGGTGTTTCTACTATCAGTGACTCCATCACCTACTACTTGTTTATTCTTATATTGGTTTTTGGAAGTTTTATCTTCATCATTTTTCTTGAACTGTCCTCTTCTGATAAGGGCATATTCTACCCTTCTTGCTAAGTCTATAGCTTGATCAAAAGAGGTTACTATAGTTGTAGCAAGTTCATAAGATAATTGTTCTTGTAAATTGCCAATGAATATTTCCAACATCTCTCGATGAGGTAAAGCAAAATGCAATTTTCCTAGAAGTTGCCTCCATTTGGCTAGGAATTCAACAAAGCTCTCATATTTCCCTTGTTTCAAATTATATAAATCCTTAATAGTGACATGTCTTTCTATGTATGCACTAAATTGGTGAACAAACATTTCCGTTGTCTCTTCAAATTTTCTCAAAGAATTTGTTGGTAATTGATAATACCATTCTAAGGCCATGCCTCCGAGACTTTTAGGGAATATTTTTAGTAACAACAAATCATCATAGGAAATATCATGACAAGCTATCCTAAACATGCGAAGATGCTCAATAGGATCTTTGGTTCCTTTATATATCGGGAGGACCGACATAGGGAAATATTTGGGGTAAGGTTGAGCAACAATGATAGGATCCAAGGGTTGACTACACATCTCTCTATAACTATATGAGGGATGGTAGGGATCCATCTGATCTAGATGTGAAGCTAATTGTTTAACCAAGGATTCAAGTCCTTGTGGTTGTCCACCAAGTTGATTTTGTGGTATCATATTGTTGTGTCTTTGATGATATGGTTGTGTTGTCACATAAGGATTTCCAGTAGAAATACTATTGTGTAAAGTGTTTGTGGGAACAATGTTATGGAGCTTATATGGGATTGTATTTTGTTGAACTTTCTATTGATGATGATTGGCATTTTAAATTTTCTTAGCTCTTTGTGATGTAGCTATTTGTTGATTAGGAGCTTGAGAAGAAGAAGAATTTTGTTTTTTCTTGGAATTTGGTTGTGTTGTTAGTTTTTGATTATTCAAATTTATGTTTTGATTGGTGTTTTGAGATGGTCTAACTTGATCTTGATCTGTTCTATTTATGTATGTCATTGGATTTGCATTTAATTGAAGAGCAAATTCTATAGCAGCCTCCATTGAATAATCTCCCGATGGGAGTAAATGTTCTATCTTTATTACATGATGAAGTTCATCTATATTTTCTTTCAAAAAATCAGTAAATTGTTGGACAGATTTAAAGCTGACATTACCTTGAGGATCTACAAAAGGTTGGTTAGGATCTTCTTCTTCTTCCCCTCCATTATCATCCTCACCTTGTTTTGTGAGTTTATCATCTTCAATAAGTACCCTATCATCCAGGTTTTCTTGATCTGGTTCATCAGATTCTATTTGTTTACCACTTCTCAAGATTCTAGGCATTTTGTTTTAGGATGTTTTATCTTTTAGTGATATATATATATATATATATATATATTATATATATATATTTATATATATATATATATGTATATATATATATATGCTCTTAAATTCTTGGGTATATATGTTATATATATACCTATATAAATAATATATATTATATTTTATTTTTGGTTTTTTGTGTTTTTGGAAAACAAAGCAGAAAATAAGAATTATAATATTTTAGATATTATATCTAATCTTCCTGAAAGAGTCTATAAATATCGTTAATAGGTTCAAGCTCTTCAGGTGACATATAATGTTCTTCCTCAAATTGAAAATTTGCTTTTAAAAATTTGACAAAATGGGCTATGGTGATACTATCAATTTTAGAGTTTTGCATATAAAAGTATAGTTCATGACAATACTCATGATAATGGACTGCCCTAGGAGTTTTGTGAAATATTCTCTTATTTTCCAAGACTATTTCTTGATCTTCTATGTGTGCTAGAAACTTCTTGTACTGTTATAGCAGTTTTCAATATAATCATCAAAAGTATAAATAGTTGAAGAAACACTTGCTCTTTTATCTGTTAACCACCTCTCACATGCCCTTTGAATATCAAAGTAGCGAGAAGCGTTATCGGGCTCCAGGATTCTAGCTATGTCAAATATTTTAATTTGGCTAAGTCTTGGTGTATTGGATTTTATAATGTCTAATCTCTTCCAAAGTTTAGTCCACTGTTCTTGAGATGGAATACTAGAATTTTCAACTACTAGAGAGATTTCTTGTGTAGATAATAATGCTCTAACATCTATGCTTGCAGCTCTTCCTATGTTGAAATCTAACATCTATGAAATGAACTTAAAATATGCAAGTTTTGATTAATGATATTTTTGGTTTTTGTTTTGTTTTATAATTTTTATGTTTTTTTGTGTTTTATAAATCAGAAATATGCCTATGTTATTCACGTCGGGTTCACCAAAGAATGTAGCTCTAAAATTTTTGCACTCCTTTCCTTCAGGCTAATGGATCCACACCTCAAAGGGGAATGGGAAAATGCTAGGTCTACACCTCAGAGGAGAGGCACTTGAGGTCATGCCCTCTTTGGTGATTTTTTGATGAATTGTTTAGGGTTCACCAGGAAACATTTACTATGGCAGTTTCCATGCCTAGGGTTGGGAGTTTGTTTGATGTGTTCTTTTATATTTGCTCACAATCACCTAGTTTGGCCAAAATGCAACTATTCTATACTAAATGCAATTTATTTTTAGATGAATACAACATACAGTGAATTACAGAAAGAAAATCAATGCAATGCTTAATTGTAAAAGAGATTTGACACTCTTACTCAACCCGGATGTATGATGTAGAGTCTATTTGCTTGTTGTAGGCAGGATCGGATGTTGCATGGTGATAACATATGTCCGATCAATGAGCGTATCCATCGATCTGATATCATCAGATCCGATTAGCGATCGGTAGGTTCGATCAGAGCAAAAACCTACAATTTCACAAATACAGAGCAAAACAAAAACTTGCAATATGCTATAGACTTTGTTAAGTATGGATTAGGACATGTAAAAGCTTATTGAATGTTGTATTGAAAGAAAATAATATGAATATGGATTATGACATGCAACTAAGATAATTGAATGCAAGGATGGTGAACTCCAAGAATGATAACAACAATTTCTATACTACATGCAATGATAAATGATAAATATGATGCTAGAAATGTAAATCTAAGACTAAAGAATGCAAACCAAATCCTGGAGTTGCCCCCAAGCATCTTGTAAACAAGATCGGATGCAACAAGTCAAGATCGGATGCTAATTGAGTGAGATCAAATGTCTGATCTCATATCGTACCAAAAGATGCACAATGATCGTACCTTCGAACGTACAAAGATTTGTAAGAACACAAAAAATAATGGATGCAAAAAGAAATAACTTAGCAACTAGAAGTCAAGATTCAGCCAGGGAGTTAGAGAGAGCTAGGAGGAATCGAGAGAGGAATACCTAATTAAATAGGCTAGGTAAGTTAGAGGATTTGGGCAAAAAAAAATAGAATAGGTTACAACCTCTTCCAATTCGGGGGTGATCAACAAATTTGATCCCGTAACCACCATGTATTTAGGCAAATAGAGACAAAAGGTATTGAAATAATTTTGTCATTTTTATATTTTGGGATTTTCCTATTTTTGGACATCGAACATCCGATCTCGTACATTAAACAACTATCATGGATCGAATATCCGATATTGTACATTAAACAACTATCATGGATCAGATATCCAATCTTGTCAAAATATAGCTGATCTTGCCAGGAGGGCACAAAAATTGAGGCAAAAGGGGTAGGAAGTTGCTCTATTTGATATTTTTGAATGTTAATGACTTAATGTGAATTAATATGAGTCAATTTTAGGGTGTTACAAAGACAAACTCAAAACCCTTGTGTTGCAGGAAGAGAAATCTACTATGAAACCTGAAATTCATATATGAAATAAGAGTGCAAAAGAAGGAGGCTAATGTACAATCTATAGTACATTTTACTGCACCATTTTTAATCTTTTTTTTATAGTCCAAGAGCAGATTTGTATGTGTCTCCAAAAGGTACAATATCAATAGGAAAAGTAGCCAATGTAAGTACTCTTCTTCCAAACCAATAGCAGCCACTTGAAAGGTACATCTTAGATGGACGAACCTATAAAAAAAAGCCCACAAGAGGCCATCATCAAAGATACGTAAAAAAGAAGTGCACATTCATTGACGAACAATGTGAGATGGATAGCAATGTAATATGAACAACAAAGTGGGACAAATAGCATCTACACTACAAAACAAGGCATCTATTCCTACCAATGTAAGACGAACAACAATATAGACAACATCTAAAAGGCATCTATCTCTACCAAGGAGAAACGAACAACATATACTCTACAAATATGCACAGGTTTCAACACATTAGAAAAATTCAAGATAAAAGAAGAGGAGCTACTTTCTTGATGATGATCATCCACCAAATGAAGCATCAAATATTATTACTCAAGATCCATTGCACCTCATAAATCCACCTACAAAAAAAAGGTTGCTTGTTAGTCAAGAAACGTAGCAAAGCAAAGGAATGACAGACTAAAAGACCTATGGATTTATAATTATCTCCTTGGAAGGTGTTATGGTGAATTTATACATGTAGAGAGCGTGAATACCATTTGGTATCAATATTCAAAGAGCAAGTGTTACAAGAACGTTATCTCTCAAATGCCCAAGCATTCAAACTTTGTTCCAACTCTCAAGTGTTACTAGAAGATTCAACTCTCAAACATGTTACTAGAAGCTTTGACTCTCAAGTGCTACTAGAAGCTTCGACTCTCAATGAATGAGCATAAGTGGTGACACTTGTTATTCTCAAGTCCCACACAAGGTATCAAGCATTACAAAGTGAACAGCAATAAGGAGTTATGAAGAAGGGTGCACATACGTAATAGACGTGACACATGTCACCAAGACAAGTTTTCTTCTCCAATAAAAGCACCTAAAGTTTTAATATTATATAAGATAGAGATCAAGAATAAATGTAGTCAAAGCCAATCAGCACAACATGGAAGTAAGGAAGAAGGAGCATTTAAGTCTCCAGTTCTTTTAAGGTCAAATCTTCCATATTCAACAGCATATACATACATCTACCTCCATTGATTCTAGTGCCCAATGGAAGCTTATCATCACTGTTATATTTAGTCAATGAGAGCACCGAAGAGTGGGGACTCTAGCATCAAAAATGTAAGGGTGAAATCCTATTTTGTTATTGCTTTCAAATTTGGAGATATAAGGGTTATAAACTAATGTATAAAATTTAGTTTAGTGAAAGCAAAGCTATAAGGGATAACTTACCAAATTAAAATAATATTTGCATCTCAACCTAGGAGAAATAAGGAATTCAACTTGGATTAATATATTTGATATTTTGCAAATATTATTAATTTTCTAATTTTCCAAATTTGGGAGTGATAAGGGTTACAACATCAAACTAGTTCTTTGGAAATTAGAAATTAAAACATAAGGGTCATAAAAGAGGTTATTAAATATATTTGTTTTGTAGGTAAAAATTATTAAGTGTGGGGTTTAAATGGGCCCCAAACCCAAGTACATAAATTGGTAGCTAAACCTATAGCATAATATAATAGAGACCTACATATTGTCCATCAACAACCTGTACAAACAGTTCCAAACAGTAGCAAAGAAGGTTGGATGGAACTTTGATATCAGATAAACAAAATATAGTATGAGCAGTACCCACACAAGGGTTGCTTAAGAGAAGTAACTATATGAAAAACTTGTAAAGGAGCTATGAAGAAAACCCACACAAGAGAAGCTCGCAAAAGATCCATAAAAACTATAATAGACACCTGTACATAAATAAAAATCATGCTAAAAAAGTACCATGTAGGGGAACTATAGACTATAATTCAAATCCCATATAGGGGATCAAAATACCAAAAAAAGAGAGATCCAACATGAGAACAAATATAGTACTCAATAGACCCAAACCTAAACCTTTGTAACATCTTCATTTGTAGGAGCATCTCTAGGATGGTTCAGGAGTAGCACCTTAAGAGGCTCATTGATCTTATCCATGGCATTGATAATGTTTCTGATGATGGTAACATGGATTGTGTTGCGAGTAGTAATGCAAGGATAATCACTATATTCATCCAAAATGTGGTAAGGGGAGATTTGACTAGTATCAACCCTTTATTTCTTAAGCTGGTTTGATCTCCTAAATTGAGGTAGATGAAGCTTCAGTGATATATTTCTTAGATCCTTTGAACTTGCTTAGAAATGGAATGAAACCATGAGCTTCCAAAAATGTGTGAGATAGGGGATCAAGCTAAAGGGTAGATGGCTCAAGCAAGGCCATGTTGGAAAGATTGAGGAGAAATAAAGACCCTAGAAGCTTCTTACTATTAGGATACACAACGATGAACAAAACCATATGGTGATGGACTGACACAGACTAGGGATGTAAATATAGAAAATTTTGGCACCATAGATGCCCTTTTTGAAAGTTGAGTTGGTGTGATTGACAGGCCACATAATAATTCTCCTTAGGGAATCGATATGAAAAAAATAGACATGGCACAGGACAGACTTCACACATGATAGGGCTGGGAAAGGATTGGGAGTGCCAAATGACTGAAAAAATGAATCTCAAAATTCACAAGACATAAAATTAAGCATATCGAGACTTGACACATATTGACATTGTTAGATAACATCCAATTGCACAACCTAGACCTACTCAGGGACTTGACATGCTTGGAAAATACAACCATGAGGTAAACCCACTGATAGGTCCTATCTTGGGACATTATATACTTCATAGAAGGGAAACAGGAGAACCAAAATCCAAAACTAATAGCAAGATAGATAGTCACACTAATCAAAAAATTTCCACCATAAGAACTAGAACCAATTAAACACATCATGCTAAAAGGGTAGAGTAAAAATTAGAGAAGTTGATCTTCCAAAACCTGTGATCACATATTTTAAACCAAATAATTATTAGTAGCATTTAACAAATTTTGGGGAAAGCTTTCTTTCCAAATGGATAGAGATTTATGGATAACTCCCCAATTGGAAATAATATTTGCAGGTTTGTTAACTTTGCGATACACATGGTTGATAGAGATATCATTGAAATTTTGAGACAACTTCTTAGATTCCTAAACAATAGTTCTAATATTCCAAGAGGACACCTTGTTGTTTTTAAGAGCACTTATAATGTTCAAAGAATCTCCATTAATTAAAATGTTGCCTTTATAATCCTTGAGAAGATCTAGCCCTCTCCATAGTGCATGACCTTTAGTAAAATGATTAGTTTGGCACCCCAGATACTTAGCATAAGCCATAATAACTTGTCCACTGCTATCTCTGACTAGGCCACCTGCACAAGCATCCCCTGGGTTTCATTTGGAGGAACCATCAAAGTTAAGTTTCAACCACTCACTTGGGGGAGGAATCCAATGGGCACCCACTCTGGGATGGGGGGTTGGTAAAATAGAACTAGAATTGTAGGGAATATTTAAAGAAGAGAATATAATAGACTTCAATCTAGAATCAAGTGGTTTGGAATAAGGGAAGAGTTGGGAATTATTGATAGCAAAGGCAATAGCTTTATTGGTAATAGATATGGGATCCATAAATGAGGAAGAAAAAACCCTGTTGTTTCTTTCAAGCCATAATTACCATAAGATATGGTGAAGTTTCATTTTCCATAAAGAAGATAATCTAATATTTTTGAAGGAGCAGGCCATTGGGTGAAAATGTGACTCAATAAATTAGGAGGAACCCAAGAGATATGAAAAGTAAACATAACATTATCCAAAGCTATCTTGGAGAAAGGGCACTCGAGAAGGAAGTGATTGGTATATTCCCAGACATTCATGCACAAATAGCATATTTTGGGGAGAGACATACCCCTTTTCATAATATTATCAATCGTTAGAATATTATTTTGAATGGCCAACTAGCTAAAATGAGCAACTTTCAGTATGAGGTATTTAATACACACTCGATCATAAGGGATATGGACCACTTGATAATCGATAGTCGGATCATGAGCAGATTTAACAATGAACAACCTAGAATCAATTTCTTTCCAAAAATGTGAGTCAAGGGAATTACCAATGGGGATGACTATTGCATTTAGGATGGTTTTGAGAACTTCTGAGGTAGCAGAGATTTGACCATTAGCACATGGAATATGGAAATATTTCCAAGACTTAGAATCCAATGAAATATCAATGAAATCTTCAACCTTGTTACCAATTAATGTATCCAAGAAATATTGTAAGACAATAATTTTATTGTTCTCTAAAAGTGGTTGATTAGAAATCCACCTGTCAGTCCAAAA
This sequence comes from Wollemia nobilis, assembly GCA_028583015.1. Lineage (NCBI taxonomy): Eukaryota > Viridiplantae > Streptophyta > Pinopsida > Araucariales > Araucariaceae > Wollemia > Wollemia nobilis. Next base: position 2,868,697 of record JAQPPZ010013509.1, on the reverse strand, counting down.
ATTAATTTTACTCCCTGTACCTAGTTTCCACCTTATCACCTTCTAAATTAGAGATATGTTTTGGGTAATTGATTTCCAAAAAGTAGACCCATCTCTGGGAATATCATCATTCAGGAAACAATAGTTTTGAAGATATTTTATATTGACAATTGAGACCCATTCAAGGTTGTTGTTGGTGAAAACCTTCCATGCTTGCCTGGATAACAAGGTTATGTTTATATTACAAAATCTTTGGAGCCCCAATCCCCCCTGAATTTTTGGGGAGCACACCTTGTCCCAACTGACCAGATGAAATATTTTCCTATCCTCGGCACCTGCCCACAAAAATATTTTTTGGATTTGCTCAATTTTCATGCAGACAACAGCAGGAACTTTGAATATGGACATGAAATAAATAGGAACACTTTTGAGACAAGCCATTGTCAGGGTATCTTTGGCTACTTGAGAGAGGAGGGTCCCTTTCCAACCTGCAAGTTTTTAGTTAATCCTCTCAATAACATTACTCCACATGTATTCCTTCAAAGCACTGGTGAAAAGAGGGAGACCCAAATATTTAGTAGGTAACCAAGATATAACAAATTGAAAAATGTGTGCAATATTTGCTTCTCTCTTGGGGAGTGTTAATAAAATAGGTTGTGCTTTTAATATAATTTATTTTGCTATTAATTAAATATTTATTGTTAAAGTTGGAAATTATATTTTTACTTATCTTTAAACTTCTCAAAAAGGAAAAAATGATTTCAACATTAAAACCTCTTGAAAAATGGAAAAGTGCTTAGTAATTAGGAGAAATAAGGTGTTAAATAAATTGATTTTTGACTGTACAAAATCAATCATAAAATTGAACTTTATCTTTACAAAAAAGTACTATATCATACTCCAAACACATTAGGGAGTTATATGGCATTTTACAAAACTTGATCAAAGGTAGTCAAATTGGGAAGATATAAGCTTTATTCAAAACCTAAAATTAGGTGTTCATACTCTCATTACTAGGGAGACATAAGGAAGCCTACAAATCAAAAGGTTTCATAAAATAAAGATTATATACTTAAGGAGCACATATTCTAAGACTAATAATGTCTACTTCTATTGATAAGTGCTTCAGAAAGCAAAAAGCAAATACCATAAAACTTGGAATCATGAATCTTCTCATGAAATCTAAAGGAAGGTTAGATCTAGCTTCAAAAATAATCCATAGTGAATCTTTAGAAGATAATTTTGATACTTTGGAATATTATCTTCAAAATCAACTCGATGAAGCAATTGCCAATGGGAAAAGTGATATTTTACTTCCATTAGACTTTGCAAGCATATTATAAAAATGGCAGTGCTCACATATAAACACTACAAGGTATAAAATGAAGAGTAGAAAGGATTGATAGAATTACTCAAAAAGAAGTCAGAACTTGATGAATCATATCTAGAAAAAAATTTCAATCCTCATGCAACATCAACACTTCATTTAATACTAACTCAAAGTCTTATCATGATGCCTTAAGTGATTGTTTAGGAACTTTTGTACAAATTCAAAATAGAAATGAAGAACCATCTTCATAAGAACTAGGGAGCAGCTCAACCTCCTATGAGAACATATAAACTAGAATCAAACGTAAAGCTAGGGATGAAGAATAAAATGCAGTGGAAGAGGAACCAGATCAAGACTACTCTGAACAAGCAGATAAAGGATGAATAAAATGCAAATTCAACTAAAATAATAAGGCTCAGCTCCAGCTCACTCTGCATCTAATTAAGATACAATTTGTGTACTAAACTTAAACAAAGAATACATAGAATCAATCCAAAACCCAATAAGAAGATGAAGATCCATTTGAAGACTAAAAGTCTTGAATACCCAAATAATATAATACAGGGGGGCGTTAGAAATAGTTTATATTTCATCATTTAAATTATGTAAATGTATCTTCAAAGGTACATACTTAGGACATTATATTACTTTAGGGGGGAGTTATTTAGTTACTTTATGCAATGTAATAAATGCACAAGTGACAATGTGCAAGTTGTAAATGTGCAAGGTATCACTTGTACAACTAGATAGAGTGTTGGCCAAGTATCCTATTTTACCTATATAAGTATGGCCTCATTGCTAGTATAGGAAGCAATGGGAGTGTTGGTGACACAATAGCTTAGGGATATTAGTAGGTAGTTTAGTTCTATGTGGATCACCATCCATTGGTGATGGATGCAATGTAGTCCAGTAGCTTTATTGATGGAGTGTTCATTTCCTCTATAGCTACATTGTATTCATTTATGTAAAATTTATGTTTATTTCATATCTCAATCATATTACAAATTTACTTTCTTTCATATTATTTTGCATCTTGTGATTGTTATCTCCTTTGGATATTGTATCAAAAGCTAATATTTCCTACTCATTTTTTCCTCTAAAACTCTTATAAATAAGGTTCTGGATTCCCTTCTTGATCCCAACAAGTTTTTTTGAGATTCCAATTCTTGACTTGCTCATTGTTCATGCTAACAAGTGCTCATCTACTCTAAATTGCTATTTTTGTTATTTTGTGCTTTGATGGTGGCTACCCTTGGGGATTGAGTGGAGGAGTCTTGATGACTAGATAGATCAACCTTCTTATATTTCTTCATCCACCTCTTAATTTCTTCTTAACCTCTCCATCAGCTCATCATTTTTGGTGTTCATGTTAGTTGCTTTTCAAATTTGTTTTTCGTTGTTTTGTGCCTCATTTTTTGTTGTTTCAAGGCCCAAAAAAGGAATCTAAACCAGATTCATGCTCCATCCTTATAGGGCATGAATTTGATAAACCAAATAGTTATCCCCCTTTACAAGGTGTAAATTTGATAAATTATGGCTTGGGGGCAAGTTTCGCACCAAAAAATCCTAATTCGCATCTTGCATTTTAGCATTCTATTATATTAATTTTGTTTGCATTTTATTTCATTGTTACATATCTATTTCACTCTATTTATGCATGTTCCAAATTTCAAATATCAATTTTAATTTCAAATGGTCAACTAAAATTACCAAGGAGGCTTGATTTTTGCACCTTTAAGCTCAGTCATAAAGCAACCTAAGTAGGTCCCCAAATACTGATAAAATTTTGTAGGGTTTGTGAAGTTATTTTATATGTCTAAAGCTATTGAATATTTTGCACACAATATAAAGCTAGTATCAACCACCAAATCATATAAGTAGCCTAATATATCTTTAGGTTGTTTGGTGTTTTCTCTTATTTATTTTTGAAATACCTAGATTACAAATAAAGGAAAAACATGTGATTGAATTTCTAGGTATTTGAAAGAATAAAGATATATAGTTTGCATCTATGTTTTTAATATTGTTTATGCATTTCCCTTGGACCCTTGCTCAAAGGTTTTGTTTTGCAATCCTAGGTTTAGGTATCATTGAATTACAAAATCATACTGGGATTAGCTCTTGTCTTGCATCTTTTATGTCTTGCATTGTTCTTTAATTTTCATACCTTAGTTTAGAAAGGTAAAATAATAGGTGCATGATTAATTGACACATAAAATATTTCCACCTTGTACTTGGATAAAGTCATAGAACTATTCTTGGTAAACCCATCCTATCATGTCCTTGAGTGTAGATAATATAACACACCCCCACGGTTCACCTCAGCTCCTAGTGGATCCAATCGATAATCATGTGGCAAGGCAGTTTCCCCCCTCTACAATCCCATCCAGGAACATGTGGTGGCCATGTGCATGAAAAAAGAGGTATGCAAGAGGGAATTAAAGGAAACATCCACTAGTGGTTGCAAATATTGACTTTTATGATTAAGCCTATCAAAACCAATCACATGCCAGCCACAACCATAGCCCACCATATGTGTGAGCCTATCCTATCCACCTACACTAATCAAGGAGGCCATGTTTTATATGGTAGTAAAGTGATGCATTCTAGAAGTAGCACAATAGAATATTTATGGTATAGCCAACCCAACAAAACAACAAAGAGCTCAACCATCTACACTAATTAATTCAAAGGCCCTAAATTTTTCAACATTTATGGCCCTACATCCATAGACCTCAAAGCTATCGTTGCATCGATTGTAGAAGGATTTTTGGTTGTAGCAATAGAGGATATTTGAATACCTTTTATGTAGATCTTTTGAGGGAAGGCACCCTTCTCTTAGCTTATAAGTAGACCCACTTTTATTGTAAAAGGCATCAAATTTTATTTTCTCATGCCCAATACTCAGCCTTATAGGCTCTTCATTCAACCCTTCTTTCCTACTATAACAAGGTTTTCATGAGCCTTTTCTCATGCCTAGGGAGCATTGAACCCTCCAAGCCTTATTTTCTTGTAATTATTTTAGCAAGCTAATGGAACTCATGAGTCATTTATGTCCTCCTTATCTTGATTTGTCTCAATTCCTAGAGATGTTTTTTGCTTAGTTGTGTTCACTAGACATAGGTGACATTTTTTTGTTCAATTGCCACTTGTTGTAGTAAAAAATAGGGGGTTGTTTTTAATTATTTGGCACATTGCATTAATATATTAAGGATTTACTTTTTTGCACATTCAGTTTATTCTTTATTTACTTTCATTATAATTCTCTTTTTTTGGCTACCCACAACTCGACCTCATCTCATGTAGGTCACTGTGTGTCAAGGAGATACAATTTGATGAGTATTCAACCTCTATTAAAACCCTAGATGTTTTCCTATAGGAAGTCCTTTCCAACCACCTCGTAGTACTTCCTACTATTTCACTCTATGCAATGCACAGGTGCAACACCATCCCCCCTTTTTAGGATGGGATGTGCTCAGATATGACAATAGTTTGTCTAGCATGCTTGATGGGATAAACTTCTATATTTTCCCTACTAAGATTGAAGAAAGTCTAACCATGAGCCTGGTGAAGGTCATAGTCTTTTTTCTTGAAGAGAAGCACCTAAAAAATTCACCTAGTGACTCTGCTCAATGACTCATATTCAAAATATAGACTTTCAAAATTCGTCCAACAAAATATAAACTAATATTCTAATGGAATTTTATATCTCATAATATTTTTGAAGAAAAATATACCTACTAGGAATAACAAATCAATAACTTAGACTAGAGGTAAAAATATTAGAGAAGAACCTTTGCCTCAAAAAATCGAGTATGTCATTCATTCATTCACTAAAATATTTTAGTTCTAAATTTGGTATAATAATTGGAGTGAAGGGGGGTAATCCAAGGCAGAGGTCCTATGGGACAACTACTCAAATAGGTGAATTCTTAATTCTAACAAGGATATTACCCTCAAGCCATCCCCACCATTACAACATCCATATCACTTCTCCTTGGTCATTTGACCTTCCATTCATCTAGCTAGTCTTCCTGCATATCCAAAAAAATGCAAGCCCCATATTGAATAGATGCTAAAGCCAAATTATTTTTTAAAATCATGAGGACCTTCACTAATGATATCACAACCCTCAAAATGCAATTGAATATCCAATTTTTTTCCTACCAAATTAATCCAATGCCTTTATTTCAATAAGGAAACATGGGTTTTTCATAACCCTCAACTAGATACCACAAACCCCCATTCTTAGAAAACAAGAATCTTGATCACCCCTAGACCCTAACTTAATAGATAGTACCTATATTGGTCCTAACTTGCCAAATTCCTACAAGCTCATATATGGACATGGTTGCCACCCAAAACAACTTTTTTGAAGATCCTAATGGCTAGTACTATCTCACTCTAAATATCCTATATTTGACTATTTTTCTAGAATGAAAACCTAGAATAATAAAATATGCTCTTCTGACCATAAAAATTCCCATCCTTTCTAGTCAAAAGGCTTAAAATCAAGTCAAGAATTTATCAACTAGTCTTTGACCATGCCATCAGTTGCTAACTCATCAACCCCAAGAAATGGTTTTTTTTACCTAGAATGAAGTGAAATTATACGCTATGTCAGATGAAGTAGACCCCTCAAATGAGAGGTTCCAAGTTCAATCAGATTATGATATGTGAGCTAAAATGGGGGCCAATAAAAACAAGGAATGCTTAGCTCGATAAAGGCTAGAATTCAAAGAGAAATATAAGATGATCAAATGACCTTTTTGACATATGTGGCATCAAAAAATCAAAGTTGAGGGGCCTTATCAGGGATAAAATTTTCCTCAACCTATGCATTGCTCTTGTTGTGGCTGATCCACAACACACCCCAAAATTGGGGACCCACCTTTTTTGCATGCTTTCAAAGAAGATCTCAGTGACCCAGATGCTAAAAATCAAGAAAAAGGCAAAATTGCACAAGGATGAAAAAGTGTCGCGAAATCGCGACATGTCCGCCATCACGGCGAAAAATGAAAATGTGTCGTGAAATCGCGACATGTTGCTCTGTCGCGACTGAAAATGAAAAAGTGTCACGAAATCGTGACATGTTGCTCCGTCGCGGCCCAGAGAGGAGAGAGAAAGGTAGAATGGAAAGGCGTAGCGAAATCGTGACATGTCACAAAATCGTGGGTCAAACCAGTCAAATAGGGCAAAGCAAAAAAATGTCGTGATATCGTGACAGGAAGCAGCAAACGGGGCATGAAGCAGAAAAGCGTAGCGAAATCGTGACATGTCACAAAATCACGGTCAACGCAGTCAATGGCAGCAGGTGGGTGGAACCATCGCGAAATCGTGACGTGTTTGATTTTCGTGGCTTGCAAATGGGCGGAAGGCATAAAATATAAAATGGTCACGAAATCATGACAAAACCGAGCCAAAGGCGATAAGGCCCAGCAGTGTAGCGAAATCGCGATGAGAACTGACACAAAGCGCATAAGTCGAAAGGCGTCACGAAATCGTGACGCGTCGCGTTTTTGCGGCACGGGTGGATTAAAAGGCCTAAGTGGTAAAATGGTAGCGATTTCGCTATAGTCAGAAAATGAAGCCAAACAAAGCAAAGAGCGTAGCGAAATCGCTACGTGTTCCGATATCGTGGTTCACCTGAATGAAAAGAGTCTAAGGCACAAAGGCATAGCGATATCGCGCAACTTTTGAGGAAACGTTCCAGCCAGACAAAGACGTCACGAAATCGTGACAGAAAGTGAAGACCATGCAGAGGGCAAAAAATGGTAGCGATTTCGTGACACTTTATTGAAAAGAGACTAAGTGCGGAAAACTTGTAGCGAAATCGTGACATGTCGGATTTTCACTGTGCATGAAGGCAAGAAAGGCTATTGACAGAAAAACGTCACGATATCGTGACATGTCTCATTTTCATTGGGCATGAAAGCGGATAAGGTTGTTGGCAAGAAAATGTCGTGATATCGCGACATGTCTTTTGGAAGAAGGAACAAAGTGCATGCATAAAGACGTCATGATTTACATGGGGCCGTTACAGAATGTGCATAGGAAGCGTGAAACACGTGGCATACGGGTGTCAGAGTTGCAGAAGCGTTACATGTAACAGAAAATATCGAACGTTTCGGCATCGAGCATGAATTCAAAGCAACGAAAAGGCGGGAATATGAAACGATGCATTCTGGGAGGTGAAACGAAGCGATGCAGGGAGAAACCAAGAGCCGTGCCAGATAGTATAAAATCAGAAGCGCAGATTGATACGAGGGTTGGAAATTGCTGCTAGCAGAGTTGCAGAGACAAAGGCGACCCGCCATTCTGGACCTGCTGTTGGAGCAATTTCTTTCACTTGTTCTGGATTTGTTAAACCTGGAACATTCTGTCATTGTAATTGATATATCATTTTAATACAGAAATACAGAGAGTTGACATCTCATTGATAAGAAAGAAGGAGTCATTTTGCATGCAAGATTTAATGTTTTATCTTCCCTTTCAGATTTCTAGGCTTCTAGGTGAAGTTTAATGCAAATGTTTTTGGTTGCTTCATGCGAATGCCTAAAATCTGAAATTACAGTAAAAACCCTAGAAACCCGCACCTAGCTTATCAGGATTGTGCGAATTTGCAGATTCAATAGGTTAGGTTGCATGCAGAAAACCTCATTATCTTCGATTTTGTCAAATCGAGATGGCAGCATTCTGGACGTAGTTTAGTTTCATTTTTTTTATTTGCATTTCTTTTATTTCAATCCTTTATTTCATTCTTGTATTTTTATTACCATCATTTAAATAAATAACTAAAAATCCATCAAAGCTCAAGATCAAAATAGATTCATTTCTTAGATTTATTCACTTTGAGTCCATTGCAAATTCAAATTAAAATAAACCATAGTGCCCCTTGTTAACATCCACTTGCAACCCTAAGGTATTCCCAACATTTAAATTGAACAGCATCTTTGGTAAACAAAAAGCCAGCATAACAGGAACCTTGGAGAAATTATTCTGTTATAATTTCTTTGCAAGCAAAGGATTTTGGGACTCAGATCCTACTGGAGAGTGTGCTTTCACAATTGGGTGAAAACACCACTCAACAGATTGGCGCTAGAAGGAGGGCCTGATTGGTTTACTCTATTTTGATTTTCTTACATAAGTAATATCTTTTTGATTTGATTTTGAAATCATCTCTTAAATCTCACAAACGGCTAAACTGCAACATTTGTTTTTTTTATTGCAGGTTTTCTTGGAGATAACCGAGGGTTTCATCAGGCAGGCTGGACCCACCGCGTCGTATTGCGACTAGGTCCCAAACAACTGGGGAAACCATTTTTCATGACCTTACACTCACTGGTACTCCCAAGAATAAAACCAAGCAAGTTGTAAGCTTACCAGTCACAAAAGACCTTTTTGCTCCAGGAACATCGAGTGGACCTACACCAGTGATATCAGTTGCCACTAGTGTACCTATTGTCAGTAATATTTCCACTGCTCTTGTAGGGTTGTCCTCATCGATTTTGAGTCAAATGGCTCAACCTCCAGCAGCTCCTTGGTATGGAGCTAATAATATTCCTTTGAACATTGCAGGGGATATCCATGAAATCCCCAAGAACATAGAAATATTTTTCCCTAAATACAAACCAGATGGCCCAAGAACTATAGAAGAACATATCCAAGCCTATAGGGATGTTTTAATAAGGCTGCAAGTCCAACATGAGGATGTGGCTTGCAGACTTTTCCCCATGAGCTTAGATCCAATAGCATATGAATGGTATATATGCTTACCAACTGGTTCAATCACTTCATGGGCGCAAATGGAGAATGCCTTTGTCAATCAATTTAGGTCACCTTTGGATCCCGCAACCATTTACAATCAATTTATTACATGCAAAAGGGGCCAGGGTGAACCTATCAGAACATTTAATCAGAAATTCCAAAAGTGCTATAATAGAGCAGTTCGGCATTTTGCCATCGATCCTGCAGTGGCTTTGCAAATATATTTTGGGGCATTGGATCCCATGACAGCCATGTTTGCAAGATGAAATCCTCAAGTCACCACGCTCGCTTTAGCCTACAATGAAGCCATGACCATCGAGCAACAAATGACACCACAGGGCTATGGATTTCCCCAGATGCCTATGATGGGACAATATGCTCCATATGGTCAAGCTCCCTTGGCAAATCAGATCATGGCACCGCAAATGCCAAGCATGAATGCCTTCCCATATCAACAACCGTATCCACCAGCACCTGCGTATGCACCCATTCCAATCCAACCAATCACATCCATTCCACTTGTTCTCGCATTTTTGCAGAATAGTCAATCGACTATGCAAGGAACCGACCAAGTTAATTCTCAGGCTATAGTTCCTTTCCCAAATCCAACTCCGATTCAAAGTGTCAATCCATACGGGAATCAAATTCCTCAAAACCCGACCCAAATGTTGAATCAAGACCCCACCAATTATGCAAATCCAACGGGGGTTAACAACAATGTGATTCCACCGAAGGAGATTTATTCGGAGGTCGAAGAGCTCAAGAAGATAGTCCATAAATTGAGCAATGACATGGTTCAAAAATAGAAGTATGAATCCCATGCCCCTCACTCAAATCAAAATTTTAACAATAGAGGGAGACATTGGAACACAAAGCCAAACAATGGGGGAGTACCCGCCCCCATTGCTAATCAACTAGATACTTCTGCAGGACCTAGTCAATCCAATTCCCTTTTGAATCTTTCCGATTTGGCATGGGAAAAGGGGTGTAGGTTGCACAACACAAAAGAACACAATGAGAGGAATTGTCCCGAAATTGCTAGATACACTCATTGTCTTCGAGGCCCAAGTTGATGATTTGGAACTGGTATCAAATGAGGGTCCATCGCAACATCAGGATGATAACATTATGGTGGTGGAAACTTTATATCATCAAGAAGGTGAGAGTGAGGAAGAAGAAGACGAAATTTTGGAACAGGAGGTGCAAGCTTTTCGAGATTTTAGAAAGGGGAATCATGGATACCATTTGAGAAGTAAATCTAAAGCCCCTAAAACCTCATCAACACCTCCAAACAACTCTATTCTTCCTCCGGATACTAAGGCGAGATAATAATCCTCCTCCTCCACTCGGAAGAGAAATGTCTAATGACGTGCGAGAAGACAGTCAAATTCGAAAAACCAAACTATGACATAGTGGAGGATCTAAAGAAGTCCAAATCTAGCCTTTCGTTCTTGGACGCGGCTAGATTGCCTGGCCAAAAGGAGGCGTTGATAAAGGCTCTGAACTCACCTGATCAAATGTGGAAGGGAAAAGGAGTTGAGTCCCATCTGATTTTACGAAAGGAGAGACGGGATGTCCCGCCATTCTTATTGACTCCGAGAATTGCGGGTAAGAATTTGCATAACCGTTTGGTGGACACGGGTGCCACGAGCAACCTCATGCCTTCGGAGATATGTCAAATGCTAGGTCCGCAACTCTGTTTCATCCAAATGCAAGGTCCTGCAATTGGACCGATCGGAGGTAAATGTGGTAGGGACCCTATATGATGTCAAAATTCAATTAAATTTTGAACCCGGGGTCCAGCAGGTTGTCGACATTCTGGTTGTTAATATCCCAAGTAGATATGGAATGCTACTTGCAAGGGATTGGATGAAAACTCTGAATGGCTATTTTTCAACAGATCGCTCACATATGTGGCTACCCTGGAAAGGAATTGCAAATCAAATCGAGTGGAAAATGAACCGAGGCTTAAAGAAATCATAACAAAATTTAACAAGCCGAATGAAGTTCAGTTTTTTGAGCCAGAACTGGGGGTTTATGCACTTGATGTTGAGGAAGCTACTGAAGAGCCTAAAAAGGAAACATGTCATGGTGGCTCTTCTGAGGAAAATGATTGCACATGGTTGCTCAGGTTTGATGGATCAAAATCTAGACAGGGAGCAGGGAGCTGGAGTCGAGCTCATCTGGTCCAGGAGGTAAACCATTATTGGCTGCCTATAGATTGCAATTTCCTTGCACGAACAATGTGGCAGAATACGAAGCATTGATCTTTGGTTTACGTCTAGCATTGAGCAAGCAAGTTAAATGCTTGAAGGTATTGGGAGATTCTGAGCTAGTAGTCAAGCAGATCAAAGGACAGTATACATGCCGTGACAGGAGACTGAGCCTTTATAGAACTAGGGTTATGGACCTCATTGAGGAATTCGACGCATTCAATATAGCCCTTATTTCTAGAAAAGGAAACCGAATAGCAGACTCTCTTGCAATCGTCGCGGGCATGTTAAACCCGGTTGACATAAAAAGGTGTAAAAAGTTCTCCATTGAATTGGTTCCTTGTCCATCAATACCCGATAATGTCAAGAATTTCCAGGTTTTTGAAAATGACAGACACATCTTCAAATTTGTCACGAACTCGGGTATTTTTGAAAATCAGGTGATTGATGAGGAACAAAGGTGGCAAGATGAAACAGAAAATGAAATTGAAACTGCGTATCAATCCAACAAAATACCTAAAGACGTGGTTTCATTGGAAAAAATGTTCGACATGGGATGCAAGACCAAGAAAGGAAAAAGGGTCCCACTCCCCAAAGATGCGTGTGATCTAATTAATCTAGGGAGTGCAGACAATCCAAAGGAGGTGTACATTGCAAAGGCATGTACAGCTGAAGAAAGGAGCAACATAATACAGGCATTGAAGCATTACATAGATTGCATTGCTTGGAATTACAATGAGCTGAAAACATACAACCAAGACATCATCACACATACCATTCCTCTGAAGCCGGACTCCAAGCCTTTTAGGCAAAGACAACGAGTTGTTAACCCGCTATTGGAGCCCTTGATCGAAAAAGAGGTCAAAATATTATTGGAAGCGAAGATCATATTTCCTGTTAGGCACTCAACCAGGGTTGCTAACCTCGTTCCAGTAAGAAAAAAGAGTGGAGAGATTAGGCTGTGCATAGATTTTCGAAATCTTAATAAAGCCTCTCAAAAGGATAATTATCCATTGCCATCAATCGATGAAATTCTACAAACGGTAAATGGATCTGAAATGATGTCCTTTCTTGATGGGTATTCTGGATACAACCAAATTCTTATACATCCAAATGACAGGATGAAAACAGCCTTCACCACCAAGTGGGGGACATTTGCATATAAGAGAATGTCGTTTGGATCTGTTAAATGCTGGTGCAACATTTCAACGCGCCATGGACTATGCATTCAAAGGGCTTATAGGCAAATGTATCATCGTGTATGTGGATGATATTCCAGGTATTCTCAAAGAAGAGAGAAGACCATGTCAAAGATTTGAAGAAAGTGCTCCAAAGATGCGAGAGAACATGGAATTTCCTTAAATCCCAAAAAGTGCATTTTCGGATGTAACAAGAAGGAAAATTGCTTGGTCACATCATTTCAAAAGAGGGAATATCCATCGACCCAGAAAGGATACAAGCTATCCAAAACTTACCTCTCCCGGGTAGTAAAAAAGAATTGAGATCTTTCTTTGGGCAAGTTAATTTTGTGAGGAAGTTTATCTCAAGCTTTGTTGAGATAGCCAAACCTCTGAACAAGATGCTCAAGAAGGATGTAGATGTCAAATGGAACGAGGAAAGTAGGGTGGCCTTTCAGAACATCAAAGATGCCATTTCCGGAGCCCTTGTCCTCATAAGTTCGGACTATTCTAAGCCTTTCTATATTTATGCTTTCGCATCGGAACACTCTTTTGCGAGTGTCTTGACCCAAAAAGGTGAGGATAGTGCAGAAAACCCCATAGCATTTTTAAGTGCCCCTCTAAAAGATGCTCAATTAAGGTATTCCATCCTTGATAAGCAGATGTACGCACTTTTTAAAACGGTAAAAAAATTTAGACATTACATTGTGCACAGCAGAGTTATTGCCATCGTGCCTGACCCTGTTGTTAAGACCATGTTTTTACAGAACGAACTAGGTGAGAAAAGAGGGAAATGGATTTCCACCATCCAAGAATTTGATCTCGAAATCCAACCTATGAAACTAGTTCGAGGACAGGGACTGGTGAAGGCGATCGCTGAAAATAATCCGCAAATAACATGCCAATATTCGAATACAGAATACATTTCTAAGGATGATTGGTATGTTGATATTGTGCAATTTTTATTGAATGGTAAGTGTCCTTCTAATCTGAATTCAACCCAGAGAAGAGCTTTAAGGCTTAAGTCTATCAATTATCTGATGAAATCTGGTGTTCTTTACAGGAAAAATCATGAAGGGATCTACCTGAGATGCCTGAACAAAGAAGAAGCTGCTAAGGTGTTGCAAGAATTTCATGGGAAACATGGAACTGGTCATGGTGCGGCAAATGCTACAGCGCATCAAATCCTGAGAGCAGGATACTACTGGCCCCACATTTTCAAAGATGCACATGCCCATGTGCGATCATGTCACATTTGTCAAGTGGCCGCCAATAGAGAAAGAAATGCAGCCATGCCATTACAACCTGTAGTTGAGATGAGACCCTTTGCACAGTGGGGACTAGATTTTATTGGGGTTATTAACCCAAATTCTTCTGATTCTCATAAATTCATACTGACAGCTACAGATTACTATACAAGGTGGATAGAAGCAATTCCTACTAAACATGCCACCACAGACGTTGTAATAAAATTCCTTGAGGACCACATTATAACAAGATTCGGAATGCCCGATTCTATTGTCAGTGACAATGGTAAAGCTTTTATTTCTACGCAATTTGCAGATTGGGCATATGACAACAAAGTGAGCTTAAAATTTGCATCTAATTATTACCCTCAAGGAAATGGTTTGGCCGAATCTTCAAATAAAAATTTGTTGAACATCATTAAGAAATTGCTGGAAAAGAACCCTCGGGATTGGCACAACCAATTGAAGTTTGCCCTTTGGGCAGATAGGACCAGAGTAAAAGAATCCATAGGGAATACTCCCTATCATTTGGTCTATGGGCAAGACCCGATATTTCCTGCAAATTTGAAGTTGCAAACCTTGCATTTCATACAAGAGTACTTGGGGACAGATGATCAAGTTGAAGCCAGGTTAAGTCATTTGCTGCACCTTGATGAAAAGAGGGAAGAAGCCATGAATCACATGAATAAACACCAGGAAGTTATCAAGAGATGGTTTGATAGAAGGGCTAAAATTAAGTCCTTCAGAATTTCAGATTTGGTATTACTGTGGGACAAAAGACATGAGGAAAAAGGGAATCATCAAAAGTTTGATTGTCTTTGGTTAGGCCCCTATCAGATTTCAGAAATTCTCGGGAAAAATACCTTCAGGCTAAAAACTTTAGAAGGGAAAGATTTTATGTTACCGGTTAATGGGCAGATTTTGAAGCATTATTTTAGCCCTTAGGTTGTAAGAGTTTGATGTTATTCTTTTCGGTTTTGGTGGAGATTTTCAGATTTTGTTTTCATTTTTTTTAGGATTGTTAGTCTAGTTAGGATTTAGGTTGTGGGTTTGATTTCAATTGACATGTTTTGTTTATTTTTATAAAAAAAAAGAATAAAATTGAGATGTCAACTTATGCTTAAGACTAGGAGAATATGAAATATTGGAATTGTCTTGTAAAAGCTCCACAAGTAACACAAACATTTTAAGTTATATCGTTTGAAATTTGTGATGCATGAAGTAGTCGAGTTTTGTATGGCAAATATTTCATTTGCAATTCAAGAGATAATGCATTCATGTTACATCTCACTTTACATATACATTCCATCTTAGTTGCATATGCATCTTAGGTACAAATCATTAAAGTGTGTCAAATCCTCTTAGGGTTGTGTTATAACATAAATGTAAAAAAATCCTAAGGTTGGAAACTGAGTCTTGAGATATCTAGAACCAAGCACATCTTATACATTAAAAAGGATCTTGAGCAAAATGATCAAAACCTAACTTGGAAGAAAAGGTTGGGCGAAAGAAGTATTTCAGGTCTATCCTATTATGCAACATGATCCTTAAAACAGTGGTTTTGACCACTTCCATAAAGCTTAAAGCCTAAAATCGAGTAGTAAGGATAGGGCTAAATCCTCATCGAACTTAGGTTGAGGATCCAATTCCCCAAAGCTTTGATTTGACCTACATGGAGTAGTAAGGATAGGGCATAAATTCTCATCTCGCTTAGGTTGAGAATCTGATTCCCCAAAGCTCTTATGTCTCATTTCATGATAAATCTTGGATTGGAAGGATCGTACTATTTGTCCTCTGCAAAGGATGGGTAGTCATCCCCAAGGTCTAAGCAATAAATTAATATTTTCCATTTTTATCCAAAGCTTGGATTGGAAGGATCGTACTACATGTCCCTAGCAAGGATGGGTAGTCATCCCCAAGGTCCAAGAAGTAAAAAATTAATTTTTCCCATCTCATATTTATATTGGATTGGAAGGATCGTACTACTTGTCCTCTGCAAAGGATGGGTAGTCATCCCCAAGGTCCAAAGAAATGAAGATAAGTCTTGGATTATGGGGTTAGGTATGCCCATGCATGGCAACATGTCTTGTCTAAAAAACAAGACCACCGATTGTCCAAAGGGTTAGACTAGCATGACCATTTCTTCCATAATTGGTTAAATTATTTTGCTCAAAGTGAGGTAATGAATTCTAAATCAGAATAGTAAGGATAGGGTTAAACTCCCATCTCGGTTAGGTTGGGAGTCTGATTCCCCAAAGTTCTGATTTCACATTCACTTGCACATGGGTTCAAGATAGTAGGGACTCATAACCAACTTTGGGATATAATAAAGCAATTCATTAGTGGATCCTAAGAGGGTTTGGCAATCTTGAATGTTTGTGCATGATACTAGAAAGTTTAGGCCTTTACAAGAGCAAAATCTCTAAGCATAGTTATCAGGTTACACAAATCATTCACAATCTCACATATGCACCCATGTAAAACTGACAACGGAATGTTGATCAATTTCAAACGATAGGGAATGAAATTCATTGCACACACCGAGCTAATACTTGATGATTCCGATGATTCATGTACTTCTGATCTTTGGGCATTTGTTTATATTGCTTATGTGCTAACACATGTTTTCATGTTGTATACTTCCAGGTAGGGTTCTCACTAAAATGCTCAGGAGCATTTGACAACAGAGTCGCCATTTGTTGTGGCTGATCCACAACACACCCCAAAATTGGGGACCCACCTTTTTTGCATGCTTTCAAAGAAGATCTCAGTGACCCAGATGCTAAAAATCAAGAAAAAGGCAAAATTGCACAAGGATGAAAAAGTGTCGCGAAATCGCGACATGTTGCGCTGTCGCGGCCGAAAATGAAAAAGTGTCACGAAATCGTGACATGTTGCTCCGTCGCGGCCCAGAGAGGAGAGAGAAAGGTAGAATGGAAAGGCGTAGCGAAATCGTGACATGTCACAAAATCGTGGGTCAAACTAGTCAAATAGGGCAAAGCAAAAAATGGTGATATAGAAGAAGGAAAAGGGCACAAAGAAAAGCGTAGCGAAATCATGACATGTCACAAAATCATGGTCAACGCAGTCAACGACAGCAAGTGGGCGGAACCGTCGTGAAATCGTGACGTGTTTGATTTTCGCGGCTTGCAAATGGGCGGAAGGCATAAAATATAAAATGGTCATGAAATCGTGACAAAATCGAGCCAAAGGCGATAAGGCCCAGCAGTGTAGCGAAATCACGACGAGAACTGACACAAAGCGCATAAGTCGAAAGGCGTCACGAAATCGTGACGCGTCGCGTTTTCGCGGCGTGGGTGGATTAAAAGGCCTAAGTGGTAAAATGGTAGCGATTTCGCTACAATCAAAAAATGAAGCCAAACAAAGCAAAGAGCGTAGCGAAATCGCTACGTGTTCGGTATGTGGTTCAACTGAATGAAAAGAGTTAAGGCAAAAGAATAGCGATATCATGCAACTTTTGAGGAAATGTTCCAGCCAGACAAAGACGTCGTGAAATCATGACAGAAAGTGAAGACCATGCAGAGGGTAGAAAATGGTAGCGATTTCGCGACACTTTATTGAAAAGAGACTAAGTGCGGAAAACTTGTAGCGAAATCGTGACATGTCGAATTTTTGCTGTGCATGAAGGCAAGAAAGGCTACTGACAGAAAAATGTCATGATATCGCGACATGTCACGTTTTCACGACCAAGAAGGTGGACAAGGCTGTTGGCAAGAAAATGTCGCGATATCGTGACATGTCATTGAAAAGGAAAGGATGATAAAAGTCATGATTTACATAGGGCCATTACAGAATGTGCATAGGAAGCATGAAACACGTGGCATACAGGTGTCAGAGTTGCAGAAGCGTTACATGTAACAAAAAATATCGAACGTTTCGGCATCGAGCATGAATTCAAAAGCAACGAAAAGGCGGGAATACGAAACGATGCATTCTAGGAGGTGAAACGAAGCGACGCAAGGAGAAACAAAGAGCCGTACCAGAAAGTATAAAATCAGAAGCGCAGATTGATACGAGGGTTGGAAATTGCTGCTAGCAGAGTTGCAGAGACAAGGGCGACACGCCATTCTGGACCTGCTATTGGAGCAATTTCCTTCACTTGTTCTGGATTTGTTAAACCTGGAACATTCTGTCATTGTAATTGATATATCATTTTAATACAAAAATACAGAGAGTTGACATCTCATTGATAAGAAAGAAGGAGTCATTTTGCATGCAAGATTTAATGTTTTATCTTCCCTTTCAGATTTCTAGGCTTCTAGGTGAAGTTTAATGCAAATGTTTTTGGTTGCTTCATGCGAATGCCTAAAATCTGAAATTACAGTAAAAACCCCAGAAACCCGCACCTAGCTTATCTGGATTGTGCGAATTTGCAGATTCAATAGGTTAGGTTGCATGCAGAAAACCTCATTATCTTCGGTTTTGTCAAATCGAGATGGTAGCACTCTGGACGTAGTTTAGTTTCATTTTTTTTATTTGCATTTCTTTATTTTCAATCCTTTATTTTTATTCCTGCATTTTTATTACCGTCATTTAAATAAATAACTGAAAATCCATCAAAGCTCAAGATCAAAATAGATTTATTTCTTAGATTTATTCACTTTGAGTCCATTGCAAATTCAAATTAAAATAAACCACAGTGCCCCTTGTTAACATCCACTTGCAACCCTAAGGTATTCCCAAGCATTTAAATTGAACAACATCATTGGTAAACAAAGAAGCCAAGCATAACGAGAACCTTGGAGAAATTATTTTGTTATAATTTTTTTGCAAGCAGAGGATTTTGGGACTCAAATCCTAGCGAAGAGTGTGCTTTCACAATTGGGTGAAAACACCACTCAACAGCTCTAAAATAAATACAAGACTTAACTTGAAACCCCATAAATATATCTCCATAAGTAGACCTACTCTATAGGGAAAAGGTCATAAAATGCTGACTACCTCACCAACACTCTTGGAGACCACCTAGAGTAGAAAATATTTAAAGTATGGAGATTAGGTCCCAACTAGGCATCAAAACCAATAGGAATGAGATGATCCATTAGTAAGACATTTCAATTTTGTACATAGTATAAAAAACTCAGCCATTTGATCACAACCCATCCAAGGGTCGATGACGCATCACCTTGACATTAATTATGATGCACCACCCCAAACATAGTGGGTATTTCTCCAATACACATATGAAGATATGTCCGAACTAACAATAAAGAGGCAGTTTCTCAAAATCCATAATGATTAGCACATAGGAATCATGCATCAGACCCAACACTATATGGGAAGCCTCAATGCACCTAAAAAATAGGATCACGCTAGTTTGGGCACTATTATTCCTAATGAAGGTACTACCTAAGGCATTTTTGGCATGTAAAGACATACCAAAGCTTTTTACACCATGATAAAAATATTTGACAATGGTTGGCTAAGCGAAACAATGTTATATAAAATGGGAGATGAATCAAGGCAATTGCATGAAACAAGTATCAAAAGGTGTTCCAAGGAATTCACAAGGAAGTTATTTGCATGGATTACAAGTGCTGAAGTATCAAAAAAATGACTAAGAATATTGACCACATGTACCATAATTGATTCAATTACAATAAAATTCACTATAAAAAATTTTCCAATAGGACTAAAATAAAAAACAATGATGGCTTACCCAATTGGGTGGGTCTATATATAGGGCTACAATCTCCTCTCAATATATCACTAATCCCTAGATAAGAAACCCTTCCATTAGGTTTTGCTTTCATTATAGTTTCTCCTTAATAAAACTAAAGGGAAAGCATTTTGGATAAGGATAGGATGAGAAAACTAATAACCCTTTCCATTTTCCTAGTAGTTGGTGTCGATAAGATGCCTCAAAAATGATAGGGAGCACTTTAAAGGATGATATTAAAGTTCCCTACACCATTAGGGTAATCTAACTTGTTGCACCCAAAAATAGGAGGCTCATAGCCTTTTCAATGTCAACTAAGCCTAATACTTTCAAAGAAAGAGTCCCCTTAGCTAACACCAATAAGGCTTAGAGACTTATATCATTGAAGACCTCCTTCTACAAAATCAGCCCAAGACTTACCCAATATCATGATGCATGGGTAGAAAATCTAGGTCATCTTTCATATGTGGTTTTCTTCATAGACACTATGTCATCAACCGTAAATTCCTCAGGGCTATTGGTCAAGGAATATCAATAGAATTCCCAAGAGTGTGAAGACTAGGAATTATGGATGGGGATAAATTAGTCTAAGGAAGAAGATTCTCTAGACCTTTACATCCCAAATATAATTATCCAATGTAAAGGTCCAAAGGTCGTTTATTAAGGGCATCCATAAGGAATTAAAAATAAGGCAAGAGGTATAATGATGATAAAAACAAAAAATATGCTAGGAAGAGATACTATTCAAGAGAATTCAACTAGTCCTCACATATTTTAGGGTCAATAAATAAGTAGGTCTTGATCATCATAAAATAAACCCCAATTTTTTAAAAGGTATAAAGTCCCAAGGAGGGATAGCTTCCAAATTTTGACTCTACTCCCAATGGACAAGGTAAGAAAATTCTAGATTCACTCCTTTAGTAGGCTGAGTAGCCTTGAGAGGTGATGATGATTGTAGGAAAATTTTCCCTACAACCTTACTTCACTCCAATCTAGACTAGTTGAAAGTGGGACCAACTGAGGCTTCATGATTAGAAGGCACTTTCCACCTATTATCAAAAATATGTTTCTCAACTTCAATCATGAGAAAGGGGCTTCAAGGAAATGTAGGTGAATGAAAATTTGTTCTACTCATTAGATATTCCATCTATGAATAGTGCTACATGAATGCTCAAATCAAGCAAATAAGTGTACCAAGGTTGTAAACCATTGATTTTTAATCCAATAACCTATCCAGTCCTTCTGACCAAAGAGACACCAATGAAGGAGAAAAGGCTCTAATTGAAGCCAAGGAGACACAAAACATCTAATAAAAATCTTGTGAAAGGAAAGAACCAACACCTATGGTGAAGAACCACCATTGGCCGATGGAGGTTCCATCCCATCAGGGACATGTGGAGGTCATGCATGCAAATGAAGAAGCAGGCAAGAGGACATTAAAAGAAACATCTTCTAGTGGCCATAAATCTTGAATTTTGTATATAAGTCTATTTCAACCAATCACATGTTAGCCATAGCTATTACCTATGGGTAATATTGGTCATCACCCACACACACTTTTGGTTGAAAGTGCAAAAGGTTACAACATAAACTAAAACAATAAAGTATGGCAAATGTTGGATGTTTCATATTTAGACTTGCAATGGGTTGATCCTTGAAAGACTAACACTTGATGGAAGGTATTACAAGTAATTTTGGCTAAGTCTCATTAACACAAATATTTTCACCTCATGTGGAGGGGGATAGATCCAAAGAACCCATCCTGCATATGGAAGCAATTAGACGGCCAATTTTGGCCAAGCATTGAAGGCACCAAAAATTTTGTACCTAGCCAAGTCATAAGTGGTTACTAGGAACCCATTGCACAATAGCAAGCAAAAATGGCCAAGTATGAAGACTTCCAAAAAATTTACCTCCTTAGTGGATATGGATGAGTACACAAAACCCATCACCTAGAAGTGAAATGAGCAAAAAGAGAAAATTCGTTGTGTTGGGACTACCAAAAAATATGTCCTTAAATAAGTAGTAGATGGGTAAACCAAATATATCACCCAGTGGTATGTGGAAGAAAATATATTAGAGTTATCCTTGTAGCCAAAAATCCTACACATGGTCAAGCAAAGATGAGGTACCAAAAATCTATCACCTAATAGTGATGAGCAAAAGAGCCAAAATTAGCTAAGTTTGGAGACCGTTGAATTTACTATACCTCTATAAGTAATAGATGGGTACCTAAAACTTTTCACCCATAGAGAGGCAAAAAAGAAGTAATTTTGGCTAATTTTGGAGAGTTCCAAAGAATTTGTACCTCACTAAGAGGGAGATGGGTATAAAAACCCATCACCCGATAGCCAACAACAGAGAAAAATGGCTAAGGGTGGAGGTCACCAAAAAAATATCCCCCTTAGTGGAGATGGATGGGTACACAAAACCCATTATTTTATTGTATATAGAATGTAAAAGGCCACTATTATCTAAGTTCCCCAGCTATAAAAAATTATGCACCCAACCATGAAAGGAAAAGGTACCAAAAATTTGTTGCTCGATAACATGAAGCAAAAAGGAAATAACCAAGTGTTGGAGCCACCAGAGATCATGTACAAGGGGTATAAAAAACCCATCACCTATCACCTATCACCCATAACTCATGTTGGAGTAATCAAATATCATGAAATATATAGATAGAAAAAGCCTATTATTTATCAGCATTTTCCCATCACCTGGTAATTGAACTGAGGTAGAGGTAATTGTTAGTATAATTCAAATAAAATGTAATCATTAGCATGGTACAATTATCTATCAGATAATCTCAATGATCAACCCACTATTTTCTTGGTCCTACGAGTGTGTGATCATGATGGAGGTTATGACCTAATAAAAGTGTCAAAAACTCCAATGAACTAAATGTAAACACGACCACTATGCCTTTGGTTGATGCCTAATCAAGCCACATTAGTAGGCCATAACCAATCAGTTATAACAAACTTGTTATTGAATGCATGTACAAGCTGGTAGATCATCTAATGAAACAACAATCCATGGTTGAGGTAATGATGCCCTAATAATAGAATTCATTATAAAAGGCTATATATACTAGAATGTAAGAAGTTAAAAAGGTCAACTCTTAAGATTTTATAATTTGCATGTATGAAAGCATATTATACTATGAGAAATACAATTGGATTATTATTTAGCCTCTAGTTCAAATCTTTGTGGAACATGTATGTATGAATGGTTGTTTAT
The DNA here is from genome assembly GCA_028583015.1 of Wollemia nobilis. NCBI lineage: Eukaryota > Viridiplantae > Streptophyta > Pinopsida > Araucariales > Araucariaceae > Wollemia > Wollemia nobilis. Next base: position 2,846,060 of record JAQPPZ010013509.1, on the reverse strand, counting down.
TTCTATTATTAGCTAGTTGAACGAGCATATAATTAAGTATGTTATTTGGATTTTTTCTTATGTTCTTTCTCTAGTACTAGAATTTGTAATCAAACAACTCTTCAATTAAATTAAATGTGTTATTCTGTGTTTGACAAAACTAGCTAGTCTATTAGGTAGTTTAGCAGATTTATCATATGTATAAGTTTTCGTATATTATGTAGTTTGTTGCGGATTAACCTATACCATTACAAGTTCTAGATTTAGCTTCCTTTATTTCTTTTAGCACATTTTCTCCCTTATATTTCAGGATTATATAGTTAGGATACAATAGGAACCGGTCTAATTTGAATATTGACCTCTAAAGCCTCATATCCTCAGGGTCATTCAATTTTGGTCAAAGTCTTAGGGTGCATAATTTATACCTAGGCATATTTTCAAACCAAAATTTTTTGGCATGCTCAGTGGGACCCAAATCCCACTATTATGATAGGGTAAATATTTGGTAATACTTTATTTTGATAGATATTCTTTACCTGGTGACTCCATTCAAGAAGAAACATAGTATTATATTTATTTATTTATTTTCAAAGAAATGCTCTAAAAACCTAGCTACTTTGTTGAGTCCAAAGCTATATGATAACATGATAGGCAACTAAAATATCAAAAGAGCCAATATAAGTTTTGGAATAATCTTTTAGTGGGATCAGAGGATAACATTCTATCATATTTTATGAATCATCATCGTATTCAATCCTTATTGAAGATCAAACCAATACCAACCCTACACCTATAGTACCTTTGAATATACAAGCATCAATGGCTTAGAATTTAAATCAAAATTAGAAAATTTACAACTACCCCAATTAGAACCATACAAGACCTCTCAATTTGTACATCCAATATCCAATTCCTCAAAAAGCATTAAAAGCCTTACCAACATATGATGATATTGGGAGAACTGCTTATGAGCACTATCAATATGTTGCATCATTGGCTGCTATACATAACATTTAGGATAAGGATGTTATGATAAGTGTATTACTAATATCACTAAAAGGAAAAATGTTATACTGGTACAGAACCCTATCATATCTCACCATAACTTCATGGGCACAATTGGCTGGAAAATTAGTAAAGGAATTTAATGAACAAGCGGATACATTCTCTCTACTAATACAAAGGCATCTACAAGAGGAAATAATGGATTTCAACATTAGATTTAGCAAGACATGGAAGAGAGTACCTCAGGGTCTTAGGCCAACCAATGAACAAGCAATGTACTACTATTTAAGGGCATTCAACTCAGACTTAGGCATGGTCATAAGGTAATCTAATGTTCTTACATTCTTAGATATTTTTCAAGAAGCATTATAGGTAGAAAATAACCTAATTACAATAGGCAGATTACCTCCAAAGACTGTAATGCCAATATCTATAAAATTTTTCCAACAACAATAACAAGCTCCTACTGTAAACACTTCCTACCCATCTATGAATATGGCTATCAATTTCCCAACATGGCCTATACCACCACTGTATTAGATATTATTAGTACCATATAGTATTCTAACCCTACCAACACCCCATGTTATATTGATATTACTAGCCCTAGATGCTCAAATAATTACCTTGCAAGAAATGACTAATACTATAAAAAATTGGTAAATGAGGTGACTACCATGAAAATAAGTGAATCTAAAAGAAATTTTCAACTATAAGGTTTCTCCATGTGATGAAGGAGCAAACAACTTCCACCAATAGAACCACTAAAAAATCTAGTATATTATATAGTAACAAAGAGGTTGAAACACCTACTTCAAGCTCTAAATCAAACTATTGGTGTTCAACTTGCAATGACCCACATGGTGAGAGATCTTGTATGATGCACAAACATCACATTCAAAAGTTTACCATTGAAAATGTAGAAAGAAATCATAATGGGTAGGTAAATATGTTAAGAAAAATGGATCATAACTTTATGATTCCCTTAGTGGAATAGGTATCGATGTTAACAAGATCAATAAAGAAATCCTTAGTAGTTGATCCTAAAATAATGGATACCTTCTAAGTACCTTTTTAGGCTAAGGAGTAGCCTAAAATGGATATTACTTAGACTTATCTAGTTCAAAAGATAGCTCAACAACATCAAAATGTAACAAAGGAAGGTGAGACTCAAATAAAGGAAGGTGAAACCCAAGAGCAAGCAAGAGATAAACTTAGGTATCCCTACCTTACTTATTGAAAAAGTATTGAGGCAACCCAAGAGTACCAAAAAAATTTAAGGAACCTCCAAAAGAGCAAAGAAAATAGTTTGAAATATTTAGCTTCAATATAGTTTATGAATTGAATAAGACACCTTCCAAAGCCAACATGTGTGATACCCTACTTATTCCAGGGCAGATTGATCTACTGCAGGCTTTACTAAAGTCTATAAATAATAAAGTAAAGCACCATTGTGAGATTAATTTATCTCAAGATAATCCAACTTCTATAATAGGAAAAAATAGGTTATCACCATTTTATTTCTATTAGGATGGAAGGATGGGTGGTACATAAGTGTATGATTGAATCTAGAGTAGATACCATAGTAATTTCCAAATTAGTGTGTGATATAATGGGTATGGAATATATGAGGAGCAGCCATAGTGTACTATAGCTAGATGGCACACCAGTCAAAATAGTAGGGGTAATCAAATATGTTCCCATGGTGTTGCTCAAGATGCCTCAAATCACTGTTATCCAAGAGATTGTGGTAGTAGATCTAGAACCTTACTTTGGGATGTGTTTATCAAGGGAATTCACTACCAAATTGGGTGGTTACCTATCTCTAGACTACTTTCATATGGAAATTCCACATAAAGGTAAAAGGGTTAAGGTGTTCTCTGAAAAACCATCTTACTTTCATATAGAAATTATTGAAGATAAGGATCAACAAGGTGACATAGCCAGGATGATGGTTGAAGAAGTTGACATGATGGATGAAATATTGGATGAATTCCAAATAGAGGATCATTTCTCCTTGTAGAAATTCAATGTCATGATTGAAGTAGAAATTGACATCTATTCAATTACAAATCTAGAAGAAAAGAAAATTGTAGCCCTAGCTAGACAAATTCCTCAATAAAATGAAATTTAGAAGATTTTATTTGATGGGGCAAGATGCAAAAATGATGAGAAAGCAGGCATAGTGTTGATCTCACCATAGAGCAAAAAAGAAATTCTCATACAAACTAACATAGTGTTGCACAAACAATGTAGTAAAATATGAGGTATTGTATTTAGGGTTAAAAAAGGCTAAGAATATAGAAATCAAACAAATTTTGATCTATAGTGATTCATAATTAATAGTTAATTAGGTCATAGAGCCATACACTAGTAAGCAACACTACCTCAAATCTTATAAAATATAGCATAAGATTTATTAGAGAATTTTAAGTCACTAAATATCAAGTCTATCCCTAGAGAGCACAACACTCATGTTGACAGGTTAGCATTTGTGGAAGCTAATTACTACCCAGTGTCTAATGTGATACACAAAAAAATGGTGAGGCCGGTATATAGGTCACATGTTCCTGATAAGGATACCTTTTGGAAAAAATTCTTAAATGATGAGAAAGTATTTGACTTTATAATACATAAAATAAATTGTGCAAACAACCAACTACTAAAGTCTGAAGAGGAAGGTGAGCTAATCTAATTTAAGAATAATCATATCCCAAAAGGATTAATAATATTAGAAATCTTGTTCAATAGCAGTGATCAGCCAACTGGTCATAAAATGGAGATTGATAGCCAGATATATAAAGAGGTATAGATTGATCTTGGAAAAAATTTCAAAGTGGGTGTACATTAATCAGAAGAGGAAGTTACCAAATTTCGGAATTATATACAGAGTTCAATGATATTATAGTATGGACCTACAATAACCTCAAGGTGTAGAACAAGGAGATTATCCAACACACCATTGAACTAACATCAAATGCAAAATCCTGTTTGACAAAATCAATGACCCATCAACCCAAAGATAGAAGCACTGATGAAGAAGGAACTACTAAAGCTGCTAAATGCTAAGAAAATCTACCCCATTAAGAATTCTACATGGGTTACCAACTTTATTTAGGTAAAAAAGAAAATTGGTGATATCTACCTTTGTGTGGACTTTCGGAACCTAAATAAATCATCACTAAAATATCACTACCATCTCCCATAGATTGATCAAATATTACATACTATATATAGGGTGAAGATATTATCTGTACTAGATGGATTCTCTGGTTTTAACCAAGTATTGGTTCACGATTAAGACTAGTACAAGACAACATTCACTTTTTCTAGGGTCATGTATAAAAATTCTATCTAGGCTAGATACGAAGAATACCTAAATAGCTTTGGATTATGATCGTGAACCAAGGATTTTAAAGAAGAGATATATCTATACCATGGTCAAATGGTCAATCTAACCCAAAATCCATGCCATGATCATGATTTCAATCCAAAGGAAGAAAGTAAAAAAACAAGAGTGCAAACAAAATTTTGAGAATGAACGTTTAGCCAGCTAGATTGTGCCTTTACATGCTCATCGTTGGACTCAATCCCGTTCGTCCATTTTTGAGCTTAACATGTTTTTTATTTGAATAACCATAAAACCTTGGATTTTAATTAATAATGAAAACCTTAGGAAAATATTTAATTAATTGAAATAATTAGATTTTAAGCTTTAGCCTTAGATTTAATATATTTTTTTGGACATTTCAATTAATGAGAATATTATCATGAAACCCTTAGTAATAATTTTGATATCTTGGTATTAATATTAATATGGAATTTTAATATCAATTTTAATACTTTGGCATCACCAAAACTGAATAACAAGATCACACAGAACTTGTCCAAAATTGATTAACAAGCTCACACAGAACTTGTCCAAAACTGCTCTAGAAAGCTCACCAAGAACTTGCCCAAATATGCTCTAGCAATATCACCAATAATTTTCCCAAATATTCACTAACAAGCTCACCAAGAACTTGTCCAAATATGCTCTAGAAATATCACCAAGAACTTGCCAAAATCTTCTCTAGCAAGCTCACCAAGAACTTGCTCAAATCTGTCCACAAATCTGTCCTAAAATTGTCCAAAAAGCTGTCCACAAAGCTATCTAACTGTCCCAAAACTGTCCACAAAGGATTTCCCAAAACTGTCCACAAAGGCTATCCCAAAACTATCCACAAAGGCCTTCTCAAAGGCTCAATAAATCATGCTCAAGTAGCACTTAAATCTCATCCACAAATATATCAAGGTAAAGCTCAAATATGAACTCAACAATGAATGGCAATGTACTCTTCAATGGATGACAACAATGATCCACAATGATCTCAACTCAAATCAACTCAAATAAACTCATAGAAGCATAAAGAGAATTGTTAGAGACTCAATATGTTCTAACCTCAATCTTAACTCAACTCAACTGAAATCAATCTCAACTCAACTCAAGTGAAATCATAGAAGCATAAAGAGAATTTTTAGAGACTCAATATGTTCTAATATTAGTCTCAAATCAAATAAGAATTATGGAGTAGTTTGTTTCAAGGAACTTGACCAATCACCTCACACAATCAATTGACTAGGATCAATCAACTCAACTCAACCAATCACCACAAGGGACTATTATTTCTCACAAAAACCCTAGTCCAAGCATGTATCAACCAAATCAAATGTTTCCAAAAATGCTCAACCACAAATCTCACATAACAATGATACTCATGTTCTTTTCAAGTTCTTTCACAACGAACGGGCTTCAACAACTATACTTATAAAACAAGGTTTAAACACAAATCTTAAACCAGAAAACCTTGAAGCATTTAACCAACCACTTTCGAAAAGGAAACCACAATCAATCCTTTTCACTCCAATGATATTTCAGAAATCAACCACCATAAACAATCAATAGGAGAATATGCCCATACCTTTTTGATGCCAAGAAGTTATCCACAAAATCTGCCACACTAAACACAACATTCATTTCCAATCTCAATAAGGGTTAGTGGACTTCAAATAGTAATCACAAGATAAGCATAACTCAATTTACACCTTTTTACTCCAACTTAATAAACACATCCACCAAAGTCCTTTTTAATAAAAACCCTTATAAAAATAATAATCAATAAGGCTCTCAAAAATATTTTATAGCAACTCCTTATTTCTCCTAAATATTCATTTTCAATTTCATGAATATCAAAATAAATCAACAACTCATCCACCTCTGAAATAATAATCACAACCCTTATAAAAATAAATTTTAATTAAAAACATTAATTATTCCTTAACCACCTTATAACTCCTATCCTAGGGCATCAACGAAATTAATTAGAGCAAAACGTAATTACCTCCTCAAGGGGATTTGAACCCCCAAATTGCACACACCACGAGTGCCTTAGCCATGGCTAAGGTTTCCACACGAGCTAGCCACTCGTTCGAAAGGAAAAGGCATGACGTGCCTTAAGTCCTTCCTCCCTTCCACGTAAACCAAAAGCGCTTTGAGCGCTTTCCTTCCAATGCCTTCAAATGCAGTCAAGGAGATTTGAACCTTGACGTAAAGTGCTACCACACACCTTAACAAAAATTCAATTTCCAATGCGTCACTCTGCCCATAATGTCTTGGAATTTTGATCAACCTTGGATTTATTCGTTGTCTCCCTTTTCAAAACAATTTTCACACAAGCTCTCTTCGGATGCTTAGCCAACGATTAACACGAGCAAGGATGAATTTCAAATGAACCTTAGGATCCCCCTTTATATAGTCTTCTCCTCATTTTCGATGACGTAGACGTATTATTGTTTTTCCTTCTTTATTCAAACGTCACCGCTAACTTTAATTTTAATTTTAAAATTTAAATTTAAATTTTAAATAATTAAAATTTAAATTTTAAATAATTAAAATTTAAACTAAATATTTAAAATTAAATATCTCCATCATGGGGCACCTTTTTTGATGAAACGAAAGGCCAACCTTGGTTTTAAGAAAAACCCATTTCAAATATACCATCCATGGTTTTAAATAAAACCTTTTATTTTGCTTGCCTTGGTTTTCACAAAAACCCTAAATTTATCCATGCTTTCCAAAATATCACTTGCCCATCAAAACTCAATGTGATCCATATGACATCAATGATTCATGTGACATAAATGAAAACATAAAATAACTCAAATTGCTAATAAATTGTAGAAAACAGTTGCAAAGAATGAGAGCCACAGAAAGTAAACATTCACTAAACCTGGTAGAAATTTCAATCTCTTGGTGCCTACAAGCTCAACATACATAGCTTCAAAAAGACTCTTCCAAGGCACTTACAGAGATCAAAGGCTGAAATTGCAAATTAAATCCAATAAGAACCATAAAATGCCACATCATCTAAAGCTAGCCAGCCAAAGATAACTATAAAGCCCTAAATTTTTGAGAATTGTAAGGGTCTAAATAGTCACTAAGACCTCATTTAGAAGGGTCATTAGATCCACTATTAGCAATAGACTTTAGCATTTTATTTTATTTGGTAAATTGGTGGATGTTCACACCCCTAACATTGTAATTGAAGAGTTGTATTTGTAATAATTTGTATCAAGCAATTATGAGAATGCAATCCTTGAACATATTTAAGCAATACAAAGTACAAAATTCTTGGTGTAATCTATGCATGATGATGATGGTTGCATTTGAGTTCATTTTAGTATTTTGTACCCTTTTCCTTTGAAAATGGCACCATCTTAGTTTAGATTGTGTGAAATCTAATCAGACTAAGATTGGTTTATTTAAATTTGGCTACTACAATAGATTCCTTGCAAGGCTTCAAGATCACAATGGCTTGTTTTCTTTCTTTTCCTAACCCTTCCTTTTGATTTTCTTTGATAATTGATTAGATTAGAGTAGTTTAGCTTGATATTCTAAAGCTTCTCTTTCATGAATATGCACTTCATTGCTTTAAGTTTTAGAATATCTCTTTAAAGTTATTTCAAGATCATAATCAGAATGTAGCAAGCCTAGAATCATGTTTTTACTTGCATTTTACTATGAATTTTTACAAAGAATAAGACAAAAGAATTGATAATTGTGGTAGATTAAGCTTAAATCATACCCAATGACATGAGTTAATCACTCACCCTTGTAATAGTTACATGTGACCTTGAACATTCCAATTTTTTTTCTTTATTTTCTTCTTTATACTCTAAAATTAAGATTCAACTAGGTTAGATCAACCTTACCAAAACCTTGGGGGAATCAAGAATCCCTTTCAAGAGAGGACATCTTGTCCTGAACATTGGTGTATATTTGCAACTAGGTAGATGTATCACTCGATAGGTCCCCATAAGGGGGTTATTGTATCTTCTAGCAATTTCCTCTAATTTAGCTAGGAGGTAGGAGAGTTTGTGGAAGATTACAAATTATTATCTACTACTAGTGGTTTTGATAGTGACTCAATTTCACTTTCATCTTGGAGTTGTTGATACAATAGTTGAGTGATATTTTCCTTCAAATAAACATGCATATTGCTATCCCAAAAACCTAGAGAGCCAATAACTTTGATTTCCTTAGCATCTTTGCTCATCTCCTCAGATTCCTTTCTTAGAGTAGTAAACAGTTCTTCTCCCTCAAATATTAGCTAAATTTCATGGTAAACTTGATGAGCCACTAGTCTGCATTTCTTTATATATTTTTTGGATTGTTGTTCAATGTAAGGATGCTTCTCCTTGTTTCTTAACACATTTATGATTGCTTGTGCTTCCTCAACTTTACTCATCAGGAACCTCTTGCTTTTATTAAGTTTTTTTTCTAGCCTCTATGAATATCTCGGTAGTTTCATGTAATTTTTCTATGAAATGAGGGAAAGCCTATAGAGTTGCTTCTTTAATATTTTTCTAGTAATGGCTCTTGATCCATCTGAGCCAATATTTTGAGATTTCTAGGCCATGGGGATTTTATCTCTCCAATTTTAGCTCAACTAGAATAGAGGCTAAGGCTTCCTCTTGTTGCAACTTGGCGTTGAGGTCTAGCAACTCTGAATCTTGCTACTACATTGTACCCTGTGCTACTTGTAGCTCTGTTTCTAGTCTCTTGAATTTTATATCCTTTTTCCACAAATCTTAGTTAGAAGGGGAATTATTGAGGATCCTTTTCAACTATTGAATTTGATTTTTAAGAGTGTAATGCTCTATTTTTTTCTTGCTCAACTTCAATAATAGGGCTTCAATATTTTTCTAGGCAATATTCAACTGTCTATATATTTTTATACCCTAAAGAAATCGAGTGTATGCCTCAGTATTAAGAGCCGGAAGTGTCTTTGCCTTCAATATTTTAGATATATCCCAATTGTGCATCTCTAATTCATAATCCTTTGACCTCATTTATGAATTTACTTTATGGAATTTAGGATAGGTATTCACTTTTATCTTTTTTCCTCAATAGGGTCTAGTGTGTCATAGGTCATGGAAACTGCCTCTTCCTCTTTTTTCTATAGTTGTTGTTGTTTCTCATCTTCCATACACTTTTTCTTATTGTATTTCACATTTTGGATGATGGAGAATACTTTCAAAAGTTGCTCCTTAGAGGTAGAGGGTAGAATGGGGATGGTTAGGAATGCAGGCAATGGGGTAATTAGGTAGGATGTCATTGCTTTTATAGACATATTTCCCTATTAAATTCCTTAGTGGCTATAAATTGATGATGGAGGGTTGATCTGTAATGGGTGTGATGGTGATAGAGGAGTGAATGGTGATTCTCATGGAGTGAATGAATGTGACGGAGTGAATGATGGAGATTAACGGCTGATTGATGAGATGAAGGAGTGAATGGTGAAGGAGTGAATGATGAAGGATGAGGTATAGCTGGAATAATTTCTAGTGAAGAAAAATATTTAGGAGATTAAGAAGCAGGTTTAACAAACATACTTTGTCCTTACACTTCATACTCTAGATCCTTTTCTTGGGTTGTTTCAAATATTTTTACCATAGGCTTTCTCCTTTTCACCTCCTTAGCCTCCACTAGTGTGACTACAACTTTAGTCATTTGTACCTCCTACTGCACTTGCTATCTTTTTAGTGCAACTTTTTTTACCTCCAGTTGTAGTTGCTAATTTTTAGCCACAACTCTTTCTTTATCAAAACTTTTAGGACTAGGATGGTCCTTTCATCTCTTTCCTTAGGGGATTGCTTGGATGATTTGAGATGTGTCTCCGATTTACTTCAAAAGGTCTAGGAAGACTTGAACTCATAGCATATATAATAGATTGCACCTCCTTAGATCCTATGGCATATCCTTATACAAATTACTAGTGTTGAGGTAAGGATTCCTGTTTGACTTCAATGTCGTCTACAATGGGAGGATCTTGAAACTATAGCTAGATATCTATCTTCCATTTCTCTTCTTCTTCATCAAATTTGGATAGCTTTTTCATTTTTGAGAATATATTCTTCTTGTGGTCACTTCTCTAGCTAATGTATTGATTATAAAATTTTGAAATGAACTCTCCATTAGACTTATCTAGGAAGACTTTCTTGATATGGTCATGCTCACATCATGAGACCCATAATTCTACTATATTTTTCTCTTTCCACTATAGCTTCTCTTTTATACTATCGATGAACTTTGGGCTAATCGCTTGGTCTTAATTTATCTTTGGGTCAAAAAACCTCTTATTGGATGTCATGTTCTTCATGGTGGTCTCTCTTGCATCACCATATAGTTAAACAGTGCCACCTTGTCATTCACTAGATTTCTAAATCTTTTAATGTTTGCATTTGGCACATGGTCAAATGGAGGTACCTTATTATTTATATTGGATAGCTTCACCTTGAAAATGTAATTTGGGTTATAGTGCCATCTATGGGGCACTATTGGTAGTTATAGGGCAATGATCTTGCCCTCTAAATCATGATATTGCTCTATCTCCATTTTTTTCATGTTGATGTTATCAAATTTTATAGGAAGCTAGAAAATAATTCTTCTTGACTCCAGGGCTGAAATGTTGCTCTATCACATATATCTACTTGCACATTTCTAACCCAAATAGCCAATTAGTGACATGATATGACAATAAATATGACAATTAGGGCTGAAAATCATTCTTCTTGACTCCAGGGCTGAATTGTTCCTTTCTTTAGGAAGAATCAATCTCCTAGTTCCTGCCTATTTTCCATCAATGTGTCTATGGCTTCAGGTATAAGGCAAGGGCATTATCCATAGATTAGAGCAAGAGCAGGTCCCAAAAACTACTTCTTAAACTACATGTATGAGGATATTTCTCTCAAAATATGGATCTAATCCACTATGAGATGCACCAAAACCTTTTCATCCTTCATCTACACATCTATGCTATGTTTTTCTAGGGTCATGTATAAAAATTCTAGCTAGGCTAGATACGAAGAATACCTAAATAGCTTTGGATCATGATCGTGAACCAAGGCTTTTAAAGAAGAGATATCTATATACCATGGTCAAATGGTCAATCTAACCCAAAATCCATGCCACGATCATGATTTCAATCCAAAGTAAGAAAGTAAAAAAACAAGAGTGCAAACACAATTTTGAGAATGAACGTTTAGCCAGCTAGATTGTGCCTTTACATGCTCATCGTTGGACTCAATCCCGTTCGTCCATTTTTGAGCTTAACATGTTTTTTATTTGAATAACCATAAAACCTTGTATTTTAATTAATAATTAAAACCTTAGGCAAATATTTAATTAATTGAAATAATTAGATTTTAAGCTTTAGCCTTAGATTTAATATTTTTTTTTGGACATTTTAATTAATGAGAATATTATCATGAAAACCTTAGTATTAATTTTGATATCTTGGTATTAATATTAAAATGGAATTTTAATATCAATTTTAATACTTTGGCATCAAAAATTTAAAGAGATTTAATACTTTGGCCCTAAAATTAAAAGTGTGAACCTTGGCATTGGATGAAATATTTTTTTAATGAAAATTAAAAACTAAGACCATGGATGAAAACAATTGAAAAAATATATATCCAGATTTAATATAGAATGGTTAAAAAATAAAAATAAAAGAGATAAATGAATAACAAAAAAAAAATATTATAATAATTGAATAGTAAAATTAAATGATAAATAAATATTAATAGTTAAGCATATTACAATTAAATAGATATATTTTCTTTTTGATATTACAATTAAATAGATATTCATCAATCACATATAAATAGTTTTACTGCTAAAATTAGTTTAAGCTAATTTTACTCATCCTCCTATGATTTATAGGTGATAGAACCATAGTAGAAGATAAAACGTTAGACCAGGAAGATGAAGCAAAAATCTTAGAGGCTTCTAAAAAAATCCAATCAACATAATCTACCATTGAGAATTATTGTGAGAATAGGGGATAGCTCAGATTGAAGCTCAACCAATTGATTAACCGTCGCTTCACATTCATACATCTGGAAGCCAAGAAAGCCAAGCAAATTGTGAAGCACACAAGCTTATACTGAGAGGGGGGGTGAATAGTAGAAGACCACTTTTTACTTTATTTCCAAATAAATATCAATTAATTTCCTTAATTTCAATAACCAAATATAGCAGTGTGCATTAATAACTCAGATAACAGGAGTAAGCAAGAGCACAAGTCACTACACACAATTGAGACACAAGATTTAATGTGGTTCCCCCAATGTGGGGTACTCCACCATATAATCTCCTTATAAATTTTCACATAGAAATAAGGATCCTTATCCAATATAATGATTTATTTGATCTGCTCAAATCTAGGCAATAACAAGTTCACACAGAACTTGTCCAAATCTGAATAACAAGATCACACAAAACTTTTCCAAAACTGAATAACAAGTTCACACAGAACTTGTCCAAATCTGAATAATAAGCTCACATAGAACTTGTCCAAAAATGAATAACAAGCTCATAGAGAACTTTCCCAAAACTGAATAACAAGCTCACACAAAACTTGTCCAAAACTGATTAACAAGCTCACACAAAACTTGTCCAAAACTGCTCTAGCAAGCTCACCAAGAACTTGCCCAAATATGCTCTAGCAATATCACCAATAAATTGCCCAAATATTCTCTAACAAGCTCACCAAGAACTTGTCCAAATATGCTCTAGAAATATCACCAAGAACTTGCCCAAATATGTTCTAGCAAGCTCACCAATAACTTGCTCAAATCTGTCCACAAATATGTCCCAAAATTGTCCAAAAATCTGTCCACAAAGCTATCTAAAATTGTCCACAAAGTTATCCCAAAACTATCCACAAAGGCTGTCCCAAAACTGTCCAGAAAGGCTGTCCCAAAACTATCCACAAAGGCCTTCTCAAAGGGTAAATCAATCATGCTCAATTAGCACTCAAATCTCATCCACAAATATATCAAGGCAAAGCTCAAAGATGAACTCAACAATGAATGGCAATGTACTCTTCAATGGATGACAACAATGATCCACAATAATCTCAACTCAACTCAACTCAAATCAATCTCAAGTCAACTCAAGTCAACTCATAGAAGCATAAAGAGAATTTTTAGAGACTCAATATATTCTAATATTAGTCTCAACTCAAATCAGAATTATGGAATAGTTTGTTTCATGGAACTTGACCAATCACCTCACACAATCACTTGACTAGGATCAATCAACTCAACTCAACCAATCACCACAAGGGACTATTATTTCTCACAAAAACCCTAGTCCAAGCATGTATCAACCAACTCAAATGTTTCCAAAAATGCTCAACCACAAATCTCACATAACAATGATACTCATGTTCTTTTCAAGTTCTTTCACAACCAATGGACTTCAACAACTATGCTTATAAAACAAGGTTTAAAAACAAATCTTAAACCATAAAACCTTGAAGCATTTAACCAACCACTTTCGAAAAGGAAACCACAATCAATCCTTTTCACGCCAATGGTATTTAAAAAATCAACCACCATAAACAATCAATAGGAGAATATGCCCATACCTTTTTGATGCCAAGAAGTTATCCACAAAATCTGCCACACTAAACACAACTTTCATTTCCAATATCAATAAGGGTTATTGGACTTCAAATAGTAATCACAAGATAAGCATAACTCAATTTACACCTTTTTACTCCAACTTAATAAACACATCCACCAAAGTCCTTTTTAATAAAAACCCTTATAAAAAATAATAATCAATAAGGCTCTCAAAAATATTTTATAACAACTCCTTATTTCTCCTAAATATTCATTTTCAATTTCATGAATATCAAAATAAATCAACAACTCATCCACCTCTGAAATAATAATCACAGCCCTTATAAAAATAAAGTTTAATTAAAAACTTTAATTATTCCTTAACCACCTTATAACTCCTATCCTAGGGCATCAACGAAATTAATTAGAGCAAAACGTAATTACCTCCTCAAGGGGATTCGAACCCCCAACTTGCACACACCATGAGCACCTTAGCCACGGCTAAGGTTACCACATGAGCTAGCCGCTCGTTCGAAAGGAAAAGGCATGACGTGCCTTAAGTCCTTCCTCCCTTCCACGTAAACCAAAAGCGCTTTAAGCGCTTTCCTTCCAATGCCTTCAAATGCAGTCAAGGAGATTTGAACCTTGACGTAAAGCGCTACCACACACCTTAACAAAAAACCAATTGCCAATGTGCCACTCTGCCCATAATGTCTTGGAATTTTGATCAACCTTGGATTTATTCGCTATCTCCCTTTTCAAAACAATTTTCGCATGAGCTCTCTTTGGATGCTTAGCCAACGATTAACACGAGCAAGGATGAATTTCAAATGAACCTTAGGATCCCCATTTATATAGTCTTCTCATTTTTGATGACGTCGGAGTATTATTGATTTTCCCTCTTTCTTCAAACGTCATCGCTAACTTTAATTTTAATTTTAAAATTAAAATATAAAATTTAAATAATTAAAATTTAAACTAAATATTTAAAATTAAATATCTCCATCACCGGGGCACCTTTTTGATGAAACGAAAGGCCAACCTGGGTTTTAAGAAAAACCCATTTCAAATCTACCATCCATGGTTTTAAATAAAACCTTTTATTTTGCTTGCCTTGGTTTTCACAAAAACCCTGAATTTATCCATGCTTTCCAAAATATCACTTACCCATCAAAACTCAATGTGATCCATATGACATCAATGATTCATGTGACATCAATGAAAACATAAAATAACTCAAATTGCAAATAAATTGTAGAAACCAGTTGCAAATAATGAGAGCCAAAGAAAGAAAACATTCACTAAACCTGGTAGAAATTTCAATCTCTTGGTGCCTACAAGCTCAACATACATAGCTTCAAAAAGACTCTTCCAAGGCAATTACAGAGATCAAAGGCTGAAATTGCAAATCAAATCCAATAAGAACCATAAAATTCAACATCATCTAAAGCTAGCTAGCCAAATATAACTATAAAGCCCTAAATTTTTTAGAATTGTAAGGCTATAAATAGTCACTAAGACCTCATTTAGAAGGGTCATCAGATCCACTATTAGCAATAGACTTTAGCATTTTATTTTATTTGGTAAATTGGTGGATGTTCACACCCCTAACATTGTAATTGAAGAGTTGTATTTGTAATAATTTGTATCAAGCAATTATGAGAATGCAATCCTTGAACATCTTTAAACAATACAAAGTACTAAATTCTTGGTGTAATCTATGCATGATGATGATGGTTGCATTTGAGTTCATTTTAGTATTTTGTACCCTTTCCCTTTGAAAATGGCACCATCTTAGTTTATATTATGTGAAATCTAATCAAACTAAGACTGGTTTATTTAGAGTTGGCTACTACAATAGATTCCTTGCAAGGCTTCAAGATCACAATGGCTTGTTTTCTTTCTTTTCCTAACCCTTCCTTTTGATTTTCTTTGATAATTGATTAGATTAGAGTAGTTTAGCTTGATATTCTAAAGCTTATCTTTCATGAATATGCACTTCATTGCTTTAATTTTTAGAATATCTCTTTAAAGTTCTTTCAAGATCATAATCAGAATTTAGCAAGCCTAGAATCATGTTTTTACTTGCATTTTACTATGAATTTTTACAAAGAATAGGACAAAATAATTGATAATTGTGGTAGATTAAGCTTAAATCATACCCAATGACATGTGTTAATCACTAACCCTTGTAATAGTTACATGTGACCTTGAACATTACAAATTTTTTTCTTTATTTTCTTCTTTATACTCTAAAATTAAGAGTCAACTAGGTTAGATCAACCTTAGCAAAACCTTGGGGGAATCAAGAATCCCTTTCAAGAGAGGACATATTGTCCTGAACATTGGTGTATATTTGCAACTAGGTAGATGTATCACTCGACAGGTTCCCATAAGGGGGGTATTGTATCTTCTAGCCATTCCCTCTAATTTAGCTAGGAGGTAGAAAATTTTGTGGAAGATTACAAATTATTATCTACTACTAGTGGTTCTGATAGTGACTCAATTTCACTTTCATATTGGAGTTGAGTGATCTCTTCCTTCAGATAAACATGCATATTGCTATCCCAAAAACCTGGAGAGCCAATAACTTTGATTTCCTTAGCATCTTTGCTCATCTCCTTAGATTCCTTTCTTAGAGTAGTAAACATTTCTTCTCCCTCAAATATTAGCTAAATTTCATGGTAAACTTGATGAGCCACTAGTCTTCATTTCTTTATATATTTTTTGGATTGTTGTTCAATGTAAGGATGCTTCTCCTTGTTTCTTAACACATTTATGATTGCTTGTCCTTCCTCAACTTTACTCATCAGGAACCTCTTGCTTTTATTAAGTTTTTTTCTAGCTTCTATGAATATCTCGGTAGTTTCATGTAATTTTTCTATGAAATGAGGGAAAGCCTATAGAGTCGCTTCTTTAATATTTTTCCAATAATGGCTCTTGATCCATCTGAGCCAATATTTTGAGATTTCTAGGCCATGGGGCTTTTATCTCTCCTATTTTAGCTCAACTAGAATAGAGGCTAAGGCTTCCTCTTGTTGCAACTTGGTGTTGAGGTCTAGCAACTCTGAATCTTGCTACTACATTGTACCCTATGCTACTTGTAGCTCTATTTCTAGTCTCTTGAATTTTATATCCTTTTTCCACAATTCTTATTTAGAAGGAGCATTATTGAGGATCCTTTTCAACTCTCGAATCTGATTTTTAAGAGCGTAATGCTCTATTTTTTTCTTTCTCAACTTCAATAATAGGGCTTCAATATTTTTCTAGGCAATATTCAACTATCTATCTATTTTTCTACCCTAAAGAAATCGAGTGTATGACTCAGTATAGAGAGCCCGAAGTGTCTTTGCCTTCAATATTTTAGATATATCCCAACTGTGCATCTCTAATTCATAATACTTTGACCTCATTTATGAAGCTACTTTATGGACTTTAGGATATGTATTCACTTTTACCTTCTTTTCCTCAATAGGGTCTAGTGTGTCATAGGTCATGGAAACTACCTCTTCCTCTTTTTTCTATAGTTGTTGTTGTTGCTCATCTTCCATACAATTTTGCTTTTTGTCTTTCACATTTTGGATGATGGATAATGCTTTCAAAAGTGGCTCCATAGAGGTAGAGGGTAGAATGAGGATGGTTAGGAATATAGGCAATGGGATAATTAGGTAGGATGTCATTGCTTTTATAGAGGTATTTCCCTATTGCATTCCTTAGTGGCTATAACTTGATGATGGAGGGTTGATCTGTAATGGGTGTGATGGTGATAGAGGAGTAAATGGTGATGATCATGGAGTGAATGATGGAGATTAACAGCTGAATGATGATGTGAAGGAGTGAATGATGAAGGATGAGGTATAGCTGGAATAATTTCTAGTGAAGAAAAAGATTTACGAGATTAAGAAGCAAGTTTAACAAACATACTTTGTCCTTGCACTTCATACTTTAGATCCTTTGATTGGGTTGTTTCAAATATTTTTACCATAGGCTTTCTCCTTTTCACCTCCTTAGCCTCCACTAGTGTGACTACAACTTTAGTCCTTTGTACCTCCTACTGCACTTGCTATATTTTGAGTGCAACTTTGTTTACCTCCAGTTGTAGTTGCTAATTTTTAGCCACAACTCTTTCTTTATCAAAACTTTTAGGACTAGGATGGTCCTTTCATCTCTTTCCTTAGGGGATTGCTTGGGTGATCCGAGATGTATCTTTGATTTACTTTGAAAGGTCTAGGAACACTTGAACTCATAGAATATATAATAGATTGCACCTCCTTAGATCCTATGGCATATCCTTATACAAATTACTAATGTTGAGGTAAGGATTCCTCTTTTACTTCAATGTCGTCTACAATGGGAGGATCTTGAAACTATAGCTAGATATCTATCTTCCATTTCTCTTCTTCTTCTTCTTCATCAAATTTGGATAGCCTTTTCATTTTTGAGAATATCTTCTTCTTGTGAGTCCCTTCTCTAGCTAATGTATTGATTATAAAATTTTGAAATGAATTCTCCGTTAGACTTATCTAGGAAGACTTTCTTGATATGGTCATGCTCACATCATGAGACCCATAATTCTACTATATTGTGCTCTTTCCACTATAGCTTATCTTTTATACTATAGATGAACTTTGGGCTAATCGCTTGGTCTTAATTTATCTTTGGGTCAAAAAACCTCTTATTGGATGCCATGTTATTCATGGTGGTCTCTCTTGCATCACCATATAGTTAAACAGTGCCACCTTGTCATTCACTAGATTTCTACATATTTTAATGTTTACATTTTGCACATGGTCAAATGGATGTGCCTTATTATTTATATTGGATAGCTTCACCTTGAAAATGTAATTTGGGTTATAGTTCCATCTATGGGGCACTATTGGTAGCTATAGGGCAATGAGCTTACCCTAAAAATCATGATATTGCTCTATCTCCCTTTTTTTCATGTTGATGTTATCAAATTTTATAGGAAGATAGAAAATCAGTCTTCTTGACTCCAGGGCTGAAATGTTGCTCTATCACATATATCTACTTGCACATTTCTAACCCAAAGAGCCAATTAGTGACATGATATGACAATAAATATGGATTTCTTGGGAATCCATATAGCTTGATAATTGTTCCTTTATTTAGGAAGAATCAATCTCCTAGTTCCTACCTATTTTCCATCAATGTGTCTATGGCTTCATGTATAAGACAAGGGCATTATCCATAGATTAGAGCAAGGGCAAGTCCCAAAAAATACTTCTTAAAATCCATGTATGAGGATATTTCTCTCAAAATATGGATCTAATCCACTACAAGATGCACAAAAACCTTTTCATCCTTCATCTACACATCTATGCTATGTTTCTCTAGGGTCATGTATAAAAATTCTAGCTAGGCTAGATACGAAGAATACCTAAATAGCTTTGGATCATGATCGTGAACCAAGGATTTTAAAGAAGAGATATCTCTATACCATCAAATGGTCAATCTAACCCAAACTCCATGCCACGATCATGATTTCAATCCAAAGGAAGAAAGTAAAAAAACAAGAGTGCAAACACAATTTTGAGAATGAACGTTTAGCCAACTAGATTGTGCCTTTACATGCTCATCGTTGGACTAAATCCCGTTCGTCCATTTTTGAGCTTAACATGTTTTTTATTTGAGCTTAAATTATTCCTTAACCACCTTATAACTCCTATTCTAGGGCATTAACGAAATTAATTAGAGCAAAACGTAATTACCTCCTCAAGGGGATTCGAACCTCCAACTTTCACACACCACGAGCGCCTTAGCCATGGCTAAGGTTGCCACATGAGCTAGACGCTCATTCGAAAGGAAAAGACATGACGTGCCTTAATTCCTTCCTCCCTTCCATGCAAACCAAAAGCTCTTTGAGCGCTTTCCTTCCAATGCCTTCGAATGCATTCAAGGAGATTTGAACCTTGATATAAAGCGCTGCCACACACCTTAACAAAAAACCAATTGCCAATGCGCCACTCTGCCCATAATGTCTTGGAATTTTGATCAACCTTGGATTTATTCGCTGTCTCCCTTTTCAAAATAATTTTTTGCACTAGCTCTCTTCTGATGCTTAGCCAACGATTAACATGAGCAAACATGAATTTCAAATGAACCTTAGGATCCCCCTTTATATAGTATTTTCCTCATTTTTGATTATGTCGACGTATTATTGATTTTCCCTCTTTCTTCAGACGTCGGTGCTAACTTTAATTTTAATTTTAAAATTTAAATTTTAATTTTAAATAATTTAAATTTAAACTAGATATTTAAAATTAAGTATCTCCATCATCGGGGCATATTTTTTGATGAAACGAAAGGCCAACCTAGGTTTTAAGAAAAACCCATTTCAAATATACCATCCATGGTTTTAAATAAAACCTTTTATTTTTCTTGCCTTGGTTTTCATAAAAACCCTGAATTTATCTATGCTTTCCAAAATATCACTTACCCATCAAAACTCAATGTGATCCATATGACATCAATGATTCATGTGACATCAATGAAAACATAAAATAACTCAAATTGCTAATAAATTGTAGAAACCAGTTGCAAATAATGAGAGCCAAAGAAAGTAGACATTTTCTAAACCTGGTAGAAATTTCAATCTCTTGGTGCCTACCAGCTCAACATACATAGCTTCAAAAAGCCTCTTCCAAGGCACTTACAGAGATCAAAGGCTAAAATCGTAAATCAAATCCAAGAAGAACCATAAAATGCCACATCATCTAAAGCTAGCTAGCCAAATATAACTATAAAACCCTAAAATTTTGAGAATTTTAAGGCTATAAATAGCCACTAAGACCTCATTTAGAAGGATCATCAGATCCACTATTATTGATAGACTTTAGAATTTTATTTTATTTGGTAAATTGGTGGATGTTCACACCCCTAACATTGTAATTGAAGAATTGTATTTTTAATAATTTGTATCAAGCAATTATGATAATGCAATCCTTGAACATCTTTAAGCAATACAAAGTACTATATTCTTGGTGTAATCTATACATGATGATGGTGGTTGCATTTGAGTTAATTTTAGTATTTTGTACCTTTTCCCTTTGAAAATGGCACCATCGTAGTTTATATTGTGTAAAATATAATCCGACTAAGACTGGTTTATTTAGAGTTGGCTACTACAATAGATTACTTGCAAGGCTTCAATATCACAATGGCTTGCTTTCTTTCTTTTCCTAACCCTTCCTTTTGATTTTCTTTGATAATTGATTAGATTAGAGTAGTTTAGCTTGATATTCTAAAGCTTCTCTTTCATGAATATGCACTTCATTGCTTTAAGTTTTAGAATATCTCTTTAAAGTTCTTTCAATATCATAATCAAAAGACAGCAAGGCTAGAATCATGTTTTTACTTGCATTTTACTATGAATTTTTACAAATAATAGGACAATTGAATTGATAATTGTGGTATATTAAGCTTAAATCATAGCCAAATGACATGAATTAATCACTCACCCTTGTAATAGTTACATGTGACCTTGAACATTCCAATTTTTTTTCTTTATTTTCTTCTTTATACTCTGAAATTAAGAGTCAACTAGGTTAGATCAACCTTACCAAAACCTTGGGGGAATCAAGAATCCCTTTCAAGAGAGGAGATCTTGTCTTGAACATTGGTGTATGTTTGCAACTAGGTAGATGTATCACTCGACAGGTCCCCATAAGGGGGTTATTGTATCTTCTAGCTATTTCCTCTAATTTAGCTAGGAGGTAGGAGAGTTTGTGGAAGATTACAAATTATTATCTACTATTAGTGGTTCTGATAGTGACTCAATTTCATTTTCATATTGGAGTTGTTGATCCAATAGTTGAGTGATCTCTTCCTTCAGATAAACATGCATATTGCTATCCCAAAAACCTAGAGAGCCAATAACTTTGATTTCCTTAGCATCTTTGCTCATATCCTCAGATTCCTTTCTTAGAGTAGTAAATAGTTCTTCTCCCTCAAATATTAGCTCAATTTCATGGTAAACTTGATGAGCCACTAGTCTGCATTTATTTATATATTTTTTGGATTGTTGTTCAATGTAAGGATGCTTCTCCTTGTTCCTTAACACATTTATGATTGCTTGTGCTTCCTCAACTTTACTCATTAGGAACCTCTTGTTTTTATTAAGTTTTTTTCTAGCATCTATGAATATCTCGATAGTTTCATGTAATTTTTCTATGAAATGAGGGAAAGCCTATAGATTTGATTCTTTAATATTTTTCCAGTAATGGCTCTTGATCCATCTGAGCCAATATTTTGAGATCTCTAGGCCATGGGGCTTTTATCTCTCCTATTTTAACTCAACTAGAATAGAGGCTAAGGCTTCCTCTTGTTGCAGCTTGGTGTTGAGGTCTAGAAACTTTGAACCTTGCTACTACATTGTACCTTATGCTACTTGTAGCTCTGTTTCTAGGCTCTTGAATTTTATATCCTTTTTCCACAAATATTATTTATAAGGGGCATTATTGAGGATCCTTTTCAACTATCAAATATTATTTTTAAGAGCATCATGCTCTATTTGTTTCTTGGTCAACTTCAATAATAGGGCTTCAATATTTTTCTTGGCAATATTCAACTGTCTATCTATTTTTTTACCCTAAAGAAATAGAGTGTATGCCTTAGTATGGAGAGCCCGAAGTGTCTCTGCCTTCAACATGCTAGATATATCCCAAATGTACATCTCTAATTCATAATCCTTTGGCCTCATTTATGAAGCTACTTTCTGGACTTTAGGATAGGTATTCACTTTTATATTTTTTTCCTCAATAGGGTCTAGTGTGTCATAGGTCATGGAAACTGCCTCTTCCTCTTTTTTCTATAGTTGTTGTTTCTCATCTTCCATCCACTTTTTCTTGTTGTCTTTCACATTTCATATGATGGAGAATTCTTTCAAAAGTGGCTTCTTAGAGGTAGAGGGTAGAATGGGGATGGTTAGGAATGCAGGCAATGGGGTAATTAGGTAGGATGTCATTACTTTTATAGAGGTATTTCCCTATTGCATTCCTTAGTGGCTATAACTTGATGATGGAGGGTTGATCTATAATGGGTTTGATGGTGATAGAGGAGTGAATGGTGATGCTCATGGAGTGAATGATGGAGATTAATGGCTGAATTATGAAGGTGAAGGAGTGAATGATGAAGGTGAAGGAGTGAATGATGATGGATGAGGTATCGCTGGAATAATTTCTAGTGAAGAAAAAGATTTAGGATATTAAGAAGTAGGTTTAACAAACATACTTTGTCCTTGCACTTCCTACTCTAGATCCTTTTCTTGGGTTGTTTCAAATATTTTTATCGTAGGCTTTCTCCTTTTCACCTCCTTAGCCTCCACTAGTGTGATTACAACTTTAGTCCTTTGTACCTACTACTGCACTTGCTATATTTTGAGTGCAACTTTGTTTACCTCTAGTTGTAGTTGGTAATTTTTAGCCACAACTCTTTCTTTATAAGAAATTTTAGGAGTAGGATGGTCCTTTCATCTCTTTCCTTAGGGCATTTCTTGGGTGATCCGAGATGTGTCTCTAATTTACTTTGAAAGGTCTAGGAACACTTGACCTCGTAGCATATATAATAATTTGCACCTCCTTAGATCCTATGGCATATCCTTATACAAATTACTAATGTTGAGGTAAGGATTCCTCTTTGACTTCAATGTCCAAATCTGCTAGGACCTGTCCAAATCTGCTCACAAGTCCCCACCGGAACCTGTCCAAAACTGCTCACAAGTCCCCACCGAAACCTATCCAAAAATTCTCACAAGTCCCCACCGAAACCTGTCCAAAAACTGCTCACAAGTCCCCACCGGAACCTGTCCAAAACTCAGCAAGCTCACCAAGAAAAACTTTCTTAGTAGGAAATCACAAAGTGAATTTTTAGAGACCCAATGTGATTTGTCAAACTCATAGAAGCATAAAGAGAATAGTTAGAGACTCAATATGTTCTATACTCAACTCCCAATCTCAAAACTCAACTCAAATCAACTCAGCTCAATCTCAATCTCAAATCTGAAAACTCAACTCAATATCTGAAATGGATAGGATAGAATGCTTTATTTCAAGAACATGAAACCCCAAAAATTTCCAACTATGCAAAGAATCACATAACAATGATACTCATGTTCTTTTCACCATAAATTAGGGCTTCAACAACAATGCTCATCAAACAAGGTTCAATCAACACCATTCAACTCAAAACACAACCTTGAAGCATTTCACGATCAACATCAGAAAAGGAAACAAGTAGAACTCATTTTCTCTCCAATATTGTTTGAACAAAAAGCATCCACCAACTCAAATCTCAATAGCACAAAACAACTTTTCAAATCATCAACAAAGGAGTAAGCCCAACACTTTAACCAAGTAAAGAATAGCTTGATTATTAACCAATTTAATGAAAGCTAATGTCAATCTCAAAGCTGCCCACTTAAGGTTTCACAACTTCACACAAGAAGCAATTCTAACCTTAAAACATCATGCTTTCATTTCCATAATCAATCAAAAACACTCTCAACATTAGAATAAATATTTATCCCTTATACACCTTATTTCTCCCTTATAGTCTTATCAACAATAAACTTTATCTCTCATAAGAATGCAATAAGATAATGCAAACAACACCTTAAAAATAATATTTTATCAAAATAAAGCAAGCTTCAAACTCCTTATAACTCCTAAGATTTTTTTCTCTCTAATAAAATTCCTCCATCCGCAAAATACACTAGCAAAAATTAATTTTGAAAATACCTTGGCCAACACCAAAAATCGTGCTATGGAGAAATTGCGCACGAATTCTAACACCACCCGCTACGTCCACTTCAACGAAGAAAAATCCTTTCACGTTATTCGAATGTGGAACCTCCCATTCGGGTAGCGTGCCAACAACCTAGCTGCTACCGGTGTGCCAAAGGCATCTGATGAGGTTTGAACCTCACTCTGTTTCCCTTGTACCTTCTGCGCCAAGGCTAAAATAAACAATAGGCCTCCCTGTCTTCTAACGTGAATTATGATGATGAAACCTTATGGTGGATACAAAAAATTAATGGTGGATATCCAAATAGTAGATCATGAAATCTCAGTGAGGAAGAAATCGAACATCAGATCGCGAATTCACAGCGAGCAACACTTTTTGAAAATGCGGATGGGATTATCTTTGATCTTCATCGTGGGAGATTTATATGCATATTTCCTATAAACTCTTGACATTGGCGAGGAGTTTAACATGTCGGCAGAGGAGTTTAACATGTCGATGGAGGTCTTGGCTAGCGCCCACATTCTTAGAACATAGCGCCATCATATGAAGAACACAAGCTTATACTGAGAGGGGGGGTGAACAGTATAAGACCACTTTTAATATTTTCTTTCAAAAGAGGTTTCAATTCAATATTATGTAGTATAAAGATAGCAATAACAAGAGCAATAATCAAAGCAATGCACAAAAACACCAACCATAAAGAGACACAACAAATTATGTGGTCCACCCAAAGTGGGCTACTTCATGGATAAAACTTTTCTCTAAAATTTATATCACAGTTCTTTGGGAAACCTTCCCAATTACAAATTTTATGAGCCTCTGCTCAAAGGAGATACCTTCCCCTAACTCTGCTTTGGTTGGTGATCCTCTAGAGAACCTCTACCTCCTCTGCCCTTACCAAGTGGAACTCTATCCACAGAAGACACCTGTCTTCCCTGCTCTGGTTGGAGATCTCTGTCCTCAACTCTATCACCGCAAAGCTGGTCCTTGAATCTGCACCAAACATAGTCCTTCGGTCTGGCACAAGTCTTTCCTCTACTTCTTTCTCTGGTCTGCACCAAACATAGTCCTTTGGTCTGGCACAAGTCTGTCCTCTTTCTCTTCCTCTGATCTGGGTACAAATCTATCCTCAAATCTGCACCAATATTTGTCCTCAACAGATCCTCAAATCTGGTTTATAAGAATGGTTCTCAAGCTTTCAAAACATCTTGCTTGATCTTCACCCAAGTCTTCACCAAGACTTGTCTCAGATCTACTTTGCAAGTTCTCAGAAGAATCTGCCCAAACTGCTCCACAAGCTTCAACAAAAGCTTGCTCAAATCTGTCCAACAATTTCTCACTGTTCTATCATGGCTGCACTTGGTAGAAACCAACTTTTGCACAGTCTTCGCAAACACAGCATCACTCAACACTTTGCGATTGAAATTCTTACTCTACACATAAACTCGCCACTTCTACGCTATCTGCGCTGTTATGGTTGCATCTTGCACACTTTGCTCGAATCGACTCGACTCGATCTTTGCGTACCGTGGACTCTACTTGCATAAGTTTGATACACACCTTTCGATGCTTCAATATCGAAACAACCCTCCTTTTATAGACTAAATTTCATGATCAAAACTCTCAAACTTAGTCGGTTGTAACCCTCAAACTATGTCAGCTGCATGCCCTAATTTATGTCGGCCCAGATTTAACTTTGTCGGCTCAAAGTTAACTCCGTCCTTCAACCACCTCTGGAACTCACCTGGAGCTACTACCGTGAAACTACAACATGTCATGATATCGTGACACTTTTGCGGCTGTACACTGTCTTATAGCTTTTGTCGCGATATCGTGACACTTTTGCCCTTGTCTGCCTTGACTACGTTCTTGTCGCAAAATCATGACACTTCTTGTCTTTGCTGACGTCATCTTTACTCCTATCATGAAATCATGACACTTTAGTCTTCATGGCCTTCTTCTCCGCTTTTGTCATGAAATCACGACACTCCTACCTTCTGCTGACGTCATCTTCACTTCTATCGTGAAATCGTGACGCTTTAGTCTTCATGGCCTTCCTCTTAGCTTTTGTCAAGAAATTGTGACACATCTGCTTCTACTGACGTCATCTGCAACTCTGTCATGAAATTATGATGCTTTCAGCTTCCGAAAGCTTTCTCTACTACCTGTCGCAAAATCGTGACACTTCTAGCTTCCGTACGCTTTCTCCACTGCCTATCGTGAAATCGTGACACTTCTCCTTTCAAGCTCTTCTCTTTGCTACATGTCACAAAATCACGACAGTCTTCAACTCGACCTCTGTAGCATGTCGTGAAAATGCGATAGCCCTTACTTGGTACTTTGCATCATGTCGTGAAATCGTGACAATTCCTGAATCACTTTCTTTCTCTTCAATATTGTCGTGAAATTGTGACAGATCACACTGTGGGCTTTCTCTTCTGCAACATATCATGAAATTATGAAACTTTGTTGTTCGTACAGCCTCCTTTGCAGAATTTCACGAAATCGTGACACTTTTCTTTCTCTGCCTTCCTGCACTGTCTGAGTCACGAAAATGCGACATGTCGTGAAATCGTGATAGTTTTGCCTACTTCGTCTCTGCCTTCTCGCATGTCACAAAATCGTGACACATTTTCCCAAACTTTCTCTCTCCTCAAACATGTCGCAAAATCATGACAGTTTTTCCAGCGCTTTCTCTCTCCTGAAACATGTCGCAAAATCGCAATAGTTTTGCTAGCGCTTGCATACTTTTTCTTACTTGTCTTTTTCTTGATCTTTTGCAACTGGGCTACCCTGATATTCTTGGAAACTCACTGTCTATGCTGAAACCTTCATCAAGACACATTCTTTGACATCAAACCAAATTGCTTCAAGACCTTCTTGACATCAATGACAACATCTACACTTAGAGTAAAGGCAATGTACCCAATGTACCCAAAATTGCCAACAATCTCCCCCTTTGTCATTGATGGCAACCCTTAACTGAAAAACACTACTCAAGAGCCAAAACTGAAACCAATTGTGCCAACAACTGCAATTGAAGTTTTTGCTCCCCTTGACTTGAAGCTCTCTTCTTCACTTGAAGCTCTCCCCATTTTTCATAAATGGCAAAGGGTCACCTTTGGGGCTCGGGACTAAGAATGAGCTTCTTAGCTTAGTCCCTCCCCCACCTCCTGATGAGGTGATTTAAAACAAGGGTGGGAGTAAAACTCCCATTGGGAACTCATCATCATCAGTGTCTACAATTTCTTTGTCGGGCCTTCTCTTGAGCTCATTGTCCATTTTCCTGTTCTTGTTCTCATCCTTGTTTTTGTTCATGCCTTGATCCTTGGACCTGATCATGCCACTGTACCTGTACCTTGGAAGATCAGCTCTACACTGTCTAGCTAGGTGACCTTCATTGTTGCACTTATAACAAGTAACTATGTTACTTCTTTGAGGCATACCTATTTTTTGAAACCACCTGTTCTGGCCGAACCTGTTTTGATTAAACCTGTTCTTGTTATTTACCTCGCAATCGACTGCCTTATGCCCAAATTTTTTACAAGAGTGGCAATATCCATGAAAGAAGTTACTACCTCTGAAACTGTCATTTACATTTTTCACTTGAGCCATGCAATGTACAGCCATGTGACCAAACCTGTGACATGCAAAACATCTACCGTGAAATTTTCCTTTATTCGACCTCTTGGGTCTTGAAAACTTCTTCTCAATCTGAATTTTGTTTTCTATTTTTGTGCATCTATTACTCACGGACTCATGATCTGAATTACTTTCTTCATAAGAAATTTCTTCCTTTCGAAATTTCTTACTAGGTTCCCCAATCTGTTCTTTGTTCGGTTTAACAAAACCAAGACCTGTTTTATCTATTGGATTTCTTAGACTTTTGATGAGAGACTTAACCCTTTTGGAGCTATCTTGAAACCTGTACAGCTTATCCTTGTACTCTTTAATTTCCACTTCCAGAGAATCCATTTTCTATTCTAACTCACTATACTTAAGAACCTTAGACTCTAACTCATCCTTGAGATTAGCATTCTTTTTCCTTTCCTTTTCCAAAGCACTAAGAGCACTAGTGAGTTCACCTTCAAGATCCTTTATTTGATTGCCTTTTGAATCATCAAAGCTTTTTCCAGATTTCTTATCACTAGAGGTGCTACCTTTTTCAAAAACCATACATGCATCTTCTTTATAGATTTCTGAAGCATCCTGATACATACTCTTTTCTTGATTGTTGTGCTCATCTTTGATTTTAAGATTTGTATTGGCCTCTTCTAGTTGTTTCTTCAATGAAATAATATCTTCTTCTTGTTTGTAGCAAATAGTCTCTTTCTCATTGATATGAGACCTGAGAGTTTCTTCACTCCTTTTGGACTCTTCTATTTGCAGCTTCAGATTGCTAACAACTTTGTTGGATTCCTCTTCATGTTTGCTGCATATATCGACTTTATTACTCATTTCTTCTGTCTGCATTCTTAAGTCGTCAATTTATTTTTCTAGCTTACTGTAATATTCTATTTTTCTGGTTAATTGCATTTCAAAATCTTCAAAAAATTTCTTGCATTCTTCTATTTGTACTTTTAAACTGGTGATTATATTTTCCGCATCCTCAACCTTTTTACTCAGAGCTGAAATTAGTTTATGTTTCCAATTTTCTTCTGCATCACTTCCTTCTTCATCACATTCTCGTTCTGAATCTGTTTCTTCACCAATTTTGAACGGATCATCTTCATCTTCACTGCTACTAAACCCATGGCAATGATGTTTATCATGATCGAGTTGACCACAAACAAAACATTCTCTACCTTGTGAGCAATCAACTGCAAAGTGATCGGTCTTCCCACATCTGGTGCAAAACTTTATTAATCTGGCCTGTTCTCCACTATTTGATTCATCTCTTGAATCTATTTCCATTCTTCTTCCCAAAACAGAAACATTGAGATCATCTTCATTTTATTTCATGACCATGTGTGTTTTCTTCTTCTTGTGTCTTATGGTTTTGCTTTTGCCTTTCCTTGCCATTCGTGTTCTTGTAAGATCTTCCTTCAAGATGTTAAACTTTTAGAAGGAACCTGCTCTTATACCAATTGAAGAACACAAAATTATACTGAGAGGGGGGGTGAACAGTATAAGACCACTTTTAATATTTTCTTTCAAAAGAGGTTTCAATTCAATATTATGCAGTATAAAGATAGCAGTAACAACAGCAGTAATCAAAGCAATGCACAAAAACACCATCCATAAAGAGACACAACAAATTATGTGGTTCACCCAAAGTGGGCTACTTCATGGATAAACCTTTTCTCTAAAAGTTATATCATAGTTCTTTGGGAAACCTTCCCAATTACAAAGTTTATGAGCCTCTACTCAAAGGAGATACCTTCCCCTAACTCTTCTCTGGCTGGTGATCCTCTAGATAACCTCTACCTCCTTTGCCCTTAGCAAGTGGAAATCTATCCATAGAAGACACCTGTCTTCCCTGCTCTGGCTGGAGATCTCTGTCCTCAACTCTATCACCGCAAAGCTGGTCCTCGAATCTACACCAAACATAGTCCTTCGGTCTGGCACAAGTCTGTCCTCTACTTCTTTCTCTGGTCTGCACCAAACACAGTCCTTCGGTCTGGCACAAGTCTGTCCTCTTTCTCTTCCTTTGATCTAGGTACAAATCTATCCTCAAATCTGCACCAATCTCTGTCCTCAACAAATCCTCAAATATTATTTATAAGAATGGTTCTCAAGCTTTCAAAATAGCTTGCTTGATCTTCACCCAAGTCTTCACCAAGACTTGTCTCAGATCTGCTTTGCAAGTTCTTAGAAGAATCTGCCCAAACTGCTCCACAAGCTTCAACAAAAGCTTGCTCAAATCTGTCCAACAATTTCTCACTGTCCTGTCACGGCTGCACTTGGTAGAAACCAACTTTTGCATAGTCTTCGCAAACACAATAGCACTCAACACTTTGCGATCGAACTTCTTACTCTGCACATCAACTCACCACTTTTGTGCTATCTTCACTGTTATGGCTACATCTTGCACACTTTTCTTGAATCAACTCGACTCGGTCTTTGTGCATCGTGGACTCTACTTGAGCAAGTTCGATACACACCTTTTGATGCTTCAATCTCGAAACAACCCTCATTTTATAGACTAAATTTCATGATCAAAACTCTCAAACTTAGTCGACTGTAACCCTCAAACTATGTCGGCTGCATGCCCTAATTTACGTCGGCCCAGATTTAATTTTGTCAGCTCAAAGTTAACTCTGTCCTTCAACCGCCTCTGGAACTCACCTATAGCTACTGTCGCGAAACTACAATATGTTGTGATATCATGACACTTTTGTGGCCGTACACTGTCTTATAGCTTTTGTCGCGATATCGTGACACTTTTGCCCTTGTCTGCCTTGACTATGTTCTTGTCATGAAATCGTGACACTTCTTGTCTTTGCTGATGTCATATTTACTCCTATCACGAAAGCGTGACACTTTAGTCTTTAAGGCCTTCTTCTCCGCTTTTGTCACAAAATCACAACACTCCTACCTTCTGCTAACATCATCTTCACTTCTATCGCAAAATTGTGACGCTTTAGTCTTCATGGCCTTCCTCTCAGCTTTTGTCACGAAATCATGACACATCTACTTCTACTGATGTCATCTATAAATCTATCGTGAAATCGTGATGCTTTCAGCTTCTGAAAGCTTTCTCTACTGTCTATCGTGAAATCGTGACACTTTTGGCTTCCGTACGCTTTCTCCACTGCCTGTCACGAAATTGTGACACTTCTCCTTTTAGGCTCTTCTCTTTGCTGCATGTTGCAAAATTGTGACAGTCTTCAACTCGACCTCTGTAGCATGTCGCAAAAATGCAATAGCCCTTACTTGGTACTTTGCATCATGTCGCGAAATCGCAATAGTTCCTGAATCACTTTCTCTCTCTTCAATCTTGTCGCGAAATTGTGACAGATCACACTACGGACTTTCTCTTCTGCAACATGTCGCAAAATCATGACACTTTCTTGTCCATATAGCCTCCTTTGTAGAATGTCATGAAATCGTGACACTTTTCTTTCTCTGCCTTCCTGCACTATTCGAGTCACGAAAATGCGACATGTCGCGAAATCGTGACGCTTTTGCCTGCTTCATCTCTGCCTTCCCGCATGTTGCGAAATCATGACACATTTGCCCAAACTTTATCTCTCCTCAAACATGTCATGAAATCACAAAAATTTTGCCAGCGCTTTCTCTCTCCTAAAACATGTCGTGAAATCGCAACAGTTTTGCCAGTGCTTGCATACTTTTTCTTACATGTCTTTTTCTTGATCTTTTGCAACTGGGCTACCCTGATCTTCTTGGAAAATCACTGTCTATGCTGAAACCTTCATCAAGACACATTCTTTGACATAAAACCAAATTGCTTCAAGACCTTCTTGACATCAATGACAACATCTACACTTAAAGGCAATGTACCCAATGTACCCAAAATTGCCAACATCATAGTTAAGACATTTGCGCCATGGGTTAGGAGAACCCAATGCAAACAAATATTTATTTAAAAATAATTAAAAGGAACCTTAACAAGGTTTTTAATTATTTAAATAAATACTTCCTCTTGGACCCAAATGCATTAAACTAATGCATCCACCTGTAATATTTAAACTCGCCAACTTGGGGTTTACAAAAGACCTTTGAAACTGTCATGCCGTAACCTTCATCAAAACAAGTTATTTGACATCAAATCAAATTCCTTCAAGAGCTTCTTGTCATCAATGACAACTTATACACTTGAGCAAAGGCAATGTCCCCAAAGTACCCAAAATTTCCAACAATCTCCCCCTTTTTCATTGATGGCAAACCTTTACTAAAAACACTTCTCAAGAGCCAAAACTGAAACCAACTGTGCTAACAATTGACCAACTGTGCCCACAACTGAGAATCTTCCTTTGAAGTTTTGCTTCCCCTGACTTGAAGCTCTCCTCTTCACTTTGAAGCTCTACCCCTTATTCATATCTCTCCCCCTTTTTCATCAATGGCAAAGGGTCACCTTTGGGGCTCGGGACTAAGAATGAGCCTCTTAGCTTAGTCCCTCCCCCACCTCCTGATGAGGTGATTAATTCTGGGGTGGGAGTAAAACTCCCATTAGGCACTGATCATCATCAGCATCTATAACTTCCTTTCCAGGCCTTCTCTTGAACTCTTTTCCCATATTCCTATTCTTGTCACTGTTCTTGTTCTTGTTCTCATCCTTGTTCTTGTCCATGCCTTGATACTTGGACCTGATCATGCCACTATTCCTGTTCTTGTATTCTGGAATTTCAGCTCTACACTGTCTGATTATGTGACCTTCATTGTTGTACTTGAAACACTTGAGGATGTTTTTTCTCTAAGGTAAACCTGATCTTTGAATCCACCAATTCTGACCAAACCTGTTCTGACCAAACCTGTTCTAACCAAACTTGTTATGGCCAAACCTGTTCTGACCAAACCTGTTCCTGTTATTTGCCTTGCAATAAACTGCCTTGTGCCCAAACTATTGACAAGAGTAGCAATACCCTTGAAAGTAACTAGCACTTCTGAAACTGTCATTTACATTCTTCACTTGAGCCATGCAATGTGAAGCCATGTGACCAAACTCGTGACAAGCAAAACATCTGCCTTGAAACTTTCCTTTATTTGACCTCTTAGGTTCTGAAAACTTCTTCTCATTCTGAATTCTATTTTCTATTTCTGTGCATCTATCATTCAAGGACTCCTTTTCTAAAATACTTTCCTCATCAAAACTCTCTTCCTTTTGGAGTCTCTTACTAGACTTTCCAACTTTTTCCTTGTGTGGCTTAACAAAACCAAGGCTTGTTTTATCTGTTGTCTTTCTTTGACCTTTGATGAGTGACTTAACTATTGGCAATTTTGGGTACTTTGAGTACATTGCATTTGCTCAAGTGAATAAGTTGTCATTGATGTCAAGAAGCTTTTTGAAAGAATTTGATTTGATGTAAAATAATGTGTTTTTGTTGAAGGTTCGGCTTGACAGGTTCGAAAGAAAGTAAGTTGGAAAAGTGTCGCGATATCGCGACATGTCGCATTTTCGCGACTTAGGCAAGAGAGAGAAAGCTTTTTGAAAAAGTGTCGCGATATCGCGACATGTCGCATTTTCGTGACTTAGGCAGGAGAGAGAAAGCTTTTTGAAAAAGTGTCACGATTTCGCGACATGTTGGCGGGCAACTATCGTGATTTCCGACATGTTGGAAGAGAGAGAAGAAGCTATGAAAAACTGTCACGATTTCGTGACATGTTGGCAGAGAAAGAGAGCAAGGTGGAAAGTGTCACGATTTCGCGACATGTCACATTTTCGCGACTCGAAAAGTGCAGGAAGGCAAAGAAGGAAAAGTGTCTTTGATGGAAAAAGTGTCACGATTTTGCGACATGATGCAGAAGGGAGAGTCCGCAGTGTGAACTATCGCGATTTCGTGACAAGTTCGAAGAGAGATAAAGTATCTCGAAAAGTGTCACGATTTCGCGACATGCTGCAAAAGACTAAGTGAGGACTGTCACGATTTCGCGACATGCTAAAAATCTCGAAGTGAGAACTGTCACGATTTTGTGACATGCAGCAAAAGGAAGAGTCTGAAATAAGAAGCGTCACGATTTCGCGACAGGCTACAAAGAAGTTGTACGGATGCAGAAAGTGTCATGATTTCGTGACAGGTTGAAGAGAAAGCTTGCGAATGCAGAAAGTGTCACGATTTCGCGACAGGTTGAGATGGCAGCTTTCAGTTGGAGAAAGTGTCACGATTTCATGATAGAAATAGTTAGCAAGTCTTCAACAGAAGAAGCGTCATGATTTCATGATGAATTCAAGAAGGAAGAGCTCGAAGGCGAAAGCGTCACGATTTCGTGACATGTTCCAGTTTCATGGGCGTAAGGCAAAGAAGAGCTTAAGGCAACGAAAGTGTCATGATTTTGTGACATGTTCCATTTTCGCTAGTGCAAACCGAGAAGAGGTTGATAAAGCGAGAAATGTCATGATTTCGTGACAATAGTGACGATGACGTCAGTAGAGGTAGAAGTGTCACGATTTCGCGACAAAAGCAAAGTTGTTGCTGACAAAGCGAGAAGTGTCACGATATCGCGACAAGAGCTTAGTCAAAGTCATCAATGGCTAAAGTGTCACGATATCGCGACAAAAGCCATAAGGTAGTGTATGGTTGCAAAAGATGTCATGATATCGTGACATGTTGTAGTTTCATGGCAGAAGCTACAGAAGAGTTGCAGAGTT
Organism: Wollemia nobilis; assembly: GCA_028583015.1. Classification (NCBI taxonomy): domain Eukaryota; kingdom Viridiplantae; phylum Streptophyta; class Pinopsida; order Araucariales; family Araucariaceae; genus Wollemia; species Wollemia nobilis. Next base: position 2,811,088 of record JAQPPZ010013509.1, on the reverse strand, counting down.
AAATTTGAGTCGACAAAGTTAAATCTAGGCCGACGAAGATTAGGGTTTGCAGTCGACGTTGTTTAGGGTTTGCAGTCGACGTTGTTTAGGGTTGAGCAGCCGACTAGGATCAAAGTTTTAATCTTGAAAGTTTTAGTATAAGAGGAGGGCTGTTTGAAGAGAATAGGCATCGATCGAAGTGTGCGTTCAAAGTGCGACTTTCGTAGATAGAGTGCGGGGAGAAGTTCGATCGTCGAGAAGCAGAGTGCAAATTCGATTGCAGTGTACAAGTGCATTCCATCGAATCTTCTAAGTGAGAGAGATTGCAAGGAAGCAGAGTGCATGAAGATCATGCTACTGTGATTGCGTAGAGGTGCATAAGTTGATGTTTGATCGAGTGTTGTTGTGATTGCACAAAGGTGCAATTTTGAGGACATTTGTGCCAGACCGAAGGACTGTGTTTGGTGCAGAACAGAGGAAGCGAACGAGGACATTTGTGCTGAACCGAAGGACTGTGTTTAGTGCAAATTCGAGGACCAGCTTTGGAGGTGAAAGAGTTGAGGACAGAGGTCTCCAACCAGAGCAGGGAAGACAGGTGTCTTCTATGGATAGAGTTCCACTTGCTAAGGGCAGAGGAGGCAGAGGTTTTCTAGAGGATCACCAGCCAGAGCAGAGCTAGGGGATTGGTGTCTCCTTTGGGTTGGTGCCCATAAACTTTGTAATCGAGAAAGGTTTCCCAGAATTTGAGGTGATAAAATTTAGTGAAAGATTTTATCCGTGGAGTAGCCCGCATTGGGTGAACCACGTAAATTGTTGTGTCTCTATTGTGGATGGTATTTTGTGCATTGCTTTGATTACTATTTTTGATACTCGCTATCTATTCACTGCATAATATTAATTTGAAAGTTGAAGGAAAAAGTTTAAAGTGGTCTTATACTGTTCACCCCCCCTCTCAGTATAAGCTTGTGTTCTTCAATTGGTATCAGAGCGGGTTCCTTCGAAAAGTTTAAACAACTTGAAGGAAAAGCTTGATAAGAACACAATGGATTATTCAAGCGGAAATGCAGCACCTATTCTTGATGGATCAGATTTTGGTCTTTGGAGTGCAAGGATGAAGGTTCATCTAATGGCACTTGGGAATGAGGTTTGGGAAGTGATTGAAGATGGGTACACTATTCTCGTAAATGGTCCATATACTAAAGAAGATAGGCTTCTACATCACAGCAATTCAAAAGCAATGAATGCAATCCTGAAAGGCTTACAGAAAGCAGATCTCACCAAAGTAATTCACTGCAAGACAACTAGTGAAATGTGGAAACAGTTGCGGGTGGTTCATACAGGTGATGCAAATGGTCGAAAGGCCAAGTTGAGACATTTCAAAGGTATGTTTGAACAACTCAAGATGAATGATGATGAAAATATTAGTGACTACATGCTTCGCATGGATGAGGTTGTTAACTCCATGAAAGACTTAGGTCTTGAACTTGCTGAAAATGATGTTTGTGATAAAATCTTAAGATCTCTTCCTAATAGATTCAGTGAAAATATTTTTGCTATTGAGGAAGCTAAAGATTTGGATAAGCTGAAAAAGGATGAGCTTCATAGCATTCTTGCAGCATTTGAGTTGAGAACTCAGGTGAAGGTTGACGTCAAGAAAGAGGCAGCTTTCAAGGCTACCAAGAAATCTAAGGGTAAACAACTTCAAGAGAGTGATGAGTCTTCTAGTGATGAAGAGGCATATTACAGCAAGAAAGGCAAGTTATCTAGAAAGCACAAAAGCATGAAAAATATAAGATGCTTCAATTGTGGAAAGTTCGGTCATTATGCTACTGACCGTATCTGTTTCCAAGAATGAAAGTGATGAAGAGAAACAGGATGTTAAGAGCAAGGATTCTGAAAAGCACAGGTATTACAGAAAGAACAAAGATGAGCACAACAATCAAGGAAAGAGGTATTCACACAAGAACAAGAAGAGTTTCTACCTAGACAAAGCAAGTAAGTGTTCTAGCAATGATAGTGAAAGCTCTTCAAGTGATGAGGAAAATGAGATGTTGTTCATATCAGAAAAGGAGGAAGAACCGAAACATAGATTCATTATTATGAAATGTCTTGGATGTGGAAATTTTGGTCACCTTGAGGATGACTGTACAAATAATGATTTGGTTTCCAGTATGTATAAGGATGCTTCAGAAAACTATCAAGAAGATGCTTGTATGGTTTTTGAAAAAGGTAGCACCTCTAGTGATAAGAAATCTGGAAAAGGCCTTGAGGATTCGGAAAGCAAACAAATAAAAGATCTTGAAAGTGAACTTAATAATGCTCTTAGTGTTTTGAAAAAGGAAAGAAAGAAGAATGATAGACTCAAGGATAAGTTAGATGAATGTTGTATGGAGAGAGACGATCTTATAGAAAGTCTTGACTTCTCTATAGCTAAAACACAAGAACTCAAGGATGAGTTAGAGTCTAAGATTCTTGAGTATAATGAGTTGGAACAAAAAATGGCTTCTCTGGAAGTGGAAACTAAAGAGTACAAGGATAAGCTGTACAGGTTTCAAGATAGCTCCAAAAGGGTTAAGTCTCTCATCAAAGGTCAAAGAAATCCAACAGATAAAATAGGTCTTGGTTTTGTTAAGCCGCACAAAGAACAGGTTGGGGAATCTAGCAAGAGATTCCAAAAGGAAGAGAGTTCTGATGAAGAAAGTACTTCAGAACATGAGTCCATGAGTGATCGATGCACAGAAATAGAAAACAAAATTCAGAATGCGAAGAAGAAGTTTTCAGGACCCAAGAGGTCGTATAAAGGAAAATTTCACGGCAGATGTTTTGCATGTTACAGGTTTGGTCACATGGCTGCACATTGCATGGCTCAAGTAAGGAAGATAAATGACAGTTTTAGAGGTGGTAATTTCTTTCAAGGGTATTGCTACTCGTGTAAACAGTTTGGGCATAAGGCAATTTTTTGCAAGGCTAATAACTAGAACAGGGTTAGTCAAAACAGGAGGATTCAAAGAACAAGTATGCCTAAAAGAAATAACATTGTTACTTGTTATAAGTGCAACAATGAAGGCCACACAGCTAGACAGTGTAGAGCTGATCTTCCAAGGTACAAGAATAGGAACAATGGCATGATCAGGTCCAAGGATCAAGGCATGAAAAAGGACAGGGATGAGAACAAGAACAAGAACAATGACAAAAATAGGAATGCGGGCAAAAAGTTCAAGAAAAGGCCGGGCAAGGAAATTATAGACACTGATGATGATCAATGCCTAATGGGAGTTTTACTCCCACCCCAGTTTTAATCTCCTCATGAGGAGGTGGGGGAGGGACTAAGCTAAGAGGCTCATTCTTAGTCCCAAGCCCCAAAGGTGACCCTTTGCCATTGATGACAAAGGGGGAGAGATTTGAGTAAGGGGGAGAGATATGAGTAAGGGGGAGAGCTTCAATGTGAAGAGGAAAGCTTCAAGTCAGGGGGAGCAAAACTTTAAAAGGAGATTTTCAGCTGTTAGCACAGTTGGTTTCAGTTTTTGCTCCTGAGACGTGTTTTTAGTAAAGGGTTGCCATCAATGACAAAGGGGGAGATTGTTGGCAATTTTGGGTACCTTGAGTACATTGCATTTGCTCAAGTGAATAAGTTGTCATTGATGTCAGGAAGCTTTTTGAAAGAATTTGATTTGATGTAAAATAATGTGTTTTTGTTGAAGGTTCGGCTTGACAGGTTCGAAAGAAAGTAAGTTGGAAAAGTGTCGCGATATCGCGACATGTCGCATTTTCGCGACTTAGGCAGGAGAGAGAAAGCTTTTTGAAAAAGTGTCACGATATCGCGACATGTCGCATTTTCGCGACTTAGGCAGGAGAGAGAAATCTTTTTGAAAAAGTGTCGCGATTTGCTGTCTTTGTGACGTTGGAAGAGAGAGAAGAAGCTGGAAAACTGTCACGATTTCGTGACATGTTGGCAGAGAAAGAGAGCAAGGTGGAAAGTGTCACGATTTCGCGACATGTCGCATTTTTGCGACTCGAAAAGTGCAGGAAGGCAAAGAAGGAAAAGTGTCACGATTTCGTGACATATTGCAAGGAAGGTTGTACGGACGAAAAAGTGTCACGATTTCGTGACATGATGCAGAAGGGAGAGTCCGCAGTGTGAACTGTCATGATTTCACGACAAGTTCGAAGAGAGATAAAGTATCTCAAAAAGTGTCACGATTTCGCGACATGCTGCAAAAGACTAAGTGAGGACTGTCACGATTTCGTGACATGCTGAAAAGCTCGAAGTGAGAACTATCACGATTTCATGACATGCAGCAAAAGGAAGAGTCTGAAATAAGAAGCGTCACGATTTTGTGACAGGCTACAAAGAAGTTGTACGGATGTAGAAAGTGTCACGATTTCGTGATAGGTTGAAGAGAAAGCTTGCGAATGCAAAAAGTGTCATGATTTCGTGACAGGTTGAGATGGCAGCTTTCAGTTGGAGAAAGTGTCACGATTTCATGACAGAAATAGTTAGCAAGTCTTCAACAGAAGAAGCATCATGATTTCGTGATGAATTCAAGAAGGAAGAGCTCGAAGGCGAAAGCATCACGATTTCGTGACATGTTCCAGTTTTACGGGTGTAAGGCAGAGAAGAGCTTAAGGCAGTGAAAGTGTCACGATTTCATGACATGTTCCATTTTCGCTAGTGCAAACCGAGAAGAGGTTGATAAAGCGAGAAATGTCACGATTTCATGACAATAGTGATGATGACGTCAACAGAGGCAGAAGTGTCACGATTTCGTGACAAAAGCAAAGTTGTTGCTGACAAAGCGAGAAGTGTCACGATATCACGACAAGAGCTTAGTCAAAGTCGTCAATGGCTAAAGTGTCACGATATCGTGACAAAAGCCATAAGGTAGTGTATGGTTGCAAAAGATGTCGTGATATCACGACATGTTGTAGTTTCATGACAGAAGCTACAGAAGAGTTGCAGAGTTAAATTTGAGCCGACAAAGTTAAATCTGGGCCGACGAAGATTAGGGTTTGCAGCCGACGTTGTTTAGGGTTTGCAGCCGACGTTGTTTAGGGTTGTGCAGCCGACTAGGATCAAAGTTTTAATCTTGAAAGTTTTAGTATAAGAGGAGGGTTGTTTGAAGAGAATGATCATCGATCGAAGTGTGCGTTCGAAGTGCGACTTTCACAGATAGAGTGCGGGGAGAAGTTCGATCGTCGAGAAGCAGAGTGCAAATTCGATTGCACAGTACGAGTGCATTCCATCGAATCTTCTAAGTGAGAGAGATTGCAAGGAAGTAGAGTGCACGAAGATCATGCTGCTGTGATTGCACAGAGGTGCATAAGTTGATGTTTGATCGAGTGTTGCTGTGATTGCGCAGAGGTGCAATTTCGAGGACATTTGTGCCAGACCGAAGGACTGTGTTTGGTGCAAAATAGAGGAAGCGAACGAGGACATTTGTGCTGAACCGAAGGACTGTGTTTAGTGCAAATTCGAGGACCAACTTTGGAGGTGAAAGAGTTGAGGACAGAGGTCTCCAGCCAGAGCAGGGAAGACAGGTGTCTTCTGTGGATAGAGTTCCACTTGCTAAGGGCAGAGGAGGCAGAGGTTTTCTAGAGGATCACCAGCCAGAGCAGAGCTAGGGGATTGGTGTCTCCTTTGGGTTGGTGCCCATAAACTTTGTAATCGGGAAAGGTTTCCCAGAATTTGAGGTGATAAAATTTAGTGAAATATTTTATCCGTGGAGTAGCCCGCATTGGGTGAACCACGTAAATTGTTGTGTCTCTATTGTGGATGGTATTTTGTGCATTGCTTTGATTACTGTTTTTGATACTGCTATCTATTCACTGCATAATATTAATTTGAAAGTTGAAGGAAAAAGTTTAAAGTGGTCTTATACTGTTCACCCCCCCCTCTCAGTATAAGCTTGTGTTCTTCATTAACATTTTTGGAGCTATCTTGAAACCTGTAAAGCTTATCCTTGTACTCTTTAGTTTCCTCTTTCAAAGAAGCCATTTTTTGTTCTAACTCACTATACTCAAGAACTTTAGACTCTAACTCATCCTTGAGTTCCTGTGTCTTAGCTATAGAGAATTCAAGACTTTCTATAAGATCATCTCTCTCCATACAACATTCATCTAACTTATCCTTGAGTCTAGCATTCTTCTTTCTTTCCTTTTTCAAAGCACTAAGAGCACTAATAAGTTCACCTTTAAGATCTACTTCACCTTTCTCTATATCTTCCTCTATTTGTTTGCTTTTTGAATCATCAAAGCCTTTTTCAAATTTCTTATCACTAGAGGTGCTACCCTTTTCAAAACCATACATGCATCTTCCTTATAGTTTTCTGAAGCATCCTCATACATACTAGAAACCAAATCATTATTTGTGCAATCATCCTCAAGGTGACCAAATCTAAGACATTTCATGATAATGAATCTATGTTTCGGTTCTTCCTCTTTTTTGATATGAACAACATCTCATTTTCATCATCACTTGAAGAACTTTCACTATCACTACTAGAACACTTACTTGCTTTGTCTAGGTAGAAAATCTTCTTGTGCTTGTGAGAATACCTCTTTCCTTGATTGTTGTGCGCATCTTTTTTTTTCCTGTGATGCTTGTGCTTTTCGGAATCCTTGCTCTTAGAATCCTGTTTATCTTCATCACTTTCATTCTTGGGAACAGTACAATCGGTAGCATAATGACCAAACTTTCCACAATTGAAACATCTTATATTTTTCATACTTTTGTGCTTTCTAGAGAACTTGCCTTTCTTGTTGTAATATGCCTCTTCATCACTAGAAGACTCATCACTCTCTTGAAGCTATTTACCCTTGGATTTCTTGGTAGCTTTGAAAGTCGCCTCTTTCTTGACATCAACCTTCACTTGAGTTCTCAACTCAAATGTTGCAAGTATACTATGGAGCTCATACTTTTTCAACTTATCCAAATCTTTAGCTTCCTCAATAGCAAAAATATTTTCACTAAATCTATTAGGAAGAGATCTTAAAATCTTATCACAAACATCATTTTCAGCAAGCTCAAGACCTAAGTCTTTCATGGAGTTAACAACCTCATCCATACGAAGCATGTAGTCACTAATATTTTCATCATCATTCATCTTGAGTTGTTCAAACATACCTTTGAAGTGTCTCAATTTGGCCTTTCTGAAATTTGTATCACCTGTATGAACCACCTTCAACTGATTCCACATTTCACTAGCTATATTGCAGTGAATCACTTTGGTGAGATCTGCTTTCTATAAGCCTTTCGGGATTGCATTCATTGTTTTTGAATTGCTGTGATGTAGGAACCTTTCTTCTTTAGTATTAGGACCATGTTCAGGAATAGTGTACTCATCTTCAATCACTTCCCAAACCTCATTCCCAAGTGCCATTATATGAACCTTCATCCTTGCACTCCAAAGACCAAAATCTGACCCATCAAGAATAGGTGTTGCATTGCCACTTGAATGATCCATTGTGTTCTTTACTAGCTTTTCCTTCAAGCTGTTAAAATTTCTAAAGGCACTGGCTCTAATACCAATTGAAGAACACAAGCTTATACTGAGAGGGGGGTGAACAATATAATACCTCTTTATACTTTTTCCATTATACTTCAAAATAGTAAAGCAATATACCCAAAGCAATATCAAAGCAATGCACAATATCATCCACAAAGTGACACCAATTTTAACGTGGTTCACCCAGAATTGCTGGGCTACGTCCACAAAACTTTTCTCTAAAATTTATCTCAAAGTTCTTTGGGAATCCTTCCCAATTACAATGTTTATGAGCCTCGGCCCAAAGGATATACCTTCCCCCAATAAAAATTTATGAGCCTCTGCTCAAAGGAGATACCTTCCCCCAATCGGGAATTTATGAGCCTCTCGCTCAAAGGAGATACCTTCCCATCTGCTCTGCAAATTATCCCTCAGAAGATCAACTACCTCTACCTCTTGCCAGCACATGGAACTCCTTTCCATCGAATACCTCCTGTCCTCAATGCTTAGCCTAAGAGACCTCTGCCTTCTATGATCACATCCACAAAAGCTTAGGAACTTGTACTAAACACAGTCAGTCAGTCTAGTACAAGTCTTCCTTTATCTGTCAAATTTTTCCAACTATTGAACAAATCAATCCTCTACATACAAGACTTCTCAAAGACTTGCCAAATCTATCCTTAGGTTCTTCTCATAGAACCAATGCACCTCTGTCCTCAAGTTCTCTGATAGAACTATCAAACTCAACTCATAAGTCCTCTGCTAGGACCTGTCCAAATCTGCTCACAAGTCCCCACCGAAACCTATCCAAAACTACTCACAAGTCCCCACCGAAACTTGTCCAAAAATGCTCACAAGTCCCCACCGAAACCTGTCCAAAAACTGCTCACAAGTCCCCACCGAAACCTGTCCAAAACCTGCTCACAAGTCCCCACCGAACCCTGTCCAAAACTCAGCAAGCTCACCAAGAAAAACTTTCTTAGTAGGAAATCACAAAGTGAATTTTTAGAGACCCAATGTGATTTTTCAAACTCATAGAAGCATAAAGAGAATTGTTAGAGACTCAATATGTTCTATACTCAACTCCCAATCTCAAAACTCAACTCAAATCAACTCAGCTCAATCTCAATCTCAAATCTGAAAACTCAACTCAATATTTGAAATGGATAGGATAGAATGCTTTCTTTCAAGAACATGAAACCCCAACAATTGCCAACTATGCAAAGAATCACATAACAATGATACTCATGTTATTTTCACCATCAATTAGGGCTTCAACAAAAATGCTCATCAAACAAGGTTCAGTCAACACCATTCAACTCAAAACACAACCTTGAAGCATTTCACAGTCAACATCAGAAAAGGAAACAAGTAGAACTCCTTTTCTCTCCAATATTGTTTGAACAAAAAGCATCCACCAACTCAAATCTCAATAGCACAAAACAACTTTTCAAATCATCAACAAAGGAGTAAGCCCAACACTTTAACCAAGTAAAGAATAGCTTGATTATTAACCAATTTAATGAAAGCTAATGTCAATCTCAAAGCTGCCCACTTAAGGTTTCACAACTTCACACAAGAAGCAATTCTAACCTTAAAACATCATGCTTTCATTTCCATAATCAATCAAAAACACTCTCAACATTACAAGAAATATTTATCCCTTATACACCTTATTTCTCCCTTATAGTCTTATCAACAATAAACTTTATCTCTCATAAGAATGAAATAAGATAATGCAAACAACACCTTAAAAAGAATATTTTATCAAAATAAAGCAAGCTTCAAACTCCTTATAACTCCTAAGCTATTTTTCTCTCTAATAAACTTCCTCCATATGCAAAATACACCAGCAAAAATTAATTTTGAAAATACCTTGGCCAACACCAAAAATCGTGCTATGGAGAAATTGTGCACGAACTCAAACACCACCCACTGCATCCACTTCAACGAAGAAAAACCCTTTCACATTATTCGAATGTAGAACCTCCCGTTTGGGTAGCGCGCCAACAGCCTAGCCGCTACCGGTGTGCCAAAGGCATTCGATGAGGTTTGAACCTCACTCTTTTTCCTTGTACCTTCTACACCAGGGCTAAAATAAACAACATGCCTCCCTATCTTCTGACGTGAACGACGACGACGAAACCTTACGGCAGATACAAAAAATGAACGACGGATATCCGAATAGCGGATCATGAAATCTTAGCGAGGAAGAAATCGAACATCAGATCACGAATTCACAGCAAGAAACACTTTTCAAAAATGCGTATGGGATTATCTTTGATCTTCATCATGGGAGATTTATATGCATATTTCCCATAAACTCTTGACATTGGTGAGGAGTTTAACACGTCGGCGGAGGATTTTAACATTTCGGTAGAGGTCTTGGCTAGCGCCCACATTCTTAGAACATAGCACCATCATAGTTAAGACATTTGTGCCATGGGTTAGGAGAACCCAATGCAAACAAATATTTATTTAAAAATAATTAAAAGGAACCTTAACAAGGTTTTTAATTATTTAAATAAATACTTCCTTCTAGACCCAAATGCATTAAACTAATGTATCCACCTGTAATATTTAAACCTGCCAACTTAGGGTTTACAAAAGACCTTTGAAACTGTCATGTCGTAACCTTCATCAAACCAAGTTATTTGACATCAAATCAAATTCCTTCAAGAGCTTCTTGTCATCAATGACAACTTATACACTTGAGCAAAGGCAATGTACCCAAAGTACCCAAAATTGCCAACAATGCTACTTGCTAAAAATTCTACCCATTCAAAAATGAAATGTGGATGTACCACTTGTCCTCCATAGTTGTGAGTATCCATGACAACATCATCTAAACCCAACTGGTAGGGGTATACCAGAGTATCTATCCTGAAACCCACCATAACTGTTAACATAGACAAAATCGATTGTGCATGTTGATCGAATTCTCCTAGCTTTCCTAGCTTAAAATCATATGGGAGTTTTCCCAACAAGTGGGTGAGCCATTTCTTCACAAAATCCTTGTTTAGATACTTCTTTTGTTCCTCCAAAACTATTATCTTTGGTTTTACCCCTAGAATATCACCTACTGCAAAAGCTTCGATGACTAATTTCTTTGATAATATGAACAATGGTTCAAGTTTTGAGTTATAGACTATGGTATTATCTAGGTCATAGTGTTTTGCTTCTACCTTGACTAATTTTGGACATGGATGTACTGGTCTGGGTATGGATTTAGCTAGTCCAAAACTCCATGCTATGTTGTCAGGGTGGTTTGGAAAGAGTTTTATCACCTTTTTCTCTGAGCTATCTTAAAAGCCCTTATACTTTAACTTAACCATAACCACAGTGTCATGGATGCCTGCAAGTCTATCCTACAATTCCTTTGATTTTTTTTGCACTACCATACTCTTCTTTCCTTGGACTATTTATACCAAATTTTAATATGAACTTCTACACTGAACCTTTGTCTTTCTCTTTGTAGTACAAAATACTATAAATCTTGTACGTATTTGAAGTATGTCTCTATTTATAATGTCTAGCCACATATTTAATCAATGTGTGATTTTTTATCTTTACATGTAGAATATTGCACCCATTAAGGAAGATCTACTTAAGATTAGGAACCTTTTTAGAGAATTATGATGCATACCTTTGGGGTGCGCTCCACCATCTAGTAGAATTTTTTCTAACTCATCAATTTATGGCTAATGGTAGTTTGAACCATAATTTGAGGATTTTTCCTTCCTAAATATGATTGATAACTTTAATTATTTCTTTGTTGAATGATTTTCTAGTTTAGGAGATTGCACATATCTATGCATATATTAGGGATTATAATAGAAGTAATAACACATGTTTAACACAACAATGCCACTGTCCAATAGCATTTTAAAGGATTCTATACTTTGATAATTTCATGAGAGCTATAATCTACCACCTAGGCATCTCCACAGGTAGATTCAATAATTGGCCTATATCTTTATTTGCCTTCTAATAAGATTACAATGCATAGACACGCATGTTATCAAATCATAATCCATGATGGATTTGCAACCTTACAGGCCAATAAATGGAGCTACCCTCATGATTTTTGAGCTTCCCTATACACATCTTGTTTAGGCATGCTGATTGGATAGGTAAAAACCTTTCAATATTTTAGTGACAGATTTTTGGTACCCATCTTCTACCTTGTATGGTACAAAAAGTTTGACACTTTCAATATTTAGCTAAATTTTCTTTGTTTCTAGGCAATGGGTTTTTAATACCCTTTTGCCTCTAATAAGGGGGTAAAATTTTTGGTAGCTTCTACTACTGCTTGGTGATGGGTTTTGGTTTCCCATCTACTATTTAGAAGGGTACAAGAAATTTGGCTAGCTCTATACTTAGCCAAAGTTTACTAATCAAAATTATTGTTGTTGAGCGATGAGTATTGGTACCCATTTACTGTTTGGGAAGGTACAAAGTGTATGACAATATAGTGATAGGTTTTGAGTATCTGTCCACTTCCATATGAGGTAAAAATATTTTGGTGACCTTGAGACTTCACCAAATTTTTTGTCTCACATTTTATGAAGTGCCAAAATTTAAGGACCCTTCTGTTACAAGCCTAAAGACAAAAAATCTCACATTTTCCATACATGCGTGTGTATGAAGACACAAAAGTATCCATAATTATCCTTATGATGGTCAAGATTTTATATACAGACATAATATACACATGCCCTATTTACATATGTACAAGTAAGAAACATTTTCGCTTAGGCATAATGCTTCAGGTATTAGTTGTTTATCAATATTGGTAATATGTGGCCATTCAAATCATGTAACTGAAAAGCATTTGAATATTTCTTTTGTTCTATGAGATATAAACCAAACCATATGGATATTTATACTTGGATTAGCTCAATTCATGTCCCATTTAATAATAAGGTTCCCTTCCTGTAATTATTTAGGAGCTGCCTTCTTGTCAAACCATCGTTTGATAGTTGTCTGGCGATGTCTAATATTTTCATATGCCTTTTTGTATTTCTCTTCCAAAAATATCAATTCAATCATTCTTTTTTTTCATAGGCTCTATATCTTCTAATACATATTTATTGATGAATTTCAAAGCTGAAAACTCTAAATTGATAGGAAAAACTACCTCTTTCCCATATACTAAAGCGTAGGATGATGTTTTTGAATCCTTTTTATTATAATCCTATCAACCCATAATGTCTGGTCTAGCAACAAATGTCAACTTCTCATATTGTCTTCAATGTTTCATTTTATTACTTTCAATAAATTCTTGTTCATATATTTTTCCAACTCATTCCATTGAGGGTAATAATTGGAGGATGCATTCTAGTATATGCCATATTTCCTTACAAAATTGATCATTTTAGCACTGATGAATTATCCAACATTGTCTAAAACAATTGTAGCTAGGATCCCAAACCTTGTGATCAACCTTTCCAAAAACTCAATAACTATATCTTGATTGACATGTATGGTGGCTTCGACCTCCATCCATTTTTTGAAATAATCTATCATCATTAAGATGTATTTGTGTCCTATGAATGAATTTGGGATGATGACCTCAATAAAATCCATCTCCCATTATTGGAAGTATTCTTCTACCATTATTGGTTGGAGAGACATCGTTAGATGCTTGCTTTTGAACCTCTAACACTTGGCATAGGCTCTGGCCAACTTGAATGCATATAAAAATATTGATGATCAATAATATCCAGCCCTTAGTATATTTGTAGCCATGATTTATTCATAGTAATTACCACCTAAAAAACCACCATGAAATTCTATGAGGACTTCTTTCATCTTGTCTAGATGTAAAAATCTTAACAACATCCCATAAATTTTGTTTTGGTATAAATTCCATCTACTTGTGTATATTTTCTATCTTGTATTCTATATCAACATCTTTGAGAAGTAGTCAAACCATCTAAACGTGTACCATATTCAAAATAATGTATCAACTACTCGATCCAAGTATCTAGCTATGCTTGTACTCCTTATGGCTCGGTGGAGTGTTCTCCTTCTACCAGTAGATTCACATTTTGGATAACAGAACACCACATTCAACCAAAACAAGAATTTGAAAGCAAATTGATAACTTAAGTGTACAAATGGATATGCAAAACAATGAGCAAAAATATCATATATTATACATGAATAATGCTCTTCCTCTTATTAGCTTGGTTTTCTTGATCTCAATATTGTACTCTTGAATATTGGTCATCCAACCAGCTCTCCTATCACCCAATTCTCCTTAAATTACAAATTTTTGGATATCCAGATGCACTACATATATAAATGTCTTGCTTTGAGACACAAAGTGCTTGGACTTATTTATTGTTTTCATAATTGCATAGATTTTTTCTATGAAATTGTACCTTTCTTCATGGTCATTCAGTGTTTGACTCGGGAAGGCTATACATTGTCCATGGCTCTCTTTCTTTTTTTGGGTAAGTATAGTGGCGTAGCTTTCCTCTGTTCCAAATACATAAAGGCTGAAATCCTTGGGGTAGTCCAAATTGACAAGCACAGGGGCTTGAGCTATTGCTTCTTTAATACTCTTAAAAGCACTTTTTCGGGCATTTATCCACTTGAATTTTACTTCCTTTTTAAGCATTTCATTCATGAGCTTAACTATTTAAAAAAAATCTAAAATGAATTTCTGCACAAAGTTGATTTGCCCAAAAATTATTGAAGCCCCTTATTATTTATTGGTCTATGAAGGACTATAATGGATTTTACCCTATCTGAGTCAATAACTAGCCCTATTTTGGACACACGTCCCTTATTGCACAACAAAATTTGATTTCTTTGGGTTTAATGAAACCCCAAACTCCTTGCATTTCTCAAACACCAATCACAGATGTTCAACATGCTTCTCCTTCTGATGAGAGAATACTGTCATGTCATCTAAATAAATCACTATTATATTGTTCATAAATTCCCCAAATTCTAGAACCATTGCTCTTTAAAAAGTAGCACCAATATTAGATAGAACAAAAGACATTCATTGATATGCAAAAGTTCCCCACTTAGATGTGTAGATGAAGGATGAAAAGGTTTTGGTGCTTCTCGTAGTGGAATAGATCCATATTTTGAGAGAAATGTCCTCATACATGGAGTTTAAGGAGTAGTTTTTGGGGCCTGCTCTTGCTCTAATCTATGGATAATGCCCTTGCCTTATACCTGAAGCCATAGACACATTGATGGAAAATAGGTAGGAACTAGGAGATTGATTCTTCCTAAAGAAAGGAATAATTATCAAGCTATATGGATTCCCAAGCAATCCATATTTATTGTCATATCATGTCACTAATTGGCTCTTTGGGTTATAAATGTGCAAGTAGATATATGTGATAGAGCAACATTTCAGCCCTAGAGTCAAGAAGACTAATTTTCTAGCTTCCTATAAAATTTGATAACATCAGCATGACAAAAAGGGAGATAGAGCAATATCATGATTTATAGGGTAAGATCATTGCCCTATAACTACCAAAAGTTCCCCACATATGGCACTATAACCCAAATGACATTTTCAAGGTGAAGCTATCCAATATAAATAATAATGCACCTCCATTTGACCATGTGCCAAATGCAAACATTGAAATATTTAGAAATCTAGTGAATGACAAGGTGGCATTGTTTAACTATATGGTGATGCAAGAGAGACCACCATGAAGAACATGGAATCGAATAAGAGGGTTTTTGACCCAAAGAGAAATTAATACCAAGCGATTAGCTCAAAGTTCATTGATAGTATAAAAGAGAAGCTATAGTGGAAAGAGCACAATATAGTAGAATTATGGGTCTCATGATGTGAGCATGACCATATCAAGAAAGTCTTCCTAGATAAGTCTAACGGAGAGTTCATTTCAAAATTTTATAATCAATACATTAGCTAGAGAAGGGACCATAAGAAGAAGATATTCTCAAAAATGAAAAGGCTATCCAAATTTGATGAAGAAGAAGAAGAGAAATGGAAGATAGATATCTAGCTATAGTTTCAAGATCCTCCCATTGTATACGACATTGAAGTCAAAGAGGAATCCTTACCTCAACATTAGTAATTTGTATAAGTATATGCCATAGGATCTAAGGAGGTGTAATCTATTATATATTCTACGAGTTCAAGTGTTCCTAGACCTTTTGAAGTAAATCATAGACACATCTCAGATCACCCAAGCAATCCCCTAAGGAAAGAGATGAAAGGACCATCCTAGTCCTAAAAATTTTGATAAAGAAAGAGTTGTGGCTAAAAATTAGCAACTACAATTGGAGGTAAACAAAGTTGCACTCAAAAGATAGCAAGTGTAGTAGGAGGTACAAAGGACTAAAGTTGTAGTCACACTAGTGGAGGCTAAGGAGGTGAAAAGGAGAAAGCCTATGGTAAAAATATTTGAAACAACCCAATCAAAGGATCTAGAGTATGAAGTGCAAGGACAAAGTATGTTTGTTAAACCTGCTTCTTAATCTCCTAAATCTTTTTCTTCACTAGAAATTATTCCAGCTATACCTCATCCTTCATCATTCACTCCTTCACCTCATCATTCAGCCGTTAATCTCCATCATTCACTCCATCACCTTCATTCACTCCATGAGAATCACCATTCACTCCTCTATCACCATCACACCCATTACAAATCAACCCTCCATCATCAATTTATAGCCACTAAGGAATGCAATAGGGAAATACGTCTATAAAAGCAATGACATCCTACCTAATTACCCCATTTCCTGCATTCCTAAACATCCCCATTCTACCCTCTACCTCTAAGGAGCAACTTTTGAAAGTATTCTCCATCATCCAAAATGTGAAATACAACAAGAAAAAGTGTATGGAAGATGAGCAACAACAACAACTATAGAAAAAAGAGGAAGAGTGCACTCACCATGACCTATGACACACTAGACCCTATTGAGGAAAAAAGATAAAAGTGAATACCTATCCTAAATTCCATAAAGTAAATTCATAAATGAGGTCAAAGGATTATGAATTAGAGATGCACAATTGGGATATATCTAAAATATTGAACGTAGAGACACTTTCGGCTCTCAATACTGAGGCATACACTCAATTTCTTTAGGGTATAAAAATAGATAGATAGTTGAATATTGCCTAGAAAAATATTGAAGCCCTATTATTGAAGTTGAGCAAGAAAAAAATAGAGCATTACACTCTTAAAAATAAAATTCAAGAGTTGAAAAGGATCCTCAATAATGCCTCTTCTAAATAAGATTTGTGGAAAAAGGATATTAGAAAATTCAAGAGACTAGAAACAGAGCTACAAGTAGCACAGGGTACAATGTAGTAGCAAGATTCAGAGTTGCTAG
This sequence comes from Wollemia nobilis, assembly GCA_028583015.1. NCBI lineage: Eukaryota > Viridiplantae > Streptophyta > Pinopsida > Araucariales > Araucariaceae > Wollemia > Wollemia nobilis. Next base: position 2,794,283 of record JAQPPZ010013509.1, on the reverse strand, counting down.
ACCTCAATGCCAAGTTGCAACAAGAGGAAGCCTTAGCCTCTATTCTAGTTGAGCTAAAATAGGAGAGATAAAAGCCCCATGGCCTAGAAATCTCAAAATATTGGCTCAGATGGATCAAGAACCATTACTGGAAAAATATTAAAGAAGCAAATCTATAGGCTTTCCCTCATTTCATAGAAAAATTACATGAAACTACCAAGATATTCATAGAGGCTAGAAAAAAAATTAATAAAAGCAAGAGGTTCCTGATGAGTAAAGTTTAGGAAGCACAAGCAATCATAAATGTGTTAAGAAACAAGGAGAAGCATCCTTACATTGAACAACAATCCAAAAAATATATAAAGAAATGCAGACTAGTGCCTCATCAAGTTTACCATGAAATTTAGCTAATATTTGAGGGAGAAGAACTGTTTACTACTCTAAGAAAGGAATCTGAGGAGATGAGCAAATATGCTAAGGAAATCAAAGTTATTGGCTCTCCAGGTTTTTGGGATAGCAATATGCATGTTTATTTGAAGGAAAATGTCACTCAACTATTGTATCAACAACTCCAAGATGAAAGTGAAATTGAGTCACTATCAAAACCACTAGTAGTAGATAATAATTTGTAATCTTCCACAAACTCTCCTACCTCCTAGCTAAATTAGAGGAAATTGCTAGAAGATACAATAACCCCCTTATGGGGACCTATCGAGTGATACATCTACCTAGTTGCAAATATACACCAATGTTCAGGACAAGATGTCCTCTCTTGAAAGGGATTCTTGATTCCCCCAAGGTTTTGGTAAGGTTGATCTAACCTAGTTGAATCTTAATTTCAGAGTATAAAGAAGAAAATAAAGAAAAAAATTTGGAATGTTCAAGGTCACATGTAACTATTACAAGGGTGAGTGATTAACTCATGTCATTGGGTATGATTTAAGCTTAATCTACCACAATTATCAATTCTTTTGTCTTATTCTTTGTAAAAATTCATAGTAAAATGCAAGTAAAAACATGATTCTAGGCTTGCTACATTCTGATTATGATCTTGAAATAACTTTAAAGAGATATTCTAAAACTTAAAGCAATGAAGTGCATATTCATGAAAGAGAAGCTTTAGAATATCAAGCTAAACTACTCTAATCTAATCAATTATCAAAGAAAATCAAAAGGAAGGGTTAGGAAAAGAAAGAAAACAAGCCATTGTGATCTTGAAGCCTTGTAAGGAATCTATTGTAGCAGCCAAATTTAAATAAACCAATCTTAGTCGGATTAGATTTTACACAATATAAACTAAGATGGTGCCATTTTCAAATGAAAAGGGTACAAAATACTAAAATGAACTCAAATGCAACCATCATCATCATGCATAGATTACACCAAGAATTTAGTACTTTGTATTGCTTAAATATGTTCAAGGATTGCATTCTCATAATTGCTTGATACAAATTATTACAAATACAACTCTTCAATTACAATGTTAGGGGTGTGAACATCCACCAATTTACAAAATAAAATAAAATGCTAAAGTCTATTGCTAATAGTGGATCTGATGACCCTTCTAAATGAGGTCTAAGTGGTCTTAGTGACTATTTATAGCCTTACAATTCTCAAAAATTTAGGTCTTTATAGTTATCTTTGGCTAGCTAGCTTTAGATGATGTGGCATTTTATGGTTCTTATTGGATTTAATTTGCAATTTCAGCCTTTGATCTATGTAAGTGCCTTGGAAGAGTTTTTTTGAAGCTATGTATGTTGAGCTTGTAGGCACCAAGAGATTGAAATTTCTACCAGGTTTAGTGAATGTTTACTTTATTTGGCTCTCATTCTTTGCAACTAGTTTCTACAATTTATTGGCAATTTGAGTTATTTTATGTTTTCATTGATGACATGAATCATCGATGTCATATGGATCACATTGAGTTTTGATGGGTAAGTGATATTTTGGAAAGCATGGATAAATTCAAGGTTTTTATGAAAACCAAGGCAAGCAAAATAAAAGGTTTTATTTAAAACCATGGATGGTAGATTTGAAATGGGTTTTTATTAAAACCCAGGTTTGCCTTTCGTTTCATCAAAAAAGGTGCCCCAGTGATGGAGATATTTAATTTTAAATATTTAGTTTAAATTTTAATTATTTAAAATTAAAATTTTAATTTTAAAATTAAAATTAAAGTGAGCGCCGACGTCTGAAGAAATAGGGAAAATAAATAATACGTCGATGTCATCGAAAATGAGGAGAATACTATATAAAGGGGGATCCTAAGGTTCATTTGAAATTCATCCTTGCTCGTGCTAATCGTTGGCTAAGCATCAGAAGAGAGCTCGTGCAAAAATTGTTTTGAAAAGGGATACAACGAATAAATCCAAGGTTGATCGAAATTCCAAGACATTATGAGCAGAGTGGCGCATTAGCAATTGGTTTTTTGTTAAGGAGTGTGGCAACACTTTACGTCGAGGTTCAAATCTCCTTGATTGCATTTGAAGGCATTGGAAGGAAAGCTCTCAAAGCACTTTTGGTTTACGTGGAAGGGAGGAAGGACTTAAGGCACGTCATGCCTTTTTCTTTCGAACGAGCGGCTAGCTCGTGTGGCAACTTTAGTCATGGCTAAGTCACTCATGGTGTGTGCAATTTGGGGGTTCGAATCCTCTTGAGGAGGTAATTACGTTTTGCTCTAATTAATTTCATTGATGCCCTAGGATAGGAGTTATAAGGTGGTTAAGGAATAATTAAAGTTTTAAATTTAACTTTATTTTTATAAAGGCTGTGATTATTATTTCAGAGGTGGATGGATTGTTGATTTATTTTGATATTCATGAAATTGAAAATGAATATTTAGAAGAAATAAGGAGTTGTTATAAAATATTTTTGAGAGCCTTACTAATTATTATTTTTTATAAGGGTTTTTATTAAAAATGACTTTGGTGGATGTGTTTATTAAGTTGGAGTAAAAAGGTGTAAATTGAGTTATGCTTATTTTGTGATTACTATTTGAAGTCCACTAACCCTTCTTGATATTGGAAATGAAATTTGTGTTTAGTGTGGCATATTTTGTGGATAACTTCTTGGCATCAAAAAGGTATGGGCATATTATCCTATTGATTGTTTATGGTGGTTGATTTCTGAAATATCATTGGAGTGAAAAGGATTGATTGTGGTTTCCTTTTCGAAAGTGGTTGGTTAAATGCTTCAAGGTTTTCTGGTTTGAGATTTGTGTTTAAACCTTATTTTATAAGCATAGTTTTTGAAGCCCATTGGTTGTGAAAGAACTTGAAAAGAACATGAGTATCATTGTTATGTGAGATTTGTGGTTGAGCATTTTTGGAAACATTTGAGTTTGTTGATACATGCTTGGACTAGGGTTTTTGTGAGAAAGAATAGTCCTTTGTGGTCATTGGTTGAGTTGATTTGATTGAGCCTAGTCAATTGATTGTGTGAAGTGATTGGTCAAGTTCCATGAAACAAACTATTCCATAACTCTGATTTGAGTTGAGACTGATATTAGAACATATTGAGTCTCTAAAAATTCTCTTTATGCTTCTATGAGTTGAGTTGAGATTGATTTGAGTTGAGTTGAGTTGAGATTAAGGTTAGAACATATTGAGTCTCTAACAATTCTCTTTATGCTTCTATGAGTTTATTTGAGTTGAGTTGATTTGAGATCATTATGGATCATTGTTGTCATCCATTGAAGAGTACATTGTCATTCATTGTTGAGTTCATCTTTGAGCTTTGCCTTGATATATTTGTGGATGATATTTGAGTGCTACTTGAGCATGATTGATTGAGCCTTTGAGAAGGCCTTTGTGGATAGTTTTGGGACAGCCTTTGTGGACAATTTTGGGACAGCCTTTGTGGACAGTTTTGGGACAGCTTTGTGGATAATTTTGGACAGCTTTGTGGACAACTTTGTGGACAATTTTGGGACAGATTTGTGGACAGATTTGAGCAAGTTCTTGGTGAGCTTGCTAGAGCAGATTTGGGCAAGTTATTGGTGAGATTTCTAGAGCATATTTGGACAAGTTATTGGTGAGATTTTTAGAGCAGATTTGGGCAAGTTCTTGGTATGATTGCTAGATTAGATTTGGGCAAGTTCTTGGTGAGCTTGCTAGAGCAGTTTTGGACAAGTTTTGTGTGAGCTTGTTATTCAATTTTGGACAAGTTTTGTGTGAGATTGTTATTCAGTTTTGGGCAAGTTCTCTGTGAGCTTGTTATTCAGTTTTGGAAAAGTTCTATGTGAGCTTATTATTCATATTTGGACAAGTTTTGTGTGAACTTGTTATTCAGTTTTGGACAAGTTCCGTGTGAGCTTGTTATTCAAATTTGGACAAGTTCTGTGTGAACTTGTTATTACCTAGCTTTGAGCAGATCAAATAAATAATTGTATTGGATAAGGATCATTATTTCTATGTGAAAAATGATAAGGAGATTATCTGGTGGAGTACCCCACATTGGGGGAACCACGTTAAATCTTGTGTCTCAATTGTGTGTAGTGACTTGTGCTCTTGCTTACTACTGTTATCTGAGTTATTAATGAACACTGCTATATTTGGTTATTGCAATTAAGGACATTAATTTATATATATTTGGAAAGAAAATAAAAAGTGGTCTTCTATTGTTCACCTCCCTCTCAGTATAAGCTTGTGTTCTTCACAATTTTCTCGGCTCTCTTGGCTTCCAGATGTATGAATGTGAAGCGATGGTTAATCAATTATTTGAGCTTCAATCTGAGCTATCCCCTATTCTCACAATAATTCTCCATGGTAGATTATGTTGATTGGATTGTTCTAGAAGCCTCTAAGATTTTTGCTTCATCTTCCTGGTTTGACGTTTTTTCTTCTACTTTGGTTCTATCACCTATAAATCATAGGAGGATGAGTAAATTTAGCTTAAACTAATTTTAGCAGTAACACTATTTATATGTGATTGATGAATATCTATTGAATTGTAATATCAAAAATAAAATATATCTATTTAATTGTAATATGCTTAACTATTAATATTTATTTATAATTTACTTTTACTATTCAATTATTATAATATTTTTTTTTGGTATTCATTTATCTCTTTTATTTATTTATTTTAACCATTCTATATTAAATCTGGATATATATTTTTTCAATTGTTTTCATCCATGGTCTTAATTTTTAATTTTTTAATTTTCATTAAAAAAATATTTCATCCAATGCAAAGGTTCACACTTTTGATTTTAGGGCCAAAGTATTAAATCTCTTTAAATTTTGGATGCCAAAGTATTAAAATTCCATATTAATATTAATACCAAGATATCAAAATTATTACTAAGGTTTTCATGATAATATTCTCATTAATTGAAATGTCCAAAAAAATATATTAAATCCAAGGCTAAAGCTTAAAATCTAATTATTTCAATTAATTAAATATTTGCCTAAGGTTTTCATTATTAATTAAAATCCAAGATTTTATGGTTATTCAAATAAAAAAATTTAAGCTCAAAAATGGACGATTGGGATTGAGTCCAACGATGAGCATGTAAAGGCACAATCTAGCTGGCTAAACATTCATTCTCAAAATTGTGTTTGCACTCTTGTTTTTTTACTTTCTTCTTTTGGATTGAAATCATGATCGTGGCATGGATTTTGGGTTAGATTGACCATTTGACCATGGTATAGATATATCTCTTCTTCAAACGCCTTGGTTCACAATCATGATCCAAAGCTATATTTTGCCCATGTTGATTAGTTGGACCATTGTATTGAGACATTGTCTCGCAATCATGGTGCATTTTCAATTTAGGTACGCTTTGACCAAGGTGAGTATGTCTTTGAGATATTGTCTTATGGCCATGGGACTTAGACTCATTTTCAAGGAAATCTAATGATCACAGTTTTGGAAAATTAAAAGGCAACTCTACAATATTCTTTAATAATGGACGGTGAGGATTCTCTGGTTTTGAGCAATATTGTATTTGGGCTTTCTTTTAACTCTTTGATCGTGGTGTAGAGACATTGTCTCATAGCCAAGATGCATTTTCACTTTAGGCACATACAACTCTTGTTAAGCATAGCATAGAGACATTGTCTCATGACCATGGTACATTTTCACTTTAAGCATATTTAACTCTTGTTGATCACGACGTATTGTCTTGTGGTTGTGATGCATTTTAGCTTTAAGAACCTTTCAAAGCTTGTTGACCATGGCATAATGACATTATCTCACAATAGAGGCACATTTGCATTTTAAGGATTTTAAAAAATTATTGATCGTGACGTAGATACATTATCTTGTGATCATGGTACATTTGCATTTAAGGCACATTTTTCAAAAATAAGGCATAGTTAAATTTAAACGTAAATTTGAAGGATTATAAGGAAAAATGAAAATTTCATAAAAATATGATTATGATAAAGCAATATTTAATTTGAACAAGCATTCAAAGGATGATAAAGCCAAATAAAACTTTCATGGAAATTTAATGATCTATAGAGCAATATTGAATATCGTGGAATTCAAAGGATGATTAAGCAAAATAGAATTTCACAAAAATCTGATGATTGTGTGCAATTTGCTTTTGAGGCATTGGACTTCCTTGGGCTATGATGGCACTTCATCCTAGGTATTTTCAACTTTCTTTGACCATGGCATAGATATATTATCTTGTGGCCACTATGCATTGAGTAAATAATTCAAGTGAAAGGTTTTGATTGCTACGAGGATGAACGGTGAGGATTCCATAGTTTCAATTAAACAAAATGGTGTTCATACTATCTGCTTTGTTTCAACCCTTGTCTCATGCATGTGATCCAAAACTTAAAATTAGCATGCTTAATTGGGCTAACCATGGCGTAGAGACATGTTATTATCGCAAGATCACGATCATGGTTTTAAGACAACCTCTTTGTCACATGGTCATGACTCATCATCGTTCTATCTAATTTGACCAATATTTGACCATGGTGTAGAGACATCTCTAATATGTAGTGCAATTTTACTTTATTCCTTCATGGACCAGCTTGACCATGGATTTGAGTAGGTTTCGGGCTAGGATTTTATTTCTTAATTCTCATGTGAAAAATAAGTAAAATTTCAAAGTGCCCAAACTTTCCAAATTTCTAAAATGGCCAAATGGGTATCCAAAAAAATTGAAATACCTAGACAATTTGTTGTGAATCAAAATATATAGCCATTTGAAGTATGTGGACTCCCACAAAGAAATTAATGTGGCTAAATTGTAATTTCATTGAAACTCTTGAAGTATTATGGATGTGTATATAAGCTTAGTACCATTGTAAAGATAATTTTAAAACATTTCCATCAGGCATTGAATCAGATCAAATGAACCTTCCTAGCAAAATTTATGGTCATTTTAGATTTATAGCTATAAAAAATGGTGAAATTCATAAAACCCTAAAAACAACTTCAAAAATTAGAATTTTCCAAACTCTAAAGAGCAATTGAAATCCAATCCATTCTAAGATATTCAATTCAATCAAGTTTAAAATACTTATCCAATGCAAGCAAATGTAAAACATGAGTGAAATCAAATTTTAAAATTGGTGTAAAAATTAAAAAAAAAAATCAAGTGGGTTCCCAATTGGGTTGAGTTGTGCAATGGAAACAACAAGACCATTTCAGACTATAAAATATTTTTTCTAAGCTCAAGGGGATTCTAGTACCTCTTATGGAGACCTGGAATAGGATGTGCTAGATATTTTAGGTCCCCATAGCTCCAATGACTTAATCAACTACTCATTAAGGTGAGTCATCAGAACTGGCTTTAGAAGTGCAATCCCAATAGTAGGGGAAGCCAACACACCCTTCAGAGTAGGATTATGTAAAATAGGCTTGTGTAGACAATAATTTTTTTTACTCTAACAATTTTGATCTTGTATAGATGTACTATAGTTTTTTAGCAATTATGACTTCGTAGCCTAATGGATCAAATCAAAACAATGTAGGACTAAAGGTGACATAAGTAGAACTGACAAGAAGATCATCACAACACTATGAGTCTAGAAATATGATGTAAGCAAAGTAAAAAATGACAAAGTTATCAAAAATTTAGTTTTATAAGGAAAATCAAGTGTGAATGAAAGCAGTAAATTCATACAATGTCTAAATTACAATCATGACATAATTATCAGGAGGTACAAGGGTATACTCCTATATAAAGCTACATCCACTGCTAAATTCTAGAAATTTCTCCTCAACGCTGAGAATGAGCTTGTTAAGGAATATAAAGAAGCACATGTTTTAGGGCAATAAAGAGGAGTATTTCTTTATCAACTACATGAGAAAGAGAAGAGAGCATGAGAAGAGAAAAATTTGAAAGAATTATGATTTCTTAATATGCCTTGCCTAAACCTAAAATAGTTGTGAGTTATGTTGAGGTATGCTCATGGAGTTTCATTTTTGTGGGGGTTTTCCATGTTCCAAGTATCCCTATGCATCATCTCTCCCTCTTTTCTTCCTTTTTAATAGACATGCATGCCTATAAATTGTGTCACAAACTCCATCTTTCATGTGTTTGTTAGGGTTTTCTAGAGGTGTACCATGTTATAGGTATCCCCATGCTCCATGCCTTATCATTTTATTTATATGTTATCACCTATAAAATTTACCACAAACTCCATATTTTATGTCGTTGTTAGGGTTTTTTTTTTCTCTTTTCTCTCAAATTGTCTTTCATATAATGTTATCCCTATGTATTTCCTTGGACAAACCTTTTGTATTACTAATTTACCCTATTTTTGCATGGGATTTTCATCGATCTATAAGTAGCTATAATTTTTTCTCCCAAGGGCATGTTTGTAAGATGATGTACCTATCCTTATACTAGATGATATCTTGTGCAATACCATTTTATCTCCTTTTTGCACATCATTTTTATCGGTCTATATTTACCTGCATAAGTACCCTATTTTTATTCTCTTTTAGTAAGAATTGGCTAGTCTAAGTTCTCATTTTCCACTAAGAAAAATTCCCTATGAGTCACCAAGAATATGGATAATTTTGGTCATCACCCACATGCACTTTTGATTGAAAGTGTAAAAGGTTGTAGTAGAAGCCAAAACAATAAAGTATGGTGAATGCCATATATTTCATATTCAAACTTGTAATGGATTGGTACTTGAAAGCCTGGTGCTTGATGGGAGGCATGATAGATAGTTTTGGGTAAGTCTCATGATTGCCAAAATATTTGCACCTCAAGTGGAGGGGGAAAGGTCCAAAGAACCCATCCTATGTATGGAAGAAAAAAATGGGTCAATTCTAGTCAAGTCTTGAAGGCATCAAAATGTTTGTACCTGGCCAAGTTGCAAGTGGGTACCTCAAACCTATCGCCCAATAGCAAGCAATAGAGAAAAAGGGCCAAGTATGGAGGCTAAAAAAAACTTTACCCCCATAGTGGAGACAAACAGATACATAAAACCCATCACTTGGCTATGAAACAAGCAAAAAGAAAAAAAAATGGGTAAGTACTAGGATTGCTAGATAATATACCCCTCACTAAGCAGCAATCGAGTACACAAAATCCATTGCCCAATCGTATGTGAAAGAAAATATCTCAAATTTATCCTTGTGGCCTAAAATACTTTACCCAAACTAGAAAATAGGAGGTACCAAAAATCCATCACCTGGAATTGATGAGCAAAAGAGCCAAAATAGGCTAAGTTTGGAGACCGTCAAATTTCTTGTATCCCTCTAAGTAGCAAATAGGTACCTATAACCCATCACCCATAGAGAGTTAGAGAAGGGGAAAATTTTGGCTAAGTATAGAGAGCTTCAAAGAATTTATACCTCACTAAGATGGGGATGGATACAAAAACCCATCACCCAATAGCTAATAGTAGAGAAAAATGTCTAAGGATGGAGGTCACCAAAATTTTTACCCCTCAATGGAGACAAATGAGTACACAAACCCATCACCTGGTGGTATGCAAAATGTAAAAGGCCATTATTGTCTAAGTACCTTGACTACCAAAGAGTATGCACTCGACCATGAAAGGAAGAGGTACCAAAAATTTATCGCTCAACAACATAAATTAGAAAGGAAATAACCAAGTTCTAGAGCCATAGGAGATCATGTACCTAGCCAATTTGAGGAAGGGGTACAAAAAACCCTTCACCTATCACCTATCACCCATCACCCATGCTAGAGCCCATAATCCATTGACATTTTTCCATCACCTGGAAATGAAACTAAGGTAGGGATAATAGCAAACATAATATAGAGAAATGGTAACCATCAACATGCTACAATCATATTTCAAATAATCTCAATGATAAACCCACTCGCTACTTTCTCGTATAGGTGCATGATCATGATGGAGGTTGCAACCTAAGAAAAGTATCAAAAAAATTAATGAACCAAATGCAAACAACATGACCACTATGCCTTTGTATGATGCCTAATCAAGCCATAACCAATTAGTTACGATAAACATGTTGTTGAATGTATGTAAAAGCTAGCAAATCATTTAATAAAACAATAATACATTGTTGGGGTACTGATGCCCTAATAAAAAAATTCATTGTAAAAGGCTATATATACTAGAATGTAATAAGTTAAAAAGGTTGGCTCTTAATATTTTACAATTTGCATGTATGAAAGCACAATATACTCTAAGAAATATAATTGGATTTTTGTTTGGCCTCTGGTTCAAATATTTACAAAATATATATGTATGAATGGTTGTTTATTTATATTATTAGCTAGTTGAATGAGCATAATATTAATTTTTTTCTCTATATTTTTTCTTATGTTCTTTCTCTAGTACTAGAATTTACAATTAAACAACTCATAAATTAGATAAATGTGATATTATTTGTTTGAAAAAACTAGCTAATTTGTTAGGTAGTTTACTAGATATCACATTTGTATAATTTTTCATATATTATGTATTTTGATGTGGCCTAACCTATACCATTATAAGTTCTAGCTTCAATTTTATATATTTCTTTGAACACCTTTTACCCCCAAATTTTAGGATTAGATAGTTAGGATACAATAGGAACTAACCTACTTTGGAAATTGGCCTCTAAAGCCTCATATCCTCATGATCATTCAATGTTGGTCAAAGTCTTACGGTGCATAATTTATACCTAGGCTGAGTTTCAAACCAACATTACCCACCATACACATAAGCCTATCCTATCCCCCTACACCAGTCAGGGAGACCATATCTATCACATAAAAAGAGTGAGACATTTCAAAGGAATTAGGGTGAAATTTTTATGGTGCAACCACTTTGATGTAGCAATAGAGAGCCCAATCATTTGCATTGATTATCCAAATGCCCTAATACTTTTAGCATTTTGTAGACACCTAAAAATATCACATTGTACCTTATCCCATCATAAATAGAGTAATTTGCAAAACACCTTTAATTTTGTATTATTCTCCTAAAAACACTAATCATCACCCTAATTACCCTTGGCCACTTAAGTTGCTTCCTATGCTTAGCTCATGGTAACCACACGACCATATCTCTAGCCTAACCTAGGGATACCTCATCCTAGTCTACCCTTTGACTAGTCTAGCTTCCACCTAAGCCTAGTTCACCCTAGCCTAACCTTGGTTAAACTCCTAACCTTGGTCAAAATCCACATCATAGTCAACCTTAAACCCATGGTCAACCTCACCCTAGTCTAGCTTCCACCAAAGCCTAGCCTCCACCTCACCTTGGTCAACCCTAAACCCATGGTTAACCTAACTATGGTTAGACCTTAACTCTTGCTCCCCTCCACATCCCCATGTGCATTCAATGTCATAAATGACATTTGAATACCTTTTACATTAAGGCATTCAAGGCATTGAAGGTATGGATGAGTCATCTTCCACCATGGGAAGACTTTCATATCCTATGCATTTATGAGGTATGGCTCATCCATGCCCATTAATTGCATATGGATGGGTGAGAAATTATCTCAGTCAAACATAATTATAAGGCACAAAAGCCCATGTCACCTCAAGGGATACCTCATAGGATACCTCAATCCCCCTAACCTTGGAAAATTATATAAATATGATTCCATTTCTTCCATTCAAAAGGATTCACACATTCACATATCCAGACTCTACAAAAATACCTCTAGAGGCCACTTAAACCCTCACTTGTGTTAGGAACCTACTATTAAAATAAAGCTCACTCACACAAAATACTATAAAATAATTGAAATACATAAAATAATAGAATAACACTATGGAGAAAGTAATTGCAGAATTGAAACAATCTCACAAATAACTTAGAATCACAAGCCTCTTCGAGGGGGCAACCTCCTTCAACATTTCATTAACTTACAAAAAGATACATTCATACATGGATCCATGTCTTTTAAAGAGAAACTCCATGCAATCCTACCCTAAGGCTCAAGAGTTGACTTACATGCAAAATGTCACTCAAGCTAGAATATTCTACCAAACATTGGTTATAATCTTGATAACGGTTACATGAAATGGCCCCACTTTTCTAGGTGCCTTACTTGCCACATACATTACAAAATATTACAAAATAATATTATAGATGGAATCCCCCATGTTGGAAGTGGGTCATTACATAAGCAAATGAGAATTACAAAATAATTTTAGGATGTGATCCTAACATGTCCTTTCCCTTCGAAAAGCTTTGTCCTCAAAGCTAAATATGAGGAAACTAGTGTTGGAGCTGGTGGAGAGACTTGTTAACTTTTTATGGTGTATGCCAAGGGAGAATGCAATCAAATGATGTAAAATATGTAGAAATATAAGATGCTAAAATATGCTATTAATGGAAAGTGATAAAAATGATACAATGTAGTATGGAGGAAATGAACACTCCAAAACTGATGCTAAAGAACTACATTATACTCCATCACCAATCTATATGGTGATCTACCCATTATACCTACTACTACCTCCAATGATATTTTATCACTCACTATGAGGCCCTTTATATAGAAATATGGATTGCTTGGCCAACACTCTACCTAGTTGTACAAGGGGACACTTTGCACATTTACAACTTACACATAGACACTTGTGTATTTATTATATTACTTGAAGTAACTAGCTAACTACCCCTTAAATAATCTACTACTCTAGTTATGTACCAAGGGTGGTACATTTACATGACCCAAATGATGTAATATACTCTAACACCCCCCTGTATTACATTATTTGGGTATTGAAGACTTTTAGTCTTCAATATGGATATTTTTCACTTGTTCCTATATCCTATTCAAGAAAGTAGTTAGTATCTTCAAACCATGTTACCCTCACTGTAAGAGTTTGACTTCTTGATCATCTATTATATCTTTCGGTTATTCAAATTTTTCAATATTCTGAGCTAGATGTCCTTTTTTATTCCCTTTTTGATATTCCAATTGTGGATAATAGTTCTAATGTTGAGATTGTTATACCCTATTTGGTTTGTTTCAATAGTTCATCTGATTTCCTTGATTCTAATTTCTTGGATTAAATCTACAGTAACTAGTGTTATGCCTTTTTCTCCTGCATATCTGATAATATCTATTATTCCATGGTCTTCTAGCTTTTGATGATGATGCAATATTTCCCTGTGGATTATCTTTTGATACCAATGCATTGTTAGTCATTTCATATTTCACTATATTTTCTATCTCATATTCTTGAAGAATGTTGATTAGTTCATCAAACTCTGTATCTTTGCTTAGAACTTGTAAGGATGTAACTAGATGCTTGTAGCTATCTAGAAGTGCTCTCAAGGTTACTTGAACAAGGAATTTATCTTCAACCTTTTCTCCTAGGGTTAGTAAATTTTATTTTATATTTGCTATCTTCCTTAATAATAGTTCTATGCCTTCACCACTATTAATTTTTAGGGAATGTAATTGAGTTTTAATATTTAAGATAGTGGTTTTAGTTTTCCCTTCAAATATTTTCTCTAATAATTTCCAAGCATCTGCAAACGTCCCTACTAAGCTAATGTAAGCTTGTATTTCATTTGTGATGGCAAAGGTTTTTATCATTAATGTCTTAGCATCAATTTATTCAAACTTATGAATCTCTATTTCTTCCTGAGTTGGTTTAGTTTTTGCTCCTATGACAATATCCCAAATTTTTTCAAATATCAGAATAATTCTCACTGTATTTTTCCATGAAAAGTAATTTGGGCCCTTAAGTAATTGAGATTTTGTAAGGATAAATTTGTTTGTGGTCATGATGAATATCTAGGTAGAAAAATTTTCTTGGCTGTAGGTTTTGTAGGCTTCTTTATATCTCCCTAATAATTAGAATATGCTTAGTTCACCTTCTAAGTTGATTTTGTAATATTTTGAGAATAATCAACCTTTTAATTTTGCCTTATATTTCCCAATGAAGTATGCTTTAATGGTTGGATTTATTTTTGTCTCATTTTAATGAGTATGAGATAATTTTTACAAATTAATTCCAACTCTATATGTAGGCAATTGATTTGCTTCTCTTTCCAATAGATTAATTTTCTAAATTCCAATTATATGTGTATAGTTTGAAGTAGTATGCCTTATATCTCCCTACTTTTTGGAATATTAGAGAATAATGGTATTTGCAATTTAATAATTATTTAATCAAGGTTGACAACCTTATATATCCTACTTGATTATTGCAAATATTATATTATGTGTGTATGCTCCTTAATAATTAATTTTCTAAAATATAAACTTGATTTATTATCTACTAATGCTTGGTTAATTTGTATTATCCAAAGCAATAGTAAACCTTATAAAAATAACCTTATAGCTAATTTTAGACTTTAATAAAAGCAAGTAAATAACCTTAGTACTATTGGTGCATGATATACCTTTGTATAGGCTTTCCTTCAATGTACCTTTTGTAGTGTTGTATTCATTTTCCAATGATCCCTGAATGGATGTTGTTATTGCTTGATGTCATTGAGAATTTAATGCTCCTTCATTAATGGATACTTTTTATGAATATTCCACCTCCTTGTGTGGAATTTTGACTTGGTTGGGTGTCTAATTCTAGTGTTGAATATTTGTGTCTTGAATGCACTATTACATAATGTAAACAAAAAATAAACAAAACCAATACAAAACAAAGGTACAAAATCACAATAGCACCACAAAATACACAAAATGAATAATATTTATTGATATAGGTAGATATCCAAGTTGTACAATAAATACGTGTCACAATATGAAGTTATAAATACTTTTGATACAATGATTATAGATAATAGGGTCTCAAAATCCTATTTTAATGAACAACTGGTGTTTTCTAATCTATATTTGATCTAAACAAGTGTGCAGGTGGGCTTGTGTATCCCTACAGGACCACCCTAGCTACAATAGCTTCCAATAATAGGGTTCCTGTTGGTCATCAAATCTGCATAGGAAAGGACTTTCGATGGGTTTGCATGCCCTGGACCTGCGACCAACATTGAAAGGCCGAGGGGAAGAGATGCCCCTCGTGCCAATCTCCGAAGAAAGGCCAGCTCCTATACTAATCTACTTTTGGGGTTTGAGACAAGAGTGTAGGAAAGAAATAGACAGAGTAAGGGTTAGGAAAAGAAATAAAAAGGGGTAAGGGTTAGATAAAGAAATAAAAAGAGTAAAGGTTAGAAGATGATTTAAAGTGGGAGAGAACAGGAAGCATGATAACTCGCTAACAACTCGAATAGCAGCAAGAAATACCAAGAATAACACGAAAGAAATGAAATGCCAAACTTCCTATGTATCCTCTGGACGGGTTCATAGGGTTCTCCTTTCTCTCTCGATGGAATTCAGGATTCAGAGTAACAGCGATTGAGATAAGGGAATAATAGAAACCTCAATCCACCAGGCAGCATAAAGGAAAGTGACAAGGCATTTTTCCTCTCCTATGTATCCTTCAGGGTGAATTTCAGGGGTTCAGTCCCTGATCACACACCATATTTAGGATTCAGAGTCTCAGTACGTGAATGAGAAAAGACAAAAGAATTAAGCATAGAAGGCAGCATAAAAGAGAGAAATGGAGCACAAAAGGTCTTTAGTATTAAGCGCAGGACATCAAGTTACAGCACATTTCTAGTAGAAATTTCCCCCCACTTTTACATTACAAAGCCTGGGTTTTTATAGAGGACCCGACCCTCTAAGTCATTATTACAAAAAATGGTGGAGTACACCCTTGGGCCCTGAGAAATCGATGCCTCACTGCTGCTGCGAATGATCTTTCAAATCGGCTATCGAAACTGGCAACTGTGACCGGGTCAACCATGGAAACATTCATTTAATGCGCCACCCGAGTGTCCCTGGCTTTTGGATGCTGTGCTTGAGTGATCGTTACGACCACTGGGTTTTACTTCGAGGACTGTTAGGGGCTATCTACCACGTCAGTCATAGTACTCTGGCTGCTCCTCAGCAAGAAGTGGGTCATTCCTCAATTTGTCTTCACGCCAACGAATGTCCTTATGGTAATCATATCATCCAATTGATTTGCATGGGTAACCAGCCGTTGCAATCGCTAGGTGTAGTAGAATAGATCACTTCATACAAGGTTCATTCATTTACAATATGAATTTGCAAAATATAAGGTAGCTAAGGTGTCGGTCGCTGCTGAAAATGCACCCTTATAAGTTCCCCCCTTCTTGTTGAAAAACATAGTGTAATTAATTTCTAAAGGAAGGGTGACTAAGGTGTCGGTCAAAGCCGAAAATGCACCCTTATAAGTCATCTTCCCTATTTACAAAAAATTGTGAAGAAAAGAAATGGATATCCCCCCTCAATTGCAAAAAGTATGCAACTCAAGAGTGTTGTGAAGGATTTTACAAATATTGCCTCCTAGACAATTTTACATCACAAAAAGTCGCTCCTCTTGTTACAAGTACTTCAAACACTTAGAATTTGCTATTTATGAAGCCTAAAAGAGGTACAAACACCCCTTATTGCAAGGTCTTCAAACAAAATGGAAGCGCACCGATCAACTCCTTCAGGTCACCTCAAGAAGTGTGTCGGTCTACCTGTAGGCCGCCTCGGGAAGCATGCAGATTCTAGGTCGGGTGGAATGAGCGAAGCTCGTATTGGGCCACCCGGCTCTGATACCAATGTTAGGAGTAGAATAATTATATTGAATTATTAACATAGGAATAGGTTAGCCTATAGTTTATATAGGCATACAATAATATCACTAACCTATTAGGAGAAACTAACGCTAACTAACGCGCTCAAGGATGAGGCGATAAGATAGAATAGTTACCCTAGGATATTTAACATAATTACCATTAGATATTTAATACAGTAAATATCTACATGGTAAGTGGTAGAAAAGTAATAGTAATAAACCCTAAGTAGTGTAATGCAATACACTAGCTTATTTTACCTAATGGAGTAAATGGTAATGATCCCAAGTAATGGAATATTACTCTAACATGCATGAGCCCTAAAGGTCTCAATACGGACATGCATGGATGCCGATTCATTGTCTACATTTAGATGCACTAGGTCCTTAGGTGTTTCCTAGTAGTCATAGTCTACTGGAGTCATTTCATCTAGAGGCTTATGTACCTTAGGGACCTTCTTGATCTTATGCATCTTCCCAGCTTTTAAATCAAACACGACGCATTTTTCAACTTGAGCCGTTGCTCGCCCTCTTTTCTTTCTCGCCTCCTTCAAGATTTTGTCGGTATTCTACCGGGATTGGAGCAGCTTCTCGGCAAGTGGGTGCTCCTTGATCAAAGACATCTCGGACTCAAACAATGCTGGGTCACCAGTCGAAGGAGTGAACAAATACAGGGAGTGGATGGGGGGTGTCTCATCGAAAGGTCCGACGGTGGGTGTGGAGGGGCTCGGCGTCGAAGTGATACCTC
Source organism: Wollemia nobilis (assembly GCA_028583015.1). Taxonomy (NCBI): domain Eukaryota; kingdom Viridiplantae; phylum Streptophyta; class Pinopsida; order Araucariales; family Araucariaceae; genus Wollemia; species Wollemia nobilis. The sequence goes on along the minus strand of JAQPPZ010013509.1, from coordinate 2,776,521 downwards.
TGCTTCTGCTAAGAATCAAGGGAGTGGCAGTGTGAGTGGGTGAAGTGACTTCAATGGACTTATCCCGGTCGGGATCGTGGGACGGACTTGGACTAGCCACGGGTGACACATGAGGGGATGAGTGACCCTGCAGGGGAGACTGGTGGGAACCTTCGACCATGGCCGCAGTGGAAATGGGTGAGTCTTGAGCAAAGGATGGAGAATGCATACCTGAGTGCCCTCTTGGAAAAGCAATTGTAGTGACTTCAAGTGCAGTCGTCTCCTACTCTTTTTCTGCCTTGACATCCCCTTCAGATTGGAGGAGCTCCTCCACATTGACGACGTTGATATCGGGGATGGTTTTGGTGCTTGGTGGTGTCGCACTCTCAATATTTGCTTCGAACGGGCCTGATGTAGGTCATCTAGTGGAAGGGCTTTGAAACCCTGTACGGAGCCGCTTTGGATGGCTTGGAGGCACTTGGACTAATTTTGGCCTCTTTCTCTTTGTTCTCACCAGCGGTTGCTTTGACTCTTTGATGCTCGTGTCTTGACCTCCCACAGGTACTTGAGGTGGCCTCCGTGGCATGGCTTTGGCCTTCTTCCATTTCTTTGGATCCAAATTAGTTTCCTTACTTTTTGGGCTTTCACCCGAACCTAGGATAGCTGGGGGAATGATTTCGGTGAAGGCTAGGGGCTTCCATGTTCCAGCATTGGCCTCATAGATCACGTTGAAGTCCTTGTTAGTCACCAAAAGTCTGTAAGAGTTCATCTTTTGGTGGTGGACCCTCATTATCCACCATTCTCTTAGCTGGGCCACGTCCCAATATTTCACTGCCTCTTTCAAATCATCCTTTGCCTTCTTCCAGAAGGTGGATTTGGGGCTCGGGAGAGGGTGCTAAACTGGGTCATATGCGACCTCCATCAGGTAGAACTCATGCCAGGGAGGTAGCATTTCCATTTTCTCCAAGTGCCACTCCAGATCCCTTCCATTGGGATTGTTCCTCTGCTCTACGATTTTTGGATAGGGGCAAGCGTGGAAGTTCTTAAATTGAAGATGGTCCCTCATTACCCCCAGGGGATCATAGAGCCATTGCTGAGGAAGATGGACTAGGCCAAAATTGGTGAGTTTCTCCTCCAAGAAAACATTTTTTTTTAGGTCAAACACTTCAATAACTCCCATTTTGAAAGGGAAATCGTAGGTGTGAGCCCATTTTCGTCCATGGCCATAAATGGCGTTTGTTGCATCGTTCTGTTGGGCGACCTCCAATGCGAACTGGTACTCAGAGGGATATACTGGTAGTAGGAAAGGCTTTCCTATGAAGCCGAATATGTGAATTACGAGCCCCTATGTCAGCTAAAAAATGTCTCCCCTCTTTTCTTGTACCACCTTGTCCCTTAGGAGGAGGGGAACCCGAGGGGAAGACCCCGTTAGCATGTGCATTGCGGGTCCTAGAAATTGTTGGTTAAAAGAATAATAGGACTTCGTATTCAATAGGAGAAGGGTCCACTGGTATACAGGAAGAGGATTTCCATCCTCGCCACATAAGGGAAACTCTTATGTACATGAAAGAAAAATAACCAAACAAGAAGAGAATAGGGCGAGAAGTACTTATTTGTCCCAGCATTCTTCATGCTGGTGAGCCATGTATGTAGGGTCCTGGACACCCATTCTACCCAGTCAAAAAATACTGGGTTTGTGCTTGGCCTCGAAGCATCAGGGGCATAAAATTCCCCTCTGGAAATACACTCAGCCAAAGACACCTACCACGGGTGCACCGAAGCATCGGTAGATAGGCCTGCCACCCATGCAATGATGGAGAAGATGTCGGCATTTTTGAAGGCCTCCAAGGGTAGGGGCATTTGGGGCAATTTTCTCGAAGGGAGCCCACTTTTGAGGCTCTGCTGCAAAAAATTGATCATGTAGTTGGAGGACGTGAACCTCTCCATTTTTTCGCTAAGAATAACATTGCGAACTGTGTACCCTTTAGGAGGGCCTTGTTGTGGTGCAAAGGCTGCCTGGACATCTTCTTTTAGAATGGAGAACAGCTTGTGGCTAGAGGCATATACCACTTGCTTGGAGGTAGGCTAATAGTTTCACGTGATGGCATCAATCAGCTCAGGGCAGTGATGTGTAGGGGGCATCAGATACCAGTATATCTGGTAGTAAGCGGCAACTCTTTTGTTGTTTTTCAAGAGTCTAATTTTCATGAACTCGATGGTGCTCCTGATTTTAGCTACGCTTCTCAACAGCTTTGTGTCTTTGATCCTATCCCATGCATTAATCAATGGTTCTTCAGGTTGCTCATCCTCAGAATCCTCTCTTTCTCTTATGACTTGTTTCTCAAGGCGGCGGCTAAAATCAACTTTCTTTGGCCCTTTGTCATGGCCCTTTGCCTTTGGCTATTCAAGGGCTGCCACTTTTGGTTCCTTCCCCTTTTCCTTAGAGTTCTTCTTTCCCATAGTGCTAGGGGTAATGGAGAAAACAATGCTGAGGGCTTCGGGATTAGAGGCTTCGAAGCGCAAGATAGGAGAGCTTGAAGGCTAGCAGTGAAGTTTGCATGAATTATCAAGAAAATAGCTTCCTTACTGCTGGAGCCTGCCTTATATAGCCCTAGAAGGTGACTACCCGTATTTATGGCACTTACCATAATTAAATTTGTGTCACTTCATCTAATTCGCCGCATGGTGGAGTGGTACATAGGGCTGTGTGTTATGATGATTATGGCTTGCTTTGGAAGCATGACCCTCTGCCACTCTGTACCCGAGCATGAACTTTTCTCCTAACTGAATCCCTAGAGGATGTACCCACCACCTTTTCATTTAACTCACCTGCTTTGTATGCTTTTGAAGGTGGTTGGTGACACGTTCCCCTAGGCACATTTTAATTGCCCCCACCTTTTTCGTCGTTGGGTTGGTGAAGTCGAGGTCAGGGTTGAAATGCTTCGCAGTGAACCTTTGGTGCGAGTTGGCTTTCTACACTTTGAGCTCGAAGTAGTTCTCTTCGTAGAAGGTGGTTCACCGATCCTTCTTCAAAAACTATTTCGCTTGGAATCCCTTTGACTAAGTATCTCTTGGACCCTGGTCTGAGTCGTGCTCGGCCAACAAAATTTGCTACGAGCTGTTTTCTATCAGCTACTTCGTTCGCCCAGTTCCCGAGCTTCTCTTCTTCTTTCTTTTTTTTTTTTATTATTGGAGCTACCGAAGTAAAACTCGACTTGAGCTTTTGAGCAACACCTTATTTACCAGCCAAACTATTTACAGTATCTACACAAGCTTACGGCATAATTGGGATGCCGCCACCATGGATTCACTTCAGGTGATTATCCGGTAAACCTGCAGTGACCCGACCAGATCAGGTTGAACTTTAGCTGACCTTCGAAGTTCGGATCATTTCTACCTGAAGTTGTCCATGCTACGAACAGGAAGCAACGCAGCCGATTTTCATTTCTGCCAGTGCCCAGATTGTTGGCGAAGAAGTTTGCCACTCGAAAGCCTTCTTGGGGCATCGGTCTTAGGGATAGCCGAAACCAGTACCAGACCCAATGCCAAAATTTTGTAGATTCTTCAAATTGAAGGTCGGGTACAGGTTCTTCCATCCCACTGATATGATAACAAGGTTCCTCCGGCGAAGAGTAGTCCTCCAGGATCTCTTCGGGCTCATCCTCTGAATCGGACAGGCTTGATGAGCTTTGGTCAAACACTTGCATGCCATCTCTTGGGATACAAAAAGGGTGCAAAAATGTGCCCTCTTTGTTCTTGGGTTCTACCACTCGAGTCTGCTTCTCTCCTCGGTTCACCTCTTGATGGAGATCGCGAGCAGCCATGTAGTTCATTGGGCGGGCCATGCTTGCGTACTTCCATTGTTGAGCTAGTATGAGGTCTGCCTCCTAAGCTCCAAATGACTACATCTCAGGCCTCAACTCAGTGTGAGGAATGCCCCATGATGAGTACTGCATTGGCCAGACAGGAGTAGTAATTATCGAAGGAAGCGATGGAGTTTCTTTCCACTGCCACTTTCTCGATAGGAGCAGAAGCCGTTCCGCTCGTATTGCCTCCTCAAATATTTGAGGGAACCTTCGTTCCCCTTATTGCAGTAGAATTAGGCTTACGTTCGGGTAGAAGGCCCGAACATAGAAGAGATGGGCTTGGGCGGGCATCGGTTGGATCTCCAACGGGATTCTCTTCCAACTTCTATAGAATCGGACATTGAAATTCGTGATACCCTTTGAAGGTGCTCTCTTGATGGTGGAGAGGTATGTGAAGAGATGGAAGGGGTCCTGAGAGCCATCGAATGCTTTGATCAATGCCCCCACTAAGTCATCCCATGAGCAGATACTTTTAGGCCTGAGCAATCTGTACCATCGCAGCGCCCTTCCTTCCAAAGATAGAACAAGAAGTCTGATCATGACATCTTCATGGATAATGTCATGGAGGGTCGCTAAATCGGCAACATCTTCAAGGTGCTCTCGGGCCATTCTCGTGGTGCCGTTGTATTTTATCAATGATTTCAAGGCACTTTTGGGAATCTTGTGGTAGCTTTGGATATTCAGGGGGCCTGGATCATTCCAGCTAGGAAAGCTTATCCCAGCCATTATGACAGTAGCCTATGGAAATCACGGTTTTCATCGCTGAGTCAGAGTCTTCAGGTGGACATTCTTTCTTCGCTTATGAGGTCAAGTTTGTTCATCGAACCTTGATTCCTTCAGGATATCTTCTTTTAGTTTTGAAAGGCACCTACGACCAGGAAATATGGATCTTGAACTCAACTGAGTCACCAGGTGATTATGAATACAGGCCAGAGATTGACCGAACTCGGACCTTCTTAAGGCACAGGGAGTCCTGGTTACAAAAACCAGGCTTAGGTACTGGTCTTCATGACTTTAGAGATTCTCAGATAAAACAAAGTCACCAGATGCTAAGAGTCTTTTAGTAATGAGAGCATCGATTCTCACTACTACTCAGAATATGAGACTGACCGGATCTCACCAGGAACTTCTTAGAACTACTGGCTCCGGTGAAGACGGGCTAGAAATTTTCTCAAATATGGGACCTTGAGTCCCATCGGGTGTGCCAAAAATTGTTGGTCATCAAATCTACATAGGCAAGGACTTTCGGTGGGTTTGCGTGCCCTGGACCTATGACAAACATTGAAATGCTGAGGGGAAGAGATGCCCCTCGTGCCAATCTTCGAAGAGGCCGGCTCCTATACTAATCTACTTTTAGGGTTTGATACAAGAGTGCAGGAAATAAATAGACAGAGTAAGGGTTAGGGAAAGAAATAAAAAGGGGTAAGGGTTAGAGAAAGAAATAAAAATAGCAAGGGTTAGAAGATGATGATTTAAGGTGGGAGAGAACAGGAAGCATGATTACTCGCTAACAACTCAAATAGCAGCAAGAAATACCAAGAATAACACGAAAGAAATGAAATGCTAAACTTCTTATGTATCCTCTGGACGGGTTCACAGGGTTCTCCTTTCTCTCTCGCTGGAATTCAAGATTTAGAGTAACAACGATTGAGATAAGGGAATAACAAAAACCTCAATCCACCAGGAAGCATAAAGGAAAGCGACAAGGCATTTTTCCTCTCCTATGTATCCTTCAGGATGAATTTTAGGGGTTCAGTCCCCGATCACACATCGGATTCAGGATTTAGAGTCTCAGTACGTGAATGAGAAAAGACAAAAGAATTAAGCATAGAAGGCAACATAAAAGAGAGAAATAGAGCACAAAATGTCTTTAGTATTAAGCACAGGACATCAAGTTACAGTAGCTTTCTAGCAGAAAGTTCCCACCACTTTTACATTACAAAGCCTGGATTTTTATAGAGGACCCGACCCTCTGAGTCATTATTACAAAAAATGATAGAGTACACCCTTTGGCCCTGAGAAATCGATTCCTCATTGCTGCTGCGAATGATCTTTCAAATCGGCTACCGAAACTGGCAACTATGACCGGGTCAACCATGGAAACATTCATTTAATGTGTTGCCCGAGTGTCCCTGGCTTCTGGATGCTGTGCTTGAGTGATCGTTATGCCCGTCGGGTTTTACTTCGAGGACTGTTACGTCCCTTTCATTTTCCAAAAATGGGCAGCGGACTTATCGGGCAAGAAAGGGGGCATTTATAAGGGGCTCTTGATCACCTTGGGAAGCTGCCCACCTTGGAACGTGGGCCCAAAAAGTGTTTCGCTACTTCTCCGCCTCGCCAAAGCCTTGGGCCGAAGTAGCTTCTCCTCAATTCGGTCTTCACAAAATAGCGCTTCGCAAAACTACTTTGGGGATGTCGGGTGCCGAGCGGATTCCATCTTTGAAATGGGGCTCTTTGTCTTTTGCTGGCGAAACTGCTTCGGCTGGAAAATGTTTTGGCCCGATTCTTTCTCAAAACTGCAGTTCGGGGAACATCCTCCCGAAGCACTTCTCTGTTTTCGAAACATTGTCATTTTGCTTCGGGTGAAAACTGGCCAAAGTAGGTGTCAGAAATACTTCAGACCTAAAGTAGTTTCTTTGCATTAGCTGATTTGGATTATGCTCTCCTCCTTCAGCAAAGTCGTTTGGATGTTGCTTCGTAAAACTTTCACCCGAAGTGACTACTGAAAATGCTTCGGGTGTGAAGCGTTATCTTTGTATTTTCTTCGGCGATATTACTTCGCAAAGCTTTCGCCCGAAGTGGTAATTTAAAGTGCTTCGGGCCCTAAGCTCTTCCACATTCTCCTTCTTTCCCTTCGGCAAAGTTATTTTCCTTGGCCTATTTGGTCGCAAAGCTCTTTCTTCTTCATTTTATAAAAGGGGTGATAAGGAGATTCAAAATTGCTATAACTTAAAATAAAAGAAAAACTTTCGACAAGGAAATATTATACAAAATTCTACTATTCTTCTACCCCTTGTATAATGTGACAAAAAGTGTCAGCAGTTCCTACACCTACAAACAACATAAAAAGGGATTAAAATCATCTACGAAGGCTCCACTATGTGAGGCCCTCAGAATGATAAAACCTATAAAACCTTAGATGTTACAATGGTGAACTATAAATAGAAAATACAAGAAACATAAATGTATGCAATAAATATATTACCTTGTTAATGCTAATATCTGCTCTTGTGTATGTGTTTGATGGTTGTACGAATACCCAAAATCATTCGAGGGCTTATAGACTACAAAATATGCTATGGTAAATACCCAGAGGCATTCAATTATGGTTGTGAATGGCCAAAAAAAATCTAGAAATGCTCAAAATTGTTCTGCAAACTATAGATGGCATTTAAGGGTGGATGGGAGTGAGGTAGAACTAGATCTAGTTTGTGAGGGTTTTGGTAGTGGGTGTGATGGTGACGATGAGGGAAGAAGATGATAATGAAGTGGTGAGGGTTTATGGATGGGAAAAATACTAGGGTGCTTGTAGTATCAAATATCAAGACCTTCTAAAACATTCATGGACCTTGATTCATCAAAATAAATCATATTTTATAATCTACCCTTAAACATGTTAGGGTTTTGATGACACAAAATGAGTGACCGAGATTAAAACATGAGGAAGGGTGGAGATTAAGCTTGGGCAAGTGACATGGATTGATATGGATGGATGGTTGATATTAAGTCGCAGTGGAGAGCAAGGATTTATTACATAAATACATATATATTTATTAAATATATATAAATATAAATAGAAAATATTAATATTTATGTATATATTTAATAAACATATATATAATGGAAAACTATGATTGGAGGATACAAATGGATGATAAGTGGCTATATTTTGGTGTCTATAGATACCCATTTTTGTATCATGTTATGTGAAACACAATGCAGTACAAAAATACGAGACACCTAGTTTGGTGTGGTGAAGAAACTTTCTTTCCTTGCAGCACAAAGACGATCTTGAAGATAAAAAAAAAAAATAGTGTAGCTACTCTCTCAATTGGTGAATGAATGAAGAATTATTAAAAATAGATTATATTCCATCATTTAGGTTATGTAAATGTATATTCCAAGGTACATACTTAGGACATTAGATTAATTTAGGGGGAATTTATCTAGTTACTTCATGCAATGTAATAAATGCACAAGTATCAATGTGCAAGTTGCCCCTTGCAAATCTAGGTAGAGTGTTGGCCAAGTAACCTATTTTTGCCTATATAAGGAATACCTCATTGTTAGATAGATATAGATATTCAGGGACATAGTAGCTTAGAGCATCTTCATAGATAGTAGTTCTATGTGGATCACCATCCAATGGTGATGGATGTAATGTAGTTCAGTATATTTATTAATGGAGTGCTCATTTCCTCCATAGCTACATTGTATTCATTTATATCATTTCTATTTATTGCATATCTCAATAATCTAGTAGATTTACTTTCTTTCATATTATTTTGCATCTTATGATTGTTATCTCCCAGTGCTCATTACATCAAAATCTAACAATGGTATTAGAGCCATGAAATATCTAGTTTGTGTAGGTCTATAGGAAAACCACCATCATTATTGAGCCTAAGTTTTTTATCAACCTAATGCACCATTGGACCATCCACTATCAAATATCTTGAAAGAATATAGGTGGTAGAATTAGGTGGAGTCATAAGTGAGGACTAAAAGAAATCTTAGTTCTAGAAATACTAAGATTGCACTTGACTATAGTCTTTCCACAAAGTTGCAAGAAAAACTCGTGAAGACTAGGATTGAGCATTCAATCCACTAGATTGATAGATCATCTAGTGAAGATCATCCAGGATATATGGAACTTGTTAACTATTGTCTAAAGCTTCTTTTTTGTACATAATTAATTCTTAGAGGATTGGTACTCCTATGATAGAAGGCTAGGATGCTCCAACTTCATTACCCAAAGATTGGTGTACCCTCATAGTGTAGATTTTAGGTCCTTGTGCAAGAGAAGAATATTATAGAAGAAGACTTCTGGAGAAGAGCCATGGTGAAGTTATGAGACTAAATATCTCCATTGCTAGATTGAATAACTTCACAATTGAAGAATAGTCCATAGAAGCCTTGATACAAAAGGCCATATAAGCCTTGAAGAAGAAGCCATGGAAGTATTAATATTGAAAAGAACATAGAATCCTTGATACTAGAAAGGCCATAGAAGCCTTGATACTGAGTATGCCATAGAAACCTTAATACTAAAAAGGACATAAAAGCCTAGATACTAAGAAATGCCAAAAAAGCATTGATCTTGAAGAAGAATTTGAAAATAATATCTTATTCAAAAGCATACTAAGATCTCAGTATTAATATTTTTGTTGTTGGGAAATAAGGTTCAATGAGTTAGGAGACTTTCTACAAGAAATTTAATAAGAGTATCTTCTTCAAAATCAATTTAGCACCTAAAGAAAAATATATCAGGAGAAGATCTCATTGAAGGACTTCTATACTTGGAAGAATAAGAAGGAATAGGAGAGTCATGCTCAAATATAGAAGTATAAAAAGCATATATTTAGAAGCAGATCTCACCACCAACACTTCCAATAGTAGAAGGTGAAGAGGTTTCAAGGAAATACCAATAGAAGCTACAAGATAAAAGACCTTGGGAAGGTCTCATTGAGCATCTGAAAAAAGGATAGGAGAGCCTTACTAAAGAAATAATCAAAGGAGAACTCACTAGATAAATCCACTACCAAGGAGAAGCCCCTGATAGTGAAGGACTTGGGACAATTATCGCCATCCGACAACAAGCCCAAGAGAAGGAGAATTTACCAAGGAGTGCCAAATTTGAGAAGGAGAATTTGGCAAGGAGTGCCAAATACAAGAAGAAGAATCTTGTGAATACCTCAAGACATTCAAAATCTTGAGAAGAATATCTTGCTTTAAGTCAAAATTCAACAAGAAGACTTGAAAATAGAAGAAGCTCATCAAATCTAGGAGATTTGAAGACTACCTCCCATAGCAAGAAGGCACCACTTCATAGATAGAGACTTCTCAAAATCTATAGTAGGAGGAGACCACAAGAGGAGAACAAGCCACCAAATCTTAGGCTCATGAAAGAAAGTTTGAGACCATCATTTGGTGAAGAAGGGGTTTTTCAAGGCAGTCTACAAAAAGCTGCAAGATCCTACTCGAAGTAGTAACTTGGTGATCTTAGACACCAAGATCCACATCCTATATATAAGTTGCAAAAGGAGCTACAAAATATTTTAAAAATATATTCAACTACTGGTGCTAACTAACTCATTAATTAGATTACTTATCAGATTCAATGGAGCACCTTATTTGGATTAAAGTTGCAAGAAGAAAAAGTAGATTACAGTCTTCAAAAGTGCAAATAGGAAAAGGTTATTTTTAATTTTCATTTGCACATTAATTAGGAGTTTAATATATTTTATAATTATATCTATCAACTACCTATCATCTACTTTGGAAAATAAAAGAAGACTAAACCCTATAATATTAGTTGTAGTGAATTTGCAGAATAACTCTTGAAGATTCATTTTAGATTATTCTTGATTAGTTGCAGTAAATTGATTAAGTGCATAATATTGAGAGTTGATTAGAGTGATAAGGTGAAATTGTTAGTGCATTAAAATAAAAATCTATTAGATTTATTTGCACTATTATATTACTCTCAAAAGAAATTAGTTTTGTGTTTTTGAAACACAAAAAATCTGATTTGTATCAAGTGTCTAAAGAAACTATTGAAGAACAAAAATATGCAACACATTATGGCCAATTGAAGCCACCAAAAACATGTTAGAATCCTCCAAAACTTGGAGAATAACACAACTAACCAAAAATAGAAATAGAAGCTTCAAATATTGAGACTTGGTGAGTCTCAAATCCAACTCATTACAAGATTGGATGCAAGAAAAAAAAGTGCATAAAATTACATAAATTAAAGAGCTTCTATATATTTTTATCCAAGCATGGATTTTTTAACAAAGTGTCTAAGAAAAAATGGAAAGATGTCTACTCATAAAATACAACCTCAAAACCCTTGTATTGCAAGAGAAAAATCTGCCATAAAACCAGAATTTCAGATAAAAAAAAGGAGTGCAAAAGAAGGTGCATCAAAGGAGGCTTATGTACAATATATGGTACATTTTATTACACTAATATAATCTAGTTTTTACAGCAAAATAGAAGATTTTAATGTACCCCAAAATGCACAGTAAATATACCCAGGTGTTGTAGGTGAGTTGGAGAGGAGAGGGCAATCCTCCAAGGGAGGTCCCAGGTTCAAATCTCCACCCTACCAAAAAGCTGAAGTGGGTATCCAAAATCCAATTAATAATGTTGGTGCGGGCAAGGTCGGGTGTGACTCCCGGGTGAATTTGATGGTGTAGAACCCCCTTTTCATGGTATCTTAGACCAAGGCAGCCCCAAAAGGGGTTTTCACTTAAAAGAGATAAAGGCACAATAAATATAGGAAAATCAACCAAGAAATACCAAACTTCAGCACTCTTCTTCCCAAGCAAAAGGATCCACTCAAAGGGCTCATCTTGGATGGATGAACTTGTAAAAATAAAGCCCATAAAAGGCTATCATCAAGCTACATTTACGTAGATAAAAATATTGCACATATACTAATGGATAGCATCTACATATACCAACGTAATATAAACTACAGCTACACTATAAAGATAAGGCATCTACTTCTACCAACATGAGACAGACAACATAAAAAGCGACTATCTACACTATAAATAAGCACATGAATAAAAATGTTGGAGGCATAGAATATAAATATCAAAGGAGCTACATTCAAGGTCTTAAACTTGGTGATTATCATCCAGTAAGGGAAGCACCGAAATCACCATTCAAAGCTCCATAGTGCCTCATAAATCACCTAAAAAAGAAAAGTTTGCTTGTCGCTCAAGAAATGTAGCAAAGCAAAGGAATGGTATGCGAAAGGACTTAAGGAGTTATAATATTCTTCTTGGAAAGCATTATATAAAAATACTTCATGTAGAGGACTTGAATTCCACTTGGTATCAACCTTCTAAAGTACATACATTATAGGTATTTCATCTCTCAATGCTCAAGAAACATCATGCATACGTTATAGGGAATATCAAGGATGTGGTGACACTTGTTATTGAAGAACACAAGCTTATACTTGAGAGGGGGGTGAACAGTATAAGACCACTTTTTACTTTTCTTTCCAAATCAATATTAAGCAATGTGTAGATAGCAATATCAATAGCAGTAATCAAAGCAATGCACAAATCACCACACACAATAGAGACACCACAATTTACGTGGTTCACCCAATGTGGGCTACTCCACGGAGAAAATATTTCACTAAAATTTTCTCAATCAATCTCTTGGGAATCCTTCCCAATTACAATGTTTATGGACCTCTGTCCAAAGGAGACACCAATCCCCTAAATCAAGTTCATGGATCTCTATCCATAGGAGAACTCCTTCTCCTCTGCTCTGGTTGGTGATCCTCTAGAAGACTACTGCCTCCACTACACTGGCTTGTGGATCTCTCTCCACTGAAGACTCTTGTCCCCACTCAGAAGACCTATCCTCACTACCCTGGCTGATGGATCTCTATCCACTGGAGACCTCTGTCCTCTCTACTCTATCACCTCCAAAGCTCTATCTCAAATCTGTACTAAACACAGTCCAATCGGTCTAGCACAAATCTGCTCAACAAGTCCACATAGAACTTGCTCAAATCTGCTCAACAAGTCCACATAGAACTTGCTCAAATCTGCTCAACAAGTCCACACAAAACTTGCTCAAATATTCTCAACAAGTCCACATAGAACTTGCTCAAATCTGCTCAACAAGTCCACATAGAACTTGCTCAAATCTTCTCAACAAGTCCACACATAACTTGCTCAAATATGCTCAACAAGTCCACTCAGAACTTGCTCAAATCTGCTCAACAAGTCCACATAGAACTTGCTTAAATCTGCTCAACAAGTTCACTCAAAACTTGTCCAATTTGCTCAATAGGTCCACTCAGAATACTCTCAAAATTCCACCTGTTCAAATCTGCTCAACAAGTCCACACAGAACTTGTCCAAATCTGCTCAATAAGCTCACTCAGAACTTAACCAATCTCATAGAAACATAAAGTGAATTGTTAGAGACTCAATATGTTTCAACTCAATGCTCAATCACTTTCTCAACTCAAATCAGAATATAGAATAGTTTGTTTTATGGAACTTGAACAATCACTTCACACATCCACTTGACTAGGCTCAACCAATTCTACTCCACCAATTACTCAAGAAACAACCCTTGCTCACAAACCCTAGTCCAAGCATGTAAACACCAACTCAAAATATTTCCAACAATGCTCAACCACAAATCTCACATAACAATGATACTCATGTTCTTTTCAAACCCTAGTTCAAGTTCTTTGCACAACCAATGTCTTCAACAACAATGCTTATACATCAATCTTCACATAACAATGATACTCATGTTCTTTTACACAATACTAACTCAAGTTCTTCACACAATCAATGGCTTCAACAATAATGCTTATAAAACAATCTTCACATAACAATGATACTCATGTTCTTTTGCACAACCCTAACTCAAGTTCTTCATACAACCAATGGCTTCAACAACAATGCTTATAAAACAAGGTTTTAATCACAACACTTAATTCTAGAAAACCTTGAAGCATTAACTCAAACACTCTCGAAAAGGAAACCCTAATCAAGTCCTTTTCACTCCAAACTTATTTTCAGAAAACCAACCAATCAACTTAACCATGGAAGAATTTGCCCATACCTTTTTGCTTGGAGATAGAAAAATAGATCTCAAAACTTGTTCCAATCACACTCAATTTTTCTTTGACAACTTCAATGGTTAGGTGGCAAAATCTTCACTTTAAATCCCTTGTAAATGCTTGCTCAAAGATTATTTTTCATACAAAGATACCAAGTCATATATACACCTTATAAACTCCACAATCTCAAAAATAAATCTAACACCCACAAATAGGTCTTTAGAAAACACCTTAAAGATCCTTAATGCAAACTAATTTTTTACCTTATTACTCCAATTAAAAATAATATCTTCCCTTTTTATAAATCACAATTCAACACATAGCAATTTACTATCACTCCTTATTTCTCCTAACCACTAATCTCATTGCCTAATTAAAAACCTTTTAACACCCCTTATAACTCCTAATAAAGGTTTTAATTTAAACTTTAGGCAATTAAAAATATTAACAAAAATTACCTTTGCCTCTCCACGGGTTTCGAACCCTTAACCTCTGCCTCCATGAATGCCCTAGCCGTGGGCTCCACAACCATGTGCGCTCAATGCACGTTGAGAACCAAAAGGCTCTACGTGCACTTTATTCCTTCCCTAGCACCTTAATCAAAAAATGCGAAGCACGAAACCTTTCCCCTTTGCGCACGTACTCAACGGGATTCGAACGCGGGTCCGTCTCCCCACAACTGCCTTAGCAAAAACATGCACTGCCAATGGACCACCGTGTCCACCTTTGTCTTGGGCACCAACCTTACTCGCTATAATCCTTGCACATAAGATGAAAAAGTCATTCGTCTTCTTCCTCACTCTTGCCTTCGAATTCGCACATGCAAATTTTCCTTGGTCGCATTAATTAAAACAATGAGGGATAATTTGCAAAGGTCTTTTGGCCTCCCTTTTATACATGAAGCTGCCATTTTCTTCAAACGTCGATGCTCCAAATTTTTTGATGACGTCGATGCATTTAACCTTTGTAATTTATAAATGATTTAAATTCCAAGGAATTTAAATTTTATAAATTATAATTATAACCTTTGGCTTTTAAGGCCTTCTCTTATTGCACAACTTTGTATTGATGATATTTATTTATAAAATTTAAATTCCTTTTGAATTTAAATATTTTATAAAATAAATATTAGACCTCCTTTGAACTTTGCAATAGGCCTCCTTGGGTATTTATGAAAACCCTTTTTAACTTATGCTCTCATATAATATTAAAATATTATGGAGCCCTTTTGCCTTTAACTTCTGCACTGTTGAAGCTTCTTCCTGGATATTAGTGACACCTTTGATGACTTTATTTCTTGCTGAATTCCTTGACATTAATGATGACTTATTTTGGTGACATCAATGACAACTTTTGACTTAGGGACTCAAAATGTCCAACAATCTCCCCCTTTGTCATTGATGGCAACCCAACTTCTTTTTACCAAAAACTTGACCTTTCTTTTATTCTGCTCCCCTGGGACATTGCTCCCCTGGCTCAAAGCTCTCTCAATTATCAAGTCTCTCCCCCTTACTCAAATCTCTCCCCCTTTGACATCAATGGCAAAGGGTCACCTTTGGGGCTCGGGGCTAAGGATGAGCCTCTTAGCTTAGCCCCTCCCCCACCTTCTATTGAGGTGGTTAATTCTGGGGTGGGAGTATTTCTACTCCTAGAAGGCATTGTTCTTTACCTTTATCCTCTTCTCTTCTTTTCTAAGTTTTCTAATTCCTCTGACTGTTTCTTTCCATGTCCATGTTCCTGTCCATGTCTACATTCCTGTTCCTATTCCTATTCCTATTCATATCCATGTTCCTATTCCTATTCTTGTTCACATTCATGTTCTTATTCATGTTCTCTGTTCATATCCATGTTCCTATTCCTATTCTTCTGTTTATCATACCTATTTTTGGAATATCTGCTCTACACCACTTTGTTGTGTGACCATCATTATTGCACTTATAACACTTAATGTTATTATTCCTTGGAGGTGCAAATGTCTTAGGATTTCTTCTAGTGAAGCCATATCTTCTTCTATCATGAACCCTGCAATTCATTGCCTTGTGACCAAACTGATTACATGAGTAGCAATACCCATGAAAAGACTATTTGTTCCCATATTCCTATCTTTCTTATGTCCTGCATTGTGAAGCCATGTGCCCAAACCTGTGATATGAGAAGCATATTCCATTGAAGTTTCCTTGTCTTGACCTCATTGGTCTCCTATTTTGATTGTTGTTCCATCTGTATCTTCTTTGTGCATTGTTCCTATTTTTGTTGAACTCTCTATTGTCCAACTCATCCTCAGATGTCTCACTATCTTTTACACTATCTTTTTCTGAAGTATCTTCATCTGAAGTTTCTTCTCCTCCAAAACTTGAAGTTGACTCTCCTTCCTATTTCTTTTGAACTTATTCAAATCCAAGACCTATTTTGCTTGATGTAGGCTTTTGTATCTTGATGAACTTATCCAAGTTCTTTGAGCTATTTTTGAACCCTTTCATCTTGACCTTGGAGTCTTCTAAATCTTCTCTTAGTAGTGCCACTTCTTGTGCTAACTTCTCACATTCCAAGATCTTTGCTTCTAACTTATCTTTGAACCTCTTTGCCTTAGCCTTTGATTTTTCTAAATCCTCTATAAGCAATCTTCTCTCTTCATCACATTCTTGAAACTGAATTTCAAGTTTAGAGTGTTGCTTCCTTACCTTATTTACTGTGTCAAGGGCATAAATAAGTTCTCCCTTGAGATCATAACCATTCTTTTCTGAATATTCCTCTATTTGTTTACCTTTGTCCTCATCTTTATTTTCTATTGGCTTGTCTTCTATAGGATCACTTACTTCTTCTTCTAAAGCCATTAGAAGATTTTCATCTGGTCCTTCAAGTGCATTCTCATATTCATCATCACTGAAACTATAACCATCCCTTGTACAATCATCTTCAAGATGTCCAAAGTTACCACATCTAAAACACTTGAGAATAACTTGAGTCTTTTTCTTAATTGGTTCTTTTTCTTCAATCATAAATAGGACTTCATCTCTATCATTATCTGAAAAACTAGCATCACTATCACTTGAATACTTACTTGCATTATCCGCATAGTAGCTTCTCTTTTGCCTTTGAAAGAACTTCTTTCCTTGTCTGCTTTGTCCATCCTTGCTTTTCTTCTGATGCTTATCCCACCTATATATTTTTGATTCCTTGTACCTGTGATCCTATTTTTCTTCATCATTGTTGTTCTTAGGTTCTTGAAAATCTATTACAAAATGTCCATACTTTCCATAATTGAAACACTTAACAAATATTTTATCTCTAGATCTTCTATAGTCCTTATCTCTTCTACCATAGTTAGCTTCTTCATCACTAGATAACTCATTGCTTGATTCTGACTTCTTACCCTTTGTCTTATTGGTTGCTTTGAATGTTGCTTCCTTCTGGGACATAGGATCTTTTGTTCTTATCTCAAATACTATGAGCATACCAAGCAACTTATCTCTTGTCAAAGTATCACCATATATTGATACTTCTATAGCAGAAACCTATTCACTGAATCTATTTGGAAGAGATCTTAAGACTTTATCACAAACATCAGATTCATCAATCTTCATACCAAGTCCTCACATATTATTAACAACCTCATCAATTCGAATTAGGTAAGCACTAATATTTTCCTCTTCGTTCATTCTTAATTCTTCAAGTTGTCTTTTGAGGTTTTGACTCTTTGCTTTCTTGACACTTTTATCTCCTTCATATATATTTTGTAATTTATCCCACATCTCTTTTGTAGTTTGATAATGCATAACTTTCATAGACTCTGTTCTATGCAAACCTCTCACAAGTGCATTCATTGCTTTTGAATTATAGTGTTGTAGAAGCTTACCTTCCTTATATGTAGGAGGATTGATTAAGGGATCATATCCAAATTCCATTGAATCCCAAATTTCATTGCCAAGTGCCATCAGGTAGATCTTCATCATCATACTCCAATACATATAGTCACTTCCATCAAAAATTGGTGCTAAATTATTTGAGGACACTTCCTTAGGATCCATTGTGTTCTTGTTAGCCTTTCCTTCAAGTTGTTAAACTCTTCTGAAGGAACCCACTCTGATACCAATTGAAGAACACAAGCTTATACTGAGAGGGGGTGAACAGTATAAGACCACTTTTTACTTTTCTTTCCAAATCAATATTAAGTAATGTGTAGATAGCAATATCAATAGTAGTAATCAAAGCAATGCATAAATCACCACACATAATAGAGACACCACAATTTATATGGTTCACCCAATGTGGGCTACTCCACGGAGAAAATATTTCACTAAAATTTTCTCAATCAATCTCTTGGGAATCCTTCCCAATTACAATGTTTATGGACCTCTGTCCAAAGGAGACACCAATCCCCTAAATCAAGTTCTTGGATCTCTATCCATAGGAGAACTCCTTCTCCTCTGCTCTAGTTGGTGATCCTCTAGAAGACTACTACCTCCACTACACTGGCTTGTGGATCTCTCTCCACTGAAGACTCTTGTCCCCACTTAGAAGACCTATCCTCACTGCCCTAGTTGATGGATCTCTATCCACTGGAGACCTCTGTCCTCTCTGCTCTGTCACCTCCAAAGCTCTATCTCAAATCTATACTAAACATAGTCCAGTCGGTCTAGCACAAATATGCTCAACAAGTCCACATAGAACTTGCTCAAATCTGCTCAACAAGTCCACACAGAACTTGCTCAAATCTTCTCAACAAGTCCACTAGAACTTGCTCAAATCTGCTCAACAAGTCCACATAGAACTTGCTCAAATCTGCTCAACAAGTCCACATAGAACTTGCTCAAATCTGCTCAACAAGTCCACATAGAACTTGCTTAAATCTTCTCAACAAGTTCACTTAGAACTTGCTCAATCTGCTCAATAGGTCCACTCAAAACTTGCTCAAATCTGCTCAATAAGTCCACTTAGAACTTGTCTAATCTACTCAATAGGTCCACTCAGAAACTTGTCAAATCTGCTCAATAAGTCCACATAGAACTTATCCAAATCTGCTCAATAAGCTCACTCAGAACTTATCCAATCTCATAGAAACATAAAGAGAATTGTTAGAGACCCAATATGTTTCAACTCAATGCTCAATCACTTTCTCAACTCAAATCAGAATATAGAATAGTTTGTTTTATGGAACTTGAACAATCACTTCACACATCCACTTGACTAGGCTCAACCAATTCTACTCAACCAATCACTCAAGAAACAACCCTTGCTCACAAACCCTAGTCCAAGCATGTAAACACCAACTCAAAATATTTCCAACAATGCTCAACCACAAATCTCACATAACAATGATACTCATGTTCTTTTCAAACCCTAGTTCAAGTTCTTTGCACAACCAATGTCTTCAACAACAATGCTTATACATCAATCTTCACATAACAATGATACTCATGTTCTTTTGCACAATACTAACTCAAGTTCTTCACACAATCAATGGCTTCAACAACAATGCTTATAAAACAATCTTCACATAACAATGATACTCATGTTATTTTGCACAACCCTAACTCAAGTTCTTCATACAACCAATGGCTTCAACAACAATGCTTATAAAACAAGGTTTTAATCACAACACTTAATTCCAGAAAACCTTGAAGCATTAACTCAAACACTCTCAAAAAGGAAACCCTAATCAAGTCCTTTTCACTCCAAAATTATTTTCAGAAAACCAACCAATCAACTTAACCATGGAAGAATTTGCCCATACCTTTTTGCTTGGAGATAGAAAAATAGATCTCAAAACCTGTTCCAATCACACTCAATTTTTCTTTGACAACTTCAATGGTTAGGTGGCAAAATCTTCACTTTAAATCCCTTGTAAATGCTTGCTCAAAGATTATTTTTCATACAAAGATACCAAGTCATATATACACCTTATAAACTCCACAATCTCAAAAATAAATCTAACACCCACAAATAGGTCTTTAGAAAACACCTTAAATATCCTTAATGCAAACTAATTTTTTACCTTATTACTCCAATTAAAAATAATATCTTCCCTTTTTATAAATCACAATTCAACACATAGCAATTTACTATCACTCCTTATTTCTCCTAACCACTAATCTCATTGCCTAATTAAAAACCTTTTAACACCCCTTATAACTCCTAATAAAGGTTTTAATTTAAACTTTAGGCAATTAAAAATATTAACAAAAATTACCTTTGCCTCTCCACGGGTTTCGAACCCTTAACCTCTGCCTCCGTGAACGCCCTAGCCATGGGCTCCACAACCACGTGCGCTCAACGCACGTTGAGAACCAAAAGGCTCTACGCGCACTTTATTCCTTCCCTGGCGCCTTAACCGAAAAATGCGAAGCACGAAACCTTTCCCCTTTGCGCACGTACTCAACGGGATTCGAACGCGGGTCCGTCTCCCCACAACTGCCTTAGCAAAAACATGCACTGCCAATGGACCACCGTGTCCACCTTTGTCTTGGGCACCAACCTTACTCGCTATAATCCTTGCACATAAGACGAAAAAGTCATTCGTCTTCTTCCTCACTCTTGCCTTCGAATTCGCACATGCAAATTTTCCTTGGTCGCATTAATTAAAACAATGAGGGATAATTTGCAAAGGTCTTTTGGCCTCCCTTTTATACACGAAGCTGCCATTTTCTTCAAACGTCGGTGCTCCAAATTTTTTGATGACGTCGGCGCATTTAACCTTTGTAATTTATAAATGATTTAAATTCCAAGGAATTTAAATTTTATAAATTATAATTATAACCTTTGGCTTTTAAGGCCTTCTCTTATTGCACAACTTTGTATTGATGATATTTATTTATAAAATTTAAATTCCTTTTGAATTTAAATATTTTATAAAATAAATATTAGACCTCCTTTGAACTTTGCAATAGGCCTCCTTGGGTATTTATGAAAACCCTTTTTAACTTATGCTCTCATATAATATTAAAATATTATGGAGCCCTTTTGCCTTTAACTTCTGCATTGTTGAAGCTTCTTCCTGGATATTAGTGACACCTTTGATGACTTTATTTCTTGTCGAATTCCTTGACATTAATGATGACTTCTTTTGGTGACATCAATGACAACTTTTGACTTAGGGACTCAAAATGTCCAACAATTATCCTCCACAAACCCCACATGAGTGACCAAGATATTTTGAACAATAAAGTGGTACATTAATAAAATGAGTGCTCATACGTAACGGGTGTGACACGTGTCACAAAGCTCAAGATTATTCCTCCATAAAATGTGCTCAAAGTCCAAATTTCACAGCACATTAAAACATAGTCAAATCCAATCAAGCACAACATGGAAGGAAGGAAGAAGGAGCATTAAAGGCTCTTGGTCTTGAAGTTCAAACGTTTATATTTTTGTAGCGTCTATGTTCCAACATTGAAGATGAGCATATCCATTGATTCTAGTGCCCAAAATAAACTTTAATACTAGTATTATATCCAATAGAAGGAGGTACTTAACAGTGAGGAGATTAGCATCAAAAAGTAAGTTTTAAATCACACTTTATTATTGCTTTCAATTTTGGAGATATAAGTGTAGACACCTAAAATGCATCATGTTTAGGAGACTACCCATATGGACACATTCACAGACCATATGAATCCTCTTGAATCTCTCCAAGATCAAGCAGTGGTTCTAACCACTCAAAAAGGGTAGTTCTAGCCCATCTAGGCCTGGTCGCTCTCAAGCAGATCAACCGCCACATCTGGCCATTGAAGACTACAGTGGCCACACCTAGTCACTTAACCTGAAAGCGGCTAGCACCATGCATAGTTTAGCCATGAATACGAACCCAGATCATGTAGTCTGATTGCACTTTGTATTGTTTACAGACATATTTTTGTGAGGAACTACCTGAGTTCCTCCTAACTACCCCTTCAATGCCAGTTTGTAACTGATTCTTTCCACCCGGGATGATCAGTCGCATGAGATTTAGATTAAAGCTTCTACAAGAAGCTAATTTCTAGATCTAGAAGAGAGGAAAGTCTATATATGGACTCTCCCATAAAGAGCAAGGACCCAAAATTTTTAGAGTATGTAGTGAAGCCCTGTTAGATTCGAGAGCGACTCTATGCACCCTTGAGGAGCAACAAAGTGTTATTCAGTTGAGGAGAGACTACATATTCGATATTCACATTTGTTATTACTCATTGTCATCCCATATATTTGACACATCCGGTGACCCTTGAACATCAATTTGAGTAGAGAACCTTGTGCTACAACCCTTGGATCATGAGGAGGAAGGTCTATTTCATGGTCATTATCTTGTACAGTGGCCCACAGGCATAACCTAGGGTTTTGACATTAGTTTCTTTGTTTTAGCATTAGATTCAATTACTTTCTACTTCAGTATTTTTTTCTAGTATAGATCTTATTTACTATAAGCATTTACATTATTTTTCCTTGAGATATACCCATATTTTTTTTACTAGTATTATTGCATTTGGTCATAGTATGCTTCTCTATATTGCTTAGTAGGTTTCATACTAACGGCCTCATCAGGGGAGGTAGCCTGAAATACTAAGTGTGATTTGTTATTTTTGTGTATGCAGATCTACAGGTTTACAGGAATGTTAAGACATTCGGAGCATAGGATCCCTCCTGGATGAGAGAAGGAGAAGGAGGAATCTATGAGCCCTCAGACAAGTTTGTGTGTGGAATAAGGAATCCTATGGAAGCACACCACCCCTTTGCAAGGGGATTTATCCACCATGCATCCCGCTTATAATATATTGTATAAAAAATTAGGTATCCCTCAAAGGGATGATTATATAACCAGATTCAGTGTTGAAATTAATAAAAATAGGATCTTTATTTGTTATTTTTATTTTTGAGTTATGCATATTGCTTTGTGCCTTTTTGTTCCATTTGATATAATAATTATTTCATCGTAAGCGAGGCTACGGTGCGCACTCCCCGAGGTCGCATAGATGGTGATCACGGTGGGACCACCACCAAGTTTTTATTTTTTATCAATTTATTGATATTTATAGGTTTTCTATGTGCAGGTTTGGCCACTCTGGTCGACAGTGACCCATATATTTTGGCCACTCTAGTTGACAGCAACCAGTAGATCCTAGTTGCTCCTACTATCAATGGCCAGCATCAGCTACTCTGGTCAACAGTGGCCAACAACAAAGTGTAGTAGAGGGCATGGAATTCATCATCA
This sequence comes from Wollemia nobilis, assembly GCA_028583015.1. Classification (NCBI taxonomy): domain Eukaryota; kingdom Viridiplantae; phylum Streptophyta; class Pinopsida; order Araucariales; family Araucariaceae; genus Wollemia; species Wollemia nobilis. The sequence continues at coordinate 2,753,660 of JAQPPZ010013509.1, read as the reverse complement.
GATGAGGAGTTAAGGTTGGTGCCATCCTCTATTTTTTTATTTTCTCTGCATGTAACTTTTATTTCCAGAAACAATAAGCGAAGTCATAGTGTAATCAGGAAAATATAAAGAAAAATGGGAAAATAAAATGTATTTGATATTTCCTAGAATTTTCCTTAGTTTTATCTAGGTGCTTCTAGGAACAGCAGGCCTTTACTTGTAAGGTCTACCCTAGTCTCCAACATGCTAGGCTTATATGTGTTAGTTTGCTTGCATGTGGCCCAACCAGTGGCCATTAATTCATAAAATAGGATGCATTCTCTGAAATTCATATAAGCTGAATACATGCATTTTTTTGAAATGAAACATCCTTTATCTTAAACATATAGGAAATATCATGTTTGCTTGGTGATGCATTTTGTTTACATGAAAGGTTAAAAATAACCCCACACACATCACATCATATATTTAACATTAGCGATGTTGGGCTCATACATCCAACTCGCTTATCGAGACCAACAATGGAGGTCATTACCACTTGGTTGGCTCATGAGAAATAATATCATCGATACCCGCCCATGGCCAAGGCTGACCCAAGAACTATCCTAACCATGAAAAATAGCATGCACTCATCCTTGAGGGGTGTATCGCTATGCATGAGGTGTTGGGTGAGGGTTGGTAGTACCTATGCTACCTCGTCGAGTATGAATTTCATCACCATATTCAGCTTGTGCGAGTATATAGGTGAAATCCCTTAAATAATTTAAGTATACCATCCAAAAAAAAGTGCAAAACATGATGAGAGTTAGCTTATATATCCAACAAATATAAACACACTAGATAGTTTAGGGAACACATACATAAATCCTTAAAATGAGATAAACATCTACTTGTTTTGTTTGTGTGGTTTGAAATTAACCTAAGAAGATAACTCATAAGTCACCATGGTATAAACTTGGAGAAACCGCCCTCATTCCACCATCGAGGTGGAAATGGACACTCCACACAGTCACACTGGCATTGAGCCACCCACCCATAGTGTCACTAGATAAATTTTAGCAAGTATTAGGGATGATAACTCAACCCTTGGAAGGACTCCTTGAGAAACCCCAACAAGAGATCCACATATTGGTTCCTCATCACATAGACATGAGGAGACCTCATGGCCTCTCTCATCACTTAGACACACGGAGGCATCATGACCTCCTTCATCACATAGATATGAGGAGACCTCAAGGCCTTCCTCATCACATAGACAAGCGGAGGCATCATGACCTCCTTCTTCACATCGACATGCAAAGGTATCATGACCTCCCTCATTGCACAAACATGTAGAGGCTTCAAGGTCTCCATCATCATGCTAGTATGAGGAGGCATCAAGGACTCTATCATCGCATAGGCATGCAGGGGTTGCAAGACCCCAAGTTTCACATGATACACATAGGATAGATCATCCTACTAAGGGTTAAGACACTAGGGCTACACCTAGTCGTAGACCTATGACATCCTATAGCCTCCCTACATATGGGAGTATACCCTTGGATTATAAGCTCATTGGTGCCAATGGCAATTTATGGGATAAACTATGGATAACTTGACAACTTGATGAGTTGGATCGAGTTCCCTCAATATTGACTCCAAGAAGTATTACTACTGAACATTATACTTTAGGAAGTTCATGTAGCATATCTACTAGACACACCAATGAACCAAGGGAAGCTTCAAAGTGACCCCGTAGTGCATACACTGCTTTCAATCATAGGGGTACTCAACCCTTAACACAGTACACAAAATAGATGACTCTAGTGGACAAGGGCAAGCACATAGTAGGAGCCTCTCCAAGAGGCATAAATATTAGAAATCCTCGTACAAAGTTATAAAGGCATACACCTTCAATAACAGGTTGATTTGATTGTATATGTAGGTTAGAGGAAGCATTATGCATCAAGCGAGAGCATGTAGAAGCTCTTGATCAAGAAGAGCGAAGAAAGAGGTGCTTATGCCTACAAAATCAATGCTCAAGAGAAGAAAGAGTTGAGCATGAGAAGCTAGTAGAGAGGCTAGCTCGAGCAGATGCACACATAGCTGGTGAGAGATATCGACATGAGAGACATGCTAATTCTCAACAGGAGAGAAGCGCTAGGTAAAGATATAGGTATGGAGATAAAACCTCTCCATATCAACATCATTCATATAGGTAACGTGCAAGTATGGAGAGAAAACCACTAATAAAAACCATTAGATGAATGATGTTGAGAGGTTTTGTCTCTTCAACACCTTTAGATGAATGATGTTGATGTGTATAGAAGCACATAGGTCCTAGATATTTCATTCCATCCATCAACATGATCTCCATTGATTTGACCACTCCACTCCATAACCCAGCAGGTCGTTGCAAAACCATTATGTCTTAAATTAGATGCTATTGATTGGGATCATGTTGATTCACCCATAGAGCCTAAATATTTCTTCCCTAATGAAGAGATGCTACAACCATTTCATTTTGCACTAGGCTATGCACATGATGTCTATCATACTGGTCTTGACCCTGAGTCAGTGGGAACTATAAATCTAGTAGATGACATCCATTTAATCCCCACTCCTCACCAGCTTGAGGAGGGGTCACATATGGCAATAGAGGAGACTTTCAAGGTGGACATCAATGATGATCCTTCCAATCCAAAGAAAGTCAAGTTTGGAGAAAGCTTATCTCTAGAAGAGTAGGCCATCATAATTCCTCTATTGCAAGAGAGACCTAATCTCTTTGCTTGGACCTACAAAGACATGCTAGGGCTAGATCCAAAGTTGGTTGTCCACAACCTTTCACTAGACCCTATGAAGAAACCGGTCAAGCAGAAGCTCAGAAATATGCATCCAACCATCACTTTGATGGTTAAAAATGAGTTGCAAAAATTATTGGATGTAGCCTTTATTTTTCCCATCGACTATCTAGAATGGGTATCAAACATGGTGCCCATAGGAAAACCTAATGGAAGAATACGCATTTGCATGGATTTCAGGTATCTCAAAAAGGCAACCTCGAAGGATTCATTCCCATTGCCCAAAATAGATGATCTTGTAGATGTAATTACAGGTCATAAGATGCTCTCCCTAATGGATAGTTTTTTTGGTTACAATCAGATTCAGATTAAGCCCAAATACCAGCATAAAACTATGTTCACCACTCCATGGGGGACATTCTATTACAAAGTGATGTCATTCGGTCTTAAAAATACTGGTGCCACATATCAATGGGCTATGACATACATTTTCCATGACTACATGCACAAGATCTTGGAAGACTATATCGATGACTTATTGGCCAAGTCATTGCTGCGAGAAGAGCATGTTGAGACCCTCAGAAAGGTCTTCGATCACTTGATTGAGCACAATGTCAGGTTGAATTCCAAGAAATACATCTTTGGCGTAACTTTTAGAAAAATCTTGGGATTCATCATTTCTAAATGAGGCATCGAGGTAGACCCAACAAAGGTAAAGGCTATCCTAGAAATGGCCCCACCTATAAACATCAAAGAACTAAGGAGCCTATAGGGCAAAGTAGCATCCATAAAGTGATTTATCGCACAACTATCGGATAAATATTGACCCATGAATCGACTACTACATAAGGGAGTCCCATTCCAATGGGATGAAGAATGTCAACAAGCCTTTTCTAAAATCAAGGAGTACCTGGCAACACCATTGGTCCTAGCTCCACCAAGGCCAGACATGCCATTCTTGCTATATATATCCACTACAAACTTCGCTTTGGGCACCATGTTGGCTCAAAATAATGCGTAGGATAAGGAACAAGTGATATATTACATTAGCCACACCTTGGTGAGCTACGAAATAGGATATGCATATGTAGAAAAGTTGTGCTTAGTAGTGGTCTTTGCAACCAAGAAATTGTGCCACTACATGCTGAGCCATACGACATATGTAATATCCAAACAAAATCCTTTGTAGTATATGATGAGCAAGACATATCATAACACACGTACTGCAAAGTGGATCATGCTATTGATAGAATTTGATCTAGAATTCATAAGCCAAAAGTCCATCAAGGGACAAGTCATAGTTGATCAGCTAGCAGAGGTGCCTCTTCAGAATAATAGGCCCCTCACCATAGAACTTCATGATGATGTTGTATTTGCATTATCAGAAGCACCTGAACTTGAAGAACCAGAAAATAAAGCTGACATGACTTTGTTCTTTGATGGTTCAAAGTGTGAGCAAGGAGGTAGTGTAGGGATTGTCTTTTTCATGCCACAAGGTGCTCCAATGCCCTTATCATTCAAGCTAGACTTCCCATGCACTAATAACAACATCAAATATTAGGCCCTAATATTGGGTCTCCAAACAACCATCGCCATGAGAATCAAGAGGCTAAACATCTTCGATGATTCCCTCCTCATAGTCAACCAAGTCAAGGGACTATTTCAATGTTAGGATCCAATCTTGAAAGCTTACAAGGAGCTTGTTGACACATATCTAGCTAAACTAGAATGGTATGACATCGAGGCAATCCCTCATTTGTCAAACATATTTGTAGACACCATGGCATCTCTAGGATCCTTGATCCCTCAGAATCCATCTGTTGATTTCACTACCATTCATGTGAAAATGCTCTCACACTCAATGATGCAGCATGAGGCTTTTGATAACAAGGAATCAGTCAACATGATTCACATAGATCCAGACCATGACTGGTTCTATAAATCCAAAGACTTCTTAGAGAAGGCACCTTGGGGGTCCTTGATCTCACAGGGTCCTATGGAGAATGGTACCACCATTCACCACAAGGTTGTTTCTCAATCTACATTTGTGCAAATCAAATTGTAGGAGGAACAAGTCATCTTATCTGTTGAGGTCGTAGCTTATCAAGATTGGCTTTCCTAGTTGCAAGATTTCCTGAGGCTTGGAATCATCCCATAGGGACTGTCGCATGCTAAAATATGAGCATTCAAGAAAAAAGTGACAAGATATATCTTGCTAGGAGGTATATTGTATCATCGAGGCTATGATGGAATCCTCCTTCGTTGCTTAGAGCCCCAAGAATCAGCTTGGGCGGTTTTGCAAGCTCACGATGGTACATGCGATGGCCACTTCAGTGGCATGGCCATTGTCAAGTGCATCCTTTGAATGGGTTATTACTAGCCCACCATGGAAAATGATTGCTACGAGTATGTCAAGAAATGTGTTAAATGTCAACAACATGCAAATCTGATGCACTTGCCATCTCAGGCCTTATAGCCCATTCAAGTGGCTTGGCCATTTTCTCAATGGGGTTTCGATTTGATCAGAAATATTTCTCCCTTGTATTTGGGCTGACATATGTTTATCTTAACGGCCACTGAGTACTTCACCAAATGGGTGGAAGTGGTCCCCTTAACCTCGATAATTGGACCTCAAATTGTGGAGTTCATACTTCACAACATCATCTGTCATTTTGGGGTACCCTTCAAGATAATCTCGAATAATGGTCCATCATTCAAAAACAAAAATGTGCAAGCTTTAATGACCAAATACAACATTCAGCATAGTTTTGCGACACCATACTATCCGTAGGCTAATGAGCAAGTAGAGGCCTCTAACAAGATAATAGTAGCCATATTAAAGAAGATAGTGAAATAGAATCATAAAGAGTGGCATCTACGATTGCACCTGGAATTATGGGCTTATAGGACTAGCATGCGAATGCCCACTGGGGCAACACCATTTTTTCTTGTATATGGTATTGAGGCCATTATGCCCTTAGAGTTGGAAATTCTGACATTGCATGTCGCATTGAAAGAGTTCATCAATGATGACACTGCATGGCAGGCTCACTTGGATCAATTGACCCTTCTGGATGAACATCGCATTAATGCTCTTGAGCATCTTCACGTTTACTAGGATCATCTAACATGAGATTATAACAATAAATTCCACTTGAGAGACTTTAAATTTGGGGATCTTGTGCTTAAATAAAACCAACAGAACTCAAATATGCCACCACATCTATGAGACAAATTTATGGCCAATTGGATAGGTCCCTATATCTTCTCTGAGAAGATTGGGCATGGGGCATATCTCCTAAAAATACTAGAGGGTGTTGAAGAGCTAGAACCTCTCAAAATCATTCATATAAAGGCATTTCACACATAAATCAACAAAATATCAAAAACATTCAAATAAATTTCAAAATTTCAAAAATAATAGAAATCATAAAAATCCAAACAAACAAGAAGAACATAAAAAAAGTCTCCAAAGGCATATTAAAGCCCTTTGGTCAAATCACAAAAAGCTCCAAAGGCATCTTAAAGCCCTTTGGTCAAATCACAAAAATCTCCAAAGGTATCTTAAAGCCCTTTGGTCAACTCACAAAAAGCCCCAAAGGCACCATAAGCCCTTTGGTCAAAAGAAAAACATAAAAGCACAAAAATAATTTAAAATCAAAAGTTCAAAAACATTCATAATAATCAAAACTCAAAAATAATTGAAAGCATCAAAAATACAAAAACATTTGCATTATGCATTTGCACTTTGCATCCATATAGTTGCATTGCACTTAGGCATGTCCATCCATTGCATTTGCATTAAGTAGGTTGTGTTCACAATCTTACAAATGACACCACATTTGTACATCAATCATGCATCTTCAAAATCCATCATCATCCATCACCCATGTGTGTAATTATGTTTTTCAACACAACCCCTCCTATTGCTATGAGGAATATACTAGGGTTTTTTGGTCACTCAACCATACCTAGTGGTTTTATCAGACTTTGTAGAAAGCCATCTTAGCTTCTAATAGGTGAGGTTTAGTTTTGATAGCACTTGGTATATTTCAAAATCCTATCACTAATCAAAACACTAGAATCCTAGTTGGAACAAGGGAAATATGAACATTATGAAGTGGTATTAGGTATCCTAAGGTGAAAAGTATATCTTGCTCATCCCCCTATGCGACCGGTTCGGAAATGCTGAGAATTGGAAAAAGGACAAGTTCATCCCTACCCAAAGAAATCCCTTGCTTTAATCAAAATAAGCAAAAATCCCGAACAAAGCAAAAATTAAAAAACAAAATAAACAAGTGATTATCATCACTACATAAATCCCTTGCTCAAAAGAAAAAACAAAAATTCAAAATAAACAGTGATTTTCATCACTAAGCATGAGTAAGTATCCCAAATAAATATGAAGAAAATAAGGGAGTATTGAACTTGAATCCTTGGAATTCTCAGCATGAACGAATCGTAAGGTATCCTTACGCACGACGATATGTCTATCACATTAGCATCTTAGGGAGTTTTGTACATACCCAATGTTTACATGTGGAAGAGCTAGCTTTAGGTGTCCTGTACCGCCTAGTGGTTTAATCCAACTGAGTCCAACATAGGATCAGGATAAACATTTGAGGATCCCCAATATAACAATGGGCTGAATGAATCCCGCCTGGCACTAGGGTATGCTTATGTTCTATCTAATATATTCATTTGCACACATAGGGATAATGAGTATCTAGGTCTTCATAACAAAAACTTTATCCTTCAGAAGCTTTGTATGATCAGTATACAAATTTTGATGGAGCAACTAGGGTGTTTGAGTCTCATGGAAAACCTCAAAAATCACCTCATAGCAACAACTCATATCATCACTCGCATCATCAACTTTCTTTAGGATATTTTGTTCATTAAAAGGGCATCCATGAAATAGGATAGATACCAGATGAATATCAGCAATGATATTTAGATGGCCACTGACTATTTTGTGCATATATTTTAATTCACATAATCTAATAAAGAAAATACATACATGTCACATCATCTCATATCACATTTGGATGTTTAAATGATTAATTCTTATTATAAGAGTTATTATTTATTCATGATTTTTATACATTCTGTGGTGTCGTCCATTAGATTGTCAAAACCCATGTCACATCATACCATATGTTTTAAGTGATTAAAGCATATAGGTTCATTCACATTAGATCATCATCATAATACATTACATACATTTCATTTACCATATCATAACAACATAAGTTAGATGCATACAATAGACCAAAAGTAAACATGCATTTAACAATAAGCATTGCATCCATATATGCATCCATATATGCATCCATCACATCATCTAGGTCATGCCATCTAATCATCCACACATCATAAAGCATAAGTCATATAAACCACACCATATAGCATAAAATCATAAAGTAGTCCACCTACACATACACATCATAACATCTAAAGCATCACATCACATCATATCAAATAATATCATGATACTGCATCACATAAACATAAAAACATAATCATGAAAGATACACATAATGAGTCTCAAAGTCTAGATATCATATAAATGTGTCAAATAAGTACATGTAGGTACAAAATCACCATAAGGCTACAACTATGTAGGTCACCTGACCTTACACTCAAAAATGAAACTAGTACAATAATATCATCAACCTAGGCCTGTGCCCCCTACCTCACCTCTGCCCTCGGCTCTGTCCCTATGCAAATGATGGGAGCTAGCCCCCGTAGTCCTCTCTATGCGGGTCCTGGTCCTCTGGCTAGGTCGAACAAAATATTACCCTGATGTAGTTCGCATACTACGTTGTGACCCCTTATTATGGATCTCTCCTTGGGAGTACCACCTAGTAGCTGAACCTAAGATCGAAGAGTGATGATGTAGGTGGTATTCGATGCTATCTAGCCCTTGTTCTCCTCAATGATCCCCTATATATGTTGCACCTCGACCCTTGTATCCAAAATTGTAGGAGCCTATATTGTGGGAAAAGTAGCCACAATTTGAGCTCATGCAACATCTCACTCAGTAGTAACTTGAGTGACCTGTGCCTAAAGAGTAGAAATAGTAGCATCCCGATACTGTACCTAAATCTATGAAGACTGGATCTTAACCTATACCTATTGTAGTTGAGCCTGGAGAGGGGAATCCTTCTCCTTAGTAGCTAACTTCTCCTTCTCATCATGGGAAACCTACTCCTCCACCTTCTCCTCCACCTACTGCTCCACCTACCCCTAGCCCTATGTCCAAGCCTGCACTCAGTGTCCATCAGGATCCTCAACCTCTACCTCATCCACAAACCACCCCATATGGTTGCCACCCTACCATAATAATGTAACCCACTAGTAGGTATATGCCTTTGTAACCCCAGCATAAGCCATGCTTAGATCAACTATAGGAGGGTCATCCTCCTCTGAAACTGTTATAACTTGAGGTGGTGGAAGGTTCTTCTCTATGGAAATATGGTGGTATACAGCTGGTTCAATGGGGACATCATTCTGAATGCCAACCTACTGGAGCACCCTAAAATAATAGAAGAACTCTATGATAACATCCATGTGATCAATCACCCATTGGTTGCATAGAGTACAATTTGTGAAACTAGATGGATTCATTCAAGCAAGGCAATCAAAGTAAGGCCTCTAGATGATGTCTTGGGCCTACAAGCATATCAAATATGTCATGTAGTGATAGATATCTCCCGCACGTAGTCAGCTCCTATGCTCCTCACACTCTCAAGGCCATCTAGTCCCATAGATCTAAGCCTCCTCTGCTATATCGATGAACTCAATATGTAGACCTCCTGGATGATCTACCTTGATGTGCTTCCATCCCTAGATCTATATGATCAAGCTAAAAGTGATGCTAGCAAGTCCCTATCGTTGAATTCGATACAACTCATCATAGCATTGCACCAGCTATGTGTGCCCCCAAGCATAGATGATAGGCTTTGCACTATCCACCAAGTCCTAAACCATGGCTAAGAGGTTCCATGGGAACCTCGCTCTCAAGAAATTAGGCAACAAATTGTTGCAAATGACCATCAGCAACATGACATGTCTACGGGAGAAAACATCCTCCTAGTACCATCGAGCAACTGATACCCTGCCATATCGAGTATCCTAGAAGGCAGCAACGGTATATCTCCCAAACCTCCTAGAAAATACTGCATCTCTAATGTTAGTGGGGGAAGACACGATAGGCACTCCATAAAAGGGAATTCATAAGATCCTGTAGATGTCCTCTGGTGTAATGGTCATCTCATCGATGGGGAGATGAAAGGTATTAGTGCTAGGGTCCCATCGATGGGTTAGGGCAATCAAATAGGCATGATCCAACATAATCATCAGAATATTGGTAACATACTGGAAGCTACAAGCATCAATCCAACATCATTCCGTGTCATCCAGGGTAGGCAATAGGTCCACAAGCAATCGTGGGTCCTAGGCCCACGTAGAAAAAATCTAGAAGTGCAAAATATGTCTAAATAAAATGCACTAACAAGCTAATAAATGTATAAAACAACAATGGTGCAAGCTTAAGGCTAGTAAGATAGTGATAAAATGCACCTAAACATCCAAAAAAATCAAAAGCTACACTTCAAAATTGCAAAAAAAATCAATTAAATTGCTTCAAAAATACAAAATATGACAAATAAACTTAAAGCCACCTGGACACTTGTGCCAAGAGCAGCCACAAAGCGGTTTTTGACGCCGAAAGTGGCCAATTTACAATGGTCAAAAATTTAACCATTGGATTTTAAACTAGTCATTGACGGTGATAGCGGTAGCCTCAGGCCAGGCTAGCCGTTATGGGTGGCAGCGGCCAGTGAGCGACACACCAACGGCATGCCCCTTGGGCCAAAAAGTACAAAAAATTCAAAAATACCTAAAACTAGCCTGGACCCACTAAAACTAAACCTAGCCTAGACCTATTGATAGTTTTGGTTCATTTCCAATAGGTTTAGTGAGGTTCATTTAGCCGATTAATTAATTAGGTTTATTTTATCGAATTAAAGAGTAAGATCAAGGTTTGGCAGAGTACCCATGAAGCTCGACTCCTCCACTTGTAGATGCCTCCCCTTGCTCAGCCATGTCATCCAAATCAGAAGCAAAATTTAGTAGCACTCCATGTCACAAACACACTGTCACACCTCAAAGCTCCAAAAGTAGAATTAACAGCTAGAAATAATGAGTAAAACCCTAAATTTTACTTTTATATTTTCCACTCAGGCCTTGGCCAGAGCCAGCATCAGTGACCCACACTTCCTCGCCACTAGACTTGAAAATGGCCATGAAACAACAATTGGGGGTCGTTGGACCTGACAAAAATCGAGAAACAAGGAGAAATTTACTCAATTTCTCATCACAAAGCACCTCAAAATAGGCCTTCAAGCATACCTAGTGGTCCAAAACAACCAAAATATGCACAAAAACAAAAAAAAATTACATATATCAAAATCCAAAAACATCATAAAATTTAGATTAACACCAACAAAATCAAATAAGAAAAATCCCAATTGAGCCTCGTAATCAGTTATTTGCTCTATACACTTGGCAATTGCAGTGACTAGCACTCCATGTAACTCAACAAGATGAGCAAATTACCATAAGGCCACTTGGGGCAAAATAATTAAGGTAGAATTGAGATGCTTTACTTTAAACCTGAAGAAGGCCATGATGGTCAAACCACCCCATGGGAGCAAGGATCCATATCATTTCTCCTATAGAAAATAGTGATTCAACATAGGTTTAAATAGAATTGCTAACATCCTAATTCCCTAAGAAGGCCATTACGATCAGACCGCCCCAAGGGATGGGGATGTGCAATTACCAAAAATGGTTGAAATCACACCTGGATGGGAACAACCCCATAACAACAAAAGCAACCCTCTAAAGAGGTCCAAATAATTCATCTTAGTCAAATGACTCATCGCTTTATTAATTGTCCTTTCCTCATCGACTCGTCGCTTGAGGGGTAGTAAAAATTTTCAAAAAATCATAATCAAAGTCAACAAAAGATCACTCGATCATGTCAAATTGCATTTTTCCTATGAATCATTTCCAAAAACTATTATAAGCTTACCCTTTTCTAGTGCAAAAGCAAACATGACAGTTAAGTTTGTAGCTCTCCTCATTTTGGACCTATAGTAGTACTGAAGCTACCCGATCGTATGATGAACGAGTGCAAACTTCCACAAATTTAAGCCTTACACCCTGGTGGAAGCAATGATTCTAGGATGTGTACCTCCTACATGATTGGGGTATTTAATGTTTATCAAATCAATGATCATCATCCAACCTACAATGTGATCCTAGGTGATCTATTTTTTTCTCCATGTTGTGTTTTCCCGCAACGCATCGCAAAAATAGGTATCTATAGACACCTAAAATGCATTATTTTTAGGAGACTACCCATATGGACATATTCGTAGACCATATGAATCCTCTTGGATCTCTCCAAGAGAAAGCAGTGGTCCTAACCACTCAAACAGGGTAGTGTGAAAGGTGAGCACTTTGATAAAACAGTAAATTTGCATTAACAATAATCATAAGGTTACAAAGTTTAAATAAACGTTAAAGTAACCATTTGAGAGAAAAGGGGGGAAAGGAGAAATTAGGGGAGAAGAAAATAAACTCGAATTCTCTTGCCGCCCAAATGCTGCCGTCCACTGCCGTCCAGGTAAGGTAAAAGGTAAGTTACCTTTACCCAAGGTAAAATCAAATTTTTAACCTTTTTACTAATGGTAATTTTCCAACATTCTCCCCCTTAAAGTTGAGAGGACTGACTATATAGTCTCTCAGCTTTATAAATTGAGCTTTAGCCATGCCTTTGGTGAAGATGTCTGCTAGATTATCCAAAGTGCTACAATATTCAAGCTCAACTATCTGTTGTTCCACCATATCTCTTATGAAGTGATACTTCATATCAAAATGTTTTGACCTTTTGTGGTGGATCGGATTATATGCCAACTGTATGGCACTGATATTATCACAATTCAGTTTGGTTGGACCAATTTGTTTTTCGCCAATCTCTTCAAGGATTTTCCTCAACCAGAGGATTTGAGTACTAGCATGAGTAATGGCTATATACTCAGCTTATGTAGATGATAATGCTACAACAGATTGCTTCTTGGAACTCCAAGTTATTAGTCCTGAACCTAGACTAAAATAGTTCCTTGATGTAGATTTTTTGTCATCTATATTCTTGCCCCAATCGCTGTCACTATAACCAATTAACTTCACAGAGTTAGACTTGTGGTAATGGATTCCAAAATCCAATGTACCTTTTACATATCGTAAAATTCGTTTGGTTGCTTGAAGATGCAGCTCGGATGGGCATGCCATAAACCGTGATACAAGAGAAACAACATATTGTATATCTGGCCTAGTGTTGGTGAGAAACATTAAACTCCCAACCATGCTTCTGAAATTGGTCAAGTCAACTTTTGGTGCTCCATCTTCTTTGCTTAGTTGGATTCCATGTCCGGTTGGTGTTGCAGCTGATTTGCACTTCGTTGCATAGCAAATTTCTTGATCATGTCATGAGCATATTTCTGTTGACATATGAAGATCCCATTCTTTGATTGATGTACTTCCATTCCTAGGAAGTATCTCATTAATCCGAGATCCTTCATCTCAAACTGATTCATCATGGAGTTTTTGAACTCCATATTCATTTTATTATTACTACCCATGAATATTAGATCATCCACATATAAACAAACTATGAGGATATCTACTCCATTCTTTAGGTAGTATAGTGTTGGTTCACTCTTGCTTTTTGTGAAACCATATTTGCTGAAATAGCCATCAATTCGTGAGTACCATGCTCGTGGTGCTTGCTTGAGGCCATAAAGTGCTTTTTTCAATTTATAAACAAGGTTCTCTTTTCCTGGTTCTTGGAAACCTTGAGGTTGTTGAACATACACCTCTTCTGTCGGGTATCCATTTAAAAATGCACTTTTCACATCCATGTGTTGAATGTTCCATCCTTTATGGGCTGCCAAGGAAAGAACAGATCTGATTGTTTCTTGTCGAGCAACTGGAGCAAAGGTTTCCTCATAATCTATTCCATATTTCTGAGTAAAACCTTTAGCTACTAATCTTGCCTTGTGCCTTTCAATGCTTCCATCAGCATTGAATTTGGTCTTATAGACCCATTTACATCCAACACATTTTTTTCCCTTGGGAAGCTTCACAAGCTCCCAAGTATCATTCTTTTTAATTGAGGATATTTCCTCTTCCATGGCATCTTGCCATATACTTTCGAGTGCATGCTTTTTCATAGCTAGATGGTTCTAGGCTGTGCAGCAGCCAACAAAGCATAATTGACTACATCACCTCTTGGTTCATGAGACTCATCATTCCCAGACATTTGAAGATTTTCAAGTCTTGACAAAATGTCGTCCATCTCACTAGCTTGACTCCTAGTGTATCTTTGTTGGAAATTCCTATCCAACATTTGAGAAGATGGATGACTCTGTAGTATGCGCTTTCCTTTATTTGTCTCTTTCCTTTGAGAAACTGGATCTATATCCATCGGACTTGGAGCGCTTACAGATCTATGAAATCATTTTGGAGAATTTGGGGGTGCCAACAAAGAAGTCCCTCTTGGACTTGGTGTACCACTTGATGTACTTGATGAAGATTCTTGATGTGGAATTTGTGGAGGAGGACTTTTTCCACTGCTTTTCTTGGGTTGTACAAATGTGGGAGGTACTAATGTGGAACTGTCCGAATTAGAGTCAAAATCAACAAATTTTTTATGACCCCATTCTCCCCCTTCATCAAAAATTACATCCCTGGAGATAATGATTTTATGTGTCTTGGGATTGTACAATCTATACCCTTTGGTTGAATCACAATACCCTACAAAAACACATGCTTGACTCTTTGGATCAAGCTTCTTTCTCTTCTCCTCGGGAATGTGTGCATAAGCTAAAGAACCAAATACTCTGAAATGTTTGACATTTGGTTTCTTACCGTACCATCCTTCATAAGGAGTGATACCATCTAAACTAGAAGTCGGACTTCTATTTAGAATATATGCACTTGTTCTCACTGCATCTGCCCAATAGTTGTTTGTGAGATGCTTTGTCTGAAGCATTGTTCGTGCCATTTCAACAAGGGTGCGGTTCTTTCTCTCGGCCACACCGTTCTGCTGTGGGGTATAGGCAGTGGTGAACTGCCTTTTTATCCCATTTTGCTTACAATAATGTAAAAATTCATTTGAGGAGTACTCTCCTCCTTTATCAGTGCGAAGACATTTGACATAGTAGTCACTTTGCTTTTCTACATTATTTTTGAAGTCTATGAAGCAATCAAATGCTTCATCTTTGTGTTTCAGAAAATAGAGCCAACACATTCTAGAATAATCATCTATGAATGTTAGAAAATAAGAATTGTTTCCAAGGCTTTTTGTTTGCATTGGACCACAGATGTCCGAATGTACTAGCTGAAGAGGATAGCTTGCTCTCCACGCTCGGCCTCTTGGAAACTTTGTTCTGGAGTGCTTTCCCAAAGCACATGCTTCGCATACCTTCTTATGTTCTGGAATTTTTGGTAGTCCTGTCACCATAGCTTGTGATGTTAACATTTTCAAGCTAGCGGAATTGAGGTGACCATATCTCAAGTGCCACAATTCACTTGGATTTGTAATAGCAATGTTTGCAAGTTGAGCTCCCCCTGGCTCACCAAATTTTAGAGGGAATAACCTATTCTTTGTCATAGGTACTTCTGTGATGACTCGGTTACAATTGTTTTTATCAAAGATTGTACATTTTCTTTCATCAAAAACTAATTTGTAATGCTTCTCCATCATTTGGCCAACACTCAACAAATTGTGTTGTAGCTGTGGAGTATAGTATATGTCATTCACATTTTTAAGGCCTTCTTTTGTTGGAACTTCCATAGCTCCTATGCCTTCAACTTGCAAAGATTTATTATCCCCTAACTTAACATGGGATTTGTAATTTGAATCTAATGTAGCAAAGAGATTTTCTTTGCCACTCATGTGGTTGGAGCAACCAGTATCTAAAATCCATGTATCATTAAGATTTTGATCTGGCTGTCCATAAGAGAGAAAAAGGTTTGGTGGACCTTCTTCTTCTCCGTAGAATGAGCCATATTGACTGCTTTGATCTTTTGAAGTCTTTGACCAGCAGTCACGAGCGAAGTGGCCTTGTTTCCCACAATTGAAACAAGTTGTTTTAGTCTTGTTACTTCCTCGTCCTTGATTTCCACGGCCTGCATTGCCGCTTTGGTTCTGATTGGCTCCTCTGTTTTGATTTCCACCTCTGTTTTGATTTCCTCCTCTGTAGGAGTTGCTTTGGCCTTTGCCTCTTTGTTGTTGTCCTCTGCCTCGGCCTCTTCCTTGTCCTCGTCTTGCAGTTTCATTTGAAGTGAAGGCTTTGTCATCACCTCCATAGCTTGTTGAAGGTGCTCCTTGAAGTCTCTCTTCATGTGATGTTAATGATCCAATCAAACTATCAAATGTAAGAGTAGAAAGGTCTTTGGATTCTTCAATTATGATGGCAATGTGATTCCACTTAGGAAGAAGTGTTCTCAACACTTTCTTCACAATTGTTTCATTTTTTGTGTCTTCACCTAAAGTTTGCATCATATCAACTACTGCTTTGACTCGAACACAGTAGTCTCCGACTCTTTCATTTTCCTTCATTCTGAGATTTTCAAAATCTCTTTTTAAGGTCTGAAGCCTGACTTGCTTCACTTTATCACTTCCTTGGAATCCTTCTTTCAAGGCATTCCATGCATCTGTAGCAGTTAAGTAAGATGCAATTCTAGGAAAGATACTTGGATCTAATGCTGATTGAAGATGGTATAAGGCAAAAGAATTATTTTTCTGTGCATCTTTGAAGATCTTCTTATCATTTGCACTTAAAGTAGTCCAATCTGTTGGAGCAGTGTAACCGTCTTCAATAATATCCCATAGTCCTTTTTCGATGAGTAATGTCCTCATTTTGATGGACCAGTACTCATAATTATCCCCACTGAATTCGGGAATTGGTAGATTATTATGTGATCCCATTATTATCTACTAAAACAAGAAACCTCTCTTTTATAGTCTTATTGCAAAAAGACTTTACAAACTATCAAGCCTTGCTTGATTTACAATCATAAACAACTCACTCTTGTTGTTCAGCAATTACAAAATTGTCAGCGACTTGTTCATCATCGTCACTGATCAATATTATTTCAGGAGAAGGAGTTTGTAGGATTTCAACTGAATTACTATAATGAGAATATTCAGATCCTTGTGAAGCAATTGCCACTGTGTCGGATTGTTCAAATCTGCTGCCAAAGGAGTTATCTTCTGAATCTGCTTCGTATCCTAGATCAGGATTTCTCTGGTGTGCAATAACCGCGTTTTGCAACTGTGAAAAAACTGTATTAATTCCTAGTGTTTTCACGTGCCTATCAAAGTTTTCAGCGTTTGTTCTCAGTAACAACTTGCAGAGGGCTTGATAACATCCTTCCGATCTTATCATTTAAGAAAATTTCCCAGAAATTTTCTTTTACAAAGATTTCCTCTTAGGAAATTTAAAAAAAAATTTAACTTTCAAAGTTTTTTTTTAAAAAAACTTTACAATTATTTCCTCTTAGGAAATGTCTATTATCAACTTTAAATGATAAATAAAACTTTGAAATTTTTTTTTAAATTGTACAGTTATTTCCTCTCAGGAAATTACAATAAATAAAAAAAAATTTAAAATTTCCTTATAGTTTTTCTGAATTTTTTTTTAAAAACTATTGACCCCGTCGAGGATCGATCGTGCGACCTCGCGGGCGTCAAGGCAAAGGGTAGCCGCTGTGCTACCGGGCAGATCTGGGAGCTAAAGCGAGCTCCCTGCCCTTGTTGCTATCGCTAGATCACGCGAAGCAAAAAAATGACCCCGTCGAGGATCGATCGTTCGACCTCGCGGGAGTCAAGGCAAAGGGTAGCCGCTGTGCTACCGGGCAGATCCGGGAGCTAAGCGGGCTCCCTGCCTTATAGCTTTCGCGTCGAGCACGAAGCTATTATTGGCTTCGCGCTTCGACGCGAAGCTTTGTCTTTTTTCTGGGACTTTAGTCCCACATCGCCACTACGGCGATGTTTTAGCTCTTTAAAAAGAGCGAAGCACACGTAGTGCTTTGATTGCCTGCGGGCAGTCACTAACAATGCAGAACACCTTTTGCCTCGGGCCGCGCGTGGGTCGCCACGTCAACGAGCCTCGGGCCACGCGCAGGTCGCACCACGCCACGTCAACGAGCCTCGGGCTGCGTGCAGGTCGCCACGCCACGTCAACGAACCTCGAGCTACGTGCAGGTCGCCACGCCACGTCAACGAGCCTCTCCAGCGCCTCGAGAATCATGTCGATCTGCTCCTACGGGCCGCCTCGTCCAACGCCTCGGGAATCATGCCGATCTGCTCCTACGGGCCGCCTCGGGATCCGTGCTGCCTCGGCTCCTACGGGCTGCCTCGGGATCCATGCCACCGCCTCGAACTACGGGCCCCACCGCCTCGGGATTCGGGCCGGTCTCGGCTCTCGGCTCTGATACCAAATGTGAAAGGTGAGCACTTTGATAAAACAGTAAATTTGCATTAACAATAATCATAAGGTTACAAAGTTTAAATAAACGTTAAAGTAACCATTTGAGAGAAAAGGGGGGAAAGGAGAAATTAGGGGAGAAGAAAATAAACTCGAATTCTCTTGCCGCCCAAATGCTGCCGTCCACTGCCGTCCAGGTAAGGTAAAAGGTAAGTTACCTTTACCCAAGGTAAAATCAAATTTTTAACCTTTTTACTAATGGTAATTTTCCAACAGGTAGGCTTGGTTGCTCTCAAGCAAAGCGACTGCCACATCTAGCCACTGAAGACTACAACGACCACACCTAGCCACTGACTTGATAGCAGCTAGCACCATGCACAGTCTGGCCATGAATACGGGTCCAGATCATGCAGTTTGACTACACTTTGTATTTTTTACGGGCATATTTTGATGAGGAACTACCATATTTCCTCCTAACTACCCCTTCAATGCCAGTTTTTGACTGATGCTTTCCACATAGGACGATCAGTCGCATGATATTTGGATTGAAGCTTCTCCAGGATGCCAAGTTCTAGATCTAGAAGAGAGGGAATTCTACATATGGACTCTCACACAAAGAGTAAGGATTCAAAATTTTTAGAGTATGCAGCGAAGACCTGTCATATTGAAGAGCGACTCTACGCACCCTTAAGGAGCAATGAAGTTCTATCCGGTTGAGGAGAGACTACGTATCCTCTATTCATGTTCGTTATTATTCATCACCATATTGTATATTTGACACATTCGGTGACCCTTGAACATCAATTTGAGCAGAGAACCTAGTTCTACATCCCTTGGATCACGAGGAGAAAGGTCTATTTCATGGTTGCTATCTTGGACAGTGGCCTGCAGGTATAACCTAGGGTTTTGACATTAGTTTCTTTATTTTAGCATTATATTTGATTACTTTCTACTTCAGTATTTATTTCTAGTATAGATCTGATTTACTGTATGCATTTACATTATTGTTCCCTAAGATACACCTACATTTTTTTTACTAGTATTATTGCATTTAGTCATAGTATGCTTCTCTTTCTTAGTAGGTTTCATACTAACGGTCTCATCCGGGGAGGCAGTCCGAACTACTAAGAATGCTTTGTCATTTTTGTGTATGTATATCTACAAGTTTATAGGACGAGATTAATATATTCAGAGCACGGGATCCCTCCTGGATGAGAGAAGGAGAAGGAGGCATTTGTGAGCCCTCAGACAAGTTCATGTGCGAAATTGGGAAGCCTGTGAAAGCGCACCACCCCTTTGTAAGGGGATTTATCCACCATGTGTCCTACTTGTAACTGATTGTATAAAAAACTAGGTATCTCTCAGAGGAATGATTATGTAACCAGATTCATTGTTGAAATTAATAAAAAGAGGATCTTTATTTGTTATTTTTACTTTCGAGTTATGCATATTGCTTTGTGCCTTTTTGTTCCATTTGATATAACAATTATTTCATCACAAGCGGGGTTGTGGTGTGCACTCCCTGGGGTCACACAATAAGGATTATAAGCTAAGGTTGAAATTTAGATTTTGAAAGCAAAAGCTATAAGGGATAACTTACCAAATTAAAATAATATTTGCAACCCAACCCAGGAGAAATAAGGAATTCTACTTGGATTAAATTCTTTAATATTTTACAAATAATATTAATTTTCTAATTTTCCAAATTTGGGAGTGATAAGGGTTACAACATCAAACTAGGTCTTTGTAAATTAGAAATTAAAACCTAAGGGTTATAAAAAGAGGTTATTAAATATTTTTTTTCAAGGTTAGAAATTTATAATTTTCTTGTCTCAAAATTCCTCAAATAGAGACAAAAGGAATTCAACATTAAAACCTCTTCAAAAATTGGAAAAGTGGTTAGTTAAATTAGGAGAAATAAGGTGTTAGAAAAGTTGATTTTTAATCTTCATAAAATTGTATAAAATCAACCATAAATTGAACTATATTTTACAAAAGCACTATATCTTATTCCAAAATAATTAGGGAGTCATAAGGCATTCTACAAAACTTGATAATAATATATATCAAAGGTTTTCAAGTTGGGAAGATATAAGCATTCTTCAAAAATCCTAAAATTAGGTATTCATACTCTTATTACTATGGAGACATAAGGAAACCTACAAATCTAAAATATTAATAAAGGTTTCATGATTTCAAGCTTATATACTTCAATCAGGGATTTCATATCCTAATATAGGGAGCCATAAAGTAGACTACTCTATCCAATTCAAGTTATACAAATGGCTACTAGCATGCTAAGTGGAATAAGGTATTAAGGAAAATACCAATATGGATTAAAAACTTGTTGGATTACAATGATGTAAATAGAAAAGAAAAGGAAGAACCAGTACAATGTAAAATAATTTTTGAAATTAACAGCTACGATGATTCATTCGGTGAGTCTAATGATAAAAAATAGAAAAATATTGATCAAAAAGTCTTTATACAAAAATGGAAATATGGAATAGCTTCAATCATACACATATGGTTAGAAGGTCTTATCAAGGAGATATAAAAACATGATATTCCTAAGATAAACTATAAAATTTCCAGATCATCTTTATTGTGCACTCATTGTAATCAATATGGTCATGAAAAAATCAATTGTTGGAGTTTTCATCCATGTAAATATTGTGATGGTAAAAATCACTCATCTTTATCCTATCACTTCAAACACATATACTATAAATACTATGAAATAATATTACTTCAAAGAATGAAGTATTATCTTTAGAAACTTATTCTAGATGGATCTACTAACATTGAGCTTAATGTTGATACTTATGAAGTACATAGAAATAGGTCTTACAAAGGTACAAAGGAAGTAATAAGTATCAATTCAGATCCACTCAAGGCATGCACTATCATGAGAGCAATGGTCCATCAAAGATTCTTGACATCAAGGAACAAAGAATGGAAAGAGACAAGAAGCCATGACATGAAGACAGAAGCAGTAGGAAAAGAACCAAATCAAGACGACTCTAAATAAGTCAAATATCCTCAAATGAAAGAAGAATCTTTAGCTTCAACTACAACTTACTCTACATCATATGAAGACACATATTACCTGTTGAACCTGAATACAAATAATGCAGAGGAAGAGTACAAAGCTCATGAAGGAGAAGAAGATCCATATTGAAGACTAAAAGTCTTCAATACCCAAACAATATAATATAAGGGGTGTTATAAATAGATTATATTCCATCGTTTGGGTCATGTAAATGTATATTCCAAGGTAAATACTTAGGACATTAGATTACTTTAGAAGGAAGTTATCTAATTACTTCATGCAATGTAATAAATGCACAAGTGTCAATGTGCAAGTTATCCCTTGCACAACTAGGTAGAGTATTAGCCAAGTAACCTATTTTTTCCTATATAAGGAAGGACTCATTGTTAGATAGATATAGAGAATTAGGTACATAGTAGATTAGAGCATATTTGTAGGTAGTAGTTCTATGTGGATCACCATCTAGTGGTGATGGATGCAATGTAGTTCAGTAGCTTTATTAATGGAGTGTTCATTTCCTCCATAGCTACATTGTATTCATTAATATTATTTCTATTTATTTCATATCTCAATCATCTAGCATATTTACTTTCTTTCATATTATTATACATCTTGTGATTGCTATCTCCCACTGCTCATTACATCAAAAGCTAACAAAAATGAGTCTCACGAGCCAATTGACAGAATTGTGGGTAATGATGCAGGTGAATGGTGTAAGTGCAAGTGTATGATGTAAATGCGGATGATATGAATGATGTAAATGTAGATGATATGAATGATGTAAATTGATGTTATTTTTGCCCCAATGGAAAAAGGGTTTTTTGCAAGTGTAGATGTAAGTGAATTCTATTTTTGTCCCAATAGAAAAGGGATTTTTGCCAAATGTGGATGTATGATGAATGATGTAAAAGAAATTTATTTTTATCCCAATAGAAAAGGGGTATTTTCCAAATTATGTGAATGATGTATCCCAATGTGGGAGCTCAAAATTAGATTTAGTTACCCCAATTTTGGTGTGATTCCATGATGTTGGAAAACATGCCAATTAGTATCATTGAAATGCAAAGTGATGAAAATGCATAAAAAGAAAAAGAGTCAACCCTTGGAGGGTCATCTAGTGACTGTAGGATAATTTCATCAATTGGAAAAAATCAACCTAGGTAGGGCCTATCTCTGTGCTGACTGTGAATGTAAAATAAATGTTAAAATATGATTTTTGTTGGTGTTTCAAGCCCCGTGAACCAGGCCATCAATAACAGCTTTTTGAGCAAGTTAACTTGGGCATAGTCTCACTTGAAAAATGAGTAACCCAAAATTACTTTCTGTTCAAATAAAATGATGTTGAATGATGATGAGTAAGTGTCCTTATGGTGATCTAAACATCTTACCTAATTGCATGGACAACTGATTTCTACAATCACCAAGGGGATAGAATAAACCACTAGATACGAGGTTCATTTGAAATTGTAGGTGAATTTAGAAAAATGTAAATGCAATTTGATGGATTAAAATGGTTTTGGAATGAATATGTGATGATGAAAATATATTTATGATTGGATTGCATTATTTTGTGAAATTTTGCATTGTTTTGGAGCGTTTTCAAAAGCAATTTTGGATAATTTTGCAACTTTTTGGGTTGCAAACAAAAATTTAATCACAAAAATAAATCCATGTTATGACAAAGAGTGGTGAAATTATGAGGTGGATGATTAGAATGATGAATATGGTTGTTTTTTAAAAATGCAAACCATTTTGATGCATTTTGAATTTTGTAAGGTGATTTTTATGACTTTTGATCGCAAGCAAAAATTAAGCACCCAAATTGATTTTTGGTTTCACAAAACATGATATGATGATGGAATGAATGCATGGATGTAATGTGGAGTGATTTTGTGGAGGTAAGCTATGTTTTGGAGAATTTTTATCTTTCTACAAATTTTTGAAGCTAGATGTCGGTTAGCGTTCGCATCATGCACAGATGTCGGTAAGTGTTTGCCACTCTGCAGACACTAGTCAACATTTCAACGTACCATGTGAACACCCATGGACATTTGAACACACCAAAAATAGCTATAAATAGTATACAAAGGTAAAATCAGATTCATTCTTGCATTCACAAGTTCTAGAAGCTACGTCTGAAGGAGAGTGAGTGAGTGAAGGAGTGAAGTGAAGCCTGAAGAACACAAGATTATACTAAGAGGGGGAGTGAACAGTATAAGACCAATTTTTACTTTCTTTCCAAACCAATATCAATTAATGTCCTCAGTTGCAATAACCAAATATAGAATTATGTATTAATAACTTAGATAGCAGTAGTAAGCAAGAGCATAAGTCACCACACATAATTGAGACACAATATTTAACGTGGTTCCCCTAATGTGGGGTACTCCACCAAATAATATCCTTATAATATTTCACATAGAAATAAGGATCCTTATCCAATATAATAATTTCTTTGATCTTCTCAAAGATAGGTAATAACAAGCTCACACAGAACTTGTCCAAATTTGAATAACAAGCTCACATAGAACTTGTCCAAAACTTAATAACAAGCTCACATAGAACTTGTCCAAAACTAAATAACAAGCTCACATAGAACTTTTCCAAAACTGCTCCAACAAGCTCACCAAGAACTTGTCCAAATATTCTCTAGAAAGCTCACAAATAACTTGCCCAAATATGCTCTAGCAAGCTCACCAAGAACTTGCTCAAATCTATCCATAAATTTATCCCAAAACTGTCCACAAATCTATCCCAAAACTGTTCACAAAGCTGTCCAAAAAGTTGTACCAAAAATGTCCACAAAGTTGCCCACAAAGCTGTCCCAAAACTATCCACAAAGCTTTCCTAAAATTTTCCACAAAGCTATCCCAAAATTTTCCACAAAGATGTCCCAAAACTTTCCACAAAGGCTGTCCCAAAACTATCCACAAAGCTATCCCAAAACTGTCCATAAAGCTATCCCAAAATTGTCCACAAAGGCTATCCCAAATTGTCCACAAAGGCCTTCTCAAAGGATCGATCAACCATGCTCAAGTAACACTCAAATATCATCCACAAATCTATCAATTCAAAGCTCAAATATGAACTCAATAATGAATGGCAATTATATCGCTCCAAATTTTTTGCATCCTTACCTTCAGGCTATAGGATCCATGCCCGAAAGGGGGATGCGAGAAGGATGGGACAATACCTCGGACTGAGAGGCCCTTTGAAGGTCCCGCCTCTCGGGGGAGGGGTATAAGGGTGAATTTTTGACGGATGGTGGGTTCACCAGGAAACTTTTGAGTGGCAGTTTCCACGCCTAGGTTGATAGTAGGTTTGATGTGTTCATTTTGTGCTTTAATCATTCAATTCCTAGGTTTGGCCAAGATGAATCTAAACTATTCTATATGCCAATGCTGATTTTATGAATACAAAAAACATGAATAAATGCTAAACACAGAGAATATGCTAAATAGGATAGAACATACCTGATTTTTGGATGTCTGATGAAGATTCTGAGTCTTGTAGCAGTCCAAATCATCTCAAATCATACGTAATCATTTGGGATTGCACAGAATCATCTCAGATCTCAGTAGGTCATCTGAGATCAGACAAGATCATCATCGATCTGACGAATTCATCAGACGAATTCGTCAAAAACCTGCAATCATAAAAATAGATACAAAATACCAAAAATGCAATTGCAAAAGCAAGGGGAAATGATAGAAATAATAATGAATTTGTCTAAATAATAAATCAAAATAGCAATTAAAAGGAAATGCATCAACTTAACAATTTATTTTGGCTTTATCATGCATTTATATTAAATGAGGTGAACTCCAAGATGCATAAATACAATAACTAAGACAATGCATAAAGAAATGCAGAAAACAATAAGGAAATGCAAACTCTAGGCTCTGATTGCCCCCAATCTGGACTACAGTCGAGATCGCCTCCAATCGTACGAGATCATCGTCGATCTATGACAAGATCATCCGAAATCGTCTGTAATCGCCTGCGACGATCCAAGCTTGTTTCGGCTGAAGAACAGTAAGATTCCTGCAAGAAAACTTGAAATATGCAATGCAAACAAAAGTATGAAGGTGTTCTAAGGCATAAGGAACTGAATTTGCAGGGAAATCCATCAGCTAGGGGGTTCAAGGGGATAAACTGAGAAAGTCCTAGTTTATATAGGATTAGGGAGAGGTTAGGAGGTTGGAGATCATCCCAATTTGGGAGATCTCCAACGGGGGAGACTCTAACTGCGTAGACACGCTTTTTGCCTAGGTTAGAGAAGTTGTTGAAATAGAAGCTAATTATGAAAATTTGGTTTTGGGACGAAATCGTCTGGACGTTCTGTTCCAGACGAATTCGTCAGATCTGGGATGATTTCGTCTAATCTACGACGATATTGTCCAACGGTCAAAACAAATCCTAAAAATGGCACGAAAAACAAGGAAAGCGGGTAACGGGCGGTTTGGGGTTAAAATTCAAATTTTTATCTTTTTATTAAGGTTTAACTATGCCAATTTTGGGGTGCTACATTTTGCCCCCTCTTTAGCGAATTTTTCGAAGAAAATGCGTTAAAGACGAGTTCTTCCCGTTTTACGAGAAAGCAAAAATTTACTCAATTTTTTAGACGACGATTCTAGGTCGAATCGTACAACTGCTTACTATGGTGCCCCCTCCGTGTGTTTACCCAAATCGAACATTTGAGGTAAAAGCACGAAAAAGCAAAATTTAAAAAAATTTGTTGATTTTAAATAAAATTAAGAAAAATAGGGTAAAACCCTAATTCATTTTTACTATTCAATTTTATTGATTTTAGAGCTCTAGACAAAAAAAAAATGGTGGAGACAGCACACCGATCGACAGAGGTCCGACGCGGGCTACGGGTAAGGATCTAATCCTAGTAAATTAGGTTTGAATTTAATTTGTGCAATTGTTTGTTTGAAATTTTGATTGTTTTGGGGCATCACGGCCGTTTTTAGGCCGTCGACGACGTCGGGACGAAATCGTCCCTATTTCATCGAAATCGTCCCTATATCATCGATTTCGTCTGAGGGCGAAATCGACGAACTAGGGGCGATCCCGTCCAACAAGGGGCGATCCCCAAGGTTGCGAAATAGGAGACGATTTCATCCTACAAAGGATGATTTTGCCCAATTTAGGACGATATCATCCAATAGTGGACGATATCATCATTTGATGAAATTAAGCTTGGTTAAAATGTATTTAATTTGATTTTAATGATTGGTTTATTAATGAATTTTATTGTTTTATTGTTTGTTTTGTAGAGGGGATTACTAAAGAGTCGAGAATGGAAATACGATGGGCTGAGAGATGACATAGCTATGCTCGATCAGGCGAAGCATGACCGACTAGCTCAGGTCGGTTTGTAGCATGTGGCAGAGATGCCACAAGTACCGATGGACATGGGGCTACTGACAACCCTAGCAGAGAGGTGGTATCCGGGGTCATCCTGCTTTCGGTTATCGATAGGGGAGATGGCTCCCACACTAGAGGATGTATGGAGGATCTTGAGGATCCCCATACAAGGATGGTTGATGACTCCTACGGCCAATCAGGGCCAGGCGATGATGAGATTGATCGAAGACCCGAGCTTCACCCTGGAGAAGGGCAGAGTGAACATCGAGTCTCTAAGGCAGATGCCTGGGGCATCTAGGCTGACTCAGGTTTTGGTCGGGGTAGTAGGTGGCTTACTGCTGTGCCACCAGAGCGGGTGCAGACTACCGTGGCTCCTCTCAGATGTGGTCTACGATATGAGAGACCACGGATACAGGTTTGCATGGGGCAGCTTTGTACTGTGCCGCTTGTATAGGATCCTGCATGGGGTCGTATACAAGGGAGGTCGATGTCTGGTTTTGACATCGTTGCTATAGGTTTGGTGTTGGGAGCACATCATGGTGCAGAGGCCGATAGGGCTCCCACTGATAGGGGTTGATCGGGAGAGGCCCTAGGTTTTCTACTGGTGGTTACAGAGGGGGTCACAATGGCGGATAGATCTGTCGATGTCACGGAGGTTGTTGGATGACCTCATCCTAGACCAGATCACCTGGAGGCCATGGAGAGAGCACCCTAGGTGGGTAGAGGATGGGTAGGAGCTGGCTCGCATCAGGCGAGTCTGTTGGCTAAGGATGGAGCGAGGAGAGGTAGAGCTCCACCGCTATGATCGAGTTCTATGATAGTTCGGTCTATAGCAGGGGATCCCTTCTCTCAGGGATTACGAGTACTCTCGGACTATCTAGGATAGTACCACACTGAGCGGGGCTCCAGACATGCAACGGTTCTAGAGTCAAGATGTGGATGATGCCCCCATCCAGCCAGTGGATGGTGATGATGTTAGGGTTACAGATGGCTATGATGCCTAGTACGTAGGCATCCACCCTCCTTGAATGATGAGGGCACAGGGTCCAGTGCATGTCATGGTGCGACGGTTGGGGAGGCAACGTCAGGCTGCTATTGAGGCAGCGAGGTCACGATGGGAGAGAGCAATGACGGTCTCCATAGGAGAGATGCCAGAGGATGGGTCGGGCTCCACAGAGACCTCAGGAGATAGGGAGGAGGGAGAGGGGAGTCCCTTCTCAGAGGGGAGAGACCACCATCGCCCGATAAGGGCAAGGGTGTCGAGGTAGGGGAGAGCAGCGAGACGATGGCTCTCCGGGCTGAGGTTGCCCACCTTCGGGCTCAAGGTGCAGACACTACAGGATGAGGCTACACGGCTCAGGGCTCGGAGTGGAGGGGCGAGCACTCAGGATCTGGCATGGTCTATTGCTCAGACCACATTCTACCAGGGGCTATACTATCACATGGTCCCAGAGGGACAGAGGGTACCACTGCCAGCCCCCATTGCAGAGCCAGTCATGATGGGATCATCGAGGACATCCTCACGATCGATGATGAGGACCCAAGACATAGTCTGGACCTCTATGGGACCACCTCCTCCACCTCAGGGTGGGGAGGAGATGAGGCTGAGAGCTCGAGGGCTTCTCGAGGCTAGCTGCTGTAGAGGGCAGATTGTATTATTATTATTTTTTGAGGGGATTGAGTATGCCAGGGTTTTGATTGTGGCATACCAATCCAGATGATGTATAATTTATTGAGATATATATATGGTCTTTTTGATGATATGACTTGTGTATATGTTGTTTTATGCTTTAATTTTTGAATTTGTTGATTGATGATTCATGTAATTATGTCGTTTGGAAATAAATTATAATTTTTTATGTCATGGCATAAAATTGTAAATGAAATAATCTGATGTGAATAAATTGGTTGTTTTGTGGTGTGATTTGATGAAAAATAAAAGAGACTTCTAACAATAATTTCAAAGGACATTGTCATTGTTATAGACCGTTTCATGGAGTCGCCGCTCGCTAGGTCGTCAAGCTAATCCCAGGATAGAAATATTGTTAAAAGTAAAAGAGTGCTTAAGAGACTGTCTTAAGACTTTGTGTTGTGATGATGGAAGTGATGATGGTGATGATTTGTTTTCAGATTTTCATAAAAAATATTATGCATGACATATTAAAGAAATATGATTTTGCTAGGCATAAATTCCTAAGTGTGATAAAATTTTTGGAATAAGTCCCTAGGAACTATACCATCATTGCAAAATTGAATGTTGACATAATGACATGAAATAGAAAAATGTGTTCGTTCTTTTTAAATCACAATTGTGTAACATAATGATGTAAGTCATATGTTTTTTATGATTTTTTAAAATGAATGGGAAAATAAAATTAGAACAATGGCTTGCGCTAGGCATAGAATTATAGGTATAGACTTATACCATCATCGCGAAATCCAAAGAAGAAATTGATATTTTAGTTTTATTGCAGGATTGATTTTTGACTTTTGATAAACATAAAATAATAATATGGACATGACTTTATTGATTATATTTGTGTCATATGTTGTTTGAAAACATTTTGTGATTTTTGAAAACAATGTATATAGTTGTTTTGATACTAAACAGATGTGCTGAAATAAGAAGATAAAATTATTCCAAAAAAGAGTTGCAGAAATATTTTACATTATCTCAAAGACAAATATAGATTTATACGGAACCCTCATGTGCAAATGTGAGTTCATTACCGATCTTGCTTTATCATAATGATACAGAATCTCTCAAATACAAATGTGTGTGCAATTGTATTATTCATTCACCAATTTTGAGCAAGAAAATTTGATACAAGTAATTTGAATTAACCAAATAAGTGTTCCTTGACCATGATTTATATGCATGTAACCGTACCAGACTACTATGTAAGTCGGGTTATCAAGAGCTAGCTAATCCATAAGCCGACATAGGTCTGTACAAAAGAAGGTCACTAATGTGACAGACATATCACCACGCTAGGAATTACCCAAGGCCAAGCGGGTTGGGCACAAACCACCTGTTATGGGGCTTACCTCACAGTTTTCGAATAATTGAGAATTCCAAGGATTCAAGCTCATTCACCCTTCTTTTCTTTTCAAGGGGTAGGGAAAGGGATTTTATTGCTTTTTGCTTTTTCTTTTCTCTTTTGTTTCTTTTCTTTTTTTTTTTTTTTTGTATTTTTGCTTGGAACTGAGACAATGCTGAAATATTGTTGCGATGGTACAAAATGATATTTTTCTTTTTCTCTTTTGCTTTGACTTTTTCTTTTGCTTCCTATACTAGGGATACTTGCTCGGATTGGTTGTAGAGCAAGGGATTTTTATTCTGGGTAGGGGTGAGCTTGTCCTTTTGTCAATTCTCAAAGATTCTAGACCATGTGCATGATAGGATAGCAGGGGAAACTTTTCGCTCAAGAAACCACTTCTACTATGTAGCATCATATTGAATTTGCAATGAAATCATTTTAATGTGAAAAGATATGCTTGGTTCAAGTAAATAACAAGATCAATTCTCTATGCTCAAAACTTTATTTAATTCAAATGTGGACTTTGATATAAGAGAGAGTAATAATCATACCAAATAAAAGCAAGATATTTATGTATGTGAGTGTGAAAGTGCGGGATTCCAAATAAATGCTAATTTATCCAAAATAATTGAAAATATAACTGCAATACTTCAAGAATTGATATGTGCAAAAATAAAAGATGTTTTTGAAGATTTTAAGGATTTTGATGTTTTTATATTTTGATTTTAATTGATGAATGGAAAGAAGAAATACGATTACTATTTTTTTTTTTGAAATTTTATATGAATAACTAAAAGGAAACAATATGCAAAATACACAATATATACAAATGATGAAAATGACCAAATGTTACGCATAGTAACGCTTAAGATGCATAATGTTCATAGGTTCTTTAAGATCTTTACCATCTAAGGTAGCTAATCGATATGCTCCCGATCCAAATTTAGCAGTGATGACATATGGTCCAAGCCAGTTGGGCTCAAATTTACCTTTAAGGTCTTTAGTTGCATTAGTATTTTTTTGATTTTCTTTTAAGACAAGGTCGCCGATCTCAAAGGATCGATGATGAACTTTCTTGAGGTATGCTCTCTTAAGCTTGTTTTGGTAGGCACGAAGATGCTCCAAAGCATTGATGCACTTTTCATCTAGGAGTTCCAGCTGACTAAATCTGCCAGCACGATATTCATCTCCTACTTCAGTATCTTGAAGTAGTAGAGCTAAAGAAGGAACTTCTAATTCAAAGGGAAAAATAGCTTCAGTGCCATAGACCAAAACAAAAGGTGAAGTACCTGTGGGGGTGCGAACGCTAGTTCGATAGGCCCACAAAGCAGGATATAATTGGATGTGCCAATCTCGACCAGATTTATTGACCAGTCTTTTGAGGATTTTGATTAATGTTTTATTAGATGCTTCTGCTTGGCCATTACCCTGAGGATAATAGGGAGTGGACCATCGATGTTGAATTTTATATTTTTGACATAATTTTTTGACATCTTTATTTTTGAAACAAGTTCCATTATCTGAGATGAGATTTGCAAGAATTCCGAACCTACAAATAATTTGATTAAAAATAAACTTGGAAACTTGGGTTCCAGTGCAAGAAGCTAAGGGCATAGCTTCAACCCATTTCGTGAAATACTCGAGTGGCGGTTATGATGAATTTGTGTCCATCGGATGACACAGGGTTGATTTTTCCAATGATGTCTAAGCCCCATTTTGAAAAGGGCCAAGGAGATGAAATAGCCTACAGTTCTTGTGCAGGCGCATGGACAAGGTCAGCATGTTTCCCGGCACTTGTCGCAATGGCACACATAATCATGTGCATCATTCTCCATGGTAGGCCAAAAATATCCTATCCTAAGGAGCTTCTTAGCAATGGCGCTACCACTAAAATGCCCCCCACAAGATCCATTGTGGGCTTCACTCAAAGCTGATTTAGATTCTGCTAGATTCAAACATCTCAGTAAGATGCCTTCAAAAGATCTCCTATACAAGGTATTACCAATAATTACGAAGCGACTTGCTCGTCTACGTAACAACCGATGCTGGTTGCTATTAGAACCTTCAGGGAAGGTCCCATTTTGTAGAAAATTAAATATATCAGTGTACCATGGTTCAGGAGTAGTTTCGTTGATTAGAAACACATCCAAAGGTTCTAAGCATGATTTTCTTGAAGCGGGTTCTTGGAGTCGATGAATAATGATGGTAGCATATTCATCATCTAACTCCAAGGGCAAAAGAGATGCAGCTGCAGCCATAGCGTCAGTCGCACGGTTGCTAGTTCGAGGAATAGCTTCCAAGGTAACGTGATCAAATAAAGATAATAATTGTAAGACATACGCTTTATATGGGCATAATTTATCATCTCTGGTCTGATAAACATCATTGATTTGATTTATGACAAGTTGAGAATCATCGAAAACCAATAAATTTTTAATTTTTAGTGCCAAGGCAGCTCGTAATCCAAGGATTAGAGCCTCATATTCAGCAGTATTATTAGTACAAGCAAATGTTAGTTTGAAGGACAGAGGTATAAGATGTTTCTGTGGAGATATTAAAATAATACCTGCACCAGCCCCACTCATGCATCGGGCTCCATCAAAGTATAGGGACCATTGCTCAGGATGGTCTGCCTCTAATCTAAGGCATTCGTCAGGAAACTCAATGATGAGGGGATGGGTAGACTCTAAGGGTGCAACAGCTAATTGGTCTGCTATGATTTGACCTTTAACAGACTTTTGTCCTATAAACATGAGTTCAAACTCGCTTAGCGCAAGAACCCACTTGGCTGTGCGACCAGATAAGTACGGTCGACTCATGAGATACCGCAAAGGATCGAATTTAGCAATAACATACGTTTTTTGACTGAGCATATAATGGCATAGTTTCTATGTAGAAAATATGACTATGAGACATAACTTCTCTAATACCGTATAATGAGTTTCATAACTGATTAAGGTTCTGCTGATGTAATAATTAGCACGTTCTTTCTTCTCATCGTCAAGTTGAGCTAACATAGCTCCTAAGGCACAATCTGAAGCAGAAATGTACAAGATAAATGGACGATCAGATCTAGGTGGGGAAAGCATCGGTGGTTGAAGGAGATATTGTTTGAGGAGTTCGAATGCTTCCTGACATTCGTCGTCCCAATGAAAAGAGACATCTTTTTTAAGAAGCTTAAGAAAGGGTCCGGTTTTGTCTGCCAACTTGTCGATGAAGCGGCGAATAGCTTGAAGTTTACCTTGTAGACTTCGTAATTCAGATATATTTGTGGGTGCGGGCATATCAGTGATAGCCATGATCTTGAGAGGGTCAATTTCAATGCCACGTAAAGAAACTATAACCCCCAATAATTTATCGGACTTAACTCCGAATATACATTTGGCTGGATTTAGTCGGATAAGATATTCCCTTAACCGGTCAAAAACTTTTCTCAAGTCATCTAAATGATCATCTTCTTTGATGGAATGAGCTATAATATCATCTACATAATCATGTAGAATATCATGCATCATATCGTGAAAGATATAAGTCATGGCTCGTTGATATGTTGCACCTGCATTCTTTAAACCGAATGGCATCACTTTCCAACAAAAGGTTCCCCAAGGGGTAATAAAGGTTGTTTTAGCCTGATCTTCAGGAGCTATCCTGATCTGATTATAACCAGAGAATCCATCCATTAGGGATATCATTCCACTCCCAGTAGTAAAATCAATGATCTGATCCATGTTGGGAAGAGGAAAATCATCTTTAGGGCATGCAACATTAATATCTCTAAAGTCTGTGCAAATCCTAACTTTGGTAGCTTCTTTCTTAGTTACTGGAACTACATTTGAGATCCATTCAGCATAATCAATGGCTTGTATAAAAATAACCTTCAAGAGTTTTTCTAATTCTCCTTTGACTAGTAAGGCCACTTTAGGATGCATTTTTCTAAGTTTCTGTTTAACAGGTTTAGCATCCGGATGGACTACTAGGTGATGCATAACTACAGAAGGGTCTAATCCTGGCATATCTTCATATGTCCAAGCAAAAACATCTTCATATTTTTTTAGGAATGAAATGTATTTATCTTGTTTTTCTTGGCTCAATTCTGATCCAATGTTGATTATGTGAGGGTTATCTTCGGTTCCAATGTTAATTTTTATAACGTTTTCAACTTCCATATGTAGATCTCTCTCAAAATTAGATGGGGCGGGTGAAACACCTAATTCTTGTAATTCTTCCAAAGTTAGCTTGGATAATTCATCTTGAGGAGCCGTGGCCTCAAGCTGGGCTACACTAGGTATAGAGCCATCGAAATAAAATCCGTTATGTAACAATTCCTCAATGGAGACATCATGGAAGATATCCCCCTCCAACTCATCGTCGGATTCAGCAATCATCTCAGGGTAAGCTATGGATAGCATATTGCATGTAAATGGATTATCCCTTAAATGCAAAGCATCACGTTTATCCAAATAATCTTGGTAACATATGAGATGGTCATCATCCTCGAATGGGAAGGGCTGACCTTTACTAGAAAATAGGCCCACACCACATCGGGCAGGCCATGGTTCTACCTCAAAAGGTTCTTTCATACCATTCTAGAAAGGTCCCAAACCTTTCCCTTTATATCCCAATTTAAGCATTATAGGCTTAGCTTTAATATACTCATTAGCAAAATAACATCGAGCATACCCATCATAATGAGTCTTGATGTTTCTAGGTATTCTTCCCCAGTCATATCCCTTATAAATAAAAGCACAACTCCCGACTTGGTAGATACTTCCCATAGGCTGTGGGAGGCCCAAGGTACGAGGAGAGGGTGGCAATTTATTTAAAATAAGGGAATCTTGCATAGCAACGTTTGTTTTCTCTGATACAAGAATTTTAGATAAATCGGGTAAGAGCTCGTCAGTAAGAGCGTAAGAGGTAGAAGGATCATTTCCTATGTTTTCAGATGCGGGAAACATGCCTTTGATAGGCGTAGATGTTGTAGAGATGTCGATGGATGTGTCTAAAGGTATGGAAGTTATAGGAGTAAAACAAGAAGCATTGGTTGTGGGTTTAGGATCCTTTTGGGGTCCTAATGTGGTTTGTTCGGAAGATGGTTGAACTATATGTAGAGGTGTAGTTGGTGGGGAAAAATTAGATGATGTTATGAGTGTGTGTTTCACACGTTTAGGTGGATGATTAGAATTAGGATGTGTGGATGACAGAGCAGGGCAAAATTGAACTCCAACAGGTTCTGCCAAAGCACACATATCAAAGGGTCTAGGATCACCATGAATGGTAACCAACTGATTTTTAAATTCGAATTTAACACACTGATGTAAAGTTGAGGGAACAGCTCGCATCGCGTTGATCCAAGGGTGACCCAAGAGTATATTGTACGATGCAGGGCAATGTACAATAAACACGGTCGTGTCTAAGGTTCGAGGACCAACTTGCAATGGGATAGTAATAACTCCACATGTTTCTTGTGTTTCGTCATTGAAGGCTTTTATAATCATATCAGTTCTTTTCATTTCATCACTTCTAAACCCAAATATTTGGTAGAAGTCAAAAGTGCATATGTTTAAAGATGAACCATTATCAATCAAGACTCGTTTAACTGCTACATCTCCAATTAGGGCAGTAATATATAAGGGGTTATCCTTATGTAAACTATGTTGTGGTATATCTTTATCCCGAAAGTCAATACAATCGACTTCTCGAGTTATGATAGTATTGGACATGGCTTCAGGTTGAATATTTTGTGGTACCATCATTTGGCTTAATGTGAGCATTAATTCATCCCTATGGGTAGGAGAAGATCTTAAAAGGTCCAAAAGGGAAATTCTAGCTGTAGTATTTGATAATTGTTCATTAATATTATAAGGAGGTTTAGGTTGAACATTAGGCGCATGATTCCCTTTATTGGGATTTTTCAAAATGAATGGAGCTGATCCATCATTCTGAGTTTGATCTTGTTGAGAATTTTGAGCCTGTTGTCGAGTAACAACTCCGATGGTACCTACAATATTATTTTGTGGATGATGAATGGGTCTTGGTCTAGCGTTTATGGCTTGTTCATTAGAAAGTAATTGTTGAGACGATGGTCGAGTAGTGACTCTTCTTGGAAATGGTTCTTCTGGAATCATAGAACTTGTGATAGGTTGAATAGGATCTGATTCATCTTCAGAACTATTCGATTGATTTGAAGTGATTTCCATGTCACTTTCAGTCTCATATTCGGTATCACTAAGATCACGTGTCTGAATATTATGTAGAGGTCTGGTCGTAACCATGGATAAAGTGGTGTCAAAGATTTGTGGATCATGAATAGGTAAATGTCCACTAATAGCTCCTACATATCGAGTAGGAGGGGGAACATTATGATGCTCAATTTGATTAGCCACCTCTTTACCATGCTTTGGTAAAGGATGTTGAAATATGTCCAATGATTGATTGGCATTCTGATTCTGATTTTGGGGGATGTTCTTTTGAGCATTATTAGGAGGATTTTGTTTAGGTTGAAAGGCTTGCACCTCCATCTCATTGTTATCAATCAGGTCTTGTATTTTATGTTTTAATATTTTACAAGAATTGGTAGCGTGTCCAGGTCCTCTATGGAAATCACAGTGTAAATCAGCCCTGTATCCGGGTATAGTTGGATCAGGTTCCCGGATATTTGGTAATTGGATCATTCCTCATGCTAGTAATTGTGGGAGAATGGTTGATAAGGGTTGATTTAACCTAGTAAATTCTCGGGGTGGTTTATCAGGAGGTTTTAGTATAAATTTCTCTGTTGTTTTCGCAACATTAATAGTAGCGATATTTCTACTATCAGTGACTCCATCGCCCACAACTTGTTTATTTTTATATTGATTTCTGGATGTTTTCTCATCATCTTTCTTTTTAAGTTGACCTCTCCTAACAAGAGCATCTTCCACTCTTCGAGCTAAATCTATAGCTTGATCGAAGGTGGTCAAGGTAGCGGTTGATAACTCATAGGATAGTTGTTCTTGTAAATTATTGATAAAGATATCCAGCATTTCCCGATAAGGTAACACAAAGTGCAATTTTCCTATCAACTGTCTCCATCGAGCTAGGAAATCAGCAAAACATTCCTCTTTGTCTTGTTTTAGGTTGTACAAATCTTTAATAGTTACATGCCTTTCAATGTAGGCACTAAATTGATGCACAAAATATTCGGCGGTCTCTTCGAAATTTCTCAAAGAATGAGTGGGTAATTGATAATACCACTCCAATGCCATCCCTCCTAAACTTTTTGGGAACATTTTTAGTAATAACAAATCATCATGGGATATATCATGACACGCTATCCTAAACATACGAAGATGCTCTATGGGATCTTCAGTTCCTTTATATATAGGTAGGACAGGCATAGGAAAGTGTTTAGGATATGGTTGTGCTACAACTATAGGATCTAGAGGCTGACTACACATCTCTCGATAATTGTACGAGGGATGGTAGGGATCTATCTGGTCCATGCGGGAGACTAATTGTTTCACCATGGCTTCCAGATTACCAGTTTGTCCACCATATTGGTTTGGTGGTACATGAGTATGGGATTTGTGAGCGTAGGATGGCGTGACATAAGGATTAGATGCTATATTGTTGTTATGCAAATGGTTGGTAGGAAGAGTATTATGAAGAAGATTTGTTGTGGCATTATGTTGTACCCCAGATTGTTGGAAATTGGCATTTGGTTTTGTTTTAGGCTTTTGTTGATTTGAGGTATGTTGATCAATAACTTGATGAAATAAAGCAGTGAATGATGGTTTCTTTTGTGTGGGAATAACCCTAGGCTTGGTAACAGGCTCTCTAGGTGGTTGGGTAACCTGTTGTTGTTGCATGTTCTGGATTATAGCGGCCATATCCAAATTGGATGGTCCAGCTTGATCACTTTCTTGATCAACGAAGGACAAGGGATTAGTGCGTGTGTGATATATGTCTTCTAGGGTTGCTTGAGTGTCACTAATTTGATCCTTGTCCATATGGACTGCTCTATTAAGAGTGCCAATATTAGTATTGAGGAACTTCCAAAAATGTTCCATGTTCTCAAAAGTAACTGCTCCTTCCGGGGATATTTTAGGAGATGAGGATCCTTCCTCTCTAACAATTTCTCTTTGTTCATTTGCATCAACAAACTCTTCTTCTTGTTGGTTTAGGGTTCCTTCTTCCTGAATTGGGTCTTCAGGAAGGACATCTAGTTTATTTACTAGTCTTCCTAACCAATCTTCTTCTACTTCAGTCTGTTTTCCATTCCTGAGTCTAGTCATTATGTTTAAATTTAGATTTTAGCAAATATATATTAATATATTTGCAACAAATTTGGGAGGTATATATTTTAATTATATACCTACTATAATACTTAAAAGAAAATGTTTTGATTTTTTTTTTGTTATGTTTTTGTTTTTATGATAATAAAGACAACAAACAACACACTAAATGCAAGAAATAATAATAATAAAAGAATGGCTTAGTTTTCTATAAATAGTTTATAGATGTCATTGATAGGATCAAGTTCATCAGGAGTCATGAAATGCTCCTCTTCAAATTGGAAATGGTTTTTCAGGAACTTAACAAAATGTGCTATGGTGATGTTATCTACTTCTGACTCTGTCTTGTAAAAATAGAGCTCATGGCAATACTCTCGGTATAACACAGCTCTAGGAACTCTATTCCATCTCTTTCTATCCATAAGAACGACCTCTTGATCCTCTATACGAGATAGAAATTTATGTACTACAACTGCATTGTCGAGGTATTCCTCAAAGGTGTACAATTCAGAAGACACAAGGGCTCTTTTATCTGCTAACCACCTATGGCAAGCTCTCTGAAGCTCATGATACAAGGTCACTTGATCAGGATCCAGGATTCTATCTAGGACAAACCTCTTGATTTGCCTAAGTTCGGTTGATCTATATTCAATGATATTCAATCTCCTATTAAGTTCGTCCCATAAAGGTTGAACCCTATTTGTTTGAGGTACTCTAAGTACAGAAGTAATCTCTATAGCTGCTAATTGATTCTCAACATTAATGGTGACAACTCGTCTTTTATTATAATCTACCATCTAAATGTGATATGCAATCTTTGGTTCTAAATGCATTTATGTTTTGTTTTTTTTTTGTTTTTGGATTGTTTTCAAAAGGTTTTTAGTTTTTCACGTCGGGTTCACCAAAATGTATCGCTCCAAATTTTTTGCATCCTTACCTTCAGGCTATAGGATCCGCGCCCGAAAGGGGGATGCGAGAAGGATGGGACAATACCTCGGACTGAGAGGCCCTTTGAAGGTCCCGCCTCTCGGGGGAGGGGTATAAGGGTGAATTTTTGATGGATGGTGGGTTCACCAGGAAACTTTTGAGTGGCAGTTTCCATGCCTAGGTTGATAGTAGGTTTGATGTGTTCATTTTGTGCTTTAATCATTCAATTCCTAGGTTTGGCCAAGATGAATCTAAACTATTCTATATGCCAATGCTGATTTTATGAATACAAAAAACATGAATAAATGCTAAACATAGAGAATATGCTAAATAGGATAGAACATACCTGATTTTCGGATGTCTGATGAAGATTCTGAGTCTTGTAGCAGTCCAAATCATCTCAAATCATACGTAATCATCTAGAATTGCATAGAATCATCTCAGATCTCAGTCGGTCATCTGAGATCAGACGAGATCATCGATCAGAATTCATCAGACGAATTCATCAAAAACCTGCAATCATAGAAACAGATACAAAATACCAAAAATGCAACTGCAAAAGCAAGGGGAAATGATAGAAATAACAATGAATTTGTCTAAATAATAAATCAAAATAGCAATTAAAAGGAAATGCATCAACTTAACAATTTATTTTGGCTTTATCATGCATTTATATTAAATGAGGTGAACTCCAAGATGCATAAATACAATAACTAAGACAATGCATAAAGAAATGCAGAAAACAATAAGGAAATGCAAACTCTAGGCTCTGATTGCCCCCAATCTGGACTACAGTCGAGATCACCTCCAATCGTACGAGATCATCATCGATCTACGACAGGATCATCCGAAATCATCTGTAATCACCTACGATGATCCAAGCTTGTTTCGGCTGAAGAACAGTAAGATTCCTGCAAGAAAACTTGAAATATGCAATGCAAACAAAAGTATGAAGGTGTTCTAAGGCACAAGGAACTGAATTTGCAGGGAAATCCATCAGCTAGGGGGTTCAGGGGGATAAACTGAGAAAGTCCCAGTTTATATAGGATTAGGGAGAGGTTAGGAGGTTGGAGATCATCCCAATTTGGGAGATCTCCAATGGGGGAGACTCTAACTACGCAGACACGCTTTCTGCCTAGGTTAGAGAAGCTGTTGAAATAGAAGCTAATTATGAAAATTTGGTTTTGGGATGAAATCGTCTGGACGTTCTGTTCCAGACGAATTCATCAGATCTGGGATGATTTCGTCTAATCTACGATGATATTGTCCAACGGTCAAAACAAATCCTAAAAATGGCATGGAAAATAAGGAAAGCGGGTAACGGGTAACGGGCGGTTTGGGGTTAAAATTCAAATTGTTATCTTTTTACTAAGGTTTAACTGTGCCAATTTTGGGGTGCTATAGAAATGTACTCTTCAATGGATGACAACAATGATCCACAATTACTCAACTAATCACCCAAGTCCCCTCATGGAACTTGACCAATCACCTCACACAATCACTTGACTAGGCTCAATCAACTCAACTCAACCAATCACCATAAGGGACTAATATTTCTCACAAACACCCTAGTCTAAGCATGTATCAACCAACTCAAATATTTCCAACAATTCTCAACCACAAATCTCATATAACAATGATACTCATGTTCCTTTCAATTTCTTTCACAACCAATGGGCTTCAACGACTATGCTTATAAAACAAGGTTTAAACACAACTCTCAAACCAGAAAACCTTGAAGCATTCAACAAACCACTTTCGAAAAGGAAACCACAATCAATCCTTTTCCCTCCAATGATATTTCAGAAATCAACCACCATAAACAATCAATAGGAGAATGTGCCCATACCTTTTTTTGATGCCAAGAAGTTATCTAAAATCTGCCACACTAAACACAACTTTCCTTTTCAATCTCAATAAGGGTTAGTGGACTTCAAATAATAATCACAAGATAAGCATAAATCAATTTACACCTTGAAACTCAAACTTAATAAACACATCCACCAAAGTCCTTTTTAATAAAAACCCTTATCAAAAAATATTAATCAATAAGGCTCTCAAAAATATTTTATAACAACTCCTTACTTCTCCTAGATATTAATTTTCAATTTCATGAATATCAAAATAAATCAACAACTCATCCACCTTTGAAAAAATAATCATAGCCCTTATAAAAATAAAGTTTAATTAAAAACTTTAAATTTTCCTTAACCACCTTATAACTCCTATCCTAGGGCATCAATGAAATTAATTAGAGCAAAATGTAATTACCTCCTCAAGGGCCCCAAATTGCACACACCACGAGCACCTTAGCCGTAGCTAAGGTTGCCATATGAGCTAGTCACTCGTTCGAAAGGAAAAGGCATGACGTGCCTAAAATCCTTCCTCCCTTCCATACAAACCAAAAGCGCTTCGAGTGCTTTCCTTCCAATGCCTTCGAATATAGTCAAGGATATTTGAACCTTGACATAAAGTGCTGCCACACACCTTAACAAAAATCCAATTACCAATGCACCACTCTGCCCACAATGTCTTGGACTTTTGACCACCCTTGGATTTATTCATTGTCTCCCTTTCCAAAATTATTTTCACACGAGCTCTCTTCGGATGCTTAGCCAACGATTAACACGAGCAAGGATCAATTTCAAATGAACCTTAGGATCCCCCTTTATATAGTCTTCTCCTCATTTTTGATGACATCAGTGCATTAATGATTTTCCCTCTTTCTTTAGACGTCAGCGCTAACTTTAATTTTAATTTTAAAATTAAAATTTAAACTAAATATTTAAAATTAAATATCTCCATCATCGGGGCACATTTTTCAATGAAACGAAAGGCCAACCTAGGTTTTAAGAAAAACCCATTTCAAATATTCCATCCATGGTTTTAAATAAAACATTTTATTTTACCTGCCTTGGTTTTCACAAAAACCCTGATTTTATCCATGCTTTTCAAAATATCATTTGCCCACCAAAACTCAAAGTGATCCATATGACATCAATGATTCATGTGACATCAATGACAACATAAAATAACTCAAATTTACAACAATAAATTTGTTTGGTGGAGTGGAGGCTATGGCGATGGAGGGTGCAAATGTGGTAGCAAGAGCAGAGATGCAGGTGGTTGAGGTAAGTGCCATTGGTACTTTTTTTTGGACTTCTGAAATTTTTTTAATTATGCAAATGAATCTGGTATTAATGTGTTTACATTGTGAATGTGGTGTGATGTAGTTTAGGATCTTGGAGGCTCAACATTGAATTTCATACCTCATACCAGGGGTGAGAATTATGTTGCAAAAGGAGCATTAGGATTGATTGGAGGCTATGGGGCTATCTAGAGCCACATGGATTGATGTTATGAGGGAATATGAGGGTTATCTCTCTTATTTTGTAGAGAGATGGGAACTATATAAGGGGACATTTCAACTTCCTACTAGTGAGGTGATATTGACACTCGAGGATGTATACCACATTCTTGGAGTGCCAGTGGAGGGATTATGTGTTGAGGTTGGACACGGTAAGGAGTATAATATGAGCCAGATCTTTAAATATTTATGGAAAAATGTGAGTGTGAAGTGTGGAGAGATCATGTACTTGGTATTGTATGCCAAGAAGGAGTTGGAGGTATTGCCCACCTTGGTCATGTTTCTATTGGCCAACATAGTGGCATTGAATAGCACTAGCTATAGGTTCCCATGGAACATGATCAAGCTGGTATACGATATGATCAATGGGCCTTAGATGTATTCATAGGAATATGCTCTACTAGCTCAGCTATACTTTGAGTTGTACAATGTAATGAGGTAGGGGT
Source organism: Wollemia nobilis (assembly GCA_028583015.1). NCBI lineage: Eukaryota > Viridiplantae > Streptophyta > Pinopsida > Araucariales > Araucariaceae > Wollemia > Wollemia nobilis. The sequence continues at coordinate 2,710,859 of JAQPPZ010013509.1, read as the reverse complement.
GAGACCAGCTCCAATAGATGGTTGTAGATCGATATGCAAAGGTAGCTCAGCTATGGGCAGAGCTAGAGGTGCGAGTGGTTGTATGTGGAGGTGAGGATAGGATCATGAGGCTCTAGGAATATTTAGCACAGAGGGACCATAATCAGAAGTAGGATATACTATACCTTCAATCCTGAGAGGGATGCATCCAATATTTTGAGGATTTATCAATGCAGCATCACATTGGGATGCTAGATCGACCATTTTCCTTCCTATCTAGATCTTTTAGGCATAGTGAGTCTAGGTATAGTGGCTCTAGGTCTAGTTCTCCTTCAATATCACAAGATCTTCCTATAGGTGTTAGCTAGTGCTTAGATGCACTTTTTCTATATGATCCTTGGTGCTCCATTATATATAGCCTTTGGGCATTCATTATACATGCGATATTTATATATATAGACATGGCTTTTACTTTTGTGTTATGCTTTTGTGTGAATTATTTTATATATGTGTGATGGATGATAATGCAATGATAGTGTGTATGCAAGCAAATGAATTAATACTCTAATGATTATCTGCAGTTTAATTTTTTCTTGACCATTTATAGCATTGTTGTTTAATCAAGGGCACCAAAATAGTGGCATGTGAATGGAATACTCATGTAATGAAATGGGTGTTGATATGTAAAACTGATATGGATGTTTATATGGAAAACTGGTTGTTTTGTAGAGACTTAGATATACTAGTGATATCTAACAAACTCACTAAATTTTGTCTAATTTATCTAAGACCAAATGTGTGTGCAGTGAATTTATTTACCAAATAATGAGTGTGGTAATGACTCAAGGTAATCAAGAACCAACGTGTGTGTAAGTGAGTTCATTAACCCATCTTGAGTAAATTGAGATGAAATCTATCATGGAGAAGAACAAGAAGCTATCATATCCATATGTGTGGTTAGAGGTCTCTTCAAGAGAGACGTATTCCCAACATGAGCATACTCCACTGCCAGTCAAGCATCTATAGCCCCAGTGGATATTAGCTCCATAGTCCAAGAATTTTATCTCTAAGCTTTGGGGATTCAGACTACCTAACTATCTAACTAGAAATGTAGTTCTATCCTTACAACTTGAGTATTTATGGTGTATGATGTGTCATATATTTGGATCTTCAGAGAATCATATTCTCAATCAAAGTATGATGAGAATTTTACCCTATCCTTACTACTCTTTATTTTGTTTGGAAATAATTGTGATAGTGGTGAAAACCACTATTTTTTATTTTTGGACTATGTGCATAATGGGACAAGCAAGGAATACCCTTTTTCACTTCAAGGTTCAACCCAATCATGATGTTATCCCTCTTTGACACAAGATGTTTTTAATATGGTGATTGTGTTTGGTTCAAGAGTGTTAGAGTCAATTTCCAAAAATCAAGATTTTCTTAGTGAGAATATGTTAAAATTTAAAATTCTAACTAAATATAGTCTGATGGATGACGTGATGTGGAAATAGCATGAAAGAACCACCTTGTGTGGGTGACAGATTATTGAAAATTGGTTGCAGAGTGCAATGAGGGCTAGTGTCATGGATCAAGCATGAGAGCCATCGATCTAGATAGAAATACCACACATAGGATGAAGCCAAGTTGGTGATAGTGTTGTTTCAGGTGGCCATAGAATTATGGTCAAATACTGAAGCAAACAATAGGTTTTAATTCAGAAGGATGGTGAGTTGTAGTTGAAAATCTGAAGAAAAAGTGATAAAATCAAGCAGTGATAGAGGGCACGATAGATATTGGAATTTTTTACCCAAAAAGGAGTCATTAGTGTAGAGATCAAAATGAGATCAAATTTGGTGGACACCTAGATATGTAAGAGAGGTTTTATGAGAAGAAAGAGACATGCCCCATCATGGTAGTTTTACTAAGGTGCATCTATCCAAATTAAAGTCACAACATTGGAATGAAGATCAAATTAAATACAAGCTAAAAGACATATACTTTCCCTACATTCAGAATGATAGATCTGATGAATCTGATTAGAAAAGCACTCCAATAAAATTTGAGGTAAATAGCACAAACCTAATGGAGGTAGAAGGAAGTGAGGTGGTTGCAACAAATCTGGTAGCTTTCAATGGTCCACCATTTATTGTTGAGCTTCACTTTAGGTTACCTTGAGATGAATGGGATAAAAAAAAAAAAGTCAATGTCAAGTTTTTCAATTATTCAAGGAAAATAAAGTACTGATGCAATGGAGAAAAGCCAGTTCATGGAAGAATTTTGAGTTATTTTGTTGTGTTTCTATTCAAAATTTGGGGCAATTGCTTCTTGATGAACGTTGGGTAAAAAGACATCCAATTTCTTGTAATATGTAACCATCATGTGATAATGTGACCTATCTACTTTTTAGGAAAGGATTCCATTTATGGAACTTAAATGCAGGTGAACTAGAAACATATAAATTCCACCACATTATTTTAAAAGGGTCAAATGCTTTATTGAGACAGATGTTGATTTTTTCCTTTGAGCCACCAAGGCCATTTCTTGTCCACATAAGAAACCTTGGGCTCCTCCACCTTGTGACCTCACTAGTTGCCACTCAACTTCTCGTCGGTACTACCTTCTTCAATGTAATTATATCCTAGTCATTGATATAATTTAACCCTAAGATATATCTCTATAGACATTGTCATGATAATGCAATGCCAAATTTAGAAAGTTTGTTACCACATATCATGGAAGGGGTAGTGAAATATCAAGCATAGCATGATAATCGATCACCAACACTTAGCACTTAATGTTAAGCATAGCATGATAATGAGATCGTATCTATGAAATCAAGGAAGCTTAATGTTTAAATTAAATACATCAATGTTAGTTTAAAAATGAATATGGTTGTGTATAAATCTCCCTACTACAAATGCCAATTTGGTAGCACCGTTTCCAAAGTTGTATACGATCATGGAACAATAATGGAAAAAAATTGGTGCCAATGTTAAAATGCAAAGTAGGTTGAGAGTGAGATTAAAATTTGTGTGTGTCATGCTCCAAAGATAGAGGCCACTTTTTGTGTGCAAATCATCCCCCAACGATGATGAGAAGGAAGGCAATGATCTGTATGATAGTGGCCAAGAGGTATCTCCTTCGAAGGAGCTCAAGGACATTGCATACATAAAGATCATGGCTATTAAAATACCACTTGATGCCAAGAGAGCAAAGGTGCCGATCAAGAAGGTGGAACGCGAGAAAATGATGTCGATAAACGTGCCAAACCCCACTTGAGTTTCAGATCATATTAGATCTAAGCAGTAGTAATCCTTGGGAGAAGAAAGAAAAACTTTATCATATTTTATTTCAAAACTTCATATTTGTAGTAGTATATCTATTTTGCTTTGCATCAATTTGTTTAATCATGTGTGAAATAATTTATCAGTCATAATTGCTATGTTTTATGTTTTTAGTCTTTTATCAATTATATTTGCAGTTTTATCAGAATACATTGGTTGTGTTGAATATTACTTTTACAATTGCTTTTATTTTTGTGTGCATGAGGACATGCACTTCCTTCAGTTTGGGGGAATGATGAGTGCTGAAATGTGCATGTATTATGGAACCTTTTATATGTATTTTATTCTAAAAATGCATGAAAATAAATGTATTATGATGGTTGATTATATCTTATTTGCATGATTTATAAGTAAATTTGATTTATGATGTTAAAATGATAAATGTTCATATTTTACACAAATTGTGTGAAGTTTTGTATGTTTTTGGCAGTAGAATGATCACAGGTAATATTACAAAAAGATAAAGGTCATATATTGAAGGAAGGATGAACCAGTCTTGTGTAAATATACTAAGGAGACATATGGACATGTGCTATGGAAATATGCTATGAAAACCTAGAAAATATCTATGAAAAACTTGTTTGTATAATAAACATGCCACATATGCTACAGCTTGGTCAAATGCCACATGGGATGACTCATCATTATTTATTTGGGCATATAAAGTTGTTATGATATTTGTTATAAAGCTACGTGTATGCTTATAATAAATATGTCCTTTCCTAAAGAAAAGGATAAAGTTGTTGGAATAAGTCTAAATTAGTGGTTATGTTGTATTAAGTCTAAATTAGAGGTTATGTTGTTATGTAGTTGTTGTAATAAGTCTAAGTTAGTAGTTATGTTGTTACATAGTTGTTGTAATAAGTCCAAGTTAGTGATTATGTTGTTATGTATTTTTAGAAGTCAAAAAGTGATGCAGGAGCATCCAGTGGTGTAAGAGTGATCTTGCATCATCCAAAATTTGTATTAATTTTTATTTTGTTCTAAATTTGTTTAGTTTGAATCCTGCCAATATGGTGAAAATCCTACCACTAAAACTTAAAGGTGAGATTTGAAGGCCTTAGAGGCCTCATAGAGGGATGAAAATTGATCATAGTTCACTTTAGAGCACTAAACCATTATAGATATTTTTTAGAGCTTTCCAAAAATATGCACTAATAGTCAATTCAAGCAATGAGCAGGAAGTTATGACCCCATGAAGTTTTACCTCTAAAATTCAAATTTTGAATGAATTTTCTTAGGCAGGAAAAGGGAAAACATGGTTGTAGACACCTAAAATGTGTCATGTCGAGGGTGACTACTCATATGGACATGCTACAAGACCATATGGAAGATCTTGGATAGACTCCAAGATAGAGCAGTGGTTCTAACCACTCAATTTGGGCTCCTTGGCCTAATCAGTCTGAACCGTAGCCCAGACCTATGGTCTACAGTCTGAACCATGGCTAAGGCCTATGGTTTATAGTCTAAACCGTAGTTGCAACCTATGGTCTTAACTAAAGTTCAGTTGGCCTTCATCCAAGCCAAATTGGTTTGAACGACCATTTGTTCTAGAAGAAGGTGGTTAATGGATGGAAGATTCCAGAGGCTTCCATTCCAACTATCCTAACCACCTCTTCTTGATCTTGGCTTCTCCATGAAGCCACCCCTAGCCCTAGGGCATCCTATAAATACCCCTTCAATTTGGGTAGAACATATAGATGATTTGAATAGCGAAGCACTATCGAATTATCAATAGAGAGTTGATTGATCAAGCGAGCAGCGAAGCCCTATCGAATTGCATACTGAATTCATGCATTGGAGAAGGCCACTTTGCTATTCACCCAAATATCAATTTTCCATGGAGGTCCTAGGAGCCTAGAAGAGCCAAGAAATGCAAATCCGGGCAAACGAAGGCCCCTCACAGTGAATCAACCACCAAACTTGTCAGAAGGACACCGAAGGCGACCCTTGAACATCAATTGGACAAGGAGGTCAAGCCCACTACCCTTGATTTTGAGGGTAAACTTACTTGAGTGCTCACCGTGGCTTTCAGCCATGGTTTATAGTGCAGACCATGCACATCAGTGCTACGGTTTGCAACAGAGGTATCACCACCTTACTGTTTTCATTTCTGCCCATCTAATTAGATTAGATTAGTCATTTGCATGGTTTAATTGTAGTTTTAGAGACTTCTGACCAACATAATTAGTGTTTTTACTAACTTGTTCTCATCATAGTAGTTTAGACATTAATGGCTTCTTTTCATGTTATAATGCTTCATTTCAAGTAATTGATTCCATAGATTGATAGTTGTACTCTTCATTTACATATTTCCATCAATCTTGATAGGATTTGCATATGTTTAGCATAGTTTATGCATTTTCTTGATTTTATGTCATTATGCTATTCTCATGCTATTTGTCTTTAAAGGGCCTCATCATGAGAGGCTTCCTATGCTTTTGACATTCTTGTGTTGTTTCTTGATCGTAGGAAATAGGTTTTTAAGGAGCTACAACCATTCATTTCCTTCCTCAATGTGAAGAAGAGGGTCTACTCCACCCTAGAGCAGTTCGTGTCACCTTAAGGGCTTGATAGTGCATTTCATCCCTGAGGGGAATTGAAATAATTGTAATTGCGTATCAAATAGAGTATCCCTAAGAGGGACTTACTTGTAATCAGACACTTATTGATTTTAATGGAATAATAGAGGCATTTCTTGTAATTTCCATTTGTTTTGTCCATTTATGTGTTTGAATATCAATTTTACTTTGTTTATGCAATTACAACATTTTGGGTGCACGCCTTTTTGGTCGTACAGAAGGTGATCATGGTGGAACTCCACATAAATAGCATCTGACTGTGTGTTCTTGACTTTTTTGACTTGCAGGTACAGACCATAGCTATCAGCTATGGGCCAACAATTGAACCACAGGTTCAACGCATGGGCAATAGTCAGAACCACAGACCAAACCTGCGGTTTCCAACTGACAACACAGACAATAAAAATCAGAGAGCCAATCATTGCAGGACCTGAGGTAGGCCCTATTTTCAACCCTCTATCATTTTTTTCCCTCTGTGTTTTTACAACATGTATGATTTCGAATGCAAATTAGGAAAAACCACTAAAAAAAGGGTAATCAATCATCCTAGTTTGCTTTCACATTTACTTCCATAGAAAGGCACTGCTAGGAACAACGGACCTATGATTGCAGTCCGCCCTAGGCTACAACGTGCTTGATAGAGTGTCTTGTTTGGTTTGCATGTGTGAGGCCCAATTAGTGGCCAATTATCATCGTAATGTGCATTGTCTAAAAGAGCATCTAGATTAGTTTGCATTTTCTGAATGTAAAACATTCTTCATTTTGCATAGCATATAGAAAATGAGCATGAGTGCTATATGATGCATTTCTTTTATGTACAATAAAATGAACCACACACACCACTTGGCACTTAAACGCTAGTGAGTTGGGCTTGACATCCAACCACTAGTAGGGTTCAACGATGGTGGGCATAATTTCCATCCATTGGCCCAAATCCTACGAACCTTTGGATACTAGACCAATACCGGATCCGAGAACCTTTCGTACCCTAGAAAATTTGCATGTATTCTCTTCAGAGGGTATAACGCTGACTAGGGGAAAATGGGTGAGGATCTGGGAGGACCTGTGCTCCCTGACCGTGTGTGGGCTTCATTACCACACATTATAGGTTGGATTACGTGACTTGGAGTTCATAGCCAAGTTGTCGAGCTACGAGCGTACAGGTGAAAGCCATTAAACTGAGAATAAAATCCAACAAGTTTTGCAAAACACGATAAGAGTTTCTACACTGATACAACAAATCATTGAAACACATCAAACAGTTTAGGGCTCAACTTTTAAAATGTAAAGGAGATAATCACATTGTTTACTTTGTATGCTTCTTTATTGCTTAATTCATCAAGATAAGGCCCTCCTTGAGGCCACAATTTTTAGTAAGAGAGGAAACCTCTCGAGTCTTGTTTAGTCGGTTCATCATGATGACTAGGCATGATAGAGCTCAATCACGAGCTAATGAGTCGGAGAGTTCATGGAGAGGCTCTGAACGCTTCTGATGTTCTCCTGAGGAGCTTTCAAACCTCGCACGCCTCCTTGCTAGGCATCACACTCATCATGCATCGGAGGATCCAATCCTCCTAGCATGACATTCTGAGAGTCATCACGAGCTCCCTTCATCATGCAGGGGGTTCACCCATACAGATCATGGGGTTTCCTCACACACAGTGAGAACCCACGTCATTAGGTCTCCACCTAGTGAGATAGAGAGTTGTGGATCATACTCCATGAGTCAGTCCTATAGGGAATCTGAGTCTCATGCAGCCCATGAGAGGTGACTACTCCAAGACCAATTGGAGGAGGCACGCCGTCAGCGTAAGCGCCTAGAGCGTGAGTGCACAGAGAGAAAGAGAGCGCATCAACAAAGGTTGGATGAGCTCCAATGATGTGAAGAGAGGATTTACCAATAGAAAGCATGTGAAGAACAATCATGTGAGGTAACTCCCAAAAAGAAGCTCATACCTAGAGTGCTTAGGCAACAAGTCAACGCGATGCACCCAGTGCATCGTCAAGAGTTGCCACTTAAGCAAGTAGATAGCCATTCTTCTAGATGGATAGACATGCCTAGGGTTATCGAAGAGCAACAGAAAGAGATGTCTAAGGATCCCATGCGTAAGCGTGAGGTCGAGAGTAGTCAAGTCCGACAGGTGAGCAGTGTCAATGCTCAAAATTCATCACAATCCTTGGGGCATATACAGTCTATTCCACCATATAAGGAACCTATGATTACTTTCCATAAATAGGAAGTCAAACCTATCCCTGTCAGGGAGTCTGATCCTCCATTGCATATCATAGCGAGGATAAAATAGATTGTGTATAAGCGAGTGTTGGTGGATACAGGATCATCGATTAATATCATCACCACCTCAGCGTTCAAACATCTCAAAATTCCACCATCCCACATCAAGGAAACAACTTTAATGTTGCAAGCCTTTAACGATGTGGAATCCCCTACAGTAGGCACAATAGTCCTCCCCATCGAGGTGGGACAAAATATTATTCCTACATTGTGCTACATTTTAGAGGGATCAAGATAGTATAATCTGCTACTTGGAAGACCGTGGATAAGAGCCATGGAGTGCGTGCCATCAATAGTGCATCAATGCATTAAGTACACCCATGGAGGTGAAGTCCATGTAGTTGAGGCGGACCCAGATCCCTTCAAGTATTATAAGCTTGAGGATCATCCGTAGGAACCTGGTGAGGCGCCTATGCATCTGCAAGTTAAATTGGATGAGTCTATCCAAAGTTTGGATGTAGCCTCGCAGATAGTGGTGGAGTTACCATCCCCACCGCTATCACCTGTGGAGTCACCTACGACCCCTACACTCTCGACACCGCTTAGTAGGGAAGGATTGATGAATGCCCTTACGGAGTTGCTCATAGCCACTTCGGAGGTATCATTAGAGGATCTTCACACTCCTATCAAGGAGGAAGAACCTAGCATGGTCATGGATGCACTCAAGTGTATCACACCCTCTTCATCCATCATGTCACCAGATAGTTCTCATGAGGATGATGGTGAATATGAAGAGCTTATAGAGGCTAGCATTACGATGTTGCCCACCATAGAGTCCACTGAGGATCTAGGTCAACTTTTCATCGAGTCTCTACCTATGGATCCTATCCTGGAGACATCGTATGAGTATGAGGAAGGTTCAGTTATCATGACTAAAATAAGATAACCTTAGTATGTTGACGAATTACCTATGATGCATGCAGTTGTGGAGTCTTCTCATGAGTTTGTGGGAATGGTCGACATTAGGCTAGAAGATCAAGTGATTCCTAATCACATAGAGCTGGAGATGGGGTAATCCAGTGGTGTTTCCACATTGCTAGGGCTAGAACCTTTGAAATTAGTCACTCCTGACTCATTTCTCATGGCACCATCTCAAGAGCACAAACAAGTAGGTTCCTCACATCAGATTGGGGGTACCACAATTGACACAGTTCAACACAACGAAGTGAAACAATAGCTTGAGCTGAGTCATAGGCATGAGCATGTGGATAGCACTGATGAAGTGTGTCATCAAGAAGCTTCCACATCAACTCAAATGAAGGAAATAGGTGATTTGCAATTACCTAATGGATCCATAGCATCCACTTTTCTGTTTCCTTCAAATGACAAAGGTATTTCGAATCAATCATTGGAAATACATATGAATTCTTTGTCAGTCTTGCGATCCATTTTAAGCCATCTAGAATGGATGGAGCATCGAATGGATGAGCAAGATAAGGCATTGCATTTTATCAAGAACCGGCTTGAAAACTTGGAATTACAAAAGCAACCCTTGTCTGAGGTCGAATCGCTTCCTGTGCAAGTACAGGAAAAGCCTCAGTGAAAGCAAAAGCCCATGCGGCCAACCCAACCATTGGATTCTCAAAGCAAACCAATGCAGGTCAAGAGCCCAAAATAGTCATAGCATAGTGGGACTCCATTAAAAGAGTCTATGTCTGACATCTTTCAGAAGCTACAAGAGGCTAAGGTCATCACCTTGCCTAATGTCATCCCTTTAAACCCAAGTAGAGTTAAACCTATGGGTTACAAGGAGCATCACTATTGTCTCTATCACCGAATAGAGGGTCATGGCATTCGATATTGTCATGAATTTAAGAGTGTGGTGCAAAATATGATAGATAAGGGGGTTTATCATGTAGATGGTTCTCTCATAGTGCCCCAACATGCTGAAGTGGAGGTCACACCTCCTCAAGAGTGACCTCGGAGTCGTCAGTCACCTCGTAAGCCCAATAGGCCAATGCAATGAGTAGTTTCATTTCATATGACTACTCTAACTTTGTTTCAAAAGTTACACGAGGCACAGGCATTCATATTACCCGAAGTCAAGCATAGGGCATCCAAGACTGGGTCACCTGATGGGGGTCCCTTTTGTGTGTATCATCGAGCGCATGGACATGACATTAGGGGTTGCCAGTCATTTAAGAGGGTCATCCAAGACCTAGTAGAACGGGATGAGATCCACGAGGATGGTTCTCTCGTTCACCCATGCCAAAGCATAGGTACACCAGTGAGGTCCGATCTTCACTTGGGGGAGTTGATTTCTGTCACTCTTCCTAAACAAGTTGATTACTTTTTAGTGAATAGCATGCACGTTAGGGGTCTTCAAGGTAGCATACCTTTCCCACTAGCCATACCAAATTTGATAAGGAAAAATGAGGAATCTAGAGGTATTGCACCTCCCTCACCATCATCGAATGGCACACACACTAGGGGTATATAGGGCAGCATGCCCTTCCAAAAGGCTCCAAGGGTTCCTGAAACTGCTTGGTCATGTCAGTCAAAGGCCTTGAGGGTTTGCTTATAATCGCTTGATCATCCTAAAAGGCTCCAAGCTCGTCTGTGAGTAGTTTGGTCAATCAAAAGGCACCAAGAGTTTCTAAAAAATTGCTTGGTCAACCCAAAAGCTCCAAGGATTCTTAAAAGATCGCTTGGTCATCCCAAAAAGTCCCAAAGGTGCTCATAAACCCTTTGGTCAAACCCAAAAGGCTTCGAGGGTTTGCTTAAAACCGCTCGGTCATCCTAAAAAGCTCCAAGGATTTTGCTAAAAATCGCTTGGTCAACCTAAAGGCTCTAGAGGCATGTACTCACCGTTTGGTCAGATATGAGGCTCAAAACTCATAAAAATTATAAAATCAATAAAATCCAAAAAAAAATTGGTAAAGCATAAAATCCAAAAATATTTGCATTTGCATTTGAATTTTGCATTGTCATTTTTGCATTCACTCATGCATCCGTTGCATTATTGCATTGCATATAGGCATTCATCATCCATTGCATTCCATAGTAGGAGGGATTATGTTTGTCAGTCTTACAAATGACACCACGTTTGTGTCTAAATCATGCATCTCTGCATTTATCATAAATCCATCATTCATGTGAGTAATTGTGTTTTTCAACACAACCTATTTTGTTGCTATGGAGATATACTAGGGTTTTCTGGTCATTCAACCATACCTAGAGGTCTTATCAAGAGTTGGTAGAAAGCTTGCTTTGCTTTTGTAGCTGAGGTTCAGTTAGTATAGCCCTTAGCATATCAGAAGCCTATCACTAATCAACAAATTAAACAATCCTAACAAGGACTAGGGGAAGATGAAAGTCATGAAGCAGGACCGGGTATCCTGAAGCGAAAAGAGTTATTCTTGCTTATCCCTCTATGCGGATGGTATGGGAAATGTTGGTAGTTGGCAAAAGGATAGGTTAGTTCCCTATTCATAATCCCTTGCTTACGATAAAATGAGCAATATCCCAGAGTGATATCCCACATCAATCCTCAAGATTGATACCCTAGATCGATATCATAGATCGACTTCCCAAGATTGATATCCCATACTGATATCATAAGATCGATATCCTCAATCGATATACCAAAAATAGTTTTCCCAAGTAAATCCCCCAAAGGAAGGTTTCTGAAGAAGATTATCAAGTATAAATGCCAAAAAGTGAAGATCAAATGAAGATCAGAAAATAGGCTCAAATCAAGTTCAAAGTGAAGATCAAATGAAGATCATAAATCAAAGTTCGAGTGGAGATCAAATGAAGATCCAAAATCCAGTTCGAAGAGAGATCAAATGAAGATCCAGAGATAGTTCAGAATGAAGATGGAATCGACTCCCTTGCTTCACTACATATGAGCAAGTATCCCAAAAATTGAAGGATAGAAAGGAATGAGCCTGAATCCCTGGAATTATCGGCACTACTGTACCTTACGCATGATGATATGTCTGATACACTTGCATCTCGCTTGTGGGTAGACCAATGTTTGAATGTGGAGGAGCTAGCTTCAGGTGTCCTACATTGCCTAGTGGCTTAGTCCAACTAAAATCTAAACTTGGGATTGGATAAGACATTTGTGGTACCCCTATCTTAGCAATGGGCTGAAAGAATCCCACCTGACATCGGGGAACGCTCGTGTCTTATCTTAAAATAATCATGTGCACACACAGGGATAATGAACAGTTAGGGCCTATCCTAGCAAAAGCCTTTTATCTCAGAAGTCTAGTGTGGTTAGTATGCAACTTTTGATAAGTCTATTAGGGTGTTTGAGTCTCATGGAAAACCTCAAAAATCTCTCTCATAGCAACAAAATATCAAATATCGCAAACCATATAAAACATTAAATTGCAAAGTATCGAGTCCATGATACATCATCATATAGAGCACAATCAAGATATAGGATAGATACCGGATGGATATTAGAAATAATATTTAGATGGCCATTGACTATATCATGCATATTTTTCAAATTTGCAAAGGAAAATAGAATGACACATTATATCATTCGCATCATACAACTGCATTCATTGCATTTCATATATGGGTGATTAATTGATTAAATTCTTATCTTAAGGATTTTCAATTACATTCATGATTTTTATACATTCTGTGGTGTCGTCCATTAGATTGATAAACATATTTGCATTCATTCCTTATGTTTTAAGTGATTAAAGCATACAGGTTCATTTACATTAGATTACCATCATGTAAATAATGCATTACATACATCACACATCTAAGCATCTAGATCACTGCATGTCATCATCATCATAAATTAAATAGCTATCTAGTGCATGTCATCCATACATCACATCATATAGCATCAAATTAACATAAGCATTGCATCCATATGCATCAAATAAGCAGAAAATTAAAAATATACAAGTACATATAATGAGCCATAAATGATCAATCTCATATATATATGTGTGTGTGTGTGTGTGTGTCCAAGAGTACATCAAGAGTACAAAATACCCATAGGCTACAATCATGTAGGTCCTAGACCTTACACCAAAAATGGTACATATGCAAAATGTAGCCTAGATCTAGTAGAGCCCTAGCTCTGGCCTGCTCCCCCTGAACTGGAGCTCTCGCCACCTCCCTCAGCCCTATGCCCTGGAGCCTGCTCTGTAGTCAGCTCTGGTGCCTATTGTATGCCCTATTGAGGGCCCTGTGTACCACCTAACCTAAAGAGGCCTAGCACATGGGATACTGGTATGTCTAAGTGGCTAGACCTATGACTAGAGGTCGCACCCGTCTCCCTGTGACTCCTATGAGAGCTGCCTCCATGTGTGCTAGAGGACCTATGTGTCCTCTCTATCCTATGAGTCCACTGGATGGAGCTCACCATGGACTATCCTGAGGTCTGGGACCTGGTCCTCTGGGACCCCATAGCATGTCTATCCTCTGGTACCTCCAAGCCCCATAATCTGATGAAGCCCTCTAGTTGGGAGATGCGAGCTGCCCTCACATCACAAAGGTCATTTCCCTCCTCTACGAGGGAAGTGAGCCACCTAACCTCTACCATGGGATCACCACCTCCTAGTAGTGTAGCTGATGGTGCAGTTGGAGGTCCCATAATAGTGTGGGAGGATGAAGGATCCCCCCTTTATGCCCTGAGTAGCTCTCTCTGCAATGGCCTCACCCCGCTGTGCTAGTGCCACATCTCATGCACTAGTAAGCTCACCAACTTGTGACTCTACTACTGTAGCTCGAGCTATGAGGGCTATAATCTATGCCTGAGCCTCTACCAATTGTCTATCCCTATGAGCTAGCTTCACCTCTAGAAGGGTGATAGTCATGTCCCTCTACAGCTACTAGGTCTGAAACCTACCAACCTGACTCTGTAAGTCGACAACCTGAGCGAGGAGCTCCCCTACATCACTATCAGGAGGCACCTCACCCTCCTCTAACCCCTCCTCCTCCTCTACCTCTACCTGTGGAGCCTCCTCTATGGTGGCCTCTATGCCCCATCCACCCTCGATCCTCTAGCGCACCCTACGCCCATCAGGATCAGCCCCTGCCTCTGCCTGGTCATCTACTCTACCTAGAGGCCCTGAACCCTACCACTGTAGGAGGGACCACCATGTGTCATATGTTAGGGTGGTCCTAGGTGTGTCATCCCTAGACTCTTGGAAATCATCAGCCTCATCTCCCAGAGCTGTTGAATCCATGATAGATGTGTCTCTAGCACGAGATATCGGTACATAAAAGGAATCTTCGAAATGTCCTACACCAAGCCAAACTACCGTAGGACATGCAAGGTAAGAACTAATACTCTCTAATATCGACCTTACGACCGAGTAGCCACCTATCCTGATGAGCCTATCATAGCCACTCACCTACCTCGATCCAATCAGGGCAATCCATATAGGAGCGCCACTCAATGTCATCCGACCCGAGCGCTGCAAATTATGTAATGTAATAGTTTGTGTCTCTAGCATGGGTCCTACTTTAGAACCCCTCCTCCTCTCATGGCTAGCACATGGCATAGCACTGATGCATATCATCAATGGTCATGATGTGGAGAGGGATGTCCATGGGATGCTCGATCTAGATATGTTGCCAACCCTAGATCTGTAACAACAGGCTGCAACTAATCCCTCGGTGGCTTCGGCTAGTAATCTGGTATAACTCCTAGTAGAGCTGACATAGTAGCGTGCTCCCCAAAGCTAGGCATAGTGGTTGAGTAGTGGAACTCTGAATCACTCTCTAGACACTGGCCAGGAGGTTCCAAGGAATCCTCATGCCTAAGGAGTCTAGAAGCACTATCTGTACCACAAGGATCATGAAGATCATCATATGGACTGAGAAAACGTGCTCACCCTGCCAGTATCCAATGTGGACACCTCCATGATCGATCTTCTCCTGAGCCTCCTTGCTCCGGTCCTCGAAGATAGCATCAAAGATAGGCCCCTTTCTCTGAGAAGAGGAAGAGGTGATGGCCTCGCCATCGATAGGGATCCTAAAGATCTGATAAACGTCCTCTAAGGTCACAGTCATTTCACCTATAGGTAGGTGAAAGGTGTTGGTCCGCGCATTCCAGCACTGGGCCAATGCAGTCAAGTAGGTCTGATCTACCCTAATAGTGGGTAGATCTAGTACATAGTCAAATTCGATGGCTCTAAACCATGCACGCTCGCCATCAGTGAGCTGTCTATGAAGAATCTTAAGCAGATCAGGCTCGCGAGCCCTAGAGGTCAACCTCTAAAATAAAAGCAGTATATAAGCTAAAATTTTAAAGAAAAACATCAAAAACATCTAAAAAATTGATAAAAATATAAAAACATGTCGCAAGGCATTCATAAAAATCAAAAAGATCAATTAGGCAAGTCAAAATTGCATTAAATGACATTAATTGCCTATTAAACCTTAGAAAAATTAAAAATTTGATAATTTTTTTCTAAAGTCTACGAACCGTGGGTCAACCCTACGGTCCGCATGTGATCAAATTATGACCGTTGTAGTTTGAATGCGAACCATAGCTGATAGCTACAGTCCCCAATCTGACAATTGGGAACCATAGCTACCAGTTGCGATCTAGGAAGAATACCCATTTTGGGTACCTTCCTAGCCTTTATCACTAAAAAAATTAAACCCTAACTAAATCTAATCTAGTGAGGTTCATTACCAACTATTTAGTGAGGTTAATTTTCCACATTTCTTAATGTGGTTCATTTTATTGGTATTGAATGTGAGGACTCGTTTTGAATTACCTTGCCCACTCTACGACCTCTACTAGTCGATGGTTGATCAGCATCCACCATCAGGGTATCAAGTGCGGTATACGGATGAGTTTTGGGCAACATTTTGGATCAGTGAAATATTTCCTATCTCTTAGAGCTCTCTCAATGCAATTGCTTTCAAGAAAAATAATGAAAAATTCAAATGGGAATGCCTATTTAAAGGTTTGCCTAATTTTTACGGACCGCAACTAACACCTACGGTCCCGGAATTAGGGTTTTCTATCCATAGGCCCTGAACCTGCGGTTCCCAAAAGTTGAAAAATACAACCGCAGACCATACTCGCGATTCATAGCTAGCATTAAATGCACTAAAAACCCATCGTGGGAAGGTCTAAAAAGGTAAATTAATGACTCCTAATGGATCAAATTTCAAAAAGAGCAATCAATATTGCAAATTTGGTGATGTTCAAAGCACCAGGATTGATCAATAAATCAAAATTAACAAAAAAAAAATCAAATAATTAAAAAAATCAAATGCGCCTCGTATTCAATAATTTACCCTATACACTTGGCGGTTGCAACGACTTGCGATCCATGCAATTCGGCAAGATGAGTAAATTACCATAAGGACATTTGGGGCAAAAATTGTCATCGTTGATCTGATATGCTTCTTTTCAATCCCTAAGAAGGCCTTCGCGGCTGGACTTCTCCATGGGAACGAGGTGTTTCATGTCATGTCTCCTATGACATCTTTTCAACAAATCATCGATAACTTGATTCAACACAAATCTAATTGGAGTTGCCTCATTTTGATTCCCTAAGATGGCTATTGTAGCCCGACTGCTCCATGGGATAGGAATGTGCAATTACTATTAATAGTTGGAATCATAAGTTGAACTAGGCCTAGCCAAGGCATTAATTTGCTCAAATCTAAATTTGTTCAGATCATCCATGGTGGTCAAGCGACATCATCACTTTAATCATTGTCATTACCCTCATCGACTCATCGCTTGAGGGGGTAGTCATAATATCAAATCATAATCAAAATCAGCAGAAGATCCCAAAGATCGTAGATCCCTTGATCTTGTCAAAATTGTGTTCGTCCTTGTGAATCATTGTCAACAACTATCATAAGCTTACCCCTTTGCTTGGGGAAAATAGCAAATATAACTTTGCTTTTTGTTCTCTACATTTCAGATATATGGGTCAGAAGATATCTATGGAATGCACAGCTGCACCGAATGATGCTACATACCAAACCTAGCCGTCGGCTAGGTTCTCCAAATGCATAAAATTTCATATTTATTAGCATAGTGTTTCATTAATTCAGATCATCTTATCTTTTTATATTTTTCTCAATTTATCATTTGCGTTCTCGCACAGGGTGAGCCCACCTCAAGTGGCGAATCACATTCTTATTATTGTTATCAATTACTTCTGCGTACTCTTTATCTACTTGATTATCTGGTATAATTCAGTGAGCAAGTTAATTTTAATTAATTAGAATATCAGAGAAGGCATTGCCTTCCAAGTGGTATCAGAGCCATGCAACGAAATAGACGGGCCTGGCGGGGGGGGCTTTCCCTAGCGATCGTCAAAATTTTCCCTTGTATTCGGAAACTATTCTGAAAATCACCTGCGATAGACAATTAACGCAGGCTAACAAAATCGTTGCACGACTATCGGACTTAACGGAGCACATACGATGAACAGGTGAAATTTTTGGCAACTAAGTTTTTACTCCTGTGATCGAACAGGTGAAATTTTCGAAGAAATTTGCGTGCACAGTCGCTTATAGTCGTAAATCGCTGCCAGCCAATCAACGAACGCGAAAATAAATATTTCGCGTTATAACATAAGGTACAATTTTTTTTTATTAAATTTTTTGGGCAATTATCCCACATTCGCAGGGGATTTACTTCGTTGTGCTTTATAAGCCACAACGAGTGCATGGTACTTTGTGGCTTAGTGCCACACGAGCTTCCTCCTGCACATAGCCAAATCCTCCATGTGTCCTCACGTCATCCTATCCTTCAGCGTCGTGTCGTGTCTTGAGTTAGTTCCTTCCGCATCGTGTTGTTTCATGTTAGTTCCTTTCGCATCGTGTTGTTTCGTGTCTTAAGTTAAGTTCCTTCAGCATCATGTCGTTTGGTCCAGTTGTCCCACGTCGTGTCCAGATTTCCCACATCATGTCGTTTGGTCTAGCTGTCCTGTGTCTTGTCCGATCTTATCGATCTATTTTGCCTTGCGTTCTAGGGTCACGTCATCCGTTCCTCGACTGTTGTTCATCAACTGTCGTGTCCTTGTTGTGTTGTCTCTGTTGTGTCTTTGATTTCCAAGTCATTGAGTCCGTACTTCATGTTGTGTCAGTTCTAAGTGAGTTGTGTAGCATCGGTGTCCAGTGTTCCCAGTTGTCCCTCGGGTCACGTCATCAAAATTCGTTAGGAAATTATCACAAGCGTCAAGAAATTGTAACCAAAAGTTGTCAAAAGTTGTCCAAAGTTGCTGAAAGTGGTTAAAAATTGTTGTCAAAGTTGCTGAAATTGTCCAAATTAAAAATTGTTGAAAGTTGCGGTCAAGGAGGCCACCCAAATTCAAATCTGCGTCGCAGTGGGAGCGACAGTTGAAGCGAAACACAAATTTTTTTTGCCAAATTCAACCGAATTGTCATAGAAATCGAAGCTCAAGGATTACTAAGCAGGAAATTTTGAACAGTGCATGAGTAAAAGTTGGATCAAAGGACCTGACGGTCGACTATCAAGCTCGGAGATCACCAATAACAACGCACAAATACCTCATCGAAGCCCAAGTACAAAAAATTCTCCTTCTCCTTTCAAAATTAGTAGTTATAATCCACATCATCCATTGGTAAACCCTATGGCTACTAACCCTCCCCCAACTCATGAAAACATCACACAAGGAGACTCAAGTAACTCGGCCATTACCACGGATGAAACTCTTCAACTCTTACTAGATGGTATGCACGAAATTAGTGTCAACCTAACTAACCTATTGAGCACACAAAACCAACTTAATCCCAATACTAATCCCCAAAATCACTCCCATGAACAAAGGAATGAAGAAAATGACGACCAGGATGACGATTGGGAGCAGCAAAGAGGCAATCCGGATAATTACGAGAATCGCTATCATAGACAGTGGTATAACCAAGCTCAGGAAAGGGATATGGGTTATCACCAACTAAGAGTCCCTAATAATTTTCCATGCATTGATATGCCCACTTTTGAGGGTCATGATCCTCGTGGTTGGATAGCCAAAATGGAAGGCATTCTCGACTTATACCAAATTAAGGATTTTGATAAAGTCCCTTTTGCTGCATCAAAATTAGGCACTGAGGCCTACCAATGGTTCATATGGCTTAAGCGAGAGAAAGGAGCTACTATTAACTGGAAAAAATTCACTACCTCTTTTTTAGAAAGATTTTATGAAGGAGCTACATCATCATACACAGTAAGACTGTTATCTCTTAAACAAGAAGGATCGGTTAGCGAGTTCGTCTCGAAATTCACTAGTTTACTACCATATACATTAGACCTCAGTCCCGACACAGTGGTAGGAGCTTTTTGCAATGGATTGAAATAAAATATTAGGGTGGAGGTGGACATTCAAAATTCAACCTCGTTGAACGATTGTATAAGAATAGCCAAGCTGGCCGAGAAGAGAATTCAGTTGTATGCACGACGTGAAACTTATAGTCGTCCTTTGTATCGCAACAATTCCTTTCATAGAAATGATCAACCATCAAGATACTTTTGCTATAAATGTCGCACTCATCATCCCAGGGAATAAGCATGTGCCCAAAAACAAAACTTTCATATTGAATGCGATCAATATGAAGGAGAAGAGGAAGAAACTTACCACCAAGAAGAACCTATGCAAGAAGAACTACCAAGTATTCTAGAAGATAAGGAAGAGGATACAATGGCGATCTCCATGCATGCCCTCATGGGGTTAACCGCCCACCATACCATCAAGGTACCAGGATTTCTCTGCCAAAAAAATGTGAATGTGCTAATTGATTCCGACAGTACCCATAATTTTATCAACATCAAAACAGCAAAAGCTTTGAATTTATTCATTAACTCTTCCAACAAAAACAAATTCCAGGTTCTAGTAGCCAACGGGGTGAACACGCAATGTGTTGGCAGAACATCTCAAGTTTCCATAAAAATGGGAACTTATACCTAGTTTGGATCCCTTTTTGTCATGAATTTAGGGAACTCTGATGTCATTTTGGGAGTTGAATGGTTGGAAACATTAGACACGGTTAGCTTCAATTTCAAAAAATTATTTGTGGAATGGAAGGAAAACGGATGAGTCATTTTCTTACAATGCATTACTACTCCTCCATAACAAATGGTGAGCTCTCATAGTATGGAGAAGATGTTAAAAAATGGTGGATATGGATTTATAGCTCAAATTAATTGTTTGGAAAAACAATCTCGAGCAACTTTGGATATTACTACTCCAGATTTACGAGACATCGTAACAAATTATGAAGAGGTTTTCCAAGAACCTAAAGGATTACCACCTAAATGATCTCATGACCATGCCATCCATTTGATTCCAGGGAGTGTCCCACCTAACAATCGTCCTTACCGCTATCCTCAACCACAAAAGATAGAAATCAAACATATCATTCAGGATCTGCTAGATCATGGAGTCATTCGTCACAGCACTAGCCCTTATTCCTCACCTGTAGTTCTGGCTCGATGAAAAGATAACTCTTGGCGTATGTGTCCTAATTTTCGTTCTCTCAATAAAATCACTATCAAGGAAAAATTTCCTATCCCTGTCATAGATGACCTACTAGATGAGTTGCATGGTGCAAATTTGTTTACAAAATTAGACCTTCGCTCAGGATTTCACCAAATCCATGTCAGAGAAGAAGATATTCCCAAAACTGCTTTTCATACTCATGAATGTCATTACGAATTTTTGGTCATGCCTTTTGGTCTCACCAATGCACCATCCACATTCCAAAGTCTCATGAACCAAGTGTTTTGTCCACTCCTCTGTAAGTTTGTGTTAGTTTTTTTTTATGACATTCTCATATATAGCAAAACATGGAAGGATCATTTACATCATGTGGATAAAGCCCTTCACATTTTACACAAATAAAAGTTATTTGTCAAACATTCCAAATGTTCATTTGGTGTCCAAGAAGTCAAGTATCTTGGTCATATAGTTTCACACGAGGGCGTCAAAGTCGACCCCAATAATATTAAGGCAATTCAAGAATGGCCTTTACCTAAAACCATCAAGAAACTTCATGGTTTTTGGGTCTCACGGGCTACTATCACAAGTTTGTACAAAATTATGGTAAGATTGTAGCACCTCTCATAGCACTCACAAAGAAGGATGCTTTTCGTTGGTCGGAAGAGGCTACTCAAGCCTTCAAAGCTCTTAAGGAGGCCATGTGTACAACTCCAGTTTTAGCAACTCCCAATTTTCACAAACCATTTATTATCAAATGTGATGCGTCAGGAACAGGAATTGGGGCTATATTAATGCAAGAAGGTCATCCGTTGGCATTTGAAAGTAAACAGCTCTCGAGGAAAAATTTGGGAAGATCAACATACGAAAAAGAAATGTTGGCTATTCTTCACGCGGTAGAAAAATGGAGACACTACCTAATCAGTAGCTTCTTCATTATAAGAATAGATCATAGTAGTCTCAAACATGTTTGGTATGTAGCAAATGATATGATAAGGGCACAAGCTTTTCAAATGTAAGCCTTTCACCAAGTTGGAAGCAATGATTCTAGGATGTGTGTCCTTTTGCTGGACAAGAGGCATCTAATTTTGATCTGACTAATGATCATCATAGAACCTTCGACATTATTTTAGGAGGTATATTTTTGCTCACGCATTTTTTGATCTCACAATGCATCTCAAAAGGGGCATTTGTAGACACCTAAAATGTGTCATGTCAAGGGCGACTACTCATATGGACATGCTACAAGACCATATGGAGGATCTTGGAATGACTCTAAGATAGAGCAGTGGTTCTAACCACTCAATTTGGGCTCCTTGGCCTAATTATTCTGAATTGTAGTCCAGACCTACGGTCTACAGTCTGAACCGTGGCTAACCCCTGCGGTTTACAGTCTGAACTGCAGCTACAACCTGTGGTCTTCACTAAAGTTTAGTTGGCCTTCATCTGATCCAAATTGGTTTGAATGGCCATTTATTCTAGAAGAAGGTGGATAATGAATGAAATATTCCAGAGGCTTCCATTCCAACTGTCCTAACCACCTCTTCTTGATCTTGGCTTCTCCATGAAGCCACCCCTAGCCCTAGGGCATCCTATAAATACCCCTTCAATTTGGGTAGAGCATATAGATTATTTGAATAGCGAAGCGTTGTCGAATTATCAATAGAGAGTTGATTAATCAAGCGAGCAACGAAGCCCTATCAAATTGCATACTAAATTCATGCATTGGAGAAGTCCACTTTGCTATTCACCCAAATATCAATTTCCCATGGAGGTCCTAAGAGCCTAGAAGAGACAAGAAATGCAAATGAAGGCCCCTCACACTGAATCAGCCACCAAACTTGTCAGAAGTACACTAAAGGCAACCCTTGAACATCAATTGGACAAGGAGGTCAAGCCCATTGCCCTTGATTTTGAGGGTAAACTTACTTGAGTGCTCACCATGACTTTTAGTCACGGTTTACAGTGCAGACCATGCACCAGTGCTGCAGTTTGTAACAGAGGTATCACCACCTTACTATTCTCATTTCTACCCATCTAATTATATTAGATTAGTCATTTGCATGGTTTAATTGTAGTTTTAGAGACTTCTGACCAACATAATTAGTGTTTTTACTAACTTGTTCTCATCATAGTAGTTTAGACATTAATGGATTCTTTTCATGTTATAATGCTTCATTTCAAGTAATTGATTCCATAGATTGATAGTGGTACTCTTCATTTGCATATTTCCATAAATATTGATATGATTTGCATATGTTTAGCATAGTTTATGCATTTTCTTGATTTTATGTCATTATGATATTTTCATGCTATTTGTCTTTAAAGAGCCTCATCATGAGAGGCTTCCTATGCTTTTGACATTCTTGTGTTGTTTCTTGATCATAGGAAATAGGTTTTTAAGGAGCTACAATCATTCATTTCCTTCCTCAATGTGAAGAAGAGGGTTTACTCCACCCTAGAGCAGTTCGTGTCACCTTAAGGGCTTGATAGTGGATTTCATCCCTGAGGGGAATTGAAATAATTGTAATTGCATATCAAATAGAGTATCCCTAAGAGGGACTTACTTGTAATTAGACACTTATTGATTTTAATGGAATAATAGAGGTATTTCTTGTAATTTCCATTTGTTTTTTCCATTTATGTGTTTGAATATCAATTTTACTTTGTTTATGCAATTACAATATTTTGGGTGCACACCTTTTTGGTCATACAAGGGTATTAGAGGGGAATTTCAAAATTGTAAAGGGGGGGTTTGGTCTGTATCTCTATTTTTTATGAAAATTAATATGAAAGCTCTGGCTCCTATTATAATTTCTCTATTTTCAGAAGATTGTTTGTGATTTGTTGATTTAGTTCTGCGCTAAAAAGTAGTTTTAGGATTTCTTAATATTAGATTATATTGTTATGTAATTTTAGGATTTAGTTTGAGTCCATTCAATATGCAACAAAAAGAAGTTGAAGACTTCTATTGAGAGAGCATAATGTAAAACTATAAATTAAACAAAGCTCTTTATGCTGGGGAGGTTGATGAACATAGGAAAGAATGAAAGAATGATTATGCATCCATTTTACATTGTACGAGTTATGAAGCTTGGAATAAAGTGATATTTTAGCAACAACATTTTCTTCTGAATATGGTAACTATATCTCATAATTTCTTTATGCTTTTCTTGCTTTGGTAACTTCCCTTTTATTTCCCTGCAACCATGGCATTAGATTAAATAATGAAAATAGATTACTTAAGTTAAAATAGAGTAGAAAAAATGGAATGGGTTAATACTAACCTTTTGGAGGCAAGGCCCACTCTAAAAGGTTAGTCCCTAAATATCTTCCCCCACTAACACGGTAGATAAAATTAGAACATAGAGTAAAATTAGAACATAAACTTTATTAAAATTGCATATCATAAAACTATAGAATACATTAGATAAATAATGCATTAGTAAATTATTATGTGGATCCACATTAGACTAAGTCATAAATTGCATTTCTTTACATTAAGCACAATTTCATTTAATTTCATTTTCTTGTAAACTTTCAATTCTTACAAACAAGACTAGGAAAAAGGAATAAATTCATATGATTAAGGATTACAAAATAATCTATACAGGATTGTTTGTTATTTAAATCTAACCTGGATTAACCCAGATTGACAAATTTAAATGTAAGCAACTACAACTTGACATCATGACACATTAATAAGTGGAACCTACATTCTTGAGGCCAAAGAGTATCACCTTGTAACAAAAAGTCCCACAAGGTGTAGTAAATATTTTTTTGTGTTGGTCATCAAGATTGCTTTGAATTAGTTGTATCTTGAAAAACCATCCATTAGAGGAAGTATTTCATGGTCAGTGTAATTATCAACAAAAGTATCGATGTTTGGTAGAGGAAAATAATCCTTAGGATAAGCTTTGTTAAGGTCTCAAAAGTTAGTGCAAATATGTAATGCCCTGTTAGGCTTGTGAATGGGTACCATGTTTGAAATACACTCAATATAGTCAATGAGGAAAATGAAACCCACATCTAAAATCTTTTGAAGCTCTTCTTTGACCATGA
The DNA here is from genome assembly GCA_028583015.1 of Wollemia nobilis. Lineage (NCBI taxonomy): Eukaryota > Viridiplantae > Streptophyta > Pinopsida > Araucariales > Araucariaceae > Wollemia > Wollemia nobilis. The sequence continues at coordinate 2,686,180 of JAQPPZ010013509.1, read as the reverse complement.
GGGCAATGGTAGGATGCATCTTTCTCAATTTTTGTTTGACAAACTTAGCATTAGAGTGTAAGGCGAGATTATGGATAAAAAAGTTAGGGTCAATACCAGGCATATCTTTCTAGGACCATGCAAAATATTCTTCTTCTTCTTGAGGAGAGCAATTAATTACTCTTGTTCATCTACGGATAAACTTTTACCAAGTTTGATAATTTGAGGATTGTCTACATCTGAACTAAGGCTCATATTGATGGTATCTTCAATGGACATATGAGAACCTTCCTGAAGCTGATGAGGTGTTGGGATCAGATGAATGTCATCTATGATGTTATCAGATTATTTTGACTCAACCTCTTCTATGCTTACCTAGAAAACCTTGGGATTTAAAGGCGAAGGTGAAGGCAAAGGTGGAAGTGATGAAGGAATGTAGTTGGTTGAAGCCCTTAAAAATTTCTTAGAAAGGATGAATTCAAAAAAGGATGGAGGTAAGGAAATCTAGTCCATATCAATAAGGTTTATTTCATTTGGAATTGGCTTTGCCAAATCGTATGGATTACGGACTGGGATGAATAATTCAATAGGATTCATGTTGACTTAAAGGGGAAAATGGTGGTTGGAAATGTGAAGGATGGAGAGATCCTATCTTCTAGAACAAATGCTAGAACTCTAGGAACCTAAACAATAGTGAGCAACACAAATAAATGCAACTGACAAAAAACCATGTACATGCAATGCAATGATGATTTTTTTTAATTTTTGTGTTTTTTATTTTGATTTTTTTGTTGAATTATGTACATATATTACAAAATTTTTTGGTGAGATGTATCAATGAAGTGGAGGTGGTTCACCGATTGGTTCAGCTTGCTCCCTAAGGAGGATCAAATAAAATATGGGTTGATGGATGGGGAACATTCTAAGGTAATACTCATCCTATTTTGTAAATAGAATGATGGGTACCAATTCCTCATCAGATTCATTAGAAGCTATTGATATAACATTGTTTTCTTCATAGAGTTTCTCCTCAAAGTCATCAATGTGATGGGTTTCTTCTTCTGAATTCAAATAGAGAAATTGAAAAGCTTGTTCAAAATAAGAAGTGGAAGAATGAGAGTAATAGCCTAAACCTGAACAGTCATGTGCTTCTCGATATGGAGTATCGATGAGCTCGTGCATTCCTTGTTCATGTAATCATAGGCCATAGCCTTACCATTGACTTCATGGAAGTATCATGATGGAAAATCTGACATATCCTATGTATTGGCAAGTTTTGGTTGTTTGGTTTCATCAAGGTAATATGGATTGGATGATGAATCAATACCCCCATACACAAAATTGATGTTGATATGCATTGAACCCATGTTGTACACCACTCTTATGGATAAGGGTGGGTCACGTGGATGACCGTAATCCCTAGCAGTTTGGATGTTATATGATGTGATAGTAATGTCTTAGACCATGTATTCATCAATGCCAGGATTAGTGAGGTGGACCATAACTTGGGATGACGTGGAAGTGGATTTGGAAGACTCATGATTGGCTTGTGGCTTCGATGATGGGAGAGGAATGAATTGGAATGGCATCTCACAATCCATTAATTTGACTTGTGAGACATCAAATGATATGGATGAAGGTGGATTTTCCTAAGGTGTTTTTTGAATGGATGATGATGTGGAAGGAATGGTGCTAGGGGATGTTTATGTTGATGATGTAAATAATGTGGATTGGACTCAACCACATGTACATGTAGTTGATGATGATGAAGATGAGAGCATGGAGATGGAAGCTTGATGTGAGGTAGTTATGGGAAGCTTCTCGTGAATGGGAGATTTATATGAAGAGGTGGATGGTGTGGTGGATTATTTAGTTGATGGGATCAAGAAAATATGAGTGGATGGAAGAGTGGATTCGTAGGGATTTGAGATGAAATTGCAATACTTAAACAATTTGATATCTGCTGGTATGCAATGAATTTATCCCTCATGTATATATTTTAAAAATTTATGGAGTATAAGGGGGACACATCTCATTTTCCTAATCCAATAATGTCCAAGGAGTACATTGTATGCCATGGACCCTTCCAATATGTGGAACATTATGTGCAATATTTTTACCTCCACTTCTATGGGTAAAACTACTATACCAACTGTGGAACAAAGAGCATCATTAAATACTTTCAAGGTGAAGGTGGATTTGGTGATGTGAGATGGTAGAAGATTAAGATTTTGAATAGTAAAAGTGGTGATGATATTGATGGAGGAGTTGATATCAATCAAAACTCGTTTGAATGGCTTTCTATCAATTTGAGCCATGATGTGTAATGGAGGATCCACCGATTATGATGATATTGGTTTGATTTCAAAATCATAGAATATAATGGTAGGCTCTACACATGTTTGGATACTTTCCACAAAATTGCTAAAGGCATTAGTATCTTGAGATTGGAGTTCAATGGATTTTATAATCTCCATTAATGCCTCACAATGTGGGGAAGATTGTTGAATTATCTCGTAAATGGATATTTTTACTAAATATATTTTAAGGCTAGTGGTTAGGTGGCTACTCAGAGAGATGATTGGCCTTTTTAGATGATTGGAAATATAAGTGGGTGGAGGTGGATGGCTTGGAATGTGAATTGGTTGAGAATAATTGGTGAAGATTTGAATGGGAGATGATGAATTGGCAAGTTGAGGAGACACACTTGCCTGAGATGCTATAGGATATTGGACAGTCTATTGTTGTGTATTTTGTTGATTGGTAGTACGTTGTTGACCTTGAGTGACTACATGAATAGCACCCATAAAACCTTGGTATTGTTGCACATGGTTGACTTGATTAGGAGTCTTTGTGTTTGAACCTCATTTTGTTGATTGCACTTCTTCATGATGAGGAAGTGGTGTTTGATAGATGCCAAGGTTTTGATTTTGTTGAGCTAAGGGACTATCAATCTTGATGACCCCTAAGTAAATTAGGTCTTGCACTATATCTTTTAATGTGTAGTAGTCGTTAATATCCTACCCATTTTATCGATTATAAGAACAAAATAAATATTCCATATAGCTTTTTCTATGCTTGGTAGGATCATTTGGTTTTACCTCAAGTAATGCAAGTTGATTTGTGTCATACAATCTACAAAATATGGAGGTATATGATTTGGATAAGGGTATGTAATGGCAGTTTTGTCGAACATATTATCGATGTTGGGCAATTATCCATAGTTGATGTTATGTTCTAAACTTGTGGTGGTGGGTGAAACGCTTGATATGTAATTTTTTTGTTGTTGTTGTTGCACTGGTTATTGTTGTTGAGCCACTACCGGTTGTCTCATGACCAGATTTGCTTGATTGACCTGATTTGGCTTAAATTGGCAAAAATAACTTCCTTTGGATTGGCCCTTGTTCTACTATTATTTCTTTTTAGGCTTTAGCACACCATCTTGGATTTTTATCACCTTAATCATGCTAGCCTAGGCAAGAGCTTCTTCGAATGAGCTATATTTTTGTAATTGTAATAACTAGGATATGAGTTTTGTTGTGGTTGCTCCACAACACACCCCACAATTGGGGACCCACCTTTTTTGCACGCTTTCCAAGAAGACAGTAGCAGCTCAGATGCTAAAATCAAAGAAAAAGAAGAATGTCATGAAATCGTGACATGTTGCTCTGTCACGGCTAAGAAAATAAAAAGTGTCACGATATCGCGACATGTCATGAAATCACGGTCAAAGTGGTCAAACAGAACAAGATGCCAAAAATGTCGCGATATCGCGACATGTCTCATTTTCGTGATGCAGGACAAAGAACTAAGTTGAAGACTCAAAGTTGTCACGATATCGCGACATGTTGTGTTTTCACGATGTTTGATGGGTAAAACAACCAAGTACAGAAATTGTCGCGATTTCGCGACATGTCATGTTTTCGCGACTTGTCATGAAATCACGGTTCATAGAGGAGAGAGAAAGACAAAGTGAAAAATGTCACGATATCGTGACATGTCATGAAATCACGGTTCATAGAGGAGAGAGAAAGACAAAGTGAAAAATGTCGCGATATCGCGACATGTCATGAAATTGGTCCATAGAAGATGCACAAAATGGAAAATGTGAAAAATTGTCGCGATATCGCGACATGTCATGAAATCGCGGTCGAAGGCAGCAAGAGAAGAGTCAATGCAGAAGTTGTCACGATATCGTGACATGTCGCCATTTCGCGACCTAAAGACGAGATGAAGGGCAAAGATAAAAAATGTCGCGATATCGCGACATGTCAGGTTTTCATGACAGGAAAGTGAGGAAGGAACAAATGAAAGAAAGTGTCGCGAAATCACGATAGGTTGCGTTTTCATGATCTATCGACGGTAAAGGAGGTAAAGATAGAAAGATGTCATGAAATCATGACATGTCTCATTTTCATGATTCACAATGACTGATAAGCTAAGCAAGGGAAATATGTCATGATTTCACGATAGAAAGCAGCAAGATGGTGCAGAATGAAAAGTGTCACGATTTTGTGACATGTCGCATTTTCGCTGTTAAGTGCAGCAAGATAGCCGAAAGAGAAAAATGTTGCGATTTCGTGACAGGTTGCATCTACGCGGCCTAAAATAGAAAATGTCGCGATATCGTGACATGTCTCATTTTTGTGATGCTTGAAGATGAACAAAGTTGTGGGTATAAAAATGTCGCGATATCGCGACATGTCTTGTTTTCGTGATACAGGTAGAAGAACAAAGTTGTAGATATAAAATGTCGTGATATCATGACATGCTATTTTTGTCGCGATTCATGACGGGCCATTATAGAACATGCAGGGAAGTATTGAACACATGGCATAAAGGTGTAAGGGTTATAGGAAGGCTGCAGTTAGCAAAGAAGATCAAACGTTTCGATGCTCGAGCAAAAAGTCAAAAATAATGAAGAGGCGGGAAGATGAAATGAAGCGATCTGGGAGATGAAACGAAGCGTCACAGAGTGAAATAGAGAGCCGTACCAGAGGGTTTAAAAGCAGAAGCCAAAGACAGGTACAGGGGTCAAAAATCGCTACGAGCAGAGTTGCAGAGTTGAAGGTGATAGGCCATTCTGGGCCTGCTTTGGAGCGTTTTCCTCCATTTGTTCTGGTTTTGATAAACTGGAAGCTTCTGTTATTGTAAACTGACATATTTTTAATACAGAATTATAGAGAGTTGCATCTCATTGACAAGAAAGAAGGAGTTATTTTCTGCATGCTAGATTTAATGTTCATCTTTCCCCTTTTCGGTTTTTAGGCTTATAGGTGAAGTGTTAATGCAAGTTTTTCTTGGTTGCTTCATGCGAATGTCTAAATCTGAAAACCATAGTTAAAACCCTAGAAACCAGCACTTAGCTTATCTGGATTGTGCATGTTTGCAGGTTCAATAGGTTAGGTTGTATGCAAAAAACCTCATTATCTTCGGTTTTGTCAAAATAGGATCGCAACATTCTGAATGTATTTTAGTTTCATTTCCTTTGCATTTTATTTTCATTTCTTTAATTCTCTGCATTTCTATTTTCCCGAAAGTTTAACCTTAGTTTAATTTACAGTTATCAAAATAAAATACTTGAAAATCTACCGAAATCAAAAATAGAATAATTTCATCCTTAAGATTAATTCACATTGAGTTCATTCAAATTAAATGAACAATCATTACAATTTCAGAGTAAAATAAACCACATGTGCCCCTTGTTAACAGTTACTTGCAATCACTAAGGTATTCCAAGCATTTAAATTGAATATTATTATTTATACACAAATGCTAATATAGTGGAGACCTTGGAGAAATTGTTTATTTAATTTCTTTGCAAGAGGGGATTTGGAACCCAAATCCTATTGGAGAGTGTGTTTTCACAATCGGGTGAAAATACCACTCAATAGATTGGCGCTAGAAGGAGGGCCTGAACTGGTTTATTGTATTTGATTTTGTTAAGAAATTCATATACATCGTTCTAACACTGTTTGATTGTTCATACAAAAATAATGTGTTTTGATTTAATGTTATTCTTTCAATCTCAGTAACGGTTATAACTACATTTTTGTTGTGTTGCAGATTCTCTTGGAGGTACCGGGAGTTTCGTCAGGCAAGCTGGACCCACCGTGTCGGATCACAACTAGGTCCAGAACAACTGGGAAACCATATTTCATGACCTTACACTCACTTGTAAGACTCCAAGAAATAAAACCAAGCAAGCTGTGAACCCATCAGACAACCTTGTCATAGAAGACCTCTTTGTTTTAGAAGCACCGAGTGGACCTACACCGGTGGTATCAATTGCCACCAGTGTACCTATTGTCAGTACCATTTCCACCGTGCTTGTAGGGTTATCCTCATCAATCTTAAATCAGATGGCCCAACCTCCAGCAGCTCCTTGGTACGGAGCTAATAATATCCCTTTGAATATTGCAGGGGATATCCATGAAATCCCTAAGAACATAGAAATATTCTTGCCCAAATATAAACCAGATGGCCCAAGGACTGCAGAGGAGCATATCCAGGCCTATAGGGATGTTTTGATAAGGTTGCAAGTACAACATGAAGATGTGGCTTGCAGACTTTTTCCCATGAGCCTAGATCCAATAGCCTATGAATGGTATATATGCTTGCCTATTGGTTCAATCACTTCATGGACACAAATGGAGAATGCCTTTGTCAATCATTTTAGGTCACCTTTGGATCCCGCAACCATCTACAATCAATTTATTACATGCAAAAGGGGCCAGGGTGAACCAATCAGAACCTTTAATCAGAGATTCCAAAAATGTTATAATAGAGCAGTTCGGCATTTTGCCATAGACCCCGTAGTAGCTTTACAAATCTATTTTGGGGCATTGGATCCGATGACAACGATGTTTGCCAGGCAAAATCCTCAAGTCACCATGCTCGCCTTAGCTTACAACGAAGCTATGACCATCGAGCAGCAAATGACACCACAGGGCTATGGGTTTCCCCAGATGCCTATGATGGGACAATATGCTCCATATGGTCAAGCTCCCATGGTAAATCAGATCATGGCACCGCAAATGCCAAACATGAATGCTTTCCCATATCAACAACCATATCCACCAGCACCTGCCTATGCACCCATTCCAATCCAACCGATCACATCCATTCCACCCGTTCTCGCATTTTTGCAAAATAGTCAATCGACTATGCAAGGAACCAACCAGGTTAATTCTCAGGCTATAGTTCCTTTCCCAAATCCAACTCCGATCCAAAGTGTAAATCCATATATGAATCAAATTCCTCAAAATCTGACTCAAATGTTAAATCAAGATCCCACGAATTATGCAAACCCAACGGGAACTAACAATAATGTAGCTCCATCGAAAGAGATTTATTCGGATGTTGAAGAGCTCAAGAAGATAGTTCATAAACCGAGTAATGACATGGTTCAAAAATAGAAGTATGAGTCCCATGCCCCTCACTCAAATCAAAATTTTAACAATAGAGGGAGACATTGGAACACAAAGCCAAACAATGGAGGAGTACCTGCCCCTATTGCCAATCAACTAGATACTTCTACAGGACCCAGTCAATCCAGTTCCCTTCTGAATCTTTTCGATTTTGCATGGGAAAAGGGGTGCAGATTGCACAATACAAAAGAGCACAATGAGAGGAATTGTCCTGAAATCGCTAGATACACTCATTGTCTCCAAGCCCAAGTAGATGACCTGGAACTTGTGCCAAATGAGGGTCCACCCCAACATCAAGATGATAACATTATGGTGGTGGAAACTTTATACCGCCAAGAAGGTGAGAGTGAGGAAGAAGAAGATGAAATTTTGGAACAGGAGGTGCAAGCTTTTCGAGAGTTTAGAAAGGGGAATCACGGATATCATTTGAGAAGTAAATCTAAAGCCCCTAAAACATCATCAACACCACCAAATAACTCTATCCTTCCTCCGGATACTAAGGCAGATAATAATCCTCCTCCTCCACTTAGAAGAGAAACGTCTAATGACACGCAGAAGACAGTCAAACTTGAAAAATCAAACTATGACATAGTGGAGGATTTAAGGAAATCTAAGTCGAGCCTTTCATTTTTAGAGGCGGCCAGGTTTCCTGGCCAAAAAGAAGCATTGATAAAGGCTCTGGACTCACCTAATCAAGTATGGAAGGGAAAGGAAGTTGAGTCTCATTTGATTTTACGAAAGGAGAGACGGGATGTCCCGCCATTTTTATTGACTCTGAGAATTGTTGGTAAGAATTTGCATAATTGTTTGGTAGACACGGGTGCCACGAGCAATCTCATGCCTTCAGAGATATGTCAAATGCTAGGCCTACAGCCTGTTTCATCCAAATGCAAGGTTTTGCAATTGGACCGATCTGAGGTAAATGTGGTAGGGACCCTATATGATGTCAAAATTCAACTAAATTCTGAACCCAGGGTCCAACAAGTGGTCGACATTTTGGTTGTTAATATCCCAAGTAGATATGGAATGCTACTTGCAAGGGATTGGATGAAAACTTTGAATGGCTATTTTTCAACCGATTGCTCACATATGTGGCTACCCTAGAAAGGAATCGCAAATCAAATCAGAGTAGAAAATGAACCGAGGCTTAAGGAAATCATAACAGAATTTAATAAGCCAAATGAAGTTCAGTTTTCTGAGCCAGAGTTGGGGGTCTATGCATTTGATGTTGAAGAGGCTACTGAAGAGCCTAAAGGGGAAACATTTCATGGTAGCTCTCTTGAGGAAAATGATTTCATATGGTTGCTTAGGTTTGATGGATCCAAATCCAAACAGGGAGCAGGAGCCGGAGTCGAGCTCACTTGTCCAGGAGGTAAACCTTTACTTGCTGCCTATAGGTTACAGTTTCCTTGCACGAATAACGTGGCAGAGTATGAAGCACTAATTTTTGGTTTACAATTGGCGTTGAGCAAAAAGGTTAAATGCTTGAAAGTATTGGGAGATTCTAAACTGGTAGTCAAACAGATTAAAGGACAATATACATGCCGCGATAAGAGACTGAGCCTTTATAGAACTAGGGTAATGGACCTCATTGAGGAATTCGACGCTTTCAATATAGCCCTTATTTCTAGAAAAGGAAATCGCATAGCAGATTCTCTTGCGATCATCGCAGGCATGTTAAATCCAGTTGATATAAAAAGGTGTAAAAATTTCTCCATCGAATTAGTTCCTTGTCCATCGATACCTGATAATGTCAAGAATTTCCAAGTTTTTGAAAATGACAGACACATATTCAAATTTGTCATGAACTCAGGTATTTTTGAAAACCAGGTGATTGATGAGGAGCAAAGATGGCAAGAAGAAGCAGAAAACGAAAGTGAAACTACATGTCAATCCAACAAAATACCTAAAGACATAGTTTCATTGGAGAAAATGTTCGATATGGGATACAAGGCCGAGAAAAGAAAAAAAGGTTCCACTCCCCAAAGATGCATGTGATCTAATTAATCTAGGGAGTGCAGACAATCCACGGGAAGTGTACATCGCAAAGGCATGTACAGCTGAAGAAAGAGAAAATATAATACATGCACTAAAACACTACGTGGATTGCATTGCTTGGAATTATAACGAATTGAAAACATACAACCAAAACGTCATTACACATACCATCCCTCTAAAGCCGGACTCCAAGCCTTTCGGACAAAGACAACGAGTTGTTAACCCACTATTGGAGCCCTTAATAGAAAAGGAGGTCAAGAGATTATTGGAAGCAAAGATTATTTTTCCCGTTAGGCACTCAACCCTGGGTTGCTAACCTCGTTCCGGTAAGAAAGAAGAGTGGAGAGATTAGGCTATGTATAGATTTTTGAAATCTTAACAAGGCCTCTCAAAAGGATAACTATCCATTGCCATCCATTGATGAAATTTTACAAATAGTGAATGGATCTGAAATGATGTCTTTTCTTGATGGATATTCTGGATATAACCAAATTCTTATTCATCCCAATGATAGGATGAAAACAACCTTCACAACCAAATGGGGGACATTTGCCTACAGAAGAATGTCGTTTGGACTGTTAAATGTTGGTGCAACATTTCAACGCGCCATGGACTATGCATTCAAAGGGCTTATAGGCAAGTGTATCATTGTGTATGTGGATGATATTCCAGTATTTTCAAAGAAAAGAGAAGACCATGTCAAGGATTTGAAAAAGGTTCTTCAAAGATGCAGAGAGCATGGAATTTCTTTAAATCCCAAAAAATGCATCTTTGGAGTAACAGAAGGAAGACTACTTGGTCACATCATTTCAAAAGAAGGTATATCCATTGACCCAGAAAGGATAGAAGCTATCCAAAACTTACCTCTCCTGGGTAGTAAAAAGGAGTTGAGATCTTTCTTCGGGCAAATTAATTTTGTGAGGAAGTTTATTTCAAGCTTCGCTGAGATAGCCAAACCGTTGAACAAGATGCTCAAGAAGGATGTAGATGTCAGATGGAATGAGGAAAGTAGGGTGGCCTTTCAAAACATTAAGGATGCCATTTCCAGAGCCCTTGCCCTCATAAGTCCAAACTATGCTAAACCTTTCTATATTTATGCTTTCGCATCGAAACACTCTTTTGCGAGTGTCTTGACCCAGAAAGGTGAGGATAGCGCAGAAAATCCCATAGCATTTTTAAGTGCTCCTTTAAAAGATGCTCAATTGAGGTATTCTATCCTCGATAAGCAGATGTACGCACTCTTTAAAATGGTAAAAAAATTCTGACATTACATTGTGCACAGCAGAGTTTTTGCCATTGTGCCTGACCCTGCTATCAAAACTATGTTTTTACAGAATGAGCTAGGTGAGAAAAGAGGTAAATGGATTTCTACTATCCAAGAATTTGATCTTGAAATCCAACCCATGAAACTAGTTCGAGGACAGGGACTTGTGAAGACGATTGCTGAGAATAATCCGCAAACGACATGCCAATATTCAAATGCAGAATACATTTCTAAAGATGACTGGTATGTTGACATTGTACATTTTCTATTAAATGGTAAGTGCCCATCCAATTTGAATTCCACTCAAAGAAGGGCTTTAAGACTTAAATCTGTTAATTATCTGATTAGATCTGGTGTTCTGTATAGGAAAAATCATGAGGGGATCTACTTGAGATGCCTGAATAAAGAAGAAGCTGCCAAGGTTCTACAGGAATTTCATGGGAAATATGGAACTGGCCATGGTGCGGCAAATGCTACAACGCATCAAATCTTGAGAGCAGGATACTATTGGCCTCACATTTTTAAAGATGCACATGCTCATGTACGATCTTGCCACATTTGTCAAGTAGCTGCCAACAGAGAAAGAAACGCAGCCATGCCATTACAACCTGTAGTTGAGATGAGACCATTCGCACAATGGGGATTAGATTTCATTGGGGTTATTAACCCAAATTCTTCTGATTCCCATAAATTCATACTAATAGCTACAGATTATTGTACAAGGTGGACGAAAGCAGTTCCTACAAAACATGCCACTACGAGACGTTGTAATAAAATTCCTTGAGGATCACATCATAACAAGATTTGGAATGCCCGATTCTATCGTTAGTGATAATGGTAAAGCTTTTGTTTCCACGCAATTTGCAGATTGGGCATACGACAATAAAGTGAGTTTAAAATTTGCATCTAATTATTACCCTCAAGGAAATGGTTTGGCAGAATCCTCAAACAAAAATTTGTTGAATATCATTAAGAAATTACTGGAAAAGAACCCTCGAGATTGGCACAGCCAGTTAAAGTTTGCTCTATGGGCAGATAGAACCAGAGTAAAAGAATCAATAGGGAATACTCCCTATCATTTGGTTTATGGACAAGATCCAATTTTTCCTGCAAACTTGAAGCTTCAAACCCTGCATTTCATACAAGAATACCTAGGGGACGAGATAACCACACTGAAGCCAGACTAAGTCATTTACTGCACCTCGATGAAAAAAGGGAGGAAGCCATGATTCACATGAGTAAACACCAAGAGGTTGTTAAAATATGGTTTGACAGAAGAGCTAAAATTAAGTCCTTCAGAATTTCAGATTTAGTCTTATTGTGGGATAAAAGACATGAAGAAAAGGGGAATCATCAAAAATTTGATTGTCTTTGGTTAGGCCCTTATCAGATTTCAAAAATTCTAGGGAAAAATACCTTCAGGTTAAGAACTTTAGAAGGGAAGGATCTGACGTTACCAGTTAATGGGCATGTTTTAAAGCACTATTTTAGCCCTTAAGTCGTAGGAGATTGATATTATATTTTTCGGTTTTGGTATGGATTTTCAAATTTTGTTTTGTTTGTTTTAAGATTGCTAGTTTAGTTAGGATTTAAGTTGTGTGTTTGATTTCATTTGACATGTTTGGTTTGTTTATATAAAAAAAAAAATGATGAAAAAGTTGTTTTTTGAGATGTTAACTTATGCTTTAGATCAGGGAAATATGAAACATTGGAATTGTGTTGTAGAAAGCTCCGCAAGAAACACAAATAGTTTAAATAATATCGTTTGAAACTTGTGATGCATGAAGTAGCCGGTTTTACAGATTATGGCAATACTCCATCTGCAATTCAAAAGGCAATGCATTCATATTACATCCCACTTTGCATATACATGCCATCTTAGTTGCATATGCATGTCAGATACAAATCATTAAAGCATGTCAAGTCCTCTTAGGGTTATTCTATAACATAAAAAAAAGAGAAGAAAAAAATCCTAAGGTTGGGAACTGATGCCCGAACTATCTTAAACCAAGCACATTCTATGCACATTAAAAAGGATCTTGAGCAAAATGATCAAAACCTTGCTTGGAAGAAAAGGTCAAGCGAAAGGAGCATTTCATGTCTATCCTATCATGCAACATAATCCTTAAAACAATGGTTTTTACCACTTCCATCAAGCTTAAAGTCTAAAACCAGAGTAGTAAGGATAGGATTAAATCCTCATCGAACTTAGGTTGAGGATCCAACTCCCCAAAGCTCTGATTTGACCTACATGGAGTAGTAAGGATAGGGCATAATTCTCATCTCGCCTAGGTTGAGAATCTGATTCCCCAAAGCTTCCTTTTTCTCCATTTCATTTTAATATTGGATTGGAAGGATCGTACTACATGTCCTTAGCAAAGGATGGGTAGTCATCCCCAAGGTCCAAGAGATAAAAATTAATATTTTCCATTTCATAAATCTTGGATTGGAAGGATCGTACTACATGTCCCTAGCAAGGATGGGTAGTCATCCCAAAGGTCCAAGGAATAAAATTAATATTTCCCATTTCATCTTAATATTGGATTGGAAGGATCGTACTACATGTCCCTCGCAAGGATGGGTAGTCATCCCAAAGGTCCAAGAAATAAAAAAAAAGAGAATGAATGAAGCCAAATCATGGATTATGGGGTTAAGTATGCCCATGCGTGGCAGCATGTCTTGTCTAAAACAAGACCACTGATTGTTCAAACGGATAGACTAGCCTGACCATTTCATCCATAACTGGTTAAATTATTTTGTTCAAAGTGAGGTAATGAATTCCAGATCAAAATAGTAAGGATAGGGTTAAACTCCCATCTCGCTTAGGTTGGGAGTCCGATTCCCCAAAGCTCTGATTTCACTTTCACTTGCACATGGGTTCAAGATAGTAGTGACTCATAACCAACTTTGGGATTTAATAAATCAATTCATTATACATATAGTTGATCCTAAGAGGGTTTGACAATTTTAAAATGTTTGTATATGATACCAGAAAGTAAGCCTTTATAAAGCAAATTGTTATATCTCTAAGTATATTTATCAGGCTCAAATCATTCACAACCTCACATATGCATTCATGTAAAACTGACAATGGAATGTGGATCAATTTCAAACGATAGAAAATGGAACACATTGCACACACCGAGCTGATACTTAATGATTCTAATGTTTCATGTATTTCTGATCTATCGGCATTTGTTCTATCTTTTATGTGCTGACACTTGTTTTCAAGTTTGTATATTTCCAGGTTAGGTTCTCACCGAAATGCTCAAGAGCATTTCCCAGCAGAGTCGCCATTTGTTGTGGCTGCTCCACAACACACCCCAAAATTGGGGACCCACCTTTTTTGCATACTTTCCAAGAAGACTGTAGCGGCCTAGATGCTAAAATCAAAGAAAAAGAAAAATGTCGCGATATCGCGACATGTTGCTCCATCGCGGCCAAAAAAGAAAAAGTGTCGCGATATCGCGACATGTTGTGTCGCAAAAAATGAAAAAGTGTCGCGATATCGCGACATGTCTCATTTTTCGATGCAGAGACAAAGAATAAGTGAAGAAAATTTGTCGTGATATCGCGACATGTTGGTTTTCATGATTGATGGGTAAAACAAAAAGTACAGAAATGTCGCGATATTCGACATGTCATGTATTCGTGATATGTCATGAAATCGGCAAAGAAAGAAAGAAAGTGTTTAAAAATGTCGTGATATCGTGACATGTCATGAAATCTCGGTTCATAGAGGAGAGAGAAAGACTAAGTGAAAAATGTCGCGATATCATGACATGTCATGAAAATCGCGGATCAAAAGCAAGAGAAGAGTAAGTAGAAGTTGTCGCGATATTGCGACATGTCATTTATCGCGATCGAAGATGAGATGAAGGGCAAAGATAAAAAATGTCGCGATATCGTGACATGTCAAGTTTGCGACAAGAAAGTGAGGAAGGAATAAATGAAAGAAAGTGTCGCGATATCATGACAGGTTGCGTTTAGATCTATGGTAAAGGAGGTGAAGATAGAAAGATGTCTCGAAAATCGGACATGTCTCATTTTGTGATCACAAGATGATAAGCTAAGCAAGGGAAATATGTCATGATTTTGCGACAGAAAGAAGCGAGATGGTACGAAATGAAAAAGTGTCATGATTTCGTGACATGTCGCTTTTCATGGCTAAGTACAACAGGATAGAAAAGAGAAAAATGTCACGATTTCATGACAGGTTGCATCTACGCGGCCCAAAAGAGAAAAATGTCACGATATCGTGACATGTCTCATTTTTGTGGTGCATGAAGGCGAACAAGGTTGTTGGACATAAAAATGTCACGATATCGCGACATGTCTTGTTTTCATGATACAGGTAGAGGAACAAAGCTATAGATATAAAATGTCACGATATCGTGACATGCTATTTTTTGTCACGATTCATGGCGGGCCGTTACAGAACATGCAAGGAAGCGTTGAACACATGGCATAAAGGTGTAAGGGTTACAGGAATGTTGTAGTTAGCAAAGAAGATCAAACGTTTCGACGCTCGAACAACAACCAAAAATAATGAAGAGTCGAGGAAGATGAAACGAAAAGATCTGGGAAATGAAACGAAGCATCACAGAGCGAAACAGAGAGCCGTACCAGAAAGTTTAAAAGCAGAAGCCAAAGATAGGTACAGGGGTCGAAAACCATTGCGGGCAGAGTTGCAGAGCTGAAGGTGATAGGCCATTCTGGGCCTGCTTTTGGAGCGTTTTCCTCCACTTTGTTCTGGTTTGTGATAAACCGGAAGCATTCGTTGTTGTAAACTGACATATTTTTAATACAAAAATTACAGAGAGTTGCATCTCATTGACAAGAAAGAAGGAGTTATTTTCTGCATGCTAG